>OZ007595.1:205246041-206507916 GCA_963931845.1 Maratus michaelseni
TAAACGTATAAAGATTTTGAGTTTATAATATATATATATATATATATATATAAACCTTATAATAAACGTTAACTAAATTGAGATATATTGCAGTAATTCTAGCGTAAGGGAAAAACATAGATCTGGGGGAAAATCCGTTCTGTCAGTTCTTTCGTATACAAAAATATTTATAAAAGTGGTATAACAAAAATATAAAATTTATTTTTCGATTTTCGAAATTGATATACTAGATATAGTATAAAAGTCTGCAGGTCGCCAAGCAGTTTTCACATACTGTACCTCACTCCGAGTCCTTTGGAAACATTATGAGTGGTGATAGATTTTTACACGGGACTCGGAGTATGCACTTCTATATCGCTTTTTTTTATGTGATATCACTTCTTTTTGTGACTGACGTTTTAGGTTTGTGGCTTGGCGGGATCATTTACAACGAGTTGTTTTTGATGAGATATATTTGACGAACATTGATGATTTAGGATTTTTTTATTTGTCTGCTTAAGAAACGGAAGTATACATGTATACATCCGTTTTATGCTACATTTAATTTCCTCCGTTAGCATCTTCACCTATTTTGTGAATGCGATAAATATATCATTTATATAAAAAGATATTTGCTTCAAGTTTTATATTTGTGCTTGCAATATCTTACCCTAAATAAGCCTGGCATTATAAAAGAAAACAATATTTATTCGCATCCTCCGTAGATGTATTCTCTGCTATAATATTCTTAAGGAAATTATTCCCTAAAACTTTAGAAAATAAATTAAGCAACAAGTAATGAGTAGGTTATAGAGCGCCCTATTTAAATCTGTATAGATGTGAAAGATAAACTATGAATATTAATATAAAATATTTTGGTTTAAATTTATTTATTGATTTTGCACGCTCACAAAGTCTCTATATTTTATAAGTATTATATAAGTATCCATATTATATAAGTAATTTTATAATATTTTTGGAATAAGAATTTATTAAACACGGTAGTCCGTCGTTATATGGTTTATTCGGATATATTTTTCTTTCTTCGTGTCTACCGAAAAATTCTGTCCAATGTGAATCTTAATGTAAAAAAATGTATATTTGACAATTGTAATCAGTGTAGTAATTACATTAAAACGCCAACAATGAAAAAATTACAAACATTAAACTCTTGCTTTCAACGTATCTTTCGTTTAATTTAAATATGAGCTATTTTAAAAAATTACATAAATAAACAACTCTCGACGTTTCGGCTATTTTTCATAGCCATCTGCAGGAGAAAATTATCATAAAAACAAACAGCGAAAAAACTAAATACGTGTTACATAATTGAGGAAAACGTTCACCTGAAAGGACAACGAAATTCGTAAATTTACAAAAACGTATTCAAAAATAGGCCTGGTGGCGCCATCTATGAACCAACTACCTTACTGGAAACCATATTTAACCAAATCAAAGTCCATTCAAACTACATTTCCAGATAACAGGAATGGAAAATGACGTGTTATCATTACAAATTTCATGCTTTCTTAATGCAATCTCTAGAGATTCACGAATATAAGCTTTAAATGGGATGTGTTGTCTGGAAATAATTTTAACAATTTCAAAATCAATAAACTTAATCTGTCCATCAGCAAAAGTCCTTGATAAGGCCGTGGAAAGTTTATTATATTTTAAATCACTTTTGTGCTCTTTAAGTTGCAACGTAAAGTCCTTATTAATTAATAATAAAAACATTGTCCAAGAATTTTTTTACTGATTTTGTGTAATTATGATGTACTCATTTAAAAAATGACATTCGTTTTAATCAATCAGGTCATCTTTTTGAGTTATTGATCTTTCGTAAATGTCTATGTGTATTTTCGCATTATTCGTGTATTATGACATGTCTATGAATGTCAATAACAAACCTCTGGTGAATAGAGACAGGATACTCTTCCCACAGTTGCACATCAAGCTTGGCTAGTTGACACAGTTCACCAAAGCTCAGGACAGGGATGGTGGACGCTTCACTTACTTGTGCCAGGTTTTTCCAGGATTGAGCATTGATAAGTTGAAGCCTAGTATCTTCGATGGTACTCATATCCTTAAGCTCACCCGATAGCCACAGATCGAAAACTCTGTAAAAATGAAACTGGAAGCGTGGGAGGCTTTTATTCTAGTGGTGAATAACTTTCTGGGCAAGAAGAAGGCGACAAACTTCATAGAACTTGTTAGCACTATGCTGATTGCTTTCAGAAACGTTGGGTGAAACATGCATCATTTATTCTCACATGTAGATCGCTGTCCTGAGAATCTGGAATCAATAAGCGACGAGGAGGACAGGAGATTCCACCAGGAGATGAAACAGATGGAGACCAGATATCAACAACGCCGGGATGCAGTCATGATGGCAGATTATAATTGACATTGATGAGAGACATTCCTGTGCTGCTGTCATTCTAAGTGTTATAGGAAACGTAAAATCAAGACCTGAATTTTGAACAACGATGGCTTAACATGCAATGGACATGTAATTAGTAACTAATTACCAATATCTGGTATACAATGTACACCGTTAAATTTTGTTTAAAATTAAATTAATAAATTATGTTTTGTTAGTAAAAGATATTTTCCTCTGAAAAATAGAATTTGGAGAAGAAATATTAACAAATGTAACAAAAATTCAATATATTTAGTTCAAAGTTCGCAGTTTTTTTAAACCGTCTTAGCAAAAAAACCTGACCTGATGAAGAGAAAGAATGTCATTTTCCGATTTAGGGGTGCAAACATGTTCTGATTCTAGTCCAAATCCTTAAACAATTTTGAAATATTATTCTTTGTGACCCAGTGTTAGCTACCTTTAATTAAGAAAATTGTAATTTGCGTATGCACAAACTTTTAGGAAACAAATATAAAAAAATTCTGTATTTTTAATATTATTTGCCAAATCGCGCTTTCTGATTTATCGCTCTTTTTACATGTTTCTTTGCAAGCAAAATATAACGAGGAGCTACTGTAGCTTTTTCTCTAAAAATGTAGAACTTAAAATCGGCTAGTAAGATACTGTTCAAGGAATAAGTGCCGTATAAAATCTTCTTCCCTTCAGATGTCAGTAGCACATCTGATGTTCGAATAATTCTTTTTTCACATGGACAGGTGCAATAAAAATTGAAATTATAGTACCCTATAAAAAGAAAATCCATCAAGTTAACCATTTGATTACGGGCCAGAACTGGATACTTTTTTTATTTTCATTCGTATCATAAATTACAAAAAAAATTCTTCGCGGTACATTTCGTTTGAAAATTTCCCGGCATCAGTATATGTTAGACATTATTTTTTCCAAAAGTGGATTCAAAAGTGTTCTTATCCGCAGTCAAGGCGTTAAGAGCATGATATGATCAAACGTAA
This sequence comes from Maratus michaelseni, assembly GCA_963931845.1. NCBI lineage: Eukaryota > Metazoa > Arthropoda > Arachnida > Araneae > Salticidae > Maratus > Maratus michaelseni. The sequence goes on from OZ007595.1 coordinate 205,249,414, forward strand.
TAAATCGTCCTTTCAGGAAAGAATTTAAAATCAACGTAATTATTCATATATACACAAATAAAATTACTCATTTGTAATATTTTTATGTCATCTCCATATTTTTATTCCAAGATTTATTTTAATGCTGTCATATGTATTTTAATATATTCACTAAATTTTTTAATTTTCAATGTTTTTCTATTTATTTAAGTGTATTTTCGTTTGATTATTTATATTTATATACCACTGAAATTTTACTTACACATAAAAAGTTATCCTATGCAATATTTTTAATGCACTTTTTTAAATGATCATTTTAATTTTTGATTTGTGATGGTTTTGAAATAATAATTAGTTAAATAAAATATAGCGTCTCGTTATAACGTTCAATCCGAAAAAAGGCTTTTATTTCCGTGTTTTCTTTTCTTTTTTTTATCATTGGGAAAATGGTTGTTGTTTTCGGTCGACACTGGACCAAATGATGTTCGCATTTTACAATTTTAACCATTTTTAATGAAATTCTGTAACTTTAGAAGAATTTTTTAAGCGTTTTTAACGAAATTCTGTAACTTAAAAAGAATATTTCTTTGAATAGGCAATAGAAATGCAAAAAATCGTAACAAAAAGGATAGATGCAAATTATCAGACATGAAAAATAAAGTAGAAATTTGGTATTTTCGTGTTATAGCGGCTCCTAAGGATGAAATATTTTTGTTTCTGTTTTCATTAATATATTGTAAATTTGGTACTTTCGCGTTATAGAGGCCCTCAAGGAAGAATCGCCAAGTGACGAAGATTTATCGCCAAATTATTAAGAATGTATGACATAATAATATATGATACTTATATAACATTTCTTGACGTATGTGGCCAAGTTATAGTAATATATGATGCATATATGATGCATATATGATGTATATATAAGACATGTGTATATTATGTATATATGACATATAAGACGTAAATAATATATGTATAATGACGTATATCGTATATGGCACATATAGGAGTGTTTGGAATTTATATATGCGTCTATAGGAGGCATATATAAGTTTTGCGATGATCTTGGCGAAATCATAACTGCAACCTAGGCATAATCATAACTGTGGAGGCTGCTATAACACAAAGAATAATTGGATTCCAATTTGGAAAGAAGGGGGGAAAAATAAATATAATTTAGAATATAAATTTAATTTAAGATATATATGATTCAACATCATACCACTGTATATTTTTTCTTGATTAATGTAAAACCTAAAATCGCCTAGAAGGATAACATTCAAGAAATAAATTTCATGGCTAAAATACTTTTCCATTCAGCTGTCAATGGTGCAGGAATATTTCCCGAATAAATCCTCTTTTTAAAGTCGATAGATGCAATAAAAAATCAAAGATGAATCTTATAATCTATCAAGTTAAAGGGATGATATGATCAAACGTAATATTGATCAAATAAATGTGATATCACACAAACATTTTCAAAATATTTTATTTTTTTCTATATTTTACACCAGAATTAATTTTTAAACATTCGAAGATTTGTTCGATGATTTATAGTTTGTATTTTCATTTAAAAAAGAAAGGAGATGAAATGGATTAAAGCAAGATTTTTAAAGTATTCGTTAAGTATTCGTTAAAATAAATATTTAATATTTTAGATGAATTCTTCATATAAAGGAAATACCATGAGGAAATTTTACAGTTCCGTTGATGATGCAAAACCGATGATGGATCACAATAATCTAGCCAATGTTACAAAATAAGAATAAGACAAACAACTGTAAAAATAGCAGTAGCGTTCTTCATATCATTTTCGAGGAAATTGTCTGCTGAATTGATGATAGTGTTGAATGATGGCACCAAAATAATGCACTGCATAAAATCAACATATTTAAAAAATAGACTTTTCAAACTAATTAAGCTATGGGAATCCAAAATGAGTTACTTTTGTAGCAAATTGAAGTAAGGTGCTATCTCGAGAAAAAGCATTTACCCGTTTGATGGAACTGGATGCCGAAGTAGCTGTACTTTTAATGAACCATAAGACGCAACTGGCAAAAGTTTTAAATGACGAAAACTAGATGTGGAAATTGGCATATTTGCCGATATACTTGGAAAAATGAACGAAATTAATTTATTAGTGCAAGTATAAACTGTCACAGTTTTTAAAGTAACGGCAAAGTGTCTGCACTGTAAAAAAAAAAAAAAAAAAAAAAAAAAAAAATGTAAATTCACGGGCATTCTCCGTGAGCAGCTGCCGTAATTTTACGAGAAATGCCCCTGTTTCAAGGTAAACGGTCTATTTCCGTAAATTTCATATTTTTACGGACAAAAACCGTTTATGTAAGAACAAAGCTCGTTTATCTAGGGACAAAATCCGTTTTCTCATGGACATTGTCTGGAATCTCTGCTGCAGTAAATTTACTGCAGCAATTTTTTACTGTGTTCTGTTAAAGAAAAACTCATGTATTCGTTGGAGTGTGTGAAATAGGATAGTATCGTTTGCTTTTCTATTGCTAGAAAGTTTCATGAATGAAAATAATATCCTTCTTCAAGATAAAATACAGAAACAAATCAGGGGAATCTTGGAGCTTTGAAAAAATTATTTGAACAGCGGAGTGAAACCCTCAGTAACTGACACTTTAAAGATTCTTTCTTGATCAAATCACTAGTATAAAAATTTAAATTTATTTTATACTTACCTTTGTTTTTGAAATGATAGTAGAGATATACTAAAATATTATTGTTGGCAAAAAAATTTTAATATTAAAAATTAATTTTATTCATAAATATGGTCAAAAACTTCAGTAACTGACACCATCCCTATTTTGAAACACCAATAATGGACACAAGGTGAACCAGTGACTGACACTTTATTTTAAAAGATTAAAATGCGTTAAAAAAACTTTAGTCTTTATTATAAAAACAAAATTCATTAATATTTATTATAAAAAGTGGAATTTAGTAAGTTGGTATTCCATAGTATCGGAAGTTTCTCTCTATAAAAATAAACTTTAAACTATTGTACGCTACCGCATATCATATTTATTTATGTATAATGCGCAACTCTGTTTTTAATCAGGGAAAATGAAACAAAAATATATGCCTCGTGCATAATGCGTACGATATCTGTATTATAAAGCAAAAACATGTCCTGTAGTAACTGTGGCGTCATATTGACGGTGGCAACACCTGACCCAATAAATTTCGCTTTTACTGCAATTTTTTTAAACTTCTAACTATCGCACAATTTCTAATTTTACACCGTCGAATAGGAGCAAAATCCCCTTCTAAAAGCAATTTGTTTGAAAAATGTATCGCAATTTACTGATTTTATGTATTTTAAAATAAGGTTCAAGCACGGTTTCCTTTAAAAATCAGTCTGTATCACGTGCAATCTGATTACAAAAGATTAACCCGTTTGCCCTTAAAACAATATAAATAGCTCAGCATTTGGTTCCGTCTAATATTTCATAACGAAATTAAAACTTCATCAATAAAGACATAAAACAATATAAATAAAACACAAATTTATCAGACATGTAATTGAACTACGCGATTAAAGCATTGAAAGTTTCCGAATCAAAAATGTTACTGTAAGTAGTTAAATCTTTCTATTTCTTCAGCTATTAATATTTTGCATGCGCCAAATACGAAAGTATTGCTTTTAATAAATTTCAATGCTTTATTTAAATCCATTATTAACATTTTTCACATAAAAATTATTTTTGGTGTTCCCAGTGGGCAATACGAAAAAATGTATATTAAATATAAAAAAAACTATTGCAGTTTTCAATGACAAAAGATGGTTTTCATCTATATTTTGTAACTCTGGTAATGCGGGCTGAATCTTCTAGTTATTTTAATAACAGAAAATTGGAAAACAAATCTGCAGAAATCTTGATATAAAAGAGTATATAAATTAATATAAATACGAGTGATATAAAATAGTACCGTAATTTCGGGTGTATAGTCCGCAGCTCAAAGAGTCGTTTTTCGACCCAGAAATATTATTTTATAAAATGTAACTTAAAAGATCGCTGTAAATATTTATCTACAATTACCGTAATTTCGGGTGTATAACCCGCAGCTCAAAGAGTCGTTTTTCGACCCAGAAATTTTATTCAATAATTGTAGATAAATATTTACAGCGATCTTTTAAGTTACATTTTATAAAATAATATTTCTGGGTCGAAAAATGACTCTTTGAGCTGCGGACTATACACCCGAAATTACGGTATTGAATAAAATTTCTGGGTCGAAAAACGACTCTTTGAGCTGCGGGTTATACAACCGAAATTACGGTACATAAATTGACAATCGCTCAGAATCAGACCTTTAGTTTGATCTTGAAACAATTTTAATTAATGTGAATTTTGTTCTAAACCTTATAATACGATGGTTAAATTCATTATATATACATATAAATGCATATGACAAAACTATAGTTATAAAAGTGTAATTATTTAATTTAAACTTACTTAAACTAGTTCAATATAAAGAGTAGAAAAGGTTTTCCTTAAAGAGTATTTATCATAAAAGCGTATTTTTGGATTTTCCATTGTGCCCCTAAACGACGATAAATCACAAAGAAAATTTAAATTTCATATTTTATTTTTACGGACGCTATATTGAATTTCCGCAGGATTTTTTTTTTTATATCATATATATCGTCATGTCAAGAATATTATTATTTTTTCATTTTGTTTTATTAAGCGCTTATGGAGACCTTCCTTATTACCGTAATTTCCGGCGTATAATCCGCAGCTCAAAGAGTCGTTTTTCGACCCAGAAATTTTATTCAATAATTGTAGTTAAATATTTACAGCGATCTTTTAAGTTACATTTTATAAAATAATATTTCTGGGTCGAAAAACGACTCTTTGAGCCGCGGTTTATACGCCGGAAATTACGGTACTGAAAAAATATATTATATGATGTAGTTGCCGAAAATATAAATAGCACGCCGCTTTTTAGCTTTGAAATTATAGAAAAATGTGCACATTGTGAACAGGTAAATACGGTAAATGTTTTGTTGTAGATATAGATTCATCTATGAATAACAATTAACGTATTTTTGCTGCCTACAATAAACTGATATACTATATTTTCCACTTAGGTCATGAAAATGATTTTTCTTGAAATAAGTAAAAATTTTATTTCGATAAAAGTTTTAGCAACAAGACCTACCTCTTTCATTGCGCATATTTTAGTCGTCATCCCAGATGTGTTGTCCATTTAATATTAGGAAACAAATATATCTTGAAAAGCTGTATGAAATGCCGAATTTACAACGATAGTAGCAACAATCTGTGCTATCGCCTTCGTCGTATAGCTGTTCTAAATATACCATAATTTGAATTTTTTCATCTTTGAATGAAAAAGGAAATATGCTTGCGAATGAAATTTGCTTAAAAAAGCCGTATCTTGGTTATTTTTGTGGTCCTCTAGCCGTTTGAGATATACAACTAGGTAGCTTGATTTTATTCAATTTAGGACAATAACTGATTGACTACTTTTATAAAGGTTTTTATTTAAATTAAAAAAAAAACAATGATATTTTTCTGGTATTAAAATTTCAGTAATTTTTTTCAGTAAAAATATCCGAGAACAAAAAGCTTTGTACTTAAATTTCATACATATATTTCATAAGTTATCCATGAACTAGAAGTTGTTTATTTCTATAATAATAGACACCAAAACAATATAATTTCAGTTACAATGGTTTAATTTCTTCCAAGATATCTTTAAAATAAATCTCGCCGAAATTTCTAATGTACCCTTACTGAATGTTCAAGGCGTATTTTTGCGCATGTTAGAAGGGAAAATTAAATAATCTGTATGTGATTTTCTTTCAGCTTTTTAATATTTGCAGGATATTTAGAAATAACTTCCGGAACAGTATTTTTCAAAATTTTCGTGATACGTACATTACAAGAACTATTACACAGGAATTCTTCAAACTTCATATTTAAATAGACCTTGACGAAAATTTGTTCTGATTAGTTTTGGGCGATTGTCGACGAACAGACGGGGGGCGCAGCAAATACTCTGGCTGTAACAATTTTCGTGATAGTTAAACCTCGTTTTCTTTCGAGTGGAATTGCACCAATTTTAATATATAAGATGCTTTAAAAATACATGGTTATTAAATTTTGACTTTAATCACTGAAGAAAGTGTAATGTACTTATTTTGAGACAATAAGTTGTTCATTTCAATTTAATTTCTATCCTATACTTAGGGAAGGTTTCTTTAACTGATCCATACCAATTTATGTCTTTTAGCTTACATTGTTTACCGTATATTTAACACGATAGTTGTACTAATTGTTGTAAATTTCATACCGTTGCAACCCCACATTATTTCCAGAATCGCTCTGAATGTAAGCCGTAGGTTTTTGCGATATACGTATTTCATAAATAAATATCACGTGTTGAGTAGTAATGTACCAAATTTTATATTTATGTTTAATAATTAAAGTAATATACCGGGTGATTATAATTAAAGTTACGATTTCAAAAATCGATAATTTTAAAACTACTGGTCAGAATGACTTGATATTTTAGCAGAACAATCGTGAGGCAATGGAATTTTGTTTGGCGAAGGAAAAAAATAGTTCCAAATTGTGCCGATAGATGGCGTTGTCAGGGTAATGTCAGGGGAAAGACCAAAAATGTATTCTTGAACCCTTTCCGGCGCGGAGTAAATTTGTTTGCAAAATGATGAAATAATAGACTGACACCGGAATTTACAAACGAATCCATTAGTAAAAAGAAATTTGCTTATTTTTCTGGTTCTTAATGAAAGGAAAATTTTAATTAAATACCGGGTGATTATAATTAAAGTTACGATTTCAAAAATCGATAATTTTAATTAAAACTACTGGTCAGATCGACTTGATATTTTAGCAGAACAATCGTGAGGCAATGGAATTTTGTTTGGCGAAGGAAAAAAAAAAGTTTCAAAATGTGCCCATAGATGGCGCTGTCTGGGTTCACATTGTCTGAAGATATGCAAATTACTAATACGTGACATGCGCACCACAGACATAGCAACCATAAAAATGCAGAGCAGCAGCTCTTTGCCTGAATGCTTCATCATGACTCTGACTATGAAGGATCGCGCTCTGCTCTTGGAGCTTTTTTATAAGAACGATGACTGTGCACTTACAGCTATTAGGAAGTTTCGGACATTAAAATCCATAAAAAAAGGTCCAATAACAACAAATGGTCTGCAAAAAATGATTGCTAAATTCGAAGAGACCGGTTCATTTGACGTTAAACGGGGTAGAGGAAGGAAACCAGTTTCAGCTGCGGCAGTGGAAGATGTGGCTACAGCATTACAGGAACATACTGACAGTGATGCTGGAATCAGCAGTGCAAGGGGGATTGGCCGAATGCTGGATATGCCGAACAGCACGGTGCGTAAAGTCCTACGGAACGTCTTACGCTGTTATCCGTACAAGATAACTCATGTGCAGGTGTTGCTACCTGCTGACCTGGAAGCACGTCAATCTTTTGCACTACAATTAGTTGCCCGGATGGAAGTGGACAACGGATGGCCATGGAACATTCTGTGGTCTGACGAAGCCCACTTTCATTTGCAAGGTTCTGTAAATACGCAAAATTGCAGGATATGGGCGACCGAGAATCCGTCCCAGCTACAGCCATTACCTCTTCAGTCTGAAAAGGTCACTGTGTGGTGCGGAATAACGGCAGCGTTTATCGTCGGTCCATTTTTCTTCGTGGAGATCACACCTGCGGGTCCCGTAACCTGCACAGTTACAGCCAGCGGAATGAAGCACTTTTGCGTAACCATGTTCTTCCGGCACTTCAACAGCGTCAGTGTGTGGATCGCATAATATTCATGCAAGATGGCGCTCCTCCGCACATTGCTACTACTGTGAAGCAGCTACTGAGTGATAATTTCGGAGATGATAGGATCATAAGCCGCCATTTTCCAACAACGTGGCCGCCACGTTCCCCCGACTTAAACCCGTGTGATTTCTGGCTTTGGGGGTACCTGAAAAATGTTGTTTATAGCGGGCGGATTCAGAATCTAGCCTACTTGAAGGCAAGCATCACACAACACACCCATTGCATTAGTACAGATACCCTCCGATCTGTTGTGGAGCATGCCGTTTTGCGCTTCCAATTAGTAGCGGAACAAGGCGGAGGGCATATTGAGCAACTTATGCCTTAATAATCAGTAAGGTGTTTGTTCCATGAAGGTCTTTTTTTTTTTTTTCATTTTTTGTCATTATCGCTGTCGTCGCTTTAAACACGTAGTCTTGTCTTTTCGCTAATAAATTTTTAGTAAATCTCTGAACTCTATTTTTTTTCCTTTTGGCAACATCATTCCTATGTTTAACCCTTTAACGGGCGGTGGTCACAAAAAAGGACACCCAATTTTAATTCTAAAACTGACAAACGGCACCAAGAATATTTAATTAAAATTTTCCTTTCATTAAGAACCAGAAAATAAGCAAGTTTCTTTTTACTAATGGATTCGTTTGTAAATTCCGGTGTCAGTCTATTATTTCATCATTTTGCAAACAAATTTACACCGCGCCGATAAGGGTTCAAGAATACATTTTTGGTCTTTCCCCTGACATTACCCTGACAACGCCATCTATCGGCACAATTTGGAACTATTTTTTTTCTTTCGCCAAACAAAATTCCATTGCCTCACGATTGTTCTGCTAAAATATCAAGTCATTCTGACCAGTAGTTTTAAAATTATCGATTTTTGAAATCGTAACTTTAATTATAATCACCAGGTATATTGATCTAATTTTGGATTTTTATATTACATAGGGGGCGGTGTTATACAGTGCTTTTTTATTCACTGATCACTGTGATTTCTGTTAAATTCTAATAAATTCACTATATTTCCAATTAATAATTGTTGGTATGTCATAGAGCTATTTAATATAATATAATATAACGATATAGAAAAAAGTTTTTTTCTAGTATCAAAATCATAATTCTTTAAAAGAAAAATGTATCAGAAAAAAGGAATCAAATTTAAAATTAAGCATCGATTTCCGAGACATGGCAGCCTGGAAAGTCATCAATCGATTTAAATTTATATCTTAAAATGCTATCAAAGAGCAAAAATCTGCTATTCGATTCTAAAACAATTTAATAGTGATGTCTGCAAATTTAATATATTTACGTGCGAAAGTGTGTTTGTGAATGTGTCAAAAACTTTGGCGATGTTAAGCAGGAAGTAGGAAAATTTTGAAAATAGCTTTAAGATAGTTTAAATGATTTAATGACTTAAAAGGATTTAGGAATAAAAAAAATATATATTTATTTTTATTATTATTATTTTTTTTTTGCAAATAAAATGCTATAAAGTTACCCCTTGAAGGGCAAGCACGTGTTCTAAAAATGCTACATTTTGCGATGTCTTGACACCAGTGAATTTAAATAATGAATTTTTACATTCTCAATCTGCAAAAAACTATAATAAATCCTTTTATTTAATAATACTGGTAGCAAAGTTATATATTAAAAGTGGTATATATTATATACCGGTGCCCCTCAAGGTGTTAAATATATTAAATAAAGGAACCAGTGTATTTCTACGATGATTACATCAGCAGATATAACAATATTGGTGCTGTACTATCTGTCCTGTCCCGATGATTACTTGCGCAGATATAACAATATTTGTGTTGTACTATCAGCCCTGACTGGATGATTACATCCGAATGTATAACAATATTTGTGTTGCACAGCCTGTCCTGATCCGATGATTACATCCGCAGATATAACAATATTTGTGTTGTTCTATCAGTTCTGATCCGCAGGTAACTAAAACTTTCAGTCCATTTACAGTAATTTCGCGCGTATGCGCCGCATTTTCGTTGTCTTTTTTCAAACCTGAAATTTTATTGAAAATAAGAAGTCAAATAAGTGCTAAGCAGAAGAAAGTCACATTTTATTTTAAATAATTTCTGGTAGGAAATCAAATTGTCTGAGGTACGTATACGCGCGAAATTACGGTACCTCAAAATATATTTTTATATAATTTCTCATGTTTAAAGGGCTATATATAAACTTTCGTGCAAGATATATGTAGAAAACTTATAAAGAGTTTTTATGTTATGTTTCTAAAAAACTGTCTTCAGAAATTTGAATTTCATGTGAAAATTTTGAAAATATATTCCTCTAAGTAAAAATTACTCTCCAAAATCCTCTTTTTTTTACTTTTAAATTTATTATAAAAATTTTAACTAATATTTTTATATATCCTGAAGATAAATTAACAAGAACACTTCTATGCACACAATAGTGTGACATGTAGTGAAATCTGGCAAGTGGTTTACGAGTTATATAAAAAATTAAATAAGTTTAAAAGTTTATTTTTTAAATTAAAAAATAAATAAAAGTTTCCAAAAACTTTTTCATTTAAAAAGTTATTATTATAGAGAGATACACATCCGGGGTAAAATTCATTACAAAATACATATAAATATAAAGAAAACAAAATTTTGATACCCCGGACCCTGTTAAGTTAAAAATATTTATTTGGTAGAAAATCCTTAAAAGTATAGTTAAACCATTTAGATAGTTTCTTGAATGATATATCACTCCACAATCTTTTTAAATAGTCTGAAATAAACTATTTCTCTGAAATTGCTTTCAAGTGTCTTGAAAAGAAAACTTGCGAGATATTAAACTGTCTACGGAAAAAAGACTTAACTGTTTCTTTTTAAAAAGATAGAATATAACTTTTTCAATCCAAATTCAAATAATTCAAACATGTTTTCTAATACTATAAATTTATTTTATTAGAATTTCCTCCAACAGTAGATTATAAATAAAAAAATTCAAATAAGTCAAACATGTTTTCTAATACTTTAAATTTATTTTATTACAATTTCCTCCAACAATAGATTATGAAAACAAAATAAAAGGTTTTCAAGAACATCACCAATACTTAGTAAAAATTTTGTAAAATGTAAAGTGTGGTTCGTTTTTTTATTACAATAACTTCACTATTGTACTATTCTAAAGCAGTTTTTATATATTTCTCGATGTACTTTCGTAGGAAGTACATTTTAATCTCTCTAATCTTGTCATTAACGCGCGTGTCTTTAACATTTCATAAAATAGTAACTGTGAAGAGCCTCGATATGAATATTTGTATTTCAATACTTTAAACATTTTTCCGAAACGTCAGTTGAGGCTCACTGTTGTCACCAGAAAGGTTTTTTGGTTTCTGTCTGTTTGTCTTTTCAGCCGATTAAGTTGATATTTGGATGTATTTTGGCGAGGCATCCGGAATTAGCTGTATAGTTTTTGTTAAATTTGGTTCATTCCTTCGAAAAATATACAACATTTTCCTTTTAAGTCATAATGCTTTTCAATGGGAAGACAGATGTTTTTTAAATTTTGTCTTTCGTCGAAAGAAAAATGACACATTGGGATAATTGATATGTTAAATTATGGATGCTAAATTTCCGAAACGAAGATCTTAAATTAATCCGATCGCTTTAAAATTTGCCAATAATTTCTTAGAATTTCGAAATTAATTCTATAAATCAGTGATTCCCAAACTTTTGGGCTCGCGGAGCCCTTTTTGGGAAATTTTTCTAAGGCGGAGACCCTTAACCCCACGGCACACTATGGTTTACAAATTAATGTTTTTTTATATCTATGGAGCAGAGAAAGATCTGCTAGATAAGAGTCCAAACTAGTAGTTTCCAACATGGGTGGTTCGCAGTTTGACCCTTTTCTTGATACCGAAATTCTGAATTCATACTAGAAATTTTGAAAATCAAATTTTCTATTGTTTAACACCTTACTAGTTTTATTTAAAATTGCTACTATTGGACACAATAAATTAAAAATAAGAACTAAAAACCACTTTTTTGTATTAGAATATCTGCCTTGTTTAATTGAGATATGTCCCCCAAATACAGCAAAAATTATAGTTAAAATTGTGGTTCCTGAAAGCTTTTAGTAACGCAGAAAACAAACTCTTGTTACCCGAGCGACGTTCGAACAATACTGTTAAGGGGTTAATGACTCCCATTTTTAAAATAAAAAATATTCTTTCGGGATTTCCAGTATGAACTCGGAATTAAAGATCAAAATGGTAACCCTGTGTGGGTCATGCATTGCATTGTGGCTTACGTGAAACTACTATTATTTATGGCGAAAACCACACACACACATAGAAAAAAAAGCTAAGTTGTACAGTTTTCGTTTACAAAGAGATACTTCTGTATAATCGCAATAGGCTACTCACGAAAAGAAAAAATGCCTAGACCCAGTCTCCCATGAGTGAACGAATATAACACGTTTTAGCTAGTCACGCCCATCCGTAATAGAATCATGCGATTACGTTATTTCGTTATTACATTATTTCATTCTTTTTTACGTTTCTAGCACTTTTAAACGTGTAACGAAATAAATCGCTTCTGAGCTTCTTCTTTTGAACCATTTTTTAAAACTACATTTCGATGCAGATCATCGTTTGAGGGTTTAAGTGGGCGGGACAAAACCTATAACCTGTATTGTTAGGTGCAGCATCGTTCACTTTTTTTTGGACGTTTGATTTGAAGTATTTAGCTAATAATTATAGTTAACTTTCTTTCACCATTTTTTAACCTCAAAATAGATATACGGTGAAAAACAACAGATGTGAAAAGAACTGCAACTAGTAGAAAAACTTTACCAACAAAATGGGATATACGGGTGGGGTTAAATTTATATCAGGGAGAGTACTCATTGACGAAAAGTCTAAGCAAGGGGTGGAGCTGAGCAAGTGTTTAGTTGTTAGTGTGATGAAAAATATAAAGAACCAATATATATATATATATTAAATTGCTACAGTCTTATTTCTGATAGAATAATGTGGCATCATAACATAAGAATCTTAGCCAATGGCGAGACCAATCTATATATTTCTCTCTTACGTGGCACGGAAATAAAGCTGAATTTCTAGCTTATCGTTTGGCAAGAACCGTAGTTACTAGAGCTCAGACCAATGAATAGACTAGATTGGGTAAGATCAGCTCCGACCCCAATATGGCGGCCAGAGTGAGAGCAGTGAAACTCAAACTAGATATCATTAAAAATAAAATAACATGTACGTAATCCAAAGCGTTTGGGATGATTCCTCATTTTAATTGTGACTAATATCGTTAATTTCAAATGAATTCTCAACTCTTATTTAGAATTTAATTACGAATTTCGCTCATACGAAAATCGGAGAGAATAAAAATATCAACTGTCTAGATTGCACCTGCTGCCATCTGTTGTTGTTTTGATGAAGTAAAAAATAATTGCTGTTGAAAAAATCTATAATCAATTAGAAAAGTAAATTGTGGAACGAAATTTAAACAATGATTGATAATATTCCTATCACATACTGTTTTTTAATGAATTTAAGTAGTGATGTACAATATTATAGGTTTCCAAGATCATTTTTTCATAGTATTTAAATGATTTATGCCCATTGGTAGCACGAACTAAATGAATGCATTTTTAATTGTGTTTTCAGTTACTTTTTTTACATTTAAAAAATTGCAAATTCCTACGTTAAAATGATTTATGGTAGTACTTATCCCGGCTAGAATTGCTGCAAACCAAACAGGGACGAACGGGCGAAGTGAACTGGGACCGTGTATAGTGGTCTTAATGTGAGTTGCTTCGCAATTCACGGGGGTTAGCGAACACTAGCGAGTAAGGGCTAAGCCCCTAGTTAAAACAAGATAATATTGGATGGGTTGTTAAGTGATACAAGATGTAAAGTTAAAATAAAAACACTAAATATTACAGTAATAAAAATGTTGGAATAAATTATAAGTTACAAGAGTAATTTGACTACAAATTTTAATGATAAAATAAAATTTACAGCCCATGTAATTATGAAAATCAAAATAAATAATTATTTCGTAAATAAATATGTTCCATTTTCGCGAACAGGGTGTCAAAATTAATTACAACTTTTGGAAAAACTGAATAGGTTAAAAAAATAAATTGAAGCAGTTTTGAATTTTAAACTGAAATAGAACATGAAATTTGAGATTAAACCACTTAAATTAAAATATTAACGAAAGCAAAAACCATTTATAAGTCTATCACTGAAACAGTCAAAGCTTAACTAACACATTTCTCAGTATATATATAAAGTAATGGAGAATTGAATTATACCTCATGGGGATGCCTAGTCAGGTGAGGGTCTCGTCACCTGATCAAGGTTCTAATTTACGAGACCTATTAAATCTCTCAATTCAACAAAGTTAAACAGAAACCTTGAACCGGCAAACAAAGATAAATGTAGCAAACCACAAGAGTACAGCAGCGATGTGAACAAATCTATAGTCAGGTGGATCACAGCCATGCTGTGATCAGGCGATTTCCGCCCCGCACACAGGTACTAACCCGTCAAGCTAGGCATCCATGCCGGGCAGGTAAGGGCCTGGTTAGCGGTATAAAAAAAAGTAATGGAGAATAAACAATGTGAGACACACTTACTTCATTAGGAAGTTAGAACCTCGTTACTAGGAAAAACAAAAACAAAAAAAAACTAAGTATAAACATATGAATAGGCGGAGCTCCAAAGAACAAAACTGTTCTCCCTTTTGTTCGGCAAGCAGAGATAACAGCACTGGCGCGCCTTTGCTCTTTCGATTCACGTTGTGCATTGGATTCAGATAACTATTTCTTGTACCTTATATTGAATCAAATTTTTAAAACGCATTAAATGCAGAAACATAAAATAAAGTAGTTCAAACCAAAAATATTATATAGAAAACGGATACATGTATAATGCAAATGTTTATCTATTTAAAAATATATATATTATAGTATTTTTCAACCCAGTGATAGATGTATTTATGTTTGACACACACACAAATTCCTACATAATAATAAAAAAAAATTCCCTTGCAATATGCTAATTTATTTCATGTTTTGTTTATTTTCCTGGAACGCCGCGGAGCCCCTGAAAAGTGTAGCCGGAGCCCCAAGGGCTCCACGGAGCACACTTTGGGAACCTCTGCTATAAATTATTCAGAAATGTTATGCATCAATTGGAGAGATGTAAAACATTTTAATTTCTCATTTTTTGAAAAAAAATGTCCAATGCATTTCTCTTTTTTTCTCTCTTTTATTAAAAGGCAGCATAGCAACTATATTTCAAAGAAAAGAAAACAGAAAATTGAAGTAAATCACATTATTTTTAAGCAAAATTTTATTAACAAAAAAGCTGATTTTCACGTGATTTTAGTTTTTAATATGCTTTTTCTAATAAAATAGATGAGGATTTTTTTACTTACTAAAGAAAGATTAGCAAATCGGTTTTTCAAACGAAAATTATAATTAAATAAAAATATTAAATAAAAATAAAACAGCCCAGTTAAACTGAGGGCATTGAGCTCACAGGCTATTCACACTAATTGTATATTATACTCTTATTTCAAAGAATCTGAAATAAGAGAAAAATAAAGAAATCAACAATATACTAAAGGGGGGGTCATCCCCCCGTTACCCCCCCCCCTCATAGTTAACTAATGAACCCTTTAAACTAATCAGGGAAGTCTCTAATTACAATGAATATATATACAAAATTTGAAGAAAATCGGATAATTCTGCATGAAAAACCCATTTATCTAAATTAGGGGGGGGGGATTAGCCCCCCCCCCCGTTTACCACCCCTTTATACTTCACCAATCAATCCCGAAAACTAATGAGGGAAGCGTCTTAACCCAATGAACCTATAAACAAATTTTGAAGCAAATGGGATAATTCTGCATGAAAAACCCATTTATATAAATTAAGGGGGGGATTAGACCCCGTTCCCCCCTTTTATACTTAACCAATCAATCCCGAAAACTAATCAGGTAAGCGCCTTAACACAGGGAACCAATAAACAAAATTTGAAGGAAAACGGAATAATTCTGCATGAAAAACCCATTTATATAAATTAAGGGGGGATTACCCCCCCCCGTTCTCCCCCTTTATACTTAACCAATCAATACCGAAAACTAATCAGGGAAGCGCCTGAACACAGTGAACCTATAAACAAAATTTGAAGGTAAACGGAATAATTCTGCATGAAAAACCCATTTATATAAATTAAAGGGGGATTAGCCCCCCTCGTTACCCCCCTTTATACTTAACCAATCAATCCCGAAAACTAATCAGGTAAGCGCCTTCACACAGTGAACCTATAAACAAAATTTGAAGGAAAACGGAATAATTCTGCATGAAAAACCCATTTATATAAATTAAGGGGGGAATTAGCCCCCCGTTCCCCCCCTTTATACTTAACCAATCAATCCCGAAAACTAATCAGGGAAGCGCCTTAACACAGTCAACCTATAAACAAAATATGAAGGTAAACGGATATTTCTATGAAGAGTTATCGCGTTACGTACATACATACATACATACATACGTACGTACAGAACCGGCGGGCACATAAGCTCTCAGGCTTTGATAGCCTGTGAGCTAATAATTACAATGAATATATATACAAAATTTGAAGAAAATCGGATAATTCTTCATGAAAAACCCATTTATCTAAATTAGGGGGTGGATTAGCCCCCCCCCCCGTCCCCCCCCCTTTATACTTAACCAATCAATACCGAAAACTAATCAGGGAAGCGCCTGAACACGGTGCACCTATAAACAAAATTTGAAGGTAAACGGAATAATTCTGCATGAAAAACCCATTTATATAAATTAAGGTGGGATTAGCCCCCTCGTCCCCCCCCCTTTATACTTAACCAATCAATCCCGAAAACTAATCAGGTAAGCACCTTAACACAGTGAACCTATAAACAAAATTTGAAGGAAAACGGAATAATTGTGCATGAAAAACCCTTTTATATAAATTAAGGGGGGGGGGATTAGCCCCCCGTTCCCCCCCCCCTTTATACTTAACCAATCAATCCCGAAAACTAATCAGGGAAGCGCCTTAACACAGTGAACCTATAAACAAAATTTGAAGGTAAACGAATAATTCTGCATGAAAAACCCATTTATATAAATTAAGGGGGGATTAGCCCCCTCGTTCCCCCCCCTTTATACTTAACCGATCAATCCCGAAAACTAATCAGGTAAGCGCCTTAACACAGTGAACCTATAAACAAAATTTGAAGGTAAACGGAATAATTCTGCATGAAAAACCCATTTATATAAATTAAGGGGGGGATTAGCCCCCCGTTCCCCCCTTCATACTTAACCAATCAATCCCGAAAACTAATCAGGGAAGCGCCTTAACACAGTGAACCTATAAACAAAATTTGAAGGTAAACGGAATAATTCTGCATGAAAAACCCATTTATATAAATTAAAGGGGGGATTAGCCGCCCTCGCTTCCCCCCCTTTATACTTAACCAATCAATCCCGAAATCTAATCAGGTAAGCGCCTTAACACAGTGAACCTATAAACAAAATTTGAAGGAAAACGGAATAATTCTGCATGAAAAACCCATTTATATAAATTAAGCGGGGGATTAGCCCCCCGTTCCCCCCCTTTATACATAAACAATCAATCCCGAAAACTAATCAGGGAAGCGCCTTAACACAGTGAACCTATAAACAAAATATGAAGGTAAACGGAATAATTCTGCATGAAAAACCCATTTATATAAATTAAGGGGGGGGATTAGCCCCCCTCGTTCCCCCCCCCCCCCCCTTTATACTTAACCAATCAATCCCGAAAACTATTCAGGTAAGCGCCTTAACACAGTGAACCTATAAACAAAATTTGAAGGAAAACGGAATAATTCTGCATGAAAAACCCATTTATATAAATTAAGGGGGGGATTTGCCCCCCGTTTCCCCCCCTTTATACTTAACCAATCAATCCCGAAAACTAATCAGGGAAGCGCCTTAACACAGTGAACCTATAAACAAAATATGAAGGTAAACGGATATTTCTATGAAGAGTTATCGCGTTACGTACATACATACATACATACATACGTACGTACAGAACCGGCGGGCACATAAGCTCTCAGGCTTTGATAGCCTATGAGCTAATAATTACAATGAATATATATACAACATTTGAAGAAAATCGGATAATTCTGCATGAAAAACCCATTTATCTAAATTAGGGGGGGGATTAGC
The DNA here is from genome assembly GCA_963931845.1 of Maratus michaelseni. Lineage (NCBI taxonomy): Eukaryota > Metazoa > Arthropoda > Arachnida > Araneae > Salticidae > Maratus > Maratus michaelseni. Next base: position 205,267,498 of record OZ007595.1, read on the forward strand.
CCCACCCCCGTTTCCCCCCCCCTTTATACTTAACCAATCAATACCGAAAACTAATCAGGGAAGCTCCTGAACACAGTGAACCTATAAACAAAATTTGAAGGTAAACGGAATAATTCTGCATGAAAAACCCATTTATATAAATTAAGGGGGGGATTAGCCCCCTCTTCCCCCCCCCTTTATACTTAACCAATCAATCCCGAAAACTAATCAGGTAAGCGCCTTAACACAGTGAACCTATAAACAAAATTTGAAGGAAAACGGAATAATTCTGCATGAAAAATCCATTTATATAAATTAAGGGGGGGGGATTAGCCCTCCGTTCCCCCCCTTTATACTTAACCAATCAATCCCGAAAACTAATCAGGGAAGCGCCTTAACACAGTGAACCTATAAACAAAATTTGAAGGTAAACGGAATAATTCTGCATGAAAAACCCATTTATATAAATTAAGGGGGGATTAGACCCCCTCGTTCCCCCCCCCCTTTATACTTAACCAATCAATCCCGAAAACTAATCAGGTAAGCCCCTTAACACAGTGAACCTATAAGCAAAATTTGAAGGAAAACGGAATAATTCTGCATGAAAAACCCATTTATATAAATTAAGGGGGGGTTAGCACCCCGTTCCCTCCCTTTTACCAAACCAATCAATCCCGAAAACTAATCAGGGAAGCGCCTTAACACAATGAATCTATAAACAAAATTTGAAGGTAAACGGAATAATTCTGCATGAAAAACCCATTTATATAAATTAAGGGGGGATTAGCCCCCCTCGTTCCCCTCCCCTTTATACTTAACCAATCAATCCCGAAAACTAATCAGGTAAGCGCCTTAACACAGTGAACCTATAAACAAAATTTGAAGGTAAACGGAATAATTCTGCTTGAAAAACCCATTTATATAAATTAAGAGGGGGATTAGCCCCCCTCGTTCCCCCCCCCCCTTTATACTTAACCAATCAATCCCGAAAACTAATCAGGTAAGCGCCTTAACACAGTGAACCTATAAACAAGATTTGAAGGAAAACGGAATAATTCTGCATGAAAAACCCATTTATATAAATTAAGGGGGGGATTAGTCCCCCGTTCTCCCCCTTTATACTTAACCAATCAATACCGAAAACTAATCAGGGAAGCGCCTGAACACAGTGAACCTATAAACAAAATTTGAAGGTAAACGGAATAATTCTGCATGAAAAACCCATTTATATAAATAAAGGGGGGATTAGCCCCCCTCGTTACCCCCCTTTATACTTAACCAATCAATCCCGAAAACTAATCAGGTAAGCGCCTTCACACAGTGAACCTATAAACAAAATTTGAAGGAAAACGGAATAATTCTGCATGAAAAACCCATTTATATAAATTAAGGGGTGAATTAGCCCCCCGTTCCCCCCCTTTATACTTAACCAATCAATCCCGAAAACTAATCAGGGAAGCGCCTTAACACAGTGAACCAATAAACAAAATTTGAAGGTAAACGGATATTTCTATGAAGAGTTATGGCGTTACGTACATACATACATACGTACGTACAGAACCGGCGGGCACATAAGCTCTCAGGCTTTGATAGCCTGTGAGCTAAAAATATAATAATGAAATAGAAGTTTAACAATTTTTAAAAATAAAGTAAAAAAAAAAAAAAAATCCATTAGATCCAAGAAGAGAACACATGAAACCTACCGTCGGTTGAACCGCCCAAAAAAGAAAAAAAGGCTCCTTCATTTAGTATAAAAGTTACACAATAATAAAAATTATTAATAAAAAACCAATAAGCAGACAAAAGATAGTTTATTATTACTATTATTATTATTATTATTAAATACAAAGGCAAAAGGCAAGAAAATTTAATTTTAATTGGAGAGAGAGGAAAACTCAATCTTTATCATCAATTAATAAGGCATATTTAGGGTGTTTACGGTTATTGGAGTCGGAGACCTCATAGGCGGGCAATTCTGCTATAATTTCGTTAGGGATGTTATAAATAGTTTTATTTAATTTTTTGGAAAATTGACATATTCGTTCAAATTGCAGAAATTGTAAGATTAAATAAAACAAATATTTTCACTAAAAATAATGGTACGAAAAAAATCGGGAGTTTGGCAAATATGCATTCGGAATGTGTCTGAAAAATTCCACTATACTCAATTCATCCATGCATCAGGAATAACCGACGGGGAAACTTCCACCAGTAAAAACAAATAGACATTTTTTGCCTTGTTTTTAATAGCAATTCTGCATGAACATGACCTTTGAATAAACTGAAAATTTCTAATTAAATTTATTGGAGGAAGTTTGCCTCGCCGGTTATCGGGCCCTGTCTCCAATCTTACACGTTTTTATATAATTTCTCAGCTATTTAACTGATTTTATAAAACTCTTATGTTAAATCACTACTCCGCACCATAAGATTTGCACAGTCGACAAAAAAGAGGTACACCTGCCGCAAATCATTAGATGAAAAGGTAGTTTCAACCAAGCAATTAATTATAACGTACACTAATGAATGGTATACATAAAATTAGATTAGGGCATGGCCTTGCGACGGAAAATGTAAGAAAATATAATTTTCAACATTAACACGTTTGATATCGATTCTTACCATTTTTCTTTTATATAATTTCGCAGCTATTTAACTGATTTTATGAAACTCTTATGATAAATCACTACCCACCGCCGTAAGGCTTATACAGTCGACAACAAAAAAAACAAGAACGAAAAATCATGCGTCAAGCATAGATTATGTAACACTTTCCAACGCTTCCAAAATAATTTTACAAATCATACCGTTTAATAAGCTAAAAGATAACATCTAAGTAATCCGAATACTTTTATTCAGCCCTGTATAGGATCTATAGATTTGTATATATACTACATAGGATGTTAAATTTTAGTTCAGTTAGGAAACGCGTAGCACAGTTTAAAATTCTCCGTCTGGAGTTAAATAATACGGAAATGTGTTCGCGAACTTTTGTGCTTCCCTGTATAGGATATACAGAATTTATACACACCACATAATAGACAAAAAGAGAGTTAAAATTAAAATCGCGATTAGTACCGTAATTTCCGGCGTATAATCCGCAGCTCAAAGAGTCGTTTTTCGAACCAGAAATTTTATTCAATAATTGTAGTTAAATATTTACAGCGATCTTTTAAGTTACATTTTATAAAATAATATTTCTGGGTCGAAAAACGACTCTTTGAGCTGCGGATTATACGCCGGAAATTACGGTAACTTAAAACGCACTTCTAGGAATTATTGTTAACATACAGTAGAGAATTCTTTTGTGTGTCCCTGTAAATGAACGATGACTGCTATACACACAATATTCTGTAATAAGTCTCTTGTAATGAACCTTATATAAATTTCAATGCGTTTAAAATAGTGAAACATTATTTAAATAAACCGCAGACGATTTTTCTCCATAGACGTAATGTAACGGAATTCTTTTGACTGTCCCTGTAAAGTAAGTATAAGTGCTATGCACACCCTATTCCATATTAAGCTTCTTCTAATGCACCTTAGTGATATATATAAATTTCAATGCGTTTAAAATAGTGAAACATTATTTAAATAAACCGTCAATGAGTTTTCCCCATAGACCGCAATGTAACGGAATTCTTTTGAGTGTCCCTGTAAAAAAACCATAAGTGCTACACACTTCCGTTGAAATAGGGAACATCCTATAGATAACGACTATAACATATAAAAATTGCAGAGCAATCCGAGCATATTTACGGGAGTTAGAGCACGGACAGACGGCAGACGGCAGACGGCAGACGGCCAGACGGCCAGACGGCCAGACGGCCATACGGCCAGACAAACCGAAGTCATAAACACTTTTCAACTAGGTTGGAAAGTGTTAAAAAGGGGTACATCTGCCGTAAATCCTTACATAAAAAGGTAGCTGTAAGTTATCGTTTAATAATAACGTATAACAATTAATGGTATGCATACATTTAGCTTAGGACATCGTCTTGTGGCGGAAAATGTAAGAAATTTAATTTTGAACATTAGCACATGTGATATTGATTATTTTTTTACCATTTTCTCAAATAGAAATATTTTCAGTATTTAATTTGTCATTAAATAACCCAATAAGCCATTAAAGGAAAAAAAGAACAAGGCGAATATAACTAGATGAGAAAAGTGGTAGCAATCAAACAATATGAATAACAAACTCTGAACTGACAACGCTGTTGTCAAGAAATCCCACTTTTTGTATAATACGAATTAATCATAACGCATAAACTACTTAGAGAAGTTTGAATTCGCTTATTTGAAGCTTTTAGAAATCAATTTCTGTTCATACGTTACAACCCTTTTATTTTCGACTAAAATTTTTCAATATATATAATTTTTTTCGAAATCATTTTCAAAAAAAGAAGACATAGGAATTGCAACTTATGAATTTTTCAACAGAAAATGATTTCTTGAATCTTCAAATATGCGATTCCAAATTTACAGCCCATTCCGCCAAGTATTTTTTGAGTTACCTCTTACTTATACGCGATATTCAGTAATTACTTTTTCGAACCACTATTTTAAAACAGTAAAATTCGATTTATAAATTCTGCGATTAAATAAGGAGAAAATTATTTTAAAAACAAACTGGTGCTAAAAAATAATTACCGCATATCGCGTGTAAGTGAGAGGTCACTGTACTTAAGAAAACTACCCGACAATCTGTTTTGCAACGATTAAAAATAAATTGAACGTTAGGAGTTCCAATTTTAAATCTGCATAATTCCTAAACTACTTGTCCGAATGACTTTCCGTTTGGTATCCAAAGATAAAATTTGCTGAAGAATCCAAATACTATGTCAAAATTAGGTGTTAGTATAAATTTTTTTTAATTTGCTCTTTCTGTAAGTAGACGCAAAATTTAAGTATAATATTTAATGGTAGACATTAGTAGTAATCCACTGTATGTAATATTTTTGTATGGTGATTTTCTAAGGTGTATCTTTTTTTTTTAACACGAACTGTACATAAAACGATACACACATAGTCACACATGGTGTTCATACTTTTAGCAAAAACTACTTAGAGAAATTTGAATTTGCTTATTTGAAGCTTTTAGAAATTTATTTCTGTTCATACGTTACAATTTTTTTTTTCGATTATAATTTTCCAATATATATATATATATATATATTTCGAAATCAATTTTCGAAAACTGAAGAAATAGTAATTGTAACTTATGATTTCAGCAGAAATTGATTTCTTAAAGATTCAAATATGCGAATCTAAATTTACAGCTTATTCCGCCAAGTATTTTTTGAGTTACTAGTGCGCTCTGCCCCCTACGAGCTACGCTCGCCAACCCCCGTTCTGACACTGCTAACTTTAAAAACACTCTGATTTGATCAACTCTAAAACGGTTAAGGAAGATTGAATTATAATTAAACGGCCAGTGACTATCTGCTGTAATCGGGTTTCCATTCATTTTTCTTTGACTGAGGGATTTTAAGGCCGCATCAACTGCTGTCGAAACAGCTAACTGTTTTCGTGATTAATAAAATAAGATTAATTAAACATTTGAAAATCAACTTGTGCAAAATGGTTAAGTAAGCAATGCCGCTGTATCAGGAAATTTTATTACGATGCTATAAAAAATTTGGTATTTCTCCATTATCCCGTCTACTACTTTCTATAAAAGAAAAAAACTGTCGCCAAAATATAGGTTTTAAAGTCAAAAGTGCATATCTGTGGCGTCGCATTCAATAGACATCAGATGCGTTACGCGTGTTAGTTATGTCATTGTGTGATCTTTAATTCAAAGTTTATCTGTATTTTTAATTATATTTTACCAATTTATTAGTTATTTCGTCGATTTAAACGTAACTATTAAACGTAAATATATAGTTTATAATTGAAGGGAAATATTATTAATTTCGCTGTTTTAAAATTTGCAATAATAGGTACAATATTTTGCCGAAATAAATTAATCTTACCCTGCTTAATGCTTTGAAAACGCGTAATAATTTAATTATTGCCCTTTTTAATATTCACGCGCAAGTATATTTTTATTACGTCATTTTCTACATTTAGTGCTTTTAACACGCGATCACTTAATTATAATTTAAAGTTTTATTTTTGTTTTTAATAGTCACGTGTTCACACATTTCTTACTTGAAAGAGAATATTATTATGTGCGCTATTTTACAAATTCGCAACAATTCAAATAATGGAATTTATGAAATGTGAAATAAATCTTCACCCAAAATAATGAACATTTTGAATACAAAATTGAAATATAACCTCAAAAAATTACTCAAATTAAATTAAATAATTGCAGTCTGCACACCGCAAGATTGTCAACTACATCCTTATAAATTATGGTTAAATTACTGAGCATAGTTTTCGTTTCTATAAAACTTTTTTAAGACAACTATTTTGACCAACTTTAATATTAAATATCTCTTAAAATAACTCTTAGATTTAAAAACTGTTTGCTTCAGCGTGTTTATCGAACATTTCTATATAAAACTACCAATTTTTATATTTTTATATATTTTTATTTTTAGTTTTAGTTTTCTGGATATTAGTCGAGAAAGACTTCTAGGCACAAAATCTTCATTGACAGCGGTTGCGGCTGCGGCGGCGGTGGTTACTTTTTTTTAATATAGAGTACTTATAATATATATACACTGTTAAAAATATGCAGCAAAATGTTCACTCATTCGACCGTTTTGATAAAAAACGTTTACATAACCGTAATTTAACTCTGTTTTAACCATATTATTGTCTATATTACAGTCGTAATAAAGTTAAATTGCGGTTAGGTAACTGTTTTCTTTAAAAACAGTCGAATGACTGGACAGTTTTCTGCATATTTTTAACAGTATAGCCGCATTGCAATCTGTTTTGCAGCGTTTAAAATTGAGTTGAACGTTATGAGTTCCAAATTTTAAATCTATATAATTCCTAAACTACTTGTCCGAAAGACTTCTCGTGTGGTATCCAATGATAAAATTTACTGAAGAATCCAAATACGATGACAAAATTAAGTGTTAGTACAGAAAATTTTAAAATTACACTTTCTGTAAGTAGACGCAATATTTAAGTGTAATATTAAATAGTAGACGTTAGTAGTAATCCACTGGTATGTAATATTTTTGTATGGTGATTTTCTAGGGGTGTGTCTTTTTTACTGGCACGAACTGTGCATAAAACGGAACACATATTTTCACACATGGTGTTCATACTTTTATTTATCAAGTCAATAAACTTCCCACAAATAAGTTCAGTCGAGGACTGTATTCGAAAAAATCAACATTTAATGACGGAAACTTCAATATTATAATTATTTTATAGTAATAAAACAAACAACAAATTCAATTCAATATTTCCAGTTTTAATGACCATTCGAGAAGTTTTTCCCTCAGCGAATAATTCAAGCCGGACTGGCTTTACGCCAATATAAAAGCATTGGAACAGATTCGTGTCAAGCAACAACCAACACATGGTTTCGATACATCGGCGAAAAGACATTGTTCATTAATTTTAAAATTCGTAACTGTTACGCTTCAACCTGTTTGAAATAAAATAATTCCGAATTGTAAATCAACATTTATCAAACCACTTATCTCTTTAAATCTATTTTATAAGTAAAATATATTAATACAAGATCCTATATGCACTTATTGAGAAGGTTATTTTTAACAAATTGACCTCTCGAGAATCTCAGTGGTGTAAATTTAAAATTCATCATAAAAAAAAAACTTGTTTAAAGTTACGTTTTATCATCATAAAAGGTTCTAACAAACTCCACGAAATGATCAACAATGGCTAAATAAATTATAGATCATGAGGTTTAATAAAACAGTGCTCGACGCAAACTCATTTGCACCACTAACATCCTCAAGCATGACCTCATTGTTTCATACTGCTATGACGTATGTACTACTAAGATTACAGCATCTGTAGTATAGGCTGAATCATACCGCCATTGAATATCCCAACGGACCAAATACCAAGCTAAAACCAGTTAGCTGACCGCAGTGGTAGACGGTGAGTGAAGGTGACAGGGAAGGCAAATACCTGCTCTGGCAGTAAATTAATGCTGATCGGGATTACAATATGGCGGTTATTTTGGGCAACAAGATGGATATGCGTCATCTTCTCTTATAGGAGCCGTAACTAGGATAAAAACGTTTGATGTTTGCTCTTATACCTCCGACCCTGATTGGTGCAGAAGGCAACTACGAGGGCTGTTCAATAAGTAATAAGACTAAAATTATAAAAAATACAGAATACCTTTAATCGTCATAATTTACATGGTCTTTTTCAAAATAACTACCGCGGCACGTAATGTATTTATTCCAAAGTTCTGTCCACTTCTTTAAACATATGAAAGTCCGTTTTTTGAGAGCTTTTTCAAAACCGCCTACACAGCCTTAACACATGCTTTGTTGCTTGCAAAATGTTTGCCTCGTAATGATTTCTTAAGTTGAGGAAACAGCCAGAAATCACATGGAGCGAGATCAGGACTGTATGGAGGGTGTGGTAAAATCTCTACGTTGTTCTGCTGAAAAACATCCTGTACGCAACGATCAATATGTGGGCGGGCATTGTCATGGTGCAATAGGAAGCCGTTTTACCAATCTGCGGTCCTCCTTGATGATAACCGCAGCTGTGTTAATCATTGTCTCTGTGATGGACGTTGAAGTTCGTCCTTCACGTTCAATATCTTCCACATTTTTCCTTCTTTCCTTAAAAGCTTTATGCCAGCGAAAGGTACTTGCCCTCGACATTGCTTCATCGTTGAAAGCTTCACGTATCATGTCAAAAGTCTCCGATTTTTGCAGACGAACATATAATTTAATCGCATAACGTTGTTCCATTGACACTTCCATTTCAAAAACTGGCCGCTCTCGTAAGCGCCCGCAAACACGCTTCAGTTCAATCACGTGATATCCAGGAACATGAGCCTGTACACGCCATCTATTGGTAGCTTTTGTTAATACAGACAACAAACTTTTTTTATGCCACAAAAATTAACATTCCGATGAGTGGTTTCGCGGCAGTAAAATTAGTCTTATTACTTATTGAACAGCCTACGTATTTTAGCGTGGTGTACAGGGAAATGAAGAGGAATAAGATGTGGCGAGGAAAAAGAAACTGGTGATGCATGATTTTTCCAAAAAATACGTGTGAGAGAACCGCAGTCGTTCGCGTTCTCTAAAATCAGAAATGACGTTTAAAGAGCAATGTTCTAAGGCATTTGGAGAAATCTCAAACAGAAATATTACAGATGTTGCATAATATGTACGGTGAGAGAGCAATATGTCTTTGCGAAGGTGTTTTCATAGAACGCTGTTTAAAGAGTGCATCTAATGTTGAGGAAGGTGCGACGACGCCATGGCCGGAATGAAGACCATCCTACCCAAAGGTCTTGATAGGATGTTTTAACAACAGTACTGGCGCTGGCAAAAGTGTCTAGCTGCAAAAGAAGAGTACTATGAAGGTGGTTGTATGTCACACATAATGTAAATACATCACATCCTGTAGGAACGACAGTCTCTGAACTTTTTATCCTAGTAGTTGTACCCAGGAATTTAAGACAAAATATCCTGGCTTCAACTTGTAAATAAGATTTATTTAGATCTCATTTTATGGTCTCAACTTGGAATTGGATTTTTTGGAGTTCCGCCATTATGATATTTAGCAAGTGAAATAGTAATACATAGTTCTGTTTTTACACTATAATATACTTAAATGTTTACGGACTTTGCATACCCCTATTTTTTCAAATATTAATATTCTCTTTATTATGTCACAGAAATCTTCAATTAAATAAGTTAAACAGCGCTGCCCAAATATTTCATGTTATGTTTTTGTGTTGATTTGTCCGCGTGTGAGGTGCTAGTGTTCGCTTTGTAGGCTTTCACGATCCGAGCTGGAGGTAGAGTAATTCTCAGATGAGGCTTTCTCGATAATTGTTGGGTCGATTGTTCCCTCTTGTGGGATGCCATTTGTAACTTGTGGTCGCTGACGTGACGGGCCCAGTTTGGGGACCGGACCTGCTTCAGTCCTTCTCGGTGTTATGTAGTAGGGTTCTACCGCGGCGTCCGGAGTCGGTTTAACAAATCAGGTCATGTCCAGTATTCTATGAGTGTCTTAAACTATATGGTCTTACCTATTGGCTAATATGCCCCCAAATTTTATCAACTACAATTTATATCAAGGTCTAACTGATTCTGCAGTTTGATGAAATTCCATTCTTTATATCTTCTGAAGATATAGCTGTCCCAAAAATCGCGATAAACACAGAAGACCAGTGCAACTTGTTGTGCCTATAGTATACCGAAATATAATTTGCACTAGTTTATGTCAAAATCTAACTGAACACAAAATTTAATGAAATTCCATGCATTCGGTCATGCAGTAGAGCGACCACAAACTTTATGTCACGTACATACTTAGAGACAGACATACAGACATCTTCCAAAAATAGTCAAATATTAAAATTGTATATCCCGGAAAGTGTAAATTCATCCAAAAGCTGAAATCGACAATTTTCACGATTGCAATACCTCCTACTTATGTAAGTAGAATAAAATTAAAAATGGCATCTAAAAAATGCCCGCTTTTTATGCCCGGATTTTCGAATTTGCACTGTAAAAATACTGAAATTACATTCGAATTTAAAGAAAACTGTTACACTTATTAAGTTTGTTTTATTAGCCTAATTTAGTAGATTTATAAATATGATAAACCGATTTTTTGCTAAAATATTCTAGTATTTCAGTACTTTACTAGTTATAAAAATGTAAACACTGCAAAGACTATGCATTTATCGTGAATCTCGTAAAACCATCTTTGATTTTCAAAAATAGAAAAATTTATCACTTTTTCCCATACTTTTCTGAAAAAAGGGTGATTAATGCTGAAGAACGGTTTGTTAGCTTTGACTTAAAATATTTAAGGGTACCAACTAAAAAAATAAAATAATTACATTAAAGTTTCTCTAAATTACCTAAACCTCATTAAATTAATCGATAGAAGCGAAAAAAGCTAATTAAATGATAGCACGTAATATATGTAAAAAAGTAGAATAATCAATTTAGTTCAGTTTAAATAAATTAGACTTTTCACATGTTAGTTGAATCTCTGTGAAAATTTAAGGAATTTCCGTTATCAATGCCTTTAAAACTTCAACTTTTTTTTCCAATTTTCAAGATTAAATTAAATTGAAAAACTTTTTCCTTTTTCTTTTTTCTTTTTTTTCTTTTAACTAAATGGGATATATTCTAGAAAACCAAAATTAAAAAGGAATGGAACGGTAAAATTAAAAATATGTATATAAAGATGTTTTATAATCGAATTAAAATCAAATCAAAATGAATAATTTAAATAATACTAATACAATTTTCACTCAACTAACTCCATTTTTCAATTTTTACCTATTAATTGCAGAAAAAAGAGCATATAGCTGATATTAAATACAATAGAAAAACTACAGCCCTGGCAAGATTATATCAAGAAGAAACCATCGAAATAAATTTCAATGAAAGTAAAATAATATTTCCCTCCAGTTTATACTATCCATCCATAATAAGAGAAACCATAGATACTCTCGCGCAAAAATACAATATGTAACGATGCGGCATCTTTTAATTTACCGAAACTGTGGCTAGAATTACTCCATGGTCAAAGATATGAAAATAAACAGTCAAGTAAAAAATAATAGATAACGTGCGTAATTTTTAAAAAAGTACATGAAAATAATAACCTCAAAGCCCGTGCTGCTTTAGAATATTCTCATTTTGTTTTTGAAAATGACACGGAAAGAGTCGAAACATGTAAAACAGCTAATAAAAGTTATTTTAATTTATATTATAGTTGTTAATTTTACACCTTTAGCATTTAAAAGTAATATAATTTTTACTCCCTTTGAAAATGCTATTTATAACAAAATATCTAGTTCCAAAACATTTCAAACTTTTGAAACTCGCATTCACGTTAGGAAATGTCGGATTGCAAATTAAAATAAAATCGAAATGAATATTTTAAATAATACTAATAAAAACTTTTAACCCTTTTTCAAAATACTACCTTCTATTAGCATGAAAATATTCGGAGACTGTCTGTAATACCGGATAAGATTAATTGATATCATGTGCTAAATACAACCAACAACCTTCAAAGTATGCACTTCTTGCATTAATGCGCTTAGGTAGCATGAGTATAGTTACTTAAAACATTTTGGAAGCTACATCGCACGTCCCTTATGCATCTATGTCACGGCTATTTCACTCACGCGAAGATACCCGCTCGCTAATGTTAATCCTATGGAAGAAATAATTCAAGATATCTCGTTCTCATTTCAATATTTTTAAATGATTTTTTGCATTGGATAGCTGAGGTCAATCTCTATGCAGGTCCTTTTAACTTTTTCGATTTTGGTTGCAGTTTTTAAAAAAATTATTATTGAGGATACTTTCATTTTCGGAACCAGTTTCGAAAGTGAAAGTATCTTAATAAAAAAAACTTGTAATCAAAATCGAAAAAGTACAAAAGGGCAAGTATCATAATAAAAAAACTTGTAATCAAAATCAAAAAGTACAAAAGGGTCTGCATAGAGATTGACCTCAATTATCAAATGCAAAAAAAAAAAAAAAAAAAAAAAATTAAAAATATTGTAATGCGAACGAGATATCTTTGAAAAATTTCCCCATAGGATTAACATTAGGGAGCTGGTGCTTTCTCGTGAGTGAAGTAATCTCTTAGAAAGTTCCTCTCTCCTCCGATCCGGATAAGCGGTATAAGAACAGTCTACGAACTTTCTGATACTAGTAGTATAGCAAAATTTCTGTCTCCAAAATATACACCATCTCCAAACTTTTTCATTAAAAGGTCACATTTACGTTACAAAATATCGGGGGTGCCAAAACCTAAACCCATTCAGTACACTCTATCTTTTCAAAAACAAAAATGAAGCACGAACTTTCTTTAACATATTTAGAACTTCTCACAGACTTTGACACGATTTAAAATGACATTAAAGTATTTAATCTTTAATCTTTCCACATGAACATAAAATTTCAAACCAGAAATTTAAATGGGATTTTTTTCTGTGGGATACATGAATTTCTTTCAAGTTGAGTAGATAAAAGTGCATTCATTATGACAGATTTTATAAACGTTTATACAATTGTACAAACTTGATAGTGGTTTTTGCTCAGTATAACTTACATGAGACAAAAACTTTCTGCAGAACACTTTTTTTAAAACATTCAGACATCATACTTATTGCCAATTTACGTCATGTAGATTTAGTTGTGCGCTGCTTTTTGGCAATTTTATAAAAATAATTATTTGTCCTATTCCGCGCAATTTGTGTCGCAATTTCTTCTTAACACGAGGCTAACGAAAAAGACAGGCTACCGCGGTGCATTCCACTTATCTTTTTTTGCAGACCGTTCGAGGCTAACGAAAAAGAAAGGCTACTGCGGTGCTTTACGAGTATCTTTTTTTACAGACCACGGGAGTCACGTGATGCTCGAATGCACCAATGCAGGTGTATGAAAAGAGCATCACGTCACTCTAGCGGTCTGTAAAAAAAGATAAGTGGAATGCACCGCGGGAGCCTGTCTTTTTCGTTAGACTCGCAGACCGCTAGAGTGACGTGATGCTCTTTTCGTACACCTGCATTGGTGAATTCGAGCATCCCGTGACTCCGGCGATCTGTAAAAAAAGATACCGTAATTTCGCGCGTATGCGCCGCAGCTCAGTTAAGTCTTTTTCAAACCGGAAATTTTATTGAAAATTTGAAGTCAAATAAGTGCTAAGCAGAAGTAAATCACATTTTATTTAAAATAAATTCTGGTAGGAAATCGAATTGTCTGAGGTGCGGCGTATACGCGCGAAATTACGGTACGCGTAAAGCACCGCGGTAGCCTTTCTTTTTCGTTAGCCTCGTTCTTGACATGATTTACAATATTTTCGTATTGCAGAAACTGCTTTTCCAGGTCGCTTTTGGAGTTTTGTGTTGTGTTTTTTCAGAAGTTGTTACAAAACTGCCAGGTAAAATACCTTAAGAAACATTTTCGATTTAAATAGTGGTGTGTGTAGAATATAAAAATATTCTTCAGTGGCACGCACATGGCCTGTCGGGGAATTCATTAAAAATACGCGTGGCGCTCAACATGTTAATGTTGTAAATTTCTTTTTAGCCCGGGAGCAGACGCCTCAGGTATGACATAAACCAGGGTACGTACGGTTTATACAATTGTCACTACTATCTTTCGAAAAATAATATTTCACTTACTTAATCGCATAAATTGTAAAAATTGTCTCCGACTAAATAAGGTGACGTTTATTATTTGTATTTATTGGTGAGAAAGTGAAAAACACCCATACCCTGGTTATGTGCAGTCGTCTACCGGGTTTAAAAACCCCAATAATAAGTAAATAAGACAGATTTTTAACTTGTACGAATAGAATAAAAAAAATAGTTCACTGGGCCGTTTAGATTTCACCCGTGATGATACATTAATTTTACAAATTATATATTTATTTCGAGTGTTTGGTGAAATTTTTATCAAAGCGTTATCGTGATCCGTTATTGCAGTTTCAGGATTAAGTTGTAATACGAATTTATAAATATTTAAAATCACTTTCCTGTGACCTTTGATAATATGGTGGCTGAGAGGTTCTGCTCTCAAAGCTGGTAGACAAGAGGTGCTGGGTTAAAACCACTGTCTCGCTCGTCGACCTAACCGTTCGGAGTTTTCCGTGGTTTTCTTCGAACCTTGCGTAAATACGGGTTAGGATCCCTTAGAAAGATACCCACGGAGGGCACCTCACCCTAGGGCCTATATCCCTCGTGTTGATAATTGGCCGTCATAAATCATCAACCCAACCTAACCCAACCCTTTGATAAAATGTAAGATTTTTTAACACTTTCCAACATAGTTGATAAGTGTTTATGAATTCGGTTTGTCTGGCCGTGTTTCACCGTCTGTCCGTGCACTAACTTGCGTAAATATACTCGGATTGCCATGTAATTGATATACATTATTGTGGTTTAGCATGACATGTTTGGTATTAAAATGAAGTGTATAGCATTTATACTTCAGTTACAGGGACACTCAAAAGAGCGCCATTAGACTATGGTGTATAGAGAAAAAATATTTTTAGTGGATTTTCAAGATGTAACAGTATTTCAAACATATTGAAAATGATATGTATATCACTGAAGTGCACTACAAGATGCTTACTGTCGAATATCGTATGTATAGCACTTATAGTTTACAGGATCACTCAAAATATACTATGGTCTATGGGAAAAAATCGTTTGCAGCGTATTTTAATTATGCTACACTCTTTCAAGTATAATGAAATTGGTACACATTACTGAGGTTTACAACAAGATACTTGTTGTATGATATGTTGTGCATAACGTTTTTCGTTTATTTACAGGGACACCAAAAGATTACGGATACAGTGCTGTTTCCGAAGTACTGTGTCTAAGCGATTATTGCTGGATGCGCTCTTTAAGTTAAGTTATGCGTTTTAAAATTTAATTAAATATTTGCTTATTACGTGATGTTTATAAACACTATAAATCATATAACACAAAATAATTCGTAAGCTTTACTGAATATGAGCGGGAATTGTTTAAAAGGGATTTTTAATCGAGTTATGCATTGTTTCGCTGAACTATATTTAGTATACTTTAGAATACAAATAAAATCATATACTGGGCCACGCAAAGACTTGGATACATGGCCGCCTATGGATAATAATTTCTGGAAGTGTGATTTCAGTAGTTTTAAGCGTGTTTTTGCCTGAATTAAATTTTAGCTTAATATGTTGGGTGTTTAAAAATCTATAGGTAATATACAGTGTTGTAAAAAAAATTCACATTTGTTTCCGTCATAAGTAGAAAGTTCTGAAGGTGAATTTTGAACTGTGTTATGCGTTTTTTACGAAAGTAAATTTTAACGTACTATGTAGAATACATACAAATATATAGATTATAGGACTACATAAAAGAACTGGAGTAATTTTCCGACTATGGACTGTATCTACAGAAATCTGCTTTTCGAATGTTGTATGCGTTTTCTTTGGTTACTTAGGTACCTTATTTACCTTATTTACCTTATGTACCTTATTTACCGTATTAAAGTGCGAAAGATTGTTAAAGTATTCTGGAAGTGTTGTAAAGTGTTTCATAATTTATGTTTGATTCATGATTTTTCTTTCTTGTTTCCATCCTTTGTGATGAGTGATTTTTTTATTTATATGTATTAAACAATATAAACAAATACTGATGAAAATAAAAGAATACAAACAGTTTTGTACAGCAAATAAATTTGGTAACGATCAATGCTTGACAGAGGTTAACTGTAGCCAACACACTATAAAAGCCGCCAATAAGCACATGATTCTATTTATTTTCTGCCTCCCTCATTTTTCAATAGACTATAGGTTATGCGTATCTTAATAACTTTCGATAACCAGAACCAGTCATAGCGAGCAAGAAAATTATACAAAAAATTCGATTGCCCAGATGTGTAAAATGCATGCAATCTACTAACGTATTGTATTTTGAAAAAAATGTAACATTTTAGGAAAAAGTTATTTTATAAACATATTAAAGTTTTTTTTTTTCAGTGAAAATTAGTTTAAAAACAATTTTAAAGGACACCGGTATTTAATTTTTTTTTTGCAAAATTTAACTAATTCTAGGACTGATCACAATCTATACTAATAAAAGAAAGTTTCGCTCTGTGTGTGTGTCTGTGTGTCTGTTGGCGATGGCTAGGAAAATCTTGCCCACTTAGAAGGCTGCAAATTTAGATATAGGTAGTCCAAACCCTCTCCTGGTGCACCATTACGTCAGAATTTTAATATTTTGAAAATTAAAGTAGTTATTAATTAAAAACTGATCAAAGATCACAAATAGAAACGTCATTATTCAAAAGTTTGCTGGCGCATGTGCAGAATCCAATATCCGTATCTTCCGGTATAGAAGAAAGAAAGCACAACACATCCCGTTTTAGTTTTAAGTTTTTCTAAATTCGCCATGAGCAAACGGTTAGAAATACGGAAAAACCGTCTACATATATTGAAAGAAAATACTTTTGCATCTCAAACGATCTGGTTGGTTTGAAAAAAATTTACATTTAACCCTTTCAAAAAAAATAATCAAAAAGCATCGAATTCATGTTTTTTTATTTTCTCCCGTTTTCCGAGCCTTGCATCCACCGAAATACCAACAATACGGAAAAACGAAGGTCACCAAATTAAAGAACTGACTTTGCCCTTTCCAAAGCCCCCTTTGGTTTAAAAAATACAAAAATTAACCCTTCTAAAAAGTATATTTTCTGTATGCCGTTTTGTGATTTTTGCGATTTTGGCAATTTTTAAAAATTCGCATCGACGATTCAGAGAAAGGTACGAAAATCTAAAAATACCAGACAATATCTACATTTATTCCTTTTTCGACATCTGTATTTGTTTTTGAAAAATACAAATATTAACCCTTCAAAAAAAATTCGTGCGCAGGACTCTCTTTTGCGAATTCCGATTTTCTATGATATAAAATCTGGCATCGGCTTTCTAAAATAACCAAACAAAAATCAAACACGCCTAAAGACATCTACGTTCTGTCGGATTTAGGCAGAAACCTTTAGTTTAAAAATAAAATCACGTTAACTCTTTCGGAAACGTTTTTTACCGTAAGTCAATTTCGCTTTTTTAACTATTTCCCCTATCTTTAAAAATCCGAATTGGCGTTTATAAACAAGATACGAAAAACTAAAAATACCTCAACTAATCTACATCCCTTTGTTTTTTAAAATCTGGTATCCGTTTTGAAAATTTTTAATTTTAATCCTCAAAAAAAAAAAAAAAAACTCCTTTCCAAAACTCACTCACGCGATTTTCGTTTTTCGGTCCAGGTTTAAAAATCAGCATCGACTCAGAAAATGTGAGTACGGACAAACAGTAGACTCCAGATCATAGACGTGTTCATTTTCTTCAAAACGCATGATTGGGTTTTAAAAAATATCTACATTAACCCTTTAGAAACCGATCGATTACGTAACCAACTTTCGCGATTTCCGCTATTTTGGCAATGTTTACCCGTGGTTAAATTTCAATTTTACTAGGAAATTTGGTTGGGTCGAGTGTTCTGAAAAGGCCTCTTCCAGAACAGACTGCGCCCCCTGGAAGTGGAAGGTGGAACTATGGACCCGATTACGACGGGGTTTGGTTTAAGTTTCGTATAGAACATATTATTAATATTTTTGGCCCGTGCAACGCCGGACGGGTTAGCTAGTTTTAATATAAATTTCATCAGATGACCATGAGTGTTTAAAATTACATCAATATACAGGGTGTTTCCAAATTCATGGTACAAATTTTAAGGGTGGGTACAAGACGCTGTAACAAACATTTTTTGTTTAAGGAACCAGGGTCAGAAATTCATTTGTATAGTCAAAAATACAAGGCGTCACCCTCTAATCCGAAGTCGCGTTTTCGTGTTTAACACTGACAGTAGTGAAGATACTAACGAAATCCTTATAATATGCTTACAGTTCATACAAAGATGAGTTTGTTGTGAATTTTGTTAAAATATCTTCACTATTGTTAAAGTTATGAACGAAATCGCGAATTCGCATTGCAGGGAGACCTGTATTTTTGACTATATAACTGGATTTTGACCCTGATTTTCTATACAATAAATGATTTTTATAGTCTCCTGTACCAACCCACTGTAAAATTCATTTATTGTATAAAAAACGAGGGTCAAAAATCCAGTTATTTAATCAAAATTACAGGGCGACTCATCTTTGTATGAATTTTAAGCATATTGTAAGGATTTCGTTAAAGTATCTTCACTACTGTTAAATTTATGTACGAAAACGCGACTTCAGATTGGAGGGAGACGCCCTGTATTTTCGACTATATAAATGAATTTCTGACCCTGGTTTCTTATATACAAATTGTTTGTTTCAGCGTATTGTACCAACCATTAAAGTTTGTACCATGAATTTGAAATCACCCTGATAGATATTTTACATCATGCAAGTATGTTTCGCATTTTAAAAATACACAATGTGTTATTTGAAAAATAATTTTTACACGTTTGTTATATTTTTATATACCCCTTACTTTATTTATTTTTTATTCCTGTCAGTAACCAAACTTTATTGCTTTTCTAAAAAATTGCAAACTTTAGCTGCTTGGATTTCTTTAGTACAATTCGTCGAAATTTTAGACGGTCTTTGACTTTTCGCATTTCGGGCAAAAATTTAATACGTTATGAAGAGCACGGTATTGCTTTCAGCTGAGAGAAAATTTTCGTGTTCTAAGTTGAATTCCTTTCAGATCTTTAACGATATTTCAGCCGTTAAAAAAGTGACAAAGTTAGTTATCGAGAAAATTTAACTTTTTACTTAATTTACTTTTTACATTTTAAGAAAGAAAAGAGTTACTATTTCAGTGCCGCAGCTGCCTGCTTTAGATTTTTTTTTTTGACAAATCAAATAAACATATTTTACACAAGAAAATATATTTAATGAAATATATCATATTTTAGATGGTATTTATTTGTGTTCTAGTTCAGAATATGTTTATTTGACTGAGAAAAAAAAAGTGAAATTTGTAGCCATAAAGGGACGTAACAAAAGGATTTTTTTATATATATAAAAAATATTATTTTGTATTTTTAACCAAAATGTTTGAATGTTTTCGTTCGTCGCATAGGTGGTGCAAAATATAGTACACCTACATTCTAGCCTCAGATAGGAAATGGAAATTCAGTAGGTGAAATAGTTTAGGAATTACACCGGTTTAAAATTTGAAACTCCAAGTGTTGAATTTATTTTTAATCGTTATTAAACAGATGAACGAATGATTTCGATACGAGTAGTGTTTTTGGCATAACTCAAAAACTACTTGGCAAAATCAACTGCGAATTGGAATTCGCATATTTGAAGCTTCTAGAAATCGATTTCCATTAAAGAAATTGATGTCTTTTAAAATAAGTTGAATTATCAAATATACAATGTAAATAAAGTATCAAATATAATTTTCGGAAAAATAATTCGTCAAGTATCGTATAATTATAACAAATATAAAATTTTACGATTTTTTTTTTCCACACCTGCCATGGAAAAACTAAGGAATGCGCTTTCTAATTTTCCAAATACTATCTTCTAAGAACCTTAACATAAAAATATAAATTTAATTGTAAATTTGAATGTTCTACTTTACTGTTACTGCCTATCTAACTGCTTATAAAACACAGTTAGATAACTCGATCTGTGAAGACTTTTACTATTAAGTTAATTGCGTTAACGCTAAGAATCCTAGATAAAAATTTTCTATATGATTTTTCCGGTGACTATTTTTAATATTTTTAAGATAAACAATAGAAAAGTAAAAAGAGTTTTTAAACAAGTTGGAAATTGTACGTTAAACGTGACAAATGAGGTGCGTTCGTACTGTAACTAGTTTTACAATGTAAAAAAAATCATTGTTAATATTTCAGTGAAATGAATTATATCGTCTGTTATGAACGAAATGAGGATGCCTTTATTCGTATTATGTATGGCACGTTTACAGATGCGATTTTTTGTTCGACACCAGACAGCGCTGCAAAATTCCCCATGGAGATCTTGTTTTGCGAATGATTACCTCCATGGTTTACTATTTTTATGACTCATGATGAACGAATCTCTTGTGTTTATTTACTTTAATGAATTCAGATATTGGCTGTCAACCTAATTCCAAGCATCTCAGATATTATACATATTTGAATGCAACTTATCTCTCAAGCAAACAATTTTTTTGGACAATCTTTCTAAACATGTAACTTTATGGAATTTTATTCGAAAAAGTAATTTTAAATTAAAATGGCCGCATGGAATATGGAAAAAGATGTGGTTAGCCCGCATTTGTTTTCCTCAGTCACATGACTTGCACTTTTATTATATAGATTATTTATGATAATATTTAATAAAATGAAGAAAACTTTTATTAATAACTTTTTAGGTTTTGATTCGATTTTCATGAAATTTGAAATGACTCGACAAAATTATGCAACGATTATACATATTAAATTTCAAACCATTCGGTTGGGTAGTTTTTGCGTTGTTACATGCGGACGGACGGACAGACGAACAATATACATTCTAAATAAAGTATCAAATGTAATTTTCGGAGAAATAATTCGTCAAGTAACGTATAATTATAACAAATTTAAAAATTTCCAATTTTTTTATTTTTCACATATGCCATGAAAAACTAAAAGAATGCTCTTTCTAATTTTTTTAATTACTATCTTCTAAGAACATAAACACAAAAATATAAATTTAATTGTAGACCAGACGACGACTATAGGTGCTACGTATTTATATAATTACGAACGCACCTAAACACACTCTTTTATAAACATTTAATGTTTATCTTAAAAATCACGTCTAATTTTGAGACTGTAATTCATGTAGTTCCAAAACATTTTCGTTACAATACGTAAATTTGGCGGTGACACAAAAATTTCACCGCTTTTATCTACGCTTGATAAAAAACATGAGCTAATGAATTTATTAAAAATCATAATGTTTGTTCACTGTTTAATTTTTCAGATATGGGCATGGATAAAAAATGATTTTTAAACAGTATATTCTGGATTTCTAAATTGTTTTCTAAACGTATAATCATAGATTAATTAATGTTAAACTATTAAATGATAAAAGATTATTTAATAATCTTCAATTGGTTTACATGTTGTAGATTTTGTACCATTATTGCTTTCTTATTCTTATTCACTTGAAATCCGTATCCGTTTTACTTTCTAATATTACATGCAAATTAAGACTTTATTAATCTTAGAAATACCCTGTGTATATATAGATATTACACTGTAAAAAAATGAAGTACTCAAAAATGAGTAAGTCCATGTACTCATATCGAAATGAGTATTTTTGGATCAAAAATGAACATATGTATTCTCAAAAATGATTAAGTTCATGTACTCATTTCGAAATGAGTATTTTTGAATCAAAAATGAACATATGATCAAACCCAACATAATTGTATATTTCAGAATGTGTAATGACGAAATTTCGGAGCCTAAAAAGCTCTTATTTGAAGGAAAAGCGAAGAATAAGAGAAATGAAAAGTGGATCTGGTTGTTCGGGATTTTCATCAAAGTGGATCCACTACAACACATTTACTGGTTTTTTTTTGTTTTTTTTCCTCACATTTTACACATCTACTTTTTTTTTCTTGATAATATTTCAAAATTATGATTTTTTTCTCCACTAATTTAAAAAAATTTATTTTAACTTTTTTAACGTGAGGCAATATTGTGTTATTTAAAAGTTTCATAACATAATATCTTTGCAAATTATAGATATGCAAATTGGTATTACGCTAAGCTGATTTGGCTTACAAATTTATGAATTACGCTAAAATTTATAATTTTATAAATTATAATTTTACAAAGTTTATAATTTTTTCCTTAAATTTGTTCCTTAAAATTGTTTAATATTTTTTTCTTTGCTTTTAGAAAAATAAAGTTTTTAACTGTATAACGTTTTTAATTTATTTCTTTAGCTTATATTTTTATAAATTAAACTAATTTAATTTAAATAAAATCAGTAAGTCCAGATTTAAACCTACCTATCTCAAGGTCATTAATTTCAAATTTGTCTCTAAAAATCATTTCTTTTTAAACTATTTAGTTTAACCGAACCGTACGAAAAAGCTCTCAGCATAGCTGAAATATAATAATATAATTTATTATAAAAAAATTATTTACGTAATTTTTTTAAAATAAGACATTAAAAAAAATATTTTAATAGCATGAATAAACACGTCTGATTAAGATAATTGTTGTTTTTATTAGAATTGATAAATAGATAATCAGGCAAATAATTTAAAAAGTATATGTTCGAATAAAGAAATTGTTGGTACTGTTGCAAAAAGAAGCAATGAGTATTCTTAATGCGATGTTTTACGCATATAATACATAATAAATTGAAATTTATCTGTTATAAGGCACCAAATCATACAGCAAAATATTGAAAATTATGAAAAGAAAATATTAAAATCATTGAAACTGAAAAAATCTATCTACAGATGAAAACTCAAGTTTTTGCAAGTTTTGCACGATAACTAACAACATTTGAGAAAGAGGCGTGACCACTAATGGCGCGTTGGTCTGAGTCGTCAGGTTAGTACACAGGACATCGCGGGTTCGATTTCTCTCATGGGCAAGTGTTGGTTAATTACTATAAACTAAGAAAAAAATCAGCAGAAATGTATGTATCACTTATAAGGTTTTCCTCGCGAAGTAACTTTTTTTTTATCCTATAAATTTTATTTTAACGACATAAAAATTTTAAAATTTGAATACATCCATGGGATCAGAAATGAGTACATAGGAGTTCATATTTGAATACGTCCATGGGATAAAAAATGAGTACATGTGTTTCTCAATTTTGAGTACATTTGGATCGGAGCTATTTTGAGTATGTGACGTATTCAAAATTGAGTACTTTTTACTCAATTTTGAGTACCCATTTTTTACAGTGTACAACCTTTATTTTTTATCTTTATTGTCTACATTTTACTGTTTAAAACATTTCTTTATTGCTGATTCACAGTCTGGCATATTTTACCGAGAGTGGTTGGGCGCTTAATTAAATCCATTATTAAATCCATTAACTGTTTTTATAACACATAAACAGTTGTAACAATACCAGTTATTTGGGGATTTATCAATAATTTAATTGATTACATTAAATTTAAGACTTGCAGAATCCTTTCCAGTGCTATTTATAATATCTCTTCCTTTGTTTTTCACACTTGTGATTTCATTATACACACACACACACACACACACATATATATATATATATATATATATATATTGTAAAATCACTTATTTTCGCGAGGCTTTAATTTTCTCGATTTTCGCGAGCCCGTCGTAATCGCGAAAATTTAAGCCTCGCGAAATATTTTTTTTTTCGCCTCAAATAATAATAAAAAATCAGAAATTTTTCACTTATCCAAAATTTAATGATTACAGTTACTTAAAGTACCACCAGTACAAAGATTTCTTGAATATTTACAACTATTTCTTGAATATTTACAACTAACTCTTGAATGCTATACAACTATTTCTTGATTACTATACAACTATTTCTTGAATACTTTACAACTGTTTCTTGAATAAAAACAATAATACAACTAATAGAATGCAGCTTATACTCTTACAATATTTATACCAGCTTCTTTGAAGCCATTCAAAATTATCTCATGTTTGGCTTCAACACCGTTAAATGTGCGCACAAGCCAAGAAGCGTAAATCAGTTTTAGTCGTGATATTCGCAGGTCCACAGGTTATTTTTCATCTAGAAATTTAATCTCATTAGAGTACCACTCAATAAACTCATTCTTGAGCAAACGCTTGAACTCACCGTTTACAGTTAAATCTAAAGGCTGCAGCTCTCCTGTGCAAGAAGCGGGCAAAAAAACTGGAATAATATTCCTCTTCTCTATTTCAGTCAGAAAAATTGGTGTGCCTTAAAACGTCGAACAATGGTATACCAGGTTGTTCTGGAACTAGCCCGAGAAGCTATTTCTGCTTTTCATAATAAGGTACAAGAATATTCTCGATGTATCGAATTATTATGTCAGTATTGCCCCGGTGCGAATCGGTGTTCCACATACCCCAGTCCACGGGAATTTATTGTTTTGTCAGGGACAATTGTCAATGACAATTTATTGTTTTTCCAGCGTACAGCAATTGTGGTGGAAGTAGGTTTCCAGAAAGGGAACATGCTAACAAAAAAGTCATCTCTCTTTTATCATCCATGTCGATTATGGACACTTGTTTTGAACTACGCTATTCCAATATGTATTCAGATATAGGCACAAACTTTGCGTTTGTCTGGTTAAATGCCTTATGCAAAATGGTTTCTATTTAGGTAGTTTCGGGATTTTTCAACTTTCGGTTCTGTTTCTATAAAATTCGCGAAATTTTCAGCTCGCGAAATCACGATATCTTCATTTTGGCGAAAATTACGGCTCGCGAAAATAAGTGCTTTTACAGTATATATAAATTGTGTTTCTACGATCATGGGACAAACTTGGATGGGTGATACAGGACACTGTAAGAAACAATTTTTGTACAGGAAACCAGGGTCGGAAATCCATTTATATAATCAAAAATACAGGGTGTCTCACTCCAATCCGATGTCGCGTTTTCGTTCATAACTTTAACAGTAGTGGAGATAATTTAACAAAATTCATAACAGACTCACATTTTTCTAAATCATAAGCATATTGAAATTATTTCGTTAAAATATCTTCAAGACTATAAAAGTTATGAACGAAAACACGATTTCGGATTGGAGTGAGACGCCCTGTACTTTTGACCATATAAATGTCTTTCCAACCCTGCTTTCCTGTACAAAAATTGTTTGTTATAGTGTCCTGTACCACCCCTCCGAGTTTGTCCCATGATCTTAGGAACACCCTGTATATATATATAGCATTTCTTTTCTTTCTTTATGTGTATATATATATATATATATATATATATATATATATATATAGACTCTATTTCATGTTTTATCTGTTTATTATAGGTATGGCTTCTTTCCTTTTTAATATTGTATTTATTTTTTATTTTTTCACAGGTTTCAATCAATGTTTATGTGTAGGTAGTCCCAATATCATATTCTTTAGCAATGTTTTGGCTAATATGATGATGAAACCATTCATTTCATTTTATTTGTGGTATTTAGGCATTTGGGACTTGAAAATTCTGTCTAAATTCCACAAATTTCATTTCATTCATTCAATTCCATTTATTCAATTTTTAATTTAATTACTTATTCTTTTAAATACGTTTTTGGTATCCATATTCAATGTGTTCGGGAATACTTTCATTTGCAACTAATTATTACATATTTAATCATTATTTCATAGATTAAGTTGGTGTTATGGTAATGTTTCATTTATGGTTATATATGTATATATATATATATATATATATATATATATGTATATATATATATACATATATATTATATATATGACAATCTTTATTTTTTATCTTTATTGTCTACATTTTACTCTTTAAAATATTTCGTTATTGTTGATTCACCGTCTGGCATTTTTGCCGAGAGTGATTGGGCGCTTAATTAAATCCATTGTTTTTATAACTCATAAAGAGTTTTAACAATAAGAATTATTTGAGGATTTTTCGTCAGCCTGACGGCCAAAGGAGAAATACTTAAAAAAAAATTTATTAATTTATAATTAATTTCTGAAAACATTAAACTGTTGTATTGCCATCGGAAAACACCTTGTTGTTCATAATTTGTTTAATTCTAGCATGTTAAAATAAAATGAAAAATCGTTTACAAAATAGATAGATATAGAAGAGATAGAATGTTTTTTGCCTCTCAATAACGTTTTTGAGCGAAATTCTGAAATGAGAATAATATAGAAATCTTTCAAATATAACATTCCATTCTGTCTTATACTTATGTACGGTAATGCTTGCATAAAAACACATAGTTGCATGTAAACTTACACTTAATCACTATCACCTAATTGCATGTTTACGTTTGTCTAAATGTAACCAAATTTGGTGATTATTTTTTAAAGAACGGAGAACTAAAGTTAAATAGTTTTAAATAAAATTTCTGGTGTGAAATGTTTTGATCAAGGTTAAGTAATATTTCAGGTAGTTCTAAGGTTAAAAGAAAACTTTAAAGTCGTTTATTTCAAAATGTTGAAAATGTGCTTTTTAAAAAACTGTGCGCAAGATTTCTCTTGAACAATATTTTTACGTGGATTTAATATTTTTGGGTTAATATTTATTTAATATTATTTAATATTATTTGTTGGATTTATTATTATTGGTTGGATTTAATAGTTTTACGTGAAATATTCATCGATTTATAGTTTGTAATAAAGACTGAATCTCTAAACATGTGTATACTTTAGCAAGCTATATACTTTTAAATAAATTTGAGTTTTTTTTGGTGCATTGGATATCTTTTTTCGGGGTTTATACATGGATACTTTTTGATAGGTGAAACAATAAATATATTTAGGTTCAGTCTTAAGATATGGTCGGAAAACATCAAGTAGCGCTAGAGATATTCGCGCAGTCCTGAAAAAACTAATTTTTAGCTAAATCACATTTACTAAACCTTGAATTATCCAATGTAATAGTATATTTATATTAGTTTATTTTTGAGTCAATAATAAATATATATTTTCTGAAACGTATTCCTCAAAAATTTTAAGAAATTTTACAGCTATATCTCAGATGAAATATTGCTGACTGGCGAATTTCTATGAAAACAAACGAATCACCGCCCTCTTCTTTGACTGCTGAGGGATTAGATAGCTTTTCTATGTTCACACATGAATGTCTCAGCATATGTATTTAATATAAAATTACTTATAAATATCGGGTGCGTCATAAGTTCGTTAAACTTTAAAAATTCATTAAAAAGAAACAAATGATGCTAAAAAATTGCGAATATTTAGCAATTATTTATCATGAATATTAGTTCAAAGTCTAGTTTGTTTTTGTTTTGGGAGTTATAAATGAGTCATCTATGACCCGATAATCATTGCTTACAGTAACCTCATAAACTTCTGGTGATAACTATCGTAATTGTAGGATATTTTTATGAGGTGTGTTTCAGAATGAGCAGAAAATGTTGCGCTTTCACATACATGTTCATCGAAAAATCTAATTTTTTGAAGATTTAAGAATATTATGCCCTTATGTGGTATGAAATATATCCCTCCACACTTGATGGGGTTTTAAACAATAATGGGGATTTTCGTTTGAAAAAACAGATTATCAAACCCATCGCAGAAGAGTCAAAACCAACCCAAAAGTGAACTGAATACGAAGCAATTGGAGTCAACACTACCCGAACCAACACTCCAGTCAGTTTCTGATAAAATCGGTTTACCCGACCTGATGCAGCTCTCTAACACATATTTATTTTACACCGCACTGTTGCGCTTAGTTTGCCATGCAATAGACGATAATTTATTACATTTTTTAAGGTGACTCTCTTAAAAAAAATTCTACATCATATGATGATTTAAAAAAAAATGTGACATAGTACTGTGTACCTTAAAACCCTACTCGAAATTGATAATTTTTTACCCAATAAATACATAAAAAGTACACAATAAATGCATACAAATTCTTCATAAAAATAAATATAAAAAGTTTAGAAGGAAAATGGTTTCATTTGACTCTTCACCAAATAAAATACATCATTGTTTTGTAACCTATTGTCTTTTCCGCTTTGTTACTTTTTTTTAATGTAATTTTTCAAAAAAATATTTCGTCGATATTTCATTTCAATGAAACCAACAACCAAATCACCGATTTTTTTAAAGTACTTGGATTGACTTTTTTAATGATATACAGAAAAAAGAATGAAATCATAATGTACTTTATTTTTCATTTCCAAGAGTTGATATTCAGAATGCAATTTTTCATATGGCAAAAAATACGTGTTATAATATATATTTTTTTTTACTGCCATATAAAAATAATAGTATAAAAATTTACTATTG
The DNA here is from genome assembly GCA_963931845.1 of Maratus michaelseni. Classification (NCBI taxonomy): domain Eukaryota; kingdom Metazoa; phylum Arthropoda; class Arachnida; order Araneae; family Salticidae; genus Maratus; species Maratus michaelseni. Next base: position 205,296,100 of record OZ007595.1, read on the forward strand.
TATATTTTTTATTGCCTATTTACTTTCTCTGCGTAGTAGTTAACATTTTTACTTCATGATGTACAATGAACACTTTGATTTCTTTCATATGAGAATTGTCAATGGAATGCGCGCTCTGCATTGGATTTCATATAAAGAAATATAAAATATCTGATGATATCTTGGTTCATGAATTTTAAAACAGTAACTCAAAGGAATTTCATGTGTTTCTTGCAATAAGTGTATACGTATCTTCACAGAAATAACAAAAAGAGGAGAAGAAAAAGAAAAGGTAAAAATACGGTGTTTCTATAACAATATAATAAATTATAACACCTTGTAATAATATATTTTTTTAAATGCTAAAAGGTGTAAATAAACAACATAATACAAATTAAAAGAACTTTTATTACTTTGTTTTACATGTTTCGACTCACCCCGAGTCATTTTCAAAAGCAAATGAGAATATTCCATAATTGCACGGGCTTTGAAGATATTATTTTCATGTACTTTTATTTAAAATTACGCACGTTATCTTTTATTTTTACTTGATTGTTTATTTTCTTTTCTGTGTAACAAATATGTAACGATGCGGCATCTTTTAATTTACCGAAAATGTGGCTCGAGTTACTCCATGGTCACAGAAATAAACAACCAAGTAAAAATAAAAGATAACGTGTGTAATTTCTAAAAATGTACATGGAAATAATAACTTCAAAGCCCGTGCAATTATGGAATAGTCTCATTTGTTTTTTAAAATGACTCGGGGTGAGTGGAAACATGTAAAACAACGTAATAAAAGTTATATTTTAATTGTATTATGTTATTAATTTACACCTTTTAGCATTTAAAACAAATATAAGGTCTTTCATAAAGAAAAGGTTTTGTTTTACACTTTAGTTTTGTAAGTTTATATTCTCATTTCTTTGTTTTGTATATTTTCTTTAATAATTTTGGGTGGAAATGTCTTTTCTCGATAATTTTATACGTTATCTAAAAACCAAATTTTCACGCCTCTACTCCGAACTGGATATTATTTAAATGTTTAATGAAAAGTGTATCTAAACAATGTAAAATGTTTAATCAATTTTTTTTTTTTTTTTTTTTTTTTTTTTGAGTGAGATCGATATTAGGATGTTGTTTTACATTTAACAAAATAATTCTTGTTCTATATTTCATTCTCTGGTATACATTGCTTCTCTGCCATCCTAACATTTTATATTGTCTGATTTATAATAAAGCTGTTCAATTCTTCTTTTGATCTCAGAAACGTCAAGTTACATCGTGAAGATTTTGATATAAGAAATATATAAATATATTTTTGTTTCCGCTCGGATTTTAAAACCCACACATAATGCAATGGTTTGTGTCTCTTGCAATGAATACATAAAAAATCTCCAGAAAAACAAATATCAAGAATTTTTTTTTCTATAACTGTGCCTGTTTTTTTTTAAACCTATGCCAAAGTTATGTAAGCTGTTTCATTCTCACGCCTTTTTAAAAAAATATATTTTCTTACATAAATTTGGAGAAATGCTTTTGTTGGTTTTGTTGTTCCAACAAACAAAAATCCAACAAACAATTTTTAAAATACTCTTTTCCGAACTATTTCGAAAGTGGATTGAATTTTTTAAAGGTTTAGGGGGAAAAAAGATTTAGCAATATGGCAACTTTATTTTCTTTTCATATTTGCATCACATACAGGAATACAAAACATGATATAAAAAGTACACGTTAAATCTGTAAATGAGATTATACATAAAACTTAATTTTTATGCCAATTTGCCTGATAACTAAGTTTCTAAAAACTAGTTATTATATTTCAAGAAAAATGTACGATTTTTGCATCTCCACTGTCCCTATTTTACGTACGAATTTTTAATGTACAAGTGTCCAGCACTGTGTGTAAATATCTAGTAAATGATAACCATTGTCGTTATACATTGTTTGTTTGGATAAAAAATGCCATAGTATGTGTCTACATTAAAATTTCTACTACAGCTTATAAATGAGTAGTTAATTATACCAATCAATAAAATAAAGTAAAACAATTAGTACGTCATTGATTGCTGTGATTAAAAATTAGATTAACAATTATAAAAAAATGATAATAACTATAACAACCAAATAAAATATTCTTTATATGATTGTCTTAATGCATTTATATGAATAAGAAAAAATATATATAAATCGGAAATCAGAGATTATGCATTTAGAAAATTCCTATCTTAGAATCTGATGTTTTCATTATACATATATCAATGTACAGTTCAATGTTGTCTACCTTTTCTTTTCTTGATAAACAGTTATATGACGCACAGTATCTTTTTGTGACGCACCGTATCCTTTGTATATACGTTCTTTATTGGGATAATTATTTTTTCCTCGAATGTCAAAATATTCGCCAAGATGCATTAAGGCTTTGACGGTATTGTTGCTTCTCAATGGCTTAGAAATGAGGTCGTTTTCAGGATATTCTCCTTCATTTTGCATTTATTCACATCACTGTAGTCACTGTATTAACTGTATTCACATATTCACATCACTGTATTTACATCAAACAGTGTTCATTTGATGAATATGTGATTGTACTAAGAACTGTACTATAAAGATTGTACTAAGTCATCAGTATTTCGTCGTTGACATCTTTGTTAAATTCATTCATTATATTGTTTATTCCAGGTTTGATTGATTTAAGTGTTCTTTTAAACTCTACAAAAATTTTTGGATATGTAATACACTTTGTTGCTTTTCCCCTGCTTCCGCAACAACGGTCCGCCACTGCACCGGGCGCATAAGAATTCTCGCCAAGCTTCGAACAAGCATCCTTAAACCCATGAACTGAATATAAATTACATTCAATGGTTGGTGTATCATAATTGAGATTTATTCCAACAGAGCGAAAAATGCCGGTGCCAGGACTCGAACCTGGATACCTTTCCAATGCTCTTCTTACTGAGCTACCCCAACGATTGGTATAACATGGTTGGCATAATTCACTTTCATCTGTTGGACATGGCTCCGAACTGCAGTGCTAATTTATTCATTCGAGCTATAACTATACCATTTTACAAGATGAACATGTCATATAACACGGAAACTCCTGTATACCAAGTAATTAGGTTATAATGAAGAGAGGAAAGTTTTTCCAACTAAGTAAATCATGTTCAATGGTTGGAGTATCATAGTTGAGATTTATTCGCTCGTTTAAAGTAAATCTCAACTATCATACTCCAACCATTGAATATTAATTACTTAGTTGAGAAAACTTGCCTATCTCCATTATGAATATAAATTGTTAAGAGTTATGCGGTGCATCTAATGCACACTGTGATAAAGAACACTGTTAGTATTTTAATGGTTATTTATAAGAAAATAACACATTTATTTTTCTGTAAAAATAAATTTGCCATTATTTTTTATATTTTATTATTTATTGTACTAATATCCAGAAAATCTTGCACCGACATCGTTTTTGGTAAGGGCGGCTCTGCTTTCAAGGTAACGCATGGTCTGATAAGTTCCCAGTCTAATAAAGAAAACACAACTTTTTAACAAAACTTTATAACTTTATGACTTTATAACTTTATAACTTTATAACTTTATAACTTTAATAAATAACATAACTTTAATAATAAATAATAATAATTTAAAAAAAATAATAATAATTTTATAATAATAATTTAATAAATGAATAATAATAATAATTTAATAAATGAATAATAATAATAATTTAATAAATGAATAATAATAATAATTTAATAAATGAATAATAATAATAATTTAATAATAATAATTATATAATAATAATTTAATAAATGAATAATAATAATAATTTTATAATAATAATTTTATAATAATAATTTAATAAATGAATAATAATAATAATTTAATAATAATAATTTTATAATAATAATTTTATAATAATAATTTAATAAATGAATAATAATAATAATTTAATAATAAATAATATAATTTTATAACGAAAAAGCTCCAAACAGTGCTCAGAATCATCGACTCGTTGTTGTTTTTGGACAAAAGTCAACACGCGCGGCAGCCACTTTAACAACAGCTTTTTCATAGACAAATGTTCATTCCAAATAAAACCTACACGTTCCTTGGATATCTTCAGAGTCTGGGCTATCTCCTGCAACTTCACTTTACGGTTCCCCAAAACGATATTGTGGACTTTTTTTATGTTTTCCAGTGTAACCACCTCTTTTGCGTGGTGCATCACTGGTTTCCGTACGACCACGTTTAAATTCAGCAAACCGGTGCAGTGTCCGGATAACGCTTATCAAGCCAAGCTTTTGTTTGAACGGTGTTTTTTCCCATCAAATAACAATTCCTGAAATTCTTGTTTATCCATTTTTTAGTTTATCAGCAAATTTATTCAACTGACACCACTCCAATGTTTTATCCACACTGCGAATCGTCATGACATTTTTTCTGCTACCGTTTAAAGGTTAGTATTTACTAAAAAAAACATCGGTTTGGCGATTGCAACACCATCTGTGTGCCAGACCGAGAACTTATCAGTCCATGTGTTAGTTATTTATACGATCTTGCAGCTATACAACTAGATTTCAGCTATTAGGATAATTCAGTAGAAAGAAATTGTAATCGATATTTAGATTAATTAGCACCAGATGTTAGACATTCTTTGAACCTGCGTTTCTCAAAATGCATAATAGCAATATATTCTCACGCATGAATGATAAATACTTTCTGTCAACAAATAAAATTTGTTTCTTTCTTCTTTGTATTATACTAGTATTTATAACTATTGAAATACAATAAGTTACCAGGAACGACAACCGGCCGATACAAATTAAAGTCTATCTACGTTTCCACCGTACTCCCTTTACTCTGTTAATGGTAAACCTGATGCTATATTATGGTAAACCAGATGCTATTTTCAAAAGGCTGTATGAGTGAATTGTGTCGGCCGTGTGTCGCGCCATGTTGCTCAATTGGAAGAGCATTGACAGTTTAAGTCAGAGGTTTTGGTTTCAATTCCTAGCCTAGACACAGTTAAAGAATAAAATGAAATATTGTATGATATCTATACCATTTAGTATGATTGTGTTAAAATGATAAAGTGAAAACAATACTACTTTGAAAAGATATTTAAATTGCATTATTCAAAAGTTATACTTGTACTATCCTACTGGAAGTATTTTTCTTGGTTTTACAGAATATAGAAAGCTTAATAATATTAAAGAATATTTATGTAAAAAAGTTCTAAAATATAATATGGAAAAACAGTTATATATGCATATGTTATGGAACACAAAAATGTATATCTTACATACATAAAGACACCTTTATTATTCCATCAATATTATTATTATCTCACAAATCTGAAAATAGTTTATCAAAATTTCCACATTTCGTTAATCTACTTTGCTGACATTTCTGAGATAAAATAAACTGTTCACTGAAAAATCCATTTAAGCTTCAATTCATAAACGAAATCTCAAACTTGAAAGCCATACATGAAGTAGCAGATTGCTAACATATGCAAGAAGGTGATTTACTTCTTTTATTTAGATGAAGGACTGAATAAACAATTAATACTCATTGACAGTCGGTAAATTTGTTTCTTTTTTATTGAGACTTGTTTTTAGACTGGTTCTGTTAATTCTAAAAAACAATCGTAAAAACGAAAATATGAAAAAAACTATACTACTAAACTAAAATACTAAAAACTATACTACTAAACTGAAATACTAAATTTGTTTCTGCTTTATTGAGACTAGTTTTTAGACTGGTTCTGTTGATGTTAAAAAACAATGCTAAAAACTATACTAAAAAATTAAAGTACTAAAAAACTATATTATTCAACTAAAATACTAAAACAACTATACTACTAAACTAAAATACTAAGAAACTATACTATTAAACTTAAATACTTAAAAACTATACTACTAAACTAAAATACTAAGAAACTATACTACTAAACTAAAATACTTAAAAACTATACTACTGAACTGAAATAATGAAAAAGGATAGTACTAAAAATTTGTGTGTTTGTTTTTTAATCTTGAAAGCTCCACAGTTTCATAAAATTCAATGTATCATAACTGGGTGAGTTTTGGACGTAGAATAATGAAATTTTTAAAATAAGTTAAATAAAATTTTAATATTGATTGATAGTCGGTAAATTTGTTTTTGCTTTATTGAGACTAGTTTTTAAACTGGTTCTGTTAATGATAAAAAACAATGCTAAAAACTATACTAGTAAACTAAAATACTAAAAAACTATATTACTAAACTAAAATATCAAAAAACTATATCACTAAACTAAACTATTAAAAAACTATATTACTAAACTAAAATATTAAAAAATTATATTACTATACTAAAATACTAAAAATTTTTATACTCAAATAAAATTCTAAAAAACTCTATTACTAAACTAAAATATCAAAAAAAACTATATCACTAAAATAAAATATTAAAAAACTGTATTACTAAACTAAAATATTAAAAAATTATATTACTATACTAAAATACTAAAAAATTTTATACTAAACTAAAATTCTAAGAAACTATAGTAGTACAAAATTGTCATTTTTTTTAACCCTGAAAGCTTCGCAATTTCATAAAATTCAATGTATCATATCTTCGTGAATTTTGGACGTAGAATAATGGAATTTTTAAAATAAGTTAAACAATGTTTTAATACTGATTGGCAGTCGGTAAATTTGTATCTGCTTTATTGAGACTACTTTTTAGAGTGGTTCTGTTGATTCTAAAAACTATGATACTCTAAAATACAAAAAAACTATATTACTAAACTAAAATATTAAAAACTATACTACTGAACTAAAATACTATACTGCTAAACTAAAATACTAAAAAACTACAGTAAAAAAAAAAAAAGTTGTATGTTTGTTTTTTAATCCTGAAAGCTCAACAGTTTCATAAAATTCAATATTTCATAACTCGGTAAGTTTTTTTTTCGTAGAATAATGGAATTTTTACTGTTGCAATTGTCAGAACATAGAGAACTTGTTTCTAAACATAACTTATAAGACACAGAGACCGTCTAAAAATTTTTTAAGTTTAACTTCTTGAAAATTAATGGCAGGAAATTTTCTTCATCATATAATCATAATTATTATATTATTTGAAAAAGATTTCCATTTTCCATTACCTACGTATCTCTAATAGGTAAAACGTTGAAAAGTTTTTTAATCTTTTTGAAACACTCTGTAAATAATCTTAAATATCTCATATATTTTCTTTATTTTAAATATAAATTTTCAGTGAAACATTTAAACATTATAAACAAAATTTATTAAGTGTTTAAATAGATTGCAGAATGTATGCAGTCTGAAATGCTTCATTTTGTTTTTTGCTTTTTTGAACTCAACTATTTTCAAGGATTTATTTTTGAGATTTTCTAAAAATTTAATTTTCCAGAAACATTTTGCAAATGTTTATGGCAATAAAGTTCTCGTATAATTTCAAACTCGGGGTATTGAACCGAAAGTATTAAAAGTTTAAAGCAAATGCAAATTCACAACGTTAAACTGAAAATAGTGAGATAAAAAGTGTTTAAATATATATATATATTGGAAGTTTTTTAATAACTTGCACTTTAAAATTTCGTGTAAAATTTCATAAAAACTTTATGACATTTATAACATATTTTATACAGTATGTTTATAGTTTCTTTCTATTTTATGACTTTTATTTCAATATCAACATACGAAATGCTTGATACTGAATAAAATAATAATATCAAGAATTTCAAGATAAATTCTCCTTCATTCATAATTTTATTAATCGCAGTATATTTGAAGAAATAGTGCGAATAATTACTATGAATAAAATGAAAACTATACTGAATTATTAGTTTCAGTAATATAAAAAAATAATAATAGTATACTAAATAAAAATATCAATAAAATAATAATAATAAATTAAATTAATGAAATGAATTATTTATAACAAAAAATAATATTGTAAAAAACATCAATCGCAAATCGTTTGATGTTATTTGTGAACTAAAACTAAAAGAAAAATAACAGATCGAAAGAATTATTATTTTATATTGGAATTTTAATGGAAAATTTCCAATTTTATTCTAAAACTTTATTAACATTATCAGATAGATTTCAAAATGTATATTTCGATGTATTCTACTCTCCATCATGCTTTTTATTAAACTAAAAAAATTCCTTTTTCGAACTTTTCTAAAAATGTAATTTTCAAAATGAATTTTGCAAATGTTTATGATCGCAGATTTCTCATGTAATATAAACTTTAAGTACTGACCAGAAAAGTATAAGAAATTTTAAGCAAATAAAAGTTGACAACATTAAACTATAAATATTGAAATACAAATTGCTTAAAAAAAATATTCTAATTCAAAGAATATTCATTCTTGAAATCTTTAATATTTTATACCTAAAAATATCATAAAAAGATTCATAAAAACTTAACAATTGAAACATATTTTATAGTGTAGTCAAACCTTCAACCTATTTTATGATTTTTCTTTTTAATACCAATACCAGAATATGTATGAAACACATATTTGCTTTCCAATTTGCAATACCAGTTTAAAGGCAATTCTATTTTATATCCAAATTCTAATTAAAAATTTTATGCTAGGAATTTATTAAACTTTTTAGATTGATTTCAGAATGGATGCATTTTGATAAGTTTTATTTCATTTCATGCTTTTAATTAAACGACACTGCTTCCTTTTCGAAATTTTCTAAGAAAATCATTCTCAAGACCATTTCTAAATATATTTATGGCCGTAAAGTTCTCATATAATTTCGAACTCAGTGTATTGAATCAAAAATTATTAAATGTTTTCAGAGGAAATGCAAATTCATAACATTAAACATAAAATATTGAGATACAAAGTTTTTTAAAAAGTAACTTACTACGACAAAAAAAATCATATTTGGAGTGTTCTCATACATTCAGAAATTTATTAATCGCATTATATTTGGAGAAATAATGCGTGAATAATAATATAAATAAAAAATGTGTATACTGAATAAATAATATCAGTAAACAAATAAAACTACACTAAATAAAAAGTATCAATAAAATAATAATAATAGATTAAATAAATATCACCAATTATATATATATATATATATATATATATATATATATATAACCCCTCATAGCATGCATGGTCGCAGTGACGTCACTGTGACGTCAATGCGAGTCACAGTTGTCACGATACTTCTGTGACCAAAATGCCACCATTGAGTGAAGTCACATTGTGACTAAAATGTGGACTTCTTTGAAAATTATAAAAAAAAACATACAAAGCTATTTCAAACATGTAAGTAAAAGTACATCGTAAAAATACCTTTCTAGGCAATTTTTAAATTTTTGTGACGTTACTTTGACGTCTTTGTAAATCACGCATGTCACGTCACAGCTGCGACCAAAGTACTAACATGTTGGGAATTCACACTGTGACAAAAATGTGAATTTAAAAAATCTTTGAAAATGAGAAGAAACATACATAGTGTCATCTTTACGCATTTGAGAGCCTTAGTAATTTATTATGCCTCTTGGAAAGTAATTTATATTCAGTTATTCATTTATCTAACTAAAATAAAATTATCAGCATAATATATATATATATATATATATATATATATATATATATATATATTATATATATATATCTTTTAAATTATGCAATTGTAAATTATCATAGAAACATACTTATTTATGAAAACTAGAAAATGTAATTTTTTTTAAACATATTTTTTAATTAAAAAAATATAAAAGTTTTATTTTCTAGGAAAAATTAATAATTAGTGTTAAAATAACTTCAAAGAATTTTGTCAATTATAAATTACTTGTAATCATCGGAAATGGCAGAAAAATAATACAGTGGAGGGAAGTGTTGTTCACTGTGAAGTGCTATTAAAATGTAGACAAAATGCGAATAGAGGTAATCCGATATTTTCAGAAAAGCAAAGTTTCTTTTTTGTATGCTAGGGCTTTATTTAAATTGTTTTCGTTTCTTTATGGATGAAGTAGGTTATGAATATCATAAACATATAAAATAAGTAATTAGCTTCTGTTAGAAGGAAAATACTATTTCATTTTATTTTATCTCCAGAATTTTCAATATAATTGTTATAGCTATTCTAGCCCATATTTGGAAAAAAAAAATCTCGACATTTTTTAATTTAAAAATTGCATTTAGCAAACTTGACATAAAGTAAAATAAAATAAAATAAACGGTCTTTCATTGTATCTTTCATTGTATCATCTGCAAAGAGTTATTTTGAAGCCTGAAAAACAACATATACATATTGAACGGCGGAGGGGGGAAGGAAGAAGAAAACATTTATTCTTTGGTAAGAAATTGGGCAGCTGCTCATTATTTATAATATAGACTCGTCTATCGTCTGCGGTCAAGATAAATTTGAAAAGTGGTTGTTTCATTCGGAAATCGGAAGGATTATTTATTCAAAGTGTTGTAAGCATAAGATGAATTCAAGTTTTGTTTAATTTATTTTCAAATTTTGAAGAATTCTAGCTGCGGAATTTCGTGGTAGCTGTGTTACATATAAGTGTCAGTTATCCGAAATTTCTTGCTGGAAAAGATTCCCTCTAATATGACATCATTAACAATTTGCTAAAAATGGATAAAGGAACACGCGAAGATTTTTTAAATGGATATGCATTAAGATTTGGTAAGTACAAAATATGCTAAAATTAATTTCAATTTGTCTATACTTAAGAGTTATAAATTTACATTGTTTTAAATTAATTATTTGTAATATTTTTAATTCATAATGTAAAACGATATATTCTTATTTTATTATGTTTTAGGACTTAATAGATTTTTAAACATAAATATAAGATTTTGGGAATTTCCATAGATTTGTTTACAGGTATTATTTCTTATTCGTAATGTATTTCATTTTAAAGAGACTTGATCAAAATTATAATTAATAATATATGAAAGGTCTTGCATAAAATATGAGTTTTATTATTAAACATTAGGAATTAATATCTAATATAGAACTTTGCAGCATTACGATAATAACACGATGGCTAATACGTAAGGAAGTACTTGGAATTTTTAAATATTTAATAGAGAAATTTACGTCTGAGGGATTAATGTAAAATAATTATAATTATATTATAGTAATAGGGCACTCTTTCCAGTAACGGGTACTTTTAAGTAACGTCTTTAAAAAATATGTTTTTAATTACTAGTTATCGTTATTATATTCCACTTTTTAAATTCAATGTATGAATGTATGTACAATATGTAACCAATCTCATTGTCACATTTCCACTTGTAAATGTAAATTTAATTGTACTAATATAGATAAAAGAAAATACTTAAAATTCCAGCAACGAGCATCCACCATTCCAGTACTGGACATCCACTGTGCCAGTAACGGACTTCATATAAAAAAGTAATAGGTAATTGTTTTATAATTGCGTTTCGAATCTGAACTTAATGAAATTATACTAAATAAACACAATATTCGTTTTAAAATACATTTACCAATTAGGATATCAATAATTAATCAAATATTTATGTTAAAAATTAATTGTTCAAGCTAATTGTTGTTATTATCAAAAGATGAATACTCCATGTATTTCGATAGCATATTTAAAATACTGAATTTTAGAGAAGTACATTTATTAAGATTACTGAGACAATGATTTTGTATGGAGTTTAATATATATATATGTTACGGTCAATATGATTAATCTGGTAATTAATAATAATAACCGGTATTATTAATAATATTCGGCCATTATGTCCGGCCATTATTATTAATAATGACCGGATTAATCATATTGACCGTAACATATATATATATATATATATATATATATATATATATATATATATATATATATATATATATATATATATATATATATATATATAATGAGAACATTTTTCGGAGTATCAGAATACATGGAATTGTGTTTCCTCTGACAATTCTTAAGGCTGTTCTTCAGAGAACTTTCCTACTGCCCTCGCTAATGTTAAACCTATGGGCGAAGGATGCATTCGTATATTTAAAATATCTCCTCAGGAAATTAATATTTTTAACTTCTGTTTTCCGTGTACTCTTCTTAAAGGATGTTTCTTTTTTTTTCCCCTAGTTATCAAAATATTTCATTGTTCTCAAATCCAAAATAACTAATTTCTGACATATTTCTGAATTCATTTTTATTCGGAAACACATGAAATTGGCAGGTGTTCTTAATCAGTATATATTTAATAGAATGACGTTTTCCATTTTTTGGTAACGGCAGAAGATGTTTCAGAAAACACTAGCAAAGTCGGTGTTTTGAACCGAATTTCCGACGCGCAGCGTCAGTTACGGAAAAAAAACGTGACCGAAATTGATCTTAAGTATTTCATTTATCTAAAAATGGAAAACGCTATTCATTCCAAATCGCTTTAATAATCAGGCATGCAAGTGACCTGCGTTTAAATATTTGTTCATAAATGTGTCAGAAAGTTTCGTGATACTGAGCGAGGGGAAATATGGCAAAGTATACACAATTAAAAACTTTAATACTTAACAGCAAAATAGCATAGTTTTAATTATTGTCAATATTTTTGGTGGTTACATAAAACAAATGGAAGTAGAAGTTAATTTTAAAAGTTTTTATTTGCGCAATAGAAGTTCATATTATTGAAATATTCACATATTATTTTTATATTAGTATGCGTTTTTTACATATATAATTTTCTTGCTTAACGACTACATTAGCCGGTTTCCCAATCAGATGCAAAGTTTTAATTTGAATACGAGTTGCACAAAAAAAATTATTGCCGATCCAATCCTTATCGTCGATTTTATCGTGATTTGGTAAAATTTTGTTATCCGAATCTATGCAAAATCATTTATCAGGTTCGGTCGGGTTGAGGGCCAACAGATTTTTTGTTGTTGTCGTTGTTGGGTTAGGGTAAGAATACGGGTTGAATCGAAATATAATTTCAGTCAACCATCATTCATGTTCAGTCATTTTCAAGAAGTGTATAACCGGATTCGTGCATGACTCTAGATCCCATCCGACATAGGAAATTGTGTCGTATTACAATTTCTGATAAAATCTGGTTACTCGGTCGTATGCAAGATTCTATTACGAACAAGACTTACAGTAATAACATTATACACGACTCGGGTCAGATCGAGTTCACGAAAATCAGGTCAATCGACCACTAAACCAAATCCATTCTGTAGCCAAACAAATCCAAAAAGATCGATCCGAACTTTCTGGATTGGATTCGGGTAAAATCTGGTCACCCGACCCGGTGCAGTGTCGTCACAAACGTCACAAACTTGTAGCATAAAAAAATGTTGAACCGAACAATCCGGATAGGATTCGGGTAAAATCTGGTCACCCTATCCGAAGCAGATTCGTCACATTTGACGCATTGAAGTCGCACGGTGACTTCACAAAGTAGTCACATTGTGAGGTCACAGAAAGCCTTGAAAACGGCCATAACGACTTCACATTTAGGTCACAGTGACTTCACATCGACGTCACTTGACGTCACGACGACTGTCACAAAGTCACAGTGTGACTTCACAGTGACGTCGCCGTGACGTCACCATGCCTTACGGGACACAAACAGAAATTTCGTTCCGTTCCTTTATAACTCGAGTTCTGCTGAATGGAATTTGATGGAACTTGCACTGTTGGATAGATAATTTTTCAAGGAAGGTTTTAGTATATAACAAATAGTTCTACGTAGATTAGTTATAGAATTATGATGGAAAGTTCTGTTATTTTGGACGATAAGGTTACTATAGGTCATTTGTTTGGCGACCATTATCGTTGGCGAAAGAATTGAAACGGCTATATCAGAAATAAATGCGAACACATACAAAAATAAAATAAAAATTTTGTGATTAATTTTATTTAAAATCCCCCCCCCCCACACGCAAAAAAAGAAAAGAAAGAAAGAAATCTGTTTTAATGAGGGATAATATTATAAAGCAAATCTATTTAATTTAAACCCCAAAGGAATGTTTGTAATGCTTAAAAATATTTGAAATGCATGAGATTAGAATTAAGTCAATATTTGGCGATTTATCGTTTGCGTCATGTTAACAAAAATCCAACTAATAATTTGATTAGATAAAATATGAGTGACATTTTTTTTCTTTCTGTTATTTTTTTTATATAACTCCCCTATCATGCGACTTACAAGAGAAACTAGCAGATGTAATTGTAAAAATGACTGCATTTATGAGTTACATGTTATTTGTTTATTTACTATTTTGATTTTACTTTTGTCGCCAAACAATGTGATTTTAAGCCAAAAATGCATCAGTGTGACATGAGCTTGAGCGATATTAGCAATAATAGTTTTTTTTTTTTTTTTTTTGTGTATACAAGGTCCTTTTTGAAGTAAATATTTATATTCAAATGCAAATTATATAAATAGCAGGTTATAAATATGGGATCAAATATTTAAATTTTAGTGAATGTCTGCCACTCAAACGCATATTGCTTATGATTGCTTATAATTATATATGCTTACTGAAATAAATTTTCTATGCTCTTTTCGATTCGCATTTCTTTTTAGTTTTTTCTGCATATCTCCCCTTCTTTCAGGAAGGTTTTTAAAATATATTGGACTAATCGTCCGTATTCCGGCCACCTGTCAGTTGGCATTTTTACCATATTCTTGGATGTTTTGTTTGTGTTTGAAGGTTACTCTGGATGACGATTCAGATTACAGAAGATTAGACGACTTTTGAAATTAGCGATTGCTAAATTTATGTTTTTTTTTTTCATTATGAAGCAAAGTTTTACCAAAAAAGCGATGCTTCTAATGTACAGAAAAACTTTTTAATGCCAATCTTGTGAATGGAATAAATAATATTTGTCGATTTATCATTTCAGCCTGGATAAGAAACACGAGTACCTGAAATTCTGATTAGATAACTTTTCGATCATTATAAAGCATTTTCGACGTACATAGACCTAGCAGCTAAACATAGTGACAAATGAATCTTTTTCTGCGTGTTATTATACTCTTTACAGAAATGCAAAGAAAATCTTCGGGTTAAGTATTCACCAAAAAGATTATGACTAAACATTTTGCATAACTAACTTTATCATTGTCAGTTTTATTTAATGTATGGAATTTTGTCAATGAAAGATGTATAATTGAATTAACATTAATTTGACATTATTTAATGGAACATAGTTTGGCACGTAAATAACTTCGTTTTGTAACTAACTCTGGTACATTAGTAACCATATCGCTTCCAGCACTTCTAATGTTTTACATAAAACTTGAATATTGAAAAGATTATGGAAGATTAGGAAGATTTTATTGGATGCAAACTAGAGGTTTATTCTTCTACCAGAGTTAATCATCGGGCTTTTTTTTTCAGGTTAATGGTTACACGAATGCAACTGTTCTAAAAAAGGAAAATACAGTGAAAAGCGCGTCATTTTAATTTTATTCAAACTATGCAGCTTTAAAAATGCTCTTTTTATGTTTCACCATTTTGTTTTAAATATGAAAGTTAAACTCTGTTTTTTATGTGCAAACAATTTATTATATTTTTGACTGTATTTACTCTGCCGGAATCGAAAGATGAAATACCGTAGTTGACTTGCCAGAAGAGGACGTATATTACGAAATATAACGTAACATAGAGTGAGATTTTACTTATGTTACCAGAACCTCACATAGAGACAAGAAAGAGGGATGGGGTTCAAGAACTTACAGACGAAAATGAATCACCCGAACATTACTTAAGCTCAATGGTCAATCTATGCAATCATTGTAATGCTCCCTTTTTTAGCAGTATGTTGACTAGAGAACATTTTAGTTCCTGTTGTCATAATCTCATAATGGCCTCATTTCCCTACCAAACTCTATTATAAATAATCAACTTAATGAGTTGCTTCTTATTAGCCCAAATTTTGTCAAATGTATAATATAATATAAAGCAATATCGTTTGCATCGTTTACAACAATATTGAAGGAAAAACCAGGTGAACGTCCCTATTGCTTTAAAATACATACTCAAATCCATTGATATAATTCGTTTGATTCAAGGTTCGTTTGAAAAATTTGACTAGGGTAGCATCCGTAGGCGAAGATCCATATTCCTTTAAAATACAAAGCCAATTCGTTTGATTTAAGGTACATTTAGAAAAATGGACTAGCACAGCGGGCGTAGCATGCTAGTATATATATAAAACATTGCAAAAAAACCCAATCGTAAATAACTGTTTGATGATATTTGCGATCCAAACTAGAAAAACATCTCAAAGAGTATTTTATTTTATTTTCAAATTGTAAATGAAAATTTCAAATTTTATTCTAAGAATTTATTAAATTTTTCATATTGATTTCGAAATGTATGTATTTTGATGTGTCTATTCGTTTGATGTTCTTGCTAAACTAAACTACTTAATTTTTTTAACTTTTCTGAAAATATAATTTTCAACATGAATTCTGAAATGTTCATGAACATAGACTTTTCATATGATTTGAAATGTCATGTACTAACCCGTAAATAATTACTAGATTCTTCTTCAAAAAATATTTATTTTTGATTATTTTTTACTTAAAAATATCATTAAAAAAATCATTAAATTTTTTTAACAATCATAACATACTTTACGTTCTATTTCAAAATTTTACCTATGTTATGATTTTTGGTAATAGCAATCTAAACATATGCACGAAAAACATATTTAGTTTCCAACCTGAAATACCAGCTTAAAGGCTTCTTTCTATTTTATATCAAAAGTCTAATTAAAAATTTTATTCTAAGAGTTTATTAAACTTTTTAGATTGATTTCAGAATGGATGCATGTTGATATGTTTTATTATATTTCAAGGATTTTATTAAACGAAACTGCTTTCCTTTTCGAGCTTATCTTAAAAGTTCATTCGCAAGATGACTTCTAAAAATATTTATGGCCATAAAGCTCTCATATAATTTCAAACTCGATGTATTGAATCGTAAATTATTAAATGTTTACAGCAAATGCAAATTAAGAATATTAAACTGAAAATATTGAGATAAAAAGTGATTCAAAAAATAATTTACTACGAAACAAAAATCATTCTGGGTATTCTTTAATATTTTACAATATAAATTTCCTTACAAAACTTCATAAAAACTTTATGACATTGATAACATATTCTATACAGTATATTTATAGTTTCCTTCTAATTTATGACTTTTTTTTCAGTATTAACATTTCTATACGCTTGATGTCGAAAAAAATAATAATTTGGAGAATCTCATGAAATGCCCTCATATATTCATAATTTTATTATTCGCATTATATTTAGAGAAATAATGCGCGAATAATAATATCAGTAGAAAAATATGTATACTGAATAAATAATATCAATAAACAAATAAAACTACATAAAATAAAAAGTATCAGTAAAATAATTATAATATATTAAATAAATATCACCAATTATATTAAAAAATTTTCAAAAATCCATAATAGCACATAATCGTTTGATGATATTTGTGATTCAAATTAGAAAAACAGCACGAAGGTTATTTAATTTTATATTTAAATTGTAAATGAAATTTTCAAAATTTTATTGTAGGAATTTATCAAAATTTTCATATTGATTTCGAAATGTATGTAATTTGGTGTAATTTGGTTCAATTTAATGTTTTTACTAAACTAAACAATACTTCATTTTTTGAACTTTTCTGAAAATGTAATTTTCAACATGAGTTATGAAATTTTCATGACCATAGATTTTTCATATGATTTCAAACTTGATATATTGACCTGTAAAGTGACCTTTGAAGTATTACCCTTTAACCCTTTCACACTCAAGGGAAATATTTTTCCCTTCTACAAAAATCGTTATCGATTGTTCAATTATTATTGAATCGATATTTTTTTTACTGAATATCAAAATAAAACGTATGTCCAAGGCGGCAAATGTGTTTCTGAACGAATATAAAAAAAGAACTGTCAAACTTTGTTGCGCCAAAACCAAAACATTCGCGGGCTGAACTAATAATATCTTGAAAGTGTTTTGGACTTGAGAAAATTAGAATACCACAACTAACTATTTATTTTACTTTTCTGATAATTTTTATTATGTTTTTTTGTATTACAAAGCAATAAATAAAATACCTATATAATAAACCAAACTCTTCGTTTATTTACTTTTATGGTCCATAGGGAAAAATATTTCCCATAAAATTATAGGAAACCTATACACCCTGCTATGTTTTTCTGGTAATATTCTCTTACTTTACACCCACAATAGCTAAAATATTGTGTTGTATTGGCATATTTAGTCTTGGACATCTTATGGTCCTGTAAGGGTTAAAGCAAAAATGAATATTCTTCTACTAAAAAAGGATGTTCATTCTTGAATTTTTAAAAAATCTTTTATACCTAAAAATATCATTAAAAAATTCCTTGAATCTTTCTAACAATCATATATATTATTTCTGTTGCCAACATCCCTTTTCTATGCATTGACAAAACGCACGACAATAAATGAGGTATCATTCAAAAGGTTTTTGTGACCGGCTTCGGACACAGTACACTCACATAATTTTATATTCAAATTGAAAAGGAAATTTTCAAAATTTTATTTTAAGAATGTATTAAAATCTTAATATCGATTCCGGAATGTAAGTAATTTGGTGTGTATATTCCGTTTGAAGTTTTTGCCAAACTAAACTATACTTCATTTTTTGAACTTTTCTAAAAATGTAATTTTCAACATAAACTCTAAAATTTTCATAACCATAGATTTGTCATATGATTTCAAACTTGATGCACTAACCAGTAAATTTGAAGTATTACCCTTTGAAGTAAAAATTAATATTCTTCTACTTCAAAGGATGTTCATTCTTGAATTTTTTTTAAAAATATTTTAGAGCCAAAAAATAATAAAAAAATTCATTAAAACTTTCTAGCAATCATGTATATTATTTCTGTTGTTAACATCCCTTTTCTATGCATTTACAAAACGCACAGCAATAAATGAGGTGTAATTCGAAAGGTTTTTGAACCGACTTCGGACATTGTACACTCACAATTCGTTAAAACATGTTTTTTGTAATTAAAAATACAGTTAATTAAAAATTAAATCAGGATTTTTTTTATAAATGAAGTGAAAGATTCTTCTCAAATCTATGTTGCTACACAAATACAATATCGCACTATGCCATGCTCAGCAATGATTATAAAGCAAATAAACAGCACAAAAGATAACGTTGGACGTAACCACACGGGTTTATCTTATATTTATGATTATAAAAAAATAAATAGTAAAAATTCAAAATTGAAATAGTACAAATTTTAAAATTGAAATGTTCAGAATAAAAATACACCATCGATCGATCGAATAAGTGGTATTTCACGTATTACCTAAAAGGTATGCTTTCGTAGACTAGTTTAAATTGCATTTTATATGTATACAATTTACTTTTCTTTGTCCCATGTTTTTTTTCCGAAGGGAATGACGCCATCCTCTAAAGAAGTTAAAATGCGATTTTGAATTTTTTCTGGCGCGTGCTTTTTGCTGTCTTTAATCAATTTTTAATGTAAGTTTGATTAAATAAATGAGATGATATTCTGGCTTGACTAATGTTGTTTGCAGATATTTTTATGCTAAGTTTTTCTTTAGAAGTTTATACCTTCATCTAAAAAATATTAGACTGCAGTGCTAAATCCTCGCATGGGCCCACTGGTCGTAACATTTTTACATTATATTTAAACTAGCAATTTTATGATTTTTTTTTTTTAAATATCAATCCAAAAACATGCGTGAAAATTATATTTGCTTTCCAAATTGTAATACCATTTTAAAGGTGACTGTATTTTATATACAAATTCTAAATGAAAATTTTCTTCTAAGAATTTATGAAAGTTTTTATATTGATTTCGGAAAGTATGCATTCTGATATATTTTATTTCATTTCATGGATTTTATTAAACGAAACTACTTCCTTTTCGAACTTTTCTTAAAAGTTCATTCGCAAGATGAATTCTAAAAATGTTTATGGCCATAAATTTCTCGTACGATTTGAAACTCAGAGTATTGAACCGAAAAGTATTAGATGCTCCGAACCAAAGACGATATTTTTTCAGAAAATAATGCGAATAATAAAAGAATAATAATAAAAAAAACTGTTCTTGGAAACTGAATAAAGTTTTTAAGAGACATTCGAAAACATGAAGGATTATATTATATTCTTAAAGATCGAATTTTAAAGTTGTACAAAACAGAACACTTTTATTATGCTCAGCTTCTTTCAGCTTTTTTCCTTTTTTGAATTTATTTTAAATCTAATTTTCAAGATGAATTCTCAAAATATTTATGGCCATAAAATGTCTCGTATGATTTAAAACTTGAAGCATATATTAAAAGGTATTTGAAGTTTACAGCACAAAAAAAGATATATTCTTCGACAATTTACGCGAAGTGTAAAATTATTAATGTACTACTGCATCCAACCCGGGCTTCCCGGTATAGAGAATATATCTGAAAACTATTTATTCTTTTTATTGAAAACTGTAAAAGATTTTTTACATTTAATCATTTTTTACTTTCTTCTATCATTACAAGAAGAAAGTACTGGAATCATGAAAATTTTCGACTTCATGTTTTCAACGGATTTATACGTTTCAGAAGGTCCTGAACACGTTTTGACTATTTTTAGAAAATGTCTGTCCGTGAGTCTGTGAGTCAGTCTGTATATCTGTCTGTCTGTATGTGACAAAACATTTGTGGGCGTTCTATCTCAAGAACTAATGCACGAAATTTAATAAAACGTTATATTCCGTTAGTCCCTGATATAAATTGGTGCTGATTAGTTTTTGGTGAACATCGCCCAATAGGTGGCGCTGCTATGATGCATTTTTAACAATTACTGCAATAGCTCTATCTCAGGAACTAATGCACGCACTTTCAAACTTCAGATTCAGTTATACCTTGACATAAATAGACGTTGATTATGTTTTGGTGTAGATATCCGAACAGGTGGCGCTGCTGTACCACTTTTTTTATATTGCTCCCTAGCAACAGCAATGAGCATTTTTATATGAAACTCGTGACATCATAATTCACTTTTATATTTTAACAGAATTAAAAGGTTACTATAATTTGTGACTCGTGCTATAGCCAGTATACACGTCAGGACACATTGCCGTTATCATTACCTTTTTACGCGTGAAGGTTTCGCTATGGTAGTCCATTCTAAAATTTGATAATATTTTAAACTCAATATTTGAAAAAACGGCATAATCATTAGATTTGAAATTTATATAAAGAAAAATACAATTCTTTTACCTTTCTAAAGCAGTTTGCCTAACAATTTTCTGACAAATACTTTTGGAGCTATTAATTTTTTCAGTAACTTCAAATGTTTCATTTTCCCAGATTAATCTGTGGCAACAATTAGCGGAAAAGTCAGTCGTCAGCAACGCGTAGCTTTTTATCAAAGAGGATGACGGCATTTCTCGAGAACTGAATACAGTTTTCAGCAGGTATTCGGAAACAAGGAGGATTATATTATATTTTTTAAGACCGAGTTTGATTGTTCCACAAATTAAAAAGCATGTAAATATCTGTTTAAAAATTTGATCTTAAGTAGGTATTCAATGCCTAAAATTTATAACAAGAATTGACAATAAATCGTTTTATTAGCAGTTTTTGTTGACGTTACGCAGTGGTTAAGCTTAATAAATACATTTTATTTTAAAATAAATTTCATTAACAATAAACTATATTTAATTTATTGTCTCTATATAGGGTGTCCCAAAAAAGATAGAAGCGCGCTTTCATTTTTTATCTATGAGGATATGTAGGCAATGTAAATGGAAAAAGTGTACAAAATAAAATAGGAAATAAAACTATGTTGATGATATAATCCTGCCATCAATTTAAAAAAATTACACTTTTTTTAATTTTTATACGGTTTCCAAATTTCCAAATTTATGTTTAGAAAACCTTTCTCCATGTTATGACAAGTACGACAGTCAAATATCCACTCGTATACAACCAAAACTCACCGAGTTATGATGCATTGAATTTTATGGAATTTTGGAACTTTCTGACACTAGCCAGTTGGATGTGCCAATCCCAAAACTTTCTTCTATCAAATACATCAACATTCGCTATTACAGTGCCAAAATTAAATGTCTATGCCCATCATGATAATTCTAAAGGTATAGGCTCGTTGAATTCAGTGCATTTGAAAAAGAGATATAAGCATTGAATTTTGGCACCCATCCTCTTAGATGTCTACAACCAAATTTCCCAACCCAAAGATCATAACAGCGACACCTATTGGGCAGTATACACCAAAGCCTAATAAGGATCTATTTATGTAAAAGTGTAACAGAATATGAAGTTTCATTAAATTCCGTGCATTAGTTTTTGAGATAAAGCTAGCGTTAACAATGCAGCACAGCAGCGCCACCTATTACATGATTTACACGAAAATCTAATCAGTATCACCTTATGTAAAGGTCTAACAGAATATGAAGTTTGATGAAATTTCGTGCATTAGCTCTTGAGATATAGCTATCTTGTAATTCGTAAAAAATGCTGCATAGCAGTGCCACCTGTAGGGAGATTTACACCAAACCCTAATCATCAAAAACTTAAGTCAACGTCTACCTGAATCTGAAATATGATGAAAACCGTGTAATAGTTCTTGAGATAGAGGTATTGCGAAAATCGTGAAAAATTCAGCATAGTAGCGTCACCTGCTGGGCGATTTACACCAAACCCTAATTACCAAAACCAATTTATATCAAGGTCTAACTGAATCTGAAATTTTATTGGATTCTGTGCATTAGGTCTTGAGATAGAGCGCCCACAAACTTTTTGTCACAGAGAGACAGACATTTTCTAAGAAAAAAAAAGGTGTCTAAAAATCAGTATCTATTTATGTCAAGGTCTAACAAAACCTGAAGTTTGATGAAATTCTGAGCATTAATTCTTGCTATCGTAAAAATCATGAAAAAAGTAGCATAGCAGCGCCATCTGTGGTGATCTCTACACCAAAACGTAATCAGCGTCTATTTATGTCACGGTCTTACGGAATCTGAAATTTAATGAAAATCAGTGCATTAGTTTTTGAGATAGAGCTATTGCGGAAATCGCAAAAAATGGAGCATAGCAGCGCCACCTGTTGCGCGATTTACACCAAAAGTTAATCAGCACCAATTTCTATAAGGGATTAATTGATTATAAAATTTTATTAAATTCCTTGCATTAGTTCTTGAGATAGAGCGCCCACAAAAGTTTTGTCACAAACATACATACAGACAGACAGAGTCACAGACTTACAGATAGCCTTTTTCTAAAAACAGTCAAATCTTGTTTAGGACCTTCTAAATCGTATAAATTCGGTGAAAACCACGGCCGTCTAACGGAAAAAAACTTTAAAATTAGTTTATTAAATTATGATTAGGTTCTTAAAGATACAAAAATGTTGTATTGTCATCAATAACGCACCTGTGTACAAAATGCTATATCTGTGTACAAAATGCAGCACCTGTGTACAAAATGATTATATCTCTAGCATAATAAGAAGTGAGTTAAAAATCGATTACAAAGTTCTATATTTGCATACAAAAACCAAGTTCATTTAAACAAAAGACATTTCAAGGCAAAGTTTTTCACTTCGTTTCACATTTAATTACTGATTGCACGCAACACAGAGGAGTATTTGAGGCCAAAACCTGGCCAAAAGTTCAAAAATTAAATTTTTCTGAACAATTGTAAATAGCATATTTTAGAACAGCTGATAAACTGCTGCTATGTCTTTTTTGGGAGTATGATACTTATCCGGCGGCTCCTAACCTCAGTTGAAGAGATGATTTTGTGAAAAGACGTGCTGTTTTGTTACGTTTCAGTTTTGTTATTATTATTGTTCAGTTTTGTTATTAAAAATCTCAAACCGATTTTGGAATGCACGCATGTGCACTGTTACGTTTTATTCCAATCGATGTTATTTAGTAATATCGTATAAGTAATCTAGTAAGTCTCGTAATAAATAATCTAAACTACTTCCTTTTTCAACTTTTCTGAAAAACTCATTTTCAAGATAAGTTCTGAAAACATATAGCCACAAATTTCTAGAAGAGATTTCTTCTTTAAACTCGAAGAATTTAACATAAATATATTAGAAGTGTTTTAACGAATGATGATATTTTCTTTGAAAATAATACGAAAAAAAAAAGTATAGAAGCATGAGAACATTTCTCGTGATTAGCTTTCAGTAGATACTCGGAAATACAACACATTACAAACAGATCATATTTGTAGTTGAATGAAAAGAATATTACACAT
Organism: Maratus michaelseni; assembly: GCA_963931845.1. Taxonomy (NCBI): domain Eukaryota; kingdom Metazoa; phylum Arthropoda; class Arachnida; order Araneae; family Salticidae; genus Maratus; species Maratus michaelseni. Next base: position 205,320,407 of record OZ007595.1, read on the forward strand.
ATTAAACTTAAGCATAATCCTATTTCAAGCCACCATTTGGCGCTTTTTAAAAATGATGCCAAACTGGCGATTTCTAAATTGTTTACTTACATTTATCATATTGTAACCCACAATAAGCAAGTGGTAAAATGTCGCCATTCTTAATTTTTAAATAGTTACACATAGGAAAAGCAATGGATTTAGCGATAAAGAGTCACTGAAAAATAGATTGCATTTATACGAGAGTAACAATGTAACGAATATAAAATTTTATTCGTTCAAAACAATTTGGACAAAAGAATGATAATTTAAATACAGAATTAATAAATTAAACCATACAGAGTTGATTTTGTTTTAGATACTACATTTATGACTGAAATAAAATATTTTATTTGACAAATTTAATAAGATAGATATAAAAAGATAATATGAGCAGTAAAAAACAACGTTTTTATACACATTTCATCGATATTACATAAAAGTTAACGAATAATGTGAAGTTCTAAAGAGAAATTTTATTTCGAAATTTATTTTTATTTCGAAAGAAATTTAGTTCTAAAATGCGATACAGTACGATTACATTACAATTTGATTTTTATAAAAATCTGAGTATTTTTTCTTTATTATGATTGCTTTACACTATTAAAAAAATAATTCACCATTGCAGTGTGATTATAGTGTTTTGTAATTTATTATAATTACTTCCAGTTTGCCCAAAAAAGCACCAGAAACTGATAAATCCTGTATTTTCTTAAAATAAAGTGATTTTAAACAATCTGTACTCCATTAGGCATTTTTATCCCGTTGAGAATGGAGCTTTTACAGTCAAATTGTAAAAACTTTTTTTTCTTTGCCGGGCATCGCTTTCTCTTAATTTTTTTAAAAAAGTATAATACAATAAAAAGGTGAAACACAATTTTCTCAAAACAATTTAAGAAATAACCACCAATCAACAATATTTTTATCATACTAACAAATATGTGAAATGTTCTTTTATTATACATAACAGTAACATAATAAATGAAAACTACAAAAACCGGCACAAAAGCCATTCTGGTGCAACAAATCTGTGCATTGTAATTCTTTAACAGAAAATTTACAAAAAATCATAAATATAAAGTGATTTCTGTGAAACATAAATTGTATCATACATGCAAAATAACATTAAGCATTTGCATTTGAATTCTAATGTATTTTAAAATGTCAGATAACATTTACATTATCATACTTTAAATATAGACCTTTATGTTGTTAGTGGCACATGCGTGGCATAATCTGTTTTCTAATAAAATATAATGTGAAAATATCCTTGAAGTACATTTTAAAGTTTAGATAAAAAATAAGAGTTTTAAGTGTATTTTATAATTGAAATAGTTTGTGAAATTTTTAAACTTTCGAAAATATATTAAAGAATTGAAGCGAAATCTTAATGTATAAATTCCAATATATTTCATTCCGTTTGTTGCCTTTATTAAACAAAACTGCACCCTTTCTGAAGCTTTTCTAAAAAGCGAATTTTCATTATGAATTCTGATAGCAATCGTGGCCATACGTTTCAGTGCATATGATTTCGAATTCGAAGTGTTTTCCCAAAATATATTCCGAGTATAGAGAAAAGAATTATAGTTTCTTAATATAAATTTTTGTACTAATGTGAAATCACGATTACATATAAATTTTCGAAAACAAAAGATGAATTGTAAAATGTGCATTTTTAAAAATAAATGGATTTATAGAAGGCTAAAAGTTCGAATCTACCGAATCATTTCATTCCAAATAGTTTTTGATTTTTTTCTGAAACAACTACAGGCGTATTGTAGGTTGATTTGTAATTAATAATGAATTCAAAATTACGAGTTTAAAGTTTAAATGTGCGTAATTCCTAACCTTGTCAACTGAATGACTTCCCGTTCAGTATCCTGCGGTAAATTTAAAGAAAACGCTAAATACGATGTCAAAAATACATACTGATTATTCGTAAGCTTTTATTTGTAAGCTTCGTAAGCTACATATCCGATACATGGATACAGATATATTGTATGCAAAATATCCACAATATTCTCTTCTTCTAATGCACTGTAGAAAAAGAAAAATGTTGGATATTTTACAAAAATGTAATGCAATCCCAAATATCCACTTTTGAGTTACCCATGATTCTGAAGAGCGTTTTTAATATTTAGAAACTTTAAAAATGAATAAATTTTCGAGATTTAAAAAGAGATTTATAGGACGTAGTTTCTTTTACTGCCACAGATTTCTGGCAATGTTTTCGAGTAGTTTTTATAATGTTTTGATTAGTTTCTTAACCCAGAATGTAATTTTTTCGGATGCTATCAATTCTCATGCATACATTTTCGTGTTAATCGAACATGTTTTACAGACAAACATGATAAATTAATTGCATTGTAATTAACATTAAAATTAAATGAATTTGTTATTTTTGCATGTATAAATTCAATCACGTATTTGAAAATTATACTGGTTTCTGAGGTTTCAAAAGATTAAAACCTTTTTTCGGGATTGTGGTTGGTTAATTTTTAATTATTTTCTATTTTTATCATACATAACAAATATGTGAAATATTATTTTATTATTCATAACAGTAATATAATAATTGAAAACTAAACTAGTACAGAAGTCCTTCTGGTGGGCATTCTTTAAAAACAAATCTGCGCATCGTAATTCTTTACTGGAAAATTTATAAAAAATCATAAATATCAGTCGATTTCTTTGAAACATAAAATGTATCATACATGCAAAATCACTTTACTCATTTGCATTTGAATTCTAAAATAATGTATTTTAAAATGTTAGATAACAGTTTCATTATCTTACTTTAAATATAGAACATTATGTTTTTACTGTCACACACGTGGTATAATCTGGTTTCTGATAAAATATAATGTAAAATTATCTCTGAAGTATATTTTGAAGTTTACCGTAATTTCACGCGTATACGCCGCACCTCAGACAATTCGATTTCCTACCAGAATTTATTTTAAATAAAATGTGACTTACTTCTGCTTAGCACTTATTTGACTTCTTATTTTCAATAAAATTTCTGGTGTGAAAAAGAGTTAACTAAGCCGCGGCGCATACGCGCGAAATTACGGTAGATAAAAATAAAAGTTTTAAGTGTATTTCATAATAGAAATAGGAATACTTTGTGAAAGTTTCAAACTTTCGAAAATATATTAAAGAATTGAAGCGAAACCGTAATATATAAATTCAAATATATGTCATTCCGTTTGATGCATTTATTAAACAAAACTGCACCATTTCTGAAGCTTTTCTAAAAAGCGAATTTTTAATATGAAATCTGATAGCAATTGTGGCCATAAGTTTTAGTGCATATGATTTCGAATTCGAAGTGTTTTTCTAAAACATATTCCGAGTATAGAGAAAAGAATAATATCTTCTTAATATAAATTTTTGTGCCAAAGTGAAATCACGATTATACATATATTTTCGATACAGAGTAAGTATGATGACATTCCAATTGGATTTTTGATTAAAATTTGAGTAATTTTATTCTTTGTAATTGTTTTTAAGCAACAAAAAATAAAAAAATCAATAAGAGCTTCATGATTACACAATTTTCTGACCAATTATGGTTGTTTGATTACGATTACTGCACGTATGAATATTTAACTGAAAATAGTAAAATCATAGTGTAGATTTGTTACGTATTACGCCAAAGCGAATCACGTATATAGAGGGTGGTACCGAATTCGACCGATAAATTCAGAGGGGGTGATAGTAGGCACCAAGAGGATGAAAAATTGCCAATGAACTCAGAGCCGCAAATCAATTTTAGTGAGATAAAATCGCAAAAATAGTTATGAAGGATGTAATGTGGAGTGGAACAAAAAGTAGATAACATAATACGATAACACAATAATGTATCAATAATGTGTAATAATGTGTAATAACGATAACACAATAAGTAAAAAAACATTTATTTGATGTAAGCAAGATTACAATGTATTACATTTCAACGTCTGAAAAGAGACGAAGAGACATATTTATAGGAATTGTTGGAAGTTCCGGTAGCGAAGGTATAGCCGACAGCGACGGACGAAGGATTGCCGGACGTGTTCAAACATACCAAGTGTGCTGGCGATATCTGCTAAAAGAGACGACGATCCGTGCTGTCAGATTCTCCAGTGTATACACAAGAGACTGATAAACAACCGATTTCAGGTGGCCCCAGAAGAAATCCAAGAGATTGAGGTCCGGGGAGCATAGGAGCCAAGTTGCAGGTCCGACGCGTCCAGTCCACCTCCCGGGATATATAGCATCGAGGTGGTTACGCACCCCAATCGTAAAATGTAATGGTGCACCCTCATGAATCAACCACATGTTCTTTCGCACAGTGTCCGGTATTCACTGCATCAAATCGGGGAAGATGTGCTGTAGAAAAACAACGTATTTTGCGCTATTGAGGCGTTCAGGTATAATATACGGTCCCATTAGATGATCGATTGTGATCAGATTGTGGTTTTCTTTGAACCTTGCGTAAATACGAGTTAGGATCCTTTATAAAGACTCCCATGGAGGGCAATCCCTCCGCAGGCCTATATCCCTAGCGCAAATAATCGGCCGTAACAAATAACCTACCAACTAACCAACCCAACAGATTATCTCCGAGAATCTCTGTCCAGTAGTTAATAACGTACATTGTAATTGTCGCACTTTCAACGAGACAGTGCTGTGGGGATTTTCGGACACCCATATATGCACATAGTTCGTGTTGACCACGCCTTCTCTCATTAAGCAAGCTTCATGGGAGAATAAAACAGTGACAAAAAACTGTGAATCATTTTGTGTGGCATCAAGCATTTAGCGTACGAACGCTACCCGAAGTGCCAAATCGTCATTGCCTAGGCATTGGACATTCTGCACATACTAGAAGGTGTGCATGTTTTCTGCAAGCAGAATCTTCCACACAATTTCGTTCCAAATACTCAGATCAGCTGCAACCGATCGTGTATTTGTCGAGGGGGAAACAGCAGACTGTTGCAATACTCGGTTTTCTCTTTCAGGTAAGCATGCATTGCATTCTTGTCCTGCATTACGCCTCTTTTTTTTAAGGATAATGTCTCCTGCAGCCGTCAATCGATGTTCGTTAAGGTGGTATGGTGTGGACAACGCTTCCTCGGATATTGCTCTTGGTACATCCTCTGTGCTAGGAGTTCATTGCCGCCTGCTCGGCCGTACATCAGATGCATATCCGCCTATTCCTCGTTCGTGTAATCTTACATGTTGTTTCTAAATAAAGTTTAACGCCCGTGAAGCCCACTAATGAATACGTGGTCGTTACTTTTATTTTCCCCATAATCATGGGAAATTTGCAAACGAGAAGGTTTCTTCTTCACGACCGCAGTACTCCTAATACTCACATTTGTTTGGCCACTACCTTCGTGGGGCTCACTGTCCTCTGGACGTCTATCTTTGCGATTTGCACCGACTAAACGTGGTTTGTGACCCCATGTTGTATGGTAAATTTTCATCCTCTTGATGCCTACTTTCACCCCTCTGAATTTGTCTCTAGAATTCGACAACACTCTATATAACATTTCGATACAGATTACAATGCAATCACATTATGGTATATTAATGGAACATGGTATTTTCTCTTAGTATATTCATAGAACTATAAATAAAGAGGAATTGGCATATCCTCAACATTGTGAAGCTTCAATTGTAACCGGTTCTGCAGATGCAGATATTATCCCTGGGGCAAACTTCCACAAGTAAATTTTAATAGAAAACTCTTTCTTATTTAAACGGTTCATTCATGCAGCATTCCTGTCATAATTAAGGCAAAAATATTTATGTGTTTTGACTGATACAAGTTTCTCCCAGCGGTAGTAAAGCCATGTGATTCCAACATATTGTGACTACATAAACAATCCTCCTGGTAATGTCAGTGAAATATATTATAATACCGCCGGGGAAAGCATCCAGCAGTAAAAAATAATATAATTTTTCGCCTAATTTATGACAGAAACTTAACATAAATATAAAGCGAAAATTTCTATTCAAATTTAATGGTGGTAGGTTGCCCCGGCGGTAATCAGGTGCTGTTGAAACGATGCATGCAAACAACAGCCGCCATCTTGCGGCTACATCTTTAGTTGCTTTGTTTGCACCTTGTAGACACTACACTATATGTCTGCTTCTCTTTATTCATATATCCATTACTAAATTCTGATTTTCAAATATTAATATAATGAAAACTATATTCGAAGAACATTTTAATGTCTAAATAAAAATAAGTGTTTAAAGTGTACCGTAAATTTCCTACAAAAATGCTTTATGAAAAATTCAAACTTTTATTTCGAAAATATATTAAAGAGGTAAATCGATATCGTAAGTTATAAATTCCAGTATATTTCATTCCGTTTGATGTCTTTATTAAACTGAACTGTAGCCTTTCGAGAACTTTTCTAAAAAGCGAATTCCCGATATGAATTCGGAGAGTAACTGTGGCCATAAATTGCAGCTCGTATGATTTCAAATTTGAAGTGTTTGCTTAAAACATCATGGGAGTAAAGAGTGGGGGATAATAGTTTCTTTTTGAAAATAAATATAAAGGATTATATTACGTGCGTGTAAAGAATTTTTGCTAAAATGAAAGACTTGCATCTGGGAAACACTTGGAAATATAAGTTTTCATAGATAAGTGCTAACTGATAAGATTTATAGTTTAATTAGCGTGTGCAGCGACCCGACTTATTGCTTTTGCATTGTTTGAGATCTTTCAATTTTGGGCGGGGGGGGGATAAATAAATATTTTATTTTTAAAATGTATAGTATTAATTTTATTAAATTTATTATTATAAACAATACATTGTATTTACAATGTAAATTAACAGAAAATTGTGAAAATTTTATTTAGTAAATTTCGTGATTTTGATGCAATTTTAGTAGAATGTATTTTTAAGAAAATGGCGACATACTAGCAATAACATATAATTGGCTGAAATGATTTTGGAGAAAAAACTTGCTGAACATTCCATAATCACAAAGCTAATGTTTGTTTATTTGTCTAACTCGCTGAAACAAACTAATCCAGCGAAAATTGCCCAAGTTCTGTAGTGTATTTTGCTATGTTTTGGGCGAAAACATCCAATCTGTGCATTTGGTCTGTGCTTATGCTCACCTTCCATGTTCTATCTGAATTCACTTATTTACATTTTGAACAAATTAAGAAAATGATATTTTTTACGAATCAATTATTACTGAAATATTTTAGCTTTTTGGTAATAATCATTATAAATGAGGAATTATATGACATAAATGTATTTTACATTACGTTTTAAAAGTGAGAATGTAAACTAAAAAATATTAAATTGATTTATACAAACAAAATAAAAACAAGGATATTTGTTCAACAGTTTAGATAGCAGGCGATATCCCATTATTTCCTTTTTTTAAAATAGAGATGGATAGTTTTGCTGTATTATTAGAGAAATGTAATTAAAAAATAATTTATCGGAAATTAATTTAATATTCAAAAATTTAAGAGCTATTATTACATCCTCGTACCCATGCAAAAATTTGTCGGAGTTTTACATTCTAGGAAGAGAAGTTGTGAAAAACAAACACACTCTCACATTTTAATATAATAGACAGTTAAAAATACGGTTGCAGTAAATATTTAAGTTTATTTCACTACTATAAAAAATTATAAACGAAATAAAATCTATATTACGTTAATCGGAGTAATTTAAAAATAATATAATCAGTTATAATCATAGATTAAAAAAGCAGGTCAGTAGCATTTTTAGTATGATGTTATGATGTCACTTCTTAGTTTATATTTGATATAAGAGTAAATTATTGGAATCTATTAAATAAAACAGTTCATTTATACAGGGTGTCCGAAAAGTCTGGAAACGGTCGTATAACTCGAGAAATATACATCGGATTGAAAAACGGAAAATATGTGTTTAATAGTTTTGAAAATGCTATTTAAGGAAATCAAAGTTGCCCCCTCCCCAACTCTGCACCTTGGAAGGAAAGGGTGAGGGACAACTTTGAAATCTTAAATAATAACCCCTTTTTACTGCCGATTCGAATTCTACGGGAAAAAAAATACGTATATTTTGTATTTAATTTTTTTTTTTTTTTCGGAAAATCGTAGATGGCGCTGTAATCGAGTAAAATGCAGTGAGAATCGTTTCCATTGAAAAGTCTGGAAACGGTGGAATAACTCGAGAAATATACACCGGATTGAAACATAAAAAAATGCATGTTCAACATTTTTGAAAAATCTATTTCGGGATATCAGAGTTGCCCCTCCAACTCTGCCCCCAGGTGGGGAAGGGGGGCACCTTTGAAATCTTAAATGATGACCTCCATTTTTTGTTGCAGATTTAGATTCTACGGGAAAAAATACATAACTTTTGTATTTAACATTATCTTCGGAAAATCGTACATGAGTAAAATGCAATGAGAATCGTTTCCATTGAAAAGTCTGGAAACGGTCTAATAACTCGAGAAATATACATCGGATTTAAAAATCGCAAAATACGTGTTCACTATTTTAGAAAAATCTATTTAGGGATAGGACTCTCCCATAATTAGTATGTAGGTCAAACTGGCATATTTTAAAACATATGTAATAGCATGTTTTAAAACATTTGGAATAAGGGTGCACAGTACACACTAAATGCTTCTGCTAGCTAAATAAAATCACGAATGCTTTCATTAAGTCACCGTTTGCAGAATAAATAAAGTAACTTAGTGGCTTCCAACCTTTTTTCCGCCTAAGAATATCTAAAATTTTTAAGATAAGCATCTCGTTGTACAGGGTTTTTATCTTAATAACAACAATATTATAATAACAATACCCACATACCTGTCACTTAAAAAACAACTGTTACAGAAGTTTTATAAATTTCATGTAAAAAAATATACTTATTCAAATTTAAACATATATTATTAGACTTTTGTCTAATTTAGAAAACAACTGTTATAATTTTTGCCTGGAAAAACTGTTTTAATAGTCATTCAAAATATTTAAAAGTGAGATTTTATGTAAATATATCCTAATCTGTTTAAATTGAAAAACCACATTAAAATCATCTAAAATTTGTTTTTTTTTTGCAAATGAAATTTTATAATTTTAGTTTAATTATTTATCTGTTGCGACCATGTAAGTTATCCTTAAATGAAAACTATGGATTAAAATACACATGCGCTAGTTACAATGCATTTGTGTAATTACTGTGAATTACAATTCATATTTGTATTCCTAATTCAATTTAATTATTCAATCTCCGCCAAATCGGGATAAACCAATAGGGATGGCAAGAGCGTTTTGCATATTTTGTGTTGTTATATACTTCAACTTGCCGGTGTATAGCTTAACCAAAACGCTAAATTTAATCACTTTGGTAACTGTACTCCAGATATTCACGTGGCCTATCACAAGTTAGATAAAGTAAAGTATGAATTTAACGAAAGATGAATTAATTATTTTGAATACTTGTAATAAAGATTTTAGAGCACTTTTGCTAATTTACAAAGCATATATATTTTTTAAAACTTCGAAGCAGTATTCCAAAAAATTTAAAAGTTATTAGTGAATTTTAAATCAACTTCTCACTTACCTGCCTCGTGTATAGAGAGCAATTATTCTAATGGAAAACTAAAATTATTCTAATATTCAAATTTTAATTGCTTAATAGGCGTATAGCCAACATAGTGAAAAAGTACCCAAGCCGGGACTCGAACCCGGGTCATCAGATTAGCGCACTGATGTTCTACCAACTGACCCACTTGGGAACGACACTCAGCCTGGAACTTTTTCACCATAACATGTTGGCAAGACTACAAACGCAGCACAAAATGGAATATTTTCCGTGAGCCACCAACCCTGGGACAAACACGAAATCAAAGGAAATCCAGCATCGACAGTTGAATAAATTCATATTTAATACTTTGAAATTTTTTCAGAACAACAGTAGAACATCAGTGCGCTAATCTGATGACCCGGGTTCGATTCCCGGCTTGGGTTATTTTTCACTATGTTGGCTATACCCAGCTAAAAATTAACTGCAGTTTTTTTACAGAAGTGATGTGTTTTTGAAGTTTTTTTACAGTCAACTGTAGACTTTCTGTAGTGCAATCTCGACTGTAAAAATACTTCAGTTATTTTGTAGCTAATGTGAAGTAATTTTGCAGTAATTATTTCAAAAATATTCTGAGCTATTATCTGCAAAAATACTGTAGTTTATGTGAAATCATTTTAAAACCATCAATTAAAAAAATAATGAGACTTTACATTTGTAGTAAAACTGCAATAAATTTGAAGTATTTTTACAGTTATTAATTCAGAAGTATATTTTCTGATGTATCTGCAGTATAACTGTAGTTACTGTGAGGTAATTTTACTGAACTTACTTTATAGAAAGCTTGTGTTATATTTTCTGTAGTTTATCTGCAGTTTTAAAAGTGATGTTAAAGCTTTTCAGTTTTTGTTATTGTTGCATGACTCACTATTTATTTTATTAATAATAATTATTACTGTTTTCAAGACTTTTATTTTAAGGTCCTAATTTGAGCACCTGCAAAATCCTTCCCTCCCCCTTTTTTTAAGTGAAACAAAACAAATATTCAAAGATATTAAACATTAAAATTCAAAACAAAATTTTATATAAAAACAATCGATGTTGTTTATCGTAAAAATGTTAGACCTAACTAGGGACCGACTTACAGATTTCGGGGGCCCAGGGCAGAAACATGATAGCAGCTCCTTATAACATTTTAAGTGCAAAACTAATGCATTAAAACTATATCGTCTATTATGCAAATTTACTAATTCATACAGTATTATATCATTATCTTACGCATTAATTTAAAAAAATGAAAGTGCTATGAGCCCTAGACATATTATAATTCATATAATAAAATTTAAATAAAACTTCTAATTATATAAAATAATTAAATATATACATACTTAATCGTTTTAAACTTAATTGTACAAAGAAAATAAAACTAGTACGCAAATTAAGCAACAACTAATTTTCTTCTTTTATTCAAAAATTATTAACTATTACAATTTAATTAAAATTATTTTACGAGCTACAACAATATAAACCTGTCTCTTCGCAAAAAAGTAATTCGCAAATTAATTCAACATTTTTTTTAAATTACGCATTAATATAAAAAGTAAGAACTATTTTTCGTATTTTATTTAAAAGTTATTAATTATTAAGATTAATTTAAAATTAATTCACAAGCTATAAAAATATAAACACATTCACTGTAATACACTTCACAAAAAATTATTAATAACCTTATCAATAGTCACTTCACAAAATTACTATTAATAAAACAGTGTCCGTCACAAAATTCTTTTAATAAAATACGTCTTTTCACAAAACCTATTTTTATAATAACGTACGATTTTTTTTAATAATTTTCATTTTCAAAATTACTATTTATTAATTCTTTTTCAAGTTAAAATATATAACAACATATAAAATATATATATATCCTAAATTATTTCTGAATATAAATAGATATCCGCTAAGATATTTATTCCACACCTTTAAATACTAAATTAATTTCGAAGTACACACGTACAGAGCATTTAAAAAAATTCACCTCAAAATCCCATCTTTCACGCCGTCAAATTACCTACCAACGAAAGAAATTCCTGCTTATCTCCCCTTTTAACCATATACAATCAAACCTTTCATAAGACAACTGGCTCAGTAAGTAAGGCGCTCGACTTCCAACCGTATCACCCTCAGTTCGAATCAGATCTCAGCAGGTGGGGAGAAAATATTTACAAATAATTACGCGAAGATGACACATAGATGGCGCCACTAAAAAAAGGAAGAAAAGCAAAATAAAATTTTTGCAAAGTAACCACAGTTTATAAACTGTAGTTATTTTGCAGTTGTATCAACTTAAAAAAAACTGCAGTGATTTGTGCCAAATCACCACAGAATTCCAACTGCAGTTCATGTTTAGCTGGGTACGCCTATTAAGCAATTGAAATTTGAATATTATGAATGCAAGGCGTGAGAAAATTTCTCTGAAAAAAAAAAATTCCAAGTATTAAATATAAAAAATTTCTATTATTTATCACTGGATTATAACGTATATATTTATTCTTGCAGGATTTCAATTTTAAACAGGATTTCGTACATTTAGCAAATTCATTAATTTGAAAGTATCTATATATAATGTATTACAGAATTTAAATGAAAAAAGTTTAAATAATACTTTGTTGTGGACAATATTTAGTGTTCATACGCATAACTAAATAAATTTTGATCAATCATTACAATTCTTAGTTAGTAAAGTAGATAGTGTCTAACGCCGAAATTTCGAATCTGAAATATAAATCTTTGTTTGGTAAGATGTACAACTTATTCTAAGAATGTCTTCTCGCAATATTAATACTTTTACCTAACCTAAGTGTTACTCAAACCTTTATGGAATCGACACGGCAGGCCGAAAATTTGATAGATATTTTTGTATAAAAAATCCTGTCGTTGTCTCTTTTAAAACGATACAATTCCTACTTTCAAAGAATTGAAAGAGAATCGCAATCACTAACACTTCCACGATTTAAAAACAAAATACCTTTCTTGTAAAAATAACACCTTACTTTATAATTTAGAATGCCAATAATATATTTTAATGCTTATGTACTTTTATAGAATGCCTAGCCATATGAATTAAAGTTTTCTTTTATAAAGAAACTTATTTTGATTATCAAATTTTATTAATGAAAAAATGTATTTTTGAAGTTTTATTTTTTTTTACTATGAAATAATGTTAAAAAGTTATTTTCCAGCTGACTGTCAACGTTTTAGTTAAATAAGAAATATTTTCTTTTGAAACTTAAATGTAAATCATCATTTTTAAAAGTTACACTTGTTAGAATGAATTTGCATAAAATTAACACTTTTGTAGGTACGTCAAAATGAAGTGTTCTTCGAAACTTTCCCCTATCGACACAGCTGGCATAAATGTGATCTATCGGCTTACAGTTTTTTCTTTGAAGTGACAATATTCTTACTTTTTTAAAGAATTCAACTGGAAGAAAATTGCGATCACCTTAACTCTTTGAGAATCTTAAAAGTATTGACTTTTCTTTTTTTCAAGTAGACATAAATCCATACTTTCATGCAAGCAATTCAATTTTAATATTTATACATTTTTTTAGAATGAATAAGGAATCTAAAAAAATAATCTTGTATAAAGACATTTATTTTCGTATATTTGAAAATTCAAATACGAAACAATTTATTTTGCAGCTGACTTTCAACTTTCAATATATTACAGATATTTTCTTTCCAAACTACAGTTTAAAGCATAATTTTGGTATCAATTACACTTGATAGAATGCATTTTTACAACATTAACAATTTTGTAATTATATCAAAGTTAAGTGCTCTTCGAAACTTCCTGTAATCGATACAGCTGGTATCAGTTTCAATGGTTTACTATTTCTTCTTTGAAGCGACAATATTCCTATTTTTAAAGAATTTAAAATAAATAAAGAATGATCACGTTTAACCGCGTTCTAACTTAACAATTTTGTGTATGGTACACTGTTAAAAATTTGCAGCAAACTGTCTAGTCATTCGACCGTTTTTATAGAAAACGATTAAATAACCGTAATCCTAATAATATTATAAATCTGATTGTGTGCAAATGTTAGGCTGAAGCCAGCGTCAAAATGGAGCATTTAATGATCCTGTATCTTTGCATATAGGTTGATTATAACGCTCAAATGAACATAGGCTGGTTTTTGTTTATTTTACTCAAATATTTTTCTTAATAATTCAAAATTTCGTTATCTTCATAGAGAATAAATGGACATTTTTTCGTATAATATTTAAAAATGGTTAAATTTACTTTACCGTTGCTAATACTTTATCGTTGCCAAAACTAATTAAAAACCCGGAATAATAATTTTTACTCAACAATTTAGATTCAATTGAAAAATTTTCACGTGAAAAATGAAAATGAAATAAAAAAATTAAAGAATTAAAAAGAAAATTAAATAATATTATTAGAAATAAAACGTACTTTTTTTTAGTTTTTGATAATAATACAAGGTTTCAATATGCGTAACCATAGGAAACAGACTAATATGGCGTCATACTTGGAAAATAAAGCGGATATGCTTTGATTGGTGAAATAAAATTATCTTGGGTTTTTTCTTCACTTTTTTTCTTTTTTTTTCTTTTGTATGGTAACAATACGTGGTAATACGTTCTTTTTTACGTGGTAATACGTTTTACCGTCTGCGTACGGCTAATATAATTGTACCGTATTTTTTATTTAAAATTTAAAAAAGTAAAAAGAAATTTCAAAAGAAAATGGTTAGCAAATGTCAATAATATGCTCCGCAAAATTATCCATGTCGAAAATGATGTCATGGATAGCGAGAAATAGTTATTTTCATTCTTAAAACTAAAAGAAATAACTCGATTACCTAAAAAAATGGCGAATGTTAATACTTCCACTTTTGTTGATAAAACCTAAAGATTTAATATTATTTCGTTAAAGTAACATAATTTCCCTTATGCCAGTATTGAAATTAATTGCCTGGAAAAGAAAATTAACAAGAATTATGTCATTAAAAAGGGATTTCTCAGGGGGAAAAGAGACATCATATTTGAAATTAAAGGAGAATTTTCCAATATGTTTTAAAATGAGTGTGAATCAATTCCTTACATTAATAATACAAGGATCAGTAAGCATAGAAAGTAGATGAGTTTCGCGCCATATTTATAACAAAAAATTTAATTTTTTTTTTTTTTTTTTTTTTTATCTATTCTATTATTAAGCATGAGTATCCGTTATATATAGATGAGAGTTTTCTGCTAAAAATCACATCACAATTTTAAGACTTTTAGAATTTTAATCACTACATCTATTATATTAAAATCTGACCGTGTGTTTGTATTTCGCACCTACTCCTAGACTATCGAACGCAACGCGATTTACTTAATACCGGTTATCATTGATCCAAAGATGTCACACAAACTCTCAGAATTAAAAAAATTAAATTAGATACCAAGATTTTTTTTTTTTTTTTTTTTTTTGTAAATTTTAACGGAGTTTCTCTAAATACGGAAAGTAAATTACTCCATATTTGTGTATAAAACAAAGGAGAAATAAAACAGATCAGTATATTTTTTACACCATTTTCTCATTAAAACTGAAAAACAGAATTTATTTTCACTTTGAATAGATGGTGAAAACAAAATCTTGATTTCAGTAAATTATCCGAAAAATAAAAACATATTTTCACACTCATATTCAAACTTCATGAATCAATTTATTCTGGAGAACAAAAATTGCCTGTCAACATACTGCCATTTAGAAAACAAGATTTGTTTCAGCTATACATTAAACGAAGGAAGCAGAATTGAATTTGAAGAAAAAGCATATACTATTTCCAATTAATGCTTTTTGAAGGATGGCTGTTAAAACGTTTCACAAAGGCGTTAAAAGTAAAATTGTTTATCAGGTAAAATTTACATTTTTTTTTATTCAATTCGTCTATTTCCACGATTTTATTTGGCCCTCCTTTTTGCATTCCTTGCAACTTCATTTTCGCGATTATTTGGCACAAAATTTCACTTTTTTAAGACTGAGTTATGTCAAGGTCCCTATAGCAAAAAATACCGTATTGTCTCCTAAGAAATGTGATAAAGAGTTAATTAATTATTAACGTTTTTAAATATCGTGAGTGAAATATTTTGCTTAATTAATGTATTTATTCTTCTTTTAATGTTGTGTGAACGAAGTCACGGGTAACAGCTAGTTTAATATAATTCGGACCATAATATGGGCGATAATATGGTCAAAACAGTTTAATTACGGTTATGTAACTGTTTTCTATAAAAACGGTCAAATGACTGGACAGTTTGCTGCAAATTTTTAACAGTGTATAAAAAATGTCTTAGCGCAAGAAAAAAAATATATAGTTTGTAGTTTACGATACAAAGAATTAACTTTAACCTTTATTCAATCTTTTAGGATGAATAAACATGTAGATTTAATTAAAGATAATTATTTGGATGTGTTGGAAAGTGTTTCAAAGTCTAGGTTAATGCAAGATTTTTCTTTTTTATTTGTTATTATACACACTATTTATCTATACTATGGCTCCTTTTTTTATTTGAGCTACCCTTAATTCGGACAGACAATAGCCCAATCAGTCTGGATTAATGAGAGTTTACTGTATCTTAATTTTTGTATATGTATTTACTTCAAAGCTGTTCCTCAAAATTTTCTGGCGTCGGCATAGAGGACATCAGTTTCATCACCTTACAAGTGTTTATATTCCTTATTTTAAAGAATTGAACTAATAGAAAAACGCAAATTATTTTGACTTTTAAGAGATCCAGCAAAAAAAAAATATATATTTAAAATTTTGTAATTTAATATACAATGAAACGATTTTAATGTTTAATGAATTTTGTAAAACGAATAAGGCTATGAATAAAACAGTTTATTATAAATATACTTATTTTAGTTTATTTTTATTTTCAAATAGAGAGAAAAAAAAATTTAATATTGAGAAATTAATTCGACAAATATTTTCCTTTGAAACTGAATTGTAATCACAGTTTGTCAAGAGTTAAACTTATAAGAATTTCTTTTTACAGCATTAAAACTCATTAATAGACTTGTAACTACTTCAAAGTTAAATGTTTCTCAAAAATTTTTTAGAATAGAAGAAATGGTATCAATTTGAACGGTTTCTTCTTTAAAACGCAAATAGTCGTACTTTTAAATAATTTAACATTAATTTGATGCGTAATCTATCTTAGAAGTTTTGAGCTGCACATAAACACATGTTTCTAGGAGTAGACACCATAATTTATGATTCAAGGAATATATTTTAAAGTTTATGCATTTTTGTAGTATGAATAAAGCGTATACATTTTTAAAAAGTTTTGTATAAATAATTTTATTTTAGTTGTATTTTTAACATCAAGCAGGGTATAATTTATTTTAATATAGACCAAATAATTCCACAAATATTTTCTCTTGAAACTGAAATGTAATAACAGTTTGGAAAATGTTATACTTCTAAGAATTCATTTCCACAGCATTAAAACTCATTACCAGTTGTGTAACGACTTCAAAGTTAAATGTTCTTCAAAATTTTCTAGAATAGAAGCGATACTGTTTCTTTTTTTAAAACGTCAATAGTCGTCATTTTAAAGAATGTAAGACTACTTTGATACTTGATCTATCTTAGAAGTTATGGGTTTCGTATAAACACATTTTTCTACGAGTATTTAAGGTAGCATCAGGATATGATCTAGAAATAAATCTAAAGAAGTGTCATTTTTTGAAACGTAAGATAAAATTCCTGGGTTTCAACATTAAAAATGTTAACAATAAAGCCGTCGGATATCAAAACCTTAGCGAAAAGCGTAAAACAAATAAGATCTCTTCTGGGATTAACAGAATAATTCCGTAAATTTGTGCCAAATAATGCTGATGTAGCCAAACCAGTCAGTGCCATATTACAAAAAGTTAACCATTTGAAATTTGGACCTGAACAACAAAACGGATTTAACAAACTAAAATAAATTATTTCAGAAGAACCAGTATTACAACTTTTTAAACAGGAAGTACAACTTGAATTGCATACCGATGGTAGCAGTAACGGATTTGGCGTGGTGTTGTTACAGCGGGCGGAAAACGGACAATTCCATCAAATCCAGTATATGAGTAAGAAGACGTCTCCGCAACAAGAAAAATATTGCAGTTATGAGCTCAAGATATTAGTAGTGAAAGAGGCGTTAGAAGTTATCTTGTGAAAAATTTATTCAAGATTGTAACAGATTGCTCTGCATTCCAAAAGATCCTTGATAAAAAGGATTTAGCACTGAAAGTAGCAAGGTGGGCCCTGTTCATATAAGAGTATGAATATTAAATTGACCATAGGCAGGTAACTAGAATGAAACACGTAGATGCCTTAAGTAGGAACAATGATGGAACACGTTCGGTAATGATGATCATCAGGTCACAACAAAATGTTGCATCAAAGATAAAAGCCGTACAAAGTAAAGATGATTTTGTACGAGATATTAAGAATTGGTAGGATATAACAAAGGTGGAGAATATGTTATCCGAAATAGGGTATTGTACAAATTAAACAACAGAAAATAATTACTAGGAGTTCCAGAGGGGATGTAAATAAAAATTATAAGAGAGGTGCACAGTCGAGGTCATTTTGTAGCAGCAAAAACAGAAAAAAATATCAAACAAGAATTTTATATTCCGAGATTAACCCAAACTGTAGAAGCGGTAATTACTAACTGTGTGAAGTGTATAATATATGATAGAAAACGGCGGAAAGCCAAAATACTTTTCAGTCCAATAACAAAAGAGGATAAGCCTCTAAGTACATACCACATTGATCATATTAGCCCACTAGTAGCCACTGGTAAGCAAATTGACACATCTTTACGGTAGTAGATGCCTTCACCAAGTTTGTATGATTCTACTCAGTGAAATCCACAACAACACGAGAAATCATTGAAAAATTACCTTGACATTAAACAGTAGTCAGGAATCCCAGCAGAATAATATCAGCAAAATAATTTATATAATACTGCGAGAAACAAGGAATGGAACACGTTAAAACACGAAATGGAATGCCAAGGGGAGACGGTCAAGTGGAAACAATTCGCAGAATGTTAATACCAGTTTTGGGTAAATAAAGTGAGGGAGGTGAAACGAAATGGTATAAGTATGTACCTATAATCCTCAGGATAACAAACAGCACAGTTACCAGGAGTATCAAACATAGTCCTCTTGAACTAATGATAGGAGTAAAGATAAAAGATGAGCACATGCACAACATTAGAAATTTATTAGAAGAAGAATACAAAAAGCACGTTATATAAATAAGAGAAAATCTGAGAAAAGAATTAAAAATAAATATTTTGAAAATACAAGACGAGAAAAGAAAAGTAAACATATTAAATTGTAAAGCCTGTAGCTATTCAGAAGACGCAATATGGGACAGATAGGAAACAATGAGAAAACATTTTATGTCCCTGTAGAGTATAGAGTGATTACAATAAAATAAAATCACCGATATGACGTAAGAAAAGTGGGAGAACATGATGGATCATGCCAAACATCCTCAACTGCTGAGTATATGAAACACTGGCCGATGAATTAAATGTTGTGTGTTATGTGATGCATCGTTATGTGTAGTGTTGTTTGTACAGAATTATGTGTGTAAAGGGAAACTGTCTTAAGTGCGAAGTTCAAAACCTAAATACATATTTAACTACATGAGCAAAATTTGAAAACCCATTCCTTTGGGTAACCGGACTGGCAGGATGACCGGATGTGGGATAATAAATAATACCCGTATATAAATTATTATCCTCAACAATGCAAGATCACAGACTCGAGGGTTGAATTAATAGATACATGATATCATATGGAAAGCGAAGAGATGTATTTATTAGTTTATACGTCACGTTAATATTTATGTCATTGTAAAACCAAATCCTACATTTCTACAATTAGAAGTAATTGTGAATACTGTAATTTACGATACAATGAATACATTTTAATGTTTCTGCGCTTTTGGAAAATGATTAAGACGTATATTTATAAAAAGTTAAAAAAAAAAAAAAACACTTTTTTTCTTAGTTTACTTTAAATATCAAATTTAGAAAAAAAAATCATGCAAAATTTAAAGACTTTCTTGGATTTTTAACAATTTCAATTAGTTCAGAAATATTTTCTTTTGAAATCAAAATGTAAAGCAAAATTCGGAAAGAGATAAGAAGGCATTTTCATCACAATAGTACTTTTGTAGGTTCCTCAAAGTTAAATACAACAAATTTTGTGAAATCGACACAGCTGGCATCTCTTTGATCGACTTGCTGTTTCTTCTTTGAAGTATTCCTACTTTTAAAGAATTCACCTGGAAGAAAAAACCTTGCTTTGACACGTGTTTTATCTTTAAACTTCTGGTACTTGGCATAAACTTATTTTTTACGAGTAGAAATAACTGCTATGTAGTTTGTAGTTTATGATACAAAAAATCACTTGTAATGTTAACGATCTTTTTAGAATGAATGAAGTGTATAATTAAAAGAGTTTTTTATAAACAGCCTTGTCTTTACTTTAAATATAAAATAGCTTAAAATAACTTATTTTAGAGTTGCCTTTAAACAAATTCAATTAACTGAACAAATATTTATTTTTAAATTAGAATTTAAGGCTTAATTTGGTAAGAGCCACACATGTAAGAATGCATTTCCACATCATTAACATTTTTGTAAGTTGGGAAGAAGGGTGTACATGTAAAATTTTTTTATAGTTTCTCATTCTGTTTTTATTGTCTTTTTAAACAAATCAAACAAAAACACTTGGTATTATTATCTACACTTCTTTTTTTAGGACCTTTTATGCGGAATTTAATTTATGGTAATTTTAAAGAGTGACGAAATTGTTCACATGTTCTCAACCGATGGGGTAGTTGTGAACATGCAAACAATGCATACAAAACCGTTTTCCAATGTAATAGTATGCATTTACAGTATGCAATTAGTATGCTTAGATGCTTTGGCATGTCCGCGGAAGGAAAAATGAGTGCCTACCAAACCTTCTTTCAGAATGAACCCCAAAATGAAGGCGAATGAAGGGTAAAACCAACCATGACTTGGAAATTTTTTTATTGCAGAGTCATTCAAGGTTTCTAAGTTAAGTGACGCTATTGATCTGGACAGGCAGATATAGGAAATAACGTTAAAAAATAGTTTTATTGGTCAAGGAAACCCAATGTTATTATTGGAATTTCCTGAAGATGAAGATGAAGATTATTCGTACCGTAATTTCACGCGTATACGCCGCACCTCAGACAATTCTATTTCCTACCAGAATTTATTTTAAGTAAAATGTAACTTACTTCTGCTTAGCATTTATTAGATTTCTTATTTTGATTAAAATTTCCGGTTTTAAAAAGACTTAACTAAGGTGCGGCGCATACGCGCGAAATTACGGTACATTAATTTCATATTATTTAAACATTATTTTGTATATCAAAATCTTCTATTTTTCCAAGTACATTACACCAAAAGGTGGAGTTCTATGGCTTTCCATTTTAAAAAAATAATAATTTTCTAAATAGGCCTGTCATTTTTGAGACACCGGGTAGGTAAATTCATATTGCATTTTAGAAATCTTCTTGATATATTTTTCTAGAAGGATATCCTGGCGATTGGTGAACACTTACCTAGCCTTATCTAGGACAGGGAGATATAGAAAAGAACGTTCAAAAATAGTTTTATTAGTCAAGGAAACCCACTGTTTTTAGTGGATATTCCTAAAGATGAAGATGAGATATTATTCGTACATTAAATTCATATTATTTAAATATTATTTTGTGCCTGAAAATCTTCTATTTTTCCAAGTATATTACAGCAAAAGGTGGAGTTCTATGGCTTTCCATTTAAAAAAAATAATAATTTTTTAAATAGGCCTGTCATTTTTGAGACACCGGGTAGGTAAATTCATATTGCATTTTAGAAATCTTCTTGATATATTTTTCTAGAAGGATTTCCTGGCGATTGTTGAACATTTACCTAGCTTTAACTAGGACAGGGAGATATAGAAAAGAACGTTCAAAAACAGTTTTATTAGTCAAGGAAACCCACTGATTTTAGTGGATATTCCTAAAGATGAAAGTGAGATATTATTCGTACATTAAATTCATATTACTTAAACATTATTTTGTGCCTGAGAATCTTCTATTTTCCCAAGTACATTACACGAAAATGTGGAGTTCTATGGCTTTCCATTTTTGAAAAATTAATTTTCTAAATAAGCCTTTCATTTTTGGAACACAGGGTAGGTAAATTCATATTGCATTTTAGAAATTTTCTTGATATATTTCTCTAGAAGGATTTCCTGGCGATTTGTGAACACTTACCTACCCACATACTTAATATGGCACATAGTTTCTAATATAATTGAAGACTATTTCTTCACTGTGTTTAAGATTCAGCCTATGAATCCTTGTTACTCTCTATAATAGCATACCGGGTTTCAAATTAAACGTTTTTGCTGCAGTTCGAACACTTTTTAGAGGTTCATATCTGCCCCAAATATTTTATTCGCAAGTGCCCAATCTATCAATTTAAGCTTAACGTGTAAATAAAAAAAAATTTAACTAAAAAACATTATATATCAAATGCTTGCTTTGTAATGCCTCCATAGTTTGGATAGTGATCGTTCATAAATAAAAAATATTTAATTTATTTTTATTACTGTAACATGGAAAGTTTTAGTTGCAACATACCTTCTAAAACAAATAAATTACTTTGATTGCAACACTAAATGGCTGACTTCTTTACAAGTTTGACAAACAGGTGATTTTTATTTTTTCCAACTACATAAAATTTTGGAATATTGTAATCTGAGTTAATTAGAAGAAAGTTCAGCTCCTTGCTCAAAGTTAAGTGTTCCTTGAAACTTTCGTGAATCGCGTCACAACTGGTATCAAATTGACTGGTTTATTGTTACTTCTTTGAAGTATACTTTTAAATGACTCAACTAAAAGGAAATAACGACTATTTTGACATATGTTCTAGCTTAAATATGTTGCACTTGGTATAAACACATTTTTTATGTATAAACTCCATAGTTTGTGACTTATGCTACAATGAATCGATTTTTATGCTTAATGAGTTATGTAGAACGAATAATGCAAATGAATAAAATAGAATATTATAAAGATACTTATTTATTTTGATTATTAAACACACAAAATATTCTTTTAATGGTGTCTTTTTAAACAATTCCAATTAATAAATATTTTCTAGTGAAACTGAAATGTAAAGCATAGTTTGGCAAGAGTCACATTTCTAAGAATGCATTTTAATGGCAGCAAAACACATCTGTATTTCTGTAGATACGTCAAAAATAAGCGTCTATTGAAACTTTCTGACAAAAGGTTCCTAGTTTAAAAATAATAATAATAAAAAAAAAATAAGTAAATAAGTAAAATGAAAGAACGACCTCTTCAGTACGTGTTTTATATTAAAGGTATTGCAATTGGTGCAGACACATTTCTTTGCGAGTAACCTTAACTCCATACTTTATGATAAAACTAGCATGCTTCGTCCGCTACGCTGGTGAGTTTCTCAAAACGAATCTTGAATCAAACGAAATATATCGTATTTATTTTAATGCAATGGGAACATTTACCCGGATTATTCTTTCGCATTGCTGAAATCAATACAAACGTCTTTGCCCTATTATATTTTCTAATTTTGCAGACGAAATTTGGGTTGTTAAGGATATTAGTTGATCCTTTACAGTAGGATTTGGACGATAGAACCATATGAAATATATTAAAACCATCCCTGAGAAATAAGCAATGTTTTCTCATCAAAATCCGTAGAACTTTTTTAAAAAGCTAGTGTTTTATAATCGGATTCACCTGATTATAGAAAATTCCCCCATAATTCTAGAACTAAGAAACGTAGAACGATATGTTATAACTAAAATCTTCCCTGCAAAGTAATCTCTTTAAAACCCTCTGAGCGGCTGAGAACTTTCCTGCATTTTCTTTAAAAATATTTGTAAAACTTAAAATAATTTAAATTTTCTTTCCCCGTTTGTTTCTAAAATACACTTCATATCTCTTTATTTTAAATATATCTTAAAACACAATTTTCTTAAATTTTTGTTTTGTCTATAGCCGATTTAAGGTGTTTTGGGGAAACGAAAAAATACGGGCAAAACACTTAGAGGGTTAATAGTACAAACCCCATCCAAATACATTTAACAGAATCTTTCAAAATGGCTAAACTTTCATAAACGGTTTCATCTGACACAGATTTCTGCAACTAAATTAACGTAGAACGAAATTATATATCAAAACCTTCCCTGATAAAATATCTAACTATCAGTTCTATTCCCATCAAAATCTAATCAGCAGAATGTTTAAAAACGCCTATCATTTATAAACCGGTTTATCCGATTATAGAAATTACATCCATAATTCTAATTTCGTCACATCATATTATAACGATGAAAAGAAGTTCCTCAAGTTTTATGTACAGTTTGATTTTCTTTCGTTAATTGGCACATAAGTATAATATCAGATTTTTAAAGAATTTTTAAAAAGTATGTTCCCCTTTACACCGTTTGAGTTTCTTCCGTTGCTATAATAACACATGACTTTTTAGAAGTTATCATTTGTAATTGTTGGGAATATATCAGAAATATAATCTCCGTTAATTGATTTCAGTGACAGATTATTTACTTTCATTTAAAAACTCATCACGATAAAGAGTTTAACCCAATTTCAAAAGGAAGTGAAATCTATGGTGCAACATGAAGTGGTTTTACAAATTCGTAAATGTGAATAAGGAAGTAGGAAATAAAAATACGTATGAATGACGTACGTTTAACTTTACGTCATTTCTGACGAATCACAGGCTTGGAAAATGACAGCACATAAAAGGGACTAAAAACTCTTGTTCTTTCTCAAATATAGAAGTTTAATAGACTTGCTATTCTCACGCGTTGGAAACGAAACATGTATATTTCGTTCTCCCTTAAACTCAATTAAATTTAACTAATGTTTAAAATTAAAGATATGTAACTATTAAATATAAGTAATGTTATTAAATACTTTAAACTTAAAAAAGAATAATGTTTTATTTAGTAATCTTATTTTATACACTCATATTAGAAATAGTGAACCTAATAACGGAAAAAACATCAGTGTGAACAGCATACCTTGGATACCAAAATTTTTAATAATAACATATGTGCAGTGTACATCTTCAATAAATGGATTAATCGACGTGGATACTCTAGCGACCTGGCATGCGGGTTAATGAGGTGTGAATATGAATGCTGAAAAAAGGAGGTAAGCAAATTATCTTACCTATGATTCGTAATTATACAAATGTTTATTTATATACCCTAATTGCTTTAGAGCGCGCAAATGCTACTGCTACCTTCAATAACTAACATAGATTATGAGTACGGAGATATTCTAAAGTATGTAAAGGATAAAAATAAAAATAAAAAATAGTGTCCTTGAATCCTTGAATACTTAAAAGAAAAGAAATTAATTTCAAAAATATTCTGAAATAGAAAAATGGCAACCTTCAAAGAAGGTAGTATACTTGAAAAATTAAATTCCAGTAACTATGCAAACTGGAAATTCAAGGTGGAGATGCTCTTGATAAGAGAAGAGCTCTTTGAAGTTGTCACAGACGACCCACCTAATCCAATGACGCCCGATTGGTTGAAGAAGGAAAAAAAGGCAAGGGCTCTTATAAATTTAAGTATTGAGGATAACCAAATCATCCACATTAAGCATTTACAAAATGCACGGGACACATGGAATACGCTAAAAAGAATACATGAGAGATCAAATCTCTCTAGCAAACTCTTTCTCCTTAGGAGACTTTACGGAACAAAATTATCAGAAGGAGGCAACATGATCACACATATAACCAAAATATTAGAAATTATTGATAAGTTATCAGCCATAAGCGAAGAAATAAAAACAAATCATATTTCAGCATTACTGCTCTGCTCTTTGCCACCTTCTTATGACACCCTCATAACCGCATTAGAAGCCAGGCAGGAAGACAAATTAACTCCAGAATTCATCAAAAGTAAATTGACTGATGAATTTAATAAAAGAAATGAGCATTCGAATACCAGTGATAATTCCAACAAAGCTTTTAGAGCTGAAAGAAAATTTAAACCCACAGTTTTTAAAAAGGAAGAAAAATACTGCACGATCTGTCGAGCGAAAAATCACAACACTATAAATTGCTGGCACAATAAAATAAAACAACTAATTTTAAACAAAATATAAGGAAAAACTTTTCTTGTTCATTAGTCTTTCAAAAAGACGAAAACAAGTTAAGAAGCGCGGACTCAAATAATCCGAACAACCCAAATAAAAGCACAGCTTATTTCGGAACCGAAGAAAAGAAAAATTGCGCATTTATAGCGAACAAATCGTAAAATAAAGCATGGATCATAGATTCGGGCTCGTCCTTCCATATATCAAACGATGAAAACTTATTTGCAGAATTCATAAATAAAGAACAATCTAACGTCGTAATTGCCAACGGCAATAAATTAAAATCCCACGGATCAGGTAATATAAACATTACCACGATAACCTCCGACGGTAGAACTCACAATATAACATTAAAAGATGTTCTACTAGTACCAGAAATTGAAACTAATTTATTTTCGGTATCTAAAGCCACGAAAAACGGATGCAAAATAACTTTTGAAAATAATAAATGTTTTCTAGAATATGAGGGATTAATTCGCTTAGAAAGAATACGAAAAAATAATTTATACGAAATTCAGCAGACTAGCAAAACCACAGATGAAAATTACGTAAATATGTTAACAAATTGCACAAATAAAAATTGCATAGAACTGTGGCATAGAAGATTAGGGCATAAAAATGTCGCGTCAATCAAAGAAATAATGACAAAGGAATTAGCATGCGGAAGTAACATAAATAATTGTTCCCATAGTACCGAATGTGAATCTTGCATTAAAGCAAAAATAACTGACGCACCATATCCAAAAAAGACGGAATTTAGAGCAAATAAAATTTTGCAATTAGTGCATTCCGACGTGTGTGGTCCTATTCAAACTCCAACCATTGGTGGGAAAAATTATTTTTTAACTTTCATAGATGATTACTCAAGATTTACAATTATTTATCTCTTACAAAATAAAAGTGAGGTATTTGAAAAATTAAGAGAATATGTTGCCCTGGACAACAATAAATTTGGCAAAAAGCCTATTGAACTCAGAACAGATAATGGTAAAGAATTTAAAAATTTTAATATTGATAATTTTCTAAAAGAAAATGGAATTAAGCGACAGCTAACAGTACCATAATCTCCGAGCCAGAATGGTATTGCTGAACAAAAGAATAGATCACTAATTGAAATGACAAGAACAATGTTAAGTGACTCTAATTTACCATTACATTTCTGGGGAGACGCGATCTGCACCGCAAATCACCTACAAAATCGACTGCCGACTAAAGCCAACGAAAAAACTCCATATGAGTTATGGTCAAACAGAAGATCAAATCTAAAATACCTAAGAGTATTTGGCTGCAAAGCTTATGCATATATTAATAAGCAAAAAAGGCAGAAATTATATAATAAAGCAGTAGAAGGGATCTTTGTGGGATACGATAATTATTCCAAAGGATATCGTATATACACGAGCGGCAAAGAGATATTACTATAGCCAGAACAGTGAAGTTTTTAGAAAACTCTCCGAGAAATTCAAATAAAGAAAAAAGGCTAGAATTAAATATAGATGAAAACACTAGTGCCGAAAACGAAAAGTCAGAAAACCGAAATCTGATAAAAATCGAAATTTCTAATGAAAATAATAGTCAGAATGAATCTGAACTAAATCAAACCGAACCGAGAAGATCAGATAGAATAAATAAAGGGGTTCCCCCAGATAGACTAATTTATTTGGTTAAAGACGAACAAATAAATGAAACTAAAAATTGGCAGGAAATAATAAACATGGAAAACCCAGTAGAAAAAAAAACTGGATCAAAGCGACACAGGAGGAGATAGAATCTCACAACCAAAATAAAACTTGGACATTAGTTGACCCCCCCTCCAAATAGAAAAATAATAGGTTCGAAATGGCTATTCAAAACAAAATTAGACGATAAAGGAAAAATACAAAAATACAAAGCAAGATTAGTAGCCAAAGGCTATTCGCAAAATTTTGGTATTGATTATTATGAAACATTTGCTCCAGTGGTTTCACATACTACCATTAGAACATTTTTGGCAGCCGCCGCCTATCATAAACTAAACATAAATCATGTTGACATTAAAACCGCATTTTTGTATGGAAATTTAGATGAGGATATATATACCTCTCAGCAGGAAGGCTATGTTATACCAAATCATGAAAACAAAGTGTGCAAATTAAATAAGGCTATATACGTCTTAAAACAAGCTGCTAGAGCCTGGCACACAAAAATTTCAGAGTTATTAGAAAAGTTAAATTTCAACCAATCAACTTCAGATACATGTTTATTTATACGTAATACAAAAAAGACAGTAAAGCATATATTATCGTTTATGTAGACGATATATTGATATCTGCAAAAGAAAATGAAATTAAAGAAATTATACAGAAACAAAAGATTGAATATGAACTAAAAGATTTAGGTCAATTAAACTACTACCTAGGGATTAAAATTGAAAAAACAAACGAAGGATATAAACTAAATCAAAAAATTAAAATTGAAGAATTAGTTAGAAAATTTAAATTAGAAGATGCAAAACCTTACAAAACGCCCATGGAAACAGGCTACTTAAATTATGATAACGATGAAATACCATTGCCAAACAACATCGATTACAGAAAGGCAATTGGGGCTCTTTTGTATATCTCAACTGTCACAAGACAAGCTATTTCAGCTGCGATTACCATCCTAAGTAGAAAAAACGAGAAACCTTCACAGAAGGATTGGAAGGAATCTAAAAGAGTGATTTCCTATTTAAATCACACTAAAAATTTTAAATTAGAAATAAATACAACATACCAACCAATATTAGAGGCATATTGTGACTCGGACTGGGCTGGAGATATACAAACTAGAAAGTCCACCAGCGGAAACCTACTTTTGTTAGGGAAAAATCCAATTTTATGCATAAGCAAAAAACAATCATGTATAGCCATGTCAAGTGCTGAAGCTGAGTATGTTTCAACTGCTAATGCGTCGCAAGAAATTATGTGGTTAATAAGACTCTTACAAGAATTTAATTTGGAACAGTCGTTACCCATAACTATGCATGAGGACAATCAGTCCTGCATAAAAATGATTGAATCAGAAAAGTATACTCGTCGCACCAAACATATGGACATTCGATATCATTCCATTAAGCACTTAAAGGACAATGGTACAATTAATCTAAAGTACTGTGAATCAAAGAACATGATAGCGGACATCTTGACTAAGCCCACTCCCAAACCTATTTTTGAAGTTCACAGAAAAAATTTAAATTTAAGAAATCAAATTCCAGAGATTAAAGAGGAGATTGTTGGGAATATATCAGAAATATAATCTCCGTTAATTGATTTCAGTGACAGATTATTTACTTTCATTTAAAAACTCATCACGATAAAGAGTTTAACCCAATTTCAAAAGGAAGTGACATCTATGATGCAACATGAAGTGGTTTTACAAATTCGTGAATGTGAACAAGGAAGTACGAAATAAAAATACGTATGAATGACGTACGTTTAACTTTACGTCATTTCTGACGAATCACAGGCTTGGAAAATGACATCACATAAAAGGGACTAAAAACTCTTGTTCTTTCTCAAATATAGAACTTTAATAGACTTTCTATTCTCACGCGTTGGAAACGAAACATGTATATTTCGTTCACCATTAAACTCAATTAAATTTAACTAATGTTTAAAATTAAAGATATGTAACTATTAAATATAAGTAATGCTATTAAATACTTTAAACTTAAAAAAGAATAATGTTTTATTTAACAATCTTATTTTATACACTCATATTAGAAATAGTGAACCTAATAACGGATAAAACATCAGTGTGAACAGCATACCTTGGATACCACAATTTTGGATAATAACATATGTGTAGTGTACATCTTCAATAAATGGATTAATCGACGTGGATACTCTAGCGACCTGGCATGCGGGTTAATGAGGTGTGAATATGAATGCTGAAAAAAGGAGGTAAGCAAATTTTCTTACCTATGTTTCGTAAATATACAAATGTTTATTTATATACCCTAATTGCTTTAGAGCGCGCAAATGCTACTGGCTACTTTCAATAACTAACAGTAATGTTAAAAGTTTCAGGTTTTGGCGCCAAAGGCATCGCCAAATTAGAAGAATATGCAATATCTCAGGTACTATTGTACTTAGAAGACTGTACTTTACACCATTCCATTCAGCTAACAAAAATTCATTGAAATATGTAATTATTTATATTACATAACTATAATAGCTGATTTTTAAGGAAATTCTTAAATTTTGTTCTCCTCTTAGGGGCGAAATTTTAGAAAATCCTTTCTTAGTTCGCCTCTACATCCTAATAAGTATTTTGCCTGCAATTTTCATGTTTCTAGGTTCAGTAGTTTAGGCTGTGCGTTGATGATCTCTCCAGTCAGGACTTTCATTTAGATACATGTATACAGATGAATGAATTTTAGTGATTAATGAATTTTTAGAGTGGATAAGGCTAATGAATAAAACAATATATTATAAAGAAATTTATTTTGGTTTATTTTGTTTAACGTATCAGAATATAAATGTGGTTTATGAATGACAACGGAGACTGGAACGCAATTAAAAATTTCTTGCGAGATATTAATGTTTATAAAACTATTTTCTACCGCACTCTTTTTAATAACCGTATATATCGTCGCTACCATGTCAAACTATCGAATATGAAAAAAAGCATTTTACATTACTTTTAAAAATAGGCTGACCTTTACCACTAAATTTTATTAGAATTCTTCGCCTAGTAAAAATACTAATAGAATTTATGTGAAGAACAGAGTTGTCAGTTTGCGCTTCTCTTTTATTCAGAGATGCCAAATTCACACCGGAAATTTTGAGAAAATGTTTTTGACTATAAGTAATCACAAAATGTCTATTATTAAATAATGCAAAAATTTCTATTTGAAATTTCTGGTATGGATTCGAAATTTCTGATTAAAAATGGATCCAAACTGGCAACCCTGTTGAAGAGTATTATTAAAATTTAGTGGTGACAATCGGTCCATTTTTTAAAGTAATGAAAAATGCACTTTTTCACATTCGATAGTTTGACATGGTAGCGACGATATCTACAATTAATTTTATATATAAAGAGCTTGTTATGCTATGAGCTATCTAAGACGCATGTTTATTGTACAGATATAAAGCAACGATATAGATAGTATAAGATGTGTGCGTGAATTACAAAACAATTAATTTTGCATAAAACTCTATAAAATGAATAGAAGTTAATTTATTTTTTTTCATTTATTTTAAAAATTTAGTATTTAAATTATAATGCAAATGATTAAAAATATGAATTTCTAAAATCATTTAAATTGTTTCCTCACAGACTGTTCCAAAAGATAGGATTTTATAACTAATAATAAATTTTTATAATCCGAAAATAGTCTCGTAGAGAAAAGTCTTTGATTTTCACATTCAACAAGCGATTTTTTAAATAATAAAATTTCTCAGAACTTCTAATAAAAATATATTTGCATCAACTGAATATTTATTTCATAACAATGTATCTCAGTCGTCCGTAAATATTAGTTTAGTTAAGCTCATTTATTTAATTCTTAGAAGAAAAGATTAATTTTTCTTGCTTAGACACTGGTTCGATTAGTTTCAGGTTAAACAAACGAAATCACTATAAAAATGTTTAATTACTGGATTATAAATTCCATGAAAAGTATCTTGCAGTATATTAAATTTCATTAAACTGATATACATTGCACTCTTCTTTGTAGAATGTTCTAGACAGAAAAATGAGTACTTTTACGCATCAAAAATTTTAGCGGTTGTGTAATGAAATTAGTTTATGTTACAAATATAAATTAAGATTATAGGTAACTTTTATGTAACAATAAACTTTTTATTTTATAATGCAAAACTGAATTTATAGATTAGTTGACTTTGTTTTCCAATTTCAACAAAAGTCTATAAAAGTGCTACAATTGATTAGAACCTCTCATAAAAATATATCAGCATCGCTGCACAATTCTTAATCTTTATCTCATAACAATGTATCTAAGTGATGCATAAATAATAGTTTAGTTAATCTTATTTATATTATTCACATACAGACAATTTTATTTTTCCTGATTAGACTGCTTGAATTTTTTTTACGATAAACAAAGGGAATCATTGCATAAAATTTATCGTTATTGGATTTTAAGATTCATTAAAATTTTCCTCTAAGATATTAAAAGTTATTTAACTAATATACATCGCACTCTTCTTTGTAGGTCGTACCAGATATGAAAATGAATACTTTTACGCATGAAGAAAGCATTTGAAGGTGAAAGTTGAAAGACATTTGTTTCTTAGGTGCCAGCCGGCAGAATGAATTCCATGGAGGGGCAAGATCTAAATACCTGTGTTCCACAACATAGGCCGCGTTTTAAAAATGAAGTATATAAACCAGAGATAAACTATAAGAAGAATCTTTTGTAAACCCTCATTGGAAGACAATTTTTTAGTATATCTATGAAAAAGAAATACACAAATATAATAAATAATATAGAATTTAAAATACAAAATTAAATGTCTACTGTGTGATTTTCAAAATGGGAAATTAAAATAGTTTTTTTTCTCTTGAAACCCCGTTGACGATATTTTTTAAACACATTAACGTAAAATGAAAAAAATAAATAAATATTGTTTTCCAAGGGGGTTTAGGAAAGCACGGCACCCTGACGAAAAATCCTAAATCCTATTATTTTCCTCTTAGCGCTTAATTATTTTAAGTCATTTGGGTAAAATATTTTCTCTATTTTTTACAAAATCACTACAGAAAATGAAATTTCTGTTTATTAAATTTCAAAACCCTGCGAAGGGCAATGGCTCACCCTTTCCAGTGACCATGGTTTATTTATGGCACAGATATAAAACGGTAAAACATAGAAAAGACACCATGTGCCTGCATAGTTTAAGTAAATGTACAGGGTGATCTTTTTCAAAGTGACAGTGTTTGGAGCGCCCTGTAGCGCGATCTAATAGCCTAAATGGCACCAAACTTGGTATTTAGACTAATCAAGACATGGGAAAAGGATTCCGTGAAAAAAAATAGTTTCAAAAGTCACCGCTAGGGCATTTTGTGGCGCTGCTGTAGCTTGCAATAACGAGAATTAGCATAAAACACGGGTATCAAAGAAAAATGTAAATGTTGTGGGATGACAGCGCCAGTAATAGGGGCTATAAAAACAAGTAGTAGACAGCTCCGACAAATAATCTCAATTGAAGTAAACGAGCTCCAGTGGACATGCCATGCCTCTCACGTTACCGGAACGTGCGTTATTGGTGAAGCTGTATTATATGAATCAATGTAATGCATCCGCAGCTCTTCGGGAATTTCGAACCAGAAAAAAATTACGAAAGGGGCCTTTATCGCTGAATGGTCTTAAGAAAATGATTAAGAAGTTCGAGGAAGCGGGGTCACTGACCATTCACGCTGGGAGAGGACGTAAACAAGTATCAGAAGATGTAATAACTGATGTGGCAACTGCAATTGTCGAAGGATCGCAGGAAATCATTGCTCGTACTAGCAGCGCCCGGGGTGTAGCTCGACAATTGGACATGAATTATTCCACGGTATGGAGAGTATGGATGGCGCGGTATGGATGGCGGCGCGTTATTGGATTTTACCCCCACAAAATCAGCCTCTTGCACGAACTGAAACCAAGTGATTATGATAAGCGAGTGACATTCGCTCTATCGTT
Organism: Maratus michaelseni; assembly: GCA_963931845.1. Lineage (NCBI taxonomy): Eukaryota > Metazoa > Arthropoda > Arachnida > Araneae > Salticidae > Maratus > Maratus michaelseni. The sequence continues at coordinate 205,353,940 of OZ007595.1, forward strand.
TCTTGCCAGGGTAGAAATTGATGATGCTTTCCCATGGCACATTCTGTGGGGAGATGAGTGCCATTTTTATCTCAATGGGTCCGTAAACACACAAAATAGCCGAATTTGGGCTTCTGAGCATCCCCACACCGTGCATGAAATCCCATTAAATTCCCCAAAAGTCAATGTTTGGTGTGGTTTCACAGCTGAATTCGTAATTGGGCCATTCTTTTTTTAGACCATCACTCCGACAGAACCCGAAACGTGCACCATAAATGCAGAAAGGTACCACGAAATGCTGCAAACGTTTGTTATTCCACAACTTCAGCAAAGAAACCGTCTCCAACAGACAATCTTTATGCAGGATGGTGCTCCGCCACACTTTGGTAATAAGGTAAAGCAGCTGTTGCGCCAAACCTTCACTGATGATAGAGTCATAAGTCGGAGTTTTCCAGTTGCATGGCCACCTCGTTCCCCTGACCTCACGCCATGCGATTTTTGGCTCTGGGGTTATTTGAAATCTTAAGTTTATTTTGGTGGAGTATCAAATTTGTCTATTCTAAAAGACAACATAACAAAGACAGTGCGGAATATTCCCCGTGATATGTTACGTACGGCTGTGGAGAACGTTGTGCACAGAATGCACGGTGTTATTTCTGAGAACGGTGCTCACATTGAAGGTGGTTTAATTCCTCACCGGGGAAGTTAATGTAGTAAATAAATATTAATAATTTAACTGTACAATTGTATGTGTTAGTATTTTTCTTTTCTCACATTTTATTCATTGCAAAGCGCCACAAAATGCCCTAGCGGCGATTTTTGGAACTAAATTTTTTTCACGGAATCCTTTTTCCCATGTCTTGATTAGTCTAAATACCAAGTTTGGTGCCATTTCGGCTATTAGATTGCGCTACAGGGCGCTCCAAACACTGTCACTTTAAAAAAGATCACCCTGTACCTTTAAAACACAAATTTATAGAAAAGAGTAAGCTAAATAATATACATTTAAAATGGGGAAAAAATAGTAATTTTTGTTTAAATATTTCGCAGTGACAATTTCTTTCTAATCAGATCAATAAATTGCTGAATCAATTACTTACTCTAAATTTCCTTTTGCTATTATGTCTGTTATCCTGTAACATCAGACCTGCCAAGTCTCCGGCTTTTTGGATAGCTGTAATTTTGCACAGAAAATATTGTTTTATTTAATCAGAGCATTTTGCGATTTAATAGAACAACATTTTCTCTAAAAAATTACTTGTGTGCAAAAACCCGGCAAATCTGTAACATATATGTGGTGTGAAACATTACAACTATCGTTATATATGACAGCTTCTTTGTATGTTATAGATCTGTAAAATCTCATAAAAAATTTATTTTTAAGAAATTTATTAAAAATCAATAAGGAAGTTTCCGTATTTGTTTTATATACACACCAAATTTAATTTTTTTATACACATTAAACCTAAATTTCCAAAAACATTTAAAAGCATTTCATATTGGAATCGGTTATTTAAAAAAACACACGAGTCACAGAATCAAAACTTTTCAGAAATTTAAAAAAAAAACTGTATTATTCACAAGTAAACGAGTTTTTATGGGGGTTTTTTCCGGCTGATTGTAGAGTTTCGACTTCAAAGTTTGTAAATATCGAATAAGTTTTATAATTTATGAATAATAAAAAGAAGAATAGAAAAACTGTTCCTGACTTATGTTGTTTTATCAAGAAACAAGGTTAGGTGTTATTTAATTTGAACAAAACAGTCATATTAAATATATTTTTAATCAAAATTAAAATTAACAAAGATAGTACTTATACAGGAACAGTTTTATGTTTTAATATGGTTTTGCATGCAAATGGTAATATGGTAATGTAATATGGTATCCGCATGTAATCTGGTATTGCATGTAAAAACCACTTAATTCGCTGACTTTAATGGCGTTCAAATAATGAACGAAAATTAGCAGGTGTTGTTTGAAGAGGAAGGAATACACTGACTTATGAGGTTATTACCCAGATAATGGCTCTACTTTTAAGGAAGCATTTACAACAAAAAAAAGTATGTTTGGAAAAAACTTCACTGCTACGAAAAGTTAAAATTTCAGTGCAAATTCACCTTGTTTAATAACTAAAATTCATAGAGATACAACTAAATGTAAATATATTGCTTGAAGGTGCGTAAAAACATACATAAAACATTTAAAAGCACGTTAAAGTCATTTTAAAAATTCAAAACGTTTTCAACCGAACTACTCGGTCATCATCAGTGAAAAACTAATTGTTGAGTTGAGTTGTTGTCTCTTCGCGTTTTCTTGCTTTCCCGGAATAAACTATTTTACTTTAGATCTGAGATTAAATAGACCCCACACTGCGTTAGCAAGATTAGCACAAACTGAACCTATAAAAGTAGATTTCAATGGATCCAAATTTATATTCCGCACAAATAATCACCTGGAAGCTATCATAAGAGAGTCTCTAGAAAGAATATCTAAAAAAGAAATTGTAACAATGTATTATCATATGATATCCACGCAGTCTGGAATGAATTAATACATCATTGATTACCTTTCCCATCCCACCTTATATTCCAAACCCCTGAAGTAAAATATTTTATTCCGGGCAAGCAGGAAAACGCGAAGAGACAACAACTCAACTCAACAATTAGTTCTTCACTGATGATGACCGAGTAGTTTGGTTGAAAACGTTTTGATTTTTTTAAAACGACTCTAATGTGCTTTTAAATATTTTATATATGCTTTTACGCACCTTCAAGCAATATATTTACATTTAGTTGTATCTCTATAAATTTCACTTGTATGGTTTTTGAAAGGACCAATTCATGTAATCCTCAAGTTAGGGCAAAATTTATGGAAAATCTGTGGAAAATCTTTCATGAAATTAAACTAAATTTGAAAAATTAAATTTCACTAAATTTTATTGTCACTAAGAGATTTTTCGAGTATGTTTTCTTACATATGTCTTCGTTACTTAAGCTTCGTTACTCAAAAGAAACAATTTATGATGTTTTAAAATGCATTACTGCCTAACCAACACTTACGTAAATCTAAAATATAATTCACATAATTTAAAATTTATTTATTTTTTACGCTCTTTTATTGTATTAATTTATTTTGTTGTACGTATTTTGTAATTGTACATTATTGTGTGTTTAATAATTTAATATAAATTAACGAATACTTTATCATACATTAAATGCATAAATTATCATCATTCATGAAGTTATTCCTTCAATGTGACAAACCTAAAAAGAAAATTCATAATTATTTAATTTTTAAAATTTCATTTAACTTTATTAGTGCTTTACCACAGACTATCCATATTTTTTTCGTAAACAGGAGTCAGGTTTGAAAGAAATGTTTTAATGATGTAACGTAACATAAAATATATTTTTTTTTTAAACAAGTAAATATATTTTGTGAACTAAAGGTCATAAAAATTACATTTTTTTTATTCTACATTTTTAAAAATATGTTCAGAGAGTTAATTTGTTATGAAAAAAAAATACGTTGATATAAATCTTTTTCTGCTATAAATTAAGGAATAATTACATTCTTAAGCTTTTCTACGCAATGTTTAAATTTAACCTTTTATCTTCTCTAAGAATTTTGTAGATAAGTTAAGAAGCTACTGAAAATAAATACAACAATTTAACATCATTTAAAATTCCATTTACACTTACTTCTTTTTAAACAAATTACATTCCTTATGCAACAATGAACTTTTAATTTTATAATGCAGAAATAAATTTATTTTAATTTCAAAAAGATGTTGTAAAAGTTTTTATTATTATTATTCTTGAGAACTTCTAATAAATTATATTTGCATCGCCGCTCAAGACTGAATCTTTTTTTGTATAACAATATGTCTCCGTGATGCATAAATATTAGTTTAGTTAACCCCATTTAATCTGTTCACCGAAGGATAGTTTAATTTTCTTCATCACAGACTGGTTTAATTTCTTTCACGATAAACGAATGAAGTCGCTGCATAAAATTTTTAATTATCGAATTGCAAGTTCCGTTAAATGTTTCTTGCACGATATTAAAATTTATTTAATGTATACACTCTTATTTATCAATCGTACTAGATTAAAACCAAGACCGCAAAATCATGCTACAAGCATAGGTAATCAAACACTTTCCAACAATGTATCCCAGTGAAGCGTACATATTAGATTAGTTAACCCCTTTCAATTTATTCGAAGAAGGATAGTTTAATTTTTCTTCATCACAGACTGATTTAATTTCTTTCACAATTAACGAATTAAGTCACTGCATAAAATGTTTAATTATCGAATTACATGTTTCTTGTAATATATTAAAATTCACTAAAGGTATTCTATACCCATAGTTGCGAAACTCCCACTTTTTTGAAAACCAGTAACATCTTACAAAAATTTTCACTTTATTAAATTGCAGAAATTGTACTATTAAATAAAACAAATATTTTACATAAAAATTTTGGTATGAAAAAATTGGTTGGCAACTATGTACACCCTAACTTATTTACTTACATTACTGAATAAAATTAACTTACATCTTCATTAAAGGTATTCTACACTCTTACTTAATCGTACTAGATTCAAAACAAGATCGAAAAATCAAGCGTCAAGCATAGATAATGAAACACTTTCCAACACATCCAGAATACTGCAATAAAAGTTCCATTTATACTTCTTAAAAAACGAAACATTTCTTATGCAACAATGAACTTTTAATTGTATAATGTAGAAGTAAATTTAACGAATGAATGGTTTTGTGTTTGAATTTCAATAGAGGTTATAAAAGTTCTACAACCATTTAGAACTTCCGATAAAAATATATTCACATCGCCGCTCAAGACTGAATCTTTTTCGTATAACGATGTACCTCAGTGATGCATAAAAATATTAGATTATTTAACCCCATTTACTCTGTTCACTGAAGGATAGTTTAATTTTTCTTCTTCGCAGACTAGTTTAATTTCTTTCGTGATAAACGAATGAAGGCACAGCATAAAATTTTTAATTATCGAATTACGAGTTCCATTAAAAGTTTCGTGCAATATATTAAAATTTATTTAATGCATTACACTCTTATTTATCAATCGTACTAGATTAAACAGAAGAAACAAAAATTATGTGGCAAACATAGATAATGAAACATTTTCCAACACATCCAGGATACTGTATTAAAAGTTTCATTTACACTTCCTAAAAAACGTAACATTTCTTTTGCAACAATGAACTTTTATTTTTATAATGCAGAAATAAATTTAATGAATGAATGATTTTGTTTTTCAATTTCAACAAGACGTTATAAAAGTTCTACAATCATTTAGAACTTCCGATAAAAATATATTCCCGCATCGCCGCTCAAGACTGAATCTTTATTGTATAATAATGTATCTTAGTGATACGTAAATATTAGATCAGTTAACCCCATTTTTTTATTCACTGAAGGATAGATTATTTTTTCTTCATCGCAGACTGGTTTAATTTCTGCCACGATAAACGAAGGAAATCACTGCATAACATCTTATATTATCGATTTCCAAGTACCATTAAATGTTTCTTGCACGATATTAAAATTTATTTAATGTATTCTACACTTTTAGTTATCAATCATACTAGATTAAAGACCAGAACAGAAAATTTTGCGTCAAACTCAGGTAATGAAGCACTTTCCAACACATCCAGAATACTGTAATAAAGGTTTCATTTGCAGTTCTTAAAACACGTATTTCTTATGCAACAACTTTAATTTTATAATGCAGAAATAAATTTAAGAAATGAATGATTTTGTGTTTCAATTTTAACAAGTTGTTAAAAAAGTTATACAGTCGTTTAGAACGTCCGATAAAATTATATTCGCATTGGTGCTCAAGACCGAATCTTTATTGTATAACAATGTATCTCAGTGATACGTAAATATTAGATTAGTTAACCCCATTTACTTTATTTACCGAAGGATAGTTTAATTTTTCTTCATCACAGACTGATTTAATTTATTTCACGATAAACGAAGGAAATCACTCTATAATATTTTAATTATAGAATTACAAATTCCATTAAAAGTTTCTTGCAATATATTAGAATTTATCAATATCTCATTTATCAATCGTACTAGATTAAAAGCAGGAACGAAAATACATGCGTCAAGCATAGATAATGAAACGCTTTCCAACACATCCAGAATGCTGTAACAAAACTTCACAGTTTAATAAACTGAAAGATAATGGCTAAGTAAACAAGTTGGAAAATTCGTAACAATCAATATCAACAATATTTTCAACAACCAATTTCAATAAAACCAATTTCAACAATTACTATCAATTGTCGTTAAATATTTGAATTATTTTGTGAAGAGCTGTATGGATCTATAGTTTTGTATGCATAATACATGGTATGATAAAATTTAGTTATGTTAGAAAACACACATTTTATTGGAAAATCCCTCATCAACTATTTCCGTCAATAAACGGAAATGTACTGAATATCTTTTGTGCTGCCATATATATTATTTAAAAAATTTATGTACACAGAGTAATATGCGAAAATCCGGTTAAATTTGAAAATGCGTACAACTGACAATGCACCTTCAGTAATTGCTATTCATAGACAGTAGTATGTAACAGAATTATTTTATGTCCCTGTAAATGAACGATGAATGCTATGCACAACATATGCTATTGTAAACATCGAGTAGTGCACCTTAGTGACATATATCAATTTAAATTTTTTAAATAGTATAACATCATTAATATACACAGCAAAATTTTCCCCCTTGTACTGTAATATAACGGAATTCTTTTGAGTGTCCCTGTAAATGAACTATAAACGATACGCACTTCATTTTCAGTACCGAACATATCATGGCAAACATCAACAATATCTATTAATTGCATGGCAAGTTATAGCAGGGTCAGACGGCAGACAAACAAACAGAATTCATAAACACTTTTTCAACTATGCTGGAAAGTGTTGAAAAAGACAAAACCCTCTCCCCCCCCCACACAAAAAAAAGAAAAAAACAATTATCAACAATAGTTATTACTCAAATTCTAAAATTAGTAGAATAAATTTGTTTGCACCAAACTTCCTTGTTGGTTCATCTACATACATAGTGAAATTGTATCGAAATATAAAATTTTGTGTCTACAAATTAGTTGGGAAAAAAGAATGATTTATTAAATGGAAATGATATGAAAAAAAGTAAAGTGCATATTGTTGAAAAATAGTTTAAGTATACCATTATCACAAATGTTCGATGTGACTTCCTTTCGTGACTCTGCAAATGTCCCATCGGTAAATCATTTGTTGCCACAGATTTGTCAGCATGTTTCCGTCGATCAAATTAATTGCAGTGCAGATTCTAGATTTTAGCTCAGGAATGGATGCAGGAAGTGGCGGCTTGTACATTTGATCCTTTACAAAACCCCACATACCGAAATCAAGCGGTAAAAACATCTGGTGACCGTGGTGGCCATTGAATAACACATCCCCGACCAATTCGAATTCGTACCTCAGCATCTATTAAATAAACTTCAGCAAAATTAGTACTAGTCTGGTTTTCAACTAGATAATTTCATTTAACATTTCGGAAGTTCTTAACTTACGAAATCGCCCAACTAATTTATAGACACCCTGTACTTTTGCCTAATTGCAACATTAAATTTGAATTTTTTGATAAATTTTACGTTAATAAAGTCATACGATAATTAAGTCAATCGTTTAGGAATTAGTTTAGTAATTGTGCATAATTAAAATTTTAAGCTCCTAATGTTAAATTAATTTTAATCGTTCCAAACAGACTGTAATGCAAATAGCTTTTAAAGCATATTTCAAAAACTACTTAACCGAATGATCTGTAATTTTGGATACGCATATTTGGAATATTAGAAAACGATTTCTGTTGAAACATTTATAGGTTACTTTTCATATATTTGAAAAAAAATTTCAATAAGTATACTTTTTAAAGTATAATAAAGGTAATCTTTTATATGCTACAATGATCTTAATGGCTTTGTTTTTCAATTTCATCAACAAGTTTTAAAAGTTCTACAATTCTTTAAACAAATATGCTAAAAATATATTTACATTCTTCACAAGAGACCGAATCTTTCCTTTCTAACAATGGATCCCAGTGGTGCGTAAATAATAGTTTAGTTAAAACTATTTATTTTATTCATTGAAGAATAGCTTAGTTTTTCTTGATTACACTATAGTATAATTTCTTTCACTATAAACAAAGGAAATCTCTTTACAGTGTTTAATAGCTGGATTACAAGTTGCATTAAAATTTTCCTCCAATATATTAAAGTTTATTAAACTAATTTATACCCCAATCTTCTTTATCTTCTGCATTAGATACAAAAACTGTTTCCTATTAACATCAAAAGAGCTTTTGTTATTGAGCTCTAATAAAAGTTTAGTAATGGTAGAGATATAAGAATGTAAAATATTTTATAAATGTGTGTATCTAGAACACTTAAGTAGAGGTATCTTTTACACAGTGAAATGTCAAATCAAATGTTAAATAAACTGATTAATTAAATTTGCATTATAAAATGTGTAGTCGGAAATGTTTAAATAATTTTCATTTAGGATTAGACATATTTAAAATTTTTCTGTGCTGTTGCTTTTAAAATCATATAACTCAATGCTGCATAAAGGTTTTGACAATCGTCATATATAAAAACATGTTTACATATGTGAAAATTATAAAAATTCTCATAAAGAAGAAGTATTTAAAACACCAAATAAAATAAATTAAGACAAACTTGAACATAGTTAAAAAATAAAGTTTATAAAAAATATACTTCGCCATAAAGTTTCGCCAAGCATAGCTGTTGCAACCCGATTTCAAAATACTGGCGTTCGCAATTAGCGGGATGTGACAATCATCTTTCTGTGAACCCCAGTAGTTTGAAATCGGGTTGCAACAGCTATCATGGTAAATTATTCCTTGAGGGTTGGTTCACTCAATTGCGATCGCAGACTTTGAATGAAGCTCGTTCTGTCCCTAGTGAATAATATCTGTTTTTAAAATAACTAACTTTAACTGTTCTTGATTTGTTCAGTCGTTTGCTATGCAATAGATTTTTTGTACTGATGATGCCTCGCGTGTCGCTTGGCGAAACGTTTACAAATTGTATTTTTAATTGTTTTTAAGTATGTTTTTTATAAACTTTATTTTTTAACTGTACTCAAGTCTGTCTTAAGTTATTTTATTTGGTGTTTTAATGGTTTTTAAATTCAGACGTTAAATGTATAAATGCTGCAAAAAAAGAAGAAGTAAGTTTAAAAAATATATATTAAAAATCGCTAAAGGATTTTCCTTTTTATTTTCATTCGCAGAACATATAGACAAACGACGTCAGTCAGATTTCCTTAGACAAACTTTAAGTGCTGGTAGACACAGTACAAACTGCATCATCTACATCCAATTACAAGCCTCATATTTCCGAATGTAATTAACATTAGATTTGGTTTCACTGCTAGTCTATTTCCAGTTTCCGAACAGTTGATGTCGGTTAAGGGGCTTCCGAGTCGCAGACAACTTTACGCACAGTCTATATGTAAGTAGAGTGTCTTATATTAAATTGAGCCGTTGAGAAAAGTTAAGATGTAGTATTAACTACAAGATAAACAATTGCAATGAAAAGGATAGATGGAAAGTTAAAAGAAGAAATGATAACAAATTTGGAATAAAAAAGTAAAGCGAAGGAGGTTAACGAAGGAGTCAAAAATTGGAAGAAAGTGAAATGGTATACTTGTAGTTATAACTAACAAATAGTTAAAGTTGAAAAAGTAAAAAATAGGATTCGTAACATGTTTGTAAAACAGCACATACATGATAGGTGGTGAAAAAAGCGCAAAGCATAAAAAAACACATAAAGGGCCATACTTTTTTTTTTTTTAGTATAGTTTAGACATTAAATTTTAATTAAGAAATTGGGTATTTATATTGTGGAAAAAATTACAAAGATTTTCGCAACGTTATTTCATTTCACACAAATCAAAATATTTCTGGAGAAATGCTCATTAAAATAGTATTATCTAATATATAACAATGAAAACATGCCTGTCTGTCTGTCTTTCTATACTAATCAACAGTTTAGAAGCGAGAATCGTGAAATTATACGCATTGCGTATCAAAACACATCCGAGAAAACCAAAGTAATGCGAATCGAAATGAATTATATAGTTAATTAATAAGAAAAAACAATCTAATATCCATTTCTTATCAAATTTAAACATTTTTCGTTATAGCAGTTACCAACAGTTAAAAATCTGCAATAAAATGTTTCTGAAAACAATTATTTTTCTATAGAAAGATTTACACGTGAAAAATGAAAATGAAATATAAAAGTTTCAAGAATGAAAAAAAAGAGGAATAGGACGTCATATTGTAAGTATAAAAGAGATTTTCAAAGAGTTCTCTATAATACAAGAAGCATAAATATGAGTAAGTACAGAAATCAGGTGAATATGACGTCAGCACGTGAATATATAACGTCATAAGGGTTTGAAGAACATATTGAATCATGATAAAAACCCGATTATGGAAATATTGGCATATTTTAACATTTTGAGGTTCCCTGAATTCGTTTTTCGCTATTTTTAAATCTATTCTATATATATACGTGTGTGTATGCATGTATATTAGAATTTTCACAAATTTTCAGGTTCCCAAAGCTCATTCTTAGTGAAGAAATGAAATAAAGATTTTAAAAAAAAAATAAAAAAAAAATTCATGGCATTTCTGTATTTGCCATTTTTTTTATTGTGGGAAACTTGATTAAATAACAAAATACTCGGAAACAACTTTTTAGCAAAAGATTTTAATCTTGATCTCAATCCGGACCACAACTTATTTACCCTATAGGTAATCTGTCGTCTGGATTAAATGAATAAATTAGTGAAAATTACACAAATCAAAACTCAAAATTTGATTCATGCGTATAATATTTCGCATGTTTCTTTTTTTATTATTTTATACTGTATGTTTAATTTTGAACTTCAATTTATTAAACAAACATTCTTAAAATCTCGGGCAAGACCGGTTACTTCAGCTAGTAATGAATAAAATTATAAACAATTCTTGTGTGTGTGTGTGTACTGTATTTTTACCATGTATTTTTTACTGCACCGTGTATTTTTGCTGGATAAATGGATTATGACTCTGGTTTCGTTTTGTTATAGCATGTTGTATCCTCCTCCTCCTATATATTATATGAGGGGTTAGAATGACAGTAGAGTAAGTCAATATTTAGTAATTTGTGAAATGAAGGATTTTGTGAAACTTGTCGTATTGCCTTTGCATTAAGTGGTCCAACTTGTTTTGCCCTCTTGCGACTCCCTAAGTGAACTATCAATTATTTGACTGTCACACTGAGCACAAATTAATAAACGTGCAGTAAAAATATCGTTATCTAGATTTTTCAAATTTTTGACCTACTCCACTGTCATTATAACCCCCTTATAGATGAAAGCTTTTTTACTCTACTACTATAAAATAAATTCATTATTTAAGCAATTTAACATTTTTCTGCCGAGAACATGTTGGAAAATTAAATTCTTTCATCGCATCTTAAAAATCAATGGAAATGAAAACGTCTAAAACGTTCTACAGATCTTTTGCCAGAACAAATTAAAAAATAGTTAAGTTAGATAATTTTTCTGAAAATGAAAAACCTTTTTTTTATTTTATATATTTTCTTTTAAAACGCAGCCATTTCACTTAAATTAGAACATTGCTTAAATATACTCCTGTAAAATATTTAATTTTTTCCCCTACTTCTGTTATAGAAGATAAGATGTTTATTGAATTTTTATAATGTAGAAATAATTTTATGAATGGATTTGACTTTATCGTTCAATTTTAACAGGAGGCTATAAAATGTACTGTAATCTTTTGGATAGGAAATCTAATAAAAATATATGCTTGCACAAGACTGAATATTCATTCTGTAAGAATGCATACCGTGGATGCGTAAATATTATTTCAATTAACCGCTTTATTAACCTCAAAGTATTATACAAACAAAGGCGGTTATGCAATTTATTAGCCCATTTACTTATTTTTAGCACTTTAAGCGCCCTAACCATGTTTTTCCGTCACGAAATTTTTGAATTCAAGGGCTGAATTAACAAAAAATTGATATTAATGTGATTTTTTTTCCCAGTGCATAAGAATTATATCAAGGTAAGTAAAGTAAGCAATTATTAAATTTAACTTATGGCAGGTTGTTATGTAAGGTTATTAAATGTAACTTATGACAATGCCTTTCGTATCTATTATTTTATGCATTGATAAACATACATGAAAAACTCTACCGGACGCTTAAATAGCTAAGTGCGTCCACACATGACTTTCATTATGTATGCTCTGATTTTCATTATTCTTTATTTTTTGGAAAAAGCTCATTCCTTATAGACACTCTAGACAGAGGCTTTCAGAGTAAAACCTACAGGGTAATTCCGGTTGACCTTGAGATTTGGTACTAAGTAAGGTCTTATAGAATATGCAAAGGAAAACATCCAAAAATCGTTGATTTATAAATCTTTGCCGATTTATTACGTGATAAACTCATGAATTTCCATAATCGGTACAGCTGCAAATCGACGCATTGTAACGGAATTTTTTGTTGCGAGTCCTTCTCGATACGAACGCTATTGCGCTGTTACATTTTCTAATGTGCAAGCAAAATTTTAGTTGTTTAGGACCAAATCTTTTAATTGATCATTTACAGTAGGATTTGATAAGGAACGATATAACGATATGCAATTTATTAAAAGCATCCCTGAAAAATTATCTAACTAACAATGCAAACAAACTAAGAAACAATATCCATCCAGTAGTACTTTTAAAAAGGCTAATCTTTCACAATCGGGTTCACCTGATTATAGAACTTTCTCCCATAATTCTATATAACTAAATAATGTAGAATGATATGCTTTATACTAAAACCATCCCTGAAATTATCGAACTAACAATGCTCAAACACTGCCACAATACCTTTTAAAAAGTATAATCTTTCATAATCGGGTTCATCTGATAATAGAACTTTCCCCATAATTTTATAACTAGGCAGCATGAAACGATATGCATTACACTAAAACTACCCCTAAAAATTATCTAATTAACAATGGAAGTCAGAACAAAATTTCACTTAATAAAACATTATCAAAAGACTAATCTTTCATAATCGGGTTCACCTAATTATAGAACTTTCCCCATAAATCTATGACTAAGCATTTACGTACTATATGCAGTATACGAAAACCCATTCTTTGAAACGTACCTAACAATGCAATTACCATCAAAATCCGTTCAATAGAACTTAAAAGGATTATCTTTCATAATCGGGTTCACCTTATTATAGAAATTTCCTCCATAGCTCTATAACTAAGCATAGCTGTAAAGGACACCTCTATAACTATTCTAAATACTAAAACATTCCCTGAAAAATTATCTATCTAACAGTGCAAATTAAATCTCATCGAAATCTATTCAGTAGAACTCAAGTTATAAACAGCCGGAACGAAATACCTGTTTGCAATTTACACTAGAAAGCTTTACCTGCTACGCTGGTCGGTTTCTCCATTGGAACCTTGAATCAAACGAAATATATCGTCGACTTCCATCTTGTGTTTTATAGTAATATGGACCTTTAGCTGGAATGTCCATCTGCATTGCTGAAAACAATACGAACGCCATTGCGCTATTATATTTTTTAATGTGGAGAGAAATTTCGAGCTGTTAAGAGCCAACTCTTGTAGTTGATCTTTTACAGTAGGATTTGTTGAAGAATAGTAGAGCGATATGCAACATACTAAAACCATCCCTGAAGCACTAACTTACAATGCAAACAAACTAATTAACAAAATCCATGAAGAAGAAAATTTTAAAAGGCTTATCTTTTATAAACGCGTTTACCTGGTTATAGAACTTTACCTCATAGCTCTATAACTAAACAACTTAGAGCGATATTTTATATACAAAAACCTTCCCTAAAAATTATCTAACTAACAGTGCAAGACCCATCGAAATCCATAAAGTTATAAGCAGACGGAATATGTTTATATACATTGTAGATACAGTGCCGTAGCGAAAGGGGCAGGGGGGGGCTTGATCACTTTACTTCTAGTATTTTTACTTAATACATTTTATTTTATTTTAATTCATAACGTTCAAAGATTAAATGAGGCCAAATATATTTTATAATTATACTGATCGACCCTCCCCCCCTTACGCCACTGAGTAGTTAGATAGTAGAAGTAGAGTAGAGAATAGATAGTAGAAGGCGATAATATGACACACGACTTTGATTTTACACGTTTTAAATTTTTCCATTGGCTACTTATAAAGTCGTTAGAAAATTCATTATTATGAAGTAACAAAACGGTAAAACTGAACTTTTCTGGTGGGAATTACTAAAAAAATAAATTCCTAAAAATGTCTGAAACAAAGAAAAATTTATATATTTTTCTTACTCCTTTATTCATAAATCTATATTATTTAATTACAACAATTAAAAAACATTTAAACTTTTTCTTTAATCTTCTTGTAAAAGGTAAACTTTCTTATGCAACAATGAACTTTTAATTTTTATAATTCCAAAATAAATTGATAGACTGAAATACGTTGTTTTTCAATCTCACCAAGAGGTTATAAAAGTTCTAAAATCGTTTAGAACTTACGACAAAAATATATTCGCATCTCCGCACAAGATTTAATTTTTGTCTAATAGCCATGCATCGCAGTGATGCGTAAATATTAGTTCAGTTAACCCCATTTATTTTAGTCACAGAAGAATAGGTTTATTTTTCTTGATTACACACTGGTTGAATTTCCTTCGCGACATACAAAGTAAATCACTGAAAAAAAATTTTAATCAGTGCATTACAATCTTCATTAAAAGTTTCTTGCAACGTATTAGAGTTTATTAAAACAAATTACATATCGCACTCTCAGGATGCGTACAGTTTTAGAACAATTATTGAATAGAAATTTTGTTTTATTTAACACCAGAAAAAATACTAAATATTATACTATTGAACACGATGTTTATAAATGTTTATAAATATATATATTTTTAATTATTAACCCGTGAAGTATACAGTAGTGCTAATTAACACCAACTGAACTGAATGAGTCAACTGAATGAGTCATTTCAAAAATCACATAAATCACATAATCAGAACTTTTCAGAAATAAAAATAAAAATGTATTATTCACAAGTAAACAAATTTTTATGATTTTTTTTAGGCTGATTATAGAGTTTGGTCTTCAAAGTTTGTAAATATCGAATAAATTTTATAATTTATGAATAATAAAAAGAAGAATAACTGGAAAACTGTTCCTGACTTATGTTGTTTTGCAAGAAACACGGTTAGGTGTTATTTAATTTGAACACAACAGTCATATTAAACATTATTTTAATCAGAATTAATGAAGATAGTACTTATACAGGAATGTTTTAATGTTTTAATATGGTATTGCATGCAAATAGTAATATAATATGGTATCCGCATGTAATCTGGTATTGCATGCAAAAACCACTTAAGTCGCTGACTTATGTCATTTAAGTAATGAACGAAAATTAGAAGGTATTGTTTAAAGAGGACTGAATAGAAAGACTATATTGCTCCACACTAGATCGCCTAGTGTGGAGTGCGCGGTTGCTGAACCGAAGTATGGATCCCACGAATTAAAAATAATGTAGTTAGGTGTAGTTTTGTGTAAAATAGTGATGGCTAACTCCTTTGAAGTTCTAAGGAGTGCACGAACCTTGCACTTTCAAATATCCATTGTACGAGATTCAAAATCTGGCTGTTTTAAGCATCAAAATATCTTTATCAGTGAGTTCTCAAAATTTTGCTACTGATGCAGATACAAAATAAAATAGAATAGAATCACGCTGTGCGTGCGCAAAGTTTACGTAGTTAATCAAAGTTACGGATCTTTAAGAAATAAATAAAATGTTAAAACCTAAATTACTCTAAAAAATACAAATATACTGTAGAAAGATAGTATTTGATTTCTTTCAACAAACAGAAATGATGTTTTTCAACGTCTAATCTGATAAATAAATGCTTGAATCTGCTTTTTTGTAATGAAACGTATATACGTAGAGAGAGGAATAAAAATTAAACTACTTAAGAGAAAGTACAATAAAACCAACTATATTGGTATTAGTTGCTTATTGAAACCAGATTGCAACAGAATTTAATATAACTTTGCGCACATATTCCGCATATTTCTTTGTAACATACTATCATTTTAAATATATCAGGGTGGCTAATGGTCAGGTAAAAATACAGTAAAAAAAGTGATAAACACCAGTATATTCTTAAAGAAAAATTCAAGTTGAACAGAACAGTCCGGAACAGTTGATGCTGGTTAAGAGGCTTCCTAGTCGCAGGAACATTACGCCCAGTCTATTGTGAATTGGTTGTCTTGTTATAGTAAGCCGTCGGGAATAGATAAGATTGCTTTAAATAACAATTAAAAGGAAAAGAAGAGCAATTTAAAGAATGGATTGTTCGATCAAATAATCAACTTGAAATCTTCTATAACAATATACTGGTTTTTATCACTTTATTTGACTGAATTTTTCCCTGACCACTCGCCACCCTGTATATATAGTTATTTCATGACATTTTTCAAATAAAATGATTAATTAAGTGTCAAATCATCTGGTCTTACAACGTCGTTCTTAGAAATATATCGCATTGATTTGTTATTCTTTCAGGAAATAAAAAAGTTTAAACTTTCTTTTGAAAAGAAAAAAATATTTTTTTTTTCAACTTTAATACTGAAACTAAACTAAACCTATTTCAATTATAGAATTTTTTATTCTTTCAGGAAATAAAAAAGTTTAAACTTTCTTTTGAAAAGAAAAAAATATTTTTTTTTCAACTTTAAGACTGAAACTAAACTAAACCTATTTCAATTATAAGTCCAATGATAATTAGATATTAAAATGATAGTTTTTATATCAGATCTTCAGGATGAGCATAGAAATGTGGTCTACGAAAAAGACAAATTTTAAGAGGTTTTATGCCATTTTGAACGTTTCATACTGCTTTTGTTTTAGATGTAGTATGAAGTTTAAAATTCTATCAAGAAGTACACCTAAGTACTTTAAATGGTAGTCTGTTTTTATTATTGAACATTCTTATATATACACTGGAGATCATTTTAAAACTTTAGGTTTGACAAAAGTTCGTATTACTGTTTTGGTTACTCAACTGAGTCGCCCATGAATGGACTATCTGTAAAGCTCCCTTAATTTCATTTTTCAACTGCCTTCTTGTTGCAACCTTATTAAAACCTGATCATCGGCTTAGGCGGTGAAACGAAGACTTGCTTTTGAAAGATTAATTAGCACAGGGTGACTAGTGGTCAGTGAAAAATACCGTCAAGAAAAGTGAGAGACACCAGTATATTCTTATAGAAAAATTTATGTTGATTATTCGATCAAATAATCAAATTGAATTTTTCTATATGAATATACTGGTAAATATCATTTTTTTTACTGTATTTTTCCCTGACCACTAGCCACCCTGTAGCACTCTGTTGGAAAAACGTTTCCACAAAAGAGGACCAGAGCATGAACCCCATGGACAGTTGCAGGTGATCCAATTTACAAATTGTGGATTAAAACCCTTTATCTACTGACGGTACTTATAAGTACCAGTAAAATAACTTGTTATAAAATTCATTTAATACATCGATTAGTAGTAATACAGTTTAGAATGAGTTGTAGATGCATAAATTTATCTTGTTCCAAAAGCGTTATTGGTTACACAAAACAAAAATATTTTTAAAAGGATGATGTCTTTTGCCTTTGCATCTTTTCAACTTATTTGGGGTTGGGACGGGGGCGGGATTTTCAATTCAGAAATATTTCTATATTTCCATTGTAAGAACATTATATTTGTACATTTCTTAATTCTACAAAATACTAAGAAAAATATTTAAAATACAAGTATTTGAGTGGGATTATAAATATTGCACAAAATCCCTTTAAATTAAAATTTAATTAATCCTTTTAAATCATTCTAAAATACCTCTAAAATTTATTAAATGATTATGGAAATATTCTAATATAGTTTCAAAAATTCACAAAAAATGCTTTAGAAGATAAAATTTTCATGAATCCATAATTCAGTACATAAAGGGTTAAGACAGTCAACCTGAATTCGACGTTCTGACAGAAAAGGCGATACTCTTTTATCAATACATTCCTCTATCAAGGGAATCATATAAGCCATTTGCCTTATAAATGTTTATTGATAGAACCTCCTGAACTTTTGACTTAATAAAAAGTAAACAATAGCAACCAAACAGATCAAAAGTTCATAAACATAAACTTTAAAAGTGCGCCTAGTTATCAAACTGCGTATTTCTACTTCAAATTATTTATAACTTATTTTAAAATGAAATGAAATCAATGTATGTATTTCTTTTATGTTTTGTCGATTTTCATTTTTTAATGTGAAGTATGGGTTAATTTTTTTTTTAACAAAGATAATAAATAAAACATATTACTTAAACAAATCAAACAGAACAATAGAAAACCGAAAAACTTACCTTATAACTGAAATTTTTAAAATACACTAAATTTCTCTTAATATTGTAAAGTATCAGATTTTTTATTAATTTGTTTATTTTGTGTTAACAATACAAATAGATTCATATTTAATACGCAAATGTCGTACGTTTGTCGTATATTTATCTATAAATATGAATGCATGTCCTGAGATGTTTTTATAACTGATTCATAATAAATTATTACTTTTTACTGCAAGTTATTGATCTAAAGATATTATTCATCAATAAAGATATTTTTTACGTTAACATAAAACAGAAACTGATGTCAAACTACCAGTTTTTTTTTCACATATTTGCCAATAAAATATCCATAAATGTAAATGTGCTATAATATTTAATGATTAATGGATATTATCTGAAATTTAAATGCATGCGATAGGTTTTATATCCCACTTAAGAAAACAAAGTGATTTATTATGAGTTATAAAAGATTAGTGTAACAGATTTTTGTAACTACGCTCTTCTTTTCGAATAATTAATACTAATAAGGGAATTTTTTTCTTACATTTTTTGTAAATAAATCTTTCATATATTATGCTTCTATAATAGAGAAAAATGCAGAAAATTCCGTTTTTGGTTTAAAATTTATGCTTCTTATATATTTAAGTTATTTTTCTAGCCATTTTGTTTTCATACTTCAAAATTACTCTAAATAATTTAAGGTAACTTCCTTTTTTTATCGACTTCAAAAAAAGGATGTACATACTTTTTCAATACGTATTTCCTTATACATATCCACGCATAACTTTTTAATGGATTTAAGGAAGAAATTTTGTGAGGATTTTTATTTATTTTCCTTTTTCGAAGGAAGGGTTCCCGAAGAACTTTTAAGATTGAAAACTACTATATTTCTTCGTTTGTCTAGGTTTTATCTTTCGTATATCAAATATCACAAAACTTAGAGAGTTTGTTAAAGAACACGCTACTAGTTTAAGCTTTAAAAATATCATATAAAATGTAGTTATTTCGTTTTCTTTATTTTAAATGGCCTTATCAAAATATTCAATGAATTTTCATTTGTCAATCGTTGTCATGAATTCTTTCATTGTAGGACTACTGAAAAATATACCAAGGTGAAATTATGTTTAGTAAATTAAGAAAATGATAACAGTAAGCCTAAAAAATGCTTATCAGCAGAAGTTTCTACAAAAGATTTGGAACTAGGAATAATAACACAAAAAAATAAAAAAGACTAAAATAGAATATGTAACATAAGAACCATAAAAACGTAAGAATTAAAAGGGTAAAAAGAAAAGCTACGACCAAAGGCAAATTATGCTGTAAATCTCTTGTTTCCATCCAAACGCCGAAGTGAAGCATCATCGAGTGTCCTATGTAATTTGGAGGATAATTTACTGGGAACACTAATACCCTGTTCACATTGGACATTTAAGATATCTTTATCGCCATTTTTGAGGTGGTACCCTCCCGGAATTGAATACCTGTTCACACCGCAAAACTCATTTAAGATAACTCACTGAACATCACCGTGTCTGAGATCTGAATAAACATAGAATGTGCGCATGCGCATATGTTAAAGGCAACGTCAACAGCCAATCGGCCTCCAGAGCCAATAAGAGTGAGTGGTACTGGCTGTATCTAGCAATAGAAAGTCCGAACTCACTAAGTGAGTTTCTGGAGTTCCCTCAGTGAGTTCGGCGGTCTAAGATATTTTAACTTTCCGATCTGAACGTAGTATTAACCACTGTTGGCTCAAGTAGAACTCTACTAATCTCCACGTGAAATCAGTGATGTAAGAATCCTCTCGCTATAAGGCAGGATGGTGGGAGAATGGTACCGAGTCGTAAGGTCTTTCGCCCCCTTTTCCGGAAAGGATAAAAAACTGGGATGAGAATTATTGTATCTGGTCAATCGCCGGCCCCTGTGATGCCTATTTTATGGCACCTGCATCCCTTTTGACCAGCATCTTTCGAACCTAGTCTGCCGCCCGGTCGATCAAGTGGCAATAGAATCAACAATAAAAGTAACCGAGAAAAGAGAATCAAACGAGAAAGAACATCATATAAGGTAAAGAAAATCAGCCAATAGGAAAATAGTAAATAAGACGAATATGGTAAGACGAAAAAGGAATATTTAAATTACGGAAAAAAAATCCTAAAAAGAAATTAATCTATTAAAATTACTAACCACTGTCCAGTTTCCGTCATCAGGCATGCCATACAGTTTTATTTATTTATTTATTTATTTATTTATTTATTTATTTATTTATTTATTAATGTAAAATTGGATACAGCGTCTGTCACACGACACACTTGAAAATGTTTATTATTTGCTGTCAAACAGGTTTCCCACTGTCTTCAAGTTTGTAAGAACTATCACTTTTTCCAAATAATAATATTCGCCTTATTTAATCGCAGAATTGTCTCGAATAAAAAAGGAGAAGATTAGTGCTCGAAAACAGTGTAGTAAAATGCTTGTAAAAGTACAAACTGTAACCGTAAGAAACATAATAAATTGAAACTTCTAATATAAATCAACTATTAGAATTTTTTATCACACATTTTTAGTTACTAGAAGAGCACAAATTAAAGCTAAAAATAAATTTAAAAAATGAAAAATAATAAAGTAAAACCGTATATAAAAAATAGCAATTTTTAGCTCTTTTTTTTACTTTGTAGTGTTTAAAATATTTCATTTTTTCAGTTTAACCCTATCACTATGTCCTGGGGTCCACGCGGACCCCAAGCACTTTCAACAAGTTGTCAAAAAATATATATAACTCACTGAGTAGTTTCAGCCGGTGACATCTCATATCATAATGTTTGTAACACACGGTAAAAATTAAACTGTATGAATGTAAGTTGTACTTTTTTTTTGAAAAATAGATAGCATATTTGTCCTGGGCAACAACAGGGCATGTTTCGATAGGACATAGTGATAGGGTTAAAAACCAATTGGCATAATTCCAGGGTGGCTAGTGGTCAGGGAAAAATACAGTCAAATAAAGTGATAAATACCAGTATATTCTTATAGAGAAATTCCTGTTCCTTATTTGTTCGAATAATCAACATGAATTTTTCTTTAAGAATATATTGGTGTTTATCACTTTTTTTAATACGTTGACGGACACTTGCGTCTATAGCCGTCAAAGCGAAGTTCACTGTGTGGCATGACGGCAATAGCCGTCCAAAACGAAACGGTCGCTTTTAGACACTACGGCTATAGCAGCACAAATGTGCATTTACCGGCGTATAAGTAGAAGCCCAGTGTCATGTTTTGGAAACAATTTTTTAGATTGAAGTTCGTTTTCCACCTGTTATATGAGTTGCACTTCAGCATGCACGTGCAGGGTGGCCAGTGTTCAGGGGAAAAAATGATAATTACCAGTATATTCTTATAGAAAAATTCAAATTGATTATTTGATCGAATAATCAGCATAATTTTTTCTATAAGAATATACTGGTGTTACCTCTTTTTTTGATTGTATTTTTCCCTGACCACTAGCCACCCTGACGTGGTTGTGAAAAGAGTAGTACAACCTAATTAAAGGTGCTGAATTAATGAAAATAAAGTTTATTTAAGCAGAAAGAGTAAAACTATACTTCTAATATTCTAAAAATTACAAAAACATATAGTGTCAATTTTCGAACTTCACATGTTCCTACTGTCCGTCAATGATTTAACTGTATTTTTCCCTGACCACTAGCCACCCTGAATTCAGTGAGTGTGGTTTGACTACATTTAACTCCATTCTTGATGTAACTCGTACAAAGTTGTAACCCCAAAGAATATTTATCCATTTATCACCTGCGCATAGCTGATAGAGAAATGCCTTGAAATTTATTTATTTATTTATAATTCTAAAAAATATTTAAATGTTGTAAAGTCATCCGAAACACCACCTGTGTCCATAATCTTTATAATTCTAGCATATGAAGATGTCAGTGAAAAATCCATTACGAAATTCCTTTTTTACGTACATGGACCAAGTTAAGTTAAATTAATAAAATAGTGTAATTAAAAAAGGAGTCGAAAAAAAGAAATCAGGAAAAGTCAGATTTCATTGTTTTTTGTTAAAAAAATCATAATTAACTTTCTTTTATAGACTATAATCTATTAGAAATAGTGAAAAGGGTATTAATATTTTTATTATTTTGCACTTTCTATTCTATTATTTTATTAAAATTCTAGATGTTTTCAATCTTTAGTAGAATACAGTTATAAACTTAATTGCCGAAACGTCAGTGAAGGCTCACTGTGGAGACGCGAAAAGTTTTTGGTTTCAGTCTGTCTGTTTGTCTGCCTGTCTGTCTGTTCCGGGATAACTGCCGTAAAAATAGTCCGATTAAGTTGATTTTTGGTGGTTATGTTGGTGAGGTACCCGGAATGAGCTGTATAGTTTTTAGTTGCATTTGGTTCATTCGTTCGAAAAATATAGAACATTTCTTTTTAGGTCATAATGCTTTCTTATGGAATTGCAGACGATTTTCAAATTTCATTTTTAACTGAAATGAAAATCGGATATTTGAATAATGGATTTCAACATAAAATTACGGATACTAAATTTTCGATATGGAGGTCTTAAATATATGCAATAGTTTTGAAAATTTGCGTATACATCTATTAGAATTTAGAAATTAATTGTTTAAACTATTGGAAATTTTTTTGCAACTGTTCGGGAAATATAAAACATTTCATTTTCCTATTTTTTACAAATTTGAAAATGCAATTATTTTCCTTTCCTCTTTATTTTATTAGTTTCTTAGCAACCCTATTTCAAAGAATATTAAAATGAGAAATGCATTTTTTTATCTAAAAAATTACAAGAATAAGAAGTTCATAAGAATTTCAGAATATAATTGCATAAATCGTGTTTAATTTAACGCTTTTAATTTCTGAAACCTCCGAAGTATATTATATGCCTATAAATATGTATGTAACATTAAAAAAATTAAATTACGAATTGTAAGATGTTAAATAATATGAAAAGTGAGATTAAAAAACAATGACTTTCAGAGCTGACGTTGAGGCTCCTGATCTGCAGATTTACTACTTATTAAAAGTAATAAATAAATGAATTTTATTGTAGCTAAAAATACTTTTAAAATCCATAAATATTTCATTCTATTTTCAACTCCATGAAACTTTTAAGAAATACTACTTTTTACAATTTCTTGCCATCTATTCCATAAAAATACAAACTTCTTTTTCTGCATTTTTCTTCTATACTTTATCTTCGGATTGCACTAAAGCGATGAAGCATAAGATATATAATTTTCTTGTTCATTAAACATTATGTTGTACTCATAGTTGCATGAAATTCACTTATCTCAACTCGATTAATTCTATAACTTTTTTTTTAACTAAGTGTTTCTTTTCTAAGTGTTTCGTTTTTACAATTTGAGATATAATTGTACTGATAAAATAATGAGGAAATATCATAAAACTTTGAAAAATTTCAGATTATTTGAGGTATAGAATAAAATATGTTTTCTTTATGCATTTGAATACATTAAAAGTGTTGCATAAAACGACAAAACCTAGTTTTACGATGAAATTGTACTTTTATAAGTATGTGTAAATCACATGTAGAGATTTTCTTGGAAAAAGTATAATAGAGTACTAAACTAAAATTTTATTAAGAAAAAGTTTAACATTAAATTAGTTAGGCTAAATGTCACCAAAAAATAATGTCTGTATAGTAGCTGAAACGTAAATGTCGTGCAAATAAAGAAAAATATACTATCCTATAAATACATGCTACAATAATTCAAATTGAGGAATGTTATTAAAAAACTATTGTATATATATATAGATAGGGATTGGGTATGCTGGCTTATATTATATATATTAATTTATTAAAAAGGCAATAAATAAATAAACCCATAAAATAAACACTTTAGTCATTTCTATGCAATTTCATTTAATATTTATAATTGATTTTATATATTTTCTTATGGAATATATTTATATATACTTAATGTTATCAAATTTATTGTTTCATCAGTGGTTATTAATAATAAACAGAGATTTATGTAATACTAAAAACTTAAGTAAATTCAATTTTCTTTTTTAGAAAAATCATTTAGGATAATTAGATCCTAAATAAAAGTTGTGTAATTTAATTATAGTTAAATTAAATTGGTTTACATATAGAAATAATGATTATAAATCAATGCTGAAATTATTTATTAATTATGCTCATACATTTTCACAGGTTTTTACTATACTTAAAGTTAAATAATGAATTAATTGATTAACTTTCTAAACAAATGTATTAATATATATTCTTTTAAATTTTAGTTTATTATATTTAGATGAGGTAAAATAAAATTATATTAAAAATAGACTTAATATAGTTTCTATATATAAATTTTATTTTAATAATTATTTTATTTATTTCTATAATTATTTTAAATAATAGATAGTAAATGGCAGCACTATGATTAAAAAGAACTTTTTCTACAAGTAATTTTATTACCCTATAGACGGCGGTACTGTACTTGCAAACGCTGATATCTTTAATGCAGGATAAGAATTATATAAATGTTTCGAATAATTGCACGCCTCAAACTTATGTATGGTTTTATTATTGTTTATTGAGTTTTAACTAATAATCATTATTGTTTAATAAGTTTTAAAGCATTTCGGTAATTTAATTTATGTTTCAATTTTAACAAAACTGTAACCGTAATTATTATGCAACTTCACTTATGTCGCAGTGCACTTGGTTTGGTTTCTTGTGAGATGCAGCTTGGTATGTGAGTAAATTTTGTTTTTGGTTAATTTTCCTGGTCTTTTTGTATCGTTTTTATTTCATTAATGCATTATACTGGTAGAAATGTACTGTTCTTGGCAAATTTGCCAATATATTTTATGAAATAATGCATTTTTCCGAGTTGTGTGATGTACTACCGTCTCATGATTGTGCATACACATGTGGTTTTCGTTTTTCATTTCCATTTGATATACAAATTCTATTTTTGTTTTCAAATATGTGATTAAATTATATTTATTTTAATTTATCTGGCATCTTTTTATTTTGTTACATACTCTTTTCTGCTTTTTTTTCTGCATAACTATTACGTAAGGTACATGTCATCTCTAAATGAGAGTTTCGTCATTTTGTTTTTTGAATTTGATAGTTATTTTTTAACTTAAAGGTATTCAATATATATAAACTAAAATACTTGCCATCTTTAAAATAAAGATTTCGTCAGATTTTGTTGATAGAACGTGTTTAACGTACTTTGATTTCAAAGGTATCATATCTATATCTATATATAAATGATACCTTTATGTACTTTTACCTATATATATATATATAATATGTATATGATACCTATCATATATATGCGTACTGAATAAGTATAGACAGGGTGATCGAAAATATCTGCCAAAATTTAAAATTTTGATGGAAGGAACCAAAATAAGTGTTTTTTTTTTCTTTTTGTCATAGACGCCATTTATTGGCGCTTATACACTGTATTTCATTGCACCTTTTGCACTTTCCGTCGCCATCACCGCTTAAACAAACCATTTCCGGACACACATTGTGTGACGAAAAATGTTTGTTTAGGTTCCCTCTACAAACCTTTAAAATTTTGCCAGATATTTTCCGATACCCTGTATATATATGGCTTTTTTAAACAACTAAGATGGTAATTTTGTGTGTAGGAAATTATCAAATTTTACAAATGAAACGACAAACAAATTTAGCTCAATTATTTATGTGTTTTACACCACAAAAAGTATACTGAATAAGTATATTCATTTGATACGAACAAATTCTGCATAAAAAAAATCTTTATATGTATTTTTCTGACAAAAATATCACTCTGCTATATAAATATGCTGTGTAATGTATTATTATAACAAGAAGTTAGATTTTAGGATTTTTATATAAATTAAAATTTTTAAAAATATTTTTCATACTTTTCTTCAGCTTACTAGAGCATACGTTTCAGTCCTGCTTATAAATGTGATTTCTTTAAAGTCACTTGGGATGAAATGGTTTTGCTTTTTATAGATTCTGTTAGATCGAAACCATCACAAAAACAGTCTGCGCTTTAAAATACATTTGAATTTCAAAAGCTTGAATAACTGTATATTTTTTATTTTTTAACAGCAAAATTCTAACACGATAGAATGAATACTGAAATTTTAAATTTTAAATATTTATTTCACATGTCACTGCTCAAATGTTCTTATTAAGCATTAAAAGTACAAATATACATGTAAAATTGAAATTAATTGTATAGTAAACAGTAATTGAAAATATCTGCTTTTATGAAATTTCTTCAGAATTTATCATATGCATTGAACGCAGTTATTTTATGCCAATAAAACTATATGGAATAGTAATAATATTATAATTACTGTATTATTGTAAATATTTATTTCATATGTCACTACTCAAATATTTGTATTAAGCATTAAAGGTGCAATCATACACGTAAAATTAAAATGTCTTTGATTGTATAATAAACTATAAGTGAAAATATCTGTTTATATGAAATTTATTCGGAACTTATCATATGCAATGAACACATTTATTATATGCTAGTAAAACTATACGGAGAATAATATTAAAATTACTGTATTATTATAAATATTTATTTCATATTTAAAATTTACAAAGATATTACGTCTGTTCATTATTAATTAAAAACAAGACCATTTATACAGACAAGTAAATTAAATATAGTTAAAAAGCACAAATATTTATTAAAAACAACATTATACGTTTCGTACTTTTTCAGAAGCTCCCCATCAGTAATGTAAAATTAAAAGCACAAAATCACGAGAGATGATAATGCAACTTACATAAGGGAGCATGTGTCAAAAACAGTTAAAAAAATGGGGGCAAGAGGGGCGGACGTTTGAATCAAGATATACAGTTGGAGAAGCTACAATTGCAGATTCAGGCACTTTGTAAGCTGCTTAAAGCTGGTTCTATTCCCAAGTCTCGTAGGAAGTCTTACCGGTAGAACTGATTTAATTCAAAGAATGGGTCACTAGGGAGGCTATGTTGGTATAATTTTCGATTTAAGGAAAAGGCTTGAGAATGTGTTCCTCCGTGCGCTTACCAACCAGAAAACGAAACCTTGCACGCAGGAGTAGCGACGGCTACTGTACGTATTGGCTTGAGTCGCAGGATTTATGTTATAGATAAGTGTACACAATCCAGCTATTTGATAGATACAGGCAGTGATGTCTCTTGTTTTCCGAAGTCATTTTTACTTAAAAGGGAACAGATGAGTACACTCACGCCTCGATAATTGGCGACGTTTTGATTGGCGCGATTTTCAAGACCGCGCCAAACCGATAACTTAATACAATATCCAGTTTACCATTAAAGGGGAAAATCCCCAATATTTGGCGACTTTTTTTTCCTTTTTATAACCGATAAAAAACAATCTGTACGTGAGTGCAAGACATCATAGCTTTTAAAAGTACTAAAAGAGAGATTTTACATTGTATGCCGCTAATGGTACAAAAATTTGCACTTACGGAACTAAACTATTGACATTGGATTTGGGATTGAAACGTACATTGCAATGGCCATTTATGATAGTTCAGGTAACCAAATCAATTATTGGCGCTGACTTTTTACAACATTTTGGATTATTGGTTGATTTAAAATAGCGGTGTTTGTTGGAACCTGTGATTAACTTTTCTGCTCGTGGTCCCGCAAGTCAGTGTGATGTCCCAGTGGTTAGGACTGTCCTTGGAGACACTGCATATATAGAAGTGCAAAAAAATGTAAAGAGATTACCCGGTTGAATAATGTTAACAAATGAGATGTAAAACACAACACAGTTCATTTTATACATGCTATTGCCCCCCCCCACGTGACAGCTAGAGCTCGGCGGTTACATCCAACGCAGCTCCGAATAGCTAAGCAGGAATTCGATTATATGTTTGAGAAAGGTATCTGTAGGCCATCTAAAAGGAATTGGACAACTCCATTACATATGGTCGTTAAAGGCGTTTCAAATTGGAGACCAACAGGGGATTACAGGATACTTAACCGAATTACGGTACAAGACAGATATCTCAGTCTCACATTCAAAATTTTACTTATATGTTAAAAGGAGAAAAATGTTTTCTAAAGTGGATTTAGTCCGTGCTTATCACCAAATTCCAGTTCATCCTCCCGATATTCCTAAAACTGCTATTATAACTCCTTTTGGTTTGTTTGAATTTCCATTTTTAAACTTTGGGTTATGCTCGGCCACGCAAACGTTTCAACGCTTCATAAATGTGGTACTACGAGGTTTGCAGTATTGTTTTCCTTATCTGGATAACATCTTAATAGCGAGTGAAAATCACGCTGAGCAAATGCAGCATTTAGAAGAATTTTTTAAGTGCTTTAGTGATTACGGGGCTATAATTAATGAAACGAAATGTGAGTTTGGTAAGAAATTATCGATTTTCTGGGCCACTCTATAGATAGCCAGGGCGGTCGGCATACAGATAAAGTGAAAGCGATTCTTGAATTTCCAAAGCCAAAAACGGTTAGCGATCTCAGGAGATTTTTGTGTATGGTGAACTGCTATCATCGTTTTGTACCCCATATTGCAGCAATATTAAGACCAATAAATATGTTCTTAAATGAAGCAAAAGTGAGGAATAAAAGAAAAATTCAGTGGGACGCGGATGCAGGAAGTAGTTTCGAACAAGTTAAGCCAGCTACACTGTTAAAAATTTGCAACAAATTATCCAGTCATTTGACCGTTTTCATAGAAAATGTTTACATTACCATAATTTAACTCTATTCTGACCATAATATGGGCAATAATATGGTCATAATAGCGTTAAATTACGGTTGTGTAACCGTGTTCTATAAAAACGGACAAATGACTGAACAGTTGGCTGCAGATTTTTAACAGTGTAGCTAATGCGACTTTACTTTTTTACCTTTCTCAAGATGCGAAACTTGCACTTATAACAGATTGCAGTGATTTTTCTAAGGATGGGGTTGTTACAGGGAGTTACGCCTGACGGTCCAAAACTACTTGGATTTTTCTCTCGTAAGTTGTCCCCTGTACAGTGCAAATATTCCACATATGACCGGGAGTTTTTGGTGGCATATTCTGCGATCAAATATGTTAGGCATATGTTGGAGGCTCGGGTATTTACGTTGTACGCAGATCACAAACCCCTAATTTTTGCATTCCAGCAGAAGCATGAGAAATGTTCACCTAGAAGGCTTCAGCAGTTAGACTTTATATCTCAGCTTACTACAGATATACGTTATTTGTCAGGCAAGGGAAATTTTGTTGCTGACAGTTTATCTAGAATTTGTGAGGTTCAATTTTCGTCACTTGCAGATTTTGAGTTGCGGAAAAAGTTGCAAATGGAGGATGAGAAGCTAAAAACTATTTTAGACGGAAAGGTTGAGATTAGTGGAAAGTTAGCTAAAGTGCAAATGCTGGATGCTAAGATATTATTATATTGTGAAAATGCTGGTGAGGTGAACATATTTTGTCCCCCAAACCTTGAGATATAAGAAATTTGAGTCAATACATGGATTGTCGCATCCAGAAATACGGGATTCAATGCAGCTGATCTGTTCGAAATACGTTTGGACAGCGCTAAATAAGGATGTTGCTATGTGGTGTAGGGCGTATATACCCTGACAACGGACAAAGGTGTACTTACACACAAAGTCTCCTTTGGTGCGATTTTTGTTCCAGATGAGAGATTTTTACAAATGCACATAGACATCATTGGTCCTTTGCCTCTAGTACGTAGATTCAGATATTGCCTAACTATCAGTGATAGGTTTACTCGGTGGCCAGAGGCTGTACCTATTGTGGATACGACTGCTGAAACGGTTGCTCAGGCTTTTGTTCAGACATTGGTTTCCCGTTTTGGTACGCCTTAGAGGATAACATGCGACGGGGGTAACGAATTTGAATCCATACTTTTTGAAAATCTGGTAAGAATGTTAGGCTCTGGTATAGTTAGGACTACTTCGTATAGACCCTAGACCAATGGTTTGTTGAACCGAATTCATCGACCATTAGAGAAAGCCTTAAGGTGTTATATGGTGGATTGGTTGGAAGCCCTCCCTCTGATTTTGCTAGGTCTACGGACTACACTACTTGAAGACATTGGTGCATATACGGCTGAACTGACATATGGAACAACGTTACGGCTTCCAGGCAGTTGTATGAAGATAGTCCGTTGTCGGACCCGCCGACTTACATATCTAAGCTACAGAAAATTAGGCATGTTTTGAGACCTTGTCCGCCTTTAAGGCATGGACAGAAAAAGATCTATGTTCCAAAAGTACTAAATAACTGCACCCATGTGTTTGTTCGGAAAGAGCCTTTTAAGAGATCGTTAAAATCGATTTATGAAGGTCCGTTCAAAGCGACTGGAGAGAGATTTTTTAGTTTCCATGGGTTGCCAGGAAAAGATCATAAATATTGGTCGATTAAAATCTGCTTTTCTGTTGTATTAAGATAGTGAGCTTGATCCTGCGACTTACACAACCAGATCGGGAAGCAAAGGTCGTTTTCGTTTTCCACGGGTTGTGTGAGAATGTCGGGTGAGTTGTGGGGCGACGCTAATTTGTCTTATACGAAGGGAAAGCTGAAACATAATCCATTTCATTCAGCGGAGCAAAAGAGCGTTCTCCTGTGTAGCGAATGTTTGCGTGGTTTCGCCAAGTATAGAGACAGATGGAGAATTCAGCGAAAAATCTTCGGCACACTTGCTTACGGCAGTCACCGATGAAGCTTGGCTGTAGGAAAAGGATGTTGAACAGCTTTTATACATCATATTTATTAGTTATAGTTATTACTTTAATATGTTGAGTTATTTGTATATTTTGTTACAGTTTAATAAAGTTTTGTGCAGTGACATATGATTTTTACATAATCACAGCATACCCTCACTTCCTACACTGTCTCCGATTAGTTTTACTGTATTTGCATGGAATAAATGAGACGAAACTCTGGCTTGACTAATGTTGTTTGCAGATATTTGTTATTCTTTTTCATTAGAAGTTTAAACCTGCATCTAAAAAATATTAGATTATGCCAAAAAATATTAGATTGCAGGGCGAAATCCTCGCACGGATCCACTGATCGCTATATATTTTCTTCAGAATAACGAATAATTTAAATTTTTATACCTACAAATAGATGTGCTACCAAATACGATTTGTCAAAAACTGTAGCACAATTTAATGATTATTGTAATTTAATGATTTCTGTTTTTTATTAATTTTTAACATATATATATATATATCATTCACCAATTATCATTATTTTATGATGAACATTTAAAAAAAATTACTCAAACATAAACATTTGTTTGCTACAATTATGTAAAGTAACTTTTGCAATAGCAAAAATTAATCGGCAAAACGAAAGGAAATGTTGCAACGTTACTACAATTGGCAAGTGATTGCAGTCTTACAAAAAGTTACTCCATTATCTAAAAAATATTTTCTTTCGTAATTTCTTCATATTTCCTTTCGTAAAAAGGAAGTGGTGGCTGCACTTATTCCTTTGAAACTTTGGATATACATAGATTATAAGTTTGGGACACACTTTTTATTTTACACTCTTTTATTCAACTCAACTTAGTTATTGTAAATAAAGATAGAATGTTGTAATCTATTTTTCATTCGTTTCTTGATATGTTACAATTATAAAAATATGTAAACAGTTTTGTATTCGATAATAGTACAACATTTTAATATTTTTAGAGCTTAATTATAAATTAATATTTTAATTTTAAGGCATATACCCGTAAACCTGCCACAGCTGATAAATAACTAAAATTATTTATGTATACAGGTGTACACGAGTTATAAAACCAATGGAGTTCATTATGCGCCATACAACGCCCAACTAAATAGGTTAACTGCGGTTGTGAATTTGCAAATCCTAAAAAGATTGTTTAAATAACGTTTCATGTTTTCTTTCCTGTTGCTATATCTTTACACTTTACCGACCGGCCGTCGATTATTCGACGTTTGCTCCCCAGCGCTTACCGACCGGTCGTCGATTAATCGACTTTTGATCTTTCTGTTAGATTTGGTTAGGTTAGATTGACAAGTAGCAAGCAGCAAGCATTCTTTATTCAGATAATCGGTGCTTTTTTATAAGCTTTAGCCCTTTAGAACAGGTTTCGCTTGTAAATACTGCAACGTCCCATTACACAAAGGTGACTTTTTCGAGCGTTATCTTAGTTTTAAAAATATATTAAACAACTTCCTTTTTCGACAAATATTGTTATATGGATTGTGGTATATTTTATGTAAATAATAAACTGAAAACGATTGTAATAGATAAAATAAATATTGTTTAACACTAATATGATCAACCCCTTCACGACGAACGTCCGTTACAGAATTTTTATCCTTTTACCACCGGTTTTTCAAAACAGAAAATTTCACCTAATTGAATCCCAGAAATGCTAAGATTTACTGAGGCAAATCTTACATTAAAAAATAACTGATGGGAATAATCGAGGATTCTGAGCATCTTATGCGTCACGTATACGTGCCGCTCGTCCCCAAGGGGTTAAAGTAAAAGATTTTATTAAATTTCGTTACCCTAGAATAACACGAAGCGTACAATTTTACCAGAGTTTAAGAAAAGCGCATATATTCCCGCTGGTCAGTCTAGGCCGAAACCAAGCTTGTGTCTCGGACGATCTGCGACTGACCGGGCGGTGAAAGGGCATAGTATGTTCGAACCGCTACCTGTCGGTAAAGTGTTAAAAAGGAAAGAGAGCAAAAATAATGATTTTTTTTAATAAATTCACTAGATTGCGCGTTCTACCTGGTGTAAAATAAGCAGGAAATTAATTTTTCCTAATAGACATCAGTGTTTACGCCAAATTAAAAACTTTGTAAAGAAAAATTTTGGAAAACAATCATGAAATTAGGCATGATTTTAAAAATATACATTCATTTCTTATAAAAGAGTGCCATTTAAAACAACTACTTTTACTTTCAAAGTTATTTTAAAACATAATTTTTAATATATTGCAAACCTTTATTATTTGAATACATAATAGATATTTTTCATATAAAATACTTTTAGTTAGGGGGTTATCTAAAAAAAATTTAAATATAAAAAATATTTAAAAAATTTTCAATAAAAAACGATTTTTATCTATGTACTATACACCGGGTAATATATTCTGTATTACGGGAGTCGGGTTGTATACCCTCTTTTTATTTAAAAGTTATAAACAAGGATAGATCTCCAGAAGGAAAGAATTAGTTAACTTTGTCAGCCATAAACTTTTTATTATTGTAATATAAAATTTTAGAAATTCATAACATGTTTGAAAAAACTGAACTTAAGATTAAAAAACAAAACGTTGAAAAAGAAAACTAACGCGGAGTATTACAAAAAATGTCAAAAAGACAATTCTAAAGAGTAAAAATTTCTGGCCTTCTAATGCCGCATTAAAACTTTCGGAGAAACACACATTTTAAAAATTACAAAACATAAATCAAATATAAAATAAAAAAACCCATATTCATATTCATTTTCTTTCAACATCTTGAGAGGCAATAATTTTCGAAAGGGAAACAAACAAACAAAAATTTTAATTAAAGAAGAAACGAAAAATACTACTTAATATATTAAATTCAATATTAGGTAATGATATATTCTACATTCAGTCTGTGGAATGGAATTTCTTCATAAGCATGTATAACAATTTCCCTTGACAGTCTAACTACTGGAAATTCTTTCACATTTCAAAGGTGAAATACCGTGTAGTTAAATTGAATTTTCCAGCATGTTATCTATCTCTCCTTGAAGTCTATTACTGATTCGAAATGCATTTCTGCCTGTCCATAAAAGTATGCATCTCAGAATAGAGAAAGTATTTTAAAAAGGAATGTCAGAGTGAAAATTATTTTACAGTCATACTGAATATCACAAATTTGTACAAGTAACATTATTTTAAATAAACCACATTGCTAAAATTTTGATATCCTATTTTTCCAGATTTCTGTCGACTCTATGCAACAAGCAAATGTTAGATTATTTTTTAAAATATAAAATCATTTCTTTAATATATTTTCTCTAATCTTATATAAATTTTTCCATTATTTATTATAATACATTTTAAGGCATCTATGGTGTTTGTCCTTCCGTTAAAATACTGTAGATGGCAGCACTAAACATTAAAAATATGTCTGTTTGCTAGCACTATCTATTTCATTATTGTATTGTACTGTAAGTAGCTTCTGAATGTAGTGTAGTTATGTTTTGATTTTGTGATAATACGTATTGTGTTAGTGAAGTGTAATGAAATATGTAAAATGGTTTTCACTCGTCCACTTTTATTTAATATGTGTATATATGTCCACATTTATTTAAAATTTTAATTAATATTCGAGACATCATAGTATCTAATTCTTTTACAGAAGAAGGAAACGAAACAATAACGTAAGTTTCTATGTAACAAAAAGTTTTTTTTATTTAATAAATTTAAAGGATTATACGCCATCAATTATTTTAAATAATTTAAAAATAAATTAATATATATATATATAGGTTTTATGCTAAAATAAATATTACATGCTTAAAAATAGCGTCAGAATATATAAATTTGTAATCGCCAAAGTTTTTAATCGCCTCGATTAATCCTAGAATTTCTAATACTTTTCTGCGTTTAACTAAACAAAAAACTACAGGAAAATTTGGGGTAAAACTGTACATACCCTGAATATTAAGCTAAAAAACTATGAAAAGTACAACACACCTGGACGAACACAACCATACGGTGCATGGTCGCAACGCAAATGGTGAACTGCATGATGATTATAGGGTTTTTGTTCTGATTATTGAACTGTTGATGAACTGTTCTGATTGAGAGAATCTGTTTACTGCACAATATCGAATAAATGATTGACTATTATTATGCATACTATTTTGCCAATCATAAATACCATTATGGATGACAATTATAACAAGTAGTTAAGAAATTGCAAAGTAAGGTTTTGAATTTTGCGATTATTTGAGCTACAGAGAGAGGTAAAGATTAAACTAATCTTCGACCGATTGGGCTGTACTGTCAGAAAATGATTCACCCTAAAATTATGACAAACCTTCCTGAAAGACCTTTTTAGCAGATAATGATATGAATTTGCATGTATGAGAGTCTTTAATCCCTTCTCCGTTACTAGCGTCACGTACAATATAACAGGATGCTCAGAATAATTCGATTATTCCCACCAGTAAAATTGAAAAGTTAATTTTAAATATTTCCGCCATTGAATTCGACTAAAGTTTCTATTTTGAATTACTGTTGAAAAAAAGAATAAAATTTCTGCAAAAGACACTCGCCGCGTAGGGTTTTCTCAAAAAATATCCCTCCCTTCAAAATTTCTGAGGCATTTATGGACTCATTTTTAAACGTAAATACAGAACGCAAAAAATGATTACCAACGTGATTTATAAAAGATATATATTTTTAAAAATTTTCATAAATAAATTATATTTTGACTTACAAAGGATTGTTGTCTATCGGGCTATCATATCATGAAATAAGGTTAGAAACGGCAATTTCTACAGCATTTTCTGGATCATCTACCGTTATAAAAAATGGAAAACGCTTTGATTTCATAAAACTGAATAACAGTACTTGAAAATCTCTTGCGTTTAAAGGACAAAAATGATTTCAAGATTTTCTCATAAAGTAGCTAGTTTGGATTTGAGAACAGACTTAATACGTTGACGGACACTTGCGGCTATAGCCGTCAAAGCGAAGTTCACAATGTGGCATGACGGCTATAGCCGCCCAAAACGAAACGGTCGTTTTTAGACACTGCGGCTATAGCAGCACAAATGTGCATTTACCGGCGTACAAGAAGAAGCCCAGTGTCATGTTTTGGAAACAATTTTTTAGGTTGAAGTTCGTGTTCCATCTGTTATACGAGTTGCAGTTTCAGTATGCACGTGCAGGGTGGCTAGTGGTTAGCAAAAAATACAGTAAATAAATTATAATTACCAGTATATTCTTATAAAAAATTTCAAATTGAACAAACAGGTGCCGAGCAGGTGATGTCGGTTAAGGGGCTTCCGAGTTGCGATCAACTTTACGCCCAGACGAATGAGAATAGACTGTCTTGTAAAATGAGCCAATGGGAAAACTTTAAAAATTACAATCAGCAATTAATAAAAGGGATAAAAAAAATTTTAAAAATAAAAATGAAAAAATTAATCAACATAATTTTTTCTATAAGAATATACTGGTGTTTATCACTTTTTTTACTGTATTTTTCCCTGACCACTAGTCACCCTGACGTGGTTGTGAAGGGAGTAGTGCAACCTAATTAAAGGTGCTGAATTAATCAAAATTAAGTTTATTTAAGCTGAAAGAGTAAAACTCTACTCCTAATATTCTAAAAATTACAAAAACATGTATGTAGTGTCAATTTTCGAACTTCACTTATCACTTGTTCCTACTGTCCGTCAATGTGTTAAACAATGAAAGTAGTACATTCGCTCCTTTGAGTGGCTCCTTTAATTAGACCTACATAAAGATTACTTTTGCTTATCAATTACGATGTATTTTTAATATTTATTTTTGCAAATAGTACTACGTAAAACAAATTTCACTGATTGTTTCCTAGAATTTACTTTATGTTTATTATTTATTTTCTGTTTTATAATAATACGATGTCGGAAGTTAATTTTGCTGACATTCAAAACCGAAAATATGAAGTGTTGATATCGTTTATGTGCAACATATTAAAGTTTTTCTATTGGTTGTTTTTGTTCGTTTTTGTACTTTGTCAGGCTAATAAAAACTAAAATACTAGCACACCTTGAGTGTAGCACAGGTAGTTGGAAATATTTCACTGTGCAAGCTATTTTTCCCGAATTATGTTGTATATGATTTTTAATGGCTTCCATCGCTTTTGTAATCGTTC
The DNA here is from genome assembly GCA_963931845.1 of Maratus michaelseni. Taxonomy (NCBI): domain Eukaryota; kingdom Metazoa; phylum Arthropoda; class Arachnida; order Araneae; family Salticidae; genus Maratus; species Maratus michaelseni. Next base: position 205,391,435 of record OZ007595.1, read on the forward strand.
CTAATCACCAGACAGCAGTGTACTTCAAATTCAGTTGCAGATTTTAAAGTAGAAATGCTAAAAGATCAATTTAATTAGTTTCATTTGCAGAAAGCGTTGTTGATAGATTTTTATCTTACTATTTATTATTATCACATATACGCCACCTTATAATTCTTATTCGTGTAAATCTTATTCAGATTATATTAAAGATGAATATCGCTTAGGTATTTTAGAATAAGATACATTACAATTTTATTTTATTTTTCTGTAAACATCAAGTTATTCAGAATCTTTCTTTATTTTTTATAAATAATTGCACAGCAGTAACGGTGATGTTCTGTTGAAAAACACAGTCGAACTTGTTTCATATGAGCATGGCTAAAACAAGGACACGGTTAAAAATAGCAATTTATATGACAAGAATGGTTCATCATTTAAACTATATTGAGATTTTCCCGCTTTTTACGAACTCCAAAACAAGTTCATGGCTAATACGAACAAAACATATGTTAATTTCAATGTAAGTTTCGGCGAACAGTTGGCTGGATTTATGAAAAAAATATCTTTCTAAACGGATATAGTTCTGTCTCAGTGATATTAGATATGTATGTTAAAATGTAAAAATTTATCAGTTTTACCACATAGGATTTCACTCTTCAAGAATATCCTCCCCATCCCCCAATCTAAGAAAATGCAAAGAAATATCCTGCGGTTTTGAAAGAATGGAAAGGTAAAGACGCTTACATACCGCTCTTTTCTAAGATTTACAACTGAGTCATATAAAGGAAGGAGCATAGGGGAAAACCTTTATTTGAGGGGGTTAGAGTGACGGTGGAGTAAGTCAAACATTTTGAAAATCGAGATAATCATATTTTCATCGAACGTATATTAATTTCTGTTCAATATGCCAGTCAAATAAGTCATAAGTCACTTAGGGAGTCTCTAGAAGCAAAACAAGTTGGACCACTCAATGCAACGGCTATACAACAAGTTTCACAAAACTCTTCATTTCTGAAATCACTTCATTTTGACTTACTCCACTGTTTTTTTAACGCCTTCATTTGTTTCTTTCATGAAATCCGACTCTGGACTAGCTTAATCAGCCTTTTTATGTTGCACAGATTAAAATGAAAGGTTATATGAAATCAATAACTTTTAAAGTACGGTACAATTATAATTTTAAGCGAATTTTTCAAGGGAAAATTATTGTATAGTGATATTTTAGCATTGCGATTATTAGAACAAGATATATATGTAATTTACTTACTAGTGTTTCTGTTTTTAAGAGATGTTTATTATCTTCACCGGTGTTACGAGTACTGTTGATACTAGGCCTTGTATAATTCTCTCGCATTTCGTACTAACTGAGTTCTACTGTACTAAATTCAGTAAAAATTTATTTTTATCCCCAATTTCGGGATAAGTTCACATTAGAAGGGGTTAAATAACATTTTTAGAGACGACAAAAATCCGAGCGATGAACGAACAAGATACGGTTAACTTGGTTGTTACTGTATTTAAACGTAAAGTGTATTAAATTTGTATTAGATTTTCAGCTGTTTCCTATAGCTATAATGCATGAAATAAAAAGCTGGTAACATGTTTAAATTATTACTGCTTATATGAATATTTATTTATTCTATTATTTTATTATAGATTTTAGATTCTAAATCTTTGAGAGATGTTATTTTTGTTTCAGCATGGGAATTTATGAAATGGCATTTTTGTTGCTTAGGTGGTGAAAAAATAAAACAGTAAAGGGTAAACATTATCATTAAGCAATACAATAAGTTTTAATATCTGTATCATTTAAATTTCAGATTATGTACAACCCTAAGAGAAAGAATTAACGAATAATGAGATTTCGATTATTAAATATAATCTAATAGATTTTATGCAAAGTACGGAATTCATTTGTTTGCATCCTTTAAAAAAATAACTCATTCTTAGAAAAATACTTAAAAGTATTTTTAAAAACTTGCGAAAATCAAACTATCCTCCGTATATAAACTACATCTAAACAATAAGCTGCGGTCATTTAACGCAAAGCACGTTACCGTGAAAAGCAAAACTGTATCTGCTTCAGTCAGATTAACGTTTCTCCTGTTTTCTTGCTTTTGTTACATTGGACACATAACACATGTTTAAGAAGTAATAAAACAACTCATATCAAACAAAACGAAACATTAGTATTAATCTCATCATCTTTTTGGACGTAATTTTGAACAGCAGCCAGATTTTCTTTTATGTACATCTCTTTTTACGTAGAGATAGTGTGTCATAAACATTTTAAGATGTAAATACAAAATGAGTTACCATTTTATTATTATATTTTTTACACTTGCCGTATTTAAAAATTTATCTAGCGCCTAGTAACAAATTAGCTGTATCTAAAGAAAGTTTAAATTCCCGAATTATGTTGGAAAATTATTAATTAGATTAAAACGGATTTCGATTATGTTACTCATGATGCTTTAAAATGCATTTTTTGCGTGTATAGGCATTTGGACAGCTTAATTTGCGAACTAAAATAAATGAAAATAGGATCTAACTGAGGAAGGAAACATGTTTCCATTAACAAAGAAACCACTTTAGGTGCAGCTCGCACCTAGCAACAATGCCTGGCGCATTTTATAGCGCCCTATACGTAACCGTTAGAAAACCGATGAAATTTCTCTGTTAAAATAATATTTTTTTATATTTTTTAATACTTTTAATATTTTATTATTAAACTGTTAATTGTTAATATCACTCCAAAAGTGAGCTAAGTCGCCAAATATGGCGCTACAAATTTTAAGGTCGGACATTACAATTTCTAATGACGTCCAAACCACTGCTCACACACGACAAGCAGCTATGACATCCGGCTAAGTTTGCCGGTAAACTCTACGGAGGGGTAAAACGACAACTATTTATTTCCCCACCAAAATTGTAAATATAATGTTCTAATTGTTCAAAATCAAATTCGTAGGTTCTTGAAGAAATTTTTAAACTTTTCGCAATAGTTTATACTTATTATTGACTAATTTGTATTTTTAACTGCTTAAAAAAATAATATAAATAAATAAAAAACTCTACGTTAATAGTCCGATAAGTGGTCGAAAATTGCATTTTCAGGATGTTATGCTGCTCTAAAAGCAAAAAATATGATTTTAACAGAAAAAAATTATTGATTCTCAAACTTCGTATTATAGGGCTTTAAAATACACCAGGTCTCAATGCTAGGTACGAGCTGCAACCAGACGTTGTTCCCTTGTAAGTATTTATTTTTTGTAAGGTATAACTGAAAAACGCCGTTACTGCCACTTATATACAATGCAATAAAGTTTGGGGCATGAAAACGTCATATAAAACTGGCTTCACTCTTTTTTGTGTACGACGAAATTTAGTATTGTGTAACTTTTCTTTTCTTTAGGAAAATTATGAGGTACTTTTATATTCTTACAACTGTCTTGAATTCTTCCATTACTCTAACGAAATGTATCTTTTAACCTTAAAATAATAGTTATTCAAAAAACGGTATAAAGGTTTGCATTTCAAAATCTTGCATATTTATTTATCTTATAAACTTAACAAATTTTTAAAAAATTTTGAAATTTTGCTATATTACTTACTCTATAAATTCGATAATTGTATGACGAAAAAAGAGGGTGTCAACGCTCATTTGAAGGATTAATTCGGAGTTTTTATGTTACAAAGAAATTTGCGAATTTTATAAATAATCAATCCTTGATAATAACAATCTCTTAGCAAAATCTATTAGCAGTTTATTTCCGAGCCTGAGGTGCCAGAATTTTATAACCGCGTCACTTGCATGGTTTCTAAAGTGAAAGCAATCATTAAATGAGATTAGACCCATTTGGCGCATTCATATAATTTTGAACATTGCTACTTTGAAGACATACAGGATAAAACAAAACTTTGGAATATTTATTTAATTCTTTATTTAAACTTTCAAATATTTATTTATTTATTAGAATATTTATTTATTTAAAGAGAATATTTAATCCACTGCTTTTAACAAATTAATTAAATGCAACAGTGTAGTTTTATGTACTATATAAATAAATAATCAGTACGCCCTGATTTTAGTAAACATTATAATACTATGATTTAATTCTTTTTACAGCTTATAAAATTTCACTTTAGATCTTATATAACATTGCAATATTTATTATTATCTTATATAATTACTATATAACTTGTTAAATAATCTATTATTATCTTATAAATATTTGGATCTTGTAAAATGCATGTAAAGGGGTACAACATTCTTTTCACATACTGCTGAGGATTGCTATTTTAATTTAAACAGGGCATATCGCTTATGAAGGTTATTTTAGCATGCCGCATTGCTTAGAAATTCAATTGTTATGTCCGTGTACATGTTACAAATGATAAAGATATCGTTTTTAATGGAATATTTATGTACAGTCGTGGAAAAAAAAACTGAACACCCCCACTAACTCTGCAACAAATTATAGTAGAAGGAAGTGACTGGTACCAAACGATTGGTAATAAAGTCTACTTTTAAATGATGTATATAAAATTTGCTTAGGGGGGCATCTACATATAAAAACACACCCAAACTTTGTTTTTTCAATAGCAAGACTCAAATTTAACAACATATTTGATATCTGCAATTCAAACTATGCCTGGATACCAAATTTCATTAAATTCCTACGATTAGTTTCTGAGAAATTAATTACTTTATAATGAGCATATTTAAGGGGTTGTATCCAAATTGAAGTTCGGTTCTCGATTGTTGAAATGCTGCAGAATGTCACTTCTTTTATTGTATTATGTTTTACCGATATGGCCATTTTACTCACCTAATAAGTTTCAGTTATTGTTATATGCGGTAAAATAATGTTTACAACTGTTGAATTATCCGATTTTAACCCCTTGGGGACAAGTGACACGTATACGTGGCGCATAAGATGCTCAGAATCCTCGATTTTTCCCACCAGTTATTTTATATTGTAAGCTTTGCCTTACTATATCTTAGCATTTCCACGATTCAATCAGACGAAAATTTCTGTTTTAAAAAACCGGTGGTAAATTATTAAAAATTCTGTAATAGACGCACTTCACGAAGGGGTTAAAAAACCATAAGATTATTTGTAATTAAAATAGTTTTAGAATATGTAAATGTTATTGGAATTTTACAGGTGCTTTTATAATGCTGTTTCTCAGATTTTGCATCTATTTAACTCGCCTTTTTTTTAGTTTATTGTCAGAAACGTGAATAATAGTGACAAATACAAAATGTAGAATTTAAAAAAATAGTATAAAGCAGCGTAAGGAATCAAAGTGAAAAAAAAAAAAACGCAGATAAATTGTTTTTTAGTCTGAAAATAAATCCAGACATTGCTTTTTTATTTAGTAACGAGGGGGGGGGGTGTCGCAGGATTTATATTCCGATTTATTTGAAGACCTAAAACTAAATCTATGTTATAAAGACATCTCAATAACTTTACATTCGTTATTCTCCTTCGGAATAGGATTAATAATTCTATGATTAAACCTATTCTGGTAGTTCATTTGAAATTTTACAATTAACTCATTAATGCCTCTTGGCAAGAAAACTTACCGTTTGCCATTTATTATTATTATTATTATTATTATTAGATTTTTTTGCACACTGCTAGCGATTGGGAAATAAACTTGCCTATCAGAAAACCATAAAAATAACTTGTATTTTTTTTTTATTAGCCTGTTTAATCGAATAGATCTAAACACGAAAGTTATAGAAGAAAAAGTTTAATTATTTTAAGTTCGTTATTAATGGAATAAAAACTGAACATCCATACATATTTGTAAAGATTACAATTTTTGATTGATATACAAAAGTTAATAAAAGTTTAAATTAGCATTTTTAAGTACCAAATACTTTCACGTTAATACTTTATCTAACAACCATTTAGTGTAATATTGCAAACAATTTAACAAGATTTGAGAAAATCTTGTTTTAATCCCAGCCTATGAGTATAATATTTTCTCAAACAGGGATGAGCGCGCTCCGACTCGAATATCGATTCTTACCACTAAATTTTAATAGTATTCTCCAACGTAAAGAATTTCAGAAATTTTGTTCTTGAATAAGGTAACAAATACTATTAAAATTTAGTGGTGTCAATCGGGATTTCGAGTCGAAGCGCTCCCACCCCTGTTCAAACTATGCTTTAATGCACATCATAGACGGCCTCTTAAAGCAGCATCTTGCCGTTTTTTAAGCGTAATTTGAAAACTACTTGGTAGAAAAATTTAAAATTTTGAATACACATAAAGCAGGACGTAATAAATATAAATCCATCAAAAAAATTGTAGGTTGCAATTCATAATTTTTTCGAATATTAATTTCATAATTCATATTATAAAATTATAAAAATTACAAATTTGACATATTTATGTTTGGGCATTTTAGTATTATAACAAAAAAATTAACACATTAGAATTATAATCTCAGGAGATATTAATAAAAATATGAAAATGTAATTTAACATTAGAGGCTCTAAAATTTGAATGTTTATAACTCGAAAACCTATCATCCAAATGACTTAAAATTTTGTATCTAGGCATAGTTTGAACCGAAGACTTAAAATATCATGTCAAAAGTGGGTGTTGCCATTGAAAAAAATAATTTTTAGGCTTGTTTTAATATGTAGATGGCCCCTTAGGCAAATTTTATATATATAATTTAAAAGTAGACTTTATTTCCAATCGTTTGGTACCAGTCACTTCCTTCTACTACAATTTGTTGCAGAGTTAGTGGGGGGTGTGCAGTTTTTTTTCCACGACTGTACCTAATACATCATTTGTATAAATATGAATATTGTGTATATTTTTAGGAAATGGCGTAATGCATAAAATGAAAAGGTACTGCGCGTGGGTGGAGTTAAATATATCTAAAATCCGTAAATACACGTCAGTCATCACGAATGTGTTTTTTTAATTCATTTTAATAATCTAGAGCAAATGAATCACATAAAACATTTTTATACTGCAATATGTTCTACATTAAAAATGGTATAAGGCTGCCACTATTATTCAGAAGATAATTTGAAAATCGTAATGTTTCTTTCAGTTCATAAATCTAATGTGATGTTGAATCCCTACTCCAGGGAATGTTATATCGATAGTGATATGACGAAATTGTGTGTTCACATTAAACATTCTAAAAGGATTTAGAGCGAAATTCCTATGGCTAACATTTTTTAACATAAAAGCAAAGCAAAAAAAAAATCTGTGTTTTCCTATATGTTTTACAAATCAGTATTCCAATACGTAAATTAGATTACGGATTAATTAAACAAATGCGCACATAAATAATATTTTCAACTAAAAAGAGTTTGAACACTAAAACCAGAAAAAATAAGCGATAATATTAAATATAAGAAATAATTTTGTACTATTTTGTAAATTGCCCTCAACAAGTTTTCCATGTAGTTCGAGATGTATAAATGTCCATATGAGATGGTTAGAAAAAGAAGTAGCTGCTGTATTCGTTTATAATCATCATCGTATATATTACTTCTCTTGTCAACATCCCTTTTACTTACCCATCATACGTAGTATAGGGTAAGTCTTGTAATCGTTTTGAAAATCGAAAAATTGTTTTTGACGGATTTACACGTTTCAGACACTGCAGATTCCGAAAAACATATTTTTTAAAAAAAAAATTTTGCCGTCCGTCTGTGTGTCTGTGTGTGTGTCTGTAAACACTCTATCTCCCGAAAAAATTGAGATAGAGACTTGCAATTTGGTATGTACTTAGTATGTAATAATGGGAAGAAGCCTATTTCATTTCAATAACCTCGATTAACCGGAACTATTTTTTTCGGACTCTCGAAATATTCGTTCTGATAAAAGGTATATAAAAATTTTCGAAATTGGTTATTTTAAGAAATGAATATAAAAGACAATAAACAAATATAAATTTTGCATAAAGCATGAAGTCGATCGGATAATTAGTTGCCGAGATATTTGGAATCCTATTTACCACACTCTTCGATTTTTCATGACCCTGTATTTCATCCAAATTTCACTTCAAAGATATATTTTAATTGGAAATTTGACGCTTAATCAGATGCAATAAACCGCTAGTTAATAGGATTATTATTTTTGGAGTTATAAGGAAAAACCTCTTTCAAGCAATTCAGTAATCGAGCCTTTAAAGTTTGTGACGTCATCAAGCCACGATTTTATTTGAATTGCAATGCATTTTATAAGTAGTTTACACATTTTATTTTAATATTTTACATTATGCATATCCATGATGGGTAAGTATTACGGTGGCCCCCAACGACTAGTTTCTTAGAAAATAAGAAACGCAGAACGACGAATGAGATAGAATATGAAAGGATTTTAAACATGCTTCTGACATAGCACACTTAACATTTCGTTAAAACATGTTTTTGATTAAAAATTGCTGATAATTAAAAATTAAATCGGCATTGATTTCCTGAAAGAAACGAAAGAGTTTTTTTTTCAAATTACTGTTGCCACAAAAATAAAATACCACATTATATGATGCTCAGCAATGATTATAAAAAAACATCGCATGGGTTTATTTTATATTTATGATTAAAAAGCGAAGTTGAAATTGAAACGTTTAGATTTATAATTCTATGTCCCAGGTTTTTCCTGACGTGAATGACGTCATTCTCTAATGCAGTTAAAATACGATTGTTAATTTTTTTTCTCTCGGGCGTGCCTTTTGCAATCTTGGATCCGTTTTTACTCTAACTTTGATGGAATAAATTAGATGATATTCTGACTTGACTAAAAACTAAATGTTGCTTGCATATATTTTTTTCCTCACTTTTTCTTTAGAAGTTTAAACCTGCATCTAATAAATATTACAACATACTGATAAAAAATATTTTATTGTAGTGCGAAATCCTCGCACGGGCCCACTGGTGTATTTGATAATAACGCTGCTCTACGTAGTCCAATATCTGATAAACCCCTGAGTGCCGCTCTGCTACCTGTGCAATGACCCTATATAGGGTGATTATAAAAGCTATTGACAGAAAATTAGACATAGAAAAGAAAACTGTTATATATAATTAACTAATAAATGTATATTATCCAAACATTTATATTTATTTTTCAATATTCTGCAAAATGAGTCGGATAAAAAACATGTATGCTAAAAATTAGTCCAAGATTTCTTAACGAAATGTACAGGGTGTTTCTATAACACCACAAAAAATTTACATATCGAGAGTCCTCGCTAAAATACACGAAAACTTTCTAAATGACCATACATCTAAAACCAATAGTTTTTAAGAAAGATGCGAAGAAATAAGGCATGAAGTGACACCCAAACCTCATACAATTGGAAACTGAAAAGAAAGAAAAAAAAAACAAGATTCTTAAGAAAAAAAAAGAACTTTAAAACATAAACTAGTCGTTGGGGGCCACCGTAATACTTACCCATCATGGATATGCATAATGTAAAATATTAAAATAAAAATGTGTAAACTACTTATAAAATGCATTGCAATTCAAATAAAATCGTGGCTTGATGACGTCATAAAAAGGCTCGATTACTGAATTGCTTGAAAGAGGTTTTTCCTTATAACTCCAAAAATAATAATCTTATTAACTAGCGGTTTATTACATCTGATTAAGCATCAAATTTCCAATTAAAATATATCTTTGAAGTGAAAATTGGATGAAATACAGGGTCATGAAAAATCGAAGAGTGTGGAAAATAGGATTCCAAATATCTCGGCAACTAATTGTCCGATCGACTTCATGCTTTATGTAAAATTTATGTTTTTTTATTGTCTTTTATATTCATTTCTTAAACTAAACAATTTCGAAAATTTTTATATACCTTTTATCAGAACGAATAAAAGTCCGAAAAAAATAGTTCCGGTTAATCGAGGTTATTGAAATGAAATAGGCTTCTTTCCATTATTACATACTAAGTACATACCAAATTGCAAGTCTCTATCTCAATTTTTTCGGGAGATAGAGCGTTTACAGACACACACACAGACACACAGACACACAGACGGACGGCAAAATTTTTTTTCTAAAAATACGTTTTTCGGAATCTCCAGTGTCTGAAACGTGTAAATCCGTCAAAAAAAAATTTCGATTTTCAAAACGATTACAAGACTTACCTTATACTACGTATGATGGGTAAGTAAAATTGTACCTCATACGCTTGTGAATGGGGATAAAATTAAAAAAGGGTTGGGCGGTAGGAGCGTGTCTAATATGCAAATGAACTGACGTCGTTCTGCGCGCTTTGAAAGGCGACAGCTTGAAATTTTGGTAATCTTCGCATAATGCTAAAGTGTTCCGTTAGTCAGTATTTTGACATGTTTTTAATTTCGGTCAGTTCTATGGTAATGCATTACAAAATGCTAGGGAGTATTTGACGTAATACTTTTTATTTTGTATTTTTCTCGAAAACGTTTCGTCGTCGAATTATCGGATTTTGGAAAACTGTTTTGTTCTCAGAGCAAGGATTCTCTTTCTACACCGTTTGTGTGATGGGATCCTGTATTTGAATTTATTTCCATGTGTTGTACTAAGAATTAGGTTTTTCATAAGCAGTTGAAGCAATTGTGGTGGAACAAAGTACTCGAGTTGGGAAGAGACAACTGTATACGATTTTATTTGAAACTGGATTGAAGTGTGATCGTATTTCCAATGTAAATAAATAAATAAAAACTGGCCATGTTGTAATTTTAAGCAAAGACTCTTTGTCATGTAGAAACCCGAGTTCTTAAGTAGTTTTTACCACCCTTTTCCCTTTACTATATTTAAAAGTATCCAATTGAAAATAATATAATTTTAGAATTTAACAATTAGATAATTCTGCCGAATTAAAACAATAATAATTAGGAATGTGTATGTTTAATCGCATTTATTTACAAATTTATATAAAGTTTTCTTGAATTTAACTGGTAAAACTTTTTGCTGAAAACATTCCACCTTAATAAACAGTCTTACTTCAGTGTAAGCTCTATAAAGTTTTCTTGAATATAACTGGTAAAACGTTTTGCTGAAAAAATGTTTGCAAATTGTCTGGATTGTATGCTTTACTCGGTTACAGAATTCGCCAATTAATGAATCTTGTATGATTCCACCTTAATAAACAGTCTTACTTCAGTGTAAGCTCTATAAAGTTTTCTTGAATTTAACTGGTAAAACGTTTTGCTGAAAACATGTTTGCAAATTGTCTGGATTGTATGCTGCACTCGGTTACAGAATTCGCCGATTGATGAATCTTGTATGATTCCACCTTAATAAGCAGTCTTACTTTAGTGTAAGCTCTATAAAGTTTTCTTGAATTTAACTGGTAAAACGTTTTGCTGAAAACATGTTTGCAAATTGTCTGGATTGTATGCTTCACTCGGTTACAGAATTCGCCGATTAATGAGTCTTTTATGGTCCCACCTTAATATACAATGTTACTTTAGTGTAAGCTCCATAAAGTTTTTTTAATTTAACTGGTAAAACTTTTTTGCTGAAAACATGTTTGCAGATTGTCTGGATTGAATGTTATTGCAATGAAGAGGATCTCAATTGTAGCCTGGAACGTTTCCATAAGTTTGTTACTTGTTTTTACATAAATGTGTGTTTTTAATCTAGTATTGTCTGATTAAATGTAATTTTTAACAATTTTTATATGGTATTAATCAGTTTTCTCAAACCGAAATATCACTTTTTAAGATAATATCAATTCTCAGTTAAGCGTTTTCAGTCACGTAGTTGAATTTATACATGCACAAATAACAAAATAAAGTTACTTTTATTGTTAATGCTGTTAACGTATCATGTTTGTCTGCAAAAAATGTTTGTTGAACATGAAAATGGTTACTTGACAATCGATAGCATCCTATATTTCGGATTGGGAAAACTGATTTAAACACTATAAAAACTACTCGGAAACGTTTCTAAAATTGAATGGCAGCAAAAGTGACTTTGTTTTCATAAATGCTTTTGTTTGATGCGAATTGTATTTTCTTTACTTTACATCACACGGTAATAATAGTGTTTTTAACTAAAATATATTATGACTAACATAATGAAAATAAGTAAAAACATCCATTTTAAATTTACCAAACGATATATTTATTTTCTACAATTCCATGAAATATCCTTTTCTGTTACCATAACAACTAGTTAAATTAAATTTCCATAAAAATAACAACTAGCTTTTCATGATCAGGGAGGCTACACTTCTTTAAATCTTGAAAATATATTGGTTTCTGTGGTTTATAAAGATAAAGAACGCTTTTCGGAATCGTGGGTAAACCGTAGAGGGTTATAGTATATTTTTGTTCCCGGTTATATTATACTTACCTAGATTAAGAGTAACAATGCAAGATTATTTCTAACAAAGCACATTTAGTAAGAATTTGTGTGAAAAGCAAACGTGTTCTTTCAGTTTCGATTAACAGATAACACATGTTTAAGAAATATTAAGATAACTGATATTCAACAAAACAAAGCATTAGTATTAATCTCATCACGTTTCTGGATGTAACTTTGAACACATGCCAAGATAAACATTTGTTTTTCTGTTCGTCTCTTTTATGGAGAGATAATATGTCACTTACAATTAAGAATTAAATGCAGAATGATTTGCTATTATATTATGTGCTTCTTTAGTGTATTTATTTATAAATATGACATCTATTAACGAAATTGACAGTGAGTATCTAAAGAGAAATTCACTTGATGAAAAATGCGAAACTGTGTGCGTCATCCAAATGAAATGATAAATTTTCTGAAAACGAAAAATAAATACATTACTTAAAATACGAAAGTATTTTTTAAATTTTATTTTAAATAATTTTATGTAAAAATTTCAAAAAAAGTTAATTTTTTTTTAATGTTAACACGTTGACGGACACTTGCGGCTATAGCCGTCAAAGCGAAATTCAGTATGTGGCATGACGGCAATAGCCGTCCAAAACGAAACGGTCGTTTTTAGACACTACGGCTAAAGCAGCACAAATGTGCATTTACCGGCGTACAAGTACAAGCCCAGAGTCATGTTTTGGAAATAATTTTTTAGGTTGAAGTTCGTTTTCCACCTGTTATACGAGTTGCAGCTTCAGTATGCACGTTCAGGGTGGCTAGTGGTCAGGGAAAAATACACTAAAAAAATGATAATTACCAGTATATTCTTATAGAAAAAGTCCAATTGATTATTTGATCGAATAATGCACATAATTTTTTCTATAAGAATATACTGGTGTTCACCACTTTTTTTGACTGTATTTTTCCCTGACCACTAGCCACCCTGACGTGGTTGTGAAGGGAGTAGTGCAACCTAATTAAATGTGCTGAATTAATCAAAACTAAGTTTATTTAAGCAGAAAGAGTAAAACTATACTTCTAGTATTCTAAAAATTACAAAAACATATAGTGTCAATTTTCGAACTTCACCTGTTCCTACTGTCCGTCCATGTGTTAAGAACAGGAGTTCTCAAACATTTAAACTGGCGTACCCAGGGTTTGATAAATACGGTCGCAGGTCGCCACTAGCGACCAAGTATTTTTATCTGGCGACCAAATTATTTAATCTGCCGATGTTTTTTTTTGTTTGTTTGTTTGTTTGTTAATTTGTTTGAGAATAACTATGTTTTTTAGGTGCATTCGTAATTATATAAATACGTAGCACCTATAGTCGTCTTTTTTCCGTCCGTCCACGTGAAACAGCGCAAAAACTACCCAACCAAATGGTTTGAAATTTAATAGATATAATCGCTGCAGAATTTTGTCGAGTCATTTCAAATTCTATGAAAATCGAATCAAAACTTAAAAATATATTCAAAATTAAATTTGAGTTCAAATATCATGACCCATGACCAAAATGACCCACTAATTGAATTTTCTCGAACATGTGACTTAGCCCAACAGTCTTCTCGTGCCCGAAAACCATAGGATGCAAAATTTAGTGTAAATTGAGCCGCTTTTTAGATCTTGTTGGTGTTATTTTCTCGGTAGTCAGTAATTTTGCGCGTTCTAAAGCAATATAAATAATCAAATCGACTTTCGGAACAAAAGATAGGTAAGATATTTGCTTACCTCTATTTTCCAGCAATCGTCCTCATTGTCCCGCTAGGCCAGGTTTCTTTTTCTACTGGGTTTTCTATGTGTATTATTTCCTGCCAATTTTTCGGTTCGTTAATATTTTCATCTTTAACCAAATAAATTAGTCTATCTGGGGGAACCCCTTTATTTACTCTATCTGATCTTCTCGGTTCGGTTTGGTTTAGTTCAGATTCATTCTGATTATCATTTTCATTTGAAATTTCGATTTTTATCAGATTTGGGTTTTCCGACTTTTCGTTTTCGGCATTAGTGTTTTCATCTAAATTTAGTTCTAGCCGTTTTTCTTTATTTGAATTTATCGGATAGTTTTCTAAGAACTTCACCGTTCTGGCTATAGTGATATCTTTGCCGCTCGTATAGATACGATATCCTTTGGAATAATTATCGTATCCCACGAAGATCCCTTCTACTGCTTTATTATCTAATTTCTGTCTTTTTTGCTTGTTAATATATGCATAAGCTTTGCAGCCAAAGACTCTTAAATATTTTAGATTTGGTCTTCTGTTTGTCCATAATTCATATGGAGTTTTTTCGTTGGCTTTAGTCGGCAGTCGATTTTGTAGGTGATTTGCGGTGCATATCGCCTCTCCCCAGAAATATAATGGTAAATTAGAGTCACTTAACAATGTTCTTGTCATTTCAATTAATGATCTATTCTTTCGTTCAGCAATACCATTCTGGCTGGGAGAATATGGTACTGTTAGCTGTCGCTTAATTCCATTTTCTTTTAGAAAATTATCTATATTAGAATTTTTAAATTCTTTGCCATTATCAGTTCTGAGTTCTGTAGGCTTTTTGCCAAATTTATTGTTGACCAGTTCAACAAATTCCTTTAATTTTTCAAATACCTCACTTTTATTTTGTAGTAGATAAATTATAGTAAATCTAGAGTAATCGTCTATGAAGGTTAAAAAGTAATTTTTCCCACCTATGGTTGGAGTTTGAATAGGACCACACACGTCTGAGTGCACTAATTGCAGAATTTTATTTGCTCTCAATTCCGTTTTCTTTGGGTAAGGTGCGTCAGTTAATTTTGCTTTAATGCAAGGCTCACATTCGGTACTATGGGAACAATTATTTATGTTTATTCCGCGTGCTAATTCCTTCGTCATTAATTCTTTAATCGACGCGACATTTTTATGTCCTAATCTTCTATGCCACAGTTCTATGCAATTTTTTTTTTGCAATTAGTTATCATGTTTACGAAATTTTCATCTGTGGTTAATTTTGTATGCTGAATTTCGTATAAATCATTTATTCTACTTCCTTCTAAACGAATTAATCCTTCATATTCTAGAAAACATTTATTATCTTCGAATGTTAATTTGCATCCGTTTTTCGTAGCTTTAGCTACCGAAAATAAATTTGTTTCAATGTCGGGTACAAGTAGAACATCTTTTAAAGTTACGTTGTGAGTTTTTCCGTCTGAGGTTATTGTGGTAATATTTACATTACCTGACCCGTAGGATTTTAGTTTATTGCCGTTGGCAATTACGACGTTGGTATGTTCTTTATTTGTAAATTCAGAAAATAAATTTTCATTATTTGAAATATGGGAGGATGAGCCAGAATCAATAATCCATGCGTTATTTTTCGATTTGTTAGTTATAAATGCACAATTTTTCTTTTCTTCGGTTCCGAAATAAGCTGTGCTTTTTTCTTTCGGTTTATTTGAGTCCGCGCTTCTTAAATTATTTTCGTCTTTTTGAAAGACTAATGAAGAAGAAAATTTCTTTTTGTTGTTTTGTTTAAAGTTAGTGGTTTTATTTTTGTTATGCCAGCAATTAACTGTGTTGTGGTTCTTCATTCTACAAATCGTACAGTATTTTTCTTCTTTTTTAAAACCTGTGGTTTTGAATTTTCTTTCGGCTCTAAAAGCTTTGTTCGAATTATCACTGTTATTAGAATGCTCGTTTCTTTTATTAAATTCGTCTGTTAATTTACTCTTTATAAATTCTGGAGTTAATTCGTCTTCCTGTCTGGCTTCTAATGCGGTTATGAGGGTGTCGTATGAAGGAGGTAAAGAGCAGAGCAATAATGCTGAAATATGATTTGCTTTAATTTCTTCGCCTATGGCTGATAACTTATCGATAATTTCTAATATTTTGGTTATATGAGTAATCATATTTCCTCCTTCAGATAATTTCGTTCCATAAAGTCTCCTAAGGAGAAAAAGTTTACTTGACAGATTTGATCTCTGATGGATTCTTTTTAGCGTATTCCATGTGTCCCGTGCATTTTGTAAATGCTTAATATGGATAATTTGATTATCCTCAATACTTAAATTTATCAAGGCTCTTGCCTTTCTATCTTTCTTCGACCATTCCGGGGTTATTGGAGTAGGTGGGTCGTCTGTGACAACTTCAAA
Source organism: Maratus michaelseni (assembly GCA_963931845.1). Taxonomy (NCBI): domain Eukaryota; kingdom Metazoa; phylum Arthropoda; class Arachnida; order Araneae; family Salticidae; genus Maratus; species Maratus michaelseni. Next base: position 205,407,879 of record OZ007595.1, read on the forward strand.
GAGCTCTTCTCTTATCAAGAGCATCTCCACCTTGAATTTCCAGTTTGCATAGTTACTGGAATTTAATTTTTCAATTATACTTCCTTCTTTGAAGGTTGCCATTTTTCTATTTTAGAATATATCTAAAATTAATTAATTTCTTTTAAGTATTCGAGGATTCTAGGACACTATTTTTATTTTTATTTTTACCTTTTATATACTTTAGAATTTTTTACGTCTCAGAATCTTTGTTGGTGTTATTTTCTCGGTAGTCAGTAATTTTGCGCTTTCTAAAGCAATATAAATAATCAATTCAGCTTTCGGAACAAAAGATAGGTAAGATATTTGCTTACCTCTATTTTCCAGCAATCGTCCTCATTGTACCGCTAGGCCAGGTTCTCCAGATAGTCCTATTAGATAATAGATATCCTTATTGGGTTCGTACACATTGTTGTAAATATTGATTTATCCATTTTTCGTTGTGAGCATTTTTGGTTTTAATCCTGTGTTATTCACTATGTGAATTTGAAATATTAAAAGATTGTTAATTAATAAAACATAATACTTTATACTGTTAAATTATTTAATTTACATAGCTTACATTTAATAGTTACATAAAATTTAGTTTTAAACATTATTTCAATTTAAGTTTAAGGGAAAACGACATAACATGTCCGTTTCCATCGCGAGTTAAAAGAGAAATCATTAAAGTTCTATAAAGCAGAGATGCATCAGTCTTAGTCCTTATCAAGTGACATCATTTTTAAGTTCTTTCATTGGATGGTAATGACGTAAAGTCAATTTACGTCACTAATACGTATTTTAGTCTTTCACATCCTTGTTCAGATCACGAGTTGTAAAAACCTCTTCATATTGCATCAGGCAATTTCATTTCCTGTTTGAAATTCTAGATAATTACTTTTTATCGAGATGAGTTTTAAATGATGTAAATAAACTGTCATAGAAATTAATTCCGGATATTAATCTTTTGATATATTACCAACAGATCTTGACCCACAATGACCCAGAAATGACGCAGTAATAGAATTTTCTCGAACATGTGATCTAGCCCAATGATTTTCGCGTGCATGAAACTCGTAGGATACAAAATTTAATCAAAATCGTGAGAGCCGTTTTTTAGATAAAATTAATTTGACACGCTTTGACCCAAAAATGACCCACTAATCGAAAGTTCTCGAACATGTGACGCAGCCCAATAGTCTTCTCTTGCCCGAAAATAGTCGGATACAAAATTTCGTCAAAATCGTTTGAACCGTTTTTTAAATACAATTAGCTTGACCATGACCCAAAATGACCCACTAATTGAATTTTCTCGAACATGTGACCTAGCCCAACAGTCTTCTCGTGCCCGAAAACCATTGGATGCAAAATTTAGTGTAAATTGAGCCGCTTTTCAGATCTGGACCCACAATGACCCAGAAATGACCCACTAATCGAATTTTCTCGGACATGTGACCTAGCCCAATGATTTTATCGTGCTCGAAACTCGTAGGACACAAAATTTAATCAAAATCGTTAGAGCCGTTTTTTAGATAAAATTAATTTGACCCGCGTTGACCCAAAAATGACCCACTAATCGAAAGTTCTCGAACATGTGACCCAGCCCAATAGTCTTCTCGTACCCGAAAATGGTCGGATACAAAATTTCGTCAAAATCGTTTGAACCGATTTTTAGATACAATTAGCTAGACCATGACCCAAAATGACCCCAAATGACCCACTAATCGAATTTTCTCGAACATGTGACCTAGCCCAATAGTTTTCTGGTGCCCCAAAATGGTAGGATACGAAATTTCGTCAAAATCGTTAGAGCCGTTTTTAAGATAAAATTTGCATATATATATATATAACCACACACAAGATTTGCTCGTATTAGAATATATGTATAGTAAAAGCGCAAGTCATGTGACTGAGGAAAACAAATACGGGCTAACCCCATCTTTTTTCCATATGCCAAGTGGCCATTTTTATTCAAAATTATTTTTTCGAATAAAATTGCATACAAGTTACATTTTTAGAAAGATAGTTAAAAAAATGGTTTGCTTGAGAGATGAGTTACATTAAAAATACATATAGATTCTGGGATAACTTCAGTGAAAATTAGGTTACCAGCCGAATATCTCACTTAATTAAAGTAAATAAACGAAAGATTCGTTCATCGTGAGTCATAAAAATATTAAACCATGGAGGTAATCATTCGCAAAGCAAGATCTCCATATTGAATTTTACAGCGCTGTCTGGTGTTGAAAAAAAATCGCATCTGTAAACATGGCATACGTAATAAGAATAAAAAAAGGCATACATCATAGCATACCATTTCGCTCATAGCAGTCGATATAATTTATTTCACTGAAATAATAACGATGATTTTTTTTTACATTGTAAAACTACATATAGCACGAAACGAACGCACCTCATTTGTCACGTTTAACGTACAATTTACAACCTTTTTTGTTTTTTTATTATTTGTTTTTTGTACAAAAATTGAACTATGAAATGAACACAAACGGAATTTTTATCTCCTGCATTCCTAATAATACGCCACCAGCAGTGGTATTCTTCTTCCCTCAAAATCTTAATGGAAGGCCCAAGTTTAAAAGGCATTTTCCACCTCATGCACAGAAAGCGGCATTCTTTTCCACTCTAGCCAGCTAGCATGTCATGTAATTAGAAGTAATTAAGATGTGAGGGAAGGAGCACGTTTAAAAAAAAGAGTAAGAAATAGTGTTAATTCTGCCTTTGTGGCACCTGAAATTGGATACAATGCGAAAAAAATGCACATCATTAGGTATAGATTTTTTGTAGCACTCAACTACCCGGACATTTGAAGCATTCAGCAATAAGAACTTCCCGAACACGTCGATTTATTCAGACTTTACAGCGTTTCTTTTGTTTCCCCACAGATATATAATTTTTATAATTTTCAATATGAAACGTAGTTTATATCATCTTTCTAAACTGTGTACTATTCTAAACTATGTAACTAATAATTCTAAACAATGACTTGTTATACATTTTTCTCATTTAATTCATAAAAAAAATAAAATAAATAGTGTTTTTTGAAAATAAACGACAATGGGGGGGGGGGGTTACTGGCCACTAGAATATTTTTCTTGGCTACCAGATTTTATCAAATTTGTAAAGCCCTGGGTGGTATTACTAAATCGAATCGCTACCATCGTTTATACCTATAATGCTACCATTTAAAATTGAATTATTATATCACTAAATTAATACTCCGATTATATTTTTTTATGTATATTCAGACAAAAAGTTACTCCATGATTATACTTTAAACAGGATGCATTCAATTACTATGTAAAATTGTATAATTATATTAAAATAATTAAAATAATAATTTAATTAACTTACACAAAGATAGAAGAACGTGCGTAAAATATTTTATGAAGAATTATTACTGATATCTTTTTTGAAGAAAAAAAAATTATTTATGACTTTTTGGATATATTCTCAAGAAAAAATTACATTATTTATGACTTTTTGCATATATTCTCATTCATGTAGGGCGTTTTGAGGTATTTAAATATAAAGCCCGTTTTCAGTTGTATAATTTGCTGTATAAACTTCGCGTACCAGTATACGAAAGTTTACGTACTAGAACTGGCAAGCGAATCTTAGTTAAGGAAGCCCTGGCATAGAATTATTCACCACCAAAATTAGTTTAAAAAATATTAATAACATGTACTTTTAAAAATATATGTCATAGGAGAGGATTAGATGCATAACATTGGGAATGTGAGAAATTTTGAAGAACGTATTATGTATAAAAATTTATACAGTAGAACCTCCATAAGTTGACCACCCAAGAGACTGTAACTAAGTGGTCATCATACGGAGGTGGTCAACTTAGGGAATTTTTAGTGAATATTTAGTACAATATTAGAAAAAAAATTAGTAAACTTTTTTAGTAATTTTTAAGGAAATATTTAGAAAAAAAATTAGCACTTACTCATTTTTATTTTTACTGAAGGTACAGCACATTTTTACAATTTTTGAAAGAATAATTCAATTTTCGTTTAAGTCCTCTTTTTGTTCATTAGGTAACTGCAAAAAGCACTTTCAGAGTATACAAGTCCATTATGCATGCTTGGGCATTTTTCTGAAGCGAAATCTTTAATTTGCTCCATCATGCGCTTTACATCGTCTTCCTTCAGAGTTGGGTACTTTCCAGTTTCGTCGTCACTTGGATCATCATCCTCTTCGCCGTCCATTTCTTGTACCTTAGAGTCCTCGCTGTGCTTAGTTGCAGAGAGTATCTCATTGAAGATTGCCTCTTGGTCTGGTTCAACACATGTTACTAACTCATCGTCTATGGTAACATAATCTTCAAAATCAACTCCATCAAAAACTGACAAGGGAGATAAAGGAAGCTCATCCTCTTGCAGCGATGTTGTAGCTGTAACAAATCCAGCTTTCATGAAGCAGTTCTTAATCGTGGTTTGCGTAACTTTATTCCAAGCAGAATTAATCCAATGAACAGAATTCAAAGCATTTACTGACGCAGCTGTTGATGATGCCAATGCAAAAATACCACAGGTTTGTGCTTTCATGATCACCCATTCCAGAAGTTGAGCTCTGTAGTGCACTTTGAAAGACTGAATAATGTCTTGATCTAAAGGTTGGGTTTTCGAAGTTGTGTTTGGAGGCAAAAATTTTAGCTTTACATTTGTAAGATTATTCACTTTCGGGTGGCTGGGGCAGTTGTCCACGGTAAGTAGAATGGACCGTTTTTTTTTCCTCATTTCTGCGTCAATTCCTCTAACTCACTCTTCGAACAAAGCACTGGTCATCCAAGCGGATCTATTCGCTCTTTAAAAAACAGGAATGTGTTCAGGTTTTAAATCTACGAGGTTTTGCGGATTTGCCAATCACCATAGGCTTCAATTTTTCGCCAGTCATACTAGCACATACAAGAACAGTAAAACGCTGTTTTGAAAGTTTTCCTCTTTTGCAAGTGTCACCCTTCATTACTAGACTTCTATCAGGCATTGCTTTAAAGAAGAGACCGCACTCATCAGCATTAAAGATGTCCTCATCCTTAAAACCTTTAGCAAACTCTGGGAATTTTTCAATAAACTTCTCCACTACTTCAGCTGAAACCTTATTCGATTCCCCACATTAAACTTTTTGAGAAATCTCGTATCGTAGTTTGAATTTTTCAAGCCAACCTGCTGACGCTTGGAAGTCTTCTATTAGGAATTCTTTTGCAATTTTTTTTCTACTTCCTGAAATATAGGTCCCGATATTCTTGCATTGATTGATCTCATCTCTTTAAACCAACGAAACGTGGCTTCGTTCACAGCGTCGAGACACGTTTTTCTGCATATTCTTTGGAGGCCCCCGTTTTCGGAAGAATTCCAGATGTTCTTCCTTGCGTTTTAAAATGTTACTCACAGTTGTTTTGCTCACCCCAAATTTTTATGCTGTCTTTCTTTGGCTGCTGCTTTCCAGAAAATTAAGGTGATCCACTTTGTCCTTTAATTTAAGTTCTTTTAGAGCTTTTCTTTGCGCCATTTTTAATGAAAATTCGCAAATAAACGACAGGTCCTGTCACGACACGACATTCAGAAAAGAACGGAATGTGTTTCACGTGTGATCGATACCCGTTGTTTTCCAATTCTGCGTATAGCTACAACGCTACGCACATCCCCCCACTCCCCTGACATTTTTCGACAGATTCCAGGAATTCTGGCATTTCCCTCCCATTGTATTGTACTAGAAGTGAACAATGAATGGAACACCACAAGGGGGACGAGTGTTGCTCAGAAAAGCCGAATGACTGATAAAGAAATTCCTGGAAACCAAATGGAGGAAAAAGCAAATTCAAGAAAACATAAGTGGTCAAGTTACAGAGAGTAAAACCTACCAAAGAGTGGTCAACACACAACTTACGGAGGTGGTCAACATAGAGAGATAAATCCCCAGTGAAAATGTGTTTCCATGTTGTGTGTTGAAAATGTGTGACCATTCAAACTAATAAATTTCGGTCAACATAGAGAGGTGGTCAACGTAGAGAGGTGGTCAACTTTTGAGGTTTTACTGTATATATATTGTTTTTTCGATACAACATAATATGGTAGGTGGCTTATTTAAAATACAGTAGTATTTTTAAATTCCTAAGTAAAAAACAATTAAAAAATTTTTTGTTATCTACTCTATTTTAATTCCAGGAAAATTATACATACAAACTATTTTAGAAGTATGAAAAAAATTAATAGCATATTGTATAAAAAAATTCTTTGAAATACTTTATATTGATGTAATCACTTGCACAAATTAAGTAAATTTCTTAAAACACAACAATAAAGTTTAGAGGCTGAAAAACACAGCAATAAATGAGAATGCTTACCTATATACAGTTAAAGGAAATACTATATTTAACATTTGCTACTTGTTTTTTGCTACATTTATTTTATTTACATTATTTACTTTATTTACATATTTATAACGTTCCGAGAAATAACTTCGGCAACTAATTACAATCATTGCGGAACTAATTTTTGTACAATGTCAAAATTTTCAAAGAAGTTTATTTTGGCAATTAAGTATGAATGCAAATAGTTCTTGTAAAATATTAAACTAGTCGTTGGGGGCTACCGTAATACTTACCCATCATAGATATGCATAATATAAAAGATGAAAATAAAACATATGTAAACTATTTATAAAATGCATCCCAATTCGAATAAAATCATGGCTTGATGATGTCATAAACTTTAAATGCTCTATTACTGAATTGCGTAAAGAAACATCCTTATAACTCCAAAAACTTATTAACTAACAGTTCACTGCCTCGGATTAAGCGTCTCATTTCCAATTAAAATATATCTTTGATTTGAAATTTGAATAAAATACAGTGTCAGGAAAATGTATGATGACAAATATCTCGGCAACTCATCATCCGATCGACTTCATTCTTTATGCAAAATTTATGTTTTTTATTATTGTTTTTTATATTTATTCCTTAAAATAAACAATTTCGAAAATTTTTATATCTCTTTTATCAGAACGAATATTTCGAGAGTCCGAAAAAAAATTGTTCCGGATAATCGAGGTTACTGAAATTCAATAAGCTTCTTGACATTATTACATACTATATACAAACCAAATTTCAAGTCTCTATCTCAATTTGTTCGGGAGATAGAGCGTTAACAGACACACAGACACACAGACACACACACAAACGGACGGACGGCATTTTTTTTCTAAAAATCTTTAGTGTCTGACACGTGTAAATCTATCAAAATTTTGTTTTCTATTTTTAAAACGATCACAAGACTTACCCTATACTACGTATGATGGGTAAATAGAACGGTTGTTACTCTCCTCTTTCATTAACACTTTTCAACTATGTTGAAAAGTTTTTATGAATTCGGTTTGTATATCTCTCTGTCCGTGCTCTAACTCGCGTAAATATACTTCGATTGCCATGCAATTGATATATGTTATTGAAGTATACTATGACTTTTGTGGTAATGGAAATGAAGCATGTAGCATTTATAGTTCATTTACAAGGAGACTCAAAAGAATTCTGTTACATTACGATCTATGGGGAAAAATCGTTTGTGCTGTGTTTTAAGGATTTTACACTATCTCAAAGATATTGAAAATGATATATAACACCGAGATGCACTAAAAGAGGCTTATTGTAGAATATGGTGGACCATACGGTGGCATTCATATTTTATTTACAGCAGGGGTGTCAAACTGTGGCCCGTCTGATACCACTAAATTTTAAAAGAAATAGTCGACTTCTTGAATCGCAGAATTTCGATGATTAGATAAAGAAAAGTTTACTATAAAATTTTAGTGGTATCTGGCGGGCCACAGTTTGACACCTCTGATTTAAAGGGACACACAAAAGAAGTCGGTTACAATACTGTCTATGAATGATAGTTATTGGATGTGCGTTTTTAATTGTGGTACGCGTTTTTAAATTTAACTGATTTTTACATTTATACGTGGTGTGTATAAATGCTGTAGATCATATACAGGGTAGCGCAAAAGATATCGGATTCATTTCGATTTATAGACTGAATTTGCTGAATAGGAATTTTTGACTGGGCTATACGTTTGCTAACTGAACTAAATTTCAGCATACTATGTTGTATATATACAAATCTATAGATCATATAGAGGGCTGCAGAAAAAAATTGGATATTTTTCCGACTGTTGATTTTAATTCCTGAAATTGGGTTTTCAAATGTGTTATGCGATTTCCAAATTGTTCCTTTGACATCATGTCTCACTTTATTAAACGATGAAGTTTTGATGCAGTATTCTGAAAGTGTTGGAAAGTGTTTCATAATCTATGCTTGACGCATGATTTTAGATCCCAGATTAAAGCTTTTGTAAGTTTATAGGTTTTTGTTTTTTAAGGAACTCATTGAGAGAAATCTATCGATAGATAGAGAGTTATATTTATGTTAAAACTGAAGGTAAGCTTCTCCCAGATTAAACCTTTTGCAAGTTTTTAGGTTTTTTTCACTTGTTTCAATGAATACATAACACCTGGTTTAAATGTAACAAAATAACTCATAAGAAACAGAAACAAAACAGTCAAACATTTTAAAATTAGGCTGTACTCCTGCTTTTACATTGAAAACTTTGCGATAGTAATTAAATATTGTTGTATAATTAAATTCGGTTTTCATATATTCGAAACAACGAAATTTCCTAAATATCAAAAGTTTCGTCGTGTGTACCATATTTAACTGATTAATTAATAATTGATTACAAACAAGTTTAATTTATACCAGATTTAGTAATTACTGCTACCGTATTAATTATTTTCGGGTAATGACGTATTTATTTTATTTCAGAGAGAATTAAAATGTTTTATTCAGAAACCATTAACAATTTCAGAAAATTCACTAAAGGTAATTGGATAATTAAAATAAGGGAACACATAAAACAATTTATATCCTACTTTAAATTCAATTATACGTATTAAATTATTTTTACGCAATTTCTAAAACGTAGAAAAATATAAACTTTCGTCATTAAATATAATATTATTTAAGCAATGAAAAAGTCAATAGTGTTTAAATAGTATTTATGGATGATAAATTATCAAAAGTAATAAAAATATTTTCATGTATAATATACTTTCAGGCATGTGTTATTATTTTTGTACAATTAAATAATTGTTTTTTTTATTATTATTATTGTTGTCAAATGTTTACAAACTTTCTAGAAAGCAGAGTATAGAATATTTTATTATAAAGTTGTACTTAATTTTAAACATAATAAGTGTATATTTTAAAAATATCTAAAAATAATTAATTATAAAATAGAGGAATAGCAACATACAAAACATCATTAATTAAAAATTATAAAAATGCATCCCGATAACAAAATGATACTACACTCCTGTTCAAAATTACGATAATTTTCATATTTGGTCGATTATCTCCACCACTAAGAAACAAATTTTAATTAAATTAGGTATGTGCATAGGTTGATATAATGTAATAAATAAATAAATATTCAACAGTGATATACACACATGATCGTGCGTAAGGCTCATCATCGTCGGAAAGTATAAAATAGAGCTTACAATATTGAACAAAAAAAAAGGCTTAATAGGGGGTATGGATCCATCTTACAGGTATACAGCTCTCACAACGTGAACTCATACTGGAAATCAGGCAATTTAAAAATTCCCTGTGGCAGTCGGTCACACTCCTCCAGAAACGCTGTTTTCAGGCCCTGGGTGGGTCTGGGAAGTGGAAAGCGACTTGCAATTGCTCTCATCAGAGCGATACCAGACATGCTCTACAGCGTTTAGATCTGGAGATCTGGCTGCCAGTTCAACCGGCGAATATCTCCCTTTCCAGAAGTTCGTCGATCAGATGATCTCAATGTGGACGAGCATTGTTGCCCAGTATAATGAAATCAAGGCCAACTGCACCCCTGAAAAGGCTAGCTTACGGCTCCAAGATCTCATCCCTATAGGTCACGCCAGTCACAGAGCATCTGCCAAACTCATGGAGGGGTGTGCGAACAAACAAAGTGATGCATGGCAAGACTATGATACCTACTCTGCCGTAGTGGTCTTTTTCTCGGACATCGGAGGGCAGCTAGCGGATCCCTGTGTCTCACCAGGTGAAACTACTTCGAGAATCAGTATTTAGGCTGAACCATAAGTGAATAGGACGGTCAGTTAACGGTCAATTTCTGTAGTCTGTTAATTTAAATTACCTTTCATAAATACACCTTTTTAATGAATATATGCGTCCATTTAACCTCTTCCTATATGTTAGGCATAACGTATTATTAATAAATATGTATTTTTTTTCTTTTATGCTGTGCCACTTTAATTAACATTTCATAGAACGTACTCCTTATTTCGTGCAGAGAGATAGACTCAACATTCGCGCGGTTTTGCTGGAAAGTAACCCTCACGAATCTTAATGAATTACTCCAGTAAGAATTTTCAAATGTTGTAAACTTCACATAAAACTTCTTTTTTTTTTGTAATTTTGTAATAAACGTAAGAATAAAAAATTAAATATTATTTGTTCTTAATAATTCATTTAAAATCTATTTTATAAGTATGAAATATCTGCTTCATCAATTTAAAATATATCTCAGTTGAGAAGGTTAAATATGTATATATATATTACTGCTCTTTCGGATATGTCGTTCTTCTGATGCCAGGAATCACGGCCACGAATTCTTGCTAATATGAATCAGTGGGGAAAACATGAAGGATTTCTTCTCGAAAATAGGATTGTTTGAAACGAAAAAATAGAAAAAAATTTCATGTTATATCTAAGACTCTGAACCAAGAATATCAAGAAATGGCATGCGCATCTTACAATATAATAGCAAAAAAAGTAATAATAATAATAATAATACAAGCAACAATGTGAAAAGGTTCCAAAGAAAATCGTTTCTTTTTTTACACTTTGGAAATAATAGATACCACGATTCTTCAAAGTATTTTATTCTAACGCCTTGTTTTGTATATTTTCTTGCTTTTTGAGTAAATTGTTTTTTGGGATACTTTTGTTTCGAGGAATCAAATTTTTAACAGATTTTTCTGGTCCATTTCATATATTCATTAAAATGTTAAAATGTTGGAGGAAATTGAATTGCTTATTTTTTAAACATGAGGAATGTATTTTTTTTTTTAACACAATGGTGTTTGGAATGCTTTTTTATTGGAAACATTGTATATATATCATATATACAATGTCTGTAATTTGTGAAATACAGTGTTAGCGAAAAATCCATTACCCACTTCAGAAGAACATAACCTTCTTAATACTAGGCCTACGCGCTGCCACACAGCTGTTGTAGGCGGATTTTTCCTTCTTTTTCAGGGTTTCTACGGTCCCTTGAATTTGTATATGAGTATTTCTAAAAGTATTTTTGGAATGCTTTTTTATTGGAAACATTGTATATAAATTATATACAAAATGGCTGTAATTTGTGAAATACAGTGCTAGCAAAAAATCTGTTACCCACTTCAGAGGATCATAACCTTCTTAATACTAGGCCGACGCGCAGCCACACAGCTGTTGTAAGCGGATTTTTTTTTCTTTTTTCCTGGTTTCTTCGGTCCCTCGAATTTGAATATCAGTATTTCTAAACGCATTTTTCGTCTTATTTTTCTGTGATTAAATAAGGCAATATTTAGAAAATATTGGATCTAGAATCTTCAAATTTAACAGACCATGTAAACGCTGAAAAATAATCACACCTCCAACAGCCATTCTGAAGCGTGACCACTGCTGCCACAGCCTCTGTTTAAAAGTTAACAATCTTCCTTATTGCTATAGTGCACTTACTTCACAAGCCTTTAATTCATTCAACTCCAAGGTGGTCAGTAAGCCGGCAATTACAACTTCTATTGCATTTATTCTAGAGCTCTAGACTGCACAGCACATTGCCTCCTACATAGATATAAAGTGAATGTCAGATTGCTAATCAACTAGACTAGACGAATCGCTTCATCATTCATTACAGAAGCCTACCACTTCTCACTTCATCATGTCTCTTTGTACTATCTGAACTGTACACTTAAACTCATCTTCCAACTACTCCATCACTCATATCTATATTCTATTCTACCAAAAGCCTCCCAGATTTTGCTATGGGTTTCTGTTGAATGCATATTCCTTTTAAAAGAAAATTACCGAAGAAATGTTACAGTTATCGCGAATATCTAAAGTTTTTATCAGGCAGCGATTACATGTGTAAATTTTTCACTAAACCAACTATGCTGATATGATGCATGCTTTAACTATTGAAAACGCTATAACACGTAGGCAGAGGCGTCGTCCTTTGGATGCGAGAATTATAATTTCTCGGAAATTATTTTCCGAATAACTCTATTTTTGACAGGTCTTCGTCGTTAACGTAAATAAATACATTTAAAATTTAAAATTATTTTTATTCTTAATATTTTCGAAATCCTTTCTTTGTGTTTACATATGTTATGAAAAGTAAATATACTCCAAATGTCATGATTTTAGAACTTGTGTTTGAATCTTGGCAAGGATGTGTTTGTCATTGTCAGCTATTGATATCATCAGTTGTATGATTCTATGATATTTCCCACAAATAGTGTCATGTTTACCTATGTTATGAAAAGTAAATATACTCCAAATGTCATGAGTTTAGAACCTGTGTTTGAATCTTGGCAAGGATGTGTTTGTCATTGTCAGCTATTGATATCATCAGTTGTATGATTCTATGATATTTCTCACAAATAGTGTCATGTTTACCTATGTTATGAAAAGTAAATATACTCCAAATATGTCATGAGTTTAGAACCTGTGTTTGAATCTTGGCAAGATGTGTTTGTCATTGTCAGCTATTGATATCATCAGTTGTATGATTCTATGATATTTCTCACAAATAGTGTAATAAATCTATACCCAAACAACAATATAAATAAACAAATATGTTTAAAACAAAATTGCGGTCACCTATTCACACCTGGCTGGCTAATCTGCGTATCGTATAAACTCAAGTTATCAACAGTACTGAGTATTTCATTATAGGCATTTAATTGTTCATATGCATAATGGTGAAGACAAAAAGGCAAAGTAAAATAAATTCCTCATTTTATTTAAATGCAAGTGTGGACAAGATAAATAAATATATTATAAATTATAATTTATCTGTGTCAAGTATTTCTCGAAGTATTCTGTCTGTGTGTACCTACGTTATAAAAATAGAATATGCTCTGTGAGTCATGATTGCAGATCAGGTTTTTGAGGTTGGCACTGTCATTGTCCGCTGTTAATTATATCAGGTATGTATAATTCTTCTATGGCTTTTTTCTCAAGTATTGCTATAAGTCTATAATCAAACATCGTTTGTAAATGTTTAACAAACTTAATATCTTCCTTGTATACTTTATTAACTAATAGCGCAAATAATGTTTGAAAACTTTTCAATTTAAGTAAAGTTGTATATCGCATTTATAATAAGATATTACATTTATACAATTGACCTAACATACTTTTTTGAACAAATGAAAGCAACAGAGTCTAATGATGAGATTTACCTAATCGTAATCCACAATACTGCAATCTGTAGTACATTCGTTATTTCCATACGTAGGATTTATGGAACAGCTGTCGCAGACGCATCGGGGTTGGCGCGATTTTTGTTTTGTGCCATTTTGGCGAGAAAACCCCGTTTTCGGATCTTGCTAAAACATCATGTTAGTTTTATTTGATAATGAAACAGTTCATTTTATTATAAAACGCACACAATTTCAATTTAAAAAAACACACACACATTATTTTATTATAAAACACACAATGATTATTTTATTACAAAACACACAATGATTAATTTATTATAAAACACACAATGATTAATTTATTATAAAACACACAATATTTAATTTTAAATTAAAACGCACGGAATTTGCCCTGCCAGGTTGTAATACCAATCAAAATCTCTCCGAAATCGCTGAGTTGTCCCGGCATAAATCATTATTTTGGCCCCAAAAAAAAATACCAGGGTGCGTCTGCGACAGCTGTACCGAATTTTTTTTATCATAATTGACATGACTTTTTTTTTACAATTAAAAGCATTGGATAACTCTATTGCTTAAACCTAGTACCGTGCATTTATTTAAAAAATATAAATAAATAATTAGTAATAGGTAAGTAATCAGTTCAAAAGTTGATTATATTTTTGCTTTTATATAGAAAAGTATGCGATAGTTAATTATATATCATTGCATAATTAGGCATGCTTTTCAAATATTCGAAGGATTGAAATTCTTCAAATAGCAAAGGTAGAATTTCTCCATAATTTGTAATTAATTGTAAATAGTTTCAATTTAATTCAGATTTAGACATTTCTTCTTCCATATTAATTATCTAAAGCTAATGACGTATTTATTATATTTCAAAGGGGAATTAAAATATTTTAATTACAATCCATTAAAAGGTCCAGAAAGTTCACGAAAGATAATTGGATAATCTAAACAGGAGAACTAGTAAAACATTTTGTGTGATTCATTCTAATAAATTATACGCATTGAATTATATTTATATTTATACTTTCTAAAATGTAAAAGAATAGAAACGTTTATGATTAAATAGTAGCATTTTTAAGCATTAAAAAAAAAACGAGTGTTTCAATAATATTTAGGGATAATAAAATTATAAAACTTAATAAAATTAATAAAGTACGTTTCGACCCTTAGGCATGTGTTGTTTTTGTAAAACCATATTACTGATTTTTGTAATTGATGTCAATGGTTCTGAAATGTAGAAGTACAAAAAAAAAAATGGGTACCAATAATAAAAGGGTACCAATTTAAAATCCTAAAAACGAAACGTAATCAGTACTTAAATGATACCTATATGTACTTAGTTAGAAAACAAAATAAAAGTAACAAAGAAACTTTCATTCACGTTTTGTTTTCAGGACAGTGTTGTTTTTATAATATCATATTACTGGTCTTTTAATATGTTGTCATCGATTAAAAAATGTTTTAAATGTAAAACTATAGGAAATTTTATAATAAAGTGGTAATATTTTTTAATCATAAATGAAAGTGTATTTTTTATAAAACATATTACACACATTAATTTTTTTTCTACATTTTAGTGTTTAAACAATTTCATTTTTGCAGGCTCACATCCAGTTGGCAAATTTTGGTGAACATGGTGTTCCGCATAAATAACTCCATTATGTCGTGGCAATTCGTATGTAATTTTAACCGTAAAGAATATGTACCAATTTTTCATCTACGGCCGACTAATTGAACTATGCCTTAATATTAATTTATAATTAAGTTTTTAAAAATATAAATATGTTGTATTATCATCGGGAACATACATGTGTACTTAATTCTAGCATATCAGGAAATGGGTAAAAAAATCGATTATAAATAGTTTATCTCTAAATATATAAACCAAATTAAACAAAAGGGTGTAAAAAGTAATCGATATTTAAATAACATCTATGACTAAATATTTATCAAAGAGAATAAAAGTAACATCTATGACTAAATAATTGTTAAAGAGAGAAACAGTAACGTAAAAAGATGTTTTTCAGATGTGTGTTGTTTTTCTAAAAATATACTATTAGTTATTGGGTACTTCTTTGTTATAGGGCCCTTGATGTTTTTTTTCATATTGGCGCAATTTGCATTTCAGAAAATAAGATTTGTTGCCAAACGATATAAACAGCTATGGAAACAAACCTAGTGAAATATTATGCCTGGTAATTAAATTTTCCAGCAGAGCTGATATTGCGCTGGAAATTACTTATATAACACAAAATATATTAATTATCACTTACTACTCAGCGTATAACTAACAGAGTGAAAAAATGTGTACACCGGGGATTGAACCCGTAAACTTTGGTATTACGCACCAATGCCCCACCATTTGAAGCTATCCCGGCACCATCCAGTCTGGCTTTTTCTCACAGTTTTTTAATATATACCGCTAACCAGGCCCTTACCTGCAGGGCTTTTGCCCAGCTTAACGGGTTGATGCCTGGCAACGGAGCGATGATTCACCGGATCTCTGCATAGCGAAGATCTGTTTGATAAATCTCTAGGCCGACTTGGTTTCAGTGCATCTTATTGCCTAAGTTACTTTTCCTTAGTTGGCTGGTTGCTAATTAATCTTTGGATGAGGCGATTCAGCACTGCAAAGTGTAGCGAAGTCATGTGAGATGCTGAAGCATTTACTAATTCCACACTGCATCGCACACCCATATGTCATGCCATCGCTACTCGAGTTGGTCTCATAATTCAGACCTTGATCAGATGACCTTGATCAGACCATCAGACCTTGATCAGACCATCAGACCTTGATCAGACCATAATGCCTTGATCAGATGACGAGACCTTCACCTGACTAGACACCTCCAGAGGTATAATTAACTGGGATCTTGGAGGACTTTGCAACCACGACGGGTTTTAGATGCACCGGGCGCCATCATATTGGCACGGCTGCGACTAATAACTTTCTGTTTTTTTATTTTATTGTGACAAATATTTTGTGCTATGGCTATGCTTAATTTTTTGCATGTCTGCTCTAGGATGTCATACACAAATACTCATTGACAGCACTTAGAGTTGCAGCCAACTGGGAATCACATTGAACCAATAAACTGATTAACGTATTAACTATTAATTAAAACAAATAATTGTGCTTTAAAACATGTGGTATCTAACCCTTAATATGCGTATAAAAATATGCCTCCAAACAAAAAAATCTTGCAGTGTAGGGTTAAAAACAGTCTTTATCTCGACAGTATATCGGTCATATTTAACCCGGGAAGCTCGAATTTGATTGCATGGTTGATTGTCTACTTCATGTTACCACATCCGGTATTTAAATTACCATAAACAAATTTTAATAGCTAGCAATAATAATTTTTATTGCATGAAAACTTCATACGAGTTTCATTTTGCAATTTTGTAATAAATGTAATTTTTTTTTAAATCAATATAATTTATACGTAATAATCCATTTTAAATCTATTATAAGTGCTGAATATTTTTTTTAAATCCATTTAAAGGTAACTCAAGCACGGAATAATTAAAACCGTGTTGCTCATATATACTGTATCGTTCTTCTAATTTGAGAAGTATGTGAGAGCAGATTTTAGAAACAGATTCTTACTAACGTAATGCATTGGATGACTGTGGGGATGTGCCTTAAGTCAAGGAAGGATTTTTATTTTATATAAAAATAATTACAAAACAATCTCTGGTTGCACTTGGATTTCCGAAACAAGAACGTAGAGAAATGAATGGCTTGCGTTCTGTCACTGCATCCTTAATACTAATTAGTATAATAACTATTAGTATTAAGAATGCAGTGGTTCTACAGAGTGGCCAAGATAAAAGAGGTCCGGTATAAAGAGGTATAAATACTTAATAATTTTTATTTAAAAGTAGTAAATACTGAATATTATGAATAACAACATACTAAACATTCAATAGTTCACAGGAGGTGTTGTTATTCATAATAATCTTTATTTACTACTTTTAAAAAAATTAATAAGTATTTGTACTTCTGTATACCGGGCCTCTTTTACCTTGGCCACTATGTTGCTTTTAAAAATCTCAAAATCCAATATAAAGTGTTTCCAAAGAAAATCATTTCCTTTTCACACTTTTTAAAATAAAAGATGTCACATGTCTTTAAAGTATATCGTCCTAACGCCTTGTTTGGAATACTTTTTTCGAGTATTTATTGGAGTAAATTCTTTTTGCGATAGTTTTATTTCCAGAAATGCAACCATCGCATTTTCAACGAATTTTTTCCGGTCGATTTCATATTATGCATTTAAATGTCAAAATGTTACAGACAAGGAGAATTGCTTTTTTCGAAGTATGAAAACTGTAATACTACATTTTATAAAAGAAACATTTTTGGAATGTCATTTTCTTCGTAACATTTTACAGAATGCCACTTTTTATCGTGGCTAATACTAGAACATTTATTATTAGTCGTATACTTCCAATTACAAAATTGTTTGAAATGTTCCTAAATATATTAAAAACCATATATGTGAAAACAGTCATTTTTTTAAAAGTTGCAAAAGGTAACCTTTTACTTGATCTCTGGATCCTATAGCTTACGTATCGAAAAACGTTCTTTATACTCTGAAAAATAAATCAGTAAAAAATTTATTTTTGTACGACAAAATATTACGGAATTATCATACATCAGTTTCTACATAGTTGGTACTTTTCTTATGTAATTTTTTTTAATTACTTTGAAAAAAATTTCAGATATCTAACATCGAGATATTTTTTAATTCACTATATTTTACACTTTTAATTACATGTTTAAAGGCAGTTCAAGTATGAACAAACGGATCGTAACACTATTAATATTCGGATTAAAATGTGTGATATTTATTTATTCAGTCTTTAGGTTTCTTACATTAAAATTCTGAAAATTTCAATTGGAAGTTTATCTCATTTTTTTTACATTTTATTTTGCCTGCCTAATAAATTAACAAATGTATGTATTCAAATATTATGTAACAAATGAACACACAAATGTATTTTGTCCTCCAATCTATGCTGTTCTATTTCGATAAAAATATATATTTGTTGTTTGTATTGATAAGACCATTTAAAAATCCAATTTTATAAATAAATCTAAGCTCTTCTGAATGGCCAGAGGTTTACAAATATGATAAAATGTGGTAGCCAGCAAAAATTTCTAGTCGCCAGTAAAGAATATTTACCCTTCTCCTCCCCCGTCATTGATTTTTAAAAAGCACATAATTTTTTTATGAATTAAATTAATTAAAAAATAATAACAAAGAGAAAAAATAATAACAAGTATAGCTTAAAATTGTTAGTTGCACAGTTTAAAATACTACATAATTTAGAAAGATAATATAAACTATGCTTTCTGAAAAAACTTATCAAAATTATATATCTCTGAAACAAAAAGTAACTGTAAAGGCTGAATTAATCGGCAAGTTCGGGAAATGCTGATTGCCGAATGCTTTAAATGTCCAAATAATTGAATACTACAACATCTATATCTGATCACATCGAAGAAATAGTGAAGCAGGAAAAGAATTTCCCTATTTTCCTGTCGAAGTCAGTTAAATAATTCAAATTTATTATTCTAAACTTTGTATTTGATGTACTTATTTTCACCAAATTAATAGAAAGAGTTAAAATTATTTCTTGTTTGAATATAATTTCTATATTTCTTAATTTTTTTATAATTTTGCAACATTTATAATGATGCATTATATAAGAATTACGAGGGGAAATAAAAATGCCGTTTGTGTTAATCTCTAAAGTCAATTTTGTACAAAACAAAATTGCCATATTAAAAAACTTGGTTGCCAATGGCGACCGGGCGATCGCATTTGCCAAACCCTGTGAATGGCTACAGTTTTGAATAAGTTATCGGCAGTGATGTAAGACAGCTTAAACCATAAAAGTTTAAACGTATCGAAATATTCAAAAACAGCAATACTCTATTTAATTGTACTAGTATGCATCATTCCGAAAAATATTTCCACAACAATAACTCTTTTACCATCCAAATAACCTAAACTATAGTTACAGACATTTGATTGGTCCTCAGAACAGTGTTTGTGATTGGCTAGTACGCTTTTATTACAAAACACGTCCTTATTCAAAACGAATTGTGTTAGTTTGCTCTACTAAAATGAGCGTAACTTTTTTGTAATACAGATATTGTAATACTGTTTTTATTATTAAATTCTACATTAAATTACCTTCAATTTGATATATAAACGTTTGTATTTAAGTGAAAATTAATATATTCTACAAGCACACAAAGTTGAAAAACATGAAACTTTAAAAAAAAATGTCCAAACTTTTGGTCACCACTGTATATTCAATATTAATGTCTCTCAAAGTTATTTTTTTCTTATTTAAGTTATTATTAAATAATGTCATTAGTATATTAAGTAGTTCAAGCGTAAGTCTTTGAATTTTCAATTTTATGTATTTCAAGTATTTATTATTTCAAAAATTGATAGAATTAAATGAATATTTTAATATGAATTAACATACATAAATTTCAATGTTACACTTAAGTCGTTACATTAAGTCACACATACGTCTATTTATGTTGTAACGAATGTAAATGTAGCAAAAAACACCTAAACGTGACAAACATATTTTGTTTGCTTAGATTACAGATAATGATTCAATTTCTACAAAATAAGTTAGTTTTCAACAGTTAGTTTCGTACAGTATTCAATATATTTCTGCTGATAAAAATATATATTTATTTAATAAAATCTCAAATGTACCCTAAATATGACAAAACTATGGGGGATCGCATTTCATTAAGTCACCATGTAATTAACTGCCCTGCCATATCCGACTAAATAATTTAAATATAAGATTGAAATTAAATAAATGCATAGTTCATTTATATTTTCCAATGGGAAAAAAGTTTCAAATATTCACACCATAAAAAAAAAAAACCTGAAATTTTAAATAAAGAAATTTTTAATTTACATGTAACATTGTATAATACGATAAAATCAAAAATATAATGTTTACAATTTCAAAATACAATAGTGATTAAAATTTGTCTCTTCATTTCCTATTTAACAGAAAAAAAAATCAGGTCAATCGATTAATGTCTTGAGGGCTGTATCAGGTCCTGAAATTACGACAATTGGCAGCAAATTGTGACATATCAAATAAATATAAAATTCATAATTTCAAATTTCAACAGTCAACAAAACTAGTTTTTTTTTATGCTTTCTTTTGAATTACATTTCTGTATGCATGTGGCAGTCAAATCTTGTTACTCATTTTTCATACACTTCCTTTTGACATAGAGTTTGAAATTTGGAATATATATGTATTCCTGTGTATATGTATACATGAATTAAACATTGAGTTTGTAAAATTCGATCCCTAAGGGGGGGTGGGGGCAAAATCGGCCAAAAACTTGCATTTCCCCCATAGAAATAACGTTGCGATTGTCTAATATTAATTGAAAAAATAACTCCATAGTTGTAACATTCATCCATTTTAACCACATTGTTGCCCGCATTCTTATGACGTCAGTATTGAGCAAATCACACATTTGTGCTTTATAATATAAGTTGACTTTTTTGTGATTTTTAATGAAAGCATGGTATAAAAAAAATTATATTTAATTTATTTATTTTCTATTTAATGAAAGGGATGGAAATTAGGATAATCGATTAATCTCTTGAGTCCTGTACCAGGTCCTGAAATTACTGAAATTGACAGAAAACTGTGACGTATCATGTAAAAGTAAAGTTCACAATTTCAAAATACAACAGTCATCAAAAATTGCTTTTTTCTTCCTCTTTAACGGAAACAAAGTTCAGGTCAATCGATTAATGTCTTGAGTACTTTGGAAGTCGATACCAGGTGGCATCTATTTTATTTTCCGCTAGTAACCTTAAAATAACTATTTTCTATGAAATCGGGTAGAAAATAAGAACAATCGGTTTAACAAACCATTCCTACAAAGATGCATCTGATAGATGCAATTCTTTTGCGACAGTAAAAACTGTTATACAGCATCTATTCTGCAGTAAGAATAGACACCTTAAAGATACATTTAATTATGTTATAGATACAAAGAAAATTTGTATGAAAGGTATAAAAGTATATTACTTCGATAAAATATATTCTCTTACGCAGTTTCGATTTTCCGATATCAAAGATTTTCTTTCCAGTTGACGTAAGTAAAATTTGTTATTTTTCACATATGTTTTAGGAACGTACTGAATTCACTTGTAATTGTTTATAACTATATCGTTTTAAATTTATATATAAATAGGTAAATAATACTAATTTTTTAAGTATTACCGTAAAACTTCGTAACACATTTTGAGGTTTTTCTAAACTGACTATTTCTAGACATTGATCTATCCTTTTGCTACTCGTGCGCCCCTCCGGGTGGTCCTGAATAGGCCTCTTAAGTTGGGAAGAAGACCGGGAAACCCAATATTTCGAGATGTTCTCAGACACGATGAGGGCAAGTAATTTGACGAATCACCACCTCAACATACAGGACGGGTGTTAAAGTGGTGTCCGATTAGCCGGTAGTGCCGGAGGTGGGTAACGCCTGCCCACGTGACACCGGACTATCCCTTCCTTTGAGTCCGTTCTCGGCTTCAGGAAGTTTGCGGAATTACGCTGTGCCCTGGAGGTTCACCGCAAAGTCTCACCTATGATACGTGGTCGGTAACGCCTGCCAACGTGGGGTTCAAGTTGAAGTCTCTTGCGAGGACCTCGGAACGACTGGGTGGTAAAAGGCATCACATAGGCAAATCCCTTGTGCCCAGTGCACACCTGGATGATGACGCGAAGGCAACAACTAGCTAACTGTGATAGGACAGCTTCCAAACAGCAATACGAAGGCAACGACGTACTTTGTAGAACAAGCCGCGCTTGTGGTTCCGTAGTGAGGTCTGGTCAGTGTGTGAGGTGGCGCGTAGCAACCCTCGGCGCTGGCAGGCGCGGAACGTAGACGTCGACGCGCAAGAATCTGCGCCTCGGCCCTTAAGTCCTTGTGTCCAACCGTGCCCTGCGATTCCCTGTGTTGTGTGCCGCATAAGTAGCATAGCAGTGCCACCTATTGGGCTATTTACACCAAAACGTAATCAGAGTATATTTACGTCATGGTCTAACTTAATCTGAAATTTGATGAAAATCAGTGCATTTAGTTCTTGAGATAGAGCTAATGCAAAAATCATGAAAAATACAGCACAGCAGCGCCACCTGTAGGACAATTTACATCAAAAACTAATAAGCCCCAATTTACATCAGATACTAATCGAATCTAAAGTTTTATTAAATTCTGTACATTAGTTCTTGGGATAGAGCGCCTAAAAACTTTTTGTCACATACAGACAGACAGACAGAGTCACAGACTCACAGTCAGACATTATCAAAAAACATTCAAATCGTGTTCAGGAATTTCTAAAACGTATAAATGCGTCAAAAACAGGAAGTCAGAAATTTTTATGAATCCAAAACTTTTTTCTTGTAAATATAGAAGAAAGTAAAAATCCAAGAACGTTTTTGGGGTTGTAACATCTTTAACTTATAATATGTTCCAGCGAAGTAACCTAAGGTAGGAAAATGTTCCCGGATTAAAGACCCCTCACTTCCTGTCACCGCCGACGCTTTTCCTATGAAGGGGGACTGAAAGAGAAGCGAAGAGACAGTTGTTAATTTTGAGAGCCGGGAGAAGGACTCTCTCTCTTATTAAATTCTCACCCTGAGAATTTAATGATTGTGAGGCAGGGAAGTCTCTGTGTAAGATTAAGCTCTTATCATTAAGACAACACAAATGAGTGTGCAACATCCAGAAATGTGACAACCACCAGTAACAAAAGTTACAATGTGACAACCAGCAGTAACAAAAGTTACAATGTGACAACCACCAGTAACAAAAGTTACAATGTGACAAAACCCACGATAGTGACATAATAACCAGTGAAACTCTCGAAAGAAGACCAAGTTTCAAAATGTGACAACCAGCTCTAGCACAAGTTAGAGGTAACAATATATCAAGAAAGAGACAAAATTCAACGAATGATAACAGACAGAAAAAACCCACAACAGGCGTGAGCCCATAAAAACGGCAAAAACCCTGTCAGAGACAAATAAAAAAGGAAAGTGAAACCAGCCCCCTAAAAAAGGCGATAAACACTACAGCGACAATCCACCAAGAGCGTGACTGGTCAACAGAGACGACAAATATGAAAATCTATGTACGCTAAAGGCGCCTGGTACATGTAAAATCCGTCGTGGGTGCAAAGCCCTCCATGTGAATTATACCTCTGGGGGTGCCTAGTCAGGTGAGGGTCTCATCACCTGATCAAGGTTCTAAATTACGAGACCTATTGAATCTGTCAGTTCAACAAAGTTAAACAGAAACCTTGAACGGGCAAACAAAGATAACTGTAGCAAACCACAAGAGAGCAAGCACAGCAGCGATGTCAACAAATCTATAGTCAGGTGGATCACAGCCATGCTGTAATCAGGCGATTTCCGCCCCGCTCCCAGGAACTAACTCGTCAAGCTAGGCATTCATGCCGGGAAGGTAGGGGCCTGGCTAGCGGTATATAAAAAAAGCTCTTGTCATTGATATGGAAGAACAAGTATAAGGAACACCCTGTTCCTCGGAGAAATCTACTAAATCAGTGAATCAGCTCGTTCTATAAGAACTATTCGTAATTCCCTCAAAACATTTACTTATTTAATACGACACGGGAACTGTGCCGAACTGGACTTTTGAGTTTTGTGTACCTGGACTAAGAATCTAGTTCCTGCTGCCACCTCTTTTACTCTGTGATTACTCAGTGAACCTACTTTACAAATTTATTATTTCTTACCAAGTCTTTTGTTCAGTTATTGTGAATAAAATATAACTTTTTAAGAAGTAAGAACCAGTGCTTTTTTCGGTAATAACCAGATTCACTACCATAACATCCAAATTCCCGCCGAGATAGCACGGGTACTAGTAGACAGCTGCAGTTGCTTTAATTTAAAGCAAAATCCCTGAAGATTCTAATTTTCCTTTCTGACACATTCCTCATCAAAATTTACAACAACATTATGTGAATTTATATTTATGTAAGTTTCTGATATTTTCAATAAAAGTTTATTCGAAAAGTTTGGCGACTTATTATTTCCCAGGAATGTTGAATGATTTTCTTTTACACTGCAGTACAGTTGCAATATTTCAATTACAACTTACCACAGTATGTGTTACTGAAAACATTTTTTACTGAAAATAGTACGAGGGCATTTCGCAAAGTAAAGATACAATGGCTCGCATTCCTTAAAAAAAAACATTTATTTAGAAAACATAAGTTACATCTTATTAACTGGATTATTTATTATTTTTCGACATAATCATCCCCGTTATCCAAACATTTGTTAAGTCGGGGCACAAGCTTTTGTATCCCACAGTCATAGAAGGTTTCCGCCTGTTATCGGAACCACATTTCAACTTCATCTTTGATCTCATCATCGTCGTGGAATGATTTTCCTCCAAGATGTGACTTCAGGTAACGGAATTGCACGAATTGCTTCCTCCGTTCTCTGAAGAAGGGCATCAAGGATCACAGATGGCCGACCTGTTCTTTGTTCGTCATGAACATCGGTCCTACCTTCAGAGAAATGACGACACCATTTCGTTAAATTTTGTCGATTCATAATGTTCCCATAAACAGAAACAATTTCTTTGTGAATATCCGCTGGTCGTTGACCACTTGCATGAAGAAAACGTATGACGGAGCGCACTTCGCATTTGGCGGGATTCTGAATCGGCGGAACCATTTTAAACACGACCTACTCCAACCAGAATCAACGTTGAAATGCCGAACGACCGCGAGGAGAAAGATAACGGTTCAAGGTTAAAACCTCTGTTGCCAACTTGCTTGCCAAAACTTATCTTTTCCTCCGGCGTACGGTGTATTTTTACTTTTCGAAATGCCCTCGTATATAATAAAATATTATTTCCAATACTATAGTATGTTTGCGAAAAATAAATTAAAATTACATAAGAATAAATTAAATATTATTAAAGATTAAACTAAGAATATTCTAAGAAATTTTAATTTAATTTATTTACGATTTACCTTACATTTATTATAATAAACAATTAGTTTCTCTTGCATTTTAAACCGTCAAAATTTTAAAAACCTGCCATTTTAAATTTTCAAGATTATAGAATTTTTATTATGCTGAAAATGTTGATATACTTTTAAATTTATAGAAACTTATTCTGATCATTTCTCGCTGTGTTCTATAATTTCTTGCTTCAAAATTTTCATTTTAGAAAAAAAAAATTGTAATATTAATTTTAATTTAAAAAAAATCAGGCACTCTGTTATGCAAAGTATATAATAGGACTATGGATTCATTATAAATTCACTGAACTTCTGATTTGTGGTTTTCAATTTTTTTTTTATAATTCATTTCAAACTGATATGTAAACTCCAAAAGACGACCAATGGCTGCCATAAACTGCATACTTAATTTTATAAACTCTGTTTAAAGTAGAATCGATCTGGACCGAGAAAAGCACGTCATAAACAATATTCCGCCTCGCGCTCACCGGTGGTCTCAGCTTCGGCTCAATTTCATATATTTTTTAATATCGGAGCAAAGGGGATAAGGGAGGAACATCTATGCTCTATAGACATGATTTCCTCGTCTGAGCAGTCCCTCTCGAGTAGTAACAGTATTACGCCTTAGACACAGTTTACGATATTGAAAATCGTTTCCCGGGACTTTAAAATCCTTCAATGTTAGTGAGATTTCGGTCTCACACGGAATCCACCTTAGACAGAGTTTCTTGTATTTAGAAAATTTGAAATTCTGTAAAATATTTTGATGCTTTAACTGGCGAAAGTCTAGTAATTGGTTCTGTAGTCATTTGGCCTGCTTTACCTAGTGTTGTTGAAATTAAATTCATTTTTGTAACTAGTCTTTTTTGTTTAATTCTTCGCTGTTCTAAACATAAAATTTTGTGTTTCATATTAATTCTTTATAAATATCTTTGAAGATAAAGTGCCATTCTTCTATTATTATACATTGAAAATCTACCTACATAAGTCTGTGAGGGGGGTCAATGTGATAAAATAACCAAAATGTTATGTGATATAAATCTTTTATCGGTGAGAATTTACTAATAATTAAATGCGAACAAGTTTCCATAAAATGTATGAAATATAATTTATTTATTTTATGGTCTCTACACTTTAATTTAGTGCAGTCTGAATGCTATATTTCCTAAATACAGCAATTTAATAGCTTTTTATAATTTTCTTCACACCTCCTACAAAAGGTAGTTTTACTTACGCAACAATGAAGCTATGTTTTATAATCCAGATATAAATTTATGGATTAAAGTACTTTCTTTTACAGTTTCAAAAATGATACTTTTGTAAGAGGATCACCTTTCTTTATGACTTCTAATAAAAAGTTATTTGCATCGCTGCACAAACTTGAAGCTTTGTTTTATAATATCGCATCTCACGATATTATAAAACAAACGCGTAATTTTCAGTGACGCGTAAATATCAGTTTAAGTTAACCTGATTTATTTTGTTCACTTAATAATAGTTTAATTTTTCATGATTGTGTACTCTTTAAGTTTCGTTCGTTATAAACAAAGGAAGTTGCTTCCTAAAACTTTTTATCACTCGATTACAAAGTAAAATTAAAAGTTACGCGCGAAGTACTGTAGCTTATTTAACTAACTTATATTACAATGCTTTTGTTGATCGGATTATGTGATAAAGTAGTTATTTTAAATATATATATTTTTTTATTATTATTAACGAGTTTATAAAGAATGCTCTTTGATGTACATTCTATTGTCTATAGAATAGCAATTTCCTAGTAGTGTAGGTTGTTATCATAATAACATCTATTAATATACATAGCTCATATTTATTATCAATACTTTATACCACATATATATGTACGGTACTTAATCCCTAGTGATAAAATGACGGATCTACACTACAAAAATAATTGTTGATTTTACAGCATAATACTGGCACCCCAGCTGCCAGTATTATACCGTAAAATTAACAGTATTAAACAGTAAAATAAGCAGTAATACGCTGCCGCGCATTACTTCCGTTGATTGTTCCGTTGACATGTTCTGGATTTTTTCCCCTGGTTAAAAGTGACTTTATGGCTGTGTCAAATAGTATGAGTTTAAGAATATACTTGATAGATAATGATAAATTTTGATTTTCTCTAAAATTATGGGTTTTATTATTATTATCAATATGCAAATGTAAAAATCCTTAAAAAAAAAAAAACAGAAATTTTATTCGCCAGATACGGAAAACATTCTTATTGTGTAAAAATATAAAAAAATCCCAAAGACTTAGCGAAAAAAATTAACTAGACATTTAGCACTATTGTCTGCCACAGATATTCTTAAATCTATATTCGCTAATTACTTATACATACGCGAAATAATTTAATCGGAGAAGGAAATTTCGTAAAAATACGGAAATTGTACTGCCAATTAGCGAAATTATTTTAAGGAGTATGATTTAAACGCGAGTGTTTACTCAAATACTTGTAACAGCATCGATTCAAAGTACACTGCTCAAAACAATTAAAGGATATTTGAAGTTTTATATAAAATAAAGATATAAACGAATTTTTTTTTTGCCGAAAATAGAAGAAGAGAATCACAAATGCAAATTTTTCTGGTTTTCAAACTGTGGAGTATGCAAATTTTGAGTTCGACGTCAAAAACGTCGCTTCAGCGGCAGCGAATGAAATTTGACTTTCAACTGGATAAAAGAGAATGAAGACAAGGATGATCGGCATTCAGTGATTGCTTTGTTTCGATGAGTACGATGTCTCAGCGAAGTCATTTGACAGATTCAGAAGCTTGGAGAATTGTTGGTAGGTTAGAAGGGGGCCAAACTCAAGCCGAAGTAGCGCAAGCCATTGGAGTGTCACAAAGTGTCATTTCCAGGATCTGGAACCGTTTTTTGGAGAGTGGATGTGCAGGTCGAAGACCAGGGCAAGGTCGTAGACGGGCAACAACGCCCAATGAAGATCGGTATTTAGCGTTAACAGCTCGGAGACACCGAAACATGACCGCTACTCTTCTCCAACGACACCTTCGCTTGGCTACAGCCACCACGATTTCAACTCAGACTGTCCGAAACCGGCTCCATACTGCAGGTCTGTATGCTCGCCGACCGATGGTATGTGTTAGATTAACATCAAGGCATCGTCGCGACCGCAGAGAGTGGGCAACCGAGCATGTCAACTGGAGGAGAAATGAATGGAGCAATATTCTGTTTTCTGACGAGTCCCGTTTTTCTGTGCATCCGGATAATAGGCGTATTTTCATCTGGAGGGACCGTGGCAGTAGGAATAATCCTGCGTTCGTGCACGAAAGTGTCAGATTTGGCGGTGGAGGAGTGTTGGTGTATGGTGGCATCTCCATTGACGGGCGCACTGACCTCTACATCATTCGAGATGGAGCTCTGACTGGTCGCCGATATAGGGATGAGATCCTCAGACCTATTGTAGTCCCTTACGCTGCAGCAATCGGAGATAACTTCATTTTAATGGACGATAACTGCAGGCCACATCGTGCAAACCTGGTGGAGGATTTCCTTTTCGAGGAAGGAATCGTTCGAATGGAATGGCCAGCGTGTTCTCCAGACATGAATCCAATCGAGCACCTTTGGGACGCTCTAGGAAGACGAGTTTCTGGCCGCCAACAACCCCCACAAACTCTCCAAGAACTGGAAAGAGCTCTTCTGGAAGAGTGGGGCAGAATACCCCAACTCGTCATTAATAGCCTCATTGAGTCCATGCCTCAAAGGTGTTTAACGTTGCTGGCCGCCCGTGAAAACCATACCCCCTACTGAAAATGATTTTCTTTGAAGAAAACACCTTTTCTTATTCTTTTTTTCTCATATGAACAAATTGTGTTTTTTTCCTTTTGTACACAAATGCGCAATAAAATGCATTTTTTCTGCCAAACATGTGTAATTTATTCTCATATAACCTACTATGTCTGTCGACCATGTATCAATCAGCTAAAAAGTTTCCCAGATACAAAATCCACCTAAAACTGCAATATCCTTTAATTGTTTTGAGCAGTGTATTATATCGTACTTGAAAAGACTACAACGAACAAAATTGCAAAACCACGAACTCTTTCATTTATTTATTAATTATTGTTTGGAAACAAATGACTTTTTTACATACTGAAAACACGAAGATTTAATCAATTAAACCACATATTTTCTTCTTTAATGTTAAACATATGGAGTTTGAGTCCATTCGTATTTTTCAAATTTGTCATAAGAAATTTCACACATATCAAACTTATTTTCTTTATTTCAATATATTCTTCGTAAAGGATGTTTATTAGTTGTTTACATAACACTATATTTTTCAATATATACTATATTTTATATTTAAGTGTTAAAATCATTCCTTAGTCGTGAAGCTGAAAATAAGATTATATATATGTATATGCTGCATTCTGCTCCAATACAACAGTCGAAGGAAAAAGATGGCAAACATCTCCAAATTTATGCAGTCGTGGTATCAACTTTAATCAGTAATAAGCCGAGTAGTATGTAGAATGCAGGAAAGAAGAACACCATGGCAGTCTAATTCATTTATTTAAACACACTCATCTTTAAATTCCAGGGGATTGCTCTCTCTTAGCAATTCTCTATGTTAAAACATACTAGAACGCCAGCAATATTTTATTTTAACAATTGCTTCGACGACACAAATTCCTTCCTCACTTTGTCCGTCAGCTTGCTTTAAGTGAAGCGCGCAAGAAGAATTTCGTAACACGTGACCTTTTTTACCCTATGCATGTTCAACTTTCGGCTCGTACTCATTTTCATCGGTCAAATTATACTGAAGAAATACGTCTCTCCTAGACTTTTGGCTGGAAAAGAATCTTTTAGAACATTATAGAAACTAAAAAACGCTGGAAATTAATAGAATAAAGTTTTGGTTTTTGCGTATCGAAAGCAATTTAAAAGAATGATTTTTTTAGACTATTAGGAAAGGTAAATGAAGAATTTACACAAATTAAAAGAAATATAAGAGATTTAAATGCGGGAATAAATAAGAAATATTTAATATAATAAAGAGTTTAAAAAAGTAGGTTTTTTAAGAAGAAATATTCTTATGAAATGTGATTTTTACATCTTATTTGTTGGGAAATAAAAAGGGAATTTAAGTAGATTAGAATAAAAAATGTTTTAAATATAGACAGTAATGGAATATTTTTAAGTAAGGGAATATTTTTAAAAACTAGGGTTGTAAATGGATTTTTAATAAAGGGAATTTTTTATACAATAAATTTAATAAGGTATAGAACTTAAAATTTTGTGATATATATATATCTGTATATATATATATATATATTTAATTATTGAAAACCCTTATAGATTTTTTTCATTTAATATATTTATTTATATTGCCCAATACCAGCAATAATTAAAAATATCAGCTACCCATTCCTATAAGTTTTGAAATTTATTAAGCGCGATAGTTTTGCGTTAACTGTATGCCACGAAATAATAGTCAAAGATATCGCCAAGGATTTCGCTACTTATTCTGTCAATTTTAGTCTGATAATTTCAATGCTTTAAGCGCGTAGTTCAATTACATGTCTGTTAACTTTGTATTTTATTTGTAATATTTTATTATTTTGTTTATTTATTGATGAGATTTAATTTAGTTATGGAATATTAGGGGAAACAAATACTGAACTATTTATATTGTTTTAAATGCAAATGGGTTAATCATTTGTAATCGGGCTGCATGCGATAAAGATAGATTTAAAGAATAATATGTGTGAAAATTTTAAAAACCATAAAAAATTAGTAAGTTGATATATAGTTTTAAACATTTAAAAGTATTTTTTTTTCATATTCGACTGTGTAAAAATTGAATTGTATGAAGTTTAAAATTACAGTAAAAGCTAAATTTATTAGTCAGGTGTTGTCACCTTCAAAATGACGTCAGCCTTACTCACGGACATGTTTTTGCTTTATAACATAGATTTTGTTTCAAAAAATTACTAACCAGCCGTTTCATAAGAATATACAGAAAAAATAAATTAAGAATTTGTTTCTTTTTCATTTCATGTTCATTTGATATTTTTATTAAAGTATATTCTTTCGTTTCAAGATACTTTCTAAAAACCTATTTCGCCAGATGAAATTTGAAAATATTTCAGTCCAGAAATTTTCACTTTCAGGATTTCAAATTTAGAGTGCTTTCTAGAAATGTATTAGAAGTGCAGAGGAAAGGATGATATTATAATTGAAAAAAAAAAAAAAATACAATGAATGAAATTACTATAGTATGAATTTTGTTTTTCATATTTTAATAAATCGAATTGTTGTATCATATAGAAAATATGAAGGATTATATTTTGTCCTTGATGAGCATTTTAATGTTCTATAATAAAAGATTTTATCTGAACATTTTTATTTTGCAGCACTAGAATTGTCATGCTAGAAATGTTCAAGTAGGGTAAATCCAAGTTAGATGCCCCATCAGGTTAGTTGTGATAGTCACTGTATTTCAGCTGTTGGACCTGTGTCGGAGATAGCGACAATCTTCTACTAACAATTGTTATAAAAAACGTAGTAGACGAAATTACAGCGCTTTATTACTTGAAATAAATATTTTATCAGTCAAAAAAATATATATTTCTTTTATTGTTGGCAAGTCACTCCCCCTAATTTAAAATACATAAGTTGAACCTTCCGTAGTATATATAAAATATTTTGAACTCATTCAGTAAAAAACATAAAAAGCTAACACATTTTATTTATTAAATATGCTTCCCGAATTAGTTTTCGGAGTTTGTACATCGAATATAAGAAGAAGGGGGGAAGGGGTGAATTACCTCTTAGTTTAGATTTAACAAATTTAGCTTTCGTTAGAATTATTCGAATGGATTCAAATTTTGTATACCCATTTATTCGAAGAATTGGGAATAACAAATATCCTTTGATGTGGAAGTGTGATGAAGGATTTGTATACAAAGCATATAAACTCATTTTATGTTTAAAAAAATTGTAAATAGGATGTAAATAGGATATTATGCAAAATGCAAATCTAGATTTTGAATTATAAATGTTAATCACCTATACTTTTTATTCTTTTACGAATGGGGCCATCTACCCCTGTTAAGCCGGAACCCTGAGGACCGGGATAAAAGGCCAAAATCATTTATTAAGTTTTTTGATAAAAACACTATTTTATATGATATTTAAATTAAAGTAATATTTCTTATAATGTTCTACATAAAATTTGGAATAGATAGGTTACATGTGCACTACAAAAATCATTGTTATAAAAAAGAAAAATGAAGGGGGCTTAAGTAGGGCAACTATCTTGAACTTACCCTATGTTTTTATCTCGAAAATGCTCCAAAGAATTGAAATAAATGTTTAAATATTATTATACATGGTAGAATTTGTCTTTACATTTCATGCTTTTATTAAAGTAAATTGTTTCATTTCAGGAGGTTTTCTAAAACACTATTTTTCGAGATTAATTTTACAAAATTTTAAGTTCCTTTTTCTTAATTATTAATATTATTATAATTATTATTATTATTAAACTTTCTCAGTTCAGGATATTTTTAAAAGCCATATTTCTCGAGATAAATTCCAAAAATATTGCTGACCGTAAATTCTAACATGCGCGATTTCAAACTCAAAGTGTTTACGCGAAAAGTTGTAGCAGTATAGATTAAAAGATTATGTCATCTTTGAAAATACTGCAAAGCATAAAACTGTGAAAACATGAACTCTTTCCTTTATTTATTATTTGGGAAACGTTTGTGACATGCGGAGAAAGCAAAGGATTATATTTTGGCTTTAAAAGAAATTTTTGTGTTCTATAATAGAAGATGTCATTTCAGTGTGTTTAATTTACACTGACATTCAAGAGGAGAACTTTTTATCTGGAAAATATTTAAGAGTTTAAGATGTTTTTGTTACGTACAGGGTGATTCAAAATATATTGGACAGATTTTAAGAGGTGATAAGGCTTTAGTCTTGCCAGGTCCACTGTCACAAATGCGGGACATCGGCATTTAAATAGAGGGATAAAAACATAGCAAATCCTATGTAAAAGAAGTCTCTCTATAACAAAATCCTGGCTTAAACGTTAAAAATGCATGGTTCCCAAGGAAGGAATATCATACAATTATATTTATTATAGATGCAATCTTACTCTGATCATTTACCGTCTTAGTTGGTTTTACTGTACAAAATAAACACAGTAATCTGCATACCATACAATCTGTGAAAGCAGAATCATTAAGCAACACCACAAAATTCCGCTTTAGAGAGGTTTTTATTTCGCAGTTATTATTGTATTGTATTCCGTTATTACGGACTTTGAAATTTTTACGTTTAAGACAGGATTGCACTGCAAAAAAAAATAATAATAATAATAATAAGTGTTGATTTTACGTTACAATACTGTCACCCCCGCTGCCAGTATTATACCGTAAAATTAACAGTAATAAACAGTACAATAAGCAGTGATGCACTGCCGCGCATGCGCAGTAACGTATTACTGCTTATTTTACTGTTTATTACTGTTAATTTTACAGTATAATAGTGGCAGCTGTGTTGCCAGTATTATACTGTAAAATCAACAATTTTTTTTTTTCAGTGTACTTTTTAAATATGATCCTTTTTCACATATTTTACGAACCAAAGTACAATAAAAGATGTAAAAACAGAATCGAAAAATATTTCGCTTTAGACAGGTTTCTATCTTAGCAGGTAGCTTTGTATGGTAAATTCTTTTTGTAGAATCATACAAAAATCCGTTATACACAGATTTTGTTCTTATAGGTTAGACCGTATTAGGTTCCATTCGATGCAAACTAACAAATAGTATGGTACTAAAAGAAGTTTAAAAGATCTTGTGCATAAACAAAAATCGGGACATTTAACTTCCCGCGCAGTGATTCCGCGGAGCAAGTCTCGAAATCCCTGAAAATTGGACCGTACAACGTAAATCGGACACCTGACAACACTATAGTGCATACTACAAACAAAACGTTTGTATAGAAAACCAGGGTCGCAATCCACATATTGAATCAAAATCACAGCCTACCTCACTCCGAGTCTAACACGTCCTTTTTAACACTTTCCAACCTAGTTGAAAAGTGTTTATGACTTCGGTTTGTCTGGCCGTATGGCCGTCTGCCGTCTGGCCGTCTGCCGTCTGCCGTCTGTCCGTGCTCTAACTCCCGTAAATATGCTCGGATTGCTCTGCAATTTTTATATGTTATAGTCGTTATCTATAGCATGTTCCCTATTTCAACGGAAGTGTGTAGCACTTATAGTTTTTTTACAGGGACACTCAAAAGAATTCTGTTACATTGCGGTCTATGGGGAAAAAACATTGACGGTTTATTTAAATAATGTTTCACTATTTTAAACGCATTGAAAATTATATATATCACTAAGGTGCATTAGAAGAAGCTTAATATGGAATAGGGTGTGCATAGCACTTATAGTTACTTTACAGGGACAGTCAAAAGAATTCTGTTACATTACGTCTATGGAGAAAAATCGTCTGCGGTTTATTTAAATAATGTTTCCCTATTTTAAACGCATTGAAATTTATATATATCACTAAGGTGTATTTCAAGAGGCTTACTACAGAATAGTGTGTGTACAGCAGTCATCGTTCATTTACAGGGACACACAAAAGAAGTAAGTTAACAATAATTCCTGGAAGTGCGTTTTAAGTTACTGATCGCGATTTTAATTTTAACTCGCTTTTTGTCTACTATGTGGTGTGTATAAATTCTGTATATCCTATACAGGGAAGCACAAAAGTTCGCGAACACATTTCCGTATTATTTAACTCCAGACGGAGAATTTTAAACTGTGCTACGCGTTTCCTAACTGAACTAAAATTTAACATCCTATGTAGTATATATACACATCTATACATCCTATACAGGGCTGAATAAAAGTATTCGGATTACTTAGATGTTATCTTTTAGCTTATTAAACGGTATGATTTGTAAAATTATTTTGGAGGCGTTGGAAAGTGTTACATAATCTATGTTTGACGCATGATTTTTCGTTCTTGTTTTTTTTTAACATTAGCAGTTATGAAGTTATTCTAATCATAGGGGAGAGTAGACGAATTTGGACCCATTTCACGTATTTTCATATGTAACTCATTTCATTTTTAAAATATCTGCAAAATATGGTCAATCTATTCAACTACGTATTATATAAATCTTTAGAATAATTTCTATTTGAAAATCTTAAGTGTTATTTTAATTTGAAAAATTTATCAAATGTGGTCTAAATTCGGTTACTGGTCACGTAAATTGGGCTTCCAGTCTTCTAAATTGGACCAAACAATATTAGGCTGTCTTAATGAGTAGGAAATATAACTATTTTTATTAAAAGCAAAGTTTGCGTTTAAATAAACAATCAAATAAAACAACAGCAATGAAATATAAAGAAATCAAATGTCTGAAAGTAAGAGTAATTGTTTTAAATCAAAATGTATTCAAAATATAAATCAAAGTTACCAAATAATTAAGATTAGAACTTATGGAACTAATTGCCAGTTACTTGAATATCATTTAAGAAGTGATGCAAGGTTTACACACTGAATCATTTCTGCTATTTTTTCTTTTTTTTTTTTTACAAATTTTGCAAAACGAATCGTCATTGTCTTGATTTTTCAGAGTGAGATTTTTCAGACTTTTCTGATTCTGAATCATTAGACATTTTTTTTGCAACAGAAGTTTTCTGTACCTTATATCTGAAGTTCTTCCCTTCCATCATTTTCTTTTCAGTTGAATTACGCCTATGTGTTAAAACTTGATGTTCCAATTGCTTTTGTGCTTTAAGAGCTTCCGTTTTGTCGTTTTTTGTTTTTTCATTTCAAAGTTTACTTTATATGGCGAAGATTTTTAATAAGAGCTCCCTGTGTACTTTGAGGTAACTAAATTTGGCAAGGGCGATAACATTTCTAATGATCCATTGCCTTTTTGGGAGGGTTTGTAGTTACAGCCTTAGAGCAGTTGCGGGTGAATCTCTTCACAACTTACTGATTCCTTTTCGTTTCCGATATCTTTGACAACTTTTGCTGTCCCTGATGTTTTTGTCTGTGTCGTTT
Source organism: Maratus michaelseni (assembly GCA_963931845.1). NCBI lineage: Eukaryota > Metazoa > Arthropoda > Arachnida > Araneae > Salticidae > Maratus > Maratus michaelseni. The sequence goes on from OZ007595.1 coordinate 205,444,579, forward strand.
TCATCATTTTTTTTTACTCTCTTAGTTTTAATAGGTTTCATGATTACTGACTCCGATATCTCACTAGCAGGATAAACAATGGGTCTATCTGTGGTGCCTATCTCCCAGAATTATCGAATAAGTACAGAAGCAGCTGCAAAATGATGAATTTTTAAAACATGCCTGTTAGGAAGGCAAATGGAGCTTCCTTTAAAAGCTTGGACGGCGGTTTCAACGGTTGCTGCTCTGGTGTAAACCATTAGTTAAAATCTGGGGGACCTGCAAATTTGTTAGGGAGAAATATTTATGATCTCGAAGCCACGATTTTTGTGTACCTGCGGAATAGTTATTTAAGTGTTGAGAGAAGGCAATACCCCTCGAAATTCATTACTTTCTTTTCAAATTTATGATCGCATGTCTGGTCCGACTTATGAAACTCCAATTTTTTTCAAATGAGGCAACTGCGCCATTTTTTAAATCGGGATATTCTATATCGGGACTATAAAAACAGAAATAAGCCGTTTTTAGCACCAGAAAATGCTCTCGACATTCATAAAATTCAAAGTATAATATTTTGTTGAGGTTTGGTCCTACAATAATACAAATTTTACAGTTTTACTTCTAAGAGCACTGAGAAAGATTTTTAAATGTAACTTATACCACCTAGGGACCATGCAAATATCTAAATTTTGTAACTTCTATAGATGTAACTATATTTTAAAGTTAAGGATTTTTCATATGATGAATAAAAACATTTGAAACATTTTTGCAATCCAGAATTATACCTCTAAAATTAGCGGTTTAGGAATTGCTGTTAGGTCAATGATAAGAAACAACACTCTATATATATATATATATATATATATATATATATATATATATATTCTAAACACACTCAATATTGATCTCTGCAATGTTTGTAAAATACATAAAAATATGAAATTAAATCAAAAATTGTTATTCAATTTTAATTTAACATGTGATTTTTTTATTGTTTATTTAAAAATTGTAATTAATTCTGCATTTATTTAAAATTTTAGATAGGTGTAATTTTATATTATTCTACACGCAGATAGCATGTTTATTTTGTGAATATAGGATATTTTTTAGATTATTTTAATTTATTCTCACTCATTCTTACTTTATATATTTTCTTTTTTGCAGGTAATTTTTGAGTAATCAGTACATTCTGATTAGATTACTTAGTCGCAGAATTATTCGCTCATAAACGAATATTTTCTTGCGAAATTGAAATACAAACAATCGTTTTTCAAATTAAATTCCACATATCAAAGAATATATTCCGGTAACTGTAATATTTTGGTATAGTCCTTAAAAAATATCTACTCTTCTGAATTGTTTGGAATCGATGCCAGCTGGTTTCACTTTGATAGGTTTAATCTTTCTTCTCGGAAGATTCAATATTGGTGTTTTCAAAGAACTCGTCAGAAAGAAAAAGAATGATCAGTTTGACACTCGCATTGTCTTAAAGCTTGCAATTGGTATAAACACTCTTGTGTGACAAGGATTTTTTTACGTATCTTATATTTTATTTACGTATCTTATATCATATTTTACGCATCTTATATACTCTTATTACGTATCTTATAAAACAAGACTAAATGCTTGTAAACTTTTGCAACGGTGATGTAAAAGTTGGTTATTTTAAACTACAGATGTAATTAATGCTTAAAGTGATAAAATATTACACAAAAATGCTTAAAATATCTTTTAATATAAAGATGACATGTTTCATACGCTCAAACGGCTACATCTGCAAGATCGTAAAGGATAAATAAACTGTTTTCACAAAATGTTTGAAAAAGATAAATATAAACCACGAGATCACATGAATAATGCAAGTAGGTGCTTAAAATGTTCCAGCTGTAAACGTGAAAATTATTATTTTACTTATTGCTTTTTAATTTTAAAATCATTGCGCGACAAATTTTAGGTAACTCAAAAGAAGATAATTCATTCATATGCTCTCCTTTCGCAAATATATTTCTACTTATTCATTTTAAACACCTAATCTAATAGCATTATACATGTAATCTCGTGATTTATGTGTATCATTTTTAAAATTTTTTCGAAATTAGTTTATGTATCATTTACGATCATGAAGATGTTGGTGTTTGAAAGTAATAAACATGTCATCTTTATATTCAAAGTTATTGTAAACCTTTTTGTAGTAACTTTTTATCACTGTAAGCATAAATTACATCTTTAGTTTAATATTAATAAGTGATTTTATTATATAATTTTGTTGGTTACCCATTTTACTTTAATAAGTTGTAGTCATCCTTATATTTACGAATTACTTATTTACAAAAAAAAAAATGTTACATTACATTTAATATGAAATATGAATACAACATGTGATTGGCAACACTTTCCTGATGCAGCGATCCTAGTGTGTAGGAAGGGAGTACAGTTCAAACACTTTATACCGAATTACGACATAACGAAAAGAGCGATATAACGATTTGCTAGTAGACATTTAGCTGGCATACATTAGCAGACATCTAGCATTCTGTATGTTAGGAAAAATAATTTAAAACGATATAAAGTATTTTTTATAACGAAAAGCATGATATAATGAAAATAATTGAGACTGACAAGTGAGAAAAACAATAGAACAAATAAATGGCCCCAAAAAAAAAATCCTTGTAAGAATATCTATTCTTTCTGTGAAGATCCTTCAGTCTCTTTCTTTTCGGCCAATCACATATTTTCTGTACTTCCAAGAATGCTGTTGAGAAAAGGCAACATCAGAGCTTGACTTTTATTTTCAAACCTAATGAAGATATGTAAAATTGCTTTTTCAGATAATTAAATCCCTTGTTTTTCTTACATTTAAATTTGCGCGATTTTTTCCACTGTAGCATGGTAGAAAGAAATGAAAATAGTACCGTTAAAATACTACAACAAAACTCTTGTAGCGTGCCAGTGCACGGTGAGACGTAGCTAGGTCAGTAACAAAGTCAGAAAGTAAGTGCCTGGTCAGCGGTAAAATAATAATAATAATAATTCTGTAGGAATCTATAGTTATTTTATCTATAAAAAAAAGCATGTGAAAATTTGTGTTTTATAAAAAACTAAAGATGTTTTTATACTATCTTTATACTATGTATTTTATACTAATTTAAAAAATGTTTTTACAAGAAAAAAAAATTAATTTATATAATTTTTAAATGGATGCGTGTTTATCTTTTTAAAATGCTTTCAGATTTCCGACTTTTATAAGAATTTTATTTTTTATTATTGAAACAATACAAGTTTAGTTTCAAAATTAGGTCACTGAACTTTTAATTAGGCACTATTAATAATATATATTTTATACAGTTCATCTAAGTAATTATTATTATTATATAATAGTAAGCTTTTGGGCGTGTTAACTTTTGTGTAGTGCATCAATTTTTGGAAAAATGTACACATATTTCTGACTTAAAATTAATAAAAAATATATATATATTTAATTTCTCACAAAGCAAAATTCAAAGTATTGGGGTTGTTAAAACTTTCTTTATAGTTTGGTGCAAGGGGGGGGGGGGGGGACACATGATTTTTAACACAGAAAGCTTTATATTTCTTACCTATTTAAAAATATTTTGTTACAAAATTTCCAACAAACTCAGTAATAAAAAGTGATATTTAAATAAATCTTTGCTAAAAGAACGTAAAAAAAAAATGTTGATTGTGATTGAAAAATACGAGATAATTAAATGATAGTTTTGTTATTTGTCAAACATTTTTTATTCCAGTACCAAAAAAATCTATTCCCACCAGTTTTTGTTAACAGCTTTTTAAACAAGTGTTTCCCTGTGTTTCTGTTGATCATACTTATTAGTACTTGGGTTTGCCTTTGTCGTGTTACATAATAACGAGACTAAACTTTCCTTAAGCAGCAAAGCCATTAAATAATAAGCCCAGTCAGATAAATGGGAAACTTTTCTCAAGTTGAAAATAGCGCCATCTAGCGATTGGGAGTGCTGCATTCGGCACCAAGAATATTTTAATAAAATTTTGCTTCTAAAATTAAAGCTTAAAATAAGGAGTTCATATTTTCTAAGAAAGTCGTTTGTAAATTCCGGTGTCAGTCAGTAATTTCACATTTTACGAACAGAATTTGTCTGTGCCGGAAAGGGTTAATTGCATAGTGATGTAAATTTCCATCACTTTTTATTTAACTTTTAATAAATAAATCAACTTCTTCGCCACCACTATATTTATGTAGAAATATTAATCCAGTAAATTTCCACATTTTATTTTCATTATAGTTTTAGCTTTAATGTGAAAGATCCCAATAATTAGCAATCTTTTAAAGGAAGTGCGAAAACAAAACATCGATAAAAATCGTATAAAATATCGATATAAATAAATCGTATCGTTTCTCTGCGACGCACTTCTGTTTTGCCGCCTTCCGCAGCAGAGGTTTGGCGTTAGTGTGTCGCTAACAAATTTAACACTATCTGACTGGGCTTATTATTTAATGGCTTTGTTAAGCAGAGATCGCTCGTGTTACAATGAGGGATTTCTGTCCACCACATCTGGGGTGCGAAAAAGATATTGTTATTCAGTAAAAAAAAAAAAATAAGTCATTTAATATCCAAAAATGTTATTCAGGAATGTTAGAAAAATATATCGCTCAATATCAAATCATGATATTCAGCAATGACAGAAAAAAAATATCACTTAATGTCAAAAAATAATATTCAGAGATGTTGGAAAATATTGGCCAATATTCACAGATGTCAAATACTAATATTCACAAATATTATTTTAGGGGGGGTCATTTAACGTTGGCCAATATCAACTTTTGATATTGGCCGATATTACATTTTGATATTGGCCAATCTCTTTGTGCTACCTGGGTGGTTTCAGTATTTTATGATTGTGCACTCTTTGAATTTCGTTCACGATAAACAAAAGAAGTCACTGCATAAGGTTTTAAACTCTGGATTACATGTTTCATTAAAACTTTCTTGTAACATATTGAAGCTTGTAAATTTAAATTTCATCACGCTCTGTTACATTGATGTAAATTTTCATTTCATTTTTTATTATCCTTAAAATTTTAGCCAGTCATAAAGCTACTTTACTTAAGTCTAATTGTATGTTATAAAATGCACGAAAGGTTAAAACATAATCAACAAACAGAGTTTAAAAATATTAGCTATCTTTTAAATTCATTGTTTATGCTGAATATAAAGGTTAAATAATTGTAACAAAAACCCTTACCCCTAATGAAACAAAAAGATAATTTTAAAAAAGACTAAAAATTATATATCTTAAAACACTGGAGATAAAATGAGAACATTTCGAAATCGTGTAATAAAATTACAGATTTTTTAAAAAAGTGGATTAGTAAATATTTTTATCGATAAAATTGACTCTATCAGATTAACAAATTCAGGTCAGACTGATCGCTTGACTGGAATACATGCCATACAGCTGCCTACATCCATGATCATAAAAACGGAATTAGGTATAGTGGCTATAATCCAATAGGGATTGTGGCGCCATGGATTTGAGTTTTTGTTTAGACTAGCGCGGACCATTGAAATATCCAATATTTTGATGCATTGTAATAATTTTACTATAAATGAAAATATGTTCATTCATTGTTATCTATATATTTAAAACGCTAAGCAATTTCTTTCGACAGTCCGTGAGAACAAACTACTGCATCAAATTACATCATTCTGTTTTTAAATGAAAGATGTTAGGACACAGATTTGTTATCATACATTCGTTTGTTCGAAAATTTAATTAATTAGCCATAATTTTAAGTTAAACTTTTACTTCTGCGTATGACGTCATAAAGTCGGCAATCTGATAACGCCCAGTGTTGCGAGGCACAGAGTAACGAGAAACTCTATGGTTACAAGAATAAAAGAGACATAATAAATATTAAAAGCACGTGGCTTTTAGGCCGAATTTTTTAATTTACAAGTTAAATTTCGGTAAAAATAATTATCCGCGTGTTTTATAAGTGAATAAAAATTCATATTTATTGTGAAGTCACGGGAATATTGTTCATTGGGTTTATTTTATCATCATGCAATATAACTTTGTTGATGCCATTTTTTAAATTACAATTAAATACAAAATATATTTTTATTTGTATACGTGGTTTTTAAGCATAAAAGTAGTGCATACAAAGTGCGTGTGAAAAGTTTGCGCCGGGGAAAATGACGTTATGCTTAGCTTGAAATGCATTTGAACATTGATAAAACTAACTAATAAGAAAAATTTATATGATTGTGTCAAGATGACGTAATTTTAACTGATTTTTCAATTTTTAATTTTAAAGGTTAGCTTCATCTTGATTGCATACCTTGATTACATGTTACCAATTACTTTTTTAAAATTAAAAAGTAATTGGTAACAAAAGTAAAGGATTTCAGGAAAATTTAAATTATTAAAAATAGTGTTATAGTAGAAAAAAAACTTGAAATAATGATTGTATTTTAACTAGAATAAACAATTAAGGCTAATATTTTATAGGAATTATTTTGGTACGTTTATTTAAGTTCATTTAACAGTTCCTTATTAGCGGCAAAGTCCTATTTCTTTCACTGTGAATTTCTCTTTCGATGTCAAAAAATGGTAGTCTATACTTTTGGTCGCCAGCCGAAACACAGTGACAATTTTTATAAATGTATAACGGTTGTGACAACAAACGGCGCTATCGCTTTAGCTTTCATCGCGCTTACATCACTTCTAAATACTACAAATTTCACTTTTTCACTACATTTTATTACATTTTACTATTTCAATTCTTACATCATCAATTAGAAAAAAAAATTAGCTTTCGATTGAAATTTACTTGAAAATTGCCGCTTAATTTAACGACTTTTTAAATAATTTTCAAGCATGAAATATTTTTCAATTCTATCGCAACAATGACTGTCAGTTTGCTTTAATAATGTAAAATAGCCCCTGGGAAAGTTACCACAATTGAAAATAGATTTCCCTAACTATCTTGAAAAGTGAAAAAAAAAAAAAAATAAATAAAACCCTGATAAATCATAAGACCCAGATAATCCATAAGATTATCAGATTATCCATTTTGGCGCTATATTTGACAAAATCAGTCAATTAAATAAAATAAAAACTATTTTCAGTTTATGATTAACATAAAATTGATATGTTGAATTCGTTGATGTAAATGTTGCATCAGAATATACTAGGAACTGGTATTTTATTATTTTTTTAAGATCCATTGGATATTTAACTGTATAAGAGGGAAAAGATCCCCGACTGTGATGATAAAAGAATAATCATCCTGATTATGTAAAGGAAACAGTGTTGAATCAGACACTTTTCCTCGGGAGGGATTTCTGAGGCTCCGGGAGAGACATTATACACTTCCGGTGGAGGAATTGCAGTTTTTGACCTTTGAAAGTATAAAATCTCAAATCTTCTGGATCCGAAAATCCAAAAATGTATTTCACAGGGGGGAAAAACTTTTAAAATAAAATATTTGAAAGACCCCTTCTTAAATAATAAAGAAGCTTATTTTACTGATATTGTTATAGTAATTTTTTTCCGTCAAGTTTTGACGGGTTCCATCTAGTCATTATTTATTACCGTTTATTTATTTTTTCATATTTCTATATAATAAAAATGTAGAAGTTCGCACATAAAATAAGACATAATTTGAAATTTATAAATGCATGTTTTCTTGCGTATATCAATTCTATTTAACGCTATTCTTATTTATAGTACATATAATACGGATACTATTAATTAGAGATGTGATGTAATTTGGCCACCATTAAGTATACGGCGTCTTCGGCGGCCCTTTTGCCGAATGTTTGGTTGACCAAATACTGAAGGTTAGTTGGCAGAATACTTTTGTCGAATACTTGTGGCTGAATATTGTGAGATACCTCGTCGAATATTGCTAGATTTCTCGACAAATAAATTCCAGATAATATTCTTTTTTCATTGTTTTTGCAATTTTTCCATTAGCCCAAACTAGCTACATTTTGACACATTCCTGAAGTTAATTTCATTCTTAATTGCACAAAATATACAGTCATTTGGGTATAACCATTATTATATATATATATATATATTTTTTTTTTTAGTTACATTTCCCTTCATTTATATTGTTGCATCAGTTTCTGTGCATTATTGTAACGCATGTTAAAAAAGTTGTCGAAATTTGTCTTATTGTATATTGTGTATGCTGGATCAATTGTCAAAGATTCTGTTAAACATACATATCCTACTTCAACCATAATTTACAAAATGCTTTAATTTAATTTGTAATTTAAGACACGTGATTTCAGAACAAAGACTTATTCTTACATTTTAGTATCACTAGGAAAACAAACTCCAGACACACAAAAAAAAAAAAAAAAAAAAAAAAAAAAAAAAAAAAAATACTTGACTAAAGGTTATTTTAGGAAATATCTAGCTATGAATTATGAGAGAGAGAGAGTATTATTATTGATTTTGACTGCAAGAAAGGATAAAAGTATCATTGGATAGTAAGAGTAGTATATATTTTAATGGAGTATACTATATATTTTAATGGAAACAACTTAACTTACCATCCTGACTTACAGAAAACAAATTTGATCTACTTAAGAATAAAAGGGTAAAATGCAATTTCATAATTTTTTGTGCCAAAATACATTTTCTAAATTAGAAAAAAAAATTAAGTACATTTAACAGTTGTAATGGCTAATAAGTTCTTATTTTCGATAAAATGTTTATGAAATACTTTTACGTAGATAAATTTATGCTATTAAAATTTAGATGTGGTAAAAATTGCTTTATCAGCATAAAGATGTTTGAAATATTGCAAGAAATACAGGGTAATCCAAATTTATTGAGCTTATTTCATGTTTAAAACAAAAAAGAACGAAATGAGTTACGTAAATGTTTATTGTTTGCTTGGAAAGACAATCAGAGACATTATAACCAGGAACTAAAATGTACAATAACTTTTCTAGAGTTACCCATTATTCCGGAAAGCATTCTTTATCTTTTGCAACCTGAGAAACCAATATCTTTTCGCGATTTAATGAAGCATTTATAAAATCAAAGTTTCTTTCGCTGCCACTGATTTTCAAAAATCTTTTTGAATATTTTTTATAGTGCTATAATAACAACTATGCCCTAGTGCTATCTATATTATAAAGGACAAACGTGTCCGTGGGTAACGCTGACGTCATTTTGCGAATGGCAACACTTGACGATGAAAATTCGGTTTTTGCGATTTTTGCTACTGCAATTTTTTTAATTTTTAATCATCGCTCATTTTCAATTTTTACAAGATTATATAGGAAAAAAGTCTACTTTCAAATGCAATTGATTATAAAACTTTATTTCAATTTACTCATTTATTATAGCATTTAAATTTTTCAAGCAAGATTTTTTTTTACTTACCCATCATACGTAGTATAGGGTAAGTCTTGTAATCGTTTTGAAAATCGAAAAAATTTTTTTGACGGATTTACACGTTTCAGACACTGGAGAATCCGAAAAACATATTTTTAGAAAAAAAAAATTTGCCGTCCGTCTGTGTGTCTGTGTGTGTGTGTCTGTAAACGCTCTATCTCCCGAACAAATTGAGATAGAGACTTGCAATTTGGTATGTACTTAGTATGTAATAATGGGAAGAAGCCTATTTCATTTCAATAACCTCGATTAATTTAACCGGAACATTTTTTTTTCGGACTCTCGAAATATTCGTTCTGATGAAAGGTATATAAAAATTTTCGAAATTGTTTATTTTAAGGAGTAAATATAAAAGACAATAAAAAAACATAAATTTCGCATAAAACATGAAGTCGATCGGATAATGAGTTGCCGAGATATTTGTAATCCTATTTTCCACACTCTTCGATTTTTCTTGACCCTGTATTTCATCCAAATTTCACTTCAAATATATATTTTAATTGGAAATGTGACGCTTAATCAGATGCAATAAACCGCTAGTTAATAGGAGTATTATTTTTGGAGTTATAAGGATGTTTCTTTCAAGCAATTCAGTAATCGAGCCTTTTTATGACGTCATCAAGCCACGATTTTATTTGAATTGCAATGCATTTTATAAGTAGTTTACACATTTTTATTTTAATGTTTTACATTATACATATACATGATGGGTAAGTATTACGGTGGCCCCCAACGACTAGTTTAATCTATCTCTACCGCCTGCAGACGATATTTCAAAATATTTAATCCGTTTGCACTTTAAACAATATAAAAATTCAGCATTTGTTTCCAGATAATATTGAATAACGATATAAAAACTTCATTAAGCAATAAATAAAGTAGTAGAAATTTAACAGACATGTAATCTTAAAATCGCTGAAATTATCAGAATTACAAACTGCTGTAGATAACGAAATTTTTAGCGATTTCTTCGGTTATTAACTTCTTGCACAAGGCCAATACGAAATTACCGCTTTGAATAAATTTCAAGATTTCATTTGAATATATAAATGACACCTGTCATATAAAAATGCCCTTTGGTGTTGTTAAAGGGCAATCTAAAAGATTATTAAATATAAAAAATCTGTTAGAGTTTCGAAAATAAATAAATAAATGGCTTTCACCTATATTCTCTATCCCGGGAAGCCCGGGTTGGATGCCCTAGTAATAAAAATCGCCGTCTACCGGCTTGCGTGAAACTTATTTAATGTTTAAAATGTTGTTGTGTAAAACTGTTTTAAATTGTCTTTCCAAGAAAGCAATAAACATGTACGTACCTCATTTTGTTCTTTTTTATTTCTAACAGGAAATGCGCTCAATGATTTCGAACCACCCTGTACATCATCCACGTTTAATAACAAAGACTGTTTGCACATAAATCTAATAAAATAAATTCTGTCGAACTAACCATATTGGATATAAGTTAACTGAAGTTCCAGTCTTAAAATTTCAGCCATTGTAGAGGAAGCAGCAATCATATATCAGTGTCGTTTGTAGTTTTCATTCGTAAATTTAAATCTTGAGTATTACGTAATTTGTATTTTGTTAGTTACCATGTTTACCACCTGGCAACTTCAAATCTATGCTGGTACATATTTTTAGGGAGTGAAATAAAATAGTAAAAGTAAATCCTCAGTTGATGAGATGCGTGGGATGCTGTACTGTAAATCTGTCATTAGCACTACTTTCATAACTTGGTCGGACAGCAAAAATATAATTTTTTGCTTTGCCAGTTTAAATGTTTAGGAACTCTTTCATTAACCCATTTATCCAGAGATATGGGAAATGTGAGGTGAGAATTTCAAGATTCTCTGATAGCATATCATCAAATAATCAATAAATGTATTATTTAATAATAAATATGTACGAAGTCAGAACCGCGCATTTTTGTGTTTGTGAAATTTTTATAAGAAAATAATTACAAGTTAATAATTAACTATTACTAGTTACTAGCAGAGCTGCCAACCTCTCATTAATATTCCGTAATATGTGCGTTAATTCGGCCCAGGTTTAACACGTTTCGCACCAGAAATTTTTTTAAGAAATGAAATGAAATAAATTCTACGAGGAAACCTGAAATTAAATAAAGATTCATCCAAAAACTTTTCTTGTTGCGAAACTTGTTAAACCTGGGTCAAATTAACCCACATATAACGGAATATTAATTAGATGTTGGCAGCTCTGGTTACTAGTTATCTATTTCTTAGTTGTTTTTTGTGCTTTGTGCATTATTTAATATTTAAATTTGCAATCGTGTTATAAAAAAAAATATTTCTAACAGCAATCTTTCAAACATTTCCTCAATATAAGTACGAAAAACATCCTGCAATATGAAAACCACTTCAAAATATACTGCATAATCAAAGTGAGTACAGTTATAACACCATTTTTCAATGTAAATTTTGCCCTATTTAATCGCAGAAAAAATTATATTCAGGAAAAAAATATAGAAAAATAGAAGAAAAATTAGATAAAGATATCTAATCTGAAATAGTGGTACTTACACTTCTTGGAAATTATAAAAGTTGTACGCACTTGTGCATAATTTTTATTTAGATGGTACAACAAGAAAGAAAAATCATGCATCGTGATTAGATTATAAAATATTTACCAACACTAACAGAATATTATTAAGAAATTTAATTTTTTTCCATGAAGTAAATGCAATATTTAAATAAGCAATAAAAAAAACCTATAACGCAATAAAAATCCATTTTCATCAATGTCAGTATCCGCTAATGTATGCGAATTCTATTGTGCATACTTGTACATGACTTTTATAATTTAAATACATCATTTAATACACTAAAAATGAGATAAGTTTGAAAATGCATCCAGAGCTGAAAACGCACTTTCCAGCAATTATCGATCATTGTCATTCATTTTGTCGAATTATTTTGTGCCTCGCTGTAAATGAACGAGAAATGGTACGCGATCTATAATATATAGAAAACTTTTTCTAGAACATCCCAATGCCTCTTTTTAGTTGCATTCATAATTATATAAATATGTAGCACCTATAGTCGTCGACTGATCCGTCCGTCCGTCCGACTGTCCGCATATAACAGCGTAAAAACTACCCAACAAAAGGGTTTGAAATTTAAGATATATATAACCGTTGCAAAATTTTGTCGAATCATTTCAAATTTTATGAAAATCGAATCAAAACTTAAAAAGATATTAAAAAAAGTATTTATTAAGTAATTTGGTTTTATTTTAAATTGGTACATCCTTATTATAGCAGCTTCTGAGGATTAATCGTCAAGCGACTGAGATGTATCGTCAAGTTATCTGACATGCATGACGTTATAGTCATATATGACGTATATGACATTTTATAACCTCTATGACCAAATTATAGTCATATATGATGTATGTGACATTTTATAACCTCTATGACCAAATTATAGTCATATATGACGTAGCAGCCATATATGACGGCCAGCAACGTTGAACACCTTTGAGGCATGGACTCAATGAGGCTGTTAATGACGAGTTGGGGAATTCTGCCCCACTCTTCCAGAAGAGCTCTTTCCAGTTCTTGGAGAGTTTGTGGGGGTTGTTGGCGGCCAGAAACTCGTCTTCCTAGAGCGTCCCAAACGTGCTCGATTGGATTCATGTCTGGAAAACACGCTGGCCATTCCATTCGAACGATTCCTTCCTCGAAAAGGAAATCCTCCACCAGGTTTACACGATGTGGCCTGCAGTTATCGTCCATTAAAATGAAGTTATCTCCGATTGCTGCAGCGTAAGGGACTACAATAGGTCTGAGGATCTCATCCCTATATCGGCGACCAGTCAGAGCTCCATCTCGAATGATGTAGAGGTCAGTGCGCCCGTCAATGGAGATGCCACCATACACCAACACTCCTCCACCGCCAAATCTGACACTTTCGTGCACGAACGCAGGATTATTTCTACTGCTACGGTCCCTCCAGATGAAAATACGCCTATTATCCGGATGCACAGAAAAACGGGACTCGTCAGAAAACAGAATATTGCTCCATTCATTTCTCCTCCAGTTGACATGCTCGGTTGCCCACTCCCTGCGGTCGCGACGATGCCTTGATGTTAATCTAACACATACCATCGGTCGGCGAGCATACAGACCTACAGCATGGAGCCGGTTTCGGACAGTCTGAGTTGAAATTGTGGTGCCTGTAGCCGAGCGAAGGTGTTGTTGGAGAAGAGTAGCGTTCATGTTTCGGTGTCTTCGAGATGTTAACGCTAAATACCGATCTTCATTGGGCGTTGTTGCCCGTCTACGACCTTGCACTGGTCTTCGGCCTGCACATCCACTCTCCAAAAAACGGTTCCAGATCCTGGAAATGACACTTTGTGACACTCCAATGGCTTGCGCTACTTCTGCTTGAGTTTGGCCCCCTTCTAACCTACCAACAATTCTCCAAGCTTCTGAATCTGTCAAATGACTTCGCTGAGACATCGTACTCATCGAAACAAAGCAATCACTGAATGCCGATCATCCTTGTCTTCATTCTCTTTTATCCAGTTGAAAGTCAAATTTCATTCGCTGCCGCTGAAGCGACGTTTTTGACGTCGAACTCAAAATTTGCATACTCCACAGTTTGAAAACCAGAAAAATTTGCATTTGTGGTTCTCTTCTTCTATTTTCGGCAAAATAAATTTCGTTTATATCTTTATTTTATGTAAAACTTCAAATATCCTTTAATTGTTTTGAGCAGTGTATTTAAGATGGAGTCCTATTACTTCCATATTACTGAATTTAAAAACCGAATTTGTATACTAAAATTGTTTAATTATAGCAGTCCTATAATCTACCGACAGATTTTTGGAAAGATGTTTCCGGAGAAATAGATACTAAATGAAAAAAAGTCTAAATATGGATTTCAATTTCTGAAATTCTCAAAGCTAAGCTTAAGTTTTCCATTTGAATTTTCAGTAAATGTCAACAAAAGATAAAATTTTGCTAACTTAAAATGTACTTATTTTATTACGAAAATTAAACATATCATAATAACAGTCGATATAATTAATTTCATTGAAATAATAACAGTACGAACGCACCTCATTTGTCACGTTTGACGGGCAATTTCCAACTTGTTAATTTATTTAAGTTTGAACTATCATGACGTCATTAAAATTCTCTGCAAACGATTTTTCCCCGTATATCACAATGTAATGGAATTCTTTTGTGACTCTCTGTAATTGAAGTTGAAATGCGACTTATTCTATACACCTCAAAATCATATTCTGTTATCATGTTACCATTTCAGTTATATCAGTGACATTACGTTTGAAATATCATAAGATTAACAAAATGCATCGCAAACGATTTTTCCTCATACATCATAGTATAAAGGAAATTTCTGCGTGTCCATGTAAAAAAAAAACTATAAATACAAATTCTACATTTTCAAAATTAAACATATCATAATAATAGACGATATAATTCATTTTATTGAAATAATAACAGTACGAACGCACCTCATTTGTCACGTTTGACGGGCAATTTCCAACTTGTTAATTTAATTATGTTTGAACTATCATGACGTCATTAAAATTCTCTGCAAACGATTTTTCCTCGTATATCACAATGTAATATAATTCTTTTGTGAGTCTCTGTAAGTGAACTTGAAATGCCACTTATTCTATACAACTCAGAATCATATTCTGTTATCATGTTACCATTTCAGTTATATCAGTGACATTACGTTTGAAATATCATAAGATTAACAAAATGCATCGCAAACGATTTTTCCTCATACATCATAGTATAAAGGAAATTTCTGCGTGTCCATGTAAAAAAAAAAACTATAAATACAAATTCTACATTTTCAAAACCAAACATTCCATAGTAAACCTCAATAACATATAAAATTACATGACTATATTTACGAGATATACAGTTCGATAAGACGGACAAAAAACAAGACTGAAAGACTGAGATAAATGAATTCATATACACTTTTTTAATATTTTGGAACGTTTTAAAAAAAGAATATAAAATATAATTTTCTCACAAAATCATAAAAAATGGTGCTGTTATGAAATCATTGTAAAAGTAATTTTTACACACAAAATACATGAACACAATTTAATCTATATTTAATAGTATACATATGTTTAATGAAACTCAATTGATTTAAAAGATATAAACTAGATATTCTCTAAACTATTTCGCATGTTCCAATTATTTAACTAACATTAGTGATTCCAATAATGGAGCATAAATAAAATATTTTAATTGCCTTTCGAAATATAATTAATTCGTCATTACCTTTAAATGATTATTATGAAAGGAGTAATTATTAAATCATAAACCATTTCCAACTTTTTGCAATTAATTATAAACTAATCATGGAAAACTTCTACCTTCGTCGGAACTGTTACAAAATTAATTTTGCTACATAAAGTACATAAATAAAATTTATTACGTATAATTGATTAAAAAAGCATTATTAATATTTTCTTAACTTGTGTTCCAATTATCTGTTTGTCTTTTCTGATTCTAATAATGAAACATTTAAAAATAATTATGTTTTCTCGTTGAAATGTAATATACTCAGTACTAATTTCAGATTATTAATATTAAAGGAACAAATATCAACTCTTGAATAAATTCGAATTGTTTACAATTAAATACGAATTAATTACTAAATACTTCTATTTTTGAACAAAATTTTTGATTTTGGGAAATAACATCGCTTTGGCTATTTATTAAATTTATTTTATTTATTAAATTTATTTTATTAAACATATAATTATATAATAATGTTTAATTATTTGTGTCGCATACTTTTTAATAAAAACAATTATATAATTATATTTATAAAGTTGTAAAATTTACATATTACTAATTATGCATTAAAATTATAAGTTCTTGGAAACACACAAGATAAGAACAGACCTATGCTATATATTAAATTATTTCTTTATCCGTTATAATGATAATATATATATTCTTTATTCGAATTGTTTGTAATTAATTACAAATTAATTACTAAATACTTCTATTTTTTGATAAAATTTTGATTTTGGGAAATACTATGGCTTCGGCTATTTAAAAATCACATATAATTATATAATCAAGTTTAATTATTTACCTTTTACTTTAAAAAAATGGCATAATTATATTTATAATTAAGTTATATTTTAATTATATTTATAATAACTTCCATTTTACTAATTATGCTTTAAATTTGTATATTCTTAGAAACACACAAGATTAGAACAGACATAAGCTATATATTAAATGATTTCTTTATTCGTTATAATGGTCCAGTTATCTTAATTATAACAAGTGATCTTTCTGGATCTAGTAATGGTAAAATAAATATTTTTATTTCCCTTCGAAGTGGAAAAAAATCATCATCAGCTTTAGATAATTATTATGGATGGAAAAATTACTTAATCTGGAATAAATCAAATATTGTAATTAATTACGAATTATTCACCGAAAACTTCTATTCTTCGCCCAAACTTTTGCTATTGGGGAAATTTATCGTTTCGATTACTTGACAAGCTTACACAATTATATAATAATATTTAACTGTTTAATGAATTTTTTTAGTAAAAAAAAAATTAAAAGAGATTTTTTTTAAAAGTTGTAATAACTTACATTTTACAAATTATGTACCAATACTCTTATTTCTTGGAATAACTCCATACAGTTTTATTTAATATTTATAGTTATGTTTACAAATATATATTTATATATTCTAATAAATATTAAAATAATAAATGACACAAAATAACAACAGAATCCTCACGTCCATGGACCGTAACGAATTTCCTTAAAGTTGGAAAACACGTGCCCTCTAAAAACGACATTTTCAAAACTGAGCAAAAAATACTCAATTCTGAGTATGTCGCATAGTCAAAATGTCTCCGAATCAAAATTACTCAAATTTGAAACATGTATATGTACTCATTTCTGAAAACATGCACACACTCAAGAATAATACATCATATGCTCACATTTGAGTATGTCCATGTTTCAAAAATGAGTATGAACTGACTTCTATATGCTCATTTTTGAGTATTTCCATGTTTCAGAAATGGGTTTGAACTGATTCTAATCATTTTGGAGTATGTCCATGTTTTAAAAATGAGTATGAATTGACTTCTATATGCTCATTTTTGAGTATTTCCATGTTTCAGAAATGAGTATGAACTGACTTCTATATGCTCATTTTTGAGTATTTCCATGTTTCAGAAATGAGTTTGAACTGATTCTAATCATTTTGGAGTATGTCCATGTTTTAAAAATGAGTATGAACTGACCTGTATGTGCTCATTTTTGAGTAGGTCCATGTTTCAATATTCTAAATATTTCTGGTATTTCACAATTGAAAGCATTGGGCCGTACTATTTGAAACAAAAAGTTTCATAACAAAATGAAAACATCGATTTACTCAGATTTCAAAGTGTCATTTTTCTCAGTGTAGACCCTGGACCAACAGTTACTTATATATGGAAACTTTATTAGGTATACCTGTCTTGTTAGCGACTAAATATATAAAAAAAGATAATTTGTAACTAGCTTTATAAATGAAATCATTCGTTTATTTGTTCTAATTTTCTTTCAGTGTTCAGCGGACACGCATGCGTAACTATCACGACAAAAATAATATTTCTCAAATACAGCACCGAAACTGCCAGAAAGCTGTTTGTATTAAAAATAACTAAAACTACTTGGCGAGTCAAACTTAAATTGTGAATTCTCGTACATGAAACTTCAGGAAATCAATTTTCATAGGTTTCAATTCAAACTATTTTCGGAAATTTAATTGGAAAATAAACGTTTTTCGAAATTAATTTTCGAAAACAATATAGATTGTTATTTAAGAATTTTTTAATAGAAATCCATTTATAGATGCTACAAATTTTACATTCCATTCACCTGGTAGTTTTTGAGTTATCCTTTACAAACTAACCACATTATAGGGTAAAGTATCCGATTGCCGAGATCCTCCTAATCCCAACACACTAACGTCAACTTAAAATTAATAATAATAAGGCTTTAAATGATCGTAGAAATTCGAAATTGGCGCCATAATCTCAAAAAATATTTTTTGTTATCACATTATGGCGCCAATTTCGAATTTCTACGATCATTTAAAAGCTTTTTTTGACAGCATGGCGCCAGTTTCGAATTTATACGATCTTTTAAAGCCTTTTTTTTTTACAACTTGACGTTAGGGTGTCGGTATTCAGATAATTTACGCTAATCTGTTTTGCAACGATTACAAAAGAATTCTACATCAGGAGTTCCAAATTTTAAATCTTTATAAATCCTAAACTGCTTGACAGAATGGCTTCGCATTTGGAATCCTAAAGTAAAATTCACCGAAAAAGTTAAACATGATCTACAGATTAGGTGTTCGTATTAATTAGGTGTTCGTATTGAAAATTTCAGAGTTTGGTACAATTTCAGTGTGAAGATGACATCTCGAGCTTATATTTTTAACAAAAACTGAAAAAAAAAAATTATTTCTCGTCGAACTGTCTGTTTCAGTTTTTTTTGTGACAATTTGGAGATTAGAATGTATGGAATGTTCTCTTTTTTTGTGTATTGTGTACGTATTGACTGTATATTGTTCTTTTTCCGCACTGAAAAAGACGCTGAAATATATGCACCGGAAAAATTATGACAAAAAATATATCAAATAAACAAAATTCAAAATTCAATTTGTTAATGTAGATTGATTTTATCCTCTAAGCAAGTTACATAATTGTCTATTTCAGACGATTATAGAAATCAAACAAACGTAACATTAACGACAAACATCGGTTCATGATTTCATGAAGGTAGATTTTTATCTTTTTACAGGCTGCTAGTTAAGAATATGGAATTAAAAAATGATTCAAAAATTAATTTCATGCATATTATTTTAAAAAAAATATTAGTAGTTATAACTAAAAGAATTATAAACGATCATTTTGGCCATTTTTCATAATGCACAATTTAAAAATTTACGTGAAATTACGTATTTAATTCTTTGCAAATTCGGTAGACTTACTTAAAATTATTCGATATTATAAGAAATACACTTACTTTTTTTTAACTTATAAATGAACTTATTATTCGAACAGTTATGCTGCTATTCGGGTACATTGGCCTAAAAGTGCAAGATTAACTATAAAAAATAAAAGCAAGATGGCGAAACGAAAGTTCCAGTGAAAAACTTTGTAGAGAATATGGCAGTGTATGTAGATGTTATTTTAGGCGTGGTCGCAAAAAAAAAAAAATGCTATTTGCGATCAGAATTTTGAGAGGCAAATATAATTGTTTGAATACTGGAACAGGTGTTGTCGATTTAGCAAGCTTTTTTAGAGTTTCCTTCATCTCACGAAACTCTATTCGTCCAGCTACATTGTCTGTCCGTCACAGAACCGATTCTCAGAAACAATATGGCATACATACTTGAAATTTTGTGTACTTATAACTGAAAATCATAAAATTTTGAAAAAATCGTATTATTTTAATGTAGAGAGATAAAAAACCAAAAATCTAACAGCCTTTTCCTATTAAATTTAAACATTTTTCGTTATAGCAGTTGCCAACAATAAAAAATCCACAATAAAATTCTTTCTACAGTAATTAATTTTCTATTGTAAGATTTCCACGTGAAAAATGAAAATGAAATAAAAAGTTTCACCAATTGAAAAAAGTTTAATATGACGTCACATTGGTAATAAAACGAAAATTTTCAAACATTTCTCAATAATACAAGTAATAGAGTAATAGAGAAAGCAAGTAGATATGACGTCAGCAAGTGATTATAACGTCATATGAGTTTGAGGAACGTATTGAATCATGATAAAAACCAGTTATGAAAAATTGGCATATTTTAACGTTTCGAAGGTCTCTATATAACATGTTTAATTTTGAAATTGATTTTTTTTTAATATCGCATTAAGTCCACATGACAGATATTATTATAATAGTGTATAATAGGGGGTTCACCCGCTATCGAGCCGGTTCAGATATTCGAAAAAACGAGAAAAATAGACCAGTGAATTTTTACTTTATAAAAAACATGACTCTTTTTTTTTTTTTTTTTTTTGAAAATAAAATTTATTTTTCTTTATCAAAGAAGAGATAAAGCGTTTTGAAAGGAATATTAAACGAAACCCTTTGTGCAAAATAAAAATGCAGCTTAATTTTCGAAACTAATGCTGTGCCTCTGCAATCTGTTAGTATGAGTACTTTACTAGTTTAGGACGATGTCACACATATTCTATCTGTATTCTATTCTACCTTTTGTGCATTACAGACAAATCTGATTTCTTCTTTTTCTAATCTACGATTAAGAAATAACTATAAATATACCGATAGTAAATTCTATAAATAATTTTTTTGAAGGATAGTTCACGTATTTCTTTTAATTATTTGTTAAATTTTTAAATTTTTGAGAATGCATCACAAATTGTTTATCAAAATTAAACATATTCTTTTGACAATCTGTAATCAGTGAAAACGCTTGTTTTTAATATTTTATTGAAACAAAATTTTAATAATATATTTAAAGTAAAAAATAAAATAATTTACCGTTTAATATTTAAATGAAATATATGAAACGTTTCAATATATTATAAAAAAAAAGGATGAATCGCATATTATTGTGTATGAATATTCCAGTTCCATTTTTTCAGGATGCAGAATCGAATATGTATTAGCAAGCATTTATCAATATAACTAAATCAACACTAAGGTAAAATAAAATACAACGTTAAAACACCAGTATAATTGAATCTACAGATATAGATTCAACTATACTGGTGTTTTAACGTTGTATTTTATTTTTACTTTAATTATATCGCTCCAAGCTCCAAATTAATATTTATTAAATCAACACTAAGTTGGAACCCGTCAAAATGTGACAGCTTGGTAAATAAATGTACAACTGAGCAGCCTTTCACAGCATATAAAAAGGTTGAGTATCACTTCCTTAAATTGATACATACTCTTTGAGCATTACGAGGAGGGGGGGGGGTGCAAACATAAAATAAATGCATACAACTTGGGTGGAATATAATCAACAGATTATTGCTAAATGTGGAAAATTGTGGTACTGATAGAAAGAGAGGGAGAGACATTAAAAAGTTACTTTCGCACCGATGAAAAGAAAAATGACCAATGTCGGATAACGACAATCTTATACGATTGTCGTGTCGTGTCGTGTCGGTAAATAGAATAGTACTCTTAAGTTCTTTGAAGTGAAATACATAGATATATGCACCATGGAAACCACGCTAGATACATAAATATATAGAGTAAATTTTATTATCTCACACCCTAAACTACTAAATTTGTCACATTTTAATTTTTTTTTTCATTTTTCAATTTCATTTCTTTGAATATAACAAATAATAACACCTTGTAAATATATACTTCTTTTTAATTGTTAAAAGGTGTAAAATAAAAAGAGTATAAATATTAAAATATGTTTTATTAGACTGTTGACATATGTTTTATTTATAAAATATTTTTGTTTGTTTTAATAATGGCTCAGATTGAGCTGAAACATATGTCAGCAGTTTAATAAAACCTATTTTACAGTTTATAATATTTTTATTTTACACGTTTTAGCAATTAAAAAGAAGTATTCATTTCTTCGAATTGGAGGACAGACAGACATGCAAAAAGCAAACTGCATTATAAGCATGAATGCAATGCACGTACTAAAATTACATTCTTGTATACTACATTGAAAGTTTTGTTACCTTTTCACTCGGTTTGAAACTTTTCAATTTAACAACACGGCTCAATTAAATGATAAACTATCGTCGTCGTCTGACATCGATTGCATGCAAAATGCATTCATTTACACTACTACTATAAAATCCTCATCGAAATGGGTAGGTGGAAAAGCACGAAGTGTATGAATGCATTTTTAGTCCACTGATGTCAGATAAATACAATTGAGGGGTACAATTGAATGACACTGGAGTAAGTCAAAAAAATTGAAAATCAAGATAATCATATTTTCACTGAGCGTATATTAATTTCTGTTCAATGTGCCATCAAATATGTCATAGTTCCCTTAGGGACGGCAGACCTTAACAGAGGGCAAAACAAGTTGGACCACTCAATGCAACGGAAATACAACAAGTTTCACAAAACCCTGCATTTCTCAAATCACTAAATTTTGAATTACTCCACTGTCATTCTAACACCTGCAATTGTGTACGATTTATCAGTGTCGTGTTGGTAAATGGGAAAGAACCTTTACATTCTTTGAACTGAAGTAGATATAGATATGCACCAGGCAAACCAGAAACGTGCATAAATAAATATGCAAACATTTATTATCGTACAACGTAAACCACTAAATTTGTCATCCTTTTCTTCGAATTGATGTCCAGACAGACATGCACCAGTCAAAACGTACTATACGTATGAATGCGCATTCTAAAATTATCTTCACTGAAAGGTTTGTTATATTTTGCCCATATTTAAATCTTTAAATTCTTTGAATTGAAATACATTCTGTGACTGAATATTCCTTAGATCCCTAATTTAAATTGTGATTAATTTTTTTTTTTTTTAATTTTTAAAGGGGAAAATACTCATAACTTTTATATGATACCACTACACTTTAATATTTTTAACTCAAACATACATTTTTCACTCAGCTGGAAAAATAACAATTCGTATGATATATTTACCAATAAGTATGACTGAGTTAAAAATAATAAAATGTATCTATATTTCCATCGTTTAATGGCGCCCCATTACCCACGTTACAATGTGTTGAGCTGTAAACATGGCGGACCAAATGTTTTTGCCAATACGGTCGTCTAAGTGAATGATGTCCGCCGGTTGTCGGTCCAAGTATCTCAATAGTTACAGCGTTCGCAATTTAATTGTGACGCCCGCTACGCTGGTCAATTTCTCTTAAGGAACCTTTAATCAAACGAAATATTGACCTTGAAATTGACCCTGTGTTTTAAAAGATCTTAGGTTCGACTCCTGGCATGGACACGTTTTTACTCAGTTAGAAAAATAACAATTCGTATGATAACACTACAATTTGACAAATTTTTTTATTGTCTTCTATATCACATCTACATAATACAGTAAAACATCCATAACAGACACCTGCCTTAACCCCTTGAAGGGCACCGGTATATTATATATACCATTTAATTTTAATCCCAAAATGCCACAATGACACCAGAATTTTATAATCAAATTTTGAATTTATGAGGTACATGTGGAAAAGCTTTTACTAATTTTTAAATAAATTAGTTTGTGAATCCTGGTGTCAACCAATCATTTCAATATTTTAGCTACAAGATTGCCCCTGAAGGGGTTAAGCAAACACATTTAAATTTCTATCACCTACATATTTATATGTAACTAGCAAGCTACGCCCGCTACGCTGGTCAATTTCTCTTAAGGAACCTTTAATCAAACGAAATATTGACCTTGAAATTGACCCTGTGTTTTAAAACCATACGGACCTTTACTTGGAATGTTCTTCCTCATTTCTGAAACGATTAACAAAACGATTTTCTTAACGTTGGATTTTAATAAAGTTACAATGCTTCAAATATTATGAAATTGATATGACTCACTGAGGTGGACTAAAATATGCTATTTGTCGAAAAATGAATAAAAATCCGGCACTCGTGACATTATAATTCACTTTTATATTTTGACAGAATAATAAGGCTAACTATAATTTGTGACTCGTGGCTATAGCCAGTATATAGGCTGCCGTTATCATTATCTTTTTATGCGTAAAGGTTTAGCTATGGTACTCAATTGTGAAATTTGGTAATTTTTTTTAATTCAATATTTGAAAAACGGCATAATTATTGGATTTGAAATTTATATCAAGAAAAATACAAATTGTTACTTTTCTAACGCAGTCTGTTTAACAATTTTCTGACAAATACTTTTCGAGATATTAATTTTTTCAGTAACTTCAAATGTTTCGTTTTCCGAGATTAATCTGTGGCAACGATTAGCGAAAATCTCAGTCGTCAGCAACACATAGCTTTTTATTAAAGAGGATAATACTTCTGAATAGCGGACACTTCCGAATAGCCTACAAATGTAATGGTTCTGAGGTGTCTGATATTAAGATATTTAACTGTGTTTTCATTTAATTAGTGCATAAATGCTGCCAAGCAATCTTTTCATGATACTTATTTATTTACATGCATTTATATTAAAAACAGCAAATCTAATGCTCTATCCTTAAGGTAAAGCTGAGAAAAGTAAGTAATTCTAGATGCATTTTACTTTAAAAAATATTTCATTTTTTCCAAGAATTTTGGTATATAATTTTTAAATATTTCTGATATCCGACTATATCTTCATGACTCAAGAAAGTTTTTCATTAATCGAGATTTAACCAAAACAAACTTTTTCACAATTTAGAAAGATACACAGTGTTGGCATCTAGCAATTAGCTCTTAAACTGTGAATCTAGCAGACAGTTTCATAAATCATTATTAGTAGGTATTAAAACAGTTCAAACGCATTAAGCGACAAAGTAAGTAATGCTATAGAACATCATAATTGTGACAGCTGACTGTACTAGATATGAAAATAGCATTTAGAAGAGTAAAAATTAATGAATTTTTAAAATTATACCGAGCCGTGTTAAGTAATCAACTTTACCATTTTCGCTAATTCGTATTAGTGATATAATTGTGCATATGAAATTACAATGAGAAAAATAGTATTTAAATATCTTACAGATAGTAACTTTCCCCAAGTTAATATTTTCAGGTGCAAGATACAATGTTTTCATGAAGACGAAAATATTAGAATCAGAATCAAACATTTATTTAGTAGCCTAAAGCAAGTGAATTAACGTTTAGTATTACTAATACAAAAGTAAAAAATAATAGTATAGACAGTTTTGCTCTTAAAGATAGTTTTTGAAATATAGCAAATCCAACAATACTTATTCATTAAATACTGCTCAAAAAAGTCTCGTCTGAAGAAACTCGGGAAAAAGCAACGAGACGAAAATTGATTTTACATTTTTTTATTCAAATTGAAACTGCAAAAATGATTTCTCATATACGTCTTTCAGATTAATACAGCTTAGTATTACTAATAAAAAAGTAAAAAATAATAGTATAGACATGTGAGGAAACAGTTTTACTCTTTAAAATCGTTTTTGAAATGTAACAAATCCAAAAATACTTATGCATTAAATTCTGCTCAAAACAGTCTCCTCTGAAGAAACTCTGAAAAAGCAGCGGGACGAAAATTGATTTTACATTTTTTTATTCAAATTGAAACTGAAAAAAAGATTTCTCATATACGTCTTTCAGATTAATACAGCTTAGTATTACTAATAAAAAAATAAAAAATAATAGTATAGACATGTGAGGAAACAGTATTACTCTTTAAACTCGTTTTTGAAATATAGCAAATCCAAAAATACTTATGCATTAAATTCTGCTCAAAAAAGTCTTCTTTGAAGAAACTCTGGAAAAAGCAGCGAGACGAAAATTGATTTTACACTTTTTTATTCAAATTGAAACTGCAAAAAAGGATTTCTCATATACGTCTTTCAGATTAATACAGCTTAGTATTACTAATAAAAAAGTAAAAAATAATAGTATAGACATGTGATGAAACAGTATTACTCTTTAAACTCGTTTTTGAAATATAGCAAATCCAAAAATACTTATGCATTAAATTCTGCTCAAAAAAGTCTTCTTTCTGGAAAAAGCAACGAGACGAAAATTGATTTTAGACTTTTTTATTCAAATTGAAACTGCAAAAAAGGATTTCTCATATACGTCTTTCAGATTAATACAGCTTAGTATTACTAATAAAAAAGTAAAAAATAATAGTATAGACATGTGATGAAACAGTATTACTCTTTAAACTCGTTTTTGAAATATAGCAAATCCAAAAATACTTATGCATTAAATTCTGCTCAAAAAAGTCTTCTTTCTGGAAAAAGCAACGAGACGAAAATTGATTTTACACTTTTTTATTCAAATTGAAACTGCAAAAAAAGGATTTCTCATATACGTCTTTCAGATTAATACAGCTTAGTATTACTAATAAAAAAGTAAAAAATAATAGTATAGACATGTGATGAAACAGTATTACTCTTTAAACTCGTTTTTGAAATATAGCAAATCCAAAAATACTTATGCATTAAATTCTGCTCAAAAAAGTCTTCTTTCTGGAAAAAGCAACGAGACGAAAATTGATTTTACACTTTTTTATTCAAATTGAAACTGCAAAAAAGGATTTCTCATATACGTCTTTCAGATTAATACAGCTTAGTATTACTAATAAAAAAGTAAAAAATAATAGTATAGACATGTGATGAAACAGTATTACTCTTTAAACTCGTTTTTGAAATATAGCAAATCCAAAAATACTTATGCATTAAATTCTGCTCAAAAAAGTCTTCTTTCTGGAAAAAGCAACGAGACGAAAATTGATTTTACACTTTTTTATTCAAATTGAAACTGCAAAAAAGGATTTCTCATATACGTCTTTCAGATTAATACAGCTTAGTATTACTAATGAAAAAGTAAAAAATAATAGTATAGACATGTGATGAAACAGTATTACTCTTTAAACTCGTTTTTGAAATATAGCAAATCCAAAAATACTTATGCATTAAATTCTGCTCAAAAAAGTCTTCTTTCTGGAAAAAGCAACGAGACGAAAATTGATTTTACACTTTTTTATTCAAATTGAAACTGCAAAAAAGGATTTCTCATATACGTCTTTCAGATTAATACAGCTTAGTATTACTAATAAAAAAGTAAAAAATAATAGTATAGACATGTGATGAAACAGTATTACTCTTTAAACTCGTTTTTGAAATATAGCAAATCCAAAAATACTTATGCATTAAATTCTGCTCAAAAAAGTCTTCTTTCTGGAAAAAGCAACGAGACGAAAATTGATTTTACACTTTTTTATTCAAATTGAAACTGCAAAAAAGGATTTCTCATATACGTCTTTCAGATTAATACAGCTTAGTATTACTAATAAAAAAGTAAAAAATAATAGTATAGACATGTGATGAAACAGTATTACTCTTTAAACTCGTTTTTGAAATATAGCAAATCCAAAAATACTTATGCATTAAATTCTGCTCAAAAAAGTCTTCTTTCTGGAAAAAGCAACGAGACGAAAATTGATTTTACACTTTTTTATTCAAATTGAAACTGCAAAAAAGGATTTCTCATATACGTCTTTCAGATTAATACAGCTTAGTATTACTAATAAAAAAGTAAAAAATAATAGTATAGACATGTGATGAAACAGTATTACTCTTTAAACTCGTTTTTGAAATATAGCAAATCCAAAAATACTTATGCATTAAATTCTGCTCAAAAAAGTCTTCTTTCTGGAAAAAGCATCGAGACGAAAATTGATTTTACACTTTTTTATTCAAATTGAAACTGCAAAAAACGATTTCTCATATACGTCTTTCAGATTAATACAGCTTAGTATTACTAATAAAAAAGTAAAAAATAATAGTATAGACATGTGATGAAACAGTATTACTCTTTAAACTCGTTTTTGAAATATAGCAAATCCAAAAATACTTATGCATTAAATTCTGCTCAAAAAAGTCTTCTTTCTGGAAAAAGCAACGAGACGAAAATTGATTTTACACTTTTTTATTCAAATTGAAACTGCAAAAAAGGATTTCTCATATACGTCTTTCAGATTAATACAGCTTAGTATTACTAATAAAAAAGTAAAAAATAATAGTATAGACATGTGATGAAACAGTATTACTCTTTAAACTCGTTTTTGAAATATAGCAAATCCAAAAATACTTATGCATTAAATTCTGCTCAAAAAAGTCTTCTTTCTGGAAAAAGCAACGAGACAAAAATTGATTTTACACTTTTTTATTCAAATTGAAACTGCAAAAAAGGATTTCTCATATACGTCTTTCAGATTAATACAGCTTAGTATTACTAATAAAAAAGTAAAAAATAATAGTATAGACATGTGATGAAACAGTATTACTCTTTAAACTCGTTTTTGAAATATAGCAAATCCAAAAATACTTATGCATTAAATTCTGCTCAAAAAAGTCTTCTTTCTGGAAAAAGCAACGAGACGAAAATTGATTTTACACTTTTTTATTCAAATTGAAACTGCAAAAAAGGATTTCTCATATACGTCTTTCAGATTAATACAGCTTAGTATTACTAATAAAAAAGTAAAAAATAATAGTATAGACATGTGATGAAACAGTATTACTCTTTAAACTCGTTTTTGAAATATAGCAAATCCAAAAATACTTATGCATTAAATTCTGCTCAAAAAAGTCTTCTTTCTGGAAAAAGCAACGAGACGAAAATTGATTTTACACTTTTTTATTCAAATTGAAACTGCAAAAAAGGATTTCTCATATACGTCTTTCAGATTAATACAGCTTAGTATTACTAATAAAAAAGTAAAAAATAATAGTATAGACATGTGATGAAACAGTATTACTCTTTAAACTCGTTTTTGAAATATAGCAAATCCAAAAATACTTATGCATTAAATTCTGCTCAAAAAAGTCTTCTTTCTGGAAAAAGCAACAAGACGAAAATTGATTTTACACTTTTTTATTCAAATTGAAACTGCAAAAAAGGATTTCTCATATACGTCTTTCAGATTAATACAGCTTAGTATTACTAATAAAAAAGTAAAAAATAATAGTATAGACATGTGAGGAAACAGTTTTACTCTTTAAAATCGTTTTTGAAATGTAACAAATCCAAAAATACTTATGCATTAAATTCTGCTCAAAACAGTCTCCTCTGAAGAAACTCTGAAAAAGCAGCGGGACGAAAATTGATTTTACATTTTTTTATTCAAATTGAAACTGCAAAAAAGGATTTCTCATATACGTCTTTCAGATTAATACAGCTTAGTATTACTAATAAAAAAGTAAAAAATAATAGTATAGACATGTGATGAAACAGTATTACTCTTTAAACTCGTTTTTGAAATATAGCAAATCCAAAAATACTTATGCATTAAATTCTGCTCAAAAAAGTCTTCTTTCTGGAAAAAGCAACGAGACGAAAATTGATTTTACACTTTTTTATTCAAATTGAAACTGCAAAAAAGGATTTCTCATATACGTCTTTCAGATTAATACAGCTTAGTATTACTAATAAAAAAGTAAAAAATAATAGTATAGACATGTGATGAAACAGTATTACTCTTTAAACTCGTTTTTGAAATATAGCAAATCCAAAAATACTTATGCATTAAATTCTGCTCAAAAAAGTCTTCTTTCTGGAAAAAGCAACGAGACGAAAATTGATTTTACACTTTTTTATTCAAATTGAAACTGCAAAAAAGGATTTCTCATATACGTCTTTCAGATTAATACAGCTTAGTATTACTAATAAAAAAGTAAAAAATAATAGTATAGACATGTGATGAAACAGTATTACTCTTTAAACTCGTTTTTGAAATATAGCAAATCCAAAAATACTTATGCATTAAATTCTGCTCAAAAAAGTCTTCTTTCTGGAAAAAGCAACGAGACGAAAATTGATTTTACACTTTTTTATTCAAATTGAAACTGCAAAAAAGGATTTCTCATATACGTCTTTCAGATTAATACAGCTTAGTATTACTAATAAAAAAGTAAAAAATAATAGTATAGACATGTGATGAAACAGTATTACTCTTTAAACTCGTTTTTGAAATATAGCAAATCCAAAAATACTTATGCATTAAATTCTGCTCAAAAAAGTCTTCTTTCTGGAAAAAGCAACGAGACGAAAATTGATTTTACACTTTTTTATTCAAATTGAAACTGCAAAAAAGGATTTCTCATATACGTCTTTCAGATTAATACAGCTTAGTATTACTAATAAAAAAGTAAAAAATAATAGTATAGACATGTGATGAAACAGTATTACTCTTTAAACTCGTTTTTGAAATATAGCAAATCCAAAAATACTTATGCATTAAATTCTGCTCAAAAAAGTCTTCTTTCTGGAAAAAGCAACGAGACGAAAATTGATTTTACACTTTTTTATTCAAATTGAAACTGCAAAAAAGGATTTCTCATATACGTCTTTCAGATTAATACAGCTTAGTATTACTAATAAAAAAAAAAAAAATAATAGTATAGACATGTGATGAAACAGTATTACTCTTTAAACTCGTTTTTGAAATATAGCAAATCCAAAAATACTTATGCATTAAATTCTGCTCAAAAAAATCTTCTTTCTGGAAAAAGCAACGAGACGAAAATTGATTTTACACTTTTTTATTCAAATTGAAACTGCAAAAAAGGATTTCTCATATACGTCTTTCAGATTAATACAGCTTAGTATTACTAATAAAAAAGTAAAAAATAATAGTATAGACATGTGATGAAACAGTATTACTCTTTAAACTCGTTTTTGAAATATAGCAAATCCAAAAATACTTATGCATTAAATTCTGCTCAAAAAAGTCTTCTTTCTGGAAAAAGCAACGAGACGAAAATTGATTTTACACTTTTTTATTCAAATTGAAACTGCAAAAAAGGATTTCTCATATACGTCTTTCAGATTAATACAGCTTAGTATTACTAATAAAAAAGTAAAAAATAATAGTATAGACATGTGATGAAACAGTATTACTCTTTAAACTCGTTTTTGAAATATAGCAAATCCAAAAATACTTATGCATTAAATTCTGCTCAAAAAAGTCTTCTTTCTGGAAAAAGCAACGAGACGAAAATTGATTTTACACTTTTTTATTCAAATTGAAACTGCAAAAAAGGATTTCTCATATACGTCTTTCAGATTAATACAGCTTAGTATTACTAATAAAAAAGTAAAAAATAATAGTATAGACATGTGATGAAACAGTATTACTCTTTAAACTCGTTTTTGAAATATAGCAAATCCAAAAATACTTATGCATTAAATTCTGCTCAAAAAAGTCTTCTTTCTGGAAAAAGCAACGAGACGAAAATTGATTTTACACTTTTTTATTCAAATTGAAACTGCAAAAAAGGATTTCTCATATACGTCTTTCAGATTAATACAGCTTAGTATTACTAATAAAAAAGTAAAAAATAATAGTATAGACATGTGATGAAACAGTATTACTCTTTAAACTCGTTTTTGAAATATAGCAAATCCAAAAATACTTATGCATTAAATTCTGCTCAAAAAAGTCTTCTTTCTGGAAAAAGCAACGAGACGAAAATTGATTTTACACTTTTTTATTCAAATTGAAACTGCAAAAAAGGATTTCTCATATACGTCTTTCAGATTAATACAGCTTAGTATTACTAATAAAAAAGTAAAAAATAATAGTATAGACATGTGATGAAACAGTATTACTCTTTAAACTCGTTTTTGAAATATAGCAAATCCAAAAATACTTATGCATTAAATTCTGCTCACAAAAGTCTTCTTTCTGGAAAAAGCAACGAGACGAAAATTGATTTTACACTTTTTTATTCAAATTGAAACTGCAAAAAAGGATTTCTCATATACGTCTTTCAGATTAATACAGCTTAGTATTACTAATAAAAAAGTAAAAAATAATAGTATAGACATGTGATGAAACAGTATTACTCTTTAAACTCGTTTTTGAAATATAGCAAATCCAAAAATACTTATGCATTAAATTCTGCTCAAAAAAGTCTTCTTTCTGGAAAAAGCAACGAGACGAAAATTGATTTTACACTTTTTTATTCAAATTGAAACTGCAAAAAAGGATTTCTCATATACGTCTTTCAGATTAATACAGCTTAGTATTACTAATAAAAAAGTAAAAAATAATAGTATAGACATGTGAGGAAACAGTTTTACTCTTTAAAATCGTTTTTGAAATGTAACAAATCCAAAAATACTTATGCATTAAATTCTGCTCAAAACAGTCTCCTCTGAAGAAACTCTGAAAAAGCAGCGGGACGAAAATTGATTTTACACTTTTTTATTCAAATTGAAACTGCAAAAAAGGATTTCTCATATACGTCTTTCAGATTAATACAGCTTAGTATTACTAATAAAAAAGTAAAAAATAATAGTATAGACATGTGATGAAACAGTATTACTCTTTAAACTCGTTTTTGAAATATAGCAAATCCAAAAATACTTATGCATTAAATTCTGCTCAAAAAAGTCTTCTTTCTGGAAAAAGCAACGAGACGAAAATTGATTTTACACTTTTTTATTCAAATTGAAACTGCAAAAAAGGATTTCTCATATACGTCTTTCAGATTAATACAGCTTAGTATTACTAATAAAAAAGTAAAAAATAATAGTATAGACATGTGATGAAACAGTATTACTCTTTAAACTCGTTTTTGAAATATAGCAAATCCAAAAATACTTATGCATTAAATTCTGATCAAAAAAGTCTTCTTTCTGGAAAAAGCAACGAGACGAAAATTGATTTTACACTTTTTTATTCAAATTGAAACTGCAAAAAAGGATTTCTCATATACGTCTTTCAGATTAATACAGCTTAGTATTACTAATAAAAAAGTAAAAAATAATAGTATAGACATGTGATGAAACAGTATTACTCTTTAAACTCGTTTTTGAAATATAGCAAATCCAAAAATACTTATGCATTAAATTCTGCTCAAAAAAGTCTTCTTTCTGGAAAAAGCAACGAGACGAAAATTGATTTTACACTTTTTTATTCAAATTGAAACTGCAAAAAAGGATTTCTCATATACGTCTTTCAGATTAATACAGCTTAGTATTACTAATAAAAAAGTAAAAAATAATAGTATAGACATGTGATGAAACAGTATTACTCTTTAAACTCGTTTTTGAAATATAGCAAATCCAAAAATACTTATGCATTAAATTCTGCTCAAAAAAGTCTTCTTTCTGGAAAAAGCAACGAGACGAAAATTGATTTTACACTTTTTTATTCAAATTGAAACTGCAAAAAAGGATTTCTCATATACGTCTTTCAGATTAATACAGCTTAGTATTACTAATAAAAAAGTAAAAAATAATAGTATAGACATGTGATGAAACAGTATTACTCTTTAAACTCGTTTTTGAAATATAGCAAATCCAAAAATACTTATGCATTAAATTCTGCTCAAAAAAGTCTTCTTTCTGGAAAAAGCAACGAGACGAAAATTGATTTTACACTTTTTTATTCAAATTGAAACTGCAAAAAAGGATTTCTCATATACGTCTTTCAGATTAATACAGCTTAGTATTACTAATAAAAAAGTAAAAAATAATAGTATAGACATGTGATGAAACAGTATTACTCTTTAAACTCGTTTTTGAAATATAGCAAATCCAAAAATACTTATGCATTAAATTCTGCTCAAAAAAGTCTTCTTTCTGGAAAAAGCAACGAGACGAAAATTGATTTTACACTTTTTTATTCAAATTGAAACTGCAAAAAAGGATTTCTCATATACGTCTTTCAGATTAATACAGCTTAGTATTACTAATAAAAAAGTAAAAAATAATAGTATAGACATGTGATGAAACAGTATTACTCTTTAAACTCGTTTTTGAAATATAGCAAATCCAAAAATACTTATGCATTAAATTCTGCTCAAAAAAGTCTTCTTTCTGGAAAAAGCAACGAGACGAAAATTGATTTTACACTTTTTTATTCAAATTGAAACTGCAAAAAAGGATTTCTCATATACGTCTTTCAGATTAATACAGCTTAGTATTACTAATAAAAAAGTAAAAAATAATAGTATAGACATGTGATGAAACAGTATTACTCTTTAAACTCGTTTTTGAAATATAGCAAATCCAAAAATACTTATGCATTAAATTCTGCTCAAAAAAGTCTTCTTTCTGGAAAAAGCAACGAGACGAAAATTGATTTTACACTTTTTTATTCAAATTGAAACTGCAAAAAAGGATTTCTCATATACGTCTTTCAGATTAATACAGCTTAGTATTACTAATAAAAAAGTAAAAAATAATAGTATAGACATGTGATGAAACAGTATTACTCTTTAAACTCGTTTTTGAAATATAGCAAATCCAAAAATACTTATGCATTAAATTCTGCTCAAAAAAATCTTCTTTCTGGAAAAAGCAACGAGACGAAAATTGATTTTACACTTTTTTATTCAAATTGAAACTGCAAAAAAGGATTTCTCATATACGTCTTTCAGATTAATACAGCTTAGTATTACTAATAAAAAAGTAAAAAATAATAGTATAGACATGTGATGAAACAGTATTACTCTTTAAACTCGTTTTTGAAATATAGCAAATCCAAAAATACTTATGCATTAAATTCTGCTCAAAAAAGTCTTCTTTCTGGAAAAAGCAACGAGACGAAAATTGATTTTACACTTTTTTATTCAAATTGAAACTGCAAAAAAGGATTTCTCATATACGTCTTTCAGATTAATACAGCTTAGTATTACTAATAAAAAAGTAAAAAATAATAGTATAGACATGTGATGAAACAGTATTACTCTTTAAACTCGTTTTTGAAATATAGCAAATCCAAAAATACTTATGCATTAAATTCTGCTCAAAAAAGTCTTCTTTCTGGAAAAAGCAACGAGACGAAAATTGATTTTACACTTTTTTATTCAAATTGAAACTGCAAAAAAGGATTTCTCATATACGTCTTTCAGATTAATACAGCTTAGTATTACTAATAAAAAAGTAAAAAATAATAGTATAGACATGTGATGAAACAGTATTACTCTTTAAACTCGTTTTTGAAATATAGCAAATCCAAAAATACTTATGCATTAAATTCTGCTCAAAAAAGTCTTCTTTCTGGAAAAAGCAACGAGACGAAAATTGATTTTACACTTTTTTATTCAAATTGAAACTGCAAAAAAGGATTTCTCATATACGTCTTTCAGATTAATACAGCTTAGTATTACTAATAAAAAAGTAAAAAATAATAGTATAGACATGTGATGAAACAGTATTACTCTTTAAACTCGTTTTTGAAATATAGCAAATCCAAAAATACTTATGCATTAAATTCTGCTCAAAAAAGTCTTCTTTCTGGAAAAAGCAACGAGACGAAAATTGATTTTACACTTTTTTATTCAAATTGAAACTGCAAAAAAGGATTTCTCATATACGTCTTTCAGATTAATACAGCTTAGTATTACTAATAAAAAAGTAAAAAATAATAGTATAGACATGTGATGAAACAGTATTACTCTTTAAACTCGTTTTTGAAATATAGCAAATCCAAAAATACTTATGCATTAAATTCTGCTCAAAAAAGTCTTCTTTCTGGAAAAAGCAACGAGACGAAAATTGATTTTACACTTTTTTATTCAAATTGAAACTGCAAAAAAGGATTTCTCATATACGTCTTTCAGATTAATACAGCTTAGTATTACTAATAAAAAAGTAAAAAATAATAGTATAGACATGTGATGAAACAGTATTACTCTTTAAACTCGTTTTTGAAATATAGCAAATCCAAAAATACTTATGCATTAAATTCTGCTCAAAAAAGTCTTCTTTCTGGAAAAAGCAACGAGACGAAAATTGATTTTACACTTTTTTATTCAAATTGAAACTGCAAAAAAGGATTTCTCATATACGTCTTTCAGATTAATACAGCTTAGTATTACTAATAAAAAAGTAAAAAATAATAGTATAGACATGTGATGAAACAGTATTACTCTTTAAACTCGTTTTTGAAATATAGCAAATCCAAAAATACTTATGCATTAAATTCTGCTCAAAAAAGTCTTCTTTCTGGAAAAAGCAACGAGACGAAAATTGATTTTACACTTTTTTATTCAAATTGAAACTGCAAAAAAGGATTTCTCATATACGTCTTTCAGATTAATACAGCTTAGTATTACTAATAAAAAAGTAAAAAATAATAGTATAGACATGTGATGAAACAGTATTACTCTTTAAACTCGTTTTTGAAATATAGCAAATCCAAAAATACTTATGCATTAAATTCTGCTCAAAAAAGTCTTCTTTCTGGAAAAAGCAACGAGACGAAAATTGATTTTACACTTTTTTATTCAAATTGAAACTGCAAAAAAGGATTTCTCATATACGTCTTTCAGATTAATACAGCTTAGTATTACTAATAAAAAAGTAAAAAATAATAGTATAGACATGTGATGAAACAGTATTACTCTTTAAACTCGTTTTTGAAATATAGCAAATCCAAAAATACTTATGCATTAAATTCTGCTCAAAAAAGTCTTCTTTCTGGAAAAAGCAACGAGACGAAAATTGATTTTACACTTTTTTATTCAAATTGAAACTGCAAAAAAGGATTTCTCATATACGTCTTTCAGATTAATACAGCTTAGTATTACTAATAAAAAAGTAAAAAATAATAGTATAGACATGTGATGAAACAGTATTACTCTTTAAACTCGTTTTTGAAATATAGCAAATCCAAAAATACTTATGCATTAAATTCTGCTCAAAAAAGTCTTCTTTCTGGAAAAAGCAACGAGACGAAAATTGATTTTACACTTTTTTATTCAAATTGAAACTGCAAAAAAGGATTTCTCATATACGTCTTTCAGATTAATACAGCTTAGTATTACTAATAAAAAAGTAAAAAATAATAGTATAGACATGTGATGAAACAGTATTACTCTTTAAACTCGTTTTTGAAATATAGCAAATCCAAAAATACTTATGCATTAAATTCTGCTCAAAAAAGTCTTCTTTCTGGAAAAAGCAACGAGACGAAAATTGATTTTACACTTTTTTATTCAAATTGAAACTGCAAAAAAGGATTTCTCATATACGTCTTTCAGATTAATACAGCTTAGTATTACTAATAAAAAAGTAAAAAATAATAGTATAGACATGTGATGAAACAGTATTACTCTTTAAACTCGTTTTTGAAATATAGCAAATCCAAAAATACTTATGCATTAAATTCTGCTCAAAAAAGTCTTCTTTCTGGAAAAAGCAACGAGACGAAAATTGATTTTACACTTTTTTATTCAAATTGAAACTGCAAAAAAGGATTTCTCATATACGTCTTTCAGATTAATACAGCTTAGTATTACTAATAAAAAAGTAAAAAATAATAGTATAGACATGTGATGAAACAGTATTACTCTTTAAACTCGTTTTTGAAATATAGCAAATCCAAAAATACTTATGCATTAAATTCTGCTCAAAAAAGTCTTCTTTCTGGAAAAAGCAACGAGACGAAAATTGATTTTACACTTTTTTATTCAAATTGAAACTGCAAAAAAGGATTTCTCATATACGTCTTTCAGATTAATACAGCTTAGTATTACTAATAAAAAAGTAAAAAATAATAGTATAGACATGTGATGAAACAGTATTACTCTTTAAACTCGTTTTTGAAATATAGCAAATCCAAAAATACTTATGCATTAAATTCTGTTCAAAAAAGTCTTCTTTCTGGAAAAAGCAACGAGACGAAAATTGATTTTACACTTTTTTATTCAAATTGAAACTGCAAAAAAGGATTTCTCATATACGTCTTTCAGATTAATACAGCTTAGTATTACTAATAAAAAAGTAAAAAATAATAGTATAGACATGTGAGGAAACAGTTTTACTCTTTAAAATCGTTTTTGAAATGTAACAAATCCAAAAATACTTATGCATTAAATTCTGCTCAAAACAGTCTCCTCTGAAGAAACTCTGAAAAAGCAGCGGGACGAAAATTGATTTTACATTTTTTTTATTCAAATTGAAACTGCAAAAAAGGATTTCTCATATACGTCTTTCAGATTAATACAGCTTAGTATTACTAATAAAAAAGGAAAAAATAATAGTATAGACATGTGATGAAACAGTATTACTCTTTAAACTCGTTTTTGAAATATAGCAAATCCAAAAATACTTATGCATTAAATTCTGCTCAAAAAAGTCTTCTTTCTGGAAAAAGCAACGAGACGAAAATTGATTTTACACTTTTTTATTCAAATTGAAACTGCAAAAAAGGATTTCTCATATACGTCTTTCAGATTAATACAGCTTAGTATTACTAATAAAAAAGTAAAAAATAATAGTATAGACATGTGATGAAACAGTATTACTCTTTAAACTCGTTTTTGAAATATAGCAAATCCAAAAATACTTATGCATTAAATTCTGCTCAAAAAAGTCTTCTTTCTGGAAAAAGCAACGAGACGAAAATTGATTTTACACTTTTTTATTCAAATTGAAACTGCAAAAAAGGATTTCTCATATACGTCTTTCAGATTAATACAGCTTAGTATTACTAATAAAAAAGTAAAAAATAATAGTATAGACATGTGATGAAACAGTATTACTCTTTAAACTCGTTTTTGAAATATAGCAAATCCAAAAATACTTATGCATTAAATTCTGCTCAAAAAAGTCTTCTTTCTGGAAAAAGCAACGAGACGAAAATTGATTTTACACTTTTTTATTCAAATTGAAACTGCAAAAAAGGATTTCTCATATACGTCTTTCAGATTAATACAGCTTAGTATTACTAATAAAAAAGTAAAAAATAATAGTATAGACATGTGATGAAACAGTATTACTCTTTAAACTCGTTTTTGAAATATAGCAAATCCAAAAATACTTATGCATTAAATTCTGCTCAAAAAAGTCTTCTTTCTGGAAAAAGCAACGAGACGAAAATTGATTTTACACTTTTTTATTCAAATTGAAACTGCAAAAAAGGATTTCTCATATACGTCTTTCAGATTAATACAGCTTAGTATTACTAATAAAAAAGTAAAAAATAATAGTATAGACATGTGATGAAACAGTATTACTCTTTAAACTCGTTTTTGAAATATAGCAAATCCAAAAATACTTATGCATTAAATTCTGCTCAAAAAAGTCTTCTTTCTGGAAAAAGCAACGAGACGAAAATTGATTTTACACTTTTTTATTCAAATTGAAACTGCAAAAAAGGATTTCTCATATACGTCTTTCAGATTAATACAGCTTAGTATTACTAATAAAAAAGTAAAAAATAATAGTATAGACATGTGATGAAACAGTATTACTCTTTAAACTCGTTTTTGAAATATAGCAAATCCAAAAATACTTATGCATTAAATTCTGTTCAAAAAAGTCTTCTTTCTGGAAAAAGCAACGAGACGAAAATTGATTTTACACTTTTTTATTCAAATTGAAACTGCAAAAAAGGATTTCTCATATACGTCTTTCAGATTAATACAGCTTAGTATTACTAATAAAAAAGTAAAAAATAATAGTATAGACATGTGATGAAACAGTATTACTCTTTAAACTCGTTTTTGAAATATAGCAAATCCAAAAATACTTATGCATTAAATTCTGCTCAAAAAAGTCTTCTTTCTGGAAAAAGCAACGAGACGAAAATTGATTTTACACTTTTTTATTCAAATTGAAACTGCAAAAAAGGATTTCTCATATACGTCTTTCAGATTAATACAGCTTAGTATTACTAATAAAAAAGTAAAAAAATAATAGTATAGACATGTGATGAAACAGTATTACTCTTTAAACTCGTTTTTGAAATATAGCAAATCCAAAAATACTTATGCATTAAATTCTGCTCAAAAAAGTCTTCTTTCTGGAAAAAGCAACGAGACGAAAATTGATTTTACACTTTTTTATTCAAATTGAAACTGCAAAAAAGGATTTCTCATATACGTCTTTCAGATTAATACAGCGTGCGTTTCATACATGTCAATATATATGGTTTATTTAAAATGACTTTAACTGACTTCTTTTAAATATTTTATATATTGCGCCAACTTGAGCAAATCTTAAATACTATATTCTTTAATATAGCTATTTAAAATAGATTGAAATTTTCATAGGATACTTAAGAAATAATTTAAACATGTTAAATGTCTACGTAAAATGTGAATAGAGAAAGAAATAAAGGAACGTTATAAAAAAAATATTAAAATAGTATGAATTAATGAATATCATTGAAGAACTTGCTGCAACATATATATGGTTACTATTCATTTAGTAATAGAATCAGACATTTTTTTAGTAGACTAAAATAAGTAAATTAATTTCTAGCATACAGGAGAAAGTAGGGTAATTCCGGGTACCTAACGGTTTTTCTTTGTTGAGACAAAAGTCTAGAAGGGCGGTAAAATCGGAAGACCCAAAAGTGTTTGGGGATAACTGAGTTATTGAAAAACCACACTTGCTGCCACAGTAAAACTTTTTTCTATTTTAGAAAAGGTGTTTTCTAGGACCATTTGAAACAGATCCGAATTTGGTAAAACCGGGTACTAATCCGAAATTAAGTTTTTACCATTCCAGTAACACAAAAAGCTTTATTGTAATAAATTTTGAATCCAACTTTAAAACATATACACATTTTTTAAGGTCAATATCTTTATTTTTTCAGATTTCGAAGCAATTTTTAATGTTATCATGTAATGTCTTTCTTGGGCTTTTGCTTCTGTTATCCGCTGCATCCTCATGTGTCCACTTTTTGCAGACTGAATATTGTATCCATCCTTCACCATCAGTTGAGTGAAGAAACATTTTGTTGCAGAATTCAATGCAAAACCATGGTTACCCGGTTTTGCCCTAACAGACGACCAAAAATCACCATGGTCGTTCTCCTGGATAGCTGGACGTACTCACTTCTACTTGGCATCAAAATATCGTGCGAAAGCTATACACTGTTAAAAATATCCCTGTAAAATTACGGGCAGAGGCCAGCAGCAGAGATTCCAGTCATACCCCGTAAAGAAAGAAAGAAAAAAAAAAAGATCCATGTCCATTATTTTGTGCAGCCCGTTATTTTACGGGGCAAAGTAATACAGCATTATAATGCACTTTAAAACACAATAACACTTTACTTACTGTTCCGTAGCACGTAGCACGTTAGATAATCATCACAGAATCGATTTTTTGGCATGTTAAAATAGATGTTACGGTCGCGGTTAAGGGACATAATTTTTCGAAACACGACTGTATATCACGGTGATTTCTTTTACAGTTCTTATATGAATAATTTTTCCTTCTTTCTTTTCTCTCTCTCTCTTTTTATTTTTCTTTTTACGGAGAATATAGTATTTCCTGCATATAAACATATCTTTCTGATAATGATCAGACAAAATATAGATAAAAGTTTAAGTCAATTTATTTAATCGATAACACATGCAAAATCTTTTAATTTATATATTTTTAATATAAAATTAGTAATTTACACCAATTTGTAAAGTATTTAGATTTTATTACATATATAAATTGGTCTTGGCGTGTCATATTTATGTCAAAAAGTAAATTTTCAATTATTTTTATCAAATATAAATTATGCCTGTTTCAATAACCATAGATAATACAAAATGAAACATAAATCTTCTGAGAATTCAGAATGAAGTTATTTTGAGTCGTTTTAATGCATGAATAAATGCAATAAACTCAAAATCTTAATATGCATATTTTTGAAAGCACTTTTATTGAAATGTTATTGAAATAGCAAACAAGATTGGATTTGAAGAAAAAAAACTTAAATTAAATTGGTATTCAACTGTTAAAAGGAATGTTGGTGTATTTTGTTTGTGATATGCTTATATAAAATCTTCCGTTATTTATTTCAAAATAGATTTCTTAGAAAAGCAATGTCATTTATGAAACACAAAAGGAAAATACATAAAACATTCAAATATAGTTTTATAAATGGATATAAATTAAAATCTAGTCAAAGTGAAATGAAAATATAAATGTATCTTATTCGCATCTAATGGAAAAATAATGAGATTTAGAATGTCAGTGTAATACAATACCAGGGATTCCTTTAATTTATATTCTTTATTTATTTACTCTATTATAGAAAATAGAATGTATTCTCCAGCTTTAATATATTTTTCTAGGAAAAATAGCTAAAATATTTTATACATAATTTATTTTTACATTATTCTAGTAATAGTTAATATCACTTAGTTATAATAATAGTAAATATCCCTCAATAGTTAGTTCACATAGATTAAAATGTAACCGTATGTATATATTTCATATATATGCATACTACGAGAATATGACGAATCGTGAACCGACACAAATATCAGTTATTCGTAACTTAGTTATAATAATAGTAAATATCACTCAATAGTTAGTTCACATTGATTAAAATATAACCGTATAATAATAGTAAATATCACTTAGTTATAATAATAGTAAATATCACTCAATAGTTAGTTCACATAGATTAAAATGTAACCGTATGTATATATTAATAACCGTATGTAAAATATTCTATAAAGTTGTAACATTTTGACATCTAAATATCGTTTATTTGATTGGCTGCAGCATTTTTGCATTTTGCAGTCGCATATTTGATTGTCTGTCCTTATTTCTTGGATATAGCTAAAATATTTTATACATAATTTCTCTTTACATTATTCTAGTAATAGTAAATATCACTTAGTTATAATAATAGTAAATATTACTTAGTTATAATAATAGTAAATATCACTTAGTTATAATAATAGCAAATATCACTCAATAGTTTGTTCACATAGATTCAAATGTAACTGTATGTATATATTTCATATATATACATACTACGAGAATATGAAGAATCGGGGACCGACACTAACATCAGTTATTCGTAAGAATCCGATAATGTCATTATACATTTAGAAATATCAAAATTGGAATTAATTTCGGATATATTAACTAAATAAAAAATAATTATGAAGCTTCTGTAAAACAGCAAATGTAGCTATTATGTGATACACACATAATTATTATAAATAATGGATAAAAATTGAAATAATGGGGATTATTGTCTTATTCATGCTTTCATTTCAACAGCAAGAGGAAGAAGAGAACAAAATGCAGAAAAAGTAATCGCAAACAAAATGCACTTGCATTTATACTTCCACATTAAGTAACCAGTCT
This sequence comes from Maratus michaelseni, assembly GCA_963931845.1. Classification (NCBI taxonomy): domain Eukaryota; kingdom Metazoa; phylum Arthropoda; class Arachnida; order Araneae; family Salticidae; genus Maratus; species Maratus michaelseni. The sequence continues at coordinate 205,487,776 of OZ007595.1, forward strand.
AAAAATATCTATAATAGATTAAGAAGAATTACGGATTCTCACTTCACAAAATGCGGATTTCTCTGATTGCTTAAGTTAGACCATTTCTTTCATTAAAATTACAGAAATATGAACTGCAATTGAATCAATTCCAGATTGTTGAAAGTGACAATATGAAAATAAATCTGTGATTATTTCTTAATGTTTGAAATTAATTGAAACAAAATCGATATAATTTACAAAATTCTTTCAATATTTTAGCAAATCAAATTGCACCAGATCGCTTGAAATCCATAAACCCTATAGTGGTTAACTGTTATAGGTGTAGTATAAAACATTTTATAAACTTGTAACATTTTGACATCTAGACATCGTTCGTTTCATTGTCTTCAGCACAGTTACAAACATTCAGGTTATATTGTTTATCCTTAATATGGAATCCTATGGATTTTTTTAATATATCGGTAAGTTGTCAACTCCCAATATCCCACCTACCAACCTTCGGGCGAGAGAACTCATCACATCACTGATTTTACGTGGAAGCATATGCCATCTTAGATAAAGACTACAGCAGTTCAATGTTCCCAGAAGGCCACCGACACCGACCCGAGTACTCATTACATGCAATGGTGGTTTACTTCGGTTATTAGAACCGGTGTTTTACAGCAAAGTGTGCCTGCAACGCCTAAAATCTTTTTTTCATTCGTATTTTGTTTAGAAACATAATGTAACGCGCAACCTTATTTCTTGGATATGCAGTTTCACAGCTTGGATTAAGTTGATCCTGACATAATTTGATACTCAACGTATTTGATACATAAAATTTTGATCAATTTATTGTTTATGTTTTTTAAACAATATATTTGCGTTTAAAAAAGTGGCAAAATTACATTACGGACGACAGACAGTAAAAATATGCATCTATATTATGCTGCACAAACGTTGTTTACCAGTAATACTGACGTCATGACGTTGCTGGCAAAGTTATGGTTACCTACTACCGTAAGAGAGCTATAACAATAGAGGTAATTATATCCCAAACTATGTTTGATATGCCGATTGGCTCCAGATGGCTTCAATTATGAAACTTTCGCTTTAGTTTTGTGTATGTAAATACAAAAGGATGCATCCTACAAGACGTTCATGGCAAATTGGCTCATGGTAAATAGATGTCAAGCGGATCAGGCAATATTCCTATCCTATGCTATATTTAAACTAATACAGTTTACATAATACATGTACAGTTTGTATTATATGTATACAAATTGCAAAATATACAGAGCACATGGTTGAAAAACACTAATAACAAACTTTAACACTATAGATAACTATGTACACAAAATCCACATGTGAGAGAAGCACCAGTCTGTAGTCGGCAGCTTGGTCATCAATACCGATTGTAAAGGGGAAAAGATGCTGGGATGGGAAAAATAGGGTTAAGCATTTTCAAAAATGTGTTGATTCGTTTCCAGTAGGTCGAGACATTGTATAATCTTCCTTAAGGCGGGCGAATTTTGGCAAAATAATTGAGTCCATTGGTCGAACCGTAATGAAAATGGTTTACGAAGTTTTGAAGACGTTTGTATTAATGATAATTCAAGGTATAAATACTTTGAGGTACGCAAGGGTCACGGAGTTTTGTGAATTTTATATTTAAGAATGTTAAAAATTGTATGCGCAGAAAAGAATATGTAAAGTTTTTATTTAGTAAAATAAGTTTTTTATTGATCTTTGGAAAGTATATATGTGTGTACCAACCCATATCTAATGATTGCCATATATCTTCCTAAAGTTGAAAAATTTAGCCTGATCTGTTAACAACTTTGCCCTCCTCAAAACGGCCAAAATTTTGAAAAACTGCCTAAAACGGCCATTTTTTTTCTAAAATTATTAAAAATTCAATAAAATGCCAATTGTTTCATAAAACGGCCAAATGGTCTATCATTCCATCACAATTAACTGCAAAACATTTAGCCAGATCGGTTAACAACTTTTCCCTTTTCAAAACGTCCAAAATTTTGAAATATTAAATATTCTATTGTCACGCAATGAGGCCTTTAACTTTAATCACTATGACTTAGTAAAAGTTCTTTACTAAGATCACACTTTTGACAATTTTTGTAATATGAAATTTTTTCTTCTAAATTGTGGCTCAATGAAAATTTTTTAGAGTGGATGTATACAAATTCGAAAACTTATATTTTGTAATTAAAATTAAATTAAATAACGGGGCGGAGGAAGAAGAACCTCCTTACTCCTCATTTCCTCCTCAGATTTATTGGGCCAGTACCCTCATGTTTTACCTACTTACCGATATTCAAAAAGCGGATATTTTGGGAGCCTTGCACTTGTGAAACATATTGCTTCTTTTATAATGACTAACAAGTTTCTCTTTCACAGTAAAGTTTTTTTATTTGCTGTCATTTGTTAAACTAGTTATAAGATATAAATTTTCTATTCACGGACATGACTCAATTTCTTATGACAGTAGTTATTTACGAAATAAAATAAAATTTTAAATAATCAAGATTACCGATTGAATACAAATCAGAGATTACCTTTACACAGCACTAAGATAAAAAAAATAATGTATAACGAAAAATAAAGTTTAAATTTAAATTTAAATGGAATTAAAAACTTATAAGAGGACACGAACATGATTATGTAAACACATTTTTTTATAAAAATTAATACTTTTTATTACTTATTTATTTAAATGTTTTCTAGTATATCTCAGCCCATTCCCATTGTAACATTTTTTTCAGCTGCGATTTTATAATATACATTTTGCGACATCATTTTGTACGTTTTTAAGAGAATGGCCCTAATGTTTCCACAATTTTCTTCTATCTGACGCATTATCTTTAAGTGGTAATAGAAGAAACCATATCAAACAAAGCCAAACAATATTATTAATCTCGCCATGTTTTTCAACGTAACATTGTATACATGCCATGATAAATATATATTCCTTTTATTTCAGTGTCCGGTATTCTAAACACAGTAAAAGTTTGTCACGTATACCTAAAGGCTTAAATACTCAATAAAGTGCATTTCTGTTATGTTTTCTATTTCTTTTATATATATATATAGATTACGATTTTTCCAATATCTATTGCCAAATCAGTTATTTGTAGAAGGGCAATTGAAGAATACAGCCTAAAACAAAAGTATTGAGCATCCCAAAATATTTAGTAAATCTTTAAAAGAAATAGTCGGATGCGAGATACATTTGCAATGCAATTAAATATTACTTATTTTAAGGTTAAGTTTTTGTTTAGATTTGTAAATAACACATCATTTTTGGATTTTTTTTTTTTTTTAAACTGAAGATGATCGCAAATTGGCGCTTTATATTTTATTATATATGCTTTAAATTAAATATTAAATAGATAAATAAATAAATATAATATAACTATTTTATATTTTTCAATATTTAAGCAATGAAAGCTTTTCTCCAAAGTTATAAAAAAATCCTTTCAGACGTTGAGGCTTTCATCACTTCAGCAATTAATCTGATCATAAAAATTACAAAATATATTTAAAACTGTATTTAATTGCTCAGACGATGAACATAAGAATGTTAAAAAAAGGACAAATTTAAGATTATTCTAACATGTTAAAATCAAACAATATTTGCAAGCATTTTTTTGGAATTATAAAATGAGTAAATTTGCATAAACTTAAGACACTACAGTTACCCGACAATAACGAAAGTACGCATTAAAAAATTCATAAGAACATATTAAAATTGTTTCAATATTAATTTTATTATTAAATTCTTCTTACAAAGAAATAACTATTAATCATATATACTCTCCCATAATGAAGTTCAGTGATTTTCATGTCCCCGAATATCTGTCTAAAATAGCAAATTTGTTGTTAATACAGGAGAAGGTCCAAATACGGACTAGGATTCAAATACCGGCGAATAGGTGTTCTGAGAACTGACCGCAGTGCATCCTAGCGGCGATAGACAGAGATTCTACCTTTATTTGAGAGCAGGAAGGCACGAGCAGTACGTCACTGAATTCTATCTAATATGTCGGGCCGAAAAAAAAAACAGAATTTTGGATTATGGCATTCTAATATTGAGAAAAAGTTGCTTTATCCCGTTAATAGTAAGTAAGCAAAATTTCATTTTCATTGTTTAATATCTTTTGCCTACTCAAGCCGGCCAAATTTCGAAAAACGGACATTTTTACTAAAAATATAAAAAAAAAATTAGGTAAAAGGACAATCGTTTTCTAGTAGCGGGTAAATGATCTACCAGTTCATCAGTTTTAACTGTAAAAAATTAACTAGATTGATTAATAACTTGTGCGTCCTCCAGACAGCCAAATTTTCGAAAACTGTCTAAAACGGCCATATTTTTCCAAAATTAATAAAAATTAAGTAAAACAATAAGTGTTTCATAAAACGGCCGAATGGTCTATCATTCCATCATAATTAACTGTAAAAAATTTAGCCATATCGGTTAACAACTTTTCCCGCTTCAAAACGGCCGTTTTTTACTAAAATTAATAAAAATTGGAAAAAAAGAAAATTGTTTTCTAAAAACGGCCAAATGGTCTGCCATTCCATCATAATTAACTACAAAAAATACGACCGGAATGGTTAATAACCTATTTTTTATTAATTTTAGTTAAAAAGGTCTGTTTTTGGCACACTCAGAAAAAGAAACTGATTAAAACTACAAAACATGTTTTTGAGTACATTTTGGTTGTTTTAGCAAAATTCAAGTAAAATTAAACCATTTTACTTCAATTAACAAAACATTTTTGCTGACGATGCAATTTTTTTTTTTGGAATTTTTTTAAATTTAAATAATTATTTGTGTATTGCTTTCTGTGTATAAATTCTACTGATCATATACAGGGATGCCTTTCAATGGCGTAAATTGCCGAATGGGAACATTCAACTTCCATACTGAACTACATTTTAGCATAATATTTGGTATGTATACAAAACTATTGATCACATACAGGGCTTCATAAAAATATTCTGATATTTTCCGATTATTAATGGTAATTACTGAAATTAGGCTTTCAAATACGTTATACGTTTTCCAAATTCTTTACTTAGATATCATCTTACACCTTATTAGTCTATGTAGTTGTGTTACAGTATTCTGAATGTATTGGAAAATGTTTCATAATCTTAGCTTAACGCATGATTTTTCATTCCTGTTTTCAGAATTACTTTGTTTTAAGAAATACTTTTGTTATTATCTGCATATAGTAAAGATAGTATATGTCTATACATTTATTATTATGAATTCATTTATGCTTCAACATTTAGTAATAATAAATTAAATTAAAAATTGCGTAGTTCTCTTTACACTTTTGATGGCTATTTTATTTTAAACATATGTTTCACACTTTAATTTTAAGGAGTCTTGTACTTTTTAAATTCGCCGAAAATCAACAAAAACTTTCAAACTTTGAATTAGTGTATCTTCAAAACTGTTTTGTGTGTAAGCATGAAATTTTGACTGTTGATTAAACAGATTGTGCTTTTTGATATAACACCATTAGAAACTAACTAGTGTTTTACAGAATTTGAGTATTGTTGAAAATGAAGTTGCTCTTTTTTTTACTCCGTAAGTCATTGCGCGCATGAAATCTTGAGAACGTATGACTGGATTGTTATGAAATTTGAAATAGATAATAAGTGCATACGTATTTTAAAAATGACCTACTCTTAAGTCAAAATAATTTCATTAACCATGCAAAAAAAAAAAAATATTTTTGTAAAAAATTTCAAAATTTTATATTTTTTAATGAATAAAAATAGTCATAATTAAAAATCTTATCATTGTAAATATTTAAAAGTAGATCATTTTAAACACACATATGCACGTTCTCAAGATATCATGCGCGCAATGACTTACGGAGTAAAAAAAAAGGGCTATTTTAATTTCAACAATGCACAAATTCAGTATAATATTAGTGAGTTTCTAATAGTATTAAGGTAAAGGTAGGAGAGTCTGTGCACAATTCAAAAGAATAACAATAAAAAATTTAAATATTACTTTTTTGCTAAAATATACATGAATAATATTTACTTCATTTGTTTTTTATGCATTTTCATTGCTTTTTTGTTGTTATGTTGTAATTTAATAGAACAGTTGTAATAAAACCAAGAAAGTTATTTTGCGCAATCTGTCCTTACAGGGTTAGTGTGAATGCGCACATGGGTAGGAGAGATTTTTACTAATCATAACTACAATTAAATTGTTAACAATAATAATTACACTTAAATGACATTGTTGTAAGGTTTTTGTGGACAAATATTAATTTATTAGAAGTGAATATTTTAACTTAATGATTAAAGAATCAGAAAAAGGAAATAATTTTAAAAACTATTAAAAAATTTTAATTAAAGGAAAAATCAGAAAAAGCAAGTCCAAATAAGATTAAAAATAACATTAAGTTACTTGATAAAACGTTTAACTTAAAATTAGTCCATTTTCATTTTTCATTTTTTTAATGCAAATTTACCAATAAGATGCGTAATCTCTCCTAGCATGGAAACTAATGGGAACAATGCGCCATCTCTCCTAAGTAGCAGATGCGCAAACTCTCCAATTTCGGTAGGAGAGATTGCGCGGCCTTTTATGTAAACATGGCCGGTACTAAAACGAACCGTTTATGTTCACATTGTTAGTCTAGATAAGTACCTTATGAGAAATTGTTTAAGTTAAAAATATTTTGTACTATTGACATTGTAGAGAAATTCTGATGAATAGCTATGAAAATTCAAGCACTTACTTTGGGAAAAAAAAAAAATAGCAATGCTTTATCTTAGACGCTCAAAACAATCAACGTGCACTTTCAAGTAGACACTCCACTACTGCTGTTGTAAAACTACCTGGAGTCGCTGCGCGCTCACTCTCCTCCTCCCCCCCCCCCGAACCTCTATCAGCGCAATCTCTCCTGGCTTTACCTTATTTTAAAAAGCACAATCTATTTAATTAATTATCAAAACTTTATACATATAAAGGTTTTGAAAATACACTAATTCAAACTTTGATTGTTTTTTCTCGATTTTCGTCGCGCTTTAGGCACAAGACCCCTTAAAATAGGGACTGTTTTTCCAAACGAATAATTCGTGATGCAACATAAAAAGTACTAGAAATTTGTTACGTCTGCTTAATCATGTGTTGTAGCACCGCATTTTCCAAACGTCTTCTGAAATTCTTCCTTAGCCTATTTTCCTAAGAACAGTACGCAAAATAATTATATTCTTTGGATTTCTGTCAATGACATATTTGTTAAATTTCAATAAACCTTAACTTTACTGATATAGATATCTACTTTTAATATTATTAACATAAATGTCTTTTTCCTGCAAAATTAAAATACAATTCGGACCTGTATATGTTCGAAATGTACACTTTGTAAAGCACGATATGTACCGAAATTATAGATTAAAGGAAATGTCGCCTACCAAAGCATTTTTCTGAATATCGTAAAATATATTTGCAGATTTTTGCAATCATTACATAATTTTTAGAAAGATTTCATTTATTAAAATGTAATTAACTAAATCAGTATTTACAGGGATTTTGTAGACTTTTTATAACTCTACCCAAATCATTTCTTCAGGATATTGTTTTTAGCAAATTATAGAATCAGGGAATATACAAAAGTAAATGTCCTTACATATAAACATCGACATTTTTCAGAACAGAAACTTTCAACATAAAAAAAGCTGAACAGTTACAATTGGAAAAAGAAAATATCCATTTAAAAATATTTTTGTTTTGTTCAGCTAATAATGCTTTTGGGAGATGATAAAATAAAGTGTCTAGGACTGATGCTAACTTGCATTTCTGACAATAGATGTGTTAAATTAATTTTATAACAAGTTTCTTTTCATGATTCTTTAAAGTACCGTCGGTGCGTAAAAGGTTAAAAAACATATTATTCTTTTCATATAAATTATTCTTTCTAATTTTTTATGAAAATATTTTTATATCAATTATAATTATTGGAGAAATTTTCTTTTTCTATATAAAGTTTTTCCTCTGAAGACATCTTTTAAATTTGCACAAAAAAAGAGGAAAAAAGAATAAAAATCTTAATCATATAAATCTTATTACAGAATTTTTGTTGAAATTTTATATACTTGATAGATTAAAATTAAAGACTGCGGATATTGATTGTATAAGCCTCATTTTAAAAGAATGAAAAGTTTAAAAATATACTATTAAAAAAAATCCTCAAACGGTTTATATTTAAGAGTGATCAAGTAACCAGTCATTTAACTTTCAATTTCGGTAGATCGATTGTTGCATCAACTTTCACATCGAGATATTAAAAACAAAGCAAAACATCATGAGTAAAAAAAAAAAAAAAAAAAAAAAAAAAAAAAAAAAAAAAAATTATGCATGCTCTTAAATCTTGATAATAAAGTGACTTGTCTTAAGTGAAAAAACTGCATGTAATTAAACTGATAATTTCAGTAACACTAATCCAGAAGTTAACCGAATTTGAGATTTTAAAAAATGTTTAATAACTATTTTTTAAACAAAGTAAAGATTAAGAAAATGCTTTTACACAACAAAAGAAAAAAAAATTAAAAGAAGTTGTTGTTTTAAAGCAAAAATATCACCCAGTTTAATTAGTTTGTCATAACTAATATTATTTTTAGCTCGTTTGCTAAATATTAAGAAAAAGGTAAACATTAAAAGTTAAAAATGTAATTAAAAAGCTACATATTAGAAAATAAATAACAGCTAAGTTAAAAAGTATGAAAATACTTACAGAATTTTTTCCTCTTTTTTTTATGAAAGAAAAAAAAAACGAAAGAAAACTGTTATTATTTCAGTCTTTTTACAGAATTTTTGATGAAGTTCTATATTTCGTAGATTAAAATTTAAAACTACGTATATGAATTCTATTAGCCCCATATTTTAAGGAATAATCAGTTTAAAATATATCATATAAAAATTTCATCATAAGTTTCTATTTGAAAATGATCAAGTTGCCAGTCATTTAATTTAGAACTTTGATAAATCGATTGTTGCATCCAGGGTTTCAACCTATAATAATCTAAGATATAAAAAATAAATTCTGAGAATTTCCATGAATGTAAAAAAAAAACATGCATGTAATTAACACATGATAAAGTGGCCTGTCTTAAATGACATAGTGGCGTGTCTTATAAACTCAGAATTGCAGAAACACTAAGCCAAATGTTAACCGAGATTTTTAACTTGCTTGATAACTATATTTTTAAACATAGTAAAATTAAAATATATATATAGTCTTATACAGCAAAAAAAGATAAAGTAGTTTTCTTTAATATCAAGAATATCACACACTTTAATTAGTTTGTCATAATTAATCTTATTCATTAGCTTGTATGCTAAATATTAAGAAAAAAGTGACCATAAAAAATATAAAAAACTAATTTAAAATCTAAATATTAAAAAAAAAAATCATAATAAAAATTAAATAAAAAATTTTTGAGAAAACTTAAGAAAATTTTTCTTTGGAAGATTTTTTTTTTTTTTTTTTAATTTGACGAAGAGAAAATTGAGAGAGGAAAAAAAAAAGAAAAAAGTTATCATATTAATCATAATGCATAATTTCTGTTCGAGTTTTTTATTTTGTAAATTAAAATTAATGACTTTAATAGAATTATCAGTATAAAAAAATGCTATTTAAAAAAATATCAAACATTTCATATTTGAGATAAATCATTTATTTTATAGGTTTTGATAAATCGATTTTTGCATCGAATTACAATGTGTAATTTAATATTTTTAAAAAAAATTGAGAGAGAGAGAGATAATTTGTTTTAAGAATAAAAAAATTATGCTTGCTATTATATAATGATGAAGTGGTTTGTCTTAAACGACTTTTCCTTGTGTGCAACGACCACTCGAGTCACTCCTCTCATAAGTCATCCCTGAAGGCATCAGTCTACCTTCATCAGTGTGGTCACTGGCTGCTAGGAGCGATTAGGTATAGCTAAGGCTGCTATATATATGAGCTGGCTCGTCGTCCGACATTAACATTCCCAAGTGGGAATACATTGGCGACAGATTTATCTCTCAGGACCTATTTGACGCATTTATCGCCGTCTTCGTTGCTTTGCTCAATTTATCGAAAAGTACGATATTGAATAAAAGTTTCGAATAAAATACGTACTCTTTATCATTGTTTTTCATCGCAAACTGCAACGTTCTTGTATTTTATTGTTCAATTGCAAATTTTAAAATTAGTAACAAATTTATTTACTTTTAGTGCATACATAAATTAATTTTTATGTTCTTTGTTGAATGAAATCAGTGGCGTAGCAATTCAAAAACAAATTAAAGGAGGGGAGGAGGGCGGGCTACAAAACTCATTTTCAAATAAATTGATATTTTGGAATTATCGATATTTTAGAACATCGGATCCACGTTTTGCAATTTGGGCATCGCAAGTTTTGCATTTCGGAATGCAAATTTTACATATAACTTGCCCTCCCCCCTCTTTTTGCATAATTTATTTGATTAATAGTGAGACTTCCATCAAAATCCGTTTTGTAGAACTTTTTTAATTGTATTCTGACATATTTCCAAAATTTTATTTGTCCATATGTTGTCCATGAAGAATTAGATGATGATGTTTTTTACAGAATATCAACATTAATTTCTTAGTGTAACGATTAATATTTATTCTTCAAGTGTACTTTTTCCCAGAAAATATTTTATTGATTTTTTTTTAATGTATATTTCTGATTGTTCTTCACTTAACAGTGCAATGAAAATATATTATAAGTAATTTCTGATGTAAAAGTATAATTGAACAAAATTAATATTAAAAATGCAATTTCTTCTTTTACTTTGTGATAAAATATTTAAAAACTTCTATTTAAAGTAATTTTTAAAAAGTTTTCATGTGTAGCAAGTTTTTAGTACTTTAAAAATAAGAGAACTGCTCTTTCCAAGAGGAAAATGTAATGATCCTTCATAGTATCTAAATATCCCTCGTTATCATAAACAAATTTATATCTTAAAGTTACAGTAAAAATTTACTCCATTTCTTAATAATTGTTTAATATATATATATATATATATATGTATATATTTAATATTACTGTATTTTGATGAATCATTGGATATTGAATGATAACTTTAATAAAAGTAAAAATAATATTAAGAGACATTCTAACGAAATAAAAAATTGTTGTCTCAAAAGAAGAAATAAATTAGGGGGTTTTACAAATAAGTGCAGCTTTACCAGATTACGATTTTTAGAATAACAATTAAAACAACATGTTGATTTAAGATATGGAGTTAAAGTAAATTTATATTTAAAACATGATGAAAAGACAGGGGGGGGGAAAGGTAGAACTGTAAGAATTTGGAATAAATTAAATAAGGTAAAATGGCGAAATTTTTTTTTATATATATTATCACAAAGGAATAAGTTAAAAAAGAGACAATAACAAAAGAAAATCTAATGAACGATTAAATAAAAAATGGATTTCCATTTTTTGATGAAATCTTCTTTCTACAATAAGCATCTCGCTTCGAAAAGCTCTTACATCCTTTATCACACGCCATAAATCTCTACGCTTAAGGGTGATTTGAAACATAAAAAACATTTAAACATCTTAACATAAATCCATTAGTCATTAAATCTTACATAGCATTCGTTTTAACAGTTATTTCCTATGCAAAGATGTGACAGTTTTGAAGAATTATTATTCATTTCAAATTCTTTTTTGCATCATAAATTTATCGCAAGTATGGAAGAATTTGTACAGATCGACAATATACCAAATGAAGTGAAAAAAAATCAATATTTACATTGGAAAATGCATTTCAAGACATTTATTATCGTTGACAAAAAATAAGGGAATAATAATAATAATAATAATAATAATAATAATAATAAAACAGAAGAATTAAACATTTTTCTCTAAAAGCAGTGTAATTGAAATTTTAAAAATTACTACAAATATAAAAATATAGTTCAAATTGTAATAATGCTCCAAATATTTTTTCTTTAGAAAAGGAAAATTTATTTACATCGAAATATTCTCAAAAACAAATAGGAAATTTAAAGTTATAAGCCCCTTGATTCCTATAAGTTATATTTAGAAAAACGTTATCTATACTATAAGAAGTAAAATACTAAAAATTCATTTTTTGTTAGACCAAAACTTTCCGAGTTATGATACATTTTGATTTTAATTACAGTTCTCCCTTAAAATTTCTTATTTAGACATCTCAGAAGCGACAGAACATCTATATATCGGTAGAAGGAGCGGAAGTTCGACCATGGATATTCTAACTGTAACAAAAAAATATGTTTCTATTTATGAATTTTTATAAATCGCATTAAAAATCAATAATATTTCTTTCAAAACTTATTTATAGAAAATAAGCTATAAATATGTCACAGAAAATATTCGTAATGTTTGGTATTTAACAGGGTATTATATAAAAAAAGTAGTAAAATACATAAATTATTGTTCCAGTCATGCATTAATAACAGGCAGCTTTAACGTTGACGGATTTATTTTTCAGTAATTGGTAACTTAATAACTGATCATTTTTAACACTTTCCAACCTAATTGAAAAGTGTTTATGACTTCGGTTTGTCTGCCGTATGGCCGTCTGGCCGTCAGCCGTCTGCCGTCTGTCCGTGCTCTAACTGCTGTAAATATGCTCGGATTGCCCTGCAATTTATATATGTTATTGTTGTCATCTATAGCATGTTCCCTATTTCAACTGAAGTGTGTAGGACTTATAGTATTTTTATAGGGACACTCAAAAGAATTCCGTTACATTACGGTCTATGGGGGAAAATCATTTGCGGTTTATTTTAATGATGTTACACAATTTCAAACACATTGTAATTGATATATATCACTAAGGTGCATTACATGAAGCTTAACATGGAATAGGGTGTGCATAGCACTTATAGTTACTTTACAAGGACAGTCAAAAGAATTCCATTACATTACGTCTATGGAGAAAAATCGTCTGCGGTTTATTTAAATAATGTTTCATTATTTTAAACGCATTGAAATTTATATATATCACTAAGTTGCATTACAAGAGGCTTACTACAGAATATTATGCGTATAGCAGTCATCGTTCATTTACAGGGACACACAAAAGAATTCTCAACTGTCTGTTAACAATAATTCCTGGAAGTGCGTTTTAAGTTGCTGAACGCGATTTTAAATTCAACTCACTTTTTGTCTATTACTTGGTGTGTATAAATTCTGTAGATCATATACAGGGCAGCACAAAAGTTTGCGAACACATTTCCGTTTATTGACAGAAACTCCAGAAGGAGAATTTTAAACTGTGCTACGCGTTTCCTAACTAAACTAAAATTTAGCATCCTATGTAGTATATATACAAATCTATAGATCATATACAGGGCTGAATAAAAGTATTCGGATATTTTTCCGAATATTGTATATGTTGGAAATTCCTGAAATTACGTTTTTAAATATGTTATGCGTTTTCCAAATTGTTTACTTAGATGTTATCTTTCAGCTTATTAAACGGTAATGGTTGGTAAAATTATTTTGGAAGCGTTGGAAAGTGTTACATAATCTATGCTTGACGCATGATTTTTCGTTCTTGTTTTAAAATTGATGCCGGTTTGGGTTTCAACATTATTTTACATGGAAGTTACATATAAATAAAAATAATGGTGTTAATATTAAACTTTTAAACGTTAGATTCAATTTTAATCAGGAGACTTATTACAAAATGAAATTCATAAAATTATATTAAAGTAGTAGGAATATACGAATTAAAAAGACACTTGCGTTTTTCTCTTGCAATAATTAAAATTGTAGTTATATCCATCGCTCTGATTTTGTTTATGTGTTGTACATATTACTAAAAAAAGTGTGTTAAAAATATTACAAAAAGCGCATATTTTTAATAGTTCAGGGAAAATTGAGATATCTGAAAAATTAAACTCTTAAAAGTAGTCTATCTCTTATGGATTAGAAACTGCATATAAATATTTTCTTCTAAATCTTTATAAAGCGGTTAAACAGAAGTTATATAAATAAATTGGGGAATTCATATATTTAAAAAATCGATATTCTTCAAAATATCGAATCTAAACCGTATAACGTCTTCACAACACGATTAAAAATCTAATGCAGTTTAAGTCATTTTATCATATTTAAAATTGCTACCTCAGTACCTTTTACTGAATCTGTAAATATCTAACTATTTACAGATTCAGTTAGTAAATATCTCTTTACTAACTGTAAATATCAGTACCTTTTACTGAATTTTGAGAGCCCATTTTTTTAATCTATCTATCTAACTATCTCTCTCTCTCTCTCTCTCTCTATATATATATATATATAAAATCATAAATGAAACATTATCATAACACCAACTTAAACAATGAAATAATAATTAAGTATGTAATAATTAGTTGACAATAAAAGATTCCCCAACACACTGAATATGGAAACAAAAATATATTAAAAGAATAAGAAATTAAATTAAAAATTGAATAAATGGAATTAAATGAATGAAATGAAATGAAATTTGTGGAATTTAGACAGAATTATCAAGTCCCAAATGCCTAAATACCACAAATAAAATGAAATGAGAGGTTTCATCATCATATTAGCCATACATTGCTAAAAAATATGATTTTGGGACTGCCTCTCATAAACAATGAAGCAAACCAGTGATAAAAAAAATAAAATACAATATTAAAAAGGAAAGAGCCATACTTATAATATACAGAGAAAACATTAAATAGAGTCAGAAAGTATAAAATCCATAATGATTAAAAAAGATACATGTGCACCACAAGAACCAGCATGAAACCCAACCATAACTAGGGAATGAATTGCAAAAAAAAATCCTTACATGTCGCCAATTTTAGAAATATAAAATGCTTTACAATGTTGCCAGAAATAATGTTAGAATAATATGAATATTGTAAAGCAAACAGGAACATTAGTGCTGTCATGTATTGGTAAAAGTGAATATAATCTGAATAGAAAATATTGGATGGAAATTAATGTTTAATGATTAAACCAAATTACTATCTTAAATGATAGCAATTAATTGAATAATAAATAAATGAAATTAATTAATAAATAGAATATCGAATTACATTAAAGTAATGGATGTATTAATGAATAATTCTATGTTATATGTAAGTAGTAAGATGGAAAAATTAATAATTAAAGCAACTTAAAATATATATATATATATATATATATATATATATATATATTATATATGAAACAAATTTTAAAAAAATTTCGCCGTTGGCCTCATCAAAACTATAATTCTGTGTAAACCCCATTATTCTAAATTATTTTCTCGTTCTAGTATTTCGACTGTCAAAATACCACCTAGCTAAAAATATTTTATTCTAAATTCATTCTCTTAAAAAATGGCTCTGATCGCTGTTCTATTAAAATTACGTACTTTTGTTTCATTAAATAAATGCATCCTAGAATTTAATTCTTTTAAACATCAATCTCCCAGCTAAAAATATTTTAACTCTCTTGAAATAACAACCTATGTCTTTTTATTTTTTTATTTTTATTTCCCTATGTTTTCTGACAAAACAATATTCTTTCTCAAAATTATGAAAGCTAACTTCAGTCTCAATGTAAACTCTTATCTTGGCATCTTGCACATTCTCCTACGTAAAACCTACGTATTTTTTTACCTTCTTATTTATTCGAAGGAATTAGATTGTTCGGTAATGTTCTAGAAATATTTTTCCCGCATTTTTTCAGCCTACGGTCTGATAACGTCAAATTCATAGCGCCAGATAATTTAGTCCCGTAGCGCTGATTGGTCGAAAGACAGTTTAATGAAACTGTATTCTGGGGCGTTAGATAATAGTTATACGCGGAGTTTTCCCGCGTAGCATCAGTTTTATTCCTGGAGCCGGTTTTACATGTAACTCCGACGCGTACTTCACGACGATGGAATAAATATCTTGGCTGCCGATAGAAAAAACGACTGCCTGTAAGAACAAAATGTCTTCTTAAAATATTAAATTAATTCACCAAGTTTCTCCACGGTATTAAAATCATCATGTACGGAATTAGCATCGTAATTAGTAAAGCATGGCCATTTTCCTTTGAATTCGAATAAAAAGTGAACTGGAACCGACTGCCTCTTATTTGCGTTCTTTACGCACACTATAAATTGGATTCTCGGCGGCCGACTGCTAATACCTCTGTGGAAACCCTCGCCCAGATAATGTGATCTACAAAAAAAATGTGGTGATACGAGTGAAAACGTGACACACACAATTCTTTTCTTCCAAATTCTTTCCGAATTTCCCTTTCTTAACCAGATTTCACATCCAAAATCGCTTGCTTCAGTTGCGGCTTTAGAAATATTCTCTTAAACTCAAAATACTTCAGTTGGTAAGGGTGAAACAAAACGTTCCTTGGTATGAATTACGAGTCAAAATATCCAATTCTACTTTTATATTTCACCCTATACTTCAAGGGTAACTGCTCTAGAGAATTATTTAGAAACGGAACCAGCTGGTACAAACTGAGATCTGTTTACTATTTCGCTTTGAAGCTTCGATATTACCACTTTGAAAGAATGAGCCAGAACGAAAAATTGATCATTTTGACACGTATATGTTTTCTTACAAGTTGAGGTCGATCCGAAAAATATTTTTCTCACATCGAAAAAACGTGTTGTGTCACTGATATTTTACGCATAAAATAGACTAACCTGCCTATTCGATTATTAGGCTTATTTACTACAGTAGAATGTATAAACTGAAATGAAAATAAGAAAAAAAATGAAAGTAATAAAACATATAATTTCAATAAAAAGATTGTTGATAATTCACTTTATTTCTTTAATTTGAAAAGTGTTTGTTATTATTTTATGCAATTAATTTAGAAAATTTCGAGAGTACATGATATTTTCAAATATAAGTGACAATCCGGACTGAAAAGTAAGCTTGTAAATAAATATTAATATAATCTCTTTTTACTCTATGTGTGTTACTATACATACTTATATGTTCGAGTCTCTGTATGTACTCAAAAAATGAGTACACGCGTTTCTCAAAGTTAAGAGTACTCGGAGCTATTATAAAATCAGAAAGTACTCAAAAATGAGTACAAAAAGAGAGTAAAAAAAGAATACAATAGTATCTGAATAAACATTCTTATATACCTTTATATCCTGTGTATGTAAATCAGAAACACATGAAAGTAAATAACGGAGAGCGATAAAATCAAATACATCTAACATTTTATGCAATAATCACGATACTTGGTGCTTTCAATACACATACAGTGTAAGGAAATATAGTAATCATGATGGAAACCTGATTAGGGAAATATGGGTATACTTTTATATTTTGAGATTCACTGAATCCGTTTCCGCTATTTTTAAGCCTATTCCACATGTATGTGTGCGTGTGCATGAATGTTGGGATTTTTTTTTACGTTTTCATGTCCCAAGAGTATGTCCTGTACACATACGCAGACAGATTCAAATCGGTTCATAAATAAGAGCGTTACAGCATCGTATATATCAATATATATCAACATTTGAAGGGTGTAGTTTTGGGATCTGGGGGGTCATGATCGGTGAAAGTATACCAAACATTTCCAAATAGCGCTCCTTTGGACGGCTGCAATCGGTATCTTTTCACTTTATGTATCAGAAGCTACGTAAAAAATCGATAGGTATTTATTTTTTTAACGCGGTTATTCAATTAAATATTTTTATCGTTCGTCCCCATCTTTTTTTGATACCACAGTCATTTTTTACTACTTAATTTAATAAAATATTTTTTCCTTGAAAAGCAAAGAAAAATAATAGAGCAAGATTTCTTAATCTGATAAAAACATAGGGAAATGTAAGTATTGTAAGTTGTTGAAAAACAATGGTGAAGTATCTACACTTAAAACAAATTTAAACTACCATTAGAATGACTATGAAAATTCAATTTCAGTATTTATTTAATTAACCTGTCTTAATTTCAGTGTAGGTGAGATAAAAATTTATTGAAAATTGCATAATAACTTTGAAAAAATCTGAGCTTTAATAATGACTGTGACGTTTTCTGTCGAATATACAATCATTCTCAGTTGTGGAAAATTTTCAACTTTGTAAAATTACAATCTAAGTTTTTATCTATATTTATATTACTAATTATTGGAATGTATAATATTCTGGAAAGTTTCCGGAAAGTTCAGTGGAGTTACGCCAAATATTTTACTTTCCCATCGACCGTTTACGGTACATAAAATATATTGTCAAACATTGTGATTTAACGACAATAGTGCATGAACGTGGCGTCACATTTGTTGTTGTTAATTGCAGCGCTGCATGTTACACGTGAAGTAAATATATTAATCCATGCTAATAAAACCAAGGCAGCATCTATCTTATGAGTATGTTTTGACGTCACGCTTAGCCATTATTGCCGATAAAGGCACTGTTTGGCGACAGGCCCGGTATAGGATCGGTTTTTATTATCGACGAAAAAGTAAACAAGTACCTTTATTTAAACTTATAAATTTTGCATAACATAGCATTAATATCGGAAAATTTTAAAAGTATATTTTAATTTAATCCGTAAAGCTTTTTCTGAATATTTATTTATTTTCTGTGTGAAGCGTGCTCAAGCTAACTATCTATCCTCTCAACACGATTAGATAGAGCGAGATAAGATGAAACAAACTAGTCGGATATGCCAATCCCAACACTTTCTTCTATCTCATACATGTTAATGCTTCAGAATTCGCTATCACACCGCCAAAAAATATCAATATTTTTCGTGATTCTGTTGCACGTCAGCTGCTTACGAATCGTCCTGTTACCTGGAAGCGAGCAGAAACTACGAAAAGTCCTTCTGACCTGTACTGACAGGAAAAGATAGCCTCTCTATTGTTTTGTTTTGAGATTTTAGCTAATTCTACTGAAAATACACGAAGCCAAAATGCGCGGAACCCGATTACAGAAGAGTCATTCCCAGTTCTCGTCAATATTGAATTTGAATGAGAATATCGCCAAATTAGACAGACATAGCCAAGTTGGCGATATTTCACCAATTGTCGCCAAGCTTGGCGACGTGGGCGAATATAAAGATATAATCTTAAACAAGTAAGTGTTGAAACGATGGTTACAACAATGAAAGAAAATTTAGTTAAACCATGTTCACTAAACCTCATAAATTAAACCCGTTTACGTTGGAATCCTGCTGTATTGTTTCAAAATGTCAGCCACCCTATAATTTCAAACTAATATACCTCAGCCATTTTTTAAGACAGAGGCAAAATAATAAAGGCTCTGGAATCCTTGGATCAATGCCGAACATTTAACGCAAAAAGTTTTTAATGTTTCTATTTTTTAGGACTTTTTGAAATCGAAATCTTTAAATGGCTATCACAGCGCCCCCTCCATGCGCAATATCCCCAATTTTCACTAGGATCTGCAGACTATAGTCAAAAACATATACAAAAAATTTGGTTCAGTTATCTGCATAACTTCATACACTTTTTGATGATACAATAGTGAAAATAGAAAAAAATTGCGATCGCAGGGCCCCCTTTCGTCAAAATATCCCCAAATGCAGCTGGGACCTGCAAGCTATAGTCAAAAACCTATGCAAGCAAATTGGTTCAATTTGAAGCATAACTTCATACACGTTTCGATGATACAATGATGACGGACAGATATTTTGTAAAATCATGTTTTTCGGAATCTCTGACCCCTAAAACGTGTAAATCCGTCGAAAACTGGAAGTCGAAAAAATTTTGATTACAATACTTTCTTCTACTATAGGTAGAAGTAAGTAAAATTTGGTTGAATTATCTGCGTATATTCATAAACTATTCGATGATACAATAGTGAAAATGGAACAATAATCGAAACCGCAGCGCCTCCTTTCGTCGAAATATCCCCAAATTCAACTGGGACTTGCAGGCAAATATATATAGAAAAAGTTTGGTTCAATTATCTGCGTAACTTCATATACTTTTCAATGATACAATAGTGAAAATGGAACAAAAATCGCGATCACAGTGCCCCCCCCCCTTTCGTCGAAATATCCCCAAATTCAAGTGGGACCTGCTTGCCATAGACAAAAACATAGAAAAAAATTTTATTCAATTTGTAGCATAACTTCATACCTTTTTCGATGATACAATGAGGACAGACTGGCTGGCAAACGGACATTTTGTAAAAATATGTTTTTCGGAATCTCTGACCCCTAAAACGTGTAAATCCGTCGAAAACAGGAAGTCAAAAAAAATTTCGATTACAATACTTTCTTCTATTATAGATAGAAGAAAGTAAAAAAATATATAATGCTCCAAGCGCAGATTATAAAATACTTTCCAACACTTATAGAGTAATGTAACGAAACTTCACAGATTAAAGACTTGAAAGAAGATATCTAAGTAAACAATTTACAAACGCATAACACATTTGAATATCCAATTTCAGAAATTAGCGCACATAGTCGGATAGGTAGTCAAATTATTTTGTGCAATCCTGTATATAATGTATAGATTTGGATATGTACGCCATAGTATGCTAAATTTTAGTTCAATTAGAAGACGCACAAAATAGTTGGTAATTCCCTTTTAATAAATTCCACCAACAGGCGAAAATGTATTCGAATTATTTTCTACAGCTCTGTATATTCTCTAAACATTATTTATAAACTCTACATAATAAGTTAAAATTGAATTCCTGTACAAAATGCAAAACACAACGAAAAAAGAATTTTTAGCAATTACAATTCATAGACTGCAATGTATCCAGAAATTTGCTTAGACCTGTATATGAATTTATTCATAATCTACAAACATCTCTTAGTATCCTAAACATTGTTCAATTGGAAAAAGGGTAACAAAATTAAAAAACCCACTAAAGCAATTCTTTCCCATAGACACTAATGCTTATGAACTCTTTTGTACAGCCCAGTAAATGGTCTACAGAATTTATACGCATCAGACTATATACCGAAATTTAGTTAAACTTAAAAATGCATACCACAATTGAAAACGCACTTCCAGCAGTTTTCGCTCATAGACTATACTGTAACCGAATTCTTTTGTATTTCCCTGTAAAAGAACGATACATACCATGCACAGCATATTTTACAGTAACCATCTAAAAGCGCACCTTAGTGATGTATATCAACTTCATTATGTTTGCAACAGTGTAACATGATTAATACACAATGCAGACTATATTTCACCTTTGACAACTAAGTATCGGAATTTTTTTTTGGATTACCCTGTAAATGAATGATAAATGCGTTACACCCTATATTTTACAGAAAGACTGTTTTAGCGCACGGCAGAAATGCATACCAATTCCATTATATTTTAACCCTTGAGTTCCAGTGAACTATGTTCGGGCAACGCAACTGTGCCAATTTTGGAATGCCCGACCTGAGTTCGGGCAAGAGAAAAATCAGTATTTTAATTCCGTGAAGCCCGAACTTAGTTCGTCCAATGCAGAATATGTAATTTGTCATTTTCTCAATAGATGGCAATACTTTCCCGCGAAAAGTTAGGCAGTTTCGCGCCAATTGTCGGATTTTTGTAATTTTAGTAGTTATTTCGTTTTTTTTTTTTTTTTTTTTTTTTTTTTTTTTTTTTTAATAATCTATTTCTAACATTTTGATAATAATAACGAACAAAATTATAGAGAAAAAAAATTCCATTTTTGGCACATTTTTCTCAAATGTATTCCACAGGCAAGAGGTTGAAAAACATTAAAATTAAGTATTAAAATTAACCAAAACGGTTTTTTTCAAATAAACAACAACGTAACGTAATTTCTTTTGAGTGTTCCTGTAAACTAGCTATAAATGCTACATTTGCAATAGTGAAAATCTCAATAACATGTAACATTTACATTGCAATCCGAGTATATTTATGCGAATGTATCGGACATATGACCAGCCTGCCTGACGGCAGACAAACTGAATTCAAAAACACCTTTCAATTATGTTGGAAAGTGTGAAAAATAACAAAATAAACAGTAAAAGTAATTTACATGTAAACGCTTATTTAGAACTATTTTCATGTTATTAAAAACTAGTATCATTGCAACGCGTTTGGAAAATACTTTTTCTGAAGATTTTTTAATAAAAACTGAAGTATTTTCAAGGCTTAAGAGGCTACTTCACTCACACGAAAACATCCGTTCGCTAATTTTAGGGAAATAATTTAGGATATCTCGTTCGCATTTCAATATTTTTAATTGATATTTTTTGCATTGGATAGTTGAGGTCAATTTCTATGACCTCAACTATTTTAATCCTATGGGGGAAATAATTTACGATACCTCGTTAGCATTTCAATATTTTTAAATGATGGGTTTTTTTTTTTTTTTGCATTGGATAGCTGAGGTCAATCTCTATGCACGAGCATTTGTACTTTTTCGATTTTGATTACAAGTTTTTTTTTTATTAAGACACTTTCACTTTCGGAACCGGTTTCGAAAGTGAAAGTATCCTCAATAAATAAAAAAAATGCAACAAAAATCGAAAGAGTACAAAGGAACGTGCATAGAGATTGACCTCCAGCTATCCAATGCAAAAAACAACATTTAAAAATATTGAAATGCGAATGAGGTATCGTAAATTATTTCCCCCATAAGATTAACATTAGCCAGCGGGTGTTTTCGCCTGATTGAAGTAGCCCCTTAACTATTTGTATATATATATATATATATATATATACACTATACTGTATACAAAAAGTCACCTGGCACTTTCGATTTTAGACGTTTTGCAGAATATCTTGAGAAATATTTGACGAATTCGTTTGACGAACATGCATAGAGATTGACCTCAGCTATCCAATGCAAAAACATCATTTAAAATATTGAAATGCGAACGAGGTATCGTAAATTATTTCCCCCATAGGATTAGCGTTAGCCAGCGGGTGTTTTCGCCTGATTGAAGTAGCTCCTTAACTATGTGTATATATATATATATATATATATATATATACACTATAGTGTATACAAAAAGTCACCTGGCACTTTCGATTTTAGACGTTTTACAGAATATCTTGAGAAATATTTGACGAATTCGTTTGACGAACATGCATAGAGATTGACCTCAGCTATCCAATGCAAAAAACATCATTTAAAAATTTTGAAATGCGAACGAGATATCGTAAATTCTTTCCCCCATAGGATTAACATTAGCCAGTGGGTGTTTTCGCCTGAGTGAAGTAGCCCCTTAACTATTTGTATATATATATATATATACACTATATTGTATACAAAAAGTCACCTGGCACTTTCGATTTTAGACGTTTTGCAGAATATCTTGAGAAATATTTGACGAATTCGTTTGACGAACATGCATAGAGATTGACCTCAGCTATCCAATGCAAAAACATCATTTAAAATATTGAAATGCGAACGAGGTATCGTAAATTATTTCCCCCATAGGATTAGCGTTAGCCAGCGGGTGTTTTCGCCTGATTGAAGTAGCTCCTTAACTATGTGTATATATATATATATATATATATACACTATAGTGTATACAAAAAGTCACCTGGCACTTTCGATTTTAGACGTTTTGCAGAATATCTTGAGAAATATTTGACGAATTCGTTTGACGAACATGCATAGAGATTGACCTCAGCTATCCAATGCAAAAAACATCATTTAAAAATTTTGAAATGCGAACGAGGTATCGTAAATTATTTCCCTAATAGGATTAACATTAGCCAGCGGGTGTTTTCGCCTGAGTGAAGTAGCCCCTTAACTATTTGTATATATATATATGCACTATAGTGTACACAAAAAGTCACATGGCACTTTCGATTTTAGACGTTTTGCAGAATATCTTGAGAAATATTTGACGAATTCGTTTGCAACTTCAAGGATGCACAGAAAATATTGGACTTCATATTTTTCAGCGAAATTTTGAACACGAGATCAATTAAGGAAAGGACTAACAACACAATGAATAGAAAATGATATTTGTGATCACCCTTTAAGATAAAACGCTCGAAATGATTAGTAGCAGAACGATATGACTATTTGAATCTGTTTCCGCATTTCTGTTCATTTGAGTTAAAGTAGTACGTATATTCTAGGAAATATGAAGTATTCTTTATAAACTCAAGAAATTTCTTCAAGATTTTTGTTTATAGCAAACTTGAATCAATTTTAAAGGCGCTTTCAAGAAAATATGATAAAGTACATCAGAAATACATACGTTACATACATACTGTAACCAGAATATTTATAAATTAAATATTTTATCAAACATGAATAAAGTAGAACTCCAATTATCCGAATCAATTGGGACCGGATCCCATTCGGATAATCAAAAATTAAGATAATTGGATTTTTTCCGAAAAAAAGGGTCTATTTTAATTAATTACTGTATGTATGTTGAAAATGGGAAGAAAAAACTATTGTTAAAGAAAAAGAGCTTTTAATTAATTAAATGAAAAGGCAACACTTTTGCATGTTAAGCGTACATACAAGTGCTGTACCTTATTACAGTATGTACTGTAAATGAAATTCATCGCTTGCTGAACATCTCGGTCAAAATAAGCTTTTTGACACTCCTCATCCGTTTTCGGACAGTCAAATCGCCTATCCGCTTGACAGTGAGAAGTTACATGTGGTCACACTTGGGCTGCTGCTCCATCTACTTCAACGCAGTTTCAAGGCCGGCAAATGCTTCACTAACTAATGGTCCCGTGTCTGCTTCAACTTCGACATTAAGATCCTCTTCTTCTGCGACACATTCTTCTCTCACACTTTCTAGAAGTTCACCATCTTATAGAATTTGAAACCCAGGGTCTGACGAATCACACACCATCCACTCTCCTATATCTTCAGCACTAACGTCTGAACATCCAGGAATTTTCAAACGAATGTTTCTGAATTCCTCAAATGGCACTTCAACTTCATCTTCTCCTGTCTCTTCCCTTTCCTTTTCTTGATCTTCTTTTTCCTTTTCTTGATCTTCTTTTTCCTTTTCTTGATCTTCTTTTTCCTTTTTCTCCTTTTCTTGATCTTATTTTTCCTTTTTCTCCTTTTCCTTCACTTCTTCTTTCCTTCGCTAACGATAACACAACACGTTTTCTTTAAGAAGCCATGGTGAACGACGAAACGCACTCACAAACAAAACAACGCACCGACGCGAAAGTGTACTGTCAAAGTAGCAGGTCAAGTAATCAACTAGAAGGTCAGGTCACACTGACTGACCAATAAAAACCTACAGTGACAGGTGGGCACCTGGCGACGGACGACAGCCAATAATCGAACTGCACTATGAGATGGTGACTCATCATCGCGGAGGGAAGAACAACAGGGCGCGTAGAGATAATCATTATTTTGTATGTTTCCGTCTTTAATTATTTTTTTTTTGAAATTCTGAAAGCGATTCGGATAGTCGGAGTTCGGATAATTGGAGTTCTACTGTATTTGTATGAAAAAAATTATAACTTCGCATGCGCAAGTCAAAAAGTCTTTCTTCCTCGTTTTCCCCCCATAATTTAGTAATTAATTATACAGGCAACTCATATAAAAAGACCATTGCAATATCGTGAATGTTCAGAAAGAAATCCGCGATATAGTAAACTGAATTTCAATTTCTTTCTAAAAGTAATTGGATGATAAGGTATTTTCCACAAATTGTGATTTATTATTAACTGACTTTGAACAAAGGAGTATGTATTTAAAGTATGTCAATACCTAGCTTTTGAAGGGGCACTTCGATTTTTGTAATTATTTTTTGATGAAATTGGCTCATTCTGGTGGATTTTCAATCGATAACTAAAAATGACAATAACAAAATATAAATAAAAGCTCACAATTTGTGGAAAATCCCTTATCATCCAGTTACTTTTAAGAATCAGCTGAAGTTCTGCTCACTATCTAAAATATTACTAAATTTTCACGTTATTCGTAAAACAATTTAATAAAATTTGCCCTATATAGATAATTACTAAACAAAAAAAAGTTTACGTTAGTGCATTGCCAGAAATGCTCATATTTCTTATTATATCTAATATTTTCCTATTTTAGTACATTGTTTGTACTTTACTAAAAGTTTCGTTAAATTTGATTGAAAACCCTTCATACTATAAACTAAAAACATGCGGAAATTTCTTACTTAAAAAAAAAAGAAGCTTTATATCTCAATGAATATATGTGTCATTCTTACACAAATTTTATAGGACCTATGTAGAGATGTGTCATTGGTACAGATCATTTGCATCATTTTATTTTACAGGGTGATTGAAAATATTATTTTTTCTCCGTTTGATGTTGGTTTCCCAATTGCCCTCGTGTCCAAACAATCACAAAAAAATACAGTAATTTTTGTATGTATATTTTTGACAATCCTGAAGAAAGCGTCATGTATTTATGTAGATATTCAATAAAACCTCTTATGTCGAATATGTGTACGGTGACTTTTAGCCATATAGTGTATATATATATATATATATAGGTAGAAAGATAGATAGATAGACAGACAGATAGATAGATTAATCGATATGTATAATCAGACTTTTTCGTCTTCGAAATTATATTATAACAATTCTTATCTTCAATTCACAACCAAAATATTTTGCTTTAATCTTATAACAATTCTCTTATACTAAAAATATTTCAATTTGTAAGTGCAAAACAAAACCTTACTTGGTATGTGTTACGAGTCAGAATATCGAATTCTTCTTTTATATTTCATCCTATACTTCAAAAACAACTGCTCTTGGGAATTTCCTAAAATAGGAACCAGCTGGTATAAAGTGCGATCAGCTTACTATTTCGTTTTGAAGTTTCGATATCATCCTTTTGAAGGAATTCCTCACATGATAAAGAATGATCATTTTGACACATTATTTCTCTTAAAGGTTGAGTCTAGTATAAAGGAAAAAATATATTGAAAAAACGTATTGTTCTGTTCATAGTTTACACAATACGAGGCAGGTAAAATGCTTATTAAAGTCACTAGAAAGTATTAACTGATAAGAAAACTAAAAACAGAAATGAAAGTTATAAATTGTACAATTTTAATAAAGAATATCGTGATAGTACACTTTACTGTTTCAATATCCATAGTTTTTGCCTATTGATAAAATATTCATTAATTATTCATTAAAATTCATTACAGAAGTTATATATATAACTTCTGTAATGAATTTCTATTTTACCATATTTTTAAAAGCATTTTATGCATATTTTTATATGTATTATTTTAATAGACTATATAATAATTTTATTGAAATAATGTGTTGTTATGTATAATGAAATAGACATAAAAAATCATTTCAGATTGCTAAAGTACAGATTTCTTTTTCTTTCGAGAGTTGTTACTTTATGGAGATACGTGTATTTACGAATACTATTTCGCTTTGAAGATTCCATATTTCCTCTTTGAAAGAATTCGTCAGAACAAAATGAACTATCGCTTTGATTCATATATTTTCTTGACTCTCATTCATTCATATATTTTCTTTGATTCACATATTTTTTGAGTTTTGCATAAAGAATATTTTCTCACATCGGAAAAAAGTGTTGTGCAGTTATCACACGGAAGAAGCATGTTAAATACTTATTTGTTTCAGAATCAAGTATTATCTAAAATGCAATTAGACCGCACAAGAATTACGTTTCACATTAAAAATCTAGAAAAAAAAATAATATAGAATTTTAATACCTACATGTATGTACCTGAGTATCTGTATACACTGTTAAAAAAATTGCAGTAAAATTACGGGCAGAGGCCGGCAGCAGAGATTCCAGTCATACCCCGTAAAGGAAAAAAAAAAAAAAAAAACCAAGGCCATCATTTTGTGCAGCCCGTAATTTTACGGGGCAAAGTAATACAACATTATAATGCACAGGATATAATGCACTTTAAAACACAATAACACTTTACTTACTGTTCCGTAGCATGTAGCACGTTAGATAATCCTCACAGAATCGTTGTTTTGGCGGGTTAAAATTTTCGAAACAGGAGTAAAATGCAGGGTTATACCCTAGCGGAGGACAATGTATGGGGTCGTACCGTATTTTTGCTAACATATGGGCTAGAACTGTAAGAATATGTGGATTGCTCTTAATTTTCTAAGTATCTAAGGAATAAGGCCGCTTATTTAGTGGATCAGACTGTTTTTCATCAAATAAGGCTGTTGCCCGTGAAAATTGAAGGGCAAACGCTCATAAATTTTCAGTTTTTTCTGAGAGTGTATATCTGAAATTCAAGAGAAAATAAATAAATAGAGCAGTTACTCAAATGAAAAACCTCTTTGCACTTAAAAAATGTTCAACAATAATACCAGAAACATTCAACAACATATGTTATTTTTTTAAGAACGATAGATAGAGAAACACCCAGAAGAAGAGTAAAATTAATTTAAATTACTTATAAGTGTGATATATGAGACTCAAGAAAAAATAGGCGCGCATTAAAAAAAAAAAAAGTTTAAATATACTATCATGTTATCAACGCAATGAGTTCCGTAAATCATTTTTCTAAAAGTTTTTGTTAAAAGGGAAACATATATATATATGTTACGGTCGATATGATTAAGCCGGTCATTATTAATAATAACCGGTTATTATTAATCATAATTACCGAGGTTATTATTAATAATTAGAATTCGAACCGGTGGGTTATTCAAACAGGTTTTTATTATTAATAACAGTTTATTATTAATAATGATCGGATTAATCATATTGACCGTAACACACACACACACACACACACACACACACACACACACACACACATATATATATATATATACAGGGGTGCAAAAATGTAGGCGCCAATGGGCTGATTCCCACCACTAAGTTTTATTAGTATTCTTCGTCAAATTTTATTAGTATACTTCGACTAAATTTTATCAGTATTCTTATTTGGCGAAGAATACTAAAAATTTAGTGGTGGGAATTGGTCTATTGGCGCCTAGATTTTTGCACCCCTGTATATATATATATATATATATAATTGTTTTTTTATTTAAATTTCTTTTTATTTTCTCCAAAATCGTAGCATTAAATTTCTAACCTAACTTGACAACCAAAATCACAGACTTCATTTACTCTGAGAATTACTGTCTTATATTAAATATATTTCAATTTACAAGTGTAACGAAAAGCGCTCCTTGATATGTATTTCATCTTATACATCAATAGCAACTGCTCTTGGGAATTTTCTATAATCTGAACTAGCTGGGGTAGACTGTGATCTGTTTACTATTTCCTTTTGAGGCTTCGACATTACAATTTGTACTTAATTCGTCAGAACGAAATGAATAATCATTTTGACGTATATTTTCTAAAATTTTGACTGTAATAGAGTTTCACATCGTAAAATGTGCCTTGTAGGTTAATGCACAATAGAGATGAAGGTAACATGTTTATTTATTTCATGAAATATATGGAGAATAACAGTCAGCATTGAAGCATATTGTTTCAAGAAAGAATTGTATGATAATTTATTTTTATTACTAAATATTTAAGTATTTTAGTCTGATATTAATTTCAGATTTTTTTAGATATCTAAAGAAAGTAAAACAGTTAAACAACTTTTCCTCCTTGGAAATTCCACTGAGTTTATGCACCTTGATATTAGTTACTATGTATATAAAAGGTACAAAATTGTATACTTTTAAAATAAAACATCCTAAATATTAAGAGACTGACAAAATAAAAAGCTTTTTAATGTAACTTGTTATGGGGTCGTTCCGTATTTTTGCTAAAATATGGGCTAGAATTGTAAGAATATGTGGATTGCTCTTAATTTTCTAAGTATCTAAGGAATAAGGCCGCTTATTTAGTGGATCAGACCGTTTTTCATCAAATAAGGCTGTTGCCCGTGAAAATTGAAGGGCAAACGCTCATAAATTTTCAGTTTTTTCTGAGAGTGTATATATGAAATTCAAGAGAAAATAAATAAATAGAGCAGTTACTCAAATGAAAAACCTCTTTGCACTTAAAAAATATTCAACAATAATACCAGAAACATTTAACAACATATGTTATTTTTTTAAGAACGATAGATAGAGAAAAACCCAGAAGAAGAGTAAAATTAATTTAATTTACTTATAAGTGTGATATATGAGACTCAAGAAAAAATAGGCGCGCATTAAAAAAAAAAAGTTTTAATATACTATCATGTTATCAACGCAATGAGTTTCGTAAATCATTTTTCTAAAAGTTTTTGTTAAAAGGGAAACATATATATATGTTACGGTCGATATGATTAAGCCGGTCATTATTAATAATAACCGGTTATTATTAATCATAATGACCGAGGTTATTATTAATAATTAGAATTCGAACCGGTGGGTTATTCAAACAGGTTTTTATTATTAATAACAGTTTATTATTAATAATGATCGGATTAATCATATTAACCGTAACACACACACATAATATATATATATATATATATAATTGTTTTTTTATTTAAATTTCTTTTTATTTTCTCCAAAATCGTAGCATTAAATTTCTAACCTAACTTGACAACCAAAATCACAGACTTCATTTACTCTGAGAATTACTGTCTTATATTAAATATATTTCAATTTACAAGTGTAACGAAAAGCGTTCCTTGATATGTATTTCATCTTATACATCAATAGCAACTGCTCTTGGGAATTTTCTATAATCTGAACTAGCTGGGGTAGACTGTGATCTGTTTACTATTTCCTTTTGAGGCTTCGACATTACAATTTGTACTTAATTCGTCAGAACGAAAGGAATAACATTTTGACGTATATTTTCTAAAATGTTGACTGTAATAGAGTTTCACATCGTAAAATGTGCTTTGTAGGTTAATGCACAATAGAGATGAAGGTAACATGTTTATTTATTTCATGAAATATATGGAGAATAACAGTCAGCATTAAAGCATATTGTTTCAAGAAAGAATTGTATGATAATTTATTTTTATTACTAAATATTTAAGTATTTTAGTCTGCTATTAATTTCAGATTTTTTTAGATATCTAAAGAAAGTAAAACAGTTAAACAACTTTTCCTCCTTGGAAATTCCACTAAGTTTATGCACCTTGATATTAGTTACTATGTATATAAAAAGTACAAAATTGTATACTTTTAAAATAAAACATCCTAAATATTAAGAGACTGACAAAATAAAAAGCTTTTTAATGTAACTAGTTTTCAAAGACGGAAGATTTTTAAGACATTATAAAAATATACTTAAAATGATAAAAATGAATTTTAAAATTATGTATTTCTTAAGCTTGTAAATGTCATAAATTATAAGGGCAACTGCATTTTTTTGTTTTTCTTCACAACGGAATACGTTAAGAAAGAACCAATAACAAAAGGAAAACTAATGAACAACTTAAAAATGAATTCCCGCTGTTCGATCACATTCTACAATAAGCATCCCGCTTCGAAAAGCTCTTATATGCAATGTGTTATCACACCCCATAAATCACTACGCTTAAGGGAAATATGAATAATAAAAAATACATTTAAACATTTTAGCATTGATCCATTAGTCATTAAATCTTACATTTCATTTGCTTTAATAGCTATTTTACATATAAAAATGTCACAATTTTGAAGCATTAACGTTAATTCTTTTTTACTTTTGCAACACTAATTTATCTCTTTTGCAACACTAATTTATCTCTTGTGCAGATCCACTTTATACCAAATGAAGTTTTAAAAAAATCAATATTTACATATAAAAATGCATTTAAAGACATTTATTAATATTTACAAAAGCGTAAAAGAAGAATAAAAAAATATCTAGACATTTTCTCTTAAATCAGTTTAATTGAATATACAAATTAATTATTAATTAATTAATTAATTAATTAATTGAAACAAAATTACTATAAATTTTAATACATTTAGGCAGAAATACATTTATGAAGAAATAAATGCAAGATATTTTTATTTCTAGTATCAATTTAAACTTTTATTTAGAACTGCTGATATGTATGTATATATGTAATATTGTACATTGTGCAAAAATGCGATCATATTTCTCATACGTTTGTTACATTTAGTAGGTATTAAATATTTTATAATATATGAAATTCCAAATATAAGCAAAAAATGGTGTATTATTAAGCTTTTACGTTAAAACTAATTTGTTTAGAAATATGTGAATCATTATCTGCAGTCTAATCGAAAATATATCATTGTCAGATTTAGGTTATTTCTGTAACTTATTTCTTAATTTCAGAAATCTAAAATATGCACAGACACCTGTCTAGATAAATCTAGCTTTCAAGCGGTGGTTGTCATGGAAACGACTTCATATAAAATGTAAATTTTAAAAGATTTTCTAAAATTTTAGAAATAATCTTAAAGTTAAATTATTATTAAGGACCAGTTCTGAAATTTTAAAAATAACAACAAATAGAAAAATACAGTCCAAATTGCAAAAATGTTTGAAATGTTTTCTTCATAATAGAAAAATTTATTTGCATCGACATGTTTATCATTTTGTAAAAATTTGAAAAATTTAGAATTATAAACTCCTTGAGTTACATAAATTATTTTTAGAAAAACCTATCCATACTCTGACATGTAAAACAATAAAAGTCAATTTTTGTTCGAGCAAAATCATAATCTTAAATACTGCTTTCCCATGAAATTTGCCTATTTTAGATAACGACTGTTAACTTGACAACGTATTGCTAGAAGTGAAAGAACATTTATATTCGGAAGGAGCGGGGGAAGTTCGACCTTGGATATTCGAACTATGGCGAAAAAAATGTTTCTATTTATGAATTTTTATAAATCCCAATATATGTCAATAATAATTTTTACGAAAATATATTCATAGAAATTATGCATATGCGTTATGTTTGAAATTTTACAGTGTATTTTATAAAACAAAAAGTAATAAAATACATAAATCATTTTTCCATTCATGCATGAATAACGGATATCATTAACATTGACTGGTTTATTTTCCAATAATTTATTTATTACTAACCGATCATTTAAAATTGATGCCAAATTTGAATTTCCACATTATTTTACATGAGAAACTTATATATAGAATAAAATAATGGTGTTACCATTGAACTTTTCAACGTTGGATTCAGTTTTAATAAGCCGCATACAATTACAAAGAAGTATATACGAATTAAAACGCCACTTACCTTTTTTCACTTGCATTAATTAAAACTGTAGTCATATCCATCGCTCGTATTTTGTTTATGTGTTGAACATATTGCTATAAAAGGTGTGTTAAAACTGTTGCAAAAGCACATATTTTTAATAGTTCAGCGTAAAATGAGATATCTGAAAGATTAAACGCTTAAAATTAGTCTATTTCATAGGGATTACAATTTTGCATATGAATATTTACTTCTGAGTGTTTATAAAACAATTAAAGAGAAGTTAAGTAAATAAATTGGGAATTTCAGATTATTTTAAAAATCAATATATTTTCAAATTACCGATTCTAAACAGTATAACGTCTTCACAACGTGATTAAAAATCCAATGCAAAGTTTTTTTTTTTTTTTTTTTTTTTTTTATAAACTTATCTCACAAATAATTAAGTAGGTTGAAAGAACCACTTTATTTTAAAAATTTATATGAAATATGAAAATAAAGTGAAAAGAAATTAAAACAGATGAATGGAATCAAAATGCTTCCAAAATTCATTGCTTACACTTATCCTTCGCCCCCTTACAGAACTTGATCATTACACTTCTTTAACCTCACAGCCAAAAGGAGAAATATATTTTTTAATTCTGTTAGGTTACCAAAATCTTAAAAGGTTAAATAGATTATACATATCAGGTGATAAAGAAGAGAAAATTATAATATTTACTATTAATACTTCTATTTTTTCAAAACTGACTTTTATTAGTCTGATGCATAAAAAAATTGCATGTGCTTCAAAATTACAAGGCACACTGGTGGGGAAAATTTAACTAACAACTAAAGGTCATTCCACAGAATTTCGAAAAATGTTACTTTTTTCGTTGCAAACCATCTTTTAAATTTTGTCATATTTGCACATGAAATAAGATAGAAAAGAAAATTTGAAATCCATTTAAAATTTAAAATATTTATAATTAGGAAGATTCCATTATAAATAGGTTCCGTTTTCACATGTTATACACACACACACACACATATATATATATATATATGTGTGTGTGTATGTATGTATATATATACCGGGAGAACCAAAAGTTCGCTAAAACTTTAAAAATTCCTAAAAAAGGAAGAAATTATGATAAAGAAATGCGGTTTGCAAGAAATGGCTCACAAGGTAGTCAGATTTTTTTAGCAGCAAAAAATTTTTAGTTAAATATGTCATTGGTAGAGGGCGCTGACGATCCGAAACACAATGAACAGGACAACAGTACGCTCTATCCATTTATTCTTGCAAGAACAATTGTTCAACATGACCTCCAAAACATTGTACGACAAAACTAAGGCGATCCACAACGCCCGTTACAGCTGAAGGCAACATGTCGGAATGAATTGCAGAAACTCTCCGTTCAAATAGGACAACTTCACCAACAATGCTCGATCGGGTAATGATAACATTCTGAAATCGAATGAGGAATCCTCGTGTATCACGATCTTTTACTGCAGGAATAATTTGCATAATTCTGCTGAATCTCTCGCATGTATGCTAAAAAAAATCCGACTACCTTGTGAGCCGTTACTTGCAAACCGCACTTCTTTATCCTAATTTCTTCCTTTTTAATGATTTTTTAGTTTTAACGAACTTTTGGTTCGCCCAGTATAGTTAATTAAATGTTTTGTAAATAAAATGAGTAATAAATCATAAGATAAAATCGACGCTAGTAAAACTTTCCCAGAATTAGAGTACGTTAGAACAGGGGTGTCAAACTATGGCCCGCCTGATACAACTAAATTTTAAAAGAAATAGTTGAATCGTTGAATCGTTGAATTTCGATGATTAGATAAGGAAAAATTTACTGTAAAATTTTAGTGGTATCCAGCGGGACACAGTTGGACACCCCTGCGTTAGAAAATAACTTCATTCTAATATACGCTGCAACATAAAAATCTAAAAGCAGAAGGAGAAAAAACAAAGCAATAATAAAATAGAACCTTACATTCTAAAACACGTTACCTAGTGCGATATCCCACAATATACAGAAGTCTCAATGATTTCTGTTTGAAATAGATGGCATATTAAGCAGAAACTTCCATTTAATATTTTTTCGATCTGTTGCAACGACACACATAAAACTAATATAAATTTAAAATGGACACATTATCAATGCCATATAATAAAAACTGCAAGTACAATACTAAGATGAAAACATTCGCATGAATGATGTATATTATTTTAACTTTGATCTTTTTTTCTAACATCCATTTTTTTTTTTCATTCACGTTCTTCCAAAATTCCTTTTCTTAACCGGAATTCATAGCCAAAATCACATGCTTTAGTTGCGGCTTTAGAAATTGCCTTTTGAATTCAAAATAGTTCAGATTGTAAGGGTAAAACAAAATGTTCTTTGGTATGAATTACGTGTCAAAATATCCTATTCTATTTTTATATTTCGTCCTACGCTTCAAAAGGAACTGCTCCTGGGAATTTTGTAAAATAGGAAACAGGTGGTATAAACTGCGATCTGTTTACTATTTCGCTTTAAAGTTTTGATATTATCACTTTGAAGGAATTGAGGGGGCGGGGCAAGAAAGTGCCAAGCCACATTTTTGGAGAAATAAATCTAACACTGTATTCTGTTGCTTAATATTGTAAATTATAATATTCTATATATAATTTGTTTATAATATCACTCGGTGGCAGCATATGTCTCTGGTTTCGTTTTTGCCCTAGACGTTTATGCACCCAATTAACATAGCTAATTTACAAAATACGTAATAATCATTAAAATAATGCCATATTGTTACTCAGAATATCTCAAATGTTAATAAGACACTGGCGAAAAAACTTTAGGTTATATATCTTGATATGAGTATTTGATCAAATTTTCAAATTGAAATATCTCAGAAGTTCAAAAATGTGACTTAGCACTCTCTTGAACCGATCCCTTCAATTCGTCAGAAAGAAAAGAATGATCATTTTGACACATACATATTTTCTTAAAGGTTGTGGCTGATCCGAAGAATGTTTTTCTCACAACGGAAAAACGTGTTGTGCCAGTTATATGCTTAATATGATAATTATTTTATACAATTAATTAATTTACTTTTGACAGCTGTAATTAATTTCAAACGTACAATCTATAAATAAAAAATATAGTCTGAAACTGTGAAAAACATTTATTGAAAGATTTGTTTCTTTCGAGAATTGTTATCGCAAAAAAATTGCATTTTACGCTAAAAATCTAAAAAATAAAGAATACAATAGAATCCGAGTAAACACCTTTATGTACCTGAATACCCTGTATATATATTGGAAACACATGAAAATAAATGATAGAGAGCGTTATATGTAATGCATTTAATATTTTAGGGAATTCTTACAATACTTGTTGCTTTCCATACACATATAGTGTAACGGAAGTATATAGTAATCATGATGAAACCTCATTATGGAAATATTGGTATATTTTTATATTTGGATATTCACTGAATCCGTCTCTGGTATTTTAAAACCTACTAGATGGAACCCGTCAAAACTTGACGGAAAAAATTACAATAACAATTTACTATTTGTACATTTTACCAATTTTTCTTTCAGACGTTATTTTAAAATAGCATGGTTAAAAATTCTTACTAAAAACGTCTCCCATTTAAAAAATGTAAAAACAGTCTCCAATAAAAATCTCTACCACTTCACAATAGCGCTTTCACCCCCCCCCCCCCGCTAGTGCATCATCAGTTGTGAACTTCCTTCCTCTCCATTATATATATGACTGCTGGTTGAAGAGCTCCCCCTATCGGCATTCAATATTCTCTCTCTCTCTTTCCCCCTCTTCCAACATTTTTTTCCAGCGGCAATTAAGTAATGAGTGTACCATGTCATTGCATGCGACTTTGGATGCATTGATTTCTATTGATTCTCTTATTAAAGCGTTATGTAAATTTTCGTAGTTAGCTATTTTCTGTATTTGTAGGGTTTCGAGTTTTATTGGGGTTTTAGTGTTTAATCTTGCAAGAGCTGTTGACTGTTTATTTAGTTTTATATCTCGGATATGTTCTTTCATTCTTTCTTCTATTTTTCTCTTCGTCATTCCTATGTAAGTAACCTTTTCATTTCTGCTGTTTAGACAATTTATTCTGTATATTCCTGCTGTTTGTATTTCCTCATATTTTTCTATTTCATTTCTTATTGATTTGAAGAGGGATAGTGGGACTATTTTTCCTAATTTTTCTAATTCTCGTTTTATTTTCAAAGATATACCTTTTATATATGGAATAGGAGGAGTGTATGTTAGATTCCTCTGTGCTGGTTGTATATGGTCAATTCTTTCTCTTACTCTTTCAATTAGTTTAAGTATAGTTTTTCTCGGATGTCCTGCCTTTAAACCTTGTTTTCAATGATTTTTAATTCTTCCTTTAGTGATTTTTCTGTTGAACAAACATGTAGAGCTCTATTTATATATGTATTCATGGCTGCTAATCTGTATGGTAGTGGAGTATAAGCTTTATAGGAGATTATATTTAAGTTTGATGTGGGTTTTCTATATACTGTAGTATTTATTTTAGTTATATCATGAGTTATTTTTACATCTAAGTAGTTGATCGAATGCTTTATTTCTTTTTCTATTGTAAACTGGATATTCTTATCATACGAATTTACTTTGTCAAGGAGGTTATCTAGATTAATTCGTTTATTTGAGGTAATAAATATGTCGTCTACATATCTAAGCCATAGCCTGATTTGAGTTTTGTGTTCGTTTATGATTATTGTTTCCAGATTTCTTAATTTCCGATCTGCGACTATATTCTTGCTATATCTTGCGATCGATCAAATAATTGAATTTCGAGCATTAAATTTTCTGATTACTTCTTTGTTATCTGGTCGACCACTTTTCATAACAAAAAACTATCGCCAAACTGTAAAATTAAACGGCAAAAATGCAGTCCTATTTACTTTATGTCAGAAGCATTATACGTATTTGTTACGTCATCAAATGGTTTTTAATTCGACATTTGCGTCTATTTTTCAATATGTTTTACTGATTTATTAGTTATTTCTTTAATTAAAATAACAATCGTGTCCTTAAATTCTTATATTTTATTTATTTATTTCTTTTGATATTTCAATGGCAACGTTCTCCCGTTTATTTGGCGTTACAGTTTGGCGATAGTTATTTGTTATGAATGACAAGTGTTCGACGGAATAATAGAGAAGTACCAATTTTCTTATTTTTAATCTGAGAATGAAACAATAATCATGGATTTATTTAATTTTGAAATATGCGGTGCAACCAAAACAGTTTTGATTATCGCAGACGCACCGGAGTTAATTTTTGGTGCCTAAATGACGATTTTTGCTTTATATGGCAACCTGGTGTTTTATAATAAAATTGAATTTGTGTGTAAATAAATAAAATAAAATAGGTACTTTTATGTTAGCTGGGCGTCAAGGATAACTCTCCGAATCTTGTTTCAATTGGAATCATTTAAATTGCAACATTTTACGTGAGATTTGTTATTCATATTGATATGTTTATGTTTAGATATTTTATTATTATTATATTCTAGCTAATTTTAAGTAAGTTTTTAAGATTTTACATTTCAATGTTTAAATATTACCTAGTTGATATCAGCTAATATCAAAAGATTGGCGAACCACGGAGTTCAGAGAATAAACTTTATTCCTCGCAACAGTGGGAGTTGCCGACTTTATGACGTCATAAGCAGAAGTAAAAGTTTAATTGAAAATTACGGCTAATTAATTAAATTTTCGAACAAACGAATGCACGATAACAAATCTGTGTCCAAATAGCTTTCATTTAAAAAAAGAATGGTGTAATTTGATGCAGTAGTTTGTTCTCACGGATTGTCGAAAGAAATCGCTTAGCGTTTTAAATATATAGATTCCATATGTATGTGTGTGTTTGCATGATTGTTGGAATTTTGTTACGTTTTCAGGTCCTAAGAGCCCATTTTTGGTGTATATCGATGTGTATATCGGTGTATATCGATGTAATGCCACTGTGTGTGCGTATAACATAGTTTTAATAATTAAGCTGTTTTAAAATTATTCTAAATTTTTCTCATTTAATTTTACTAAATTGCATATTTAATCTCTTGGTGACGAGCGACACGTATACGTGACGCTTAAGATGCTCAGAATCCTCAGTTATTCCCACCAGTTACTTTTTATTGTAAGATTTGCCTTATTTAATGACAGCATTTCTGCTATTCGATTAGGCGAAAATTTCTGTTTTGAAAAACCGGTGATAGAAGATTAAAAATTCTGTAAAGGACGCTCGTCGCGAAGGGTTTAAACATTCTTTGTCCGTTTCCCTTTTCAAAAAATCTTAAACATTTTCAACATGTCATACTTCTTTTTTTCCCCTTTGCAAAATTTAACTTTTCAGTGGCAACATTTTTTTTTTGTTCTTACAATACTTTCAACGTGTTCAGTTAAAAACTTTCAATATGGACCAGGCCTTCTGGATATTTCTAGAAGCTTTATTACCGGATTTTGAGAGCCACTTTACTCCATGTTTTTTAATTCGCTTTCTTTTCACGAACGAGGGTTTTTAATTGGCTGGGGCTCAATCTACGTAATACATTTTGTAGACATGCGCGTTGCCTTTAAATTATTTTCCACGAGTCTCGGAGTTCATATTTTTTATTTTTCGTCTGCTAAAAATAATATCGGTACAGCAGCAACGCATTTGTCTTATAATCCATCAGGAATTTAAATAATTCTTTGCTTCAGAACTAATGTAAAGCTCAAAAGACTTTTTTTTAACTCTTTACACATATGCAGTCTGAAAATTACTAGTTGTCGTAGTTGATGGATTGTTATGAAATATTATGACAGTAGAAAAGAGAGTTCTTCGTGAAATATGTGTAGAGTGATTGCAAGATTAAACGAAATTCGTTCAACACTTTTTATTTATTTATTGCTGAAAAAATTCCTTGGAATGGAGCCAGCAGATTGCAATGATATCGTTTGAAACTCTCCGGAATTTTTGTTATAAAGATAAACCTCTGGACAGGCGAGTAGTGAATTTCACCTGTATTTGCTCCAATATTTGTGCCATTTTATGTAGTAAACAATTGAGTCATCTTCTTTTATCTTTTTGACATTTCCTAGCAGTAATATGACAGTTATCATCGCACAAAAAATGCGGAAGTTGTTTGTCAACAATAATGACCGAGTAGGAATTAGTTACCAGATCTATGGTAATGTTTCACGTGTGTGTGTGATTAAAAACGATAGCGCACAAATTATACTTTCGATTGAAATCCCATTTCAAGAATATGTTGCAGGATACTGTCGCGAGAACTATATTCATTTTCGTAGAAATCGGTTAACGGTCCTAGAATCTTTAAAGTTTTTTCAAACATTTTGCGGCCTTCACCCCTCCAAAAAAATTAAATAAAATTTTCAGTTCATTTTACACACTAAACTAAAATGTGTGAAACCCTATTATAAAAGATTCAATCCTAGTTTACGTTAATACGGAGCGGTAATTTCGCCAAATATGTCAGCTATATCCAAATTGACTTCAATTATTGACTCGAATTATTTTTTGTCGACAAATTTAGCGATATTTCGTAAATTATGGCCAAGCTTGGCCAGAATTTCACCCTGGCTGATATGACTATGTAACTTCAAGCGTATGAGAGTAACAACAATGATTACAACAATTACAATAATAGTAAATTTGCGAGATACCATGTTTTCTAAAACTCACGAATAAAACCTAATTATTGATAAATCAGCCACCCTAGAATTTCACACTGCTATATCAAAGTCAAATTTTTAATGTAGAAGCAAAACTAAAACCTTGGTATGTCCTGTACACAGTTCATTCAAATCGGTTCACAAATACGAGAGTTACAGTATAACATATATCAGATTGTTTCAAAATGTCAGCGAACCTAGAGTTTCAAACTGATATATCTCATCCATTTTTTAAGATAAAGCCAAACAAAAAATGCTACGGAATCCTTGTATAAATATCTAACACGTAAAGGAAACAATATTTTGATTCATACTTTTTTTTGTAAATCTTCTTAAAATTTTTAAAAAATCAAATTTTTTTAAGTGGCCGCCATTTAGAAACAAGATGGTGTATGAAGCTGAACAACGAACTCGGCCGTGATCGGTATGTCCTGTACACATGCCTAGCCACATTCAGAACAGTTCATAAATACGAGAGTTAAAGCGGAACAAAAATCAGATTTTTTCAAAATGTCATCCACCTTCGAATTTCAAATTCCTATATCTCAGAAAGTTTTTAAGATAAAACCAAAACAAAAATGCTCAGAGATCATTGTATGACGATCTAACACGTAACGAAACATCTTTTTACTGTTTACAATTTTTTTGTGCGTTTTAAAAAAATAATTAAACATTTAAGGGGCCACGATTTTGAAACAGGATGTCGGATGAAGCTGATCAACGAATTCGTTCGAAACTCTGGTATGTCCTGTACACATACTCAGTCACATTCCAATAAGGTCATATGAGAAATGTCAGATATATATATATATATATATATATATATATATATATACAAGGTGGCCATAATTAAACTGACGGTACTCAGAGTGTTCTGTAGCGCGATCTGATTGCGAGAATGGATCCAAATTTTGTAGGAAGATTAAACAAGACGGGGGACGAAGGATTCGCGAAAAATAAATTTAGTTCTAAAAGTCACCGCCAGGTGAATATGTGGCGCTGTGTTTTCGAAAAAGAGAGTTTCAAAAAATGAAGAATCAATACTGAAATAAAATTACCGTTTATTTAACCAATTTAGCATTTTAATCCAAGCTCAAATGGCCACAGTTTATAAAAAGCTAAAAATTTACATAAACACTGCTAAAGTGTCTTTATCTGCAATTTC
Organism: Maratus michaelseni; assembly: GCA_963931845.1. Taxonomy (NCBI): domain Eukaryota; kingdom Metazoa; phylum Arthropoda; class Arachnida; order Araneae; family Salticidae; genus Maratus; species Maratus michaelseni. The sequence goes on from OZ007595.1 coordinate 205,529,723, forward strand.
ACTTACAGAGCCCCAAAGAAAGCAATAGCAGGAGAAGAAGTTCTTTATTCAAATTTCACGTTACATCTTTTGGCCCAGTGCCAGCTTGTTCGGCTTTAAAAGGTAATGTGCTACTGTTAGAAGCAATTTCATTGAAAGTTATCTTTCATAATGCCTCCTTCTTTAGTCGAGCGAGCTCTACTAGTCAAATTCTTTTACCTCAACCAGTGCAATGCGCCAGCCGCTCTTCGTGCTTTTAGAAACAAAAAATGCGTAAAGGTAACGGTTCTTTGTCAGTTAATGGTTTAAAAGCAATGGTTGAGAGTTTTGAGAAAACAGGTTCTCTGAATGTTCAGTCAGGCAGAGGACGAACACCCGTATCACAGGATACAATCGAAGAAGTGGCAACGGCGATTGTTGACAGAGCACCAGACAATATTGCTACCACTTCCAGCGCTCGTGGGATAGATCGGAATCTGTATATGCCTTATTGTAAGGTATGGAAAATCCTACGAAAGATTATCCACTTCTAACCGTACAAGATCAGCCGTGTACAAGAGTTACGTGACACCGACCATGATAAGCGATTGACTTTTGCTCTCACTTTTCTTGCCAGAATGGAGTTGGATGATGCTTGGCCCTGGAAAATCTTATTGGAAGACGAAACCCACTTTTTTCTGCATGGAACTGTAAATACCCAGAACAGCCGAATTTGGGATAACAAGTCACAAAGAGCATTCAAGGATATTCCTTTGCATTCACCAAAGATAACTGTTTGGTGTGGTTTCACAGCAGATATGATCATAGGTCCATTCTTCTATGAGAACATTACTCCGACAGGGCCTGTAACGTGTTCTATTATCGGCGAAAAGTATCGCCAAATGCTAAACAACTTTGTTATTCCGGCACTTCATCAAAGACAATGCCTCGAGAAAATCATTTTCATGCAAGATGGCTCCTCCACATATTGCTTTGCGGGTACAGCAGCTGCTACGACAGAAAATCACAACAGAAAGAGTCATTAGCCGCTGTTTTCCAACTGCATGGCCACCTTGGTCCCCTGATCTTACACCCTGCGACTTTTGGCTATGGGATTACCTAAAGTCCAAGGTCTATCACGGAGGTGTCCATGACCTGGCTACGGTGAAGGATAACATATCGCGAACTGTACGGGAGATTCCTGCAGACATTTTATTCTCTGCTGTTGTAAATGCTGTGCACAGAATGCAATATGTGGTCCACAAAAACGGCGGCCACATCGAACCTGAGTTGGATGTGCTAAATAAACGGTAAATTTATTTCAGTATTGATTCTTTTTTTTTAAACTCTCTTTTTCGATTACACAACGCCACATATTCCCCTGACGGTGACTTTTGGAACTATTTTTTTCGCGGAATCCTTCGTCCCCCGTCTTGTTTAATCTTCCTACAAAATTTGGCACCATTCTCGCTATTAGATCGCGCTACAGAAAACCCTGAATACCGTCAGTTTTATTATGGCCACCTTGTATATATAATCAACATTTAAACGGGGGTAGTTTTGAGGTCTGGGGGTCATGATCGGTGAAAATATACCAAACTTTTCCGGAATAGATCTCCTGTGGACGACTGCAATAGGTATCATTTTAGTTTTTGTATTATAAACAACCTGAAAAACAGATTATTTAAGTTTTTAACTCGATAATTATATTAAATGTTTCTATTGTTGGCGCTCATCTTTTTTTTTTTTTTTTGATATTTTACTACTTAATTTAGTAAAAAAAATTTTCTTTAAAACAAAGAAATTAATAGTAGATCAAGTTTTCTTAAACTGATAAAAACATGGGGAGATATAAGTATTGTATGTTGTTAAAAAACAGTGAAGAAAAATATATAAGTTTTAAACAAATTTAGACTACCATTACCATGACTATGTAAATTCAATCATCATCATCATCATCATATATATTATTTCGCCTGTCAACATCCCTTTTTCGCAGAAAATACGAAACGCAGAACGACGAATGAGATAGCATATGAAAGGATTTTGAATAAGCTTCTGACATAGCACACTTAACGTTTCGTTAAAACATGTTTTTGATTAAAATTTGCTGAAAATTGAAAATTAAATCGGCATTGTTTTATTAAAAGAAATGAAAGGTTTTCTTCAAATTATTGTTGCCACAAAAGTAAAATACCACATTATATGATGCTCAGTAATTATTATAAAAAACACCGCACGGGTTTATTTTATATTTATGATTAAAAAGCGAAATTGAAATTGAAATGTTTAGATTTATATTTCTATGTCCTATGTTTTTCCCGAAGCAGATGACGTCATCCTCTAATCCAGTCAAAATACGATTGTTAATTTTTTTTTTTCTCGCGCGTGCCTTTTGGAATCTTGGATCCGTTTTTACTCTAACTTTGATGGAATAAATTAGATGATATTCTAGCATGAATAAAAACTAAATGTTGTTTGCAGATATTTTTATCCTTACTTTTTCTTTAGAAGTTTAAACCTGCATCTAATAAATATTACATATTGATAAAAAATGGTACTTCTCTATTATCCCGTCGACCACTTTTCATAACAAAAAACTATCGCCAAATAAACGGGAGAACGTTGCCATTGGAATATCAAAATAAATAAATAAATAAAATATAAGAATTTAAGGACACAATTCTTATTTTAATGAATGAAATAACTAATAAATCAGTAAAACATAATGAAACATACAGGCAAACGTCGAATTAAAAACCACTTGATGACATAACAAACACGTATAATGCTTCTGACATCAAGTAAATGGGACTGCATTTTTGGCGTTTAATCTTACAGTTTGGCGATAGTGTTTTGTTATGAAAAGTGGTCGACGGGATAATAGAGAAGTATACCTAAACAATGTTAGATTTCAGTGCGAAATCCTCGCACGGGCCCTCTGGTTTGAATATTTATTTTAATTAACCTTTAGAATATAACGTTATTCTCATAGGTGGAAATATTTCAGTTTTGTAAAATTACGATCTAAGTTTTTATTTATTTTTATATTACTCTTTATTTGAACGCATAGTATTCTGTAAAGTGTTCGCAATGTCGAGATGAGTTACTCGAGATTTTTTGCTTCCCCATCGACCATTTACGGTATACAAAATATATTGCCAAACATTGTGGCTGAACACTAATAGTTATTGTCATTGTCAACATCATATGCCACACATAATGCAGTCAGTTCATTTTTAACACTTTCCAACCTAGTTGAAAAGTGTTTATGACTTCGGTTTGTCTGGCCGTCTGCCGTCTGTCCGTACTCTAATTCCCGTAAATATGCTCAGATTGCTCTACAATTTTTTATATGTTATTGTCGTTATCTATAGCATGTTCCCTATTTAAACTGAAGTGTGTAGCACTTATAGTTTTTTTTACAGGGACACTCAAAATAGTTCCGTTACATAACGGTCTATGGAAAAATCATTTGCGGTTCCTTTTAATGATGTTACACAATTTCCAACACATCGTGATTGATATATATCACTAAGGTGCATTACAAGAAGCTTAATATGGAATAGGGTGTGCATAGCACTTATAGTTACTTTACAGGGACAGTCAAAAGAATTCCGTTACATTACGGCTATGGAGAAAAATCGTCTGTGGTTTATTTAAATAATGTTTCACTATTTTAAACGCATTGAATATTATATATATCCCTAAGGTGCATTACAAAAGGCTGACTACAGAATATTGTGTGTATAGCAGTCATCGTTTATTTATAGGGACACACAAAAGAATTCTCTACTGTCTGTTAACAATAATTCCTGGAAGTGCGTTTTAAGTTACTAAACGCGATTTTAAATTTAACTCACTTTTTGTTTATTACGTTGTGTGTATAAATTCTGTAAATCATATACAGGGAAGCACAAAAGTTCGCAAACACATTTCCGTTTATTGACAGAAACTTCAGAAGGACAATTTTAAACTGTGCTACGCGTTTCTTAACTGAACTAAAATTTAGCATCCTATGTAGTATATATACAAATCTATAGATCATATACAGGACTGAATAAAATTATTCAGATATTTTTCCGAATATTGTATATGTTAGAAATAAATGTTGGAAATTTCTGAAATTACGTTTTTAAATATGTTATGCGTTTTCCAAATTGTTTACTTCGATGTTATCTTTCAGCTTATTAAACGGTAATGATTTGTAAAATTATTTTGGAAGCGTTGGAAAGTGTTACATAATCTATGCTTGACGCATGATTTTTCGTTCTTGTTATATATTTCGGGGATGAACCAGTGGAGTTTTTACAATTTAGGATTTACGTTGACACATGTTTCTGTTTTCCCCTCGTATTTTGAAAAGTGATAAAAAATAAGGAACTCTGATTTTCGGAACAAATTAAGTATTTTCTAGATTATATGGTATTTTGCCATAAAAGGGTACTTTTTCAGCATAGGGGTCTTTGCGAAATTGAGAAAAATGCGTTAGTGAGAGAAGAAAGTGTTAAATCCATATTTTCCGGCAACCTATTAACTGATTCATATATACAAAAAAAAATTCAATATTTATACAATTTATTTAATTTAAAGAAGCCATTCATTTATTTTTATGTACAAACAGAAGTAAATTGTATATAAAAACTATAGTAATATATATATATAAATGAAACGCTTATATACATATATATAAAGAAGCATAAATGTTCACTAGGTTTATTTTCATGGCTGTTTATATTATTTGGCTACAAATAACGCTTTCTGAAGTCCGAATTCCTCTAAGCTTCATAGAAAAAAAAGAAGACCTTTATAGTTGAAAAGTATCAAAAAAGTGTATATAAATGGCCGAATATGGGAGTTTATCTAAAAACGGATAAGTAATGGCAATGAAATGTTCAAAATGGTGGCAAGCTAATCTATTAAAATGGGAGTGGTTTGACGATATCAAAATTGAATTCGTAACTGCCGTTAGACTTCTTTGCAGCTTGGCAAAATAATAGTATGTACTTGCGCATATTCTGACGAAATAAAGAGCTATTCAGTTCCTTTAAATTTTTGCCATTATTTGAATTAAATCAAGCTATTTCGCGACATACTTGGTTCAATATCCGAATATATTCCCTAAGCCTTCAAACTAAGTTTGTAGAATGTAAATTAATATTACATAAAACCAAGGGAACTTTATGTGTATGTTTTGATATCAAGGTTAGCTATTATTGCCGATAAACGACAATGTTTGATAAGAGGCTTGGTATAGGATAGCGTTGTTATGGTCATCGAGAAAGTAAACTATTTTTAAACACAAATTGTGCAACATATAGATTATATACCGGAAAAATTTTAAAGAATATTATAATTTTAATTTGTAAAACTTTTTATTTTAAACTAGTGGCCCTCCCTCGGTTTGCTTCGGGTTAAGCTTGAAAACCTTCATCTCTTTGTGTTTTCTGTAGACCTTTTTAATGTGTACAATAATTAGTACATTATTTTGATAAATCTTGTAGGGTTCAGCCTGCGTTTGCAATGTATAAGCGGAAAAAATGAAATTATTTACGACATCACATTAAAAACCTCAAAAATAACAGTATTTCTCCACTATTTAATGGATATACATATAAACCTTCCTCTTGAATCACTCTATTATAAAAAACCGCATCAAAATCCGTTGCGTAGTTTTAAAGATTTAAGCGTACATAGGGATATAGGGACAGAAAAAGAGACTTTGTTTTATACTATGCAGTGATTTATCTGAAATTACAAAGCAAAACATATGGTTATTTATACATATAAACCTTCCTCTTGAATCACTCTATCTATTAAAAAAACCGCATCAAAATCCGTTGCGTAGCTCGAGCCATCTGTCTATCCGTTGTACACGATTAGATAGACGGATATAAAAAGAAACAAAAAAAATATACTTCCCATCACTTATAGTAACGAAACTTCAAACCATTAATGAGGAGAAAACAGATATTTAAGAAAACAATTTAGAAAACGTAAAAACTTTTGAAAACCAAATTTCAGCATTGCCGTCCATGGTTGGAAAATCACTCGAATTATTTTCTGGAACACTGATTATAATTTATATATTTTTTTACAAATATTATACAGTATGCTAAAATGTACTTCATAACACAATTGAAAATTCACCTTCAGCAAATTCCGTTATTTTTATAAATTAAATTTCAGATGGGTTCAAATAATGGTATTTTAACATAAGTTTTATTTTGTAAGGAATTGAGGCTGTTGCTTTTCATCATTTTGCTTGACAAAAATTCTGTTATTTTGTCACTTATATTTTAGTACAAGTTTTATAGTTTTCTTTAATATGTCAGAATGAAAATAGATTTGAAATTTATATTGTAATGTTAGTTTTACTCCCAAGTATTATTTTTTTTTTTTATATCTGATGATTATTTATATGTCTAGTAAATTTGAGAATTATCCCTACTTCGCAGAAAAAAAGAGGCTTCAACTTTAAAAATCCATTACTCGGTCAGTTTTAATCGTAGAAGAATGGAATTTTTTTTGTCTTACTTATAAGTGTAATAGGAAATTTTTACTAAACATCACTTATAATACCGGGGGACTGTTTAAAAATTAAATTTCTTAATTGTTTAAGAAATGATTTTATTGAGCCAAATCGCTTTTAAAATACATCTTTACCTCATTTAAAACATTTTTGCTATTGGAACTATATGTCTATCCCTAACGGTTTAGGAATTAGCCATTGGACACCGTTCAGAGTGGATATCCTGTATGGCTAGTATCGTATACATTATTTCTCCTGTCAACATCCCTTTTTCTAAGAAAATACGAAACGCAGAACGACGAATGAGATACCATATGAAAGGATTTTGAACAGGCTTCTGACATAGCACAAATACATTTTCCAAAAACATGTTTTTTGATTAAAATTTGCTGATAATTAAAAATTAAATCGGCATTGATTTCATAAATGAAATTAAATTTTTTTCCTGAAATTAATGTTGCCACAAAAATAAAATACCGCTTTATATCGTGCTCAGCAATAATTATAAAAAAAAAAATTGTAAAATAAAGATTGCTGCCCGGGTTTATTTTATATTTATGATTAAAGAGCAAAATTTAAATTCAAATGCTCAATTTATTTTTCTTTGTCCCATGTTTTTTTCCCGAAACAATTGATGTTATCTTCTAATGCAATAAAAATACGATTGATAATTTTTTTTTTAACCTTAGCTATCAGCGATCAGTTTTTACTGTAACTTTGATGGGATAAATGAGGCGATATTCTGGCGACTAATGTTGTTTGCAGATATTTTTAGTCCTTATTTTTGATATATATAAAATTAAACTTGCATTGTAAAAATATTAAAATGCAGTGCGAAATCTTCGCACGGGTCCACTGGTCTTTCTGTATTTTAACGACATGAAAGGCCCTTTTATAAGAGAAAAAATATTAAAAGGCAGTGCGAAATCTTCGCACGGGTCCACTGGTCTTTCTGTATTTTAACGACATGAAAGGCCCTTTTATAAGAGAAAAAATATTAAAAGGCAGTGCGAAATCTTCGCACGGGTCCACTGGTCTTTCTGTATTTTAACGACATGAAAGGCCCTTTTATAAGAGAAAAAATATTAAAATGCAGTGCGAAATCTTCGCACGGGTCCACTGGTCTTTCTGTATTTTAACGACATGAAAGGCCCTTTTATAAGAGAAAAAATATTAAAATGCAGTGCGAAATCTTCGCACGGGTCCACTGGTCTTTCTGTATTTTAACGACATGAAAGGCCCTTTTATAAGAGAAAAAATATTAAAATGCAGTGCGAAATCTTCGCACGGGTCCACTGGTCTTTCTGTATTTTAACGACATGAAAGGCCCTTTTATAAGAGAAAAAATATTAAAATGCAGTGCGAAATCTTCGCACGGGTCCACTGGTCTTTCTGTATTTTAACGACATGAAAGGCCCTTTTATAGGAGAAAAAATATTAAAATGCAGTGCGAAATCTTCGCACGGGTCCACTGGTCTTTCTGTATTTTAACGACATGAAAGGCCCTTTTATAAGAGAAAAAATATTAAAATGCAGTGCGAAATCTTCGCACGGGTCCACTGGTCTTTCTGTATTTTAACGACATGAAAGGCCCTTTTATAAGAGAAAAAATATTAAAATGCAGTGCGAAATCTTCGCACGGGTCCACTGGTCTTTCTGTATTTTAACGACATGAAAGGCCCTTTTATAAGAGAAAAAATATTAAAATGCAGTGCGAAATCTTCGCACGGGTCCACTGGACTTTCTGTATTTTAACGACATGAAAGGCCCTTTTATAAGAGAAAAAATATTAAAATGCAGTGCGAAATCTTCGCACTGGTCCACTGGTCTTTCTGTATTTTAACGACATGAAAGGCCCTTTTATAAGAGAAAAAATATTAAAATGCAGTGCGAAATCTTCGCACGGGTCCACTGGTCTTTCTGTATTTTAACGACATGAAAGGCTCTTTTATAAGAGAAAAAATATAAATTGCAGTGCGAAATTTTCGCACGGGTCCACTGGTCTTTTTGTATTTTAACGACATGAAAAGCCCTTTTATAAGAGAACAAATATTAAAATGCAGTGCGAAATCTTCGCACGGGTCCACTGGTCTTTCTGTATTTTAACGACATGAAAGGCCCTTTTATAAGAGAAAAAATATTAAAATGCAGTGCGAAATCTTCGCACGGGTCCACTGGTCTTTCTGTATTTTAACGACATGAAAGGCCCTTTTATAAGAGAAAAAATATTAAAATGCAGTGCGAAATCTTCGCACGGGTCCACTGGTCTTTCTGTAATTTAACGACATGAAAGGCCCTTTTATAATAGAAAAAATATTAAAATGCAGTGCGAAATCTTCGCACGGGTCCACTGGTCTTTCTGTATTTTAACGACATGAAAGGCCCTTTTATAAGAGAAAAAATATTAAAATGCAGTGCGAAATCTTCGCACGGGTCCACTGGTCTTTCTGTATTTTAACGACATGAAAGGCCCTTTTATAAGAGAAAAAATATTAAAATGCAGTGCGAAATCTTCACACCGGTCCACTGGTCTTTTTTATTTTAACGACATGAAAGGCCCTTTTATAAGAGAAAAAATATTAAATTGCAGTGCGAAATCTTCGCACGGGTCCACTGGTCTTTCTGTATTTTAACGACATGAAAGGCCCTTTTATAAGAGAAAAAATATTAAAATGCAGTGCGAAATCTTCGCACGGGTCCACTGGTCTTTCTGTATTTTAACGATATGAAAGGCCCTTTTATAAGAGAAAAAATATTAAATTGCAGTGCGAAATCTTCGCACGGGTCTACTGGTCTTTCTGTATTTTAACGACATGAAAGGCCCTTTTATAAGAGAAAAAATATTAAAATGCAGTGCGAAATCTTCGCACGGGTCCACTTGTCTTTCTGTATTTTAACGACATGAAAGGCCCTTTTATAAGAGAAAAAATATTAAATTGCAGTGCGAAATCTTCGCACGGGTGCACTGGTCTTTCTGTATTTTAACGACATGAAAGGCCCTTTTATAAGAGTTTTCCCTATCATATATTCTAATACGAGGAAAAATTGTGTGTGTTTGTGTGTATGCAAATTTTATCTTAAAAACGGCTCTAACGATTTTGACGAAATTTTGTATCCTACAGTTTTAGGGCAGAAAACCATTGGGCTAGGTCACACATGCGAGAAAATTCGGTTAGTAGTCATTTTGGGTCACCATGGGTTAGGGTCAAGCTAATTGTATTTAAAAAACGGTTTTGACTAAATTTTGTATCGTACCATTTTCGGGCACGAGAAGACTGCTGGTCTAGGTCACATGACCGAGAAATTAGTGGGTCATTTTAGTCATAGGTCATTATAGGTCAAGCAATTTTTTTTTCTTAAAAACGGCTCAGACGATTTGAACTAAATTTTGTATCCTACAGTTTTGGGGCATGAGAAAATCATTGGGCTAGGTCACATGATCGAGGAAATCCGATTAGTGGATCATTTTTGGGTCACTGTGGGTCAAGATAATTTTATCTAAAAAAGGCTCAGACTAATTTGACTAATTTTTATATTCTACGGGTTTTGGACACGAGAAGACAAATCGGCTTGGTCATATGTGTTAAATAATTGCTAAATTACAGAAAAAAAACGTTATTGTTTGCGTTTTACTAGAAGTGCTTTTATTTTTTATTAGATTTACTATATTTATATTCCGATTTTTGTATTGTGTTTCGTATAGTGTTTGTATAGTGACTTAACTTTGTCCAATTTACTTAAAGTGGTTTTAAATTAGATTGGAAACCCTTCATCCTATAAATTAAAAGCATGCAAAAATAACTTTCTTATTTTTTTCAAAAAGGAAACATTTATATCTCCATGAATATGCGTGCAATCTTACACAAATTACACAGGACCTATATAGTCATGCGTCATTGCTTCCGATCATTTGGATCATTTTATTTTACAGGGTGATTGCAAATATTCTTTTTTATTCCGTTTGTTGTCGGTCTTCTAACTGCCTGTGAGTCCAAACATTCACTGAACAATACAAAATAATTTGTGTTCTTTATATTCCTGAAGTTTCTAAAGAATGTGTCAAGTATTTATGTAGACATTCCACAAAACGTCTAAAGTCAAATGTGTCCGGAAATTTTTAGCTATACAGTATATATGTATGTGTGTGGCGATATTTCGATACGTAAATCTTCATTTCGGTGAAATATTAATATCATCATATTAATTGAAGTTTGATTGCAGTCGTCGTAATGACACCGATTGACTTCGGTCGATAAGCACTGGGATTTCCAGCAGAAAGATAAACAAATTTCCATCATCAAAAAAATGTTTTTGTTTTACTCGCCTATGGAACAGTGAGAAAAGCATCCGCCAATCATACTTGACATTGTTGTACATTTTCACCGCTAAAATTCTAACGGCTAATCTTATCATACTTCCAAACTAGATTACATTACAGAAAATGTTATAATGCTCGTTTCAAATGTTTTGGAGATTCACTTCAAGACAGCACGTAATTTTTAAGACGACAAATATCACAGAAAATCTGAGCTCCGTCTCTCATGTTCGACGATAAATACCAAAGGAGCGGAAGGTTACTTACGCAATGAAGACGATTGGGAAAGCCAATCACGGCTTTTAAGCAGGGAGGGAGTATATTTAAGGGCGGCAGAAAATTGAAGTGATGCGGACTTTACAGGAAAGCGCGCGAATAAGACTTTTAGAATAAAATAGGAAAAGAAAATTGTACAAAACAAATAATTTAAATAGAATAAATATCGGCATTTTTTAAGATTTGAGAAATAAAAAGAGTTCGAAGATAAACGATTACGGGAAAATGTTTTAGAACGATTTTGAAGGGAAATAAAATATTAAAATACGCATTTTAAAAAGATATTAATTTAAATAAATGAAATATTGTCTAAGATAGGAAATAATTTAATAAACTAAGGGTTGTAGAATAAATTTAGAAGAGAAATTTGTATAGAATGAAGTTAATGAAGCGCAGAATTTAAATTTTTGTAATATGTATATATATATATATATATATATATATATATATATATATATATATATATATATATATATATATATATATATAATTATAATATCTTTGAATTTCAAAAAACATATCAAGTTCTTGTAATATTCTAATTAAATTTTCTAAGAGATAATTAGTAATAAAGTGTAGACAGAATACCACATAGTTAATAAATTAACAAGTGCAATCATAATTTTACCATAGCATTTGCTTTAATGGTAATTGGCCAAAAATACTGAAAATATGAAGAATATTTAAAAAGAGAGAGAGAAAAAAAATTATATAATAAACCATAAAATGTTAATAATTTGAAGTTGATATCAAGTGAATACAAATGGATTTTGAAATGAAATATGAACTAAATATAATGGAAAATTGGATAACAAGAGATTTAAATTTGAATTGGATATGAAAAAACACGTGTAGATATAATCATCAGCCTGGATGTATCCACACGTGTTTTAAAAATAATACAGTATTTCATAAATATACTGGCATTTATGTTAAGATCAGTATATTCAGCCAGGTATACTGTATTATTACCAGAAACCAATTGGAATTAGTAAAATTGGAAATAAAAAACTTGTAAAGAATAGATAATATATCTTACTCAGAATAATTATAAAAAATTCTGTAAACATCACAAGGTCAACATTTATACCATTACGACCACATGGCGCACATCATGAAATATCATAATCTTGATGAGATATTCAAGTTGAGAGAACATATTTTGATATTTAAGTTGAGAGAACATATTTTGATATTTAAGTTGAGAGAACATATGTTGAAATAACTCCTTAATTATTACAACTATATATATATATATTGAGGACGTGTGTGGCGGAGTTGAATGGGAAAAACGCATGGTTAATTTATATAAAAACAAGAACGAAAAATCATGCGTCAAGCATAGATTATGTAACACTTTCCAACGCTTCCAAAATAATTTTACGAATCATACTCTTTAATAAGCTAAAAGATAACATCTAAGTAATCCGAATACTTTTATTCAACCCTGTATAGGATCTATAGATTTGTATATATACTACATAGGATGCTAAATTTTAGTTCAGTTAGGAAGCACGTAGCACAGTTTAAAATTCTCCGTCTGGAGTTAAATAATACGGAAATGTGTTCCCGAACTTTTGTGCTTCCCTGTATAGGATCTACAGAATTTATACACACCACGTAATATACAAAAAGCGATTTAAAATTAAACCGCTTTCAGTAACTTAAAACGCACTTCCAGGAATTATTGTTAACATACAGTAGAGAATTCTTTTGTGTGTCCCTGTAAATGAACGATGACTGCTATACACACAATATTCTGCAGTAAGTCTCTTGTAATGAACCTTATATAAATTTCAATGCGTTTAAAATAGGGAAACATTATTTAAATAAACCGCAGACGATTTTTCTCCATAGACGTAATGTAACGGAATTCTTTTGACTGTCCCTGTAAAGTAAGTATAAGTGCTATGCACACCCTATTCCATATTAAGCTTCTTCTAATGCACCTTAGTGATATATATAAATTTCAATGCGTTTAAAATAGGGAAACATTATTTAAATAAACCGCAAATGATTTTTCCCCATAGACCGCAATGTAACGGAATTCTTTTGAGTGTCCCTGTAAAAAAACTATAAGTGCTACACACTTCCGTTGAAATAGGGAACATGCTATAGATAACGATTATAACATATAAAAATTGCAGGGCAATCCGATCATATTTACCGGAGTTAGAGCACGGACAGACGGCAGACGGCCAGACAAACCGAAGTCATAAACACTTTTCAACTAGGTTGGAAAGTGTTAATAAACACTTTTCAACTAGGTTGGAAAGTGTTAAAAAGGCATTTTGATTTACACACACGTTTGATATTACACATTTTATAATGGACTGTGATATGATATTTTTATATGTTTATTAATTTAGTTATATTTACATATTCATTATTTAATTAATTTAAATGAATTTATATTCATTAATATTAAGAATGTTTTTGATCTAATGCATTTAGATTAATGCCTACGGTGGGCAATATCATATTAACTTATAATATAATGTATACTTTTCTAAAGTGTTAATATAATACATGTTTTAATTTTTATTAAACATTCCACCCTTACCACTTATATCAAGAGTATTTAATTTTTAACTTTGTATGAAGAAACATTATATGTTAATAATTAATTTCAATATTTAATTATTATTAATTTTAAATCCTTTGTATCTTAATTCAAATATTTATTATTTTAATTTAATTTAATTTTTGTGATGTTGAATTTTTTGCACATTTTTTGAATAGTTGCTATGTCATTTCATTGTACATCCATATATTTAAAGCTGTTTGGTAATTCTGTCAAATCAAATATTCCATCGAAATTCGACCGAATACGCATGCGTCAAAAACCACCGGCCAATGAGGTGAGGGTCTATGACTGTCTCTACAAACGTGTTTGGGATCGTATCATCTGTTGTTTTTTCCTGTTGTCACGTTGCGTTAAACCTAGGAAGATATTTATCTAGAACTCATTGTGGAGTGTTTAGAAGGTATTTATTTTATTTATTTATTTTATTTATTGTAATTTGTATGAATACTTAGGTGTCCATTTCGGATTTACTGTTTAAAAATGAATTTAGGCTCATACGTTGGCGAAATCCCGATGGAATTTTTTTTTTTAGATCTCTATCATTTTGTTTATATAGTACAGAAAATAATTATTCAAACGTGTAGAACACGTAATACAAAATTGGACCACTTATGGTCTGTTTATTATCGGGAATGAATCTTATGGTGTTCCGATTGATAATGGAAACGATTATGTAAATATAATGTCAAAAGACAGTACGTACGGTAGTAATATTTTTATTATTATGTGTTCGAAAAAAGCAGAATCTGAGCATCTGAATATAAGTTATAAAATAAACAGAAATATATTATCTCTATTCGATTTAAAAGTTTTGTCATTACATAAGTGGGCTATTTTATTTGTAAAGAGTATGTATGCATTATATTGTTTGTATGTATACAAATCTTTAGAATGTTTTGATTTGCAAACTCTTAATATTTGAATAATGTTTACATTATATTTGTTTGTATGTATACAAACAATATATGTATACAAAGAAGTATATATACAAACAATGTATAATGTATCATGTAACAATATTAATATTTACATTGTATTGTTTGTATGTATACAAATCTTGAATGTTTTAAATGGGCAAATTTGCAATGTTTTTTCTGTTATTTTTTTTAAATGTCAAAAAAAGATAAATTTTCAAACTTTGTATAAAAAACTTAGGTACTTTTCTCTATTATCCCATTGACCACTTTTCATAACAAAACAGAAATATATTATCTCTATTCGATTTAAAAGTTTTGTCATTACATAAGTGGGCTATTTTATTTGTAAAGAGTATGTATGCATTATATTGTTTGTATGTATACAAATCTTTAGAATGTTTTGATTTGCAAACTCTTAATATTTGAATAATGTTTACATTATATTTGTTTGTATGTATACAAACAATATATGTATACAAAGAAGTATATATGCAAACAATGTATATAATGTATCATGTAACAATATTAATATTTACATTGGATTGTTTGTATATATACAAATCTTGAATGTTTTAAATGGGCAAATTTGTAATGTTTTTTATGTTATTTTTTTTAAATGTCAAAAAAAGATAAATTTTCAAACTTGGTATAAAAAACTTGAGTACTTCTCTATTATCCCATCGACCACTTTTCATAACAAAATACTATCGCCAAACTGTATGATTAAATGCCAAAAATGCAGTCCCATTTACTTGATGTCGAAAACATTATACGTGTTTTTTATGTCATCAAGTGGTTTTTAATTCAACATTTGCGTGTATTTTTCATTATGTTTATTTGATTTATTAGTTATTTCATTAATTAAAATAACAATTGTATCCTTAAATTCTTATATTTTATTTATTTATTTTGATATTCCAATGACAACGTTCTCCTATTTATTTGGCGATAGTTTTTTTTTATGAAAAGTGGTCGATGAGATAATAGAGAAGTACCAAAACTTAATTACGTATATGAGTATATTCTTTGACAGTATTAATCATTACTCGATATTTTAAAACTGCATCATATTTGTAGAATTATATTAATTTAAACAATGCTTCTATTGAAGTGTGAAGAATCATATACCTCTATGAAGAACCATATATTTACATAATTGTCTTCATTAGCAATCGGAACACCATAAGATTCATCCCCGATAATAAACGGATTATAAGTGGTCCAATTTTGTATTACGTGTTCTACGATATTTTTACATACATTTGAATAATCATTTTCTGTACTATATAAACAAAATGATAGAGATCTAAAAAGACAATTTCCATCGGGATTGATTTCGCGAACGTTAAAAGAGCCTAAATTCATTTTTAAACAGTAAATCCAAAATGGACACCTATTCATACAAATTATAATAAATGAAATAAATAAATACCTTCTAAACACTCCACAGTGAGTTCTATATAAATACCTTCCTAGGTTTAACGCAAAGTGCAAGAAAAAAACAACAGGAGATGATCCCAAACACGTTTCTAGAGACCGTAATTGACCTTCACCTCATTGGCCGGTCCTACCGGAAGATTTTTTTTACGCATGCGTATTGGGTCGAATATTGTTGAAACATTTGACAAAATAAGCAAACTGCTTCCATCTAGGTATTTATACACAATACAACAAATAAAATAAATGCCTTCAAAACCCTTTTGATCATCACATCAGCGTGCAAGACAATTTTTTTACCGGAAACCGTTTGATGAATTTCATTATTTTTCCGTTATCGATTAACAAATTTTACTATTTTACCGCTAACGATTGCTGAATTTCACAATTTATCGACTATTGATTAACGAATTTCATGATTTTTTCCATGAACATTTGTCGAATTGCACAAAAAAAATTAAGAATATCGTCAAATTGTCTCGGGTAAAAAAATTTTGAATATTGTCAAATGCCATCGAGAAAAAAGTCTCTTTGTCAAATGAAGAAAAAATCGAAAAATTCACAAAATGGTTTCGGAAAAAACTTCACCAAATGGTTTCAAAATTCTTTGAGTGACAGCGGGAAAAAAAATTTCATTTTACATTCAATCATCGCAATTGGCGAGTGTGACTAAGTTTTGCCAGTGGTGGCAATAACATCAATCACCAATTTCCAGTATTACTCGCCGATTGGTGAATGTTAATTTTGTCTTATATCACAAACTGTATTTACATATACTACTAGATATAATGATTATGAACCATGATTTTTCTGTTATTGGGCGAGATTCATGTTTTTTCAGCAATTCTTTGACGAAATTAGTGTTTTTTCAGCGATCCTTTGAAGAATTTCGCATTTTTCTCACGATCCTTAACGAAACTCGCATTTTCCAGCAATTCTTTGATAAAATACATTTTATTCCGCAATTTTTAGACGAAATTTAGTAAAAAAGCGTGATCTTTTGGTGAAATTTCCTTTTTTGCGATTCTTTGACAAAATTTGCTTATCTTTCGCGATCCTTTTGCATAATTACGTTTTTTCTGTGGTCTTTTAACAAAAGTCATGCTTTCCCATGATCCTTTGATAAAGTAGTGTTTTTTCCTCAATCATTTGACAAAATCTGTTATTCTCCCCCCGCGAAGATTGGTTAGATGTTTTTAGTCTGCAGGTGCCCTAAAAAGTCTGTGACGCCCGTTGCTGCATCGCACACATTCTTCCATGGGGCATCGAACGAAGTAAATTCAACCTAAAGAATCATTGTTTCATTCCTGACATTTCTCGAAAGAAACAACGTTCAACTCATTGACTGAATTGTAAAGGGCGAAATGTGTCAATTAGCAGAAAGTGCGCAATTTGTTCGTTCAAGGAAAAAATCGTGAAATTCGTTAACCGATAGTCGATAAAATTCGAAATTCGTCAATCGATAGCGGAAGAAGTGCAAAATTCATTAATCGACACAGTGGAAAAATCGCAAAATTCATCAACTGGTTTCGGGAGAAAAAAATTTCGAATATCGTCGAATGGCTTCAAGAAAAAAATTCACAATCTGCCAATTTCGGGGATGAAATTTGCCAAATGGTTTCAAAATTTGTCGCGCGACAGCAGAGAAAAAAATCTTTTTCCATTCAATCATCGCAATTGGTGAGTGTGACTATTATGTTTGACCAGTGGTGGCAATAAAGTCCATTGCCAAATTTTCAGTATTACTCGCTGTTTGGCAAGTGCTAATTTTGTCCTATACTTCAAAACCCTTTTGATCATCACATCAGTGTGCAGGACAATTTTTTTTCCATTTGATGAATTTCATGATTTTTCCGTTATCGATTGACCAATTTTACTGCTATCGATTGTTGAATTTTATAATTTATCAACTATTGATTAGCGAATTTCATGATTTTTTCCATGAACGTTTGACGAATTACGCAAAAAAAAATAAGAATATCGTTAAATTGTCTTGGGTAAAAAAAAAATTAATATTGTCAAATGCCTTCGAGAAAAAAGTTGCAAGTTGAAACGGCTGTGACCTCTTTCTCATGTTATGCATCTCCGGTGTCCATCCCTCCCACTCCCCCCCCCCCCCCAAGTGGGACACTTTTCTAAATTTTGTACACACCCCTCATGTGATATATCGGTGGAAAAGTCTTTGACCACTTATTCATGTTATGCATCTCCGGGGTCCATCCCAACCCCCCCCCCTAAGGGGGGCACTTTTCAAAATTTTGTTGACACCCCTCATGTCATACATTGTTGGAAAGGTCTGTGACTGCTTAATCATATTATGCATCTCCGGTGTCCATCTCCTCACTTTGCCCCCCCCCCCCCAAGGGTACTTTCTAAATTTTGCACATTACCCTCATGTTATATATCATTGGATAGGTCTGTGACCACTTAATCATTTTATGCATCTCCAATGTCCATCTCCCCACTTTGCCCCCCCCCACCCCCCCAAGGGATACTTTTCTAAATTTTGTTGACACCCCTCATGTCATATATTGTTGGAAAGGTCTGTAACTGCTTAATCATATTATGCATCTCCGATGTCCATCTCCCCACTTTGCCCCCCCCCCAAAGGGTACTTTCTAAATTTTGCACATTACCCTCATGTTATATATCATTGGAAAGGTCTGTGACCACTTAATCATATTATGCATCTCCAATGTCCATCTCCCCACTTTGCCCCCCACCCCCCTAAGGGATACTTTTCTAAATTTTGTTGACACCCCTCATTTCATATATCATTGGAAAGGTCTGTGACCACTTAATCATATTATGCATCTCCGATGCCCATCTCCCCACTTCCCTCCCCCCCGAAGGGGTACTTTCTAAATTTTGCACATTACCCTCATGTTATATATCATTGGAAAGGTCTGTGACCACTTAATCATTTTATGCATCTCCAATGTCCATCTCCCCACTTTGCCCCCCCCCCCAAGGGATACTTTTCTAAATTTTGTTGACACCCCTCATGTCATATATTGTTGGGAAGGTCTGTAACTGCTTAATCATATTATGCATCTCCGATGTCCATCTCCCCACTTTGCCCCCACCAAAGGGTACTTTCTAAATTTTGCACATTACCCTCATGTTATATATCATTAGAAAGGTCTGTGACCACTTAATCATATTATGCATCTCCGATGTCCATCTCCCCACTTTGCCCCCCCCCCGTACTTTCTAAATTTTGCACACAACCCTCATGTTATATATCATTGGAAAGGTCTGTGACCACTTAATCATATTATGCTTCTCCAATGTCCATCTCCCCACTTTGCCCCCCCACCCCCCTAAGGAATACTTTTCTAAATTTTGTTGACACCCCTCATGTCATATCATTGGAAATGTCTGTGACCACTTAATCATATTATGCATCTCCGATGCCCATCTCCCCACTCCCCCCCCCCAAGGGGTACTTTCTAAATTTTGCACACAACCTCATGTTATATATCATTGGAAAGGTGTGTCACCACTTAATCATATTATGCATCTCCCATGTCTATCCCCCCACTTTGACCCCCCAAGGATGTACTTTTCTAAATTTTGCACACACCCCTCATGTGATATATCGATGGAAAAGTCTGTGACCACTTAATCATATTATGCTCCCCACTATGAAATTTGTCAAGTTAAAGCAACTATAAATTTTACTTTTATGGTATTATCAAGTTGTTTGCCGTAAAATTTTGACGGGTTCCATCTAGTATATTTTTATGTTGCTTTAATTATTAATTTTTCCATTTTATATTTTATTTTTAACATAGAATTATTCATTAATACATCCATTACTGTAATCTAATTGGATATTATATTTATTATTTATTTATTAATTTCATTTATTTATTATTTAACTAATTGCTATAATCTTTATATAGTATATGGTTTAATTTTTAAATATTAATTTTCATCCAATGCTATTTTTATTCAGCGTATATTCACTTTTTACCCTAATAGAAGGCAGCACCATGGTTTCTGTTGCTTTACAATAATATTCACATTATTCTAACAACTATTCTGGCAACATGGTAAATCATTTTCTATAACTAAATTTGGCAACCTGTAATGATTTTTTGCAATTCATTCCCTCTGTTTGGTTGTGTTCATGTGTGGTTCATGTGGTGCACAGGTATATTTTTTAATCCAAACTGATTATGTACTTTATGACTCTATTTCAAGTTTTATCTGTATATTATAGGTATGGTTTCTTTCCTTTTTAATATTGTATTTATTTTTTATTTTTTCACAGGTTTGATTCATTGTTTATGAGTGGTAGTCCCAAAGTCATATTCTTTAGCAATGTTATGGCTAATATGATGATGAAACCACTCATTTTATTTGTGGTATTTAGGCATTTGGGACTTGATAATTCTGTCTAAATTCCACGAATTTCATTTCATTCATTCAATTTCATTTATTCAATTTTTAATTTAATTTCTTCTTCTTTTAAATAAGTTTTTGGTATCTATATTCAGGGTTTTGGCGAATACTTTCATTGTCAACTAATTATTACATACTTAATCATTATTTCATAGTTTAATTTGGTGTTATGGTAATGTTTCATTTATGGTTGGTTATATATATATATATATATATATATATATATATATATATAAAGATAGAGAGGGGTGTCATCAGATTT
The DNA here is from genome assembly GCA_963931845.1 of Maratus michaelseni. Taxonomy (NCBI): domain Eukaryota; kingdom Metazoa; phylum Arthropoda; class Arachnida; order Araneae; family Salticidae; genus Maratus; species Maratus michaelseni. The sequence continues at coordinate 205,550,417 of OZ007595.1, forward strand.
TGTCTTCTCCAAAATTAATGGCAAATCTTATCCTCGATTCACTTCCAAAAAAAAAAAACTCTCGCTTTAGTGTTATAATAATTCTCTTATACTAAAAATATTCCAATTTGTAAGTGTGAAACAAAACTTTAGTTGGTATAACTTCCCAGTCAGAATATCGAATTCTTCTTTTATACTTCATCTTATACTTCAAGAACAACTGCTCATGGGAATTTCGTAAAATCGGAACCAGCTGGTATAAAGTGTGATCAGCTTACTATTCTGCTTTGAAGGTTCGATAATCACTCTTTTGAAAGAATTCATGAGATGGTAAAGAATGATCATTTTGACACACAATTTTTCTTAAAAGTTGAGTCTAGCATAAAGAATATTTCTGTTATATCGAAAAAAACGTGTTTTGCAGTTTATATTTTACGTAATAACGAGGACTGCACTAAAGAATTCGCACACTAGAATGTGTCTGAAATGTGACTATATTGAAAAGAAATAAGTATGAAATCATGTAAAAAATCTTGTGTTTTCCCTGTCAGTCCGAAAACTCATCAAACCACTCTCTTACAAACCAAGTTTTCCTAGTTACACTTAACAAAATCATATAGCTGAGAAAAAAAAATGTCTAAGGGAAATAACCGGGAAATGCTGATTGTCGAATGCTTCAATTGTCTGGATAATTAAGTGCTAGAAAATCTATACCTGACGAAGGGGGCATCGATGAAGTTATGAAACAGGAAAACAATTTTGTGCCTATTTTCTGATCCAAATCAGTCAAATAATTCTTATTTTAATATTTTTAAATATGCATTTGATGAACTTATTTTAGTCGAATTTAAAATAAAAGTTACAAATATTTTTTGCTTGAATATAATTTTTAATTTTATTTCTTAATATTTTGGAAATATACTTTGCAACATCTTATGAGAATTTTAAGTTAAGACTGTGATTAAGATGAGTAACAAATACTGTAATTTTAGGCAACTTTAACTTAAAAAAAAGCTTTTTTACATTCATAAACCGACCCGAATAATGAAAACTTTACGTGCTTTTAAAATAAACCATATATGAAAAATATAAAAACTAATTAAGTTTTCTAACTAAAAATAAATCATTCACGCTTGTATTACGTAATCGAAAGTAGCAGCCAGCTGGGGCAGAAGGGGGCATTCGGATTAAACAATCTACGATAAAAATTTGAGGATAAATAAAATAATAAAAATAATAAAAATAATAAACTTATCCTTCTGAAGTGCAATGAATGATTTCGTGTTTCCATTTACTGAAGATGACAATCGAAACACATATGATTATAAAATATTCTTGAGTAAATAATGTAATTAAATTAGTCGTAATAAAATGTTTTGAGTACAGTAATGATCTGGGTTTAATAAATTGTCAAAGAACGGTTTCTCATTCTTAAATAAACATATATCTGCTTTTCCTTGATAACTAAGTGTTTACTGTATTTACATTACACAGACTGAATGAATAAATGAGAGAAAATAACATAAGAAAAACAACCATTCTTTACTAAAATCGAATTAAAGTTATTTTGAAATACATAATTGTATGACATTTTATGTTTGATAAGTTTTACACACCGTTTTTCTAATTCGATTCTTCAGAATCTACATTATGTATTTTCTGTTTCTTAGGTTAGCTACCGGGTTAGGTTAGCGTCCTTGTATGTCTCGATTTTTTGTAACCAAAGAACCATTTATCGTTAGCTTTCTGTGGTTTATATTCCTTCAGTGAAGGGCCATTCAAGTGGATCATCAGGAGGTCATTCAATGTTGATGCTTCTATAGAGGTTATATAGTCTGTTTTTATGGAATTCATATAGCTGAATCATCTTTCACATGATGCTGTAGATGTTGGAAACAACTATTCCCAATAATTGACTTAGTAATGGGAATCTTTCTTGATCAGAGAGTGCATTTTGCAGCAAATCTGCTATCTTTAAACCTCGCCCTAAAACTTTGAACTGGTACCATTCACTCATCACGGACTTCAAAATAATTTCCCACGAAATCGCATTACGTGCGAAAAGATGTTTTTGGAAGTGTTTGGTAAGTAGTTCTATTTTATTTTTACCAAAATCGCCCAGGTTTCTTTCAGGCTATATAAGAGTATCAAACACGGAACAAGCTTTTTTCAGTGCAGTTTCGGAGTCTAGAAATCGTTCCTGGATGTATTTTATTCCATCACTGATCATTTTGCCTCCATCAGATTTAAATCCGCCTTATGAATGTTTGTTAATTGAATGCTCAAGTAGTTTCCACTAATCGTTGTTGTATTTTGAAAGCAGCTTTCATAGGAAGCAGGGCTGGATTCTAAGCTCTTATGTTCGTTTAACAGTATTTTTAATATGTAGATTAATCTGGCTGAACAGCAACTGTTATTTTTGAAATATAAGTGATAGTTCTTTATACACCAACAAAAAATTTTGTAAGAAGTGCAGCATTACAACAAATCTGAAGATTTATTTATTTTATTTTATTTACAATTCCTTTTGCCATAGAAGCATTATTTCCTTTCTCAAGTGTGGACACATCCTCTAGATGCTTTATAACGGCATTATAATTCTTGATTAATGACGTAAGAGCACCTACTTTACTGGCAACCCATCGTACCACATTAGGTACGATGTCAAAGAACTTCAGGTAAATACTGAAATTTTATAAGTTTTGTCTCTAAAGTTTTAGCCGCATTGCTTAATTGTCACATTTGTTTAGGGGAGTTCCTGTAAAATGTATATAGTGTTTTGAAAACAGTATCCAATTCATGAAGATATTTCACATTTTTTATTGAACTCAGAATACTCAAATTTAGTTTGTGATTCACACAGTGTTAGAAAAAACATCTGTAAAGTTTCTCTTTATTTTTGTAGTTAATCCATCTTCTTTCCCAGTCATATTAGAAGCACCTTCTGTTCCAAGTCCGACTATCCAGTGCTCTTCTGACCAATTCCCAAAATTTCCATTTCTTTATCTAAAGCTTTGGAATATCCTTCTTGAGTAGACGATTAAAGTGGTACAACAGTCAGGAACACTTCTTTTATTTTCTTGTTCTTAATGTACCGAATGTATGCAAGTAGTTCATCTACAGTGGACTTATCAGTTGAAGAATCAATAAGCAGTGTTACGTACTTACACTGTTTTATTTCCCCAATTAATTTTTTCCTTATCCCTTCAGCAATATGTGAGACAAATTCTCTGCACCCGATATTATTTTGATACTATTCAAGAGAAACATCTACATTAAACTTATTTTTAAAAAAATATTTAGACTTGGAAAATCAGTAAACGGTTTGTTATATTTTGCAACATAATATACTGTGTTGAACAGCTTTTCTAAATGACTGAACATTGCTTCATCCATTTTTACGACACATTGCTAGTGGTATACTCTCAGAGTTTTTTTCTAGCAATGTCATGGGCAATCAACTTTCTGTGCTGTATTTTAAATGTTTAAACTTTAAATGGCCCCTGAAAACCCTGAACAATTTTTGAGTTATTATCTGAAATAGTATGGTATTTACAGTATATATTACACGAGGCTGTATCATTTTCAAATAGTAACCATGAAAATTCCTCTAACCATTTTTCTTCAAAATTTCGTTGTCCAGATTTGTTATTAGGACCAGATGTTTGTTGTCCAGATGGTTTTCATTTTTTACCATCATTTTGCTCCTTTTTGCTATTATCACTTTTACAAATTCCAGATACTTAAAAAAAAAAAAAAAGAGGATTTTTTTTTTTGTTATTTACACTCGATAACATAATAATTTGTGAAAAAAATTAAACAAAAACCGAAGATTGAAATGCAAAAATATTCTAGGGATCGCAAAATATTTCACTAGCGAAGTAATTTGTTACCAAACAAAAAAAGGACACTTAATATATATATTTTTAATTATTTTTACTTTCTTAAAAGAAGTCAATCTCTGCAAAGAAGTAGTACCGACAATCTGTTACGTCATGACTAGACAATGTCTCCAAACCAGGCTGCGCCTATTTATTGTCCAATATGCAGATAATAAAAGTGCCATGCATTTTACGCGAGGAAGAAATATTTAAAAAAATAGTAATTTAATTTTTTTTAAATAGTTATTCTTGAAATTTTAAATAAGTTTTATAGATTTACTTGAGACAGAGAGAGACTAGATTATCACAATTTCTTTTACTGCTGTATTGCAACCGCCCACCACTATTCCCACATTCTAATCACGTGATATGCTAGCTGGCTTTAAAGAAAAAGAATGACGTTTTCTGTACATGAGATGAGAAATAAATGGCTTTTAAACTTGGCTCTTCCATTAGAAGCACGATAGAAGGGAAAAATCACTGCTTGCCACGCACGAGTAAGGTGTGGGGGGGGGGTGAAAAGGAAACCATTTGTGATCATTTCTTAGGTCAATTACCATAAAAAAAATATAACAAAAATAAAATAAATAAGCACTAAATAAACAATAATGAAAAGTCAAATAAAAAAAATTGGTCGACAGATAGTAAAAGTTGGTGGTCAGTGGTGACCTGGCGACCGCATTTGTTAAGCCCTGTATATGATATCATATAAATTCACAAGACTTATTTGCAGCTTAATCCATTTGCATCATTAACGTGCATTTCAAAAAATAATTTTTTATTCAGAAATTCCGAATTCACGCCAGAAATTTTGAAAAGTGATTTTTGATTTATTTAATGACAGACGTTTCGTGATTACATAAAGAAAAAAAAATCTTCTCTGGAAATTTCTGGTATGTATTCAGAATTTTTGAATACAAAAAAAGTTTCTGAAATGACGCATATATGTGCTGATGGACCGCTATCTGAATGCTAAAGGCCTACGCGCTGACACAAAAATGGCTGTCTTAAGCTTATTCTTTTCAGAGTTTGTACGATCCCCTGAATTTAAATACCAGTATTTTCTAAAAGAATTCTTCGTCTTCATTTTCTGAGATTAAATAAGCCGAGGAATATTTTTCGAAAAATCTGGTATTAAAATTCAAGGGACCAGACAAACACTGAACACAATCCGCCTACGCCAACCGCCATTTTTTTGTCTGGGCATAAGCCCAGCGAACAGTGGTTACGGATGCAAATGTGTTAAGAAATATTATACCATACTAAAAACATTTCAGTTTATAAATCTAAAACAACACATTCTTTGATATACTCTTATATATATTCTTTGAGTTATTTATTTCTAGCTTAAGAATTACTCTCTTATACGAAGAATATTTCAGTTTGCAAGTATAAAACAAAGCGTCGTTTGATATAAGTTACGAGTCAGAATATCGAATTCTTCTTTAATATTTCATCCTATATACTTCAAGAACAACTGCTTTTGGGAATTTCGTAAAATCGGAACCAGCTGGTATAAAGTGTGATCGGCTTACTATTCCGCTTTGAAGGTTCGATATCATTCTTTTGAAATAATTCGTCCGATGGTAAAGAATGATCATTTTGACACACAATTTGTCTTAAAAGTTGAGTCTAGTATAAAGAATATTTTTCTCACATCGAAAAAAAAGTGTTGTGCAGTGCATATTTTCATAAGAAAGAGGGAGGTTAAATACTTATTTACTTCAGTAGCAAGTATTATGTGTAATGAAAACTAGACCGCACAAGAATTATGTTTTATATTTAAAATCTATTAAAAATAATATACAATCTGAATAAAAAATGTATGTACTTGAGTATCCTGTATATATGTAAAATATAGGGAAAAACAAATAAGTTAGAGCAGTTACTCAAATGCATTTATTTCACTACTTTTTTCAACTTAAAAATTGTTAAACAATGATACCGGAATGATTTAATAATTTATTTTTATTTATAATTTTAAGCTTTCTTTTTAAAGTACTTATCTTGCACCTCTTTTATTTCATTCTTGTTACTTATTTATATGTTCAAAAAAACATTAGGTAGAGCTAAACGAAAAGAATAGTAAAACTAATTTAACTTCTATTTGTATAATACAAATCTTTTGTTACGAATTTTTACTATTCATTGATATTAATATTTTCATTTCTCATTTCTAAGCTTTTGTACTTTTTTCTTACTCTTAGCATATTTTGAAATGTATTGATATTTTCTATATATCAATTCTTTCATATGTTTTTGTACTATATTCAAGAAATAAAACTTTAATAAAAATTGAAGAAAATTAAACTTTAAATAAAATATTTTATGTTTCAAGATTTAATATTAAAATATGCAGTGCAATTTTTAACTTTCATTTTCTAAACAATTCCGAAGCTTACTGAATTTTACAATACATAAATTCTTGCGTAGTTTTATTGTTTTCATACTTCTACTAAATGGCAGCATGCTCCATTAAGAAAAACTTTGAAAATTCTAGATCCTGGGATAAGCTCTCAATGGAGCCATTACTTTTATCTAGTTACCATTTACTGTTGAAGTGTTTACTACATAGTGTTAAAAAATAACATATTTCTTTTAAACTAATAGAAAAATCCAGATCGCGAAACTAAAATAATTTGTTATTCGACTTGCATAAAACTAATACGAAGTATTCAATAATCCAAAAAATATATTTTTTATTGAAAGGTATTTTATCTTTTACATTTCATATTTGTAAACGCTTTTATTTATTTTCTTTTTTTATCCGTCTGAGTGAAATTTTGCTATTTATTTTTTCTTGCATCGATCTAACCGATTTTTCTCAAACGTTTCGCACAAGTTCATTGGCCATAAAAATGCAATATTCATGCATTTTGCGGAGGTACCTTAACAGGGTCAAACACATTATTTTACGTTTGTGATTGAAATCAATTATTTAACAAACTGATTTTCTCAAATTTTGTGCAAAAGTTCATTGTACACATGAAACATGCATTAGTTGTGCCAAACAAATAAATTCCGTAAAAATACGGAAATTGGACTGGCAACGAATTGCTTTTAAAATTCAGTATTTCATGGGGGTATAGCTAAAGTATATGATAAAACGGGAACATATGTGGCAGGTCACGTCTATCAACTTTTAAACGATTTTAACTTCAATTCTTGCATCTCTGGGTCAAATCTTTCAATTACTTTTTGACCCACTTATGTCACAATGATTTTCCTCAAATGTTTCACACAAGTTCATTGTTGACAGCAATGCAATGTTTAAGTATTTTGATGGCCCTGTCCAAACAGGAGCAGGCTTTACGGGCAAACACCTGCACTTCTCACAATCAGAAAAAAATATAGAAACAATATCAAAGGAATGAAGTTAGAGAATGCGCAAGTTCCGTATAATTAACTATAAACAATTATAAAATTAACCTTCTCTCTCACTTAAAGCCTCTGATATAAGTAATAAAAAACAATGCTTAAAAATCCTTTTTCTAGACTGTAAAAAATGTCAAACGTTTCTTAATCTACGAAAATATAATATAATCACGAACTAAAATGTACAATGACATCTTCGACATTACCCATGATTTCTAAAAGTGTTTTTTATCTCAAAAAACCTCAGAAACTAATATATTTTCGAGAAGCATTTTTAAAAAAAATCAATGTTTCTTTCTTGTCACAGAAACGTTTCGGAGTAGTTCTTGCAGTGTATTAAACAGTTTATTCAAACCAGAATATCAAATTTTAGGAGGCTACCAACTCTTAATTAAACATTTTCAGCTGCATCATTGAATTTATATATGCAAGAGTATTAAAATTATGCTAATTTTAAAGTTAATGCTAACGCTGTTAATATGTCACGTTTGTCTATAAAATATGTTTGTTAAACCTGAAAATGTTCACTTAAGAATAGATATCATCCGAAAAACGCATTAGCCTGGTTGCGAAAACTGATTAATACATTCGGAAAACCACTCGGAAAATTTCCGTTTTTAGTGGCAGCATAAGGAACATTTTTTTTTCTTTTTCATAAACGCCTCTTTAAATCTCGGAAGACGTTATTATATATTTTAGTTCGTGGTTATATTATGTTTCCGTAGATTAAGAAATTTTTGTCTTTCTTTACGTGTACTAAATATTATTTCGACTGAAACCTGTTATGATAAAGGATACCTATTTGGTATAAACTATATTTTACAGTATAACTTAGTCTAGCTTTTTAACTATACCCATTTAATGATTGAATTTAAATACATCGTGAGTAACAAGGTTTTCAACTATTAGGCAAATACTAATAATACACAAAAGAAAACATCCCAAATAATAAGACAATTTAATACATTCAACCAAATATTTTCATGCAAACATAAATTTTACTGAAAGGAATTCATATACTTCTAAAAATTTAATAAATTCTGTCATAAAAACGCTTCTATCAATCCAGATTTTAAGTTCATGTAAATTTAAGCGTCTCAGAAGAATTCGAATATTCAGTATGATTAACTACAAAGAAAAAACTAGTCGTTGGGGGCCACCGTAATACCTACCCATCATGGATATGTATAATATAAAATATGAAAATAAAACATGTGTAAACTACTTATAAAATGCATTGCAATTCATATAAAATCGTGGCTTGATGACGTCATAAACTTTAAAGGCTCGATTACTGAATTGCTTAAAAGAAACATCCTTATAACTCCAAAAATTATAATCATACTAACAAACGGTTTATTGCATCTGATTAAGCGTCTCATTTCCAATTAATTTGTTTTTAATTGAAATTTGGTGGAAATACAGGGTCATGAAAAATCGAAGAGTGTGGAAAATAGGATTACAAATATCCTTGGCAACTCATTATCCGATCGACTTCATGTTTTATGCAAAATGTATGTTTTTTTATTGTCTTTTATATTCACTAATAAAATAAACAATTTCGAAAATTTTATATACCTTTTATCAGAACGAATATTTCGAGAGTCCGAAAAAATAGTTCCGGATAATCGAGGTTACTGAAATTCAATAAACTTCTTCCCATTATTACATACTAAATACATACCAAATTTAAAGTCTCTATCTCAATTTTTTCGGGAGCGTTTACAGACACACAGACAGACGGCAATTTTTTTTTTCTAAAAATATGTTTTTCGGAATCTCCAGTGTCTGAAACGTGTAAATTCGTCAAAAACTTTTTCGATTTTCAAAACTATTACAAGACTTACCCTATACTACGCATGATGGGTGAGTAACAATAAAATAAAAGTCAAGTTTTAGGACCAGACCTTGCAAGTTTCCGGCTTTTTGGATACAAGTAATTTAGTACAGAAAATTTCGTTTTATTTAATCAGTGCATTCTGCGATTTAGGATAACAACATTTTCTTCAAAAAATTACTGGTGTGCAAAAATCCGGAGACTTGGCAACTCTGTACTACTAATGGACAAATACTAATACAGATAATATCCCAAATAATAATAAATGTTTTTAAGTATGCATTCAGAAACTTTTCATATGTACATAAATGATTATTTAATAGAAATTCACCTTCTAAAATAAACCTATAAAAATGAGACATTTATAGATTCAAAATAGGTATATTTACATGCATTTTCATACATTTTTCTCTAGAGTATTTGCTTGAAATATTTTTTTTTCTAGACCAAATTTGCCTTTTATGCATATTTTCATCTGGGGTATTTTTTCCATATTTAATAAATATAAACAAATATTAAAACAGTTACACAGAGAGAATAATGTAGAAAAACTAAAATGTAATATTTTTCTTTTCTATGAATAATTTCCATTCGCATTCCCTTCATCCATATTTCTAAATCTCAAATACATTTTTCTATTTTAAAACAGTGTATGTTCCATATAACTGACTATAAAGTATACAACAAGGTTTTCTGCTAAGGGGCAAACGCTAATACAAAGAAAACTAAAGGTGTAACATATACATCCAAAAGCTTTTCATGCAAAAAAATTAATTTTATTGAATAAAAATTCATATACTTCCGAAAATTTAGGGAAATCCTTTATAAAAACACATCAGGTTTTTAAATTCGAGTAAAATTATTTATCAATATATATATATACAGGGTGATTATAAAACAACTATCCCGATATATGAGTCCTTAACTATCACACCGTGAAGAATTGCAAATCGAAATTATATATTCTTCTTCGAATCAGGTTCTTTTTCATACTAAATTTTCACTGTTTCTTATTTTTTATAAAATATTCTCGATGATATTACACATAATAAAAAGTTCAGTTAAATTAAAATTAAGAAAATTATTATTATTACCAAGCAAAAGCCTGGTTCAGAAACTCGGATATACCGCCGAGAACTCGGTTCAAAATTACATCACATCTAAATCTGAATTAAAACGTGAAAAACAGTAAAAGAAAGGGTTACAATAATTATTATTGGCGACGCCAGATTTCGCCAATCCCAACAACAGAAAAAGGTTTTTTACACACCGTTCACAGAAACTGACTGAAATTTTGGTTTTAAGTATTTTGAGGTATGCGCTCAAGAATCGTATGAAAAACAGCAGTTAAGCTCTAACAGTTACGGTTACATTAACAAAATTTTGAAAATTTTCAAATGGCAACACCTATTTTTTTTATTGGAATGTGATCTTCATAGTGAAAAACCATAAAAAGCGTTGAAACGGTACCTGTAACACGAAAATTGCCGGCGCTAGAGAGACTAAGAAGAAAAGTGAAAACAACCAAGGACAGAGAAGCAACAGAAAGTAAAACATTTTATTATTCAGTATTTCAACATATTATTTTACCATCTGCCGCGTGCAACGTGTCTTCGTGTGTGACGTGGAAAATTTGTGAAACACAATAAAATGTTTTGTTTTCTGTTGATTCTCTGTCCTTATTCGTTGTTTTCACTTTTCTTCTTAGTCTGTCTAGCGCCGGCAATTTTCCTGCTACGGGTACCGTTCCAACGCTTTTTATGGTTTTTCACTATGAATATCACATTCCAATAAAAAAAAATAGGTGTTGCCATTTGAAATTTTCAAAATTTTGTCACTGTAACCGTAACTGTTGTTTTTCATATGATTCTTGAGCGCATACCTCAAAATACTTTAAACCAAAATTTCAGTCAGTTTCTGTGAACGGTGTGACAGTTAAGGACTCATATATCGGGATAGTTTTTTTTATAATCACCCTGTATAAATATTAACAATAAAATAAAACAAGAAGTTCTCCTAAAGGGCAAACACTAATACAAAAAGATCATCCTTAGCAATGAACAAATCCTTTCCAGCATATGCTTCAAAAAGCTGTTTATATAAACAATTATTTTTTGAATAGAAATAGACTTCTGAAACCATTTAAAGATTTATACATTTACAGTCGATGTATTTTCGAGAGTGTTTATTGTCTTTTTTTCCATTAAACGTCTAGTTGATTTTTTTTTCTTTTTTTTTTACTGCCGAACTAATTTGATTTGTATGCAAATTTTCAGCTGTATTTTTATCTGTATAGATAAGAAAAATAAACAAATATTAAAAACTATTTCACATAAGGCATTTAAACTAACTAAAAAATATTAATGCCATTTTCAATTTCTCAGAATATAAGGTAAATGTATAAGAAAATAAATTATATTCAGTATGTAATAGATGCGCATTAATTTGGAATAAGATACAGAAATTTAAAGATACTGGAATTTGGTGATGCATCAGCCAAGTTTGGCCATATTGCGATAGGGAAGATTTCTTCAGATTGGACTTATAAAGGGAAAGTGACCCGAATTTTCGTTCTGGTAAAAGAAAACCCCAGGAAACATTGCACAGAACCTGTACAGATCACTCTGCCCTAGCTTCTAATTTTGAAGCCAGCATGACTTGGTTGACTGAACCCAAATAAATTTAGAATTCGAAATAATATTATATTTTTAATTTCTGATTTGTAGCTTAAATATAAAATATTATCTTTCAGGATAAAATTATTCTATTCCTAACATTTTGAAATGATTGATTGTCATCAGAACTTACAAACGTAATTTGCTTGAAAATAAATAAATTATTTTGTTTATTAAATATATATATATTATTTTTTAAATACAATAGTTGCACAATTTTGAAAATAAAATAAATCTAGTTTTTTTCAGTTAACATAAAATTGACGTAAGTATTGTATTCTTTTATTTTTATTTGAGGGGGGGAGGGTGACCAATAATTTATTAATTAGCTACTGCAAAAAGCTATTAAAAAAGCATTGAAATCACTTCTGTAGTAATTGAGAAAAACATACATCAATATTATATATGTTATTTTGCAAGTGCTGCAGTTCCGTTAATTTATTTTTGCTAAAAGGATGTGCTTTCTAAATTATCGAAAAATACCTTTCAGCATCAAATATGCTTCAAACAAACCGATATGCTCCCAAATATATATCATATTTAAATATTGTTATGCATAAAAATACTTATATGCCTGATAATTATTTTATATTAACAAGCTTTTGTCTGTAGTCAGTGCTGCTGAAGATCATTAGGAAATGAAAGGACGGATTTTCACTTGATACATTTAATGATGCCATCTAGAAGGGTAATTGGCATCTGTTGTGTTATGGAATAAATTCTAAACAGAAACCCACATAGATGGAAACCCACATAGACAGAAACCCACATATATAGAAATCCACATAGACAGAAACCCACATAGATAGAAACCTACATGAATACCATGAATGACTAAATACTACCCATATTATTCATGTGGGAGTTGAAACGACTTAAACTCAGCACGATTCAAGCGAGAATGCGATAATCTCAACGGGAAAATACGATAAATAAAACTTGATATTTTTACTGAGCTGGAATTATTGACGAAAGAACATGTTTCACATAGAAACAATTCATTGTTCATTCAACAATTCATTCAACAAGCATGAATTTCATTGAAGAGTAAATCATATAGTTCTGAAAATGTTAGAAATTTCTCTATGAAAATGTTTATATCAATCTTTTAAATTCAGGTACATTTATTCATCACGAAAGAAGAACAAAGAAGCAAAACGGAGAGTGAAACAGAGAGCGCTTACGTTAATAACTTTGAATAAAAGACATTTAGAATTGCAAATAGTCTTCTTGATATTTGCCTATATCTTAATATTTTCCAGATTTCAATTTCTGATCTCCCTTTGGAATACACTATACTTTAATGCCAATGCGTTGTTTTAAAATTTATATTTTAACCCTTTCGGTGGCAAGTAATTGTGTGTCTGAAACATACATTAGAATGTACACGCGCTTATATAGGTATGATTAAACGAAAAATAGAGGAAAGGATTAAAGAACACGAAAGACATATAAGCAATAGTCCGACTAAACAAGAAATCCCTAATACATATAAATTTTAAAGAAGTACAGAAACATTGAAATTATAACAATTTAAATTATGCATTAATTCGTCAAACCATAGAAATATATACAGAAATAGCAGAGACTTGCAATGATATAATGCATGCAACAATAGACAATTGATGGCGCCATCTGTAAATTTTGAAAACAACTGGGAAAGTTAGAATAAAATCAAGAGGCGACGAAGAAGATCAGTAAAACTGAAGATGCCCAAGACGATGGGCTAAAATATTTTTTTAGCACATATAAATGTTTTTAAAAGGATTGCCTTCTCCTATTTGGAAGAAAGTAACGCATGCCTTTGTAAATTACATCTACAATCGTTTTATATGTGAAATTTGTTTTTAATGTCTGTAAATGGTAGTGTAAAGTAATAATATACACGGACACTAGAAATTTCGAAAAATTGTATTAGAAATAAAAAAATAGAATTTTACTTTTTTTTTTCTTTTTACAAAAATTAGAAAAGTGAAATTTTGTTCAAAAATTTTGGTATTAATCTTGATTAAACTTAAGTGATAAAAAAAAATATTTCACCGTCCTTCGAGCGGTAAGGTATTTCACAATTTTTTTTTCTAAATTATAAAAAAGGGAAATGCATTCTATTCATAAATATGTTTAAGAAAAGGATGTAGTCGCTCTCAATACAGGATGTTTAAAAATTAATTGGAGCATATAAAACAAGTTCGGAATGCTTAAATTCATCTTTGTCGAATTAAAATAAAAGTGTACACAAAAATATGTGATTCACATTACCTAAAAGATGATTAAAATTTTAATTAGATTTTAAATTTTAATACATTAAAATCGAGCACTTTCGGCTGTGAACCCAGCCTTCATCAGGATTTATAAAAACAGATGTTAAAGCACAAACGTCTAGATCACATTTATATAATAGTATGTTTGTGTACTGCGAACCTGCAGAAGAGTATCGACCGACCGTTGGCGAATGTGAATGATTTGAACTCTTCTGCAGGTTCGCAGTACACAAACATACTGTTATATAAATGTGATCTAGACGTTTGTGCCTTAACATCTGTTTTTATAAATCCTGATGAAGGCTGGGTTCACAGCCGAAAGTGCTCGATTTTAATGTATTATAATTTAAAATCTAATTAAAGTTTTAATCATCTTTTAGGTAATGTGAATCACATATTTTTGTGTACACTTTTATTTTAATTGGAGCATTTGAAAATGTATTAGTTAGATAAATTAGTAATAACAGATTAGTTAACAGGATGCGGAGAATTGTTCATTTTTTGGAAACACTATTTCTTATTAGTAATCTCAGAATACTCAGATTCTTATACTTTTGAAGATTTAAGAAAATTCTTTATAAAACCATTTCCATAAATGATGCTTTTAAATAAGGTGAATTTATCTATCTCAAATAAATGAGTCAAAAATGTCCATTTTCAGGAGTCACTATTTCTTATTAGAATTCTCAGAATACTGCGATTCATATACACTGTAAAAAATGACAAATGTTTTTTATTTTATGAAAATATACTGTAACCACGAACGAAGATATAATGTAATTTTCTGAGTTATCCGAAATTCCAAATAGAATGTTCCATTGTCTTTTGAATCCGCAGAAACCAATACATTTCCAAAATTTAAAGAGTTATTTATAAAAACAAAGTATTTTTCGCTGCCCGTATTTTTCAGAAACGTATCCGAAGGGTTTTTATAGTGTATTAATGAGTGTTCTCAGCCTGGAATACTTGTTTTTCAAATGTCATCAATTCTCACGTTAACGTTTTCAGCCGCATAAGTTAATTTATACATGAAAGAGTAAAGAAATAATCTTAATTTTAATGTTATTGTTAACGCTGTTAATTTTGCATGTTTGTCTGTTAACATATTTTTGAGCATGAAAATGTTTACTTGAGAATTGATAGCATTCAAAAAACAGGTATTCCAGGCTGAGGACACTCATTAATACACTATAAAAACCCTTCGGATACGTTTCTGAAAAATACGGGCAGCGAAAATTACTTTGTTTTTATACATAATTCTTTAAATTTTGGAAATGTATTGGTTTCTGGTAATTCAAAAGACAATGGAACACGCTTTTCGGAATTTCGGATAACTCAGAAGATTATATTATATTTCCGTTCGTGGTTATAGTATATTTTCATAAAATAAGAAACATTGGTCCTTTTTTACAGTGTACTTTTGAAGATTTAATAATTATTTTTATAAAAACACTTCCATCAATCATACTTTTAAATTAAGGTGAATTTATCTATCTCAAATAAATGCATAAGCATACTTCCCATATGGATATAACTAAAGTAACAATGAAATAAAAACTATTAAAAGTTTTGTGCTAACGGACAAAGACTAATACAAAAAACATCCCAAACAATAACAGAAGTTTGTACATATGCATCTAAAAGCTTTTCATTCGAATATAAAGCTTTATTGAATAAATATTCATATACTTCTGAAAAATTAGAGATTTACAGATTTTAAAGTCGATATATTTACATGCATTTTTATGACGCTTTTCTCTTTAATATTTCCTTGAAATAGCTTTAGTCTGTAGAACAAATTCGACATTTATTCAAATTTTCAGTTGAATATTTGTTCGTATATTTAAGAAATATAAACAAATATTTAAGCCTTTTGACAGAGTAAGGTGATTTAGCATAACTAAAAAATCCCATTTTCGTTTTCCCAGAATAAAATACAATCTATATCTTTTGGAAATAAAAATAGTACTCAAAGTGATTCAGATGCGCATCCATTAATATTTTTGAATAAAATACATACATTTAGAGAATTTTCTTCATTTTCTTCAATTATTTTCTTGATTTCAATTTCTCATCCCTCTCTTGTGCATACGATTCCTGAACACTATTAAGTTAAGTTTTAAAAGTCCCACACTTAAGGGATTTTTTTCACATAATTAATTAATTGTAATTTTTAAAAAAGTTTTTTTTTCTCCTTAAATATTGTTGTTATGAAATGAATGTAACTTAATACATTATACCTCCAATTATGAATCAAGAAATTGCTCCACCTCAACAATTATCTTCCTTAATGTGTGAAGATATATTTAAAAAGAAATTGTATGATAGTAATATGAAATTTAAACAAGTTTTTTCATTAAAACTATTTTAATAAATCAGTAGTTATAGCTCTTTTAGTAAAGTATTTATAACAATATTCAGTTTAATTAATCAAAAATACCGTTAGGAAAATCTCTTAATTCTTATAAAAAACAAGGTATCTAAATATATTGTGATCCTTCAGTAAATGGAAAGATTTTTGCAATTGCCAATGTTTCCTGTTTTTTTTTCTTTTTTAAATAAAAGTAACATTGCACCAATGTAAATGGTTGAGGAAATAACCTCTTAAAAATGTTTGGCTTCGACTGTTTCACTGTACTTTCTAAATCCATCAAACTATTTCGTATGAAATGTAAAATCTACTTTTATTGATAGAGGGATTAAATAAATTTGTCATTATTTGTCTTAATGATACATAAAGGCGCGTCAGAACATAACGAATAACGAAATTTTATTGTTAATAATAAGGCGAAAGAATATATGTAAATAAACAATATAGAAAACAGGTTTAGCAATTACGGTCATGTGCGGTCATGTGTAAGATCTATGGATTTTCATTTCTACTACATAGTATGCTAAAATTTAGTTCAGTTAGAAAATTCATTTTTAGCCATTGTCGTCAATAGAGGGAAATGAACTTGAATTTATTTTTACAGCCATGTAGATTATCTAAAGACGTTTGTTTACGCCACATATAAAGGTAAAATTTAATTCAGGTAAAAAACGCATAACACAACTTAACACGCACTTACAGCAATTACTGACGATAAATGGCAATCTATCTTTGTCTTTGCATAGTCCTAAGTATGAATTTATTTACATTTCACAAAATTCTATTAGTATACTAAACATGAAAATCATGTCAGCAGGAAAATGGATAACATAATTGAAAACTACTTTGAAGCAATTAACTCTCGTAGTCAGTGATACTTATGAATTCCTTTATGTAGCCTTGTATATGATCAGCAGAATTCATACACACCACGTATTGTATAAAAATTTAGTTAAACTTAAAAATGCAACCAAAAGTTGAAAACGCATTTCCATAAAATATGGCTCATAGAAGCCACTGTAACCTAATTATTTTGTGTGTCCCTGTAAATGAACCTCAAATGCAATGCACACCCTACTTTTCAGTAAGCAAGCTATAGTTCATCTCATTAATGCATATAAATTTCATTATGTTTGCAAAAGTGCAACAACATTAAAATTTACTGGAAGCAATTTTTCCCCGTTTACCATTATGTAAGAGAATTCTTTTGTATGACCCTGTAAATGAATAATAAATAATTTGCAGTCCATATTCTACATAAAGCATATTTTCGTATGCTTCATAAATGCATATAAATTTCGTTATGTGTGAAATATTTTAATATCATTACAATGCACCACGAACGAGTTTTCACCATATACCGTAATATAACTGAATATTTGTTACTGTCCCTATAAACAAACTATATACACTACACACTTCATTTTCAATAGCAATCGTGCTATAGTAAAAGTCAATAACATATTCAAATTTCAGGGCAATCCTAGTATATTTACGAGAGTCAGAGTATGGACAGACAAACAGAAGTCAAAAACACTTTTCAACTATTTTGGAAACTTATATCGGATATTAACTTTATATCAACAAACACGTATATGCAATCAACTTTGAAGACGCAATCTCAATAGGAAATGTTATGCTACGTTATAGAAAGCTTTGAATATAATTAATGTTATTCATGTTACATAATGTACGAAGTTTCACATGATATCGTACCCTAATTAAACAGGGAATTAGAGAAGATCTGCGTAAAAAATAATATATGCATGCACGATTTATAAAGAAAAACAAAATAAATCAAACACATTTTCGCAGAAGGAACTTACTTCGAAAAACAGAAAAATCCTACTTCATCTTTCTGGGTATAAAAGAAATCTATTTTGTTGGAAAGTAAATAGTATTCAATAGTGAAACAGATACGCATGCATTAGTAATTTTGAATAAAAGACATTCATTTAGAATTGCAAATATTTTGTGATTTTCAATTTTTGATATTCCGCTTCAATGTACAATAATTTAAAACTAATGCGCTGTTTTGAAATTCACATACTTAAGGTATTTTTGAGACATTTTCCTATTTATTCTAAAATATGCATTCTAACCATAAATATTTTTTTTTTTTAGATTTATTTGCACACCCACCCACACACACATACATATATATAATTTTTATATACTGATTTTGATAAAATATACTTATATGGGTATTTAAACTCAATTAAACATAAGTTGTTTATTTTATGAGTGCGAGATTATAAAAGTACTACATTTTGTTATGACGCTAATAAAAGTATACTGCATCACTGTAGAATTTTGGTTTCGTAAAACTGCACCACCCTGTGATGAGAAAATTTTATTATTTATAAGCTATTTAATTTTGTAAGCGTAACAATGCTGAAATTGTTCTTGTTTATGCATTCAGAGAATATTATGTTTCTGGATAAACAAAGAAGATCATTACATGAAATTTTTAATCGTTGTATTACGCTAGATTAAAAGTTTCACATAGAAGATAAAAATGTACTGAAATATTGTGTAATTCATAGCTTTTTATCTCTTATAAAAGTGCTAAAATAGAAGATTATTCGTAATTTCGAAAACTGTTTTGATAATCTTTGTAATAATAGTAAATAAGATGCATTCATTAAAAAAAAAAAAAAAAAAAAAAAAAAAAAAAAAAAAAAAAAAAAAAAAAAAAATCAACGAATTAAGTAAAATATTTTATTGGTTATATTTTGTTATAACACGAAAATATTGTTGCTTTGATTTGCTTATTTTCCCTCCAAATATATGAAAAATTCATCCAAATAACGTAAAAATTACTCGAAATGTTTCAATCTAAATGTGTATTTTCGATAAATCACAGTGGAGTTCCGGCAACTATGCAATTCAATGGAATTACAGTAATGAATCTTTTATAAAATTAAAAAATGTATTTAAACTGATTGCCGTTCTGATCCAAGCATTGTTGATAGCATGATGCAATAGAATACCAAACATTTGCAATAATATGATTGGGTATTGTAACGTTTCATAAACACAAGCTTCATTTCAAATTGTGAAATGGAATTACAGTAATGAAACTTTTATAAAATTAAAAAATGTATTTAAACTGATTGCCGTTCTGATCCAAGCACTGCTGATGACGTGATGCAATAGAATACCAAACCTCTGAAATAATGTGATTGGGTATTGTAACGTAATTTTTCATAAACACAGGCTTCATTTCAAATTGTCAAATGGAATTACAATAATTAACGTTTTATAAAATTAAAAAATGTATTTAAACTGATTGCCGTTCTTATTCAAGCACTGCTGATAACGTGATGCAATAGAATGTCAAACATCTGCAATAATGTGATTGGGTATCTACGGTGTTGATGGCATTTATCTTCCCGAACGTTTCTTGTGACTATTTTTAATAGTTTCATCTGCTCAAACCTATGTATAAATCTGATGATTGTATGCCGAGTGGGGGATCTGTATGAAACTCTCCTAAACTGTCTCTGCACTTGAGCTACGTTTTCGAACCTCCAGTAACAATTTAGAATAAATTTTCTTTGCTCTAAGCTTACTGAGGTTTCATCTATTATTCCAAGTTACTTAAACTTGAAAGTAAAACCAAAACATAACGGTTATTAGAGTAAAAATTGTGCACACCCTTTTAGGACACCCTGTGTAAAAGTGATCCCAAATTCATGGTACAAATTTTAAGGGTTGGTACAGGACACTGTAACAATCCTTTATTGTATAGGAAACTAGGATCAGAAGTTCATTTATTTAGTCAAAATTACAGGGCGTCTCACTCCAATCTGAAGTTGCGTTTTCATTCATAACTTTGACCCGTCAGCACACGCGCCCTTTTCCATTACGTTACTACACGCGCGGGATAAATTTTACCCCAATGGGTTTTCTTGTGTTAATTTCCCTCCGGTTTGATTATAAGCAAAAATTTATATTTTGAAATAAACTGTAAATCAATAAAGAACATAATTTAACTTCAAATAAGAGGTTTTTTTATATTTAAAGCAAAAATAAAACATAAAATCTAGCACTAAGATTTTTTTTCTGCATATCATTACATACAAAGCTTTTACAATCCAAATTCAGTCATAAAAATACAAAAAAGTATAAAACTGTTACATAGAAACTGTATGCGCAAGAGTTGTTAACGTTTAAAAGAAAAATTATATTATTATTTGCATACTATATTTTTTACATAAACATTTGCATTAACATTGCCTATCATTATGGGTTACGTTATAATACGCGTGGGGTAAATTTCCTCCCACGTGACATTTTTATAACAAAAGAATGAAAAATCTCACAACCGGAGGTAAATTCTTTTTGGCCACATCTTGATATCTTTCAACTTGAAAGGTACTATAAAGCTCAGAATGATCACGAAAGATTTTCGCACATTTTTAAGTAATAGTTGTGAGCTGGGGTAGATATTATCCCAGCGCGTGTGCTGACGGGGTAACGGTAGTGAAGATATTTCAACAAAATTCGCAACAGACTCATCTTTGTATGAATTGTAAGGATATTGTAAGGATTTCATTAAAGTATCTTCACTAATATTATTGTTATGAACGAAAAAGCGACTTCGGATTGGAGTGAGATGCCCTGTAATTTTGACTAAATAAATGGATTTATGGCCCTGGTTTCCTATACAATAAATAATTATTACGGTTTACAGTGTCCTGTACAAAACATTAAAGTTTATTTCATGAATTCAGGATCACCCTGCATATATTCCGCATCTTTCATTTCTTGAAAACGGCTGACGCAGGCACTATTTAGATAAAAGAGAGTCAGGCCGAGTAGAGCTGACAACTTATGTATTTTATACTTTTAGTGCTCACCTTTATTTATTTAAAAAAAGAAAAATAATGTTAACAATGTTACAACTTTATAGATACATTTTTACACATGACATATGAAGAGAATTATGAAAATTATCTTAACTATTTTCTACTTTTTCATGCATGAAATTATTTTAACTGTTAGATCATTTCTTTGTATAATATATGGAAACCAATATGATAATCTCTGATCTGATGGATTCTATATATGGAATGTAGAGGTTAGATAGAAGACAATTTAGTATATAATGCACAGAAGTTGACATATGCCCATATACACAAAGTGGAAATAAATTTGAATAAGTAACTTGAAAAGTGCCCGTGATTAGTTGAATATAACTAAATCATAGAAGTTAAAAGATAAAACCTGGAGCGATAAAACCAAATGTGCGAGCAAATGTTCATTTTGCAATATACGATAAACGTTCCGAAAGTAAGTTTCGTCCTTTTTTTTTTTTGAAAGAGAAGATGGTAGAGAGGTGAAATAAACAATCGCCATAAGGATCCACACCCGTTGCTCATTCAACGCCGGAAGGAAGAATGACGCGCAAAGCGCCGAAGAAGAAAGAGTAGCAGCAAACCGGCGTGCCCGAAATTAGTCGAATACAAATTTCACCAAATCATGTCCGCCATTCGACGAAAGTGACCAGGGCTCTTGGGTGTAGGTGTTGTGCTCTTGGAAAACAACACAAAACCACATATAGCAAGGCTCATACAAGATCAGATTCGTCTCTTCGGTTGGGAGAGATTGGGTCACCCGGCCTACATCACCGATCTTGCACCTTCGGACTTTCACCTATTCTCTGCATTGAAAGCTACACTCTCGGGAAGGCACTTCCAAACAATGCTGAGGTGTAGCAGGCTGTGCGACAATTCCTTGCATGGCAGGACACTGAGTTTTACCAGAGTGGTTTCTTCAAACTAATTGCACTCTAAGAGAAATGTCTCAATGTCGATGGCAACTATATTGAAAAATAGTGCAGGGTGTATAGATTATAATGCCATTGTGTATTTTTTTTTTAACAATAAACTGTCCTTTTGAAAAAAAAATGACAAAACTTACTTTTGGAACGTCCCTCGTAAACACAGAAATGGAAAGAAGAAGAAAGTCATCGATAAATAAATTTGTCCTTCTCAAGGAGGGATAGAAAGATATCGCCATAGTCCAGATTTTGTAAGGAACAGTTAATAAAAAAAATTTATTGTGAAACTTCAGTTCACTTTTACATTGGCGTTTTGCTGGGAAATTTAATTGATAATTTTAATTTCATCCATGTAATCGCACTGCAAATGTTCTGGGCCCAAAAGTTTGGAATCCTCTTAACATAATTCAGTAAAATCTGTTAAGACAGAATCGGAATGAAGCAAAAATAAATTATATTTTAGACAGACTTGCGTCTTAGAAAGTGCATGCTCTCACTGGTGCGTTTTTGGAATACCAGTACTTACAGTATTTATGAAAAAATACGGGTTCGACTTTTGTAACATTTACAACAAAAAATATGTTCCGGGTTGGTAGATACAAAAATTGTAAGAAAAATTTTCTTACAGAAAGGTGGTATTCAAAACATGGACAAAGTGGAGGCTTGAATGTGCACCGTCTATTGAAACTGTATTACCGCATTTTTGGGGGGTATGTATGCCGTACCCTGGTGTAACACACACACTCTGACATTAATGCCTTGTTTTTTTAAAAAAATACAAGAAAAGTAATTCAAACACATATTATTCTAATAAAAAGCTAGCAAATATAATTAATATTGCATAATGTTATTTACAAAGTATTGCTTCATGGTTTCATACTGAAACAGAAAATGGTATCATATATGTAATAATATATGTAATCAAATATCATATATGCAAAAAGGCCACTCATTACCGAAAGGGATGGGAAGTTTCACAGAACTTGAAGTTTCAAATATTAGAAAAACATAACGACATATACAAATAATAATATTATTTGCTGATAATAATAATAGTAGCAATAAATAATATTAATTATAAATAGTATTAATAACATTGCTTTCTGTCAAATATGTATATTATTACGCTCAATATGCAACTACAGCATTCAAATCTTAAATTCTCATGTATGATGGGCACTCCCGATTTTTCAAATTTAGTTTTGGGATAAAAACCGTCTGGCATGCACGAAAAAATACAGTATTGTAGTTTCGCCGGCTCCATGAAAATTTTTCGTTCTGACAGGTTTTACTAAATATTAATCTGTATGGTGATGTGTTAGTATTTGCAAATTCTTTTCTGCAGTTTAACTGACGTGTATCTCACGAATTGAAGAACTTTTAAATGTCAGAGATTTTCTGTTTCTTTATATCAAGCCATTATTATTATTATTAACGGCTTTTTAATGAAGAAAACAGTACAAGAGAGTCTTCAAATGATATGTGAATAAAATGTTATTATTATTTTATTAATTTTTCAGTTATTTTTTCTGGTGGCAAAGAAAATTAAATATTAATGCACTGTATTATTTTTCAACTTTTAAAGTTTATACTTTTAATAGAAATCGACCAAAATTCGGTTCAGTTTTCGTTTTTTGGTAAGTTTCGGCCAAAATCTCAGTTTCGGCAAAAAATTCGATTTCGGTGGAAAAATAACCGAGCATTTAATGCATACCGAAACTGTAGTCAGGTCTGATAAGCCCTTGTTTATTTATAAGAACATACAGATTATATCTGATGTAAACATCCCTTTTTCTATGCTACAAAACGAACGGCGATAAATGAATTATAATACGAAGAGTTTTTTCAGAAGATTTTGTCACAGTACATTGACATTTCTTTAAAACAAGTTGTTTATTAAAATATATAGTTAATTAAAAATTAATGAAAAAATGTGTAAGCAAATAAACTTTAAGATTTCACTACGAAAGCCTTTCACAAAGCCACTAGTTTATTATTATTATTTTTATTTATAATCCTTTAAGACTTGCAATTATTTCTGCAAGAAGGAAAAATATTTTATTTTTCAAGTAATATTTATATTGTTATGTTAGTGTTATGTAACTATTTTTTTAAATACCATTTAAAAATCCACAGTGTTAATATGCGACCACAACGAGAATGCGGGTGAGATCGGCGCTTGGAAGAAGAGTTCATTTTCTCAAAGGTTCGGACAGTGGAAGAGCAAGTATTTAGGGTTGTAACATATTCGAGAGTTCCTGCCTTTGGCGCTACATATTCCCCTCTCTCATTCTCGTCTGTCCTCTCCTCTCACTGATATAATTTCTTTTGTCCTAGAAGGTTTTTATATTCTCAGCGCTCTTGATTATTATTATCATTATTCTCTATTTAAACTGTTCTTTTCAGAACAACACAAAATGTCTCGTAAAGGGAAAACTTTGCGTTCTGATAAACGTAACATTGTTAATAATGTGCTTACATTTTTTGAAAATGAAGCAAAATCTTCGTCTCTTTCCATTCCGATTCAGAAAGCACAGGAGCGTACGTCTGCTGCTACTGGCGTTCCTCTTCGAACTATCCAAAGAATTAAACGTGAGTCGAAATCTGCTCCTGATGGAAGGCTTTCAACGCCAAGAAAAAATCGCAGTCGCCCTGCAAAACGGAATGCAGTTTTGGATACTTTTGATTTATGCGTCGTTCGGAATACAGTAAATGAATTTTACGAAAATAAAAAAGTTCCAACTATTTCATTATTGAATCCATCTGGACACTACACTGTTAACTAGTATTTTAAAAATATAAATTGCACAAATTGTGCTTATTAGTTGCTAAAATCAGTGTAAAAATTGTTTTAAACTCATAAAAGAGCTAAAATCCTACATGTTTCGGCTTTAAACTTAAAGCCATCATCGGGGAAGAGGAACAACACAAACGACTACTGATCTTTTAATTTTCGACACGAGAAAATCTCTCGAAATTTTCTCGTGTCGAAAATTAAAAGATCAGTAGTCGTTTGTGTTGTTCCTCTTCCCCGATGATGGCTTTAAGTTTAAAGCCGAAACATGTAGGATTTTAGCTCTTTTATGAGTTTAAAACAATTTTTACACTGATTTTAGCAACTAATAAGCACAATTTGTGCAATTTATATTTTTAAAATATTTCATTATTGTTGCCAGTTTTGCAAAGTAAGATAAATTTTTCCTGGAAAAGAGAAACTGTAAGAAAAATCTTACATCAAATTGGATTTCGTTGGAAACGATGCCAAAATAAAAGGAAATTGCTGATCGAACGACCCGATTTCTTGGAGATGCCGGTACTTGAGGGACATAAAAAAATATCGTGAAAGTCAAAGAAACATCAGTTATGTAGACGAAACTTGGATAGATAATAATCTTTCTTTCTCCAAGTGCTGGCAAGATGAAAAAGTTGGTGTTTTTGTAAAATACGGTGCTGGAAATCGATTGATCGTTGTGCATGCTGGATCTAAAAATGGATTTGTGCCAAATACAGATTTGGTATTTAAAGCAGGCTGTGCAACAGGCGATTACCACGGCCAGATGAATTATGAAAATTTCGACAGGTGGGTTCGAGAAAAATTGCTGCCTAACATCCCTTGTAAGTCTGTCGTGGTATTGGATAATGCGTCGGACCATACAAAGATTTTAGATCCAGTACCTACAAAATATTCCTCAAAAACTAAAATGTGTGAATATTTGGATGCAAAAAATATATCTTATGATAGCACCATGAGAAAACCTGAATTTTTTTAGTTAATAAAAATGAATTCCCTACCAACAAAAAAATATCATATTGATGAACTTTTGAAAACACATGAGCATTCCGTTCTCAGATTACCACCTTATCATTGCGATTTAAATCTGATTGAATTAGCTTGGGCAGCTGTAAAGCGCTACGTTCGGGAAATAAATGTTGAGGCTGATCTGAGTTTAAAAACACTGAAGGAACTAACTTCAGATGCAATTAAAAGTGTCTCTGGTGAAACCTGGGAAAAATATTGTAGCCACGTAGAAAAGATTGAAACAGAATACTTGGAAACTGATGGACTTGTGGAGACTACAGTCGAAACAATGAACTTTGATGTTGGATCTTAATCAGAAACTGAGATTGGTTCTGAAAACGGTTCAATTACCTGGGATTCGAACATGTCAGACGAATAAATAAATTAATTAATATAATAAATAAAATTTTAAAATTCGGATCACTTTCCCTTATAAAGACGTCCCTGAAGGCTGATAAAATATCCATACCACTCATTAAAAAATAGCAAAACTGTGGCGTTATGAATTATTTTCATAGCGGGTTGGTCATGGTGGGTCCACAACAACAACAAAAAATTTTCTCTAAAAAATAATTTAGTAAATGGTTTTTACTTAAGTTCAGTCAAATTCTTTTTTATTCAAAATCCGTTTAATCTTAAAAAAAAAAAAAAAATCTCCAACATACCTAAAAATAAATTAATTAAACCCTTCTCTAACATATCAGAAAAATACCCTACCATTAAAAAAAAATCCACCTCCTACTCCAATTCGCTGAAAAGAAAAATCTCGTAAAATTTCAAACACCCTTCACTAATATTTTTAATTAACATTCTACAACATTTAACTAACAAAATTCCATTTAATAAAACATGTCCCTTCACAAAATTCCTCTTGATAAAATAGGTCTTTTCACAAAATTCCATTTCCTAAAAACATACTCTTCATTAATTATTAGGTTTTAAAATGTGTAATTTGCAAAGAAAACAAATTCACCAGAAAGGAAAACTTTAGCAGAAAGCAGTGTTGAATTCAGTGGGTGGCCCGGGGGGGGGGGGGGGGCATTATCTCCCAGAACATTGAAACGTCCTTCCTCAGAACTCTACAATGTCCCCTAGGAGCCACAGAAATCCCTCCCGGAAAAAAGTGTCTGAATTCAACACTGGCAGAAGGATTTAAAGAAGTTATTATTATTAAATGCTTGGTTTGAATCTGCATCTTTCGTAAGAAAATGTTATTTTCCACAAAGATATAACAAATTTCACAAAATATATCACAAAATTAACTTTTACTTTTCACAAAATATCTACCACCCCCTCCCCCCCCCCCCCCCCCCGAAAAAAAATGCATCGATTCCTGAACCTATATGGTTTATGCAAAATCAATTTAAATTATATTGAAATACTCGTTTTCAGAATGTTTCTAGATTGATTGGTTGGTTATTTGTTACGGCTGATTATCTGCGCTAGGGATGTAGGCCGGTGAGGAGCATGCCCTCCGTGGAGGTCTTTCTAAGGGATCCTAACCCGTATTTACGCAAGGTTCGAAGAAATCTACGGAAAACTCCAAACGATTAGTCCGACGAGCGCGACAGGGGTTTGAAAGCACCTCCTGTCTACCAGCTTTGAGAGCAAAACCTCTCAGCCACTGGTGGGGCAATGTTTTCAGGTATCGCATTTTGTATTTTAATATAAGTGTATATAAAATCTAGTTAAAATATTGAGAAAATAATTTATAAAAAAATTTTTTTAGGTAGATTTCGTAAGAAATCCTACCTACGAAGAAAAGGTACATTTTCACAAAGTTGAAATTTTTGAAAATTTTTTGCAGATCTACGCCGATTATGACTCCCAGAACCCAAAACCACCCCAGTTTAAAACTTTATCTATCTATCTATCTATCTATGTCACTTTTATATGGACACGATAACTCCCATAATTCTGCACAAATCTCTTCCAAACTGATACATGATATCAAGGGGCATGAAATCTCGGTCAAGTTCGTTAATGGGTAAAATCAAACTAGGGGAGGGGGGCTTTTGGCGAAAACAGAAAAAACCCATAACGTCTTAAATATGATACGTATCGAATCCGTTTAAAGTTATTATTACTTCTAGAAAAAAGGCCGAAAATTTATGTATGACAGATTTTTGATATCATTAAAAATGACCCCAAGGGGGATGGGAAAGAGTGGTTGGCGGGGTTTAGCAGAAAAAAAATCATAACTTCATCAATTCAGAATATATCAAATCCGCTTAAATTTATTATAAATCCTCTTAATATTATCCAAAACTTTTATACTGACAAGTTTTTTATAAGACCAACCCTTACAGCAAAAAAAAAATCAATGCCGGCTCCGCCTGCAAACAAGTTAGGTTTCGAAGTGGGCGTTTTCAAATGCTGCATCATGGCAAAAAGGTCATTTCTTCCACCATTCCCAACAGACAGGTGCCCTACGGTCTGCGTATTCGAAATCTACCTCTGCCTGTAGGTCGAAGCGTCAGGGATTTTTTTAGAATATGATTTAGCCGAGAGATCTTACTGACCAAAATATCATGAATATTTCATATAACACCGAAACATTATACAAATATCTCCATCGCAACTTAATATTTAATAATACATAATATTCAAATACTTTTAAAGTTTCGGTGTGTGAAAAAGTTTTCAAACTTTTAGTTGAAAAAAAAAATATATATACACATATAACCATAATATATATATATATATAATATAACATTATGCGAAAAGTATCTTGAATAAAAAAGCACATTTTACTAAAAATTTTTTTTTATTGCTTATGGATTAGCTTGTATATTTAATTCACAAGGTCTCTCACTGTGTAAAAACTGCCCTTACCTAAAATACCCAAATAAATTTTTTTCTCAACAGTGAATTCACTCAATAAAAATTCACTACTTCCTATTTTCCAAGCATTTTTTGGCATATCACGATGGTAAAGAATTTCGAATTTGTATTCTTGTATAACACCTATACATGTAATCTGATTTTCATTCTACATGAAAAGGCGCTTACTAGCCAGATATGGTAATCCAAGTTCAAATAACTTAGTCCTAAAGTTTCTTCTCTCAATCCTCCTTCCTTCGCTAAATCAGTCAAATAGACTTCTCTGGCACCACGTGACTTTCACGTCACACCCGCCTTCTGTTCGTGGTCGAATATTATTAATCTTCTAGTGGTAGAAATTAATAATACAAGTAATCATCTACAACAAAAAAGTATGGTTTTTTTTTTTCATTATTATTATTTTAACACAATCTTACACATTGGCATATATGTCTTAAAAATTTCTTTTTAACACTTTCCAACCTAGTTGAAAAGTGTTTATGACTTCGGTTTGTCTGCCGTCTGCCGTCTGGCCGTCTGGCCGCGCTCTAACTCCCGTAAATATGCTCGGATTGCTCTGCAATTTTTATATGTTAATGTCGTTATCTATAGCATGTTCCCTATTTCAACGGTAGTGTGTAGCACTTATAGATTTTTTACAGGGACAGTCAAAAGAATTCCCTTACATTGCGATCTATGGGGAAAAATCATTTGCGATTTATTTAAATAATGTTTCACTATTTTAAACGCATTGAAATTTATATATATTACTAAGGCGCATTAGAAGAAACTTAATATGGAATAGGGTGTGCATAGCATTTATAGTTACTTGACAGGGACAGTCAAAAGAATTCCGTTATATTACGTCTATGGAGAAAAATCGTCTGCGGTTTATTTAAATAATGTTTCACTATTTTAAACGCATTGAAATTTATATATATCACTAAGGTTCATGACAAGAGGCTTACTACAAAATATTGTGTGTATAGCAGTCATCGTTCATTTACAGGGACACACAAAAGAATTCTCTACTGTCTGTTAACAATGATTCTTGGAAGTGCGTTTTAAGTTACTGAACGCGATTTTAATTTTAACTCGCTTTTTGTCTATTACGTGGTGTGTATAAATTCTGTAGATCCTATACAGGGAAGCACAAAAGTTCGCGAACACATTTCCGTTTAATGACAGAAACTCCAGACGGAGAATTTTAAACTGTGCTACGCGTTTCCTAACTGAACTAAAATTTAGCATCCTATGTAGTATATATACAAATCTATAGATCCTATACAGGGCTGAATAAAAGTATTCGGATATTTTTCCGAATATTGCATATGTTGGAAATTCCTGAAATTATGTTCTTAAATATGTTATGCATTTTCCAAATTGTTTGCTTAGGTATTATCTTTCAGCTTATTAAACGGTAATGATTTGTAAAATTATTTTGGAAGCGTTGGAAAGTGTTACATAATCTATGCTTGACGCATGATTTTTCGTTCTTGTTCACATATGATTAAGCTTGATATCTTGAAAAGCAAAATCTTTTTTGCCATTCGTCGTTACCATGTCAAACTATCGAATGTGAAAACATACATTTTTCATTACTTTTAAAAATGGGCCGATTGACACTACTAAATTTCAATTGTATTCGTCAGCAGGGTTGCCAGTTTGGATTACTTTTTCATTCAGAAATTTCAATTCCATACCAGAAATTTCAAATAAAAATTTTTGCTGTATTTAATGGCAGACATTTCGTGATTACTTAAAGTAAATTTTCTTTCTCAAAATTTGTGGTAGGAATTCGGCATCTCTGAATAAAAAAGAAGGCCAAATTGGCAACCCTGTTCTTCAATAAAATGTTTCTAGTATACTTCCAGACGAACTCTATTAAAATTTAGTGGTAACAATCGGTCCATTTTTAAAAATAATGAAAAATGCATTTTTTCATATTCGATAGTTTGTCATGGTAGCGACGATTCTCAACAGTTAAACAGAATGAAATGTAACAACTGTTTGTTCCTTTTATATCCGTTATTTTGAGCTTTCTGGAAGATTGAAACAACGAACTATATGTGACACTGTGGACTAAAACATGGAGTATCTAACACGGAAGTGAAGTGAGGAAATTTCCGAATTCATGTATCAATCGGATGAATAGCTGTCGCCGTTTAATTGTATTGATGTTGTAAACCAGTCAGTCCAGTTTAGGGCACATTATATCAATTTCAAAATATTGTGGAAGTCGGTCACTACAAGAAACAAATTCGTATTAACCGTTTGTCGTAATACCCATAAAGCTGATACAAATCATAACAAGTTGGAAATTGTACGTCAAACGTGACAAACGAGGTGCGTTCGTACTATAGCTAGTTATATAAATATTCAGATCTTGATGATTTTTTATTCTGTGAAATGAATTATATCGTCTTCAGATTAATTTCTGTAATAAAATAATTATCTCGGTCGCTTGACGATTAAACCTCGGAAGCCCCTATACCAAGTAAACACCAATTTTTTTTAAAAATTCAAATTTCTTAATAAATATTTTTATTAATACCTTTTAATGTTTTGATTCGATTTTCATAAAATTTAATGTCTAGACAAAATTCTGCAAACATAATATATCTTAAATTTCAAACCATTCGATTGGGTAGTTTTTGCATTTTTATATGCGGACGGACTGACAGACAGACGGAAGGACACACAGACAGACAGAAGAATGGATGGACCAGACTACGACAATAGGTGCTACGTATTTATATAATTACGAACGCACCTAAAAACACATATATAATTAAACTAATTAATACTATTAATTGCTCTAATTACCTCAATGCAAAAGTTAATTTAATATCATAAAGTTAACATATAAAAAGTAACTCTTACCTTTCTGAATGTCATTTCAATTAGACAAGTTATTTCGGTACTTTTGTGTTATAGCGGCTCCAAGAATGAATCGCCAAATGAGCAATATTTGTATATAAGACATGTATGAGATATAAGACGTAAATAATATGTATATGATGACGTATACGGCACATAGATGAGTGTTTGGAGTACATATATATGCGTATATATGATGCTTTTATAAGCTTTGCGAGGATCTTGGCAAAATCATAGCTGCAAAGTTGGCAAAATCGTAATTGTAGGAGCCACTATATCACGAAAGTACCATTATTTCTTTAGACAAAATCACATACTCGCCTCCTAAAAAACTAGAAATTCCATAAGTCCATGAGCGACGTACAGTAATGCAACTGATCACTTCCATTTTTCACAGATAATCTCGACTAACATTGTTATAATTAATGCAATTTTCTTGCTATTGATTCCACATGTCTTTTCATAATAACATGGCATTAACAGAAATGCCATGATTAAAATGGCCCATTGTTCGGATTTAAAAATTTAAGCTAATAAAGATTGTATTTCATGTCGCTTCTTTTTCATGGTCCAGTTGTAAATCTTACAATAAGGCAGTATTTGAAACATCCTTTACTCTGCCTTCTTTTTCTTTCATTCTTTCAAGAACTCAGGAGATTCCTTTGCAATTTCTTGGGTGGAGTGTATTTTTGAAGGATGAAATTCTGCCGGTTGAAATTGATAAATTATTAAATTAGTTGTAATGTAGAAACATTACCGCTGAGAGAGTACATTGATCGATAAGAAAAGGATTTCATTCCTAATTCTATTTTACATTTTTCCGAAATTCACAATAAAATGGACAGATGTTTTGCTCATATTAGTCGTAATCCTGTTTTTGTAGATCATGAAAAGCGTGGATATCTTAATGAGACGGTGGATTGTCCACCGTCTCGCAACATCGCAACAATAGCTGTGCTCGTAACAATAGCAGATGCGTCGTAGCATCAGCAGAAAAAAATTGTCGCCAAACTTTAAACTTTCGGCTGCCATATTCTTCAACTAGCGCCATCCTACGTCAGAAATATTTTTTGAATGGAAATTTTAAATTAGGGACATTTGATTCGGACACCCTGTATTTTTAAAAAATATCTTGACCTTAATTTTTGAAAATGAAGAAAAGAATTGAAATATCATACAAGAAAATATTGATATACATTGAAATATCCTATATAATATACAGTAAAAAACTGTCAAAATTAATTTAAAGGTATATTTTTCCTTTTTTAAAGTAGAAAATTACACATTTCCACTACAATATTTGAACAATATATTTTGAGAAACTGCCTTTTGTACTGATAAAATGCATTATAACAACAACAACAAAGAAATCACTGCTTAATGTTTTGGGTATAATAATCTAAATTTAAACACAAATCATGTAAACTGAAAAAACAAATGCTGATACTATGAATGCCGATATTTGTTATAAGAATCTTATGCATGCAACTTAATGCATAAAATTCTAAGAATTTAATTAAAGAATTTTTTTAATCAATAATCTAAAGAAATCTAAGAAATTAAGTATTTTATGCATGTAAGTTATTTTAGAGTTTGAATTAAAACATTCATATATTTCAATGCAAATTTAAAGAAAAATATATGAACTAGTACCAGAAATGTTAATTAGGAAAATTATTGCTTAAAATAGTAAGTAAATCTTTTATTAACCTCTCTATAATCATAATCACTTAATCGAGTAATCTAGCTGCCATGAAAGGTAGCTTGTGAATTAATAAAAGGATATACCGTTTTTCTTAGTATTTGCCTTGCCGCTTTTTTTCTCTCAAATTTTACATAAACAATTGAGGAGCGCGTCACAAATGAGTAACAATTGTGTGTCTGAAACATACACTAGAATGTACCTACGCATATATAGGTATGATTAAACGAAAATAGAGGAAAGGATTAAAGAACACGAAAGAGATATAAGCAATAGCCCGATTAAACAAGAAATCCCTAATACAGATACATTTTAAAGAAGTAAAGAAACACTGAAATTATAACAATTTAAATTATGCATTAATGCGTCAAGCCATAGAAATAGATACAGAAAAAAAAGAGACTTGCAATGATATAATGCATGCAACAATAGGCAATAGATGAAGCCATTTGTTGCATTTTGAAAATAACTGGGAAAGTTAGAATAAAATCGATGACGAAGATCAGTAAAACTGAATATCCCCAAGACGACGAGTGAGAATGGGTACGTAATTTATTTTTTTCACCAAAGTTAGAAAAGTGAAATTTTATTCAAAAAGTTTGGTATCAATCTTGCTTAATCTAAAGTGATAAAAAAATATTCCACCATCCTATACAAGGATAAGGTTATTTTTCTAAATTATAAAAAAAGGAAATGCATTCTAGTCATAAATATGTTTAAGAAAATGATGTAGTCGTTTTCAATACAGGATGTAAAAAAATTAATTAGAGCATCTGAAAATTTATTAGTTTGATAAATTAGTAATAATAGATTAGTTAACAGGATGCGTAGAGTTGTTCATTTTTAGGAAACACTATTTCTTATTAGTAATCTCAGAATACTCAGATTCATATACTTTTGAAGATTTAAGAAAATTCTATATAAAACACTTCCATCAATCATGCTTTTAAATTAGGTGAATTTATCTATCGCAAATAAATGCATCAGCATATATTCCATATGGATATGACTATTTATAAAGTAACAATGAAATAAAAAGTGTTAAAAGCTTTGTGCTAACGGTCAAATACTAATACAGAAAACATCGCAAACAATAATAGAAGTTTGCACATATGCATTCAAAAGCTTTTCATACGACTAGAAAGCTTTATTGAATAAATATTCATACGCTTCTAAAAAATTAAAGATTTACAGATTTTAAAGTCGATATATTTAAACGCATTTTTATGACGATTTTCTCTTTAATATTTCCTTGAAATAGTTTTTGTCTGTAGAATAAATTCGATATTTATTCAAATTTTCAGCTGGATATTCATTCGTATATTTAAGAAATATAAACAAATATTTAAGCCTTTTGACAGAGAAAGGCGATTTAGCAAAACTAAAAAATCCCATTTTCGTTTTCTCAGAATAAAATACAATCTATATATTTTGGGGAAAAAAACTCAAAGTAATTAAGATGTGCATCCATTAATATTTTTTAATAAAATGCATATATTTAGAGATGCAATTATTTTCTTGATTTCTGTTTCTCATCTCTCGCTTGTCTATATGACACATTGAAACTCAAAAATTAACTTTTAAAATTCACATGCTTAAGAGATTTTTGCAAATAATTAATTATTGTAAATATTTTTATTTTTTTATTTTTTTTTGCCATAAATATACTTGGAAAAAAATGAATGTAACTTAATACATTATGCCTCCAATTATGAATCAAGAAATTGCTCCATCTCAACAATTACCGTCATTAATATGTGTATATTTAAAAAAAATACATGATATTAATATGAAATTTAAATAACTTTTTTCTTTAAAACAAATTAAATTAAATCAGTAGTTATAGCTCTTTGTCCTTATTAAAAAAATTATACATTTGATAATAATATGAAATTTAAATAGGTTTTTTCACTAAAACTAATTTAATAAATCAGTAGTTATAGCTCTTTTTGTAAAGTATTTACAACAATATTTAGTTTAATTTGTCAAAAATATTTTTATCGAAATCTCTTTAATTCTTATAAAAAATAATTTATAGAAACATCTTGATCCTTCTGTAAATGGAAAAATTTTTGCAATTGCCATTGTTTCAATTTTTTTCTTTTTCTTTTTCTTTTTTTTCTTCTTTTTATAAAAGTAAAACTACACATATGAAAATGGTTGAGGAAATAACCGCTTTAAAAATGGTTAGCATCAAAGTATTTTGTATGAAATGTAAAATCTACTTTTATTAATAGAGTGATTAAATAAATTTTTCATTATTTTTCTTAATAGTATTTAAAAGTACCGCCGGAGCATAAAGGATTAAAAATATACTATATTTAAATGTTTGCTTGTGTAAAAAACAAGGACGAAAAATCAAGCGTCAAGCATAGTTTATGTTCCAACACGTTCCAACACATCTAGAGAGCTGTAACGAAAATTTATCTTAATAAGGCGAATGAAGATATGTATATAAACAGTTTTAGCTATTACTTAGTACGTAATCAAAAAAGTAATATAATTTTTTATGCAGTTCTGTATAGTATCTATTGATTTCAATTTATACTAATTAGTATGCTCAAATTTGGTTCAGTTAGAAAATTTATTTTTAGAAGTTTTCGTCAATAGATGGAAATGTTCTTGAATTCTTTTATACAGCCATGTATATTATCTAAAGACTTTTGGACACACCACATACAAAGCTAAAATTTAATTAAGGTCAAAAACGCATAACACAATTTAACACGCACTAAGAGCAATTACCAACCATAAATTGCAATGTATCTTGATCTTTGCATAGTCCTAAATATGGATTTATTCATATTCCCCAAACTTCTATATTAGTATACTAAACATGAAAAGTCATGTTAGTAGGAAAATGGATAACTGAAAACTAGTCTTAAGCAACACTTCCAATATCAGTAATACTTACGAATTCCTTTTTGTAGCCCTGTATATGATCGGCAGAACTCATACAATGCAAAAATTTAGTTAAACTTAAGCAAAAAATTAGTTAAACTTAAAAATGCAAGCAAAAGATAAAAACGTACTTCCACAAATATGGCTCATAGATACCACTCTAACCTATAATTAGTTTGTGTGTCCCTGTAAATGAACGATAAATGCAATGATCACCCTACTTTTCAGTAAGCAACTTATAGTTCACCTCATTAATGCATATAAATGTCATTATGTTTGAAAAAGTGCAAAAACATTAAAATTTACTGCAAAAATTTTTTTCTCCTTAGACCATTATGTAACAGAAAGCATATCTTAGTGTGCTTTATATAAATGCATATCAATTTCGTTATGTTTGAAATATTTTAATATCATTACAATGCACCACAAACGAGTTCTCCCCATACACCGTAATATAACGGAGTATTTTTTACTGTCCCTGTAAGCAAACTATATACGCTACACACTACATTTTGAATAGCGATCGTGCTACAGTAAACGCAATAACATATTCAAATTTCAGGGCAATCGCAGTATATTTACCAGAGTCAGCGTACGGACAGACGGACTGACAAACCAAAGTCAAAAACAATTTTCAACTATATTGGAAACTGTTATGCCTGATATTAAATTTATATCAACAAAACATTTATATGCAATCAACGTTGAAGACATAATCTAAATAGGAAATGTTATGCTACGGAATAGAAAGCTTTTGCTGATGATTTGCAGACAGCTCCTACTAAAGACCGTTTACCACTGTCAATAAAAGACTATCACTACACATAAAGAAAATAAGGTGTGGGGTGCACCTTTACCATTACTCATTAATTATCTATAGGGGCTTCTGATTACAGAAGACTCCGTGATCGTTACCTAATTAGATACTAGAGAATTATTATTAAAGAAAATTAATTGTTGCGTTGTGTGTAGAGTATCTAATATATGGCAGTTAGATTTTGGGAATGGAATGTATAGAGTTCCATAAAATAATTACCCAAAACAACCCTAAAGATAATTTTAAATAAAAACATTCCAAGATTTAAGTTAAGAAAATTCTAGAGAAATATTTAGGTTAAAAGAATTAATTATGCAACCATTAAATTAAGACAACATTTTTTTTTAAACTAAAAACAATTACTTTATTTACATTAAACACAATAAAAACATATAAAAAAACATAATAAGGAGATATAAATCAATCAATAAATCAATTTTTAAAATATGCAGCACAGTAAACATAGTAAGTATATATATCAATCCTCTTTCTACAATTTAATTTATTCATTAAAAAAATATCATTTACCAAATGATTCGTTCTCACAATTAAAATTAAGCCTTACACATTTTTAATCTCTATATGAACAAGTTCTCCTGCCGAACAAAAATTATAATTCAATTCGAGCGGTACAAACAGAAGAGGGTTGGTAATTATAATATAAAATCTCATACCTGAGTCGTTACAGATCGACTCAATTCCTTATGGGGAATTCCCGGGTCCCAGGTTGGACCCTGATGCAGGCTGGGGAGAGTGACTCCTTATGGGCATACCCTCATTTACAAGCCCGGTGGTATCTTCTTTCAGTAACTAATTTGCAGCACTCTCTCATAATATTTTTTTCAACTACTTTTTAGACCGCACACTTTCAACTTTTTTTCCATCGACTGCCTTCTTCTCTAAGATCTGGCTTTCTTTTTCGTTGGTGGTGGCCCCTCCCCTCTACTTGACTATTTATCAACCTTGTGCCTAAATGGCCCAATGTGTCAATGACCACACCTAACTTCGTCGCTCATAGGCGAACTGACCAGCCAATGATCACACGCTGTCTGGCCCCCTAAAATTAACCAGGCACCAATGTGTCTGGTCTGAGTTTTCTAACTTCGAACGCCCGGTACCACACACGAAGTGTGATTGACACTCCTCGTAAATTTAAAGTCATAAAAGCTTCACAGCCTGGCTCCAGTGTACTTTTCTTCGCCAGACAGCGCTCATAAAACTGTCTATCACCTTGTTAGCTAACTTGCTATCAACCATTGTACCGCTCTTGATATGTAAATAATTATATATATAAAAATGCATAAACATGTATATAAAAGACAACACAGTAATTACTAATTATTTATAGAATTTAAAAAAAAACAATAACACACGTTTCGAAGAGTGTAACACAAAAGCCAAAAGGTGGTGCATCCTTTCCACCATCTTCAAATATGATTAATGTTATTCATGTTACTATTGTAAGGATTTTCACATGACAACGAACCTTAAATAAACAGAGAATTAGAAGAGATCTGCGTAAAAAATTATATATGTATATACGATTTGTAAAAAAAAAAAAAAAAAAAAAAAAAAAATCAAACACATTTTCACAGAAGCAATTTATTTAGAAAAACTGCTAAATCGTATTTTTTCTTTCTGGATATAAAAGAAATCTATATTGTTTGAAAATAAATAGTATTCAATAGTGAAAAAGATACGCTTGCATTAATAATTTTGAAGAAAAGACATTCATTTAGAATTGCAAATTTTTTGTGGATTTCAATTTCTGATATCCAGCTTCAATATACAATACTTTAACACTAATACGCTGTTTTGAAATTCTTAAGGGATATTTGTACATCAGGCGTTTTCCTATTTATTCTAAAAAATGCATATCAGTGATAACTATTTTTAAAAAAAGATTTATTTGCACACACACACACACTTATATATATATATATATATATATATATGTATAATATTTATATACTGATTTTGATAAAATATACTTATATGGGTATTTAAACTCAATTAAACGTAAGTTGTTAATTTTAAGAGTGTGAGATTATAAAAATACTACATTTTGTTATGACGCTAATAAAAATATACGGCATCACGGTAGAATTTTGGTTTCGTAAAACTACGCCACCCTGTGATGAGAAAATTTTATTATTTATACGCTCTTTAATTTTGTAGTCCTAACAATGCTGAAATTGTTCTTGTTTATACATTCAGGAAATATTATGTTTCTCAATAAACAAAGAAGATCATTACATGAAATTGTTAATCGTTGTATTACGCTAGATTAAAAGTTTCACATGGGAGATTAAAATGTACTTAAATATTGTGTAATTCATAACTTTTTATATCTTATAAAAGTGCTAAAATAGAAGATTCTTCGTAATTTTGAAAACTGTTTTGATAATCCTAGTAATAGTAAATAAACTGCAATCTAAAAAAAAAAACATTAACGAATTAAATAAAAAATTTTATTGATTATATTTTGTTAAAACACAAACATTTCCGCTTTGATTTGTTTATTTCTTCTCGAAAAATATTGAAAATTTACCAAAATAACGTAAAAATTACTCTAAGTCATCCAATCTAATGCTGTATTTTCGTTAAATCACAGATGAGTTCCGACAACTGTGCTGCCTAATATTTTTTCGTATTTTTTATGTATGTCCTTTTTTACTCCAAAACACAAGATATTCGCGAACTTAAACTCAGTCAAAAGACAGAGAATTCTTTAAATAACAGAAAAATCGCTTCCAATCACAGAAGTGTTCAGGCAATTTGTTGCTTGCACTTTTTACTTTTTTAAACAATTTTTTTAATGGTGTGGAGATTAGAAAGTGCAGGAAAGGAACATCTATTCCTCTAGTGGATTTGTAACTCCACATTTAACTGTCATTGCCAACTAACAACTACTCTTTGGGGAACAATATCCAGAATGCCGACAAGAAATGTATACTCAACCGAAATGATTATAAACACAGACTTCATTTCGAATTGTAAAATGGATTTATAATAATGAGCGTTTTATAAAATTAAAAAAATATATTCAAACTGATTGTCGTTCTGATCCAAGCACTGCTGATAACGTGAAGCAATAGAATACGAAACCTCTAATATTATATTATTGGGAATCTGAGGTGTGTTGATGACGTTGACCTTCCAGAGCGTTTCTTGTAACCCGATTGAAGAGCCCCAAACCCGTCTATATGTCTGAGGATTGTAATTCGAGTAAAGCATCTGTATAAATCTCTCTCCTAAACTGTCTCTTCACTTGAGCTACGTTTTTAAACATCTAGTAACACTTTCGGCTAAATTTTCTTTGCTTTAAGCTTACTGAGGTTTCATCTATTATTTCAAGTTACTTAAACCTGAAAGTAAAAGCAGAACATGACGGTTATTAGAGTATAAATTGTGCATTCATGCATAATTGTGATCCCGAATTCATGGTACAAACTTTAAGGGTTGGTACAGGGCACTGTAACATTTATTTGCTGTATAGGATTCCAGGATCAGAAAACCATTTATTTAGTCAAAATTACAGGGCGTCTCACTCCAATTATAAATCGTGTTTTTATTCATAACTTTAACGGTAGTGAAGATATTTTAACAAAATTTTCAACAAACTCATATTTGTATAAATTGTAAGGATATTGTAAAGATTTCATGAAAGTACCTTAACTACAATTAAAGTTATCAACGAAAACGCTACTTCGGATTGGAGTGGAATGCCCTGTAATTTTGACTAAATAAATGAATTTATGACCCTGGTTTACAGTTTACAGTGTCTTATACCAACCATTAAAGTTTATACCGTGATCACCTTTATACTCCGCATCTTTCATTTCTTGAAAACAGTAGACGCAGACATAGATAACAGAGAATCAGACCGAAATGAACTGACAACCTATGTAGTTTATACTTTAAGTGCTCATCGGTATATGTATTTTAAACAGAAAAGGGTTACAAATTCATATATACATTTTAACACTTGACATATAAATGTATAAATAACACATCAACATACATAACATATTGTATTAATCCAATAATGTTCATTCTTTGGGAGAATTGAAACATCGTTTAAAGTATCTATTAGAAATGAAGACAATTATGAAAATTAAGTTGGCTATTTTCTATTATTTTGATCCAGTAAATTATTTCATCTATTCGATCATTTCTTTGTAATATATGTGGAAACCAATATGATAATCTCTGATCTGACGGCTTCTTTATATGGAATGTAGAGGTTAGATAGAAGACAATTTAATATATAATGCACAGCAGTTGACATATGCCCATATACACAAAGTGGAAATATAGTTCTATTAAATTTGAATAAGTAGCTTGAAAAGAACCTGCAATTAGTTGTATATAAATAAACGATAGAAGATAAAAGACAAAACCTGGATAGATAAAACCGAATGTGCTAGCAAATTTTCATTTTGCAATATAAAAACAGAAATAGAAAGAAGAAGGATGTCATTGATAAAGAAATTTGTCATTGTCAAGGAGGGTTAGAAAGAAATCGCCATAGTCCACATTTTGTATAGAACCAGTTAATAAAAAATATTGATGGTGAAACTTCGGTTCACTTTTACATTGGCGTTTTGCTGCGAAAGTTAATTTATATTTTTAATTTCATCCATATAATCGCACTACAAATGATCTAGTGCTG
Source organism: Maratus michaelseni (assembly GCA_963931845.1). Lineage (NCBI taxonomy): Eukaryota > Metazoa > Arthropoda > Arachnida > Araneae > Salticidae > Maratus > Maratus michaelseni. The sequence continues at coordinate 205,592,181 of OZ007595.1, forward strand.
CATTTTCTAACCTAAATACCACTATGTAAATATCCAGCCGATACACAACGATGTCAACCGAAAAATGTTTGGAATAATCTTTACTTAATGGAGTAAAATCTGTTAAGAAGGAATCTGAATGAAATAAACTGAAATTCTGTTTTAGACCTATTTCCGTCCTAGAAGGTGCAGGACTTCCACTGGACTGTGTTTTTAATACCACTATTTCTCAAGAAAAATTTTGTGCTTGATTCTTACAACATTTACAACAAAAATTACATTCTGGGTAGATATCTACAAAATTTGTAAGAAAAATCTATTTTTTTTTTCTTAGAGAAAGGTGACATTCAAAAAACTGTATTACTGTATTGTTTTTGTGTGTATGCCATGACCTAGTGTAACACGCGAACTCTGACTTTCAAAACATTGTTTTTTAAAAAAATACAAGAAAAATAATTCAAACGGATATTATTCTATTAAAATAATTAATACTGTATACAAAATATTATTTACAAGTATTGCTTCATGGTTACTCATATTGAAATAGAAAATGGTCGTCCAAGTATCATATATGTAAAGAGGTCAGTGACTACGTAACGGGATACACACACAGAACATTTCACAGAACTTGTAATCTTTAAATATTAGAAAAATAAAAATAAATATACAAATAGTAATATTATTATCTAATAAAAATACTAGTCGTAATAAATAATATTAATTATAAATAGTATTAATAGCATTGTCATCTGTAAAATATGTATGTTATTACGCTTCGCATACAGCTACAGCAGTGAAATCTAAAATTCTGATGTATCATAGGCACTTCGGATTTTTCAAATTAAGTTTTGTAATAAAAACCATGTGGCATGCACGAAAAAATACAGTATTGTCGTTTCGCTGGCACCATGAAAATTTTTCGTTCTCACAAGTTTTACTAAATATTGATCTGTGTGGTTAAGTGTTCGTATTTGCAATTTTTTGCTGCAGCTTATCTGATATGTATCTCACGAATCCAAGGACTTTTACATATCAGAGATTTTCTGTTTTGTTACGTTAAGCCATTATTATTATAAACGGCTTTAGCATGAAGTCTCCACACGAGGTACCGGATCCACGTTTAACGCAAATTGAATGTTATTATTTTCTAACTTTTGAGGTTATTTTTTCTGGTGGCAAACAAAATTAAAGATTAATGAAACATATTAATTTTTAACTTTAAAAGTTTGTTCTTCTGATAGAAATCGTTCGATTTAGTTTTAGTTTGGGGCGAGTTTCGATAAAAATTCAGTTTCGGTGTAAAAATAACCGAACATTTAATGCATACCGAAACCATAGTCGGATCTCATAAGCCCTTGCTTTTTGTAGGAACATACATAGAGGAATATGACAAAGACGTTTGTCATATATCTTGCTTTCAGTTCAACTACACCCCCCCCCAAAAAAAAAAAACATTTAACAAGTTAACATAAACTTTTCCTTTCCTCTTCCAAAAGCTAACAAGTTTGTATTGATTTCATGCTTCCCCCCCAAAATAGAGATAAATAATAAAAAAAAAATTAACAAGTTAACATAAACTTTTCCTTTCCTCTTCCAAAAGCTAACAAGTTTGTATTGATTTCATGCTCCCCCCCTAAAAAAAAAAATAGAGATAAATAATAAATTCATAAATATTCATTCATTCCCCCCCCCCCCACAAAAAAAATAATAATAATTATAAGAATAAACAAATATAGTTTATAGATTTTAAATGTCTGTAATCCCCCCCCCCCCAAAAAAAAAAAAAAAAAAAAATGAATATTTTAACTAAAATGTATTTCTGATTTAATTTAGATAACGAATCTATTTTCTTTATTCTAAAATGCAAGTCATTCACATACATCAGAAGGTTTTCAGTCCTTGACTTTGTGGTTATGCTAAAAATAAGTTACACGTGTTCATATATTTCTAATCCAACCGTTTTCTTCTCATGAAATCAAAAGTGCATCTGTCTTAATACTTAGACAAAATATATAAGCAGCTGTGCTCTACTTGTTAAAGTAATGTAACGTATAACCGACATTCTTTATGCATGCAGTAGCACTTCTCATCCGCTCTCAAAAGAATTAATTAAAATATCTCTCGCCCACATGTAAACTGTAATATGCAAGTTCATATTTTTCACACCCTGTTATTAGATTCCAGTCACAAGTAACTGTTAATTGCAGCTGCCTTTTAGCAAATTCAAACGCCAATCCCAAAATTATTTTCTTTTCTTTTTCCTTGTTTCGTCTCCATGCTAGAATTCCTGCAACCCCCACCGCTCTCAAAAGAATGCTTAATCATAGGCAGAATCCAGCATTTATCGCTTTTTTCCACATGCTTCCATCATTATTCTCTAAAAGTTCTCTTGCCAAGTACTGGCGATTTTATCATGTTTTCCGCGCCAACACCCGTACATGTAACTTTTCAAACTTATCACTTTTGCCTTTGACACCGACCAGACAAGCTGTGCCTGTAAGCCGCTGATTTTTGTGGAGTACCTCCCCTTGCGCTTTCGTCTATTTGTTCTTGATGCCTAATACTATTCTTGATTATTGGTTCCAAATAAATCACCTTCATCGCTAATCATGTTTCTTCTTTGTGCCCGTGTGTCAACTGCCTTCCTTCGTGTGCTGTCAACAACCGTATATACGTAACCATCGGCATTTTGAAATTATGAACTTTTAACGTGTGAATCACCGAAAATCTTCTGCATAAGGAACTTCGGGTAATATGTAATACCAAGGTTTCTGTCTATTAAAGTGCTGCCACCAAGCGGCGGTATCATAAACTACTTAAGAAAGTTTCCAGAATTCCCCCAGAAGGCGCAGTTCGTCGGTCGGCGTCTAAGCGCGATGTGTAAATAAAATTTGTCTTTCCTCTTTGGAAAGTTTCAGGAGATAATTTTTCAATATTTTTTATTGATTATTAGAAGTAATATTTTTACATTGAAAATAAGCATAATGTACACCGAAATACGAACAGTGTATGATTTAATATTCGATTTTTAGCTTGCGATTCACACCAATAAATATCGAGTAATTTTTTCCCGAACCGGCAGTGTCGAGTTATATGGAATACTAATCTTTCATAATACTCCCTGATTAAGGTGGTGCAAAGACAGATCCTTATATTTGTGATTATTGAAAATCTGAAGTACAAACTGAGTGGTTATCTAGACACTAAATTTTGGTCATACTCTCCTGATAAAATTACATCTCTTTTTTTGTCAAATTCTATTTGTTTTCTTCAGTTTTAACCCCCTATTCAATATTTCCCGACCATCTCATAATACCCTCCAAAAAAGTATCATTAATAGTCAACTTTTGTTTAAAATGGTTAATTTTCATGTTACATCGACGTACAGGATCGTAATTCCCGTTTTTTACAGTTTTTTGTCTTTTACACATCCCAATTTTACCGCCTCTTAGAGTACGAGCACTCCGGCGGAGGAGTACCCTCGACTCATGAGAAAAGGTGGAACTGCTCCAATGCTCCCACCTTTCTCTGGCGCAGGATCCGCACTTTTTCTCTACCTCAAATGCATAAAATATAGTCAAACATATAATCTTTAGTATCATTAATGGTTACCGTTAGCGTAAAATGTTTAGTTCCATGTTACTTCGACATACACTACCGTAATTCCCGTTTTTTTACAGTTTTTTTTGTTTTTAACACCCTTTTTTGCGGCACTCTCACGGCTAAACCACTGATCAGAGAAAAAAACTTTTCGTACATAAAATATAGAAAATTTTATTCTCTTTAATTCATATACTGCCGACTTTCACGCAAAATGCACAGTTTTGGACTTATTTTGAAAAAACGGAGAAAAGTCCGTTTTTTTACACGTTTTTTGTAAAAAAAAACGTATTTCCCGAAAACCTCGGATTCGTGTTCAGCGACCCAAAAAACATAAAGGGACCCACAATTCAAAACTACACCAAAACTTCCTTTATTTGCCCTTTTTTATCCCCTGATGCCTGGACTGTATCATATTTGTCTGCATTTGATGATATTTCGTAAAATGATTTTTGTCTACAAATAACTAATCCCAGATAGATGAAATTTGTGAGTGCATTGGATTTTCGGATTTAAACAATATCAAGCTGTGATATTGCCTCAAACGTAAATGGTGTTCCATAATACCCAAAGTTCCCCTATTATATCTGATGTAAATAGCCCTTTTTCTATGCTACAAAAGCACGACGATAAATGAGATAACTTGTTTCCTTAAATGGACTGACTGTTTTTAAAGGAACAGATGTGGAATCCCTGGTCACGGAATTTTGGCGCGCCTCTCAGAATCGCGTCAACGATCTAGGAAAAACAACTAAATCCAGCAATTTAACTACTGCCGGGTTACCATAGAAGAAATCACCAAAATTTGGCGACTTTTTAACTTTTTTTAACCGATTGAAAAATAAAAAATCCGTGACAAGGGAATCCACATCATAGCCATTTTAAAATTCAATAACTTCCAAACGGTGATAGATATTAAAACAATTCTTGCGGGAGAATAATGTATGATGTCAGGAGTTTTTTTACTGCGATTCATGATTTTAGTTCAAACTGCCAGCAATAGATGGAGCTGCAAGCAATAGACATCCAATTGAGACAAAAGCAGAAATCACCCAGTATTAATGTGAAGGAAGGAGGTTCCATACATGGAGTGGTTCTCATTCACCAATAAAATCTTATTCAGAATCGGGCCCTAAAAACAAGATTGTATTAGCGAATGAGACCCACTTCATGAATTGAACCTCTTTACTTCGCCACAATCCCTGGGTGATTGTAGTTTTGGCCTGGATTGCAGTCCTATCGCTCGCAGTGCCATCTATTACTGGTAATTTGAATTAAAATCAGGAATCGCAGAAGAAAAAACTCAAGAAAACACATTAATCTTCTGCAAGAATTTTTAAAATATCTGTCACCGTTTGGAAGTTATTGAAATTTAAAAATCAGTCAGTCCAGTTTACGACACCCGGTATAATAAGAAAAGTTTTTAAAGATCATTTTGACATAGTATACTCAAATTTCGTTAAAACAAGTTGTTTCTTAAAAAATTCAGTTAATTAAAAATTAAGGGAAAAGTATAGGCAAATAATCTCATAAATGCAGTACGAAAACCTCGCACGAATTCCCTGGTTCATTATTATTTATTATTATTTATAATCCTTTAGGACTTGCATTTATCTTTGCAAAAAGAAAGAATATTTTATTTTTCATTAATGTTTATAAAACTTTATAAAATTCGATTAAAATTAAATATTTTCAGAATTTATGTCTAAAAATTAAAAACATATACTATATTTTTAAATTGCTACTGAAAGTAATATTAATTTAACTTGAAAATAGCTACCTCCATCATTCTAAGAATAGATGTTTACAGTTTTAAATATATATTACACTCTTAAATATGTCTTTTCGACTAAATGAAAAGCTAAATTTTAAGCATTTTGAAACTCTTTGTGCAAACTTTTTATTGTATGAATAATAACTATAACAGTAATAACGAATAAATGCCTCAATGTTTCGTTAGAAAATAATAATAATAATAATAATAAAATAATATTTCTGCTTTTATTGAAAACAAGCACGTATACATTTGACGCACATGAATAGAGAAAAATGTCTTTGTAGATAGGTATGTATGAATAATTAATTAATAATAATTTTGTAAGTATCTATATATTATTAGCATAAAATTGCAATAAGGAGAGACTCGTTTTGGACAGAAATTCAAGAGAGGATTAAAATTCTGTTAGGTTTTGTCCTGAAAAACTTGTTTCTATCCTTCTCAACTTCTTACATTATTATTTTGAAAGATTCTTGGTCAAAGTCGCTATATAGTGTAGCAATATAAATATTTCTTGTCTAGTAAATTTCTTAGAAGTATAAGATCTGCAATTCAGATATTTGCTATATGTAATATGTAAAAACAGGGTTTTTCTTTTTTTCGTAATCTTTTTTTCCCTTTTTCTTTTACTATTTTTTAAAAAATACGATTTAAAAATCCACAGTGATATTAATCTTGCAGTGGTATTTTTTAATAATACAAGTTATCATATTTATAACAACAAAGTATGTACACATTTTTAAAATATTATTTTAACTCAATCTTACTGATTGATAAAGATATCATATAAGTTTAAACATTTCCAACTGGGTAAAAGGTCCGGTAATCGAACTCATAAACTTTGATTTAAATTGTCAATGTTCGTCTAATTGAGTTACCTGGAAATACAATCGGCAGACACAACTCTCTTAGACAATATTTTGGCAATGACATGTGGTCCGTTATGTAGAAAGCTAAACAGAACAGCTACAGATAAAGGACAACTGTCATGCAGACAGATAAATAAAACATCTACAGTTAAAGTAATTTCATTAAACAATGGAAATGTTTACTTTGAAAAACCTTGTGTATGAACAACCTTGAAGGATGAAACCTTGTGTATCTACGTTTTTATCGTTAATAAAATATTTCTCACTGTCTACACATATAGTGGCATTATGTTTGACAACGTTAAATCAACATTTTCCGTATTTTTCATTTTTTAAAAATAATTGAAAATTTAGCACTGAAAATGTACTTTCCTCTATAAATGATCTAAATATCAGTGCAATAAGGTGAGAAACAATCTCTCGAAGTCAGTTGAATATCTCTTCTTAAAAATTACTTGTTAAGAATCCTATACAGTATTTCAGTGTAAAAATAAGGTTACCTTTACCATTTACAATGGTTTCTGGTCTGTCCTGTAGACTGTTTAACAGAATAAGCAGCAAATAAAGGAACTCCATTAAAAGATGGAAATGTAGATTCATTGTGTATTTATGTTTTCATCGTTTAACAAAATATTTCTCACCGTCTAAGAAAATAATGGCATTTTGTTAGGTAGGTTTAAAATAACATTTTTCCGTATCCTTTACTTTTTTTAAAAGCACGAAATTTAGCACTGAAATTCTGCGTTTCTTGGTGAATAATCTAAATATTCATGGAATAAGGTGAAAATTTTTTTCTCGAAGTCAATTTAATTTTTTTCTTAAAAATTGCTTGTCAAAAGTCCAATACAGTATTTCAATGTAAAAAAAAGGTACATTCCACTGGAATTGCAGATTATTTTTGTACGGAAATGTGGGCTAAAAAGAGATGGGTATATAAAAAGTACTTCCGGCCTTTACCGGGAGGAAAAGTAGCTTTCTTATATCTTCGTTTTATAATTTTAGATAATGTTATTCGAAAGCAGCAAGCTAAAATGCAAAGAATCCGATTACAGCAGATTTGTTAATACTGAATTTGAATAAGAAATTCCCCAAAATAGTCAACTACAGCCAAGTTGGCTTCATGTATGCAGACTTATTTTGGTAGCCAAACTTGGCGATATTTTTACGTAAATGGATATGAATATAGTTTTACGCGTATGATAGGTAAAATGATTACAACAATGAAAGATAATAATGTGAGAGAAATCCCGCTCATTGAAACTCATAAATAAATCCCTGATTTGTTTTAATCTGCTTTCTTGTTTCAAAATGTCAGCCACCCTAGTCTTTCAAATTGCAATATCTCAGTTATTTTTTATGATAGAGGCAAAAAAAAAATGCTCCGGAATCCTTGTATTGAGGCTTAATACTTAAACAAAAAATAAATTTGAATTTTAAATTTTTTTATATATATATTTTTAGTTTTAAATCTTTTAGTGGCCACCATTTTGAAAGAAGATGGCGAACCAAGCTAGCCAACGAACTCGGTCGAGATATTGGTGAGCTTAATACATACGCTTAGTTTCATCCAAAACAGTTTATAAATACGAGTGCATAAATATGACATAAATAATATATATATATATAAATCAACATTTGAAAGGAATACAACATTTGTAATAGTGATTTCAACAAAAAAGAATCCTTAAAGTGTCACTTACTGGGGTGTGTGTGTGTGTGTGGGGGGGGGGGGGGGGGTCACCCTAGGATCTTTCTATCCAGAAGGTTTTTTGTAATAGCTAGTAACGCGCATAATATATATAAATCAACATTTGAACAGAGGGTGGTTTTTGTGGTCTAGGGGTCATGATCGGTGAAAATATACCAAAATGTTTTGGAACTGCTTTCCTCTGAACGGCTGCAATAGGTAGCTTTTTGTAATGAAAGCTACCTAATAATAAAGTGTATAATTTTTCAAAACTTTGCCAACAATAATTTCTTAATATATCTCTACTATCCTTTCAAAAACAAATGTAAGTATAAACTAAATTTAAATTTTTGTAATAGTGATTTCAACAAAAAAGAATCCTTAAAGTGTCACTTACTGGGGTGTGTGTGTGGGGGGGGGGGGTCACCCTAGGATCTTTCTATCCAGAAGATTTTTTCTAATAGCTAGTAACGCGCATAATATATATAAATCAACATTTGAACGGAGGGTGGTTTTGGGGTTTGGGGATCATGACTGGTGAAAATATATCAAAATTTTCTGGAATTGCTTTCCTCTGAACGGCTGCAATAGGTAGTTTTTTACTTTTTGTAATAAAACTACCTAAAATACGTGTCTGAAAATAGATTTACGCTCTTTTATTACATACAACCTGGCTTTTGTATGTAAAGATGGAATTTTATAATAGATATTTAACCTAATTCCTGAGATGTTAGAATTATAAAAATTACGTTCACAGGTTTTTTTTCTGATGACAAATACAGCATTTTTATTTTTTTAAACTTAATTATAAATTAAAACGTTACTTTTAATGCATTTTACCGTTAGAACGACACAAGTGATAAATCGCCATATAGCCTCTGCAACTCGTACAATTGTATACGAGTTTGAACAACAATGGATTTAATAATTCACCAATAAATGCTCTCAAAAAGAGGCCAAATGCCTGTGAAACTGCAACAATAAAACAATTTAAAGGGTAAAAAGTCATTCCAGCCTGTACCAGGAAGAAAAGGTAGCTTTCATATTCCGTGTTGTTAAAAATTCAACTCGTTTTACTCAAACACCCGAAGCTAGAATTCTTGCAACCCGATTATAGAAGATTGAATCTCGGTTTTCGTTAATACTGAATTTGAATGCAAATTTCAGCATGAGTGTTACAGTATAACAAAAATCAGCCACCCTTGAAAGACAAATTGCCATAGAAGATATAACCAAACCGAAAAATTCAGAATCCTTGTATCACGAACTTAACAGAACTTCTTAACATAAACTTAACGGTTCTAAACAGAACGACTTAACAGAAACAACTTTTTCAATTTATAATTTTTATACATTTTTTGAAATTTAAAAAAAATGATTTTAATTTTAAATGCCCGCCATTTTGAAACAATATGGCGCACGAAGCTCGCCAACGAACTCGATCGAGATCGCAAGTATGTCCTGTGCAGATGATCAGTCACATTCATATCGGTTCATAATTACGAGAGTTACAGCGTAACAAATATCAGATAGTTTCAAAATATCAGCCCCCCTATAACTTCGAACTTCCATATCTCAGTCATTTTTTAAGATAATTCCAAAACAAAAAAATGTTTAGGAATCCTTGTATTACGACCTAACATTTAACTGAAATAATTTCTTCAACTTATAATTTTTTTGTACATTTGTTTTAATTTTTAAAAAAATTAAAAATTTTAACTGCCGCCATTTGAAACAAGATGGCGGATGAAGTTGGCCACCGAACTCGGTCGAGACCTTGGTATGCCCTATATACATACTCATATCCAAATCGGTTCAGACGTCGGGACAGCATGACAAATGTCAGATATATATATATATATATATATATATATATATATATATATATATATATGGATATATGGATATATACAAATCGACATTTCAAAGGAGGGTTGGTTTGGGGTCTGGAAGTCTTGATCGGTGAAAATATACCAAATTTTTCTGGAATTGCTTTCCTCCGAATGACTGCAACATGTAGCTTTTTGTAATGAAAGCTACCTAAAAGTATAAAATAAATTATAAATAAGAAATGATGATTGTAATATTTAAAAAAATACGCTTGTATCAATTAATAGAGTAATTTTAATCAATATACAACTATACATTGAGAAATCAATTCAGAAATCCTAAACAGATAGTTTAAATAATGTTTGATTTTTTTATCTCCTCTTGCGCTATCTGAAAAAAGAAACTGTGCAAAAATTATATATTTTTTTAAGAAATTAACTTGCTTGCGCTTTCTACCATACGTAAAAAAGCAGTAATTTTTTCAAAAACTAGTTAGGTTTACGGCAAATCAATTAAACGTCGACAGGTATTGAATTTATTCTTGCAGGAGATTAATGTGCGAAGCCAGAAATGTCTCTTCTATGCTTCCTTCTTTTAGATCGAAACGTTGCAAGATGCCTCTGTACTCTCTTAACTGTAGGATGCTCAAAACAAGATTGTTATCTTGAAAGGCAAGCAACTTTTTTGCCATTTCACCAGTTAAACAGAATGAAAGGTAACAACAGTTTGTTTCTTTTATATAAGGGAAGTGTGCTTAATATCGCACCCATTTTGAAATTTTGATCTAATTCGTCTTGCCTGCACAACGAATTGAAACTTATTGACGTTCATAAATAATGGGGTATGGGTTCCAAAAACATTCTTATAAAACATTTTTTGCTTATAATGGTTTCCAATAAAAGAAACATATTTCTTTTTTCAAATAAATATGCAAAACGCCTTAGTACCAACTTTCAAAAAGTATTCCTAATATCGCACTTTCCGTGCAATATTAAGAACGCAATAAAATCATGGTTCGTACGGGTACCGTTACTTTTTCAGGTAACATACCAGTATATTTTTCTAAAAAAATACATCAAGTTCAAACGTGCAAAATTTAACCTTATTTGAGAAGAGATTATCTATATGAAAATACTGGTACCGGATAATTTCCTGGTCTTAAAATTCCAGAGGACACGTACGAACCCTGAAAATTTACTCTTTTCAAAATTTTTTGTAATTAATATGAGTTATAACGTTACAAACGAAGAACCTTTTTACGCAGCCAAGAAACTAATTGTCTATACTTTGTCCTTCAGTATCGATTTTGGGATTTCATAAAATTTTGAAATTCGTCCCAAAACCCATTTCCTTGGACCGTACTGCCTCAATTGCTTTAATCGTATCCTAAATTACAAATGGATTAAAATTACTAATGGACTAAAATTACTAATGGAGGATCAAGTTTATACAACGACCACCAGAATATAGCAAGTATTGTGCTGTCCTCTAAAAAAAACACTCTAGTACTACACCAAATATTTTACTAAAGTCATTTTTTTTGTTTTGTTCTGTTTTTATGTACCATTTAGAATAATAAAAATAGTTAAAAATACCTAAGGAGTGGTTATTTAGTTTTAAAATAATATAAATTAACAATTGGGGAATACCGGCAAAACACGAGCTTCCTTTTTACAGATTTTCTTTTTATAATAGAATTTTAAAATGATCTACATAATTTTTTATTTTATTATGTTAAACCATTAATATGTAATAAAATGCTTCATTTCCAGCTGATTATGTCAGGTATGGGTTGTTTTCAGGTAACGTGGGTCATATTTTTGAAAAGTGGGTTTTTTTTTTTTCAAATTCTCACATAATTGGCTGCCATTTTGTAATTAAGTGATAAAATGAAAAATGCTCAACATTAAAATCTTAGTCAAAACAAGTTGTAGTTATTTAGCCATGTTCAATTTTTATAACTTCTTTATTAGACTTTGTATAGAGAAAATTAAAAAAAAAAACGGGTTATTTTTAGAGGACAGCACAATACTACTTCACTTAGAAATCATGAGGTGTGACATTAGGAAGGATGCGATATTAGGCGCACTACTTTTACGTTATTTTGAGCTTTACTGGAAGGTTGAAACAACGAAGTGGTATCGTTCTGTAACACTGAGGACTAAAACATGAAACTCTAACTTGAAAGTGAAGTGAGAAAATTTCCGAATTCATGTATCAATCAGATGAATAGATGTCGCCTTCAATTGTTATTGAAGTTGTAAACCAGTCAGTCCAGTTTAGGGCACATTACATAAATTTCAAAATACTGTTGAACTCGGTCAATACGAGTAACAGGGTAATTAAGTCCTTCTATTAACCGTCACTCGTAATATATATGAAGCTAATAAAAATCATATAAACACACACAGAATTAAACTAATTAATACTATTAATTGCTCTAATTATCTCAATGCAAAAGTTCATATCATAAAGTTAACACAAAAAACTGAGTCTCACCTTTGTGAATGTAATTTCCCTTAGACAAGTTATTTCTTCAGACAAAACCACATTACTCGCCCCCGAAAAAACTATTAATTCCATAAGTCCATGAGCGATACATAGTAATGCAACTGATTACTTCCATTTGTCACAGAAAATCTCGACTGACATTGTTGTAGTTACTGCAAATTTCTAGCTATTGATTTCACATATCCTTTTCATATTAACATGGTATTAAGAGACATGAAAAATCTGGTTAAAATGGCCCAGTGTTTGTATTGTAAAATTTAAACAAATAAAGATTTTATTCTATGTCGCTTCTTTTTCATGGACCAGTTGTAAATCTTACAATAAGGCTATACTTGAAACGTCCTTTTCTCTACCTTCTTTTTTTTTTCATTCTTTCAAGAACTCGGGAGATTCCTTTACAATTTCGTGGGTGAGGGGTCTTTTTGAAGGATGAATTTCAGCCGGATAAAACTGATAAATTGCTACATTTTTAGAGACAGCTGTAATGTAGAAACATTACCGCTGAGAGAGAACAGGATCGATAAGAAAAGGATTTCATTCCTAATTCTATTTTTCATTTTTCCGAAATTCACAATAAAATGGACAGATGTTTTGCTCATATTAGTCGTGATCCTGTTTTTATAGCTCATGAAAAGCGTGGATATCTTAATATAGTTTAAATGATGAACGTTTATTAACGTGCAAATTGCTTGTTTTGCCGTGTCCTCGCTCGCATTGCCAGCTCGACTGTATAAAGAATGAGTATTTAAAAAAATATTGCAATATTTATTCTTTTATTAGGATTTCGTTCATCTCACGAAACCGTATTACTCTCGCTCCGTTGTCTGTCCGTCATAGAGCCATTCTCAGAAACTATGTAACTTACAGAGTTGAAACTTTGCGTATATATAACTGAATACGAGCTATGAATCTCAAAATATTAAAATTTGAAAAAATCGTATTATTTTAATATATAGAAATAAAAAACCAAAATTCTAACAGCTATTTCCTATTAAATTTGAACATTTTTCGTTATAGCAGTTGGCAAAAATTAAAAATCCACAATGTTCTGTCTACAATAATTAATTTTCTATTGAACGATTTCCACGTGAAAAATGAAAATGAAATAAAAAGTTTCACCAATTGAAAAAAAAAAATTAAACGAAAATTTGACGTCATATTGGAAGTTCAACGAATTTTTCAAATGTTTGAGAATAATACAAAGCGAGTATCAATATGAGTAATAGAGAATAGTAAATGTATGAGTTTGAGAAACATATTGAATCATGATAAAAATCCGATTATGGAAATATTCGAATATTTTAACATTATGAAGGTGTACAACATGTTTAATTTTGAAATTTTGTTTTTAAATATCGCATATAGTCCGCATGACAGATATTATTATGACAGAATATAATAGTGTGCTTCGCCCGCTATCGGGCTGGTTCAGATATTCGAAAAAACGAGAAAATAGACCGGTAAATGTTTACTTTATAAAAAACATGATTTTTTAAAAATTATTAAAGAAAGAATAAAGTGTTTTGAAAGGAATATTAAAGGAAACCCTTTGAGCGATCTTCGATCACACTTACCGACTTGTTTACATTGTATTCCTTACATTTTAGTGTTTAAAATATTTCATTGTTACCAGGTGGTCTATTTTGGCGAGTGTCATTTGGCGCATAATTAACTCCTTTGTTTTTCTAACTCGTATACAGTTGTAACCACAAAGAATTTTCACAGTTTTATCACCTGCGTCAGGCTAACGAAAAATGACTAAAAATGAATTTAATTATTTATAATTAAGTTATAAAAATATTAAAATGTTTTATTGCCATCGGAAGCACACATGTGTACATAATTTTTATAATTCTTATAATACGAAGAAGTGGGTGAAAAAAAGTTAGATTATAAAATTCTATCTTTACGTACATAGTTTTGACCGGCAATTTTTTTTCGATAAGTTAAAAAAAAAATTCAAGGTTGAAAAATATTTTAAAAGTCGTAAAAAAATCAGTAAATAGAGATACAGTTTTCAAAGAAATTCCATTTGAAATTTTTTTTTCTACTAAATATAAATAAAGTTATAAAAATATAAATAAAGATAAACTGATTGTTCAAGTAGTTGATACCGTCGATATGACGTCAGCGTTAATAACGCATAGATTTTCGTTTTATGATGCAGATTAATAATAAAGAGGCAATTTCACTTGTTATATAAGTTATTTTCACGCGATTTCTATTCAAATTTTAAAATTGCAATGAAAAATAATTCAATATTTGACGTTTACCAAAAATATCCTGCTGTCAAACATAGTAACAGTTAACATTCAATGTGTTATGCATAGGTGCCAACCTCTCATTAATATTCCGTAATATGAGGGTTAATTTGACCCAGTTTAACAACGCTTCAAACCAGAAAAATTATTGGATGAATCTTTATTTATTCAATTTCAGGTTTCTATGTGGAATTTATTTCATTTCATTTCTTAAAACAAATTTCTGGTGCGAACCGTGTTAAACCTGGGTCAAATTAACCCGCATATTACCGAATATTAATGAGAGGTTGGCACCTATGGTTATGATATGTGTGTATTTTAATTCATTCAATAAACGTACGATTTTAAAAACTAAGAATGTAATGAACTAAAATTTAATATATAAAATAAAACTTTCACAGATACATTCATATCATAATTCTGATGAATTTATTAATGTATAAACATAGCTGTAAAATCACAAAAAAATCTCAGACATTAAAAACCATAGCTAATTACACTCACAACCTCATATTAAATATATGCGATCAGTTTTATAGAAGAGCGTATTCTATATATTGTCAGATAACTAATATGCTCACCGGCATTCAAGTTCTTTGCTTGATTGAGAATTCAATGAAAATGCAAAACTATAATAAACATAAAGTAAAATTTCTCTATTCAAATTAAAAACTATAACGTTTACACGTTTCGTTAAAATATACTATTTATCTTATTCTATAGAGACCTATATTAAAAAATCATTTGGTTTTACTTTTCAATTGTTTTATTCACATCCTGCATCTTTAGAACAAAAACCAATTATACAAAACATAAAACTATTGTTGCCAACAACATCAAAAAGGTATAAATAAAATAAATGAGATAAAGTTGCTGAAAACCATTGAGTTCGGTTGCTTACGTGACATCCTCCCACCTTGAGTTGGTGAGAGACAACTCAACTGGTCACGAAAAGTTCTTACAAGTCTAGCTTTTGAGGCACTTTGATTACCCGCCCACATCGTTTACGCTTTTCAGGTTCATCTTTAGACAGAGTCTGAATAGTCAGAAATGAATACAGTTCCTTTCGTTCCTCAGGCCATTTTGAAGATACTTCTAGTCTAGGGGATAAATTCTCTGAATCGGTCGTACAACTTCTGATGTTAATGTTCGTAGACGGACTAATCTGGTGACACCATCTTTTCCTGGAATAAGTTCTATGACACGTCCTAAAGGCCAGTTAATACGTTTGGTATTATCGCTGCCAATTAACACGACGTCTCCAACGTTCTTTACATTTTTTATATTGAGGACGTTGAATTAACAGTCCCAAATATCCTGAACGAAATCTGTTTCGCAGATCAGTTATCAGTTTTTGTCTGTATTTCAATTTCCTATTCAATTTGTTTTCATCCACAACATCAAAATCTGATGTACCCATGTGCTTTACATCTTGTATGAACAAAGCAGGATACAGCGGGACAAGTTCACCATTGCTTTCAGAAATATAAGTAAGAGGTCGGGAATTAATTATTGATTCTGTATCGCATACAATGGTTGTCATTTCTTCATAAGATACATTAGACTTTCCTACGACTCTTCTAAGAATAGATTTCATAACACCAACTAATCTTTCCAAAACCCTCCCAACCATGAGGCTGTCGGTGGGTTGAAAAACCACTCTTATTTCTTGGTAGTGCTATACTGAATGACTTCATTCCAGTCAACCTCTTTAAGTGCATTTGAAGCTCCAACGAAGTTAGAACCGTTATCACAATAAACAGTAGAGGGTCTTCCTCTTCTTCTTATAAATCTCCGAAAACTCTGCAGAAATACTTCTGCGACAAAGATGACAAAAGTTCAAGATGTACAGCTTGGTATATGGCACAGGTGTACAAACAAATCCATGCTTTCGAGCCTCCTTTAAGGTACAAAGGCCCTGCCAAGACGAAGCCTATAATTTCAAAAACTGCTGCATCTTTAATTCGATTTTCTGGAACTGAAGCAACGGGAGCGTTTAGAGATTTTCTTTTGTGTTGTATACAAACAACGCATTTAGATATCACTGATGTGATTGTTTTTCTTGCATTTAAGATCCAATAGTGTTCTCTCAAAATATTTAGTAACATTTGCGATCCAGCGTGAGAATTTTTTAGATGCTCTGTCATGATAAGTCTTCTGACAACAGGATGGTCCGAAGGTAGAATCATTGGGCGTCGAAAATCTTCAGCATCTTTTCTGTACACAATCTTGGTCTTCAATCTGAGGAGATCTTTATAAACATCTAACGTTTCTAATTTACTTTTGTTTTCTGGAGTGAAAGATTCTTCCTGAATAAGTTTCACAATTACTTTCTCAGCTGCATTTATTTCTTCAAGGGATAATTCCCCATTCAACCTCGAGATTTTAGTTACCTTACAATTATGAATAAATCTGTGAATCCAAGCTACCAGACGAATAATTTTATCATCATTTGAGAAAAACCTAAAATACCACTCAAGTTCATGAAACTTACAAAGACTATTCTTCTCATGTTGAGATGAATTGCACCAATCACAAAATGTTGTCCGATTCGTTAAACATTTGATTAATTCTTCATCAACAGGAATCTTAGACTTTTTCTTTTCTTGGGCAATGGCGTTTTCATCAGTGACTATATTAGACGAAGGCCATTTATCTTCAGGTGCTTTAAGCCAACTTGGACCCTCCCGCCATTTTATTTTCAATAGATGTTTCTCAGAACATCCTCTGGATGGAATATCAGCGGAGTTTTTAGTTCCTGGTACGTGTTTCCATGAGTATGGATCTGTTGTTTTTCTAATTTCTTTTACTCTATTACTTACAAAAACAGTCCACGCAGTAGATGAATCTGTCCAGAAGTGCAATATTTTACATTTTTCCACATTTTCTGCAATAAAATCTTCGGCAACCAGAAAACTGGACATGCCAATCCAATTGGGTCAAACACTTTATGTGCAATGGAGAGAATGGTTCGTTTTGTAATTTTTCCTAGCTCAAATTTCTCTAGCCAGCCCAAATTTAGAGCCAAAGTAGCTTCTTGTCGGTCCCATAATAAACCTAGTACAGGTGAAATTGTAGGCTCGGTATTATCTTCAGAATATTTCCAACCTCTTAAATTGAATTTACTTTCCTCCATTGCATTTCTAGCTTCCTGTATAAATTTTAGGAATCTGTCTTGATTAGAAAAACTCATTACAACATTGTCAACATAAAAACTGTGAAGAAGTTTCGTTATCATCTCTTTATCATAACAAGGATTTTCGGTTCATTTCAGTAAGTGAAATTCAATAATGGCTGCCAAAATGAATGGACTACACTTTAAACCGAAAACGAATCGTGCATGACGAGGTATTTTCAATTTTATTTCATCTTCATCACTCCACCAAAAAAATCTTAATAAATCCCTGCATTCCGGTCTGATTCTTATTTGTAAAAAAACCTTTTCTATATCCTCTATGACACCGTATTTTTGTTCGCGGAATCTAAGAAGAATATCAGGGATGAGCTTCATTAAGTTCGGTCCACATTCGAGACATTGATTCAACGACGGAGAAGACTTTTCTCTCGCAGATGCATCAAAAACTGGAGGAACTTTCGTTGTGCTGTTCTGTTTCACCACTGTTCTATGAGATAAGTAATGCACAAAGTCTACCTTTGAATCCACAGAAACTTCTTCAATTATGCCCAAAGTCAACCACTGATTAAAAACTTCGTTATAGGATGTAAACAAATTATCGGAGTCAGGTCTTCCAGTCATGGTTTCTAATCTTTTTAATGCTAACTTTTCATTGCTAGAAATAGGAAGATGTTCTTCAGTCCATGGGAGAGAGACTTCATAACGCTCTTCGTTATTCACAGTAATTGAATCAATGAAACTTACTTTTGATTCAAGTTCCTTCTCTTCTTGGGACTTCTGAATTATAGGATCCGTTATGCCGATTGCATCAAGACTCCACAGGTCTGTGATAGTAAATTCTTTCACAAATAAAGATGTTAAAACAATTTCATCAGACTTCTCATGAACGTCATTCAACGGAACTTTACCCATCAGTGTCTAGCCTAAATATGTTTCAATTGCAACTAAATTGCAGTATAAATTTCTTTTGCGCCCAGTTAATAATCTTTCGGCAACATCGGCACCGATTAAAACTTCAATTGGTCGTGGATCTTCTTCTGTATCACTTACTGAAATCTTCATAACTTTTAGTTCATCTATCCAAGGACCTTTCTGTACCGAAGGAATATTTTCACATATAACAGGTTCATCTAGAACATCAAAATTACAAAGAAATTTCCCATCTAAACTTTCTAAATGTATTTTGTAACACATGTGCTTAATTCTATTAGTTTTCTTGCCCCCAAACAAAGAATGGGTAACTAGTTCTTCTCTCAATGGTTCGTAATCCATATTTTCAGCAGTGCGTTTTAAAATAGAAGACTTCTCTGAGCCTGTATTGATCAATGCTCGTACATGTAAACACGAATGAGGTCCTTTTAATTTTACTATCAAAGTTTACAAAATTACTTTTGGAGATTGAGATAAACTAGATAAATTAACAGCTTTCTGCTCAGGTGATTTCTGTGAAGATGGTTCTGCTTTCTCATCTTTTTTATCCCTTTTATCAATAGGACCTTTCGAAACGTTTTTATTTGCGCATATTTTTGGACGCATCAGTGTGGCATGTTCTTTGTTACAAACTAGGCACCTTATGAATGCATTACACTTATTTACGCAGTGCCCCCTTTTAAAACATTTAAAGCAACAACCCTTTTGTTTTAAAATTTTCTGTTTATTAACCAAATTAATTTTTTTCGCGTTAAAACAGTTAAAACTTTCGTGCTGTCCGTTACAAAACACACAAACTTTAACGATCGTCGGACTGGTGGATAATAAACTACCAGCGGTAGATATTTTTTCTTCCACTGAAACACCCTGTTTTTTAATCTTAGGTTTCAGTTCAAAACCAGATAAGGCTAAATTAATTCTTTCTTCCGACTCTACCTCAGATTTTAAAAATTCCATTAAATTATCTAACCTATTTTTAGGTTCCGCCCATCTATAAACTTAGAACTTCTTTGCCATGGCCTTAAAAATTCTTCTGGTATGCATGATTCCACTAAGGGGTATAACATAGCAGCACACTTTTCTGTAGTAACATTAAAAGTTTCTAGAGCTCTAATATGCGATTCTAAACTATCATAGAGTGTACACATGTAATTAGAGCTATTTCGTGAAGACGAATTCTTCAAAACTAATTTTAATAACTTTCGAATATATACTTCTACTAACAGATCTTCCCTACCAAATCTAGTTTTCAAACTATCAATTACTTTGGCGTAATTATCTCCTGTTGGCGGGAACGATTCTACGATTTCTCTGGCCCTAGACCCTTTTACTGTAGCCTGAATAAGGTACTGAAATTTATCAGAGGGAACTATATCTGAGTCTTCGTGTATTTTTTCGAACTGGCACCAGAATTGCAACCAGTTTTTTACATCGCCATTAAATTTATAAAGTTCAAGTTTCGGAAGTTTAAACTTTCTTTTAATATTAGCTTCACTAATACTAGAACTGTTATCTATATCATTAGAAGATACATTAATTAATTCATAAACACTAACCTGTGTTTCAAGAAATTGTCGCACATAACCATCAGCTACTTCAGAGTCTTCATCTAAATCGTTTGCGTTCGATTCGATTTTCATAAGAAGAATTTTATAGTTAAGCTCGACCAATTGCTTTTGTTTATCCTCTAACATCGATAACGAAATTTGTAATTTCTTCTTATCCGGCGTATCTTCTTTCATTTCTTCTTTTATGGAATTCAGTTGTTTTGTAAAACCACTTCTAACGGTTCCTCTTAATTTAACATTATCACTTAAACTTGCTAAAGCCATCTTATTCTCAATACATGTCCTGTTTTGCGGACGCCAATAAATGTCAGATAACTAATATGCTCACCGGCATTCAAGTTCTCTGCTTGATTGAGAATTCAATGAAAATGCAAAACTATAATAAACATAAAATAAAATTTCTCTATTCAAATTAAAAACTATAACGTTTACACGTTTCGTTAAAAAATACTATTTATCTTATTCTATAGAGACCTATATTAAAAAATCATTTGGTTTTACTTTTCAATTGTTTTATTCACATCCTACATCTTTAGAACACAAAACAATTATACAAAACATAAAACTATTGTTGCCAACAACATCAAAAAGGTATAAATAAAATAAATGAGATAAAGTTCCTGAAAACCATTGAGTTCGGTTGATTACGTGACAATATCTATTAGGACTTCTTTGTTACTAATTGTTAGTAAAATTGGTGCTTTTCAGAAAACGCAATATATATATATATATATATGTAGCATTTCAGTTTAAACACTTCGTTTCCTCTATGACGTGCATGATCATCAAATAAACTGACGCTCTAGTACTATTATTATCCATGATTTAAATGCACGAGTTATAAATATTTTAGATCGCGAGATCAAGATTTGAACATCTTCAAAATTGGAAAAGGGCCAGTCTTCTAATTTTTGTTGTGAAGCAAGCATCAAAATGAATAATAGCCAGTGAAGGTGCTGTTAGGCCTAATTGGACTGTTGGAAAATAAATATATTGTATAAGTTGGACCAGAATTGTATTAGCTGTGAATAAGTTATTAGTAAAGTATTGTAGAGTTATCTGTCTAAGACTGTATTAAAGTTTATATTTTGTTATTTAACGTAGTTGTTCATATAACTCAAGTAAATCAACCGTTTACATATCTCCTTCTTACAAATGAATACTGTAATGTTTATTTAATGGTTATATATACTATACACACACACACACACACACACACACATATATATATATATATATATATATATATATATATATATATATATATATATATATATTTCTGAAAATCTATTACAAAATTCACCTCCAGTTCTTAAAACCCTCCAGATTTATATGTTGTACCTGCCTCATGCTCAGTTTTAGAAGTTCTTTTCTTTTTTGACCACTTTTAACTAGCAATTTCTGGTTAATTAAATACAAACTTGTGGTTTGAGAACTGAAAAAATAAACTGCCGTATTTACTTCTAATAATTGAACGAAGAAAACAAAAACTGTTTTAATAGCTAGTTATACAGTCTTTTAAATAAAAAGATAACAAATATTTATAACGTCTGTCCAAAACATACAACATTTCTCTGAATTTCCTTTCTTAACATTTTCAAATTTTAGTAGCTTACTTTTATATTTTCAATTTACGCACTTCATTACTGAAAGAAATAAAAGATTTTTTTCTGATGGCTGAAAATACTTTTATAAATCCCCAAATTCTTTTACTTGTCGTATAATTCCATTAAAAAAGAATGGATGGAACTTTTTATTGGTCTCAGCTTTTGTTCCCTAAAAATTTATTCTCTCAAAGCTGTTATTTTATCCTAGTTTTCATATTTAATTTTTCGATTACATCTGAAAATGTGTTGAAACAGTGAAGCATAAAATTTATGAATTATCTTGTTCATTTAACATTGCCTAGTAACCATAGTTGCATGAAAGTCATTGAACTGAAGAAGATTAATTCTACATAAAATACTACGACGCTTCCCTCTACCACTTTTTTTTTTTCACTTTCGAATTCAAAATAAATGTATCGATGAATGATATAGCTGAAATATTAAAAAAAGCTGAGTTTTCAAATCAGTTTAGATGGGTATAAAAATATGAAATGATTTTTAATACATTCCTGTGCCGTTTACTCTACATTTAAAACAAAAATCCTTATTTTAAAGTGGTAATTAATTTTGAACATGCTAAGTACACATTTAACTGTTTAATTATTTTTGAGATATTTTGTATATATAAAATTAATTTTATTTGGGGGAAAAATCACAATTTACTCGTAGAAGATAATGAATTCAAATATAGATATTTACAAAATATCTATTTGTCAAGTTTTAATAATTATTAAAAATAATCATTACTTCTTATTTTTCGGTTAACAGGAGGTTGTTTTCATTGCTGGGGTTTCGTTTGACAGAAAAAGTTATTAATTTTCTCCCGCAAAGTTTTCTGATGAATGCCTCATGTTATTTATACTGTTTACACTTATGGCACTTTCTAATCTTTCTTTCTATTTTCTTATTCTCTTTCCTCTCCTCCTTTTACCAACACGATACCATACAATAATGTTTTACGGAAATCTCACTTTAGAATTCATTATTTTGATATGTGTGTACGTGTCAACCGTTGTTCGTATACACGAACAATGATGTCCTTCTCTATGTTCATAATTTTTCGTATTTCGGTGTATTAGAACACTGTAAAACATTTGGTGTAACGTTACTCCATAAAACTGGAAGCAGCATTGCTGCCTCCATTCTTACGGTGGTATTTAACTGATATAACTGGTGTAACATTACACATGTTACACCAGTAACATGTGTAACATCACATATGTTACACCAGTAACATGTGTAACATTACCACCGTCAGTTTTATGGAGTAACGTTACACAAAAGTTTTACAGTGAAGCTCTCTTCTTGCAGGCTACCTCTGTGGTTAGAAGTTTCTCCTATTTTGCTGCTTTTAAATTGCACGTTTCTGTTCTATAGAACATTATAAAGCATTAAGAGATTTTTTGTGTTTGTTTTTCCAATTCTATCTCTACTCTAAAGCATGATTTTTATATTATTCCATATCTCGAGTAATCTTTTATCTATTTCTATGTCAGCTATTCCATTATTTTCTACTCTGCAGCCCAGAT
This sequence comes from Maratus michaelseni, assembly GCA_963931845.1. Classification (NCBI taxonomy): domain Eukaryota; kingdom Metazoa; phylum Arthropoda; class Arachnida; order Araneae; family Salticidae; genus Maratus; species Maratus michaelseni. Next base: position 205,615,465 of record OZ007595.1, read on the forward strand.
ATTTGAATGGCCTGCCCTTATTTTTCTTTTTTTTTCCTAATCAAATTGTCTGTTTCTATTGATGCACCCAGAGAAAAGTTTTGTTGAATCAACAAAAATTTGGTTGGCCCAACAAAACTTTTCGTTTAAATATGGGTCAATAGAAATTTTGTTTGAATCAACAAGAAAAATACTGTTGATTTTTTTTGCAGTTCCAACAAAAAATTTTGTATCATCAATAAAAAAATTATTTTGTTAATTCAAGTAAAAATGGTTCAATTTCACTTGAATTCACAAAATTCTTTTGTTGAAAGTTTTCTCAAAATAAATATAATTATCTGTTACTTCAAGAGATTTTTTTTTTGTTTCGGCAACAAAAACTTTTGTTTAAAGAACGACTGTTTTGTGTAATTTTAAGAATTTTCTTCGTTTTAACAACAAAAGTTTTTGTTACAGAAACAATTATAAAATTTACTTTAAAATTATTGTTTGTGTTAGAACCAATCTAAACTTAACTATCTTTTAATTCATTTTCAGCAGTGAATTACGCCTGTAATCCTTGAATAATAACAAATGAATTTTTATCCTGCTTTTTTTTCAAGCATAAACCAACAGATTGAACAATGTCCCAAGCCGGGACTCGATCCCGGATCCTCAGAACAGCGCTTTGAGGCTCTACCACTGAGCTACTAGGAACGATACCCAAACTCGAAATTTCTCACTTTTATATATGTCGGACCGGCTGCAACCGCAGCACAATATGGAAATGCCATCATGAGCACAGGGCTCTCTTAAGACATAAAAGTAGGGGAAGCCCGACTTTACTTTGGGGTCCCCCTCTACCAATTGCTTTGTTATTTACTAAGTCCATTTTTGGTATGCTGCAACAATTGGAAATTTTACCATCAAAATTTCGAGTAAACAATAATTTATAAAGAGCGAGCTTCTTAGATAAATATTTCGTAAGGAAAAAATGCCTTTTTTACCTTGATTGATTTTTTTTTTTTTTTTTTGTAAAAAGTTATTTTGAAAAATAAATTTTGGGGTACCTTTGTATTTCTTTGGGTAAGCACGGGCTTCCCGGGCTATTCGGTAAACAGGCCCTGCATGAGTATGCAAATTTCTGCGGCAAACATGAGACGAAAATACAAACCCTGTGGCAACATATGGAAACCATGGCAACATATAGTTAATTTTTAGTTCATTTTCAGCAGTGAATTACGCCTGTAAAAAGCAGGATAAAAATTCACGGGTTATTATTCAAGGATTACAGGCGTAATTCACTGCAAAAAATTAATTAAAAATGAACTGTGTTGCCGTTTGCTGGGACGTCAGAGCGCTATTCTGAGGACCGGGTACGATTCCCGGCTAGGGACATTTTTCACTCTGTCGGTTTAAGCTTGAAAAAAAGCAGGATAAAAATTCACTGGCTATTATTTAAGAATTACAGGCGTAAATCACTGCTGAAAATGAATTACAATTAATCCGTGCATTAGTTCTTAAGATTTATTGATAGTGAAAATCATGAAAAAAGTAGCATAGAAGCGTTACCTGTTGGGCTATTTACACCAAAACGTAATCAACTTCTATTTCTGTCAAGGTCTAACTCACTCTGTAGTTTGATTTAAATCAGTGCATTAGTTCTTGAGGAATCGCGAATGTAATGCAGAAATCGCGAAAATTACAACATAGCAGCGCCACCTGTTGCGCTATTTACGCCAAATCTAATCAGCACCAATTTATATCAGGAAGTAACTGAATCTAAAGTTTTATTAAAATCCGTGCATTAGTTCTAGAAATAGAGTGCCCACAAAATTTTTGTCACATACAGACAGAGAGAGTGATAGACAGTCATTTTCTAAAAACAGGACCTTCTAAAATCCGTCGAAAACCAGAAGTTGAAAAGATTTATGACTCCAATACTTTCTTCTTGTAAAGATAGAAGAAAGTAATAAATGGGATAGGGGGGGGGGGGGGGGTAAAACTACCTTGGTCCGTGCCAATTAAAAAAGTTTTAATTATTCAAAAATTATGTTAATCCTTAAATTATATAGCTATATAAGTCAAGTAAACCAAGTTACGTGAGAGAGTTATGGCTACTACACAACAATTTAAATTTTGTATAAATTACAAAATTATGATAAAAAAACAGATTTTGTTAACTCAAGTAAAATTGATGAAATTTTGTTAAAATTTTGTAAGAGTGTTAACAATATTTTTTTCAATGCAAAAAATTCAACTTTTTACTTCAACTAAAAATTTTGCATGAAACAACCAAAATGTACTCAACAAAACATGTTTTGTTGTTTTAATCAATTCCTTTTTCTGGGTGTGATATGTATTCTGTTTTCTTGTAGCTAATATTTAATCCCCATTTTTCATATTATGGAAATATAAAAATTTCATATTTTAAAAATTTCAGCAAAAATAACTTGGTATTTTGCAAAAGATACGCGCAATATGTATTTCTTTTCAGAAATTTTTAATTGCGAAAATCGCACTCCGATACGATAATCTGAACGGACAACGTAAAACGTGGACCGAGTTACAGGACATCCAATAAATTTTTATCGTTTCAATTATTGCCGTTATTTCACTGCTTCTATTAAATATACAGGGTGTACGAATCAAACGTCCCGGATTTGAGACTTTGCTACAGTTGACAAAAAAGTAGAATGCATGAGAAAAATGTAAATATAGATAACAGTACTCACCAAGTTTTTAATAAAAAATCAGTGCACTTCCATGTGAGGTCCTTTAGTTGACCTCAGGATGTCCAATCGTAGTCCAGTTCCATCCATGTTCGTTGTAGTAACAGTTATTGAGGCGCAGTTATTGATACCTCTGTAAACTGTATGTTTGACACTCCTGTAAGGGGAAGCTGACGCATATCCATCTTCTTGCCCAAAATAACCGCCATATTGTAACCTAGCACAGCTTTACGAAACCGCACTTGCATGTGTTTGCCGTCCCTGTCACTGTCACTCGCCGTTCACTACTACGGTAAGCTAACCGGTTTTAGTTTGGGTTTTCGTCTGTTGGGTTAGTAAATGGCGGTATGATTCAGCCTTTAGTATAGGAGATCTAGTTTGACCTAGCCCGAGAAGAAAAAAATCCAGTTAAGTAATGTCGAGAGATCGAGGTGGTGAGGAAATTGGGCCACCACGTCCTTTCCATTTGCTAGGGAAAGTTGCGTCTAAAAATTCTCTAACATCCTTGCACCAATCCGGGGGAGCCCTGTTTTGTTGAAAAAGAACAGTGGGTTGTAAATATTGCATTTCTGATACTGCGTAAATTTGTAAAATATCCTGATAAGTGTTTGCTGTCGTAGATGTCCACCGGCTATTTTCAGTACACTTCCGGTTTCAAGAAACGTTTTAGTCCACTTCCTAATCCTTTTAACATCGGGTGGATATATTTTGTACACTGTTCTGAACATCCTTTGCTCTGCGATTATGGATTTCTTTTTAGCATACCACAAAACAATTTGAAGTTTCTCCTGCGGTGTCACCATGTTTCTTTCTCTTTGTGCTCGCAACAACAGCAGATGTGCAATAACATCAACAGAAAAAAGTTGTCACCAAACTTTAAACTTCCGGCTATCGTATTCTTTAAATAGCGCAATCCTGCGTGAGAAATATTTTTTAATGGAAATTTTAAATTAGGGACATTTGAATTGGACACCCTGTACTATTTTAAAACTTCTTGACCTTAATTTTTGAAAATGAAGAAATGACTTGAAATATTCTACTCATACACAGTAAAAAAACTGTCAAAATTAATTTAAAGGTATATTTTTTTCTTTTTTAAAAAGCATTTTACACGATTCCACTACATTATTTGAAAAATATGCTTTGAGAAACTGCCATTTGTACTGATAAACCGACGAGCAAAAGGGTAAATTTGTTATGTTATTTTCTCATTAATTATCTACAAATGAAAAAAAAATAAATAAATAAACTTGATATAAAACATTTAATTATATATATGAGTTTAACCCTTGAGAGTTTTAATTTACTCAATGTTTTAAAACTTCTTTATATTTGTAGAAATATATTAATTTAAACAATATTTCTATTGCAGTGAAACCTGCAACATAGTAAACGGATATATCAGTTCACGGCGATGAGAAAGTTTTTTGGTATAATAATCTAAATTTAAACATAAATCAGTACTAAAAAACATATGTTGTTACAACGAATGCCAATATTTGTTATAAGAATTTTATGCGTATAACGTAATGCATAAAATTCTACGAATTTAATGAAACAATTTCTCTAATCAATAATCTAAAGAAATATAAGAAATTTAGAATTTTATGCATGTAAGTTATTTTAGAGTTTGAGTTAAAAACATGCATCTGTTTCAATGTAAGTTTAAAGAAAAATATATGAACTAGTACCAGAAATTTTAATTAGGAAAAGTATTGGTTAAAATAGTAAGTGACTCATTTATTAGCCTCTTAGATTATATTGTCCATCTACTTAATCGAGTAATCTTGCTGCCATGAAAGGTAGCTTGAGAATTAATAAAAGGATATTCCGTTTTTCTTAGTTTGCCTTGCGGTTTTTTTTTCTCTCAAAATTTACATAAACTATCGAATGAGCATTTGAGATTCGACTGGTCTTTGCATGTATAATAGCAACGCCCCCTAGATAAGGGAGAAAGCCTTGACACGTAATTATGACGTCATCCAAAGCAGGGAACTCTGACAACATATGAGGGAAATGTCAGATCAGCCGAATTAAAATATAGTTACATATTTTTTCACTTCTGATTAAATTAATTTCATTAAATTACTTGATTATACATACATTATTTAATTCAATTATTTGATTATTAAATATATATATTTTTTTACATATTTACATGGCAGTTTAATCAAAATTATAACTATTAAAAAATTAAATTAATTATTATTAGGAGGAAAACTCACAGATGGAAACAAATACAAACATATTAAAAACTGAAATATATAAATACGTAAACGGTAACAAAATATGGAAAATAAAAATAAAAGTTTTTTTTTTCCAACCAAAATTACCTACATACTTTTTAATTAAAAAAAGGAACGAAAAAATATTATAAATTATTTACTTTTGCTTATTTTAATTGCGTTGTAGAATGTACACAAATACACACACATATATATGAACACAAGTTTGCATTTGTTTTATATTTTTTAATTAAATATTTACTGTTTGAAAGTAAGACAACTGCATTAAAATTTGCGAAAACGAAACAATTTCATGGTTGCGACAATTCAGTAACTATCTGCTAAGAAAAAAAGCTTATAAAACGGCAAACTTCCCCAATTTCTTGTAATTCCGTTTTAGCAGGTATTAACTATTTATACTTTTCACAACAACTGTGTACATTGGTTTAAAAGTTGGATAAAACCAAATTAAATTAATTATTATTAGGAGGAAAACTCACAGATGGAAACAAATACAAACATATTAAAAACTGAAATATATAAATACGTAAACGGTAACAAAATATGGAAAATAAAAATAAAAGTTTTTTTTTTTCCAACCAAAATTACCTACATACTTTTTAATTAAAAAAAGGAACGAAAAAATATTATAAATTATTTACTTTTGCTTATTTTAATTGCGTTGTAGAATGTACACAAATACACACACATATATATGAACACAAGTTTGCATTTGTTTTATATTTTTTAATTAAATATTTACTGTTTGAAAGTAAGACAACTGCATTAAAATTTGCGAAAACGAAACAATTTCATGGTTGCGACAATTCAGTAACTATCTGCTAAGAAAAAAAGCTTATAAAACGGCAAACTTCCCCAATTTCTTGTAATTCCGTTTTAGCAGGTATTAACTATTTATACTTTTCACAACAACTGTGTACATTGGTTTAAAAGTTGGATAAAACCAAATTAAATTAATTATTATTAGGAGGAAAACTCACAGATGGAAACAAATACAAACATATTAAAAACTGAAATATATAAATACGTAAACGGTAACAAAATATGGAAAATAAAAATAAAAGTTTTTTTTTTCCAACCAAAATTACCTACATACTTTTTAATTAAAAAAAGGAACGAAAAAATATTATAAATTATTTACTTTTGCTTATTTTAATTGCGTTGTAGAATGTACACAAATACACACACATATATATGAACACAAGTTTGCATTTGTTTTATATTTTTTAATTAAATATTTACTGTTTGAAAGTAAGACAACTGCATTAAAATTTGCGAAAACGAAACAATTTCATGGTTGCGACAATTCAGTAACTATCTGCTAAGAAAAAAAGCTTATAAAACGGCAAACTTCCCCAATTTCTTGTAATTCCGTTTTAGCAGGTATTAACTATTTATACTTTTCACAACAACTGTGTACATTGGTTTAAAAGTTGGATAAAACCAAATTAAATTAATTATTATTAGGAGGAAAACTCACAGATGGAAACAAATACAAACATATTAAAAACTGAAATATATAAATACGTAAACGGTAACAAAATATGGAAAATAAAAATAAAAGTTTTTTTTTTCCAACCAAAATTACCTACATACTTTTTAATTAAAAAAAGGAACGAAAAAATATTATAAATTATTTACTTTTGCTTATTTTAATTGCGTTGTAGAATGTACACAAATACACACACATATATATGAACACAAGTTTGCATTTGTTTTATATTTTTTAATTAAATATTTACTGTTTGAAAGTAAGACAACTGCATTAAAATTTGCGAAAACGAAACAATTTCATGGTTGCGACAATTCAGTAACTATCTGCTAAGAAAAAAAGCTTATAAAACGGCAAACTTCCCCAATTTCTTGTAATTCCGTTTTAGCAGGTATTAACTATTTATACTTTTCACAACAACTGTGTACATTGGTTTAAAAGTTGGATAAAACCAAATTAAATTCAAAATATTAAGATCTGTCTGTATATAAAATATCCATTACAAGTTTTAAATTAATAAACTTCCAATGTTTGATAATTCAAAACTTTCTTCCACATTATCATTTAAAACATTTATCTTATATAATTTTAACTGTGAAATCTACATTTTAAAACACTTTAAATTTACTTTAAAACTATTTAAAAAGAGAAACTTTGTGATATTATTTTACTAAAATACAATATAGTATTACGCAAACCTTATCGTGAAATCTCATAAATGAAATTACTTATTTTAAAACACTTTTAATTTATGTTTAAACCAGTTAAGGAACACATAACAAATTCTGTAGTTTATATTAAATTTAAACAAAAGTAATCACTTGACATAATTTGTTTTCAAAAAAATTATTTGCTTCTTGTATATAGTGATTCATTAAAATATTATAAACTACAGAATTTTTAGACAAATTTTAACAATCATTGGTTTAATATTTCTTCAAGTTTTATATATTTTATGCAAAAGAAAAAAAAAGTAATATTTTGTATAATAGCAGTTATATCTTTGTCATGTCTGTTGTTGTTCATATTTTGATTGTTAAAATACTATACATAATTTTTTTAATTCAAATGCTTAAGAATGAGTTTCTAAGTATTTAAAAAAAATGTTAGTTTATTATAATTACACAAACTTGCCTTGCTCCTCCTGTCTGATAAAAAATTCAATAAATGAAAATACTTGAAAGAAAAAAAAAAGCATGACATGTATCTCTAGCTAAAAATACGTTTATGAAATAAGATCAAGAATGTAGAACAACATTTAGTTTTGATTAATGAGTAACAAATATTACGATCAACAGGCCCTGACTATCGCACGGGCACCCGGGGCCCATGCCCTGGGCACGAAATTTCTGAAGGGCATGAAATTTTTCATAATTTCATCTAAATTTCCATTAAAAAATCATTTTTTCAACATTTCTTTTAGGACTTTTGTCTACACTCAGTATTCAGCTTAATTTTATCATTTAATAACAATAACATCATTATTAAGTAGACTTCTTATCATTATTTTCTAGTAATTAATGTTCTGTTTTTTTTTTTTTTTTTTTTTTTTTTTTTTTCTAGTCATTCAGTTTTATCATATTGCCCATTTATTCGAAAAGTGACACAACTGAAAAAATTTGATACTTGAGATTAAAATGCGATAAGTATATAATAATAATATAATACAATAAAATGTCAAAAATATATCTCAATCTATGGTTAAAAAAACACATTTCAATAAAAAAAAAAAAAAAAAAAAAAAAAAAAAAAAAAATATTTTTATTCCTGGAACCGGTTTTCAATTTTTCGTTAAATGTAATTTTGTGAGTTGACACTTTTTGAATAACGTGCAATATGTAAAAAAAACAAAAAAACAAAACAAAAAAAAAGCATTAGTAAATTAATTAATCTGGGGGGGGGTGGGGGCACAAAAAATTGAAAGTGCCCTGGGCACGAAAACTTGCTAGTCGGGCTCTGACGATCAACAGAAACATTGCAAAGTGCTTATTACAAAACTGTTATATATCAAAGCTAATTTTCAGTCCGAATTCAAGTATATTTTGGTGCATAATTGATATACATTCTTTTTAACTCAGTTCCAAACGGATTTATATTTGTCTACCGAATGAATTATAGTATTAAAAAAAGTGGCTTACCTTTTCCAAATAGGTGATTCAAAACAATTTTTAAATATTGAAGTTTACTAATAATTTATGGCCACTTTCTACAGCTGCTACAGGAAAACTACATTTTGCTTTTCAATTTTAATTTATGCTGTAACCCTATATTTAACATGTTGCACTCGAATTATTTTTAAAAGTCTTGTATATGTAAAAAATAATAATTTCCATGTGCAGCATCAATGCATGGTTTATTTGTATATTATTAATATACAATGAATATACTATAGCAGTGATTATTATTTGTCCGTGAGATATTTTTTGCCGATAATACCAGAATTTTTGCAGCACTTCGATAATTTTCTTGACACAGTGGGATTTAGTAAGAGTACCCCATATTTGATGTACAAATATTTCGTATTCAAACAGGATAAACATCAGTAATAATTCATAATTACATAAACTAACGAAACCAAAACATACACGCTCTTCGAACATTCACTGTTCGTTTTACCTGTTTCTTGTGACGTAGCTGACGTCAAAACAAAGCGTGTCTGGGCTTTCTCCATTATCTAGGGGGTGTTGATAATGGTCATTGCACAAAATCGTTAATGCGGGAAATTTAAAATTAAATTTAAGAAATCGTTAATCTAAACATTGAGAATACTGTGCCTTTTTGTGTGTTAGATTTTAAGCGAATGAGATCTGATTGAATTGTTATTTTATTAATTTTTATCGAAACATCCCCTCTCCCGCAAGAAACATTAAAAATTATACCATGATATCGTGTAACATGTGCACAAGTTGAAAAAAGAAAAAAAAAATGTTTTTTTTTTGTTTTGTTTTTTTGTAATGTAAAATGGTGGGACACGTAATCGAAGCTACAAGTGTAAATGAGTTTACGAACGGTTCTTTATGAGTGGATTTCAGTTGGTCGGCAAACCGTTAAGGCAATCGTTAAATTAAGACAAAATGCGAAGAACAAAATGTAAAGTTCATAACAATACAAGATACATTGCTTAAAGGTTTTTAATTTTGATGTAAAAAATATATTTAATACCAAGTACTTTCAAATGCAATCGCAGAGATACTAAGCTCTTATTAATATTCCGTAATATGTGGGTTAATTTGACCCAGGTTTAACACGTTTCGCACCAAAAATATTTTTAAGAAATTAAATAAAATAAATTCCACGTAGAAACCTGAAATTAAATAAATAAAGAAAATAAATAATAATAAATTAAAATAAATTAAAATAAATTAATAAAGAAAATTAAATAATAAAGAAAATTAAATAATAAATGAAAATAAATAAATAATAAATAATAATAATAAATTAAATAAATCCAAAAAATTTTCTGTTTTAAAGCGTTGGTAAACTGGGCCAGATTAAACCACATATTAAGGAAGATTAGTGGGAACTTGGCACCTCTGGCAATCGCATTTGTCATCAGGGTTAAAACAAGAAAACACACTATCAGAGAAAACTGGTTGGTTGGTAGATGAAAGCATTTTACATAGCTATTGGAATAATTTGATCCATAACTTGAGAAAGCCAGAATTATTAAGAAAATGTTCGGATTTCGCGATCTATCTATATTAGAGAGTCTTTAGAAATTTTGTCCAGGAGTGATAGCGTTTCTAACGATGCCTTGTTCTATGACATTCCAATGATATGGATCAAAAAATTCCGATAGTCAAGTGGAAATTTGTTTAACCAAATTAATACCATCATTTTAAAATTGACTAAAGGAAATAGTCTATTATAAAATACCGTAAATAATGTCCTATTAGATGAATGTACATTGAAAGAGCCTTTTCGTCGCTAAAAAATTTCATTAATAATCAAAGACAAATTCTTACAACGTGTAATTAGAAAAAATATGTTGTGATATTTTGTAATAAAAATATTTTTGCATAAAGGAAAATATGTTTCTTGAATATTAATTATTTTTCTTTCTTTCTTGTGCCTTTATGTAATGTGCAAATATGTAGCTTTCTGTAAAAATTGGAACTAAGTGTCCATTTTTAACAAATCAATTGTTTTAACCCTTTCCGGCACAGTGGTCCCACTCCGGGCACACCTAATTTTAATTCCAAACTTGCATTAGGCACCAAGAATGTTTTAATAAAATTTTGCTTATAAAATGAAAGCTTAAATTAAAGAATTCATATTTTCTCAAAAAGTCGTCTGTAAATTCCGGTTTCAGTCAGTAATTTCGCATTTTACGAACAGAATTTGTCTGTGCCGGAAAGGGCTAATAGCACATATTTTCGTGCTTTTTTCGGATTTTTTTTAACGTATATTGCCCGGATTTCACGCATCACGTATTTACATTATAAATGGTAATCTGGCATCTTTTAAATTTCTCCCTTTATATTCTTATAAAAGAAATAATTATCTTGCGAAACAACAGACTTTTTAATTTTATAACTTAGGAATAAGTAAATGGACCACATTACATTAATTTGTTGCTTTTAATAGAAGGTATTATCAAAGTACTACACTTCTTTATGACACCATTAAAAATATACTTAAATCGTTGTAAGAAAATCTAAGTCCTTGTTTAATAATAAAAAAAAAAAATGCGCATTTATGTAGTGACTAAATTTTAGTTTAGCTAAGCCCTTTAATATTCTACATACAACAATTGCGCAATTGTTCTCAGTTATACCTTCTGAGAATATAATCTTTCTCTATAAACAAAGGAGATCATAGCATGGAATTTTAAATTGTTGGATTACAACTAACATCAAAATTTTCAAGAAGCAGATTAACATTTGTTAAATTACTTTATAGTCCACGATGCTTTAGTGTTTATAAAAGTACACAAATAGAAGTACTTTTTATAATTATAAAAAATATTTTGTTACCAATAAAATAACTTTAACTTTATAAAGTATAATTGAAACGATAGATTCCTCTTTGTTTATGAAAATATGAAAACATTAATTAATGAAAATGGTTCATTAAAATGATACTAAAATAGGTGTTTGATGAAAAATATATATACAAAAGGTTTTAAAAACTTTAAAACCCTAGATGTTGACAGTACAAAACTCTATCCGAGCGCTTTCGGCTACAATCCAAGTCACTATCAAGAATGAACAAGTCAGCTGAGAATAAAGTTTGATGTTGATCGAGATTAGACACTAAACGACAGAAAACTCTTTAGATATGCGTAAGTGGACGAAACCACTATTAGTGAGGGGGGGGGGGAAGAAAGTTCAACTCCATTATTTTTCGGGAGACCATACCTTCCATTAACCTGAAGTAGTTTGAACCAGATACTTGGTATTTGGTATGAAAAATCATCATTAGAAAAGTTGTTTGCCTGAGATAATATTTCTAAAGATTTTAGAATTATTTGCACGACTATTAAAATCAGAATTATTGAAGGGTTTTAAAGTTTTTAAAACCTTCTGTATATATATTTGCATCATGCACATATTTTAGTAAAATTTTAATGAATCATTTTCATGAATGTTTTCATATTTTATTTATTTTGTTAACATTCGGTAATTTTGTTTCTGTTACTTTTATATTATATTCATACATCTTTTTATTTATGAATTACTTATTAATTAATTTTTCCGAACAAACAGAAAATCAGTTTAGCAAGTTTCGGGAAAGACATTTTGTATGATTTATAAAAATGCACTTAAGAATGCTGACATGCATTTTTTACTGGAAGAAATCATAACACAGCACCTGTCTAACTCGTTTAGTTGTTATATCTTTTGCATTTTTCCCGTCGCTTAATTTTCTTTTCAAACAACAAACTTTTTAATATTATAACTTGTAGATAAAATTATGAGCCAAATTAACTTAGTTTATTGTAAGAGTGTGAGAGTATAAAAATACTGCTCTCTTTTATGACACCAATAAAAACATACTTGTATCGTCGTTGCGGAAGACTGAATATTAGTTTAATTATTTAAAAAAAAGTGTCTCTGTAATGAGTAAATTTTATTTTAGCTTAGCTGTTTCACTATTATTCATACAGCAATGATGTCATTGTTCTTGATTATACACTCTGAGTACATAATCTTTTGTGATAGACAAAGTATATCATTGCATGGAATTTTAAATCGTTTGATTAAAATTTCACTCAGAAAAAATAAAATATACTTAACTATTTTATTCATATTTTTTTACGGCTTATAAGAATACTTTAATTATAAAAGTTTCTATTTATATACAAAAGCCTTTTACAACATTGTCTAACAGAATTATTAAAAAAATGTTTATGGTTTCGGTTCGTCGGTCTGTCTATCTGCGCTGTAACCTCCATAAATATGCTTAGATTACGATGATATTGGTTATATGTTGTGGCGGTTAACTATAGAACATGCTTTGTAAAGGGTGTATGTAGGAAACTATTTGCAGAAATATTAATTTGTATTCCATTTTGTGTGTGTGTGCGTTTATTTAATGTTCAAATATATGACATACTGTGAAAATTACAGATAAGCAGTATGTGTGTATAATTTTTAATAGAATTTTTGCCCTTATTTAATTCTGCCTTTAGCCAAGATGTCTACAAATACTGCGATTTAAATATTAAATAGAGATTTTCTAAATTAAAGATGTAATTACTGCTTAAAGTGACAAAAACATCACAAAAAAGGCTTAAAAAATACCTTTTAATATAAAGATGACATCTTGCATGCGCTCTAACGGCGACTTCTTCAAGATCAAAATGATAAATAAACTATTTTCGCAAAATTTTGAGAATGATAAACACAAATCATGTGATCACTTGTCTAATGCAAGCAGTCTAAATTTGTCAAACTAGAAACGCTCAAACGGCGTCTTCTTCAAGATTAAAATTGAGATAGTCAAGATATTTTCGCAAAGTTTTTGAAAATGATAAACACACATCGCGAGATCACATGTCTAATGCAAGCAGGTGCCTAAATTGGTCAAACTAGAAACGCTCAAACGGCGTCTTCTTCAAGATATTTTCGCAAAGTTTTTGAAAATGATAAACACAAATCACGAGATCACATGTCTAATGCAAGCAGGTGCCTAAATTGGTCAAACTAGAAACGCTCAAACGGCGTCTTCTTAAAGATTAAAATTGAGATAGTCAAGATATTTTCGCAAAGTTTTTGAAAATGATAAACACAAATCACGTGATCACATGTCTAATGCAAGCAGGTGCCTAAATTGGTGAAACTAGAAACGCTCAAACGGCGTCTTCTTAAAGATTAAAATTGAGATAGTCAAGATATTTTCACAAAGTTTTGAAAATGATAAACACAAATCACGAGATCACATGTCTAATGCAAGCAGGTGCCTAAATTGGTCAAACTAGAAACGCTCAAACGGCGTCTTCTTCAAGATTAAAATTGAGATAGTCAAGATATTTTCACAAAGTTTTTGAAAATGATAAACACAAATCACGAGATCACATGTCTAATGCAAGCAGGTGCCTAAATTGGTCAAACTGAAGAACGTGAAAATTACTATTTTATTGCTTTTTTAATTTGTGAATCATCGTGTGCCAAATTTTAGGTAATTCAAAGGAAGCTGATTCGCTGCATATGTTCTCGTTTTGCAGATATATTTCTATGGATTCACAGATAACGGATCGGAAATAAACTCTTGATGGAAAAATTATTTTACTATTCTTGAAATCAATCTGCAAAGGCTCTATTCTATGTAGTATTTTTGTCATATTTGATATCTGCCATATATTCTTTTATTCTCGTTTATTACATTATTTACAGATTAATCTTTTTTTTTTTATGGGATTTGTTGTTGAATATTTGTGTTATCTATAAATGATATCCATTTGAAAATAAATTGCAATTTGTTTCTCCAAAAATCTATAAAAATCTTCATTTTACGTATGTTATAACCTTATCCCCTTTAAATGACCATTTTACTTTACCTTTTACTTATATTGAAAATATTTACATATTTATTTGTATAGTTTATTGAGCATGTGATATTTTTTTCCTTTTTCAAGATACCTTATTTTACTTCATATTTTACTTATACTATTTTTTTTATTGTTATATTGTTATATACTTAGGATTATTTGACCTTGTTAAAGAAAAAACTCCAAAACTTTTCCTATTAGTACACCTTCTATTTATTTATTTATTTATTTATTTTATTTTTTATTTTTATGAAAGAAGCTTAACACACTATTTTTTGTCCACGAAAATATGAAATGTGTATTTTTAGATTATGCAATCCATGTAGTTTACTTCTTTTTACTCAATCATAAGCCTTTCTGCCAACAAAAATGTTACATTTACCATCTTTTACCTGATTTCAATTTATTTTCTTTCATTCATGTTAAAAACGTTGAGCAGGTGTTTTTGAAGTGAAGATGTTTGAAAAAAAGTTCGAAAACTATTATTTTGGGGTAAAAAATTTCATTTTTGTTATTTCCAAGTGTAAAATATGTAACAAAATTTGGAAAATTAATCTGAATATAAAAGAGTTTGAGAAAAAAAATAATGAAAAGTGTTTGCTAGTAATTGTTAAGCAATATAATGTTTGATAACTAGTAAAAAAAAATGTTTTAAACTTTACTGATCAATTTCAGGTTCTCGTTACTTTTAATAATTATTGCATTAATTATTACTAGTATACAATACTTAATTTTATATGTTTTGGCAGAATTAACGAAGATGTTGTCATTTAACCAACACTCGCTGTTTAATCTTATATTTTTTATAAGTTCCAAACTTCTTCGTAGCCTTTTGACTGGCGTCACTTCGAGGTTATGAAAATATTGTATTTGCCATGGCTTGTAAAATGCGAACGTGAACAGTGACATTTTGTTTTTCTTGATATGAAAACTATTAAAGAAATATTTCCCCTGCACCTAATAGTCCGGGAGGTAGCGTCACATAATTGCGACCAATTTCAGAGTAGGGGATTTTGATACATATGACCAGGCTTGCAAAACTCTAGGCGCGAATTGGCTGATTCCCACCACTAAATTTTATTAGTATTCTTCGTCAAATTTTATTAGTATACTTCGCCCCGAATTTTATCAGTATTCTTATTAGGCGAAGGATACTAAAAATTTAGTGGTGGGAATCAGCCCATTGGGGCCTAGATTTTTGAACCTCTGCATATGACACACCAAATGATGGAGACAACGAGTCTGCACAATTGTCAATAAAATTTGCAAGAATATGCGTGTTATTCTTACACAAAGGCACAAAAACGTTCAACAAGACCTAAATAGTCATTTGCTAGAGTGATGGATCATTTTAAGCATTTTCTGTTTCTTGGGGACACGCTTGGGGTAAATTTCTTAGGGGTAAATTTATTATTACCCCCCCCCCTAATTGTTCTCGGGACAAAATCTTCACTGAAAAACATGAAATCAAACAGGTTCTTTTCATCCTCGATATTCAAAGGCATTTCGGACATTTCCTCACAAATTTCTGCAGATATTCGACAAAAATATGAAATCGAAAGTGTCCGGTCACTGCCCCTTAATTTCTAGACTCTGGACATCAGTGCATAAAAAGGCATGTTTAATGTAAAATTTTAAAAACATTTTATCGTATTTAAATAAGTATTTTGTTTTATTAATAAAAGTAAATCTAATTAACACTTTCCGACCTAGTTGAAAAGTGTTTATGACTTCGGTTTTTCTGGCCGTCTGCCGTCTGTCCGTGCTCTAACTCCCGTAAATAAGCTCAGATTGCCCTGCAATTTTTATTTGTTATTGTCGTTATCTATAGCATAATCCCTATTTCAACGGAAGTGTGTAGCACTTATAGTTTTTTTACAGGGACACTGGAAAGAATTCCGTTACATTACGGTTTATGGGGAAAAATAATTTGCAGTTTATTTTAATGATGTAACACAATTTCAAATACATTAGAATTGATATATATCACTAAGGTGCATTACATGAAGCTTAATATGGAATAGGGTGTGCATAGCACTTACAGTTACTTTACAGGGACAGTCAAAATAATTCCGTTACATTACGTCTATGGAGAAAAATCGTTTGCGGCTTAATTAAATAATTTTTCGCTATTTTAAACGCATTGAAATTTATATATATCACTAAGGTGCATTACAAGAGGCTTACTACAGAATATTGTGTGTATAGCAGTCATCGTTCATTTACAGGGACACACAAAAGAATTCTCTACTGTCTGTTAACAATAATTCTTGGAAGTGCATTTTAAGTTGCTGAACGCGATTTTAAATTTAACTCACTTTTTGTCTATTACTTGGTGTGTATCAATTCTATAGATCATATACAGGGCAGCACAAAAGTTCGCGAACACGTTTCCGTTTATTGACAGAAACTCCAGAAGGAGAATTTTAAATTGTGCTACGCGTTTCCTAACTAAACTAAAATTTAGCATCCTATGTAGTATATATACAAATCTAGAGATCATATACAGGGCTGAATAAAAATTTTCGGATATTTTATCGAATATTGTTGGTAATTCCTGAAATTGGATTTTTAAATATGTTATGCGTTTTTCAAAATTGTTTAGTTAGATATCATCTTACAGCTTACGGGAAAGATTTTCAAAATTATTTTGGAAGTGTTGGAAAGTGTTACATAATCTAGGCTTGAAACATGATTTTTTGTTCTTGTTTTTATTAATATCAAAATTAACTTTTATAAAACATTCCATGCATAACATTTAAAATAAAAAATAGAACAAAATATTCTGAAGTAGAATATTTAAGTAAGCATTTTATTTTAAAAATAAAAACAAATCTTCAATTGTTATTAACATCAAAATTTACTTTTATTAAAAATATCCCATTTATAATGAAAAATATAAAGCAACCGATGAAATATTTTTAAATTAAAAGTTGAAAATAAAACTAAAGTAGAAAATTTTACCGAGAAAACATCTATAAATAAAAGAATTAAAAAAAACTGAAATAGAATATTTTAACCAATAAAACAATTTTAAATAAAGATCTAGAAGAAATTTTTGAAATAAAAGTAAGACATGGGATTTGAACTCATGCTATCTAGACTCAAATGCATCGCTCTAACCATTCAACCACGAAGCATACCTCTTTTCAACAACAAAACATTAAAATATCTCGGCAAATCTGTGATCTGAAGGGAGGAATCTATGTATGGTCACGCGATGTCTACCGTGAGACACTAATCTGTAATATATACCAAAATCATCGACGCTAAAATTGGTTATAAAATCGTAACGTTGACCGTCCTTTTATAATGCGTACTGTTCTATAATACACAGTGCGCAGTATTATAATAACTTAATAAAAACATTACCATTGAAAATATTTTTCTTCTTCAGAAGCTAAATAAACAAAACAAATTAAAAATTGCTCCTGTAGATACTATTTAGGAAGTGAAAGGTTAAAAGAAGTAGTTGCAAATCACAAAATGGGAAATAACAACCCACAAATTTTTAATCGCTTTATTTATTTACAGATAAACTTTTTTAATTATATGATAAAATGAAATAATTACAAATTTTGCAATTAAAATGTTAAATAGATTATTTCTAATCTGAAAAAGTGGTGCGAGTCTCCTTGGAACTACCAAGGAGTGTACGAAACATGATATCACGTATCACAAATATGTAACCATTAACCGGATGTGCCGTAATTTTTCTTACGACGTACGTGTTTGATTAGCTACGCTGGCTCTTACAAATGCAAGATACGAGGCAAAGTCATTAAGTAAGTCACAAAAGATAATTAATTAATAACTTACAATGATATTTACTTCAAAACTATTTTTATTTCTCCAACAATATTTATGCACTTATATCACCGTTTTATCAGTGCCCCAAGACCAGCTGCATAAGATTCTTTGGGTTACCGTCTCAGCCCCATTAGGACTTCAAGTTGAACCTTTTCATCATCTGTGAATATCATCTTGCTTCCAAGAGGGTTTTTTAGTGAACTAAACAGATGAAAATCGCTTGGAGCTAAGTCGAAGCTGTATGGTGGATGTTGAAGAAGTTGCAAGATGATATTTACAGATGATGAAAAGGTTCAACTTGAAGTCCTAATGTGGCTGAGACAGCAACCCAAAGAATCTTATGCAGCTGGTCTTGGGGCACTGATAAAACGGTGATGTAAGTTCATAAATATTGGTGGAGAATATGTTGAGAAATAAAAATAGTTTTGAAGTGTATATCATTGTAAGTTATTATTTAAGTATATTTTGTGAGTTACTTAATATGACTTACCCTCGTATTTCATAACAGTAATAAAATAGGTAAGTTAGAACTTGTAAGACAGTAAGTTATACTTATCAAAGAGAATATTCAATTTTTATAATATGCAAGCAGATAGAATATCTAGAAATATACCCATAAAAATGAAAAATGCCATTTATTAATGATGAAACAATAAGATTATTTAAAAAATATACGTATCTATGATGATTTAATGTGAGGAGACTAAGATAAGAAAATCAAATATCGTGAAAATGGATTTTTTTAAATTCCAGTGAGAGCTTTCACAGTATATAACGTTTTCGGGTTTGAAATCTCACCATATTCTGTTTCATGCATTGCTATTTTATCTTTATCAACATAAAATGTTCAATCTTAAATTGAAGCTTCGGGATTGTTGTCAGTTGTATATTGAATATTTTACCATTTGGCCAGTTTTGATGCCATAATGGTAAAATGTATACTAAATATTTTTCTTTGACTCTGTGAAATAAAATAATAACTCAGGGCAGCACATATCAATCATTATTACAGAAATAAGTCTTTAAACGTGAAATAATTAATAAATAAATCTACTTGTTACAGCATCCGCGCGAAACAAATTTATCAAAGACGCACGAAACTAAATTAGATGTCAAAGAAACGGTTTTTTTTTAATCTGAAGGAAAAAGTTCAATTGAAGAATAACAATGACTTTCATCAAGTTTTAGTGTCAAATTTTAAAATAATTTAAGAAATATTTCTTTTGTAGTAAAATTTGTGCGGTCGCAACCGCTGAAGTAATTGCACTATGCTTTTGAAAAATCAAAGCTTTTTCCTCATCGCTTTTAAGAGACACTATATAAATTGGGGCTTTTTATTCTTTAACAGGATTTTCAAAAAAATAATAAGACTTTATTAATATATAGCATTTGACAAAAAAGTTATTTTAACACATAAATTTCGACTAAAATATTTTATCCTCAAAAATTTTAAAATACTAAATAATATAAACTTTTATGTTTTTACCCATGATTTAGAATTTAGGTTAATGAGATTTAGATCTCAAATCTGTTTTTAGAACTAAATAAGGAAACATAAGCCTAGTTAGTTAATGAACTGCTTATTTAAAAGTTTTGAAAGCTTCCTTAATGCAGATTTCAGAATTTTTATAATATTTTCATACCCTAAAATATATTCTTTCTCCAAGTTAAGGGATTAATAGCTGTCTGTAAAATTATTCAAATAATGAACAAGGTAAGGCATAATTTTAAATTACCCCCAAATCTTTTCTTGGAGCTTCATTCTTGAGATTATAAGAAAGTTTTCTAATAAACATTCTTTTAAGCCCTAGTTAATCATGTATGCGAACAGTGAGAAAGAATTCTTCATATATTTATTTCAAGATAATGAATAATTTAAACTTATAATATATCTTACTGTTTAATTTTTGTGCCTAAAAGCAACCTGTAATAGTTAAATATACCGACTACCCATTAAACGTATATAGTATTCTTTAAATTTAATTCCAAATCAAAATATTTTTTAAATAAATTTAAATAAATTAAATTAAATAGCATTTAAAAAAAATTTGTCTTCATATTTCATACTAAATATATATTTTAAAAAAATCTGATTTGTAAAACTTTTATTTTTAGTTCGGCATCTATTTAACAAATATCTTTATCCCAATCCCATGCATTGAAAACGATGTTTTAGTAACGTTCTGCAGTTCAAAATGAAATTTGTCTTATAACATTTTCATATGCATGTTATATTGAAACGTCATTGAAACAAATTCATAAAATGCCGGCGTTTTTCCAGGCATATTCAACAGCAAAATGACTATTTGAAAGCTTTTTGGTGATTTGTCTAGACAGTAAATTTAAATGGTTTCAAACGCAACGTTTCATGTTAAGAGTATATTTAAAAATAAAAACTGATATTTGGTGTCGCATCAATTCGTCGTGCACAATTCATCGCGGAACAATTCATCGCACACAATTCATCGCAGCGTCAATACGTCGTCGTGTCAATTCGTCTCAACGAAAATGTTTGTGAAGGCTATGATGATAAAATACAGATAATTTAGTAAAATTATTTAATGACAATGTGCTTTTTAGATATAATTGCATGTAAATTGTTAGTTATAATTCTCTATATCTAAAAAACTAATTATCATTAAACATTTTTACTAAATTGTCTTTATTTTATCATCATAGCCTTCAAAAACATTTTCGTTGCGACGAATTGACGTCGCGAAGAATTGACGCTGCAACGAATTACGCTGCGATGAATTGTGCGCGATGAATTGTTCCGCGATGAATTGTGAGTGAGGAATTGACGCAGAACCCTGATATTTAAATATTTTATTACTTACCCATCATACGTAGTATAGGGTAAGTCTTGTAAGCGTTTTGAAATTCGAAAAACAAAATTTGACGGATTTACACGTTTTAGAGACGGGAGATTCCGAAAAATATATTTTTAGAAAAAACATTTTGCCGTCCGTTTGTGTGTGTGTCTGTAAGCGCTCTAATTTCCCGAACAAATTGAGATAGAGACTTGATATTTGGTATGTACTTAGTATGCAATAATGGGAAGAAACTTATTGATTTTCAGTAACCTGTATTATCCGGAACTAAAATTTTCGGGCTCCCGAAATATTCGTTCTGATAAAAGGTATATAAAAATTTTCGAAATTTTAAATATTATTTTAAAAAGTGAATATAAAAGTTTATTTTAAAGAGTGAATATAAAAGACAATAAAAAAATATAAATTTTGCATAAAGAATGAAGTCAATCGGATAATGAACTGCCGAGACATTTGTAATCTTATTTTCAACACTCTTCGATTTTTCATGACCCTGTATTTTATCCAAATTTCAATTCAAAGATATATTTCAATTGAAAATAAGACACTTAATCCGACGCAAGAAACCATTAGTTAATATGATTAACATTTTTGGAGCTATAATTATGTTTCGTTTACGCATTTCAGTAATAGAGCATTTAAAGTTTATGACGTCATCAAGACACGATTTTATTCGAATTGCAATGCATTTTATAAGTAGTTTACACTTGTTTTATTTTCATATTTTATATTATGCATATCCATGATGGGTAAGTATTACGGTGGCCACCAACGTCTAGTTTTTAGTTCGGCATCAATTTAACAAATATCTTAATCCCAATCCAGGCATTGAAAATAATGTTTTAGTAACGTTCCGCTATTCAAAATGTAACTGGTCTTATAACATTTTCATATGCATGTTATATTAAAAGGTCAATGAAATAAATTCATAAAATGTCGCCTTTTTTTTAGACATATGCAACAGGAAAATGAATACTTGAAAGCATTTTAGGGAATTTCCTAGACAGTAAATTTGAACGGTTTTAAACCCAAAATTGTTTTAAATTTTACACTTAGAAGTTAAACAGACAGTTCCAAAAATACATATTTTTTATATAGTTTAAACTACAGGAAACCATTTTTAATTCATAAACAAACAACACCACGCATATATGTGCATAAAAATATGGGTGATCCCGAATTCTTGGTACAAACTTTAAGGGTTGGTACAGGACACTGTAACAACCATTTATTGTATAGGAAACCAATTCATTTATTTAGTCAAAATTACAGGGTGCCTCACTATAAACCGAAGTCGTGTTTTCGTTCATATCTTTAACAGTAGTGAAAATATTTTGGCAACATTCGCAACGGACTCATCTTTGTATAACTTGTATGGTTGTTGTAAGGATTTCGTTAAAGTAGCTTCACTAATATTATTGTTATGAACGAAAAAGCGACTTCGTATTTTAGTGAGACGTCCTGTAATTTTGACTAAATAACTGGATTTCTGACCTGGTTTCCAATACATTAAATGGTTGTTACAGTATCCTGTAGCGACTCTTAAAGTTTGTACCATGAATTCGGGATTGTACTTGTCGATATTGGATGTTGTTAACGGAACTTCTTAAAGTTTTTAAATTTTAATATGCAGACCGCCCTTTAATTGTTAATCCATACATATTGTTAATTAGTAGAGATTATTTCCTATCTGCTGGTAGCTTTCGACTATATGTAGTTCTCCAAAGCAAGACGCGTTGTGGTTTTCTTTTTTTCGCTACTGTACATCACTGGAGAAGTTCATTTTTAGAAATTTCATTAGAAAAACAACCCGTGCCTGGAATAATGGATACGAATTTGTACACTGCAACGAAAATGCATAAATATACTACATACTTCGCCGAAAATCCATTCAGATTCGTACTTTTAACACCTTTTGTAAAATGTATATAATTTTTTGTTAAATCTTTTGTATTGAAATTACATCGAAAGACACACATTGTACATTATGTTACAACTATTTCTAAAATGTTTCTCAGTTCAGAAATTTTTATTTTCTTCCTAACATTAGTATACTGTGATTTGTATCACGAATCAGTTTTTACATATATATAAATTGAATAAGCTTCAAATACATCACACATGTAGGTTAAAGAAAGGCTTCTTAGAAGTTTTAAAAGCTTGTTAATGAAGATTTTTTATAATATTTTCGTAACCGGAAATATCTCTTTTGTTTCGTTAAATTTCCCTTTATAAATTACTTTAAAAAGACATAAAGCAAGAGTGGAGTTTTAAAACTCTCTTATCTGTTTTCTTGGGTTTTATTCTTCGACTTATAAAAGCATTTCACAACAAACATTCTTTCACGGCCTATTCAATCATGTATCGTTAGAGCACAAAAGAATCTGTTGTGAAATTCTTTGAGCAGTATACACAGATTTACATTTTTATAGTATGTGTTATACATTGGCGAAAAAATAAATAAAAGAACAAGTATAAAAACTCATGTAACTTAAATTATTTTGCAGCTAAAAACATAGAATTTGCGCAAGCTCTTTATTTTGTCATACCTTACATATCTACAAATTGCAGACTATCCAGTTTCTTCAAAAATTATATTTAAATAATAATATAGAAAATGTGATGGAAAGAGTTCCGTATCCTGTACCGCTTGGCAAAAATAATCCAGAATAGCACAAAAAAGGCCGTTTTAGCATCTTACAAAATTTTTATGTTAATTATATTTTATTTTATTTATAATATATTTATAATATATTTATGTTATTTATATTTTTTTATAATAATGACATAATATAATAAATAATATAATAATATATAATATATTATAAAATAATATAGTATTATATATTATATTATATTATATTATACACACAGTATATCCAAAAATTTCCCCGAGTGATTCTATAAACAAAAAAATAAGAACTGAAATGAAACTTTTGACCTACGTTTATTCGAAATAATCCCCGTTGGACTCAACATATTTTTACAACAACTGTGATGGTCACCAAAACTGTTTTGGAAGTAAAATAGTCGTTCGCAGTCGTTTGAGGTAGTTCCCTTTCGATGCAATTTCAAATTGGGGAACACAAAATAGTCACAAAAGTTTAAATCTGGGGAGTAAGGAGGATGGTTGAAATCTAGGGGGATGGTGGACCCCTTTAGAAGCCAGAAACTCCCGCACAATGATCGAATTGTGTGCTGGTGCGTTGTCGTGCAAGATCAACCAATTGCCTTGCTGTCGATACCGAGGACGAACTAAGCGTACTCGGGTCATATAACACTTCAACACTTCCAAATAGCAACGTCTAGTAATAATAGTACTTTCAATTTTATGTTCGTTCGTTGTTCGACCTTCGCGAGCTCCGACATGATCACGTTACACTGTTACAACAAACCGCATATACTTAGCACCACACAACAGATAGCAACGTGAAATTGTACCGTTTTACAAGACGAAGTGTAGTCATGCTTTCGACATCATCTGCGGACACACAGCGCCATCTATTGGCCAATAATTTACCCAGTCCGGGAAAGTTTGGGACGAACTGTGTAAAAATATTATATTATATTATATTATATTTATACATTTACCAAATTATCTTAACAAACACCGAAAGATCGCAACAACCCCATCGAAATATTTATCACCAAATTTTCCGTCACAGATGTGGGACTTTTCCCAATGGCATTGAAAATGGGGTAGGGGAAAGTTTGTGTTACTTTCTACAACTTTTTGTGAGTACAGAAAAATATTTATAAGGCATGTGGACATCCCTGACCTACATCCCTGAGCACTACAGCCTACCAAGCTTACAGTCTCCTATTACAACAAAGTTAAATAGAATCCTTGAACTGGCAAACAAAGAGAACTGTAGCAAACCACTTCACTGTTAAAAATTTGCAGCCAACTGTCCAGTCATTTAACCGTTTTTGTAGAAAACGGTTACATAACCGTAATTCAACTATATTCTGACCGTAAAATGAGCAACAATACGGTTAGAATATAGTTAAATTACGATTATGTAACCGTTTTCTACAAAAACGGTCAAATGACTGGACAGTTGGCTGCAAATTTTTAACAATGTAGAGAGCACTGCAGCGATGCCAACAAAACTACAGTCAGGTGGATCACAATCAAGCTGTGATCAGGCGATTTCCGCCGCGCTACCAGGTACTAACTCCTCAGGCTAGGCACTCATGCCTGGCAGGTAAGGGACTGGTTAGCGGTATAAAAAAAATTGGTGGTGCTGGTGCTGTACTGTAAAAAAAAGACAACTATTTCATAATCTAATAAAGGACATAACCTCAAAAAAAAAAAAATGCAATATTTGTTTCCATGTTATCCACGATTCCAAAAACCGTTTTTCATCTTTAGAAACCTCATAAACTAATATATTCTCAGTATCTAAATAATTATTTATAGAAATATAAAGTTGCTTTTGCTGCCATGTGTTTTTGGAATAGTGTATTAATCAGTTTTCTCATCCTGGAATATAGGTTTTACATGTTATCCATTTACATATTCAACAAACATTTTTTACAGGCAAACATGATAAATTAACAGCATTAACATTAATATTAAAATTTATATTATTTTGTTACTCTTGCATGTACTGCGGTTTGAGAAAACTGATTAATACATTATAAAAACTGTCCGGAAACGTTTCTGAAAATCGATGACAGCAAAAGAAAGTTTATTTTTATTAATGATTCTTAAAATCTCAAAAATATATTGGTCTTTGAGATTTCTAAAGATAAACAGCGTTTTCGAATTGCGGGTAACTGTATGTTTTCATACGTGATTATATTATAACAATATTCCGGTGTGAGACTTTCGCACTGCAGTCTAATATTTTTTAAATGTAGGTTTAAACTTTTAAAGAAAAATTAAGAATAAAAATATCTGCAAACAACATCAGTCAAAACAAAATATCATCTCATTTATTCCAACGAAGCTAACAAAAGGCACGCGCGAGAAAAAGAAAACAAAATTAACAATCGTATCTTAACTGCATTAGACGATGACGTCATCCGCGTCAGGAAAAATACGGGACAAAGAAAAGTAGATTAAATAAAAAATACAATACAATATAACAAAGCATACATTTTCGGCTACACGTGAAACTCCACTGATTCGATGGATCGATGGTGTCTTTTTCTTCTAAACATTTAAATTTGAATTTTTATTTTTAACCATAAATATAAAATAAAAATTTGCGAAGGCGTCCCAATTTATCTTTTTTGTACTGTTTTTTATAATCATTGTTGAATACGGTATAGTAAGGTATTTTTTTGTGGCAACACTGATTTGAGAAAACATTTCATTTATGAAAACAAAGCTGATTTAATTTTTTAATTAACTGAAATTTTTAATCGAAAAACATGTTTTAACTAAATGCGAGTGTACTATGTCAGAAGCCTGTTCAAAATCCTTTGATATGGTATCCCATTCGGCGTTCTGCGTTTTGTATTTGTTCAGAAAAATGGATCTCGACAACAGAAGTAATATATGGGATTTTCGAAGATTAATAAACTTTTTTTTTTTTTACAGTGTGTTG
Organism: Maratus michaelseni; assembly: GCA_963931845.1. NCBI lineage: Eukaryota > Metazoa > Arthropoda > Arachnida > Araneae > Salticidae > Maratus > Maratus michaelseni. The sequence continues at coordinate 205,642,085 of OZ007595.1, forward strand.
TTATGTCCGTTAAAATAAAATAATTTTTGTAGGTTTCAGAAATTAAAAAATGGATTATTTATTTTCAAACGGAAATCACCATTGATTTTACAAATATTGAAACTTAAATTCGATAAAAATGAAATTAATCTCATTATCAGTAACCCTTACAGCAATAATTTCAGGTCCCTACACAAGATCTTTCTCAGTGATGCGAAATGCTGATTTGTAAAGGTCGTTCTGAAAGAAACTGACAAAGAATTAACAATTTTTAACTGAATGCGGAAATCTGGGAAACCAATCACTTTGACAAATATATATATATATATATATATATATATATATATATATATATATATATATATATATATATATATATATATATATATATATATATTAGTTTAATATTAAAGTGGAGTGTTTCTGAAAGTTTTTCTGAAAACTCTCGTTTTTTTAAGAAAAAGAAAAAGAAAAAGAAAAAAGAAACAAAAAGAAAAAGAAATTTTTTAATAATTTAACATATAAGTACACGGCCCGGGAAGATTTCCTCTACATTTACAGCCGATAGCTTAAATATTAACTTTCTCACAATGCCTTCCAGTACGAAAATCACCATTTGAAGAAAAACGCGTTTTGGAAGAGATTTTGACGTTTCGTCAGACGACATAAACAAATCCTGTAGAAGCACAGAGAAAATATCTTCCAGTGTGTGTGATTGATTTTTATCACAAGGAATCAGCTGCTGATTAAACTTGAACATAAACTTAAAAGTTCAATAGCAACATAATAATTCTGTCGCAGTTAAATTCTGCATATGGAAAAAAACGCACAATTGAAATTTTTTATTGTTTTTATACCAGTGGATATTGGAATATCACCCTGATGATCACCCATAACTGAAAATTCAACTAATAAATAGTAAACAGAAATATCGGTAATTTAGACATTGCCGCTACAATAATTTTATGTAGTTCTTTTTTATTTAAACTAGATGGAACCCGTCAAAATTTGACGGCAAAAAACTTGATAGTACCATAAAAATAAAATTCATAGCTGCTTTAAAATGTTTGAAACTTTTGCAGAATAATTCAAATAAATAAAAAACCCACTTTGAATTAAAGCTAGGTTGAAGAACAGCAATTGGCTAAGTTTCACTGGCACATGCACTCGCGGAATTTCTTTCATCTGACACATTTAGCGCTGTTGTGCAAGTAAATGGTAAGTGCCCCCTTGGGGAGGGGGAAATGGCGGGATGGACCAAGGAGATGCATAACATGAATAAGCAGTCAAAGACCTTTCAAATGATATGTAACGTAAAGTAGGGGATGGACACGGAACATGCATAATATGTTTAAGTGGTCACAGACCTTTCCAACGATATATAACATGAGGGTTGTGTGCAAAATTTAGAAAAGTACCTCTTTGGGAGAGGAGGACAAAGTGGGGTACTTGATTGAGATTCACCGATCGATCGTGGAAAAGACGCAAAGTTCATCAATCTGTCGCGGAAAAAACGCTAAGTTCGTCGATCTGTCACCAAAAAATGCAAAGTTCGTTGATCAGTCGTGGAAAAAAAGCAAATTTCGTCGATCGATTGCAGAATAAACACAAAGTTCGTCGATATGTCCCCAAAAAACGCAAGGTTCGTCGATCAGTCGCTTAAAAAACGCAATGTTCGTCCATCTGTCGCAGAAAAAACTCAAAGTTCGTTGATCTGTCACGGATAAAACCACAAAGTTCGTCGATCAGTCGCGGAAAAAACACAAAGTCCGTCAATCGGTTGCGGGGGAAAAAAATCACGAAATTTATCGTTCGGTTGCAGGTAAATTAAATAATGCAAATTTCTCCAAAAATGCTGAAATTTTTTGGGCGGGAGGCTCCCGCTCATGATCTTTTTTGGGCGGGATTTCAAAAATTTCGGCGCGAATCCCGCCCTGATAGGTATAGTTTTAATCTGAAATAATATACTGAACTTGAACTAACTTTTGAAAAATCGGGTTAACCCAAATCCAACTTGCAGAAATCTACACTCAGTCAGAAATCGACTCGAACCATAAAGACAGTTAACCCAACTTGCAACAAAAATAATTATTGCCGAGAGAGCATTTACCCTCTCTCCCTGTGCTGAAACTTTTCAGAAACTTTTCTGATTTTTTCTTTTCTCAGAAATGCTGTAGTCATTTTGTCCCCCAATTTTGCCCTTTACAATTCAGCCAATGAGTGGAGGGGGCCAAAGGAGCGTTCCTCATCACAAACGAAAGATTAGATACGTTCGTTTGATGTCGTTGTTGAAAATTTATGGATTTCTATTATTAAAGTAATTTTTTCATTTTACCATATTTATTTTCTTTTTGTGTTGTATGTATTTTGCTACTTTGAATTTTTTTAAACTAACCCTTTTTTTTTTTTTTTTTTGGAGAGTGAGAGAGAGAGATTTAGTAATTTGGTGACACGAAGTTCCTCAAATTCTTAAAATCCACAAATCGTTTCCAATGTAAACAATGAAATTTACAATTAAGTTGCAAGTGCAAAATTTCAGTTTTTTTAAAATTTTCATGTCATTCTGTACACATTTTAATATGTCATTCTGATCATTATACATATTTAGTTATGCATTATTAATTATTTACTTGACCTTTACTTTTAATATTTTAAATATTTCAAACTTACAGCTGAATGTAATTATTAAAACATTTGAAATACTGCATTCGAAAAATGAAATTTCAGCTTAGAAACGCGACAATTACTATTAGGTTAAAAAAATTTAAAGTAGAAAAGTATTTATGATATAAAAAGAAGAAAAAAAAATACACCAGAATTTATCTGTATTACTAAAGCGGGAGAAATGATTTTCTGTGCTATACGAAAAGATATCCAAATAACTCAATCATGAACATAGGTATCGGTTTCTATGTTCATGTGCACTCAATCCAAACTTGAAACTTTTAAAAAGGTCATTGAATGAATGAAATTCATCTCTGCCTTTCACATCCAGAAAACTTGCTGTGTCGCCAATTATGTTTATATTTTATATGTATATAAAAAAATAATAATTCAGGCACTTTTCCGTTATACGGACACCATTGTCGCCAAACATACATACATATACATACATTTTGGCATAGCGTTCGTATAACAGAAAAGTACTAAAGTTCATGGTTTAAAATCACAATAAAATATCATGAAATTTATTGATTAGTTGTGGGAAAATATCGGGGAAATAATGTGCTTTTCGTGAATTTTTTGTTTTGTTAACAATGTGGTTAGAGAGCCAGGGAGAAATCCAGAAAACTTGCTGTGTCGCCAATTATGTTTATATCTTATATATATATATAAAAATAATAATTCAGGCACTTTTCCGTTATACGTACACCATTGTTGCCAAACATACATACATACATACAATACATTTTGGCATAGTGTCCGTATAACCGAAAAGTACTAAAGTTCATGGTTTAAAATCGCAATAAAATATCATGAAATTTATTGATTAGTTGTGGGAAAATATCGGTGAAATAATGTGTTTCTGCGAAATTTTTTGTTTTGTGTTGTTGTGTTTAATTGTAAGCATTCATTATAATTTTCAGTGCATTATTAAATTGAAATTTTTGTTTAAAATATGTAAACAAAACAGTGACCAGAAACCTGCACAATTTCTAATATAGATAGATAGATAGATAGATGCATGCATGTAGTACTTTTAATTATTTGGTAAAAATACTGTGATCGTCTCTGAGAAAACCTGAATTTAACCTAAAAGTAATTGTCGAGTGTTTAAGCTGAAATTTCATTTTACGAATACAGTATTTCAAATGTTTTAATAGTTACATTCAACTGTAAGTTTGAAATATTAAAAGTAAAGGCCAAGTAAATAATTAATAATGCATAACTAAAAGTAATTGTCGAGTGTTTAAGCTGAAATTTCATTTTACGAATACAGTATTTCAAATGTTTTAATAGTTACATTCAACTGTAAGTTTGAAATATTAAAAGTAAAGGCCAAGTAAATAATTAATAATGCATAACTAAAAGTAATTGTCGAGTGTTTAAGCTGAAATTTCATTTTACGAATACAGTATTTCAAATGTTTTAATAGTTACATTCAGCTGTAAGTTTGAAATATTAAAAGTAAAGGCCAAGTAAATAACTAATAATGCATAACTAAATATGTATAATGATGAGATTTTTTTTTCTTGAATTATTCAGTGAAACTCGCCTCATAAATGTACGCAAATAATTCACATCAAAATCTTAAAATAACAAAGTTTTCTTTCGTGTTTAGCTATGCTTAATAACCAAAAAAGCTTGATTAATACAAAAAGTATTTGGTAAAAATACTGTGATCGTCGCTGAGAAAACCTGAATTTAATCATATCACACAGAATTACATATTAAAAGTTTAAAATTAGTTTGTTTACATCGGAAACGATTCGCGGAATTTCGTGCCACGAAATCTCTCTCTCTCTCAAAAAAAGGGTTAGTTATAAAAAATTCAAAGTAGTAAAATACATACGACTTAAAAAGAAAATAAATACGGTAAAATGAAAAAATACCTTAATAAAAGAAATCCATAAAATTTCAACAACCGAACAACCAAATGGAATCGTAATACACATACGCTTCTAGAGAGAGGAAAAAGCCTTCACATCATTGGCTGAAACATCGCGTCTGAAGATAGTAAAAGACTCTAGCTGATTAGCTGAATGCTCGCGCATGCCTATAAAAGGCATTTTTGCATGAAAAACTAAAAAGCAGGTTAGCTTTAAGTATATGGATGATGCTTTGTAAAAACCAAATACAACGTGCATATACAGTGTGATTCATAAATATCGATACAATAGGCTATCGCTTTAAATATTACCCCTAGGCACTTCCAGTTGCAAAGTTTGATAAAAAAAAAGTGCAAAATTTGATGAGATAAGTTGCAACTCCATGGGGGGTCTATTCTAGAAAATACAAAAATTAAATTTTTATACGGTCCCCGTAGGATAAAATTTCCAAATAGAAAAAATTTCCTTATCCATTCCTGAATTAAACAAAAAAAAAATCCATCTTGATATCTGAAAAATTCACAGAGATATTAAAATTCAAAATTCGTGACTTACACCACTTAAGAGCCTACGCTAGTCACACGAAGAAACACTCAAGCTAATGTGAAGTCTATGGGAAGGTTCTTGCGTGATTTCTCGCATTTTAATATTTTTAAATGATTTTTTTTTGCAAAGGATAGCTGAGGCCGATCCCTAACGTTGTTAGTTTTTACTTTTTTGGTTACAGTTTTTTTATAAGCGGACATTTTCAATTTTATAACCGGTTGGAACCGGTTCTAAAAGTGAAAGTACTCTTATATAAGAAAACTGGAACCAAAATCGAAACAGTAAAAACCAACAACGTTAGAGATCGACGTCTGCTATCCTATACAAAAAAAAAAAAAAACATTTAAAAATATTAAAATGTGAGCAAATATAGGCTCTTAAGCATACCTCTGAGAGACACGATATCACTTCATTTGTAATGCAAGTTAGGCATCGACCATAAATTTACACATTATTAAAAGTTGATCCAAGACAATGCCTTAACATTTAGATATAAAATAACAGCGTATAGATTTTTGTGTTAAATTTGTTTGAGAAATATGCTAGAGGTCTTCATGAGCCCGAGCTTGGCGCCAGACCCATAACTTTAACCAGACCCATAAAGATATGTCACAGCACGGCCCGTATCTTTATTATTCTTAGGACATGTCGGGCCGGCAATAAGTTTTGTAAAAATAGTAATAGCGAAAGTGAAACTTCTTTTAACGGAATCATTCGAAATGTATTTTAATAAATTACACAGCAATATTTTCAAAAATCTACTTTTAGTTATACAGCTTCAAAAGTTATGATGTTTTTGAAACTATTTTTCATTTATTCCAAACGACATTGTTTTTTAAAAATAAATCTTTATTCGAATGTAATTATCTAAGAGTATAAATAATCATTAATCACCTGTCTAGATAATAAATTAAATAAAATTAAGTGCATCGCCCATGAAAATGGTTTTAACAGTGTTTCGCCCGTAATTACAGGCAACTTTTAAGCCTCGTGTAATTGCACTTTTAAGGGGGAAAATATGAAGTTGTCAGGGCTAAAAATATGAAAAAACTCGAAATCAACATGTTAAAAACTCTTGTTTAAATCAACTGACACATTTAATAGTAAATAAAGAAGGTGAGAATGGCAAAAAATAAACTAAATCAGAAATTGAAGCTACAGGAAGGAGTTACTCACCTGGAAACTTTTAAAAAGCATTTAAACGTTCTATTAGGAGCCAATCTTTCTTTAAAACTTTAAATGCATTTTTCTGCATCATAGGTTTTTTTAAAGCATTTCTCATCTTTAAATTGATATAAGTCAATAACCGTTAAAGATAACTAAAGATAAGTTCGAACAAGAAAAGATAAGTAAGATAAATAAGTTCGAACTTGGAACATATCATTTTCTAATATTTTACTTACATTTTAATTCGGCAAATTTGAAAACAAAATATTTACTTTTCAAAATATGATTTGTTTAAAATAAGTTGCATCTTTTTTTTAAATTGCTATTTTTAATTTTTTAATTTTTTTTTGAATTAATAATTTTTAAAATGCTGAATCAAAATTAAAATTTATATATTTCTGTTTAATTAAAAGAAAAAAAATTCAATTCGACAAATAATATTTCACGTTATAACAATTTTAAGCCATATTATCCGTATTACCCGTATATTAACCTCTGAATTTTTTGAAAAAAAAAAAAAAAATAGAAAAAAAAATTGTGTAAGAAGTTTTATGATGTGATTCTGTTTACAAATTATATAGTTAACCATCACAAAAAAATTCAAAATTCTAATTTTATAAATAAATAAAAAATAAATTAATGTTTCCCAGACACCTTACAGTAACATTGTTTCTTGAATTACACGGACTTCAATTTGCGTCTGATCCCTTGAAACCTCATGAATTATTAAAACCGACATATCTCACTGAGTTTTGCAGATATCAAGATGAATTTTTTTTGTTTACTTCAGGAATGGAAAGGGAAAAATTTCCTAATTGAAAATTTTATTCTACGGGGGCAGTATAAAAATTTTATTTTTTTATTTTCTCAAATAGACCCCCCATGCAGTTGCAACTTATCTCATCAAATTTTGCACTTTTTTTATGAAATTTTGCAATTGGAAGTATGTGCCTAGGGACAATATTTAAGGAGATAGCCTATTGTTTCGATATTTATGAATCACACTGTATATATTTCGTATTAAAATATTCTTGAAAAGTTAATTATACATTATTATTACGATTATTAAAAATTTATAAGTAGAAATATAATGCTTTATTGGTTTCCATTAAATTGGGCGTAGTCAAAACCTATCCAATCTCTCCTTTTGTTACATGGGCAGCAGTGTATTACTGCTTATTTTACTGTCTATTACTGTTAATTTTACGGTATAATACTGTTAGCTGGGATGCTAGTATTATACCATAAATCAACATTTTTTTTTTTTTTTAGTGTAGTAGCTTTTTTTTTTAATTCACCTATTGAAATCAATTTGTTTATCTATCTTTCCATGATCCAAAATCTGCTCAACGCGATAACTTGCGAAATACTGAGCCAATTCGATCCTAATTGGTGCATTGAACCAACGTACAATTACACAATTTGTTAACAATTGGTACTTTAAACCAATGTACAATGCAAGATCAATACAATTATTGATCTTGCCAGTTGAATTAATTTGTTAAGTAAGTATGTACCTCTTATAGTGCATTTACATGGACACAAAAACGCAAAAAACATGTAAAAATTATCATCCTAATAAGGTACGAGATACCGAACCAATACGAATTTTATTTCTACAATGTAATAATCTGGAATGTATCTTGAATGAGTTCGTTAATCAGTATATAGGTCTTAGAGTTCAATTGCAGCTACACAGAAGAGTTTCAATTTGTTTAATGTGTATTAAGTCTTACGTATGTACTTAAATTGAAAAAAAAAAGTAAGAAATAAAAAACAAAGGACTTTACCCTCTTTTCCAACTATGCTGGAAGGATTTGTTTTTATGTTTCATTCTGAATTTTTGCCGTCGTATTATGATCTATATGTAAAACAGTAAAGTTAAATTTTTTAATATCAGATGTAGGTATAAAATACAATTTTCGATATTTCAATTTTGATTTTAAAAAAAAAAACTAAAATAACTGATATAACTCATGCTCTTTCAGACAAAACTTTACTCTTTTTAAAATAGTATTATGACTATTTCCTTACTTTGACAATTTTAAATAACTTGTTTAAAATTTTCAAAATGATTTATATAGAACTAATTGTACTAAGCGTTACATTTAACTTTTTTTGTCGTCATAGAATTATCTCTGTGTACTTTAAAAAAAAATTACACGATTGTCAAAAAATACATAAATTTACCCTTTTTTAGGTATGTTTAACTTCTGTATAGAAGTATATGTAATGTGTCATCAATTCTAATTACTCAGCCTAGTGTTTTAATGTAGAAAATGTATGAATTTACCTGAATTGGCATGTTATTGTAAATTACACATTTGACACAAAAATCTGTATATTTTGCATATTATACAAAAAGTTATGTATCTTCCATAAAACGCAGAAATATGTGTAAGAACAGAATATTACACAGAAATATTTGTAGGAATATTACACAGATATATGTTTACTCATACGCAAATTACAGATTAAAATATGTATTTAAGACTTACCAAATATTTCTTTACACATTTAGGTCATGTCACCTAAATACACAGGACAATGCGTATTTTAAAATTTACGCACCAGCCGTGTATTTGACCATTTACACGAAACTTTAGACACATAGACAAATCGTTTTGTTATCATCAGAATACTTATTTTAAAGTGTAAATTTTCCCATTTATTATTTACAGTGTAGTCTCGTTATTGTTAAGAAAATGAAATACTTTACAAGGAAAAACGTATCTTAAAATTAATTATTCATTAATTTGTAAATTTGGTATTTTTAAAATTAAATTGAAATTTTCCTTAAATAGATTTCATTTAATATTTTTAAATAGATTATTATTGTTTTATTTTAATACTACACCAAGTAAGCAATATTTTGGATATCAGAAAGTACATTTTTATTTGTGATCGATATCTCTTTAAAAATAAAAACTGATGAACGAACATATAGCAAAAAAATACGTATATTAATAAATAGACATAAAAGTTTTATTTTTTTCATGTGAAAAAAAATTAAGAGCCCACAAAAATAAGAATCCGAACATATTTATAAAAAACGTGGAAGTATATTGTTTGCTGTGTGCGAGAAATAAAGATTTTGTATAAAAATATAGTAGACGCAATACAATTAGTCTGAGCAAAAAGGTACATAAGAATTCTCAAAAAACAATGGCTTTCACTTACATTTACTTTACTCATAAAAAACAAACAAAATGTTGCTGACAAGTTTGTTTGTGTTCCCTGAAGGAACTAACTGCTTTGAAAAAGTAAAAGGATGAGGTAATCCATCTTACGTTTGTCTAAAAAAAAACAAAGAAAACAGTACCGTTTAGATAAGATAGTAACAATTTTGATGGAATAAAATACACAGTTATTGTGGTATTAAATTTTACCTTAAAAATTTAAACTTCTCAGAATTTTACAGTTGCAAAATTTAATTTTAAGTAACGCTTATAATCATGTACTCGAATTCTGGTGAACTGTTATTTCTAATTAAGCATCAATGTGAAATTGTGTTTTTTAAATGGTGTTACAAATACTACGACCGAAAGTTTATATAAAAGCGGCTACTCTAACGTGGCGCGAAAATAAGACTGAATTTCTAGCTTACCCAAATTGAAAAGTTTTAAAAGCATTTAAAGTTTGTACGGGAAAATATTTAGAGAAGGAAATAAACAGTATAAGAGACATTAAAGTAGAAAACGGTTTTTCATTACCCATCATTAACAAACTAATATATGAATTTGGTCATCGGGAGGGTTTTATTTGAGCAGATCGTAAAGAAATGAGATATAAAAAATTTAGCTACATTCCTAATTTGTTTGAGAAATTAAGATATGCCGTGTTAAAACGTGACATAAATTTGATAGCCTGCCCCACGAAAATTGAAAGAGTTAATTTGCACTAAAATAGATCCAATACCAAAGAATGATATAGCTGGTGCATACACTATCCCTTTTACAACCAACATCAATAATACAATGGAATAAATAGGCATGACAAACAGGAAATTTGGTGAAAGAGTAAAAAAATATACAGCAGATATTAAGTTTGGCCACCCGTCTACTGCTTTATCCCGTTTAAATTGTAAACAAAATATTGTAATCGATTTCAATCAAGCAAAAATCATTTATCCATCATCCAATTACAATACATCAGTTATCAGAGAATCTATAGATATTTTATGTAAAGGAGATCAAGTTTGCAACGATACAGTATCATACAATATACCCAATATATGGTTTAATGTCCTAAATATTAGAAGATAAAGTATATGACCCCCCCCCCCTCCTTTTGTTTTCGCATAGTTCACAAAGTTGCTTACATTATCATTCAGGGTATCCACGGAAACCAACTCAGATAACACCCAAGAAATAATGGACTTTTCCACCTCAAGGCGAAGCTGGAGTTCAGATGCGTAAGACGGGCAGTCAGTAAGAAATTTCGCTCCCTGATGATGGCGGCGATAGCCGGTCGAAAGTACTAGGACAGTTAAACAACTTTTTAACATATTTTTGTAAACATTTTTAACATCTTTGTGTCATTTAAATTGTCTTATCACCTGTTAAGTAAACGGTGAGATCTGTATGATCTCATATTGGAATTCTAGCTTACCGTTTGGCAACAACCGCAGTTTCAAGAGCGCCGATTCTGAGTGGTTCATTTAACGGTCATATGATCTATTCAGCAAATAAAAATTCAGAGACGGATTATTTTTTAAACACAGCATCATCTATCGGCTGATGTATCTGTTTTCAGCGATGTATATCATTGCTCCGTTTTATGGTTATTCGACGCATTCAGCAAATCAGATACGCAGTATTGTACTGTGCTTTTACACACAGCAGAAAGCGTGTTTACGCTTGAGAAATATTGTATTTTTTCACGTCGAACAAACTTTAGACGATGATTGTTGATTTATATGAACTATCTTCCTATCACGTAGTGTTTTTTTAAGTGAATTTAAGCCGTGCTGTATAATATTATAGGCGCAATGAGTTTTAAACTAATTGTGTTTCCAATTTCATATTTAATAATTTATGCCTATTCGTAGCACCAACTAAATGATTTTTTAATTGTGTTTTCAACGAAGCTTTCAATCACTTTATTTTTAATGAAGAAAACTTGTAAATTTTATATTTTAAAATGATTTGTGATAGTACTTATTCTGGCTAGAGTTCCTGTAAAAAGTGGCGAGCTTGGACCGCGTAGCGCTCCCAATGTGAATTGCTTCGCAATTCAAGTGGGGTGGCGAAAGTTAGCTAGCAGGAGGCTGAGCCACCTAGTTACAGTATATTACGATTACAGGATACTACGATTTCTAAAATTATCTACACATTAGTGTAGTCCCTTAAACGTCTATATTACTCACGCGCAGACGTTCCGCAAACAAATGTTAAACCAATGGCAGAGTTCTTTTTTCGTTTAAATTTCAATATTTTTAAATGTTTTCTGTTTTCACAAAATAGCTGAAATCGATCTCCTTCGGGTATTTTTTTATTTTTTGATGGCAAATATTTTTTAGGCTTTTTTATGCCTGGAATCTTTAGTATTCTTAAAACGTTTTGTGAAAATTGCAGCATTTTTCAAAAGATCATTTTGTTATCATAAAAAAAGGCCTTGAAATGCTTTTAAAAAATCGGAAAACGAAACTATCGAAATATCTTTATTTTCTATTTTGGAACCAGTTTCGAAAGTCAAAGTATCCTCATACAAAGACTGCAACCAAATTGGGAAAAGTAAGAAATTACATGGTTAAAAATCGACCTCAAATTTCTTATACGAAAAAAAATCATTATAAAATATTGAAATGTGAACGAAAAATTTGGAAATAACTCTGTCATTAGTTTAACATTAGCTTGCGAGTGTCTTCGTGTGACTGGTGTTGACTCTGAAGAAAAATCCGATGTGTTTATAAACATTTTTTGTGGCAATCGCATCGTTCTTCTGCCTGTAAAACTTTTCGAATTATTGAATTTGCATTTTTTTCTATCACTTTTGGATTACCAAGACGAAAGTCTTTTATCTGCCTTTCAAAGAATTGTTTGTATTCATTCTGCCATATATATATATATATATATATATATAATTATAATATCTATGAATTTCAAAAACATATCAAGTTCTAATATCATTCTACTAAAATCTTCAAAGAGATGATTAATGATATTGTGTAATCAGAATACCACATAGCTAATAATTAACTTGTGCAATCATAAAATTACCTTAGCATGTGCTTCAATGGTAATTAGCCAAATTTACTCATACCTGAAGAACAATTAAAAAGAAAGAGAGAGAAAGGGGAAAAAATTATAAATTGCAGTTGCTATTAAGTAAACACAAATGGATTAATAAATTAATTATGAACATTATTCAGTGGAAAAACTGGACCACAAGAGAACCAATCAAGAATTGGATATGAAAAAACATATGTGGATGTACTCGTCAGCTTGGCTGCACCCACATGTGTTTTAAAAATAATTCAGTATTTCATAATTCTACTGGCATGATGCTAAGAACAGTAGAATCAGCCAAGTATACTGAATTATTATCAGACAACAATTGGAAAAATTTAAAATTGGAAATATGTAAAATGTAAATAAAAAACCATTAAGAAATATATAATATATCACTTACAACGATTATCCTAAAATCTTTATAAATCACCACACTAAATTACCACCAGATATCATTTTTGAAATAATATTTGAAATTAGAACCCTTAAATTGTAGAAAAAATGTTTTACTCACAAGAATGATACAGAATCCTCAAAATATATCAACTTCTGCATAATGATCAATTCCACATGGCACGTATCAAACATGTTGACATTCGAGTCGAGTTGAGAGAAATGATTTGAAAGACAAGTTGAGAGCTCATTTTTTTAAAAACACAACTCGATCAATGACACCCCAACACAAAATGAATATATAATTACTCCATCTAATTTTAATTCCTGAAAGTAAAATTAATATACAAGCAAAAGCTCCCTCTATAGTTAAATTAAAAATAATATCTATAATATCATCAACTAACTAAAACGTAAAGTGTCGCCATCTGTTGGTATTATAATTATTCATAATTAATATTTAGTTACATATCCATATTATTATTAACATTATCACTTCATTAGTATTTCACTTCATTAGATTTAATCAATATATAAATTTTAATAAACAATACTTCCTTGTAGTTTTTACATTAAATTCGAATAAAATCCTACAATATGAATAAATATACACAGAATTTATTCATCCTGCACAGCATTTCAGATATTCTTAACAAGAGTATATTTTGTAAAAGAGATATTATTTTAAAACAAAGTGCTATGCTGCCAGCTGTTTTAAACCACTGATATATATTATAAACTTATAATTAAATTATTAATTTTTTATTGTTACTTCTACTTAAATATATTTTAGACTTGTTATTAAATAATTAATGTATTGTTTATACTTATACTTAATTATATTTTAGATTTCAGAGATTAATTTAATATCAAAGTAAATAATTATTATTATTACTACTGTGCTTCAATCAAATTTATGCTATGCAGTAATTAAAAATACTCATTAAATTTAATTTCATAGATAAAAATAAAAAACTATATATATATTTATACACTTTGCAAATAGATATGTTTGTGAGTTATAATAACCAATGTTATCCATGTATAATTTTATGTTTCATTGTATAAGTTAAATTATAAATGTATGAAAACTGCTCATCAAAGACACCCTAAACATATGTGATCGGCAACGCACAATCACATACTATACAGAGTGTATATAATGTTCAATCAAATTTTAAATTTCCTAATATGTTATAATTGTATTAATGTATGTTATAATTGTAATATTATATATATTGTTATATGTTATCGCACATTAAAACAAAAATTTATTACATACAGTGTTAATAATTAAATGATATAATAAATGTTATTTAAAAGAGTTGATAATTGAATTTATCATAAAAATTGGATAACCATATATTTTTGCTTGATCTCGAATAAATCTAATATATATACTACGGTAAATGTGATTAATCCGGTGATTATGTATAATTACCGGTAATTATTCATAATCACCACTAAACTTGGTAAATTTGATAAATTATTGAATATTTATCAAATTTACTGGTTAGTTTATAAAATCCCCAACTCGTAATGTGGAATGTAATGAAAGTCCATAACTTTATCAAAATGCATTCTAGAGATTACTGTACAGCGAGTTTCATGCGCCCAGTGATGTTCAATTTTCGGTTAATGTGCGCGTAGCGTACTTACATAAATTACTGACCGCTGCTTAAATGAATTTCATGCATTCTAGATGTTGCTGTACAGCGATTCTCATGCGTTCAGTGACCTTTTTTTCGGTTAATGTACGCGAAGGTCACGTACATAAATTACTGACCGCTGTTTGAATGAATTTCATGCATTGTAGAGATTGCTGTACAGCGAGTTTCATGCGTTCAGTGACCTTTTTTTCGGTTAATGTACGCGAAGCGCACATACATAAATTACTGATCGCTACATGAATGAATTTCGTGCATTCTAGAGATTGCTGTATAGAGAGTTTCATGCATCCAGTGATGTTTTTTCTTGGTTAATATACGCGAAGCGTACATACTATTTGAAAATATTCATTTTTTGGAATTAAGACCACGTTACTCTACCGAACGTATCCGAACTTATTACACCCTCTATCCGAACTTATTACATTCCCCATTACCAGTTCAGGATTTTATAAACTAACCGACAAATATTCAGTAATTTATCACATTTACCAAGTTTAGTGGTGATTATGTATAATGACCGGTAATTATACATAATCAGCGGATTATTACATTTACCGTAACACACACACACACACACACATATATATATATATATATATATATATGGGTGTGTGTGTGTGTGTGTGTGTGAGAGAGTGTGTGTGTATTTTATAGCCAAATGGTAATCTAACCAAGCTCTTCTTTTTAATTGTTAGCATCCCTATTCTAATTCATACTTAGTACTTTACTTTCTATCTAACATGAAAAAACTTCTTATCTAACATGAAAAAACTTCTAAACAAGGTAATGTACTAGAGTGAGTGGTACCGTTGAATGACTTCGATTGTATGATTTTTAAAACCTTAAATCGGATTCTTTCATAAATTTCTTTATTGACTATGTGCTTTTGATTTTGTAATTATATTATTCAGATATAGTATTATGCAGAGCGTCGTAAAACCATCAGTGCAATCATTGAAGAATAATAATACACATTAAGACAGACAATATTCGTGTAGAAAAACAAGGTGGAAAAATTGCGAGTATAGTAGAAATTATTTTTTTTTCTTTAAGGGACTACAACAGTTTAAACGTCTGCTGCATGGTCATAAGTTAGGAAAATTCAGAGGGTTTTAGTAACAACGTAAACTGTCGGAATAGCATGTAGGTTTAATATATTATGTCGATACAGATGGTCTGTCGTAAAATAAATAACTGTAATGCCTGCAAAACTTTAATACCTGATAATTTTACCTATCAGTTCAAAGCAAGCTGGTATAATAAAATTAGAAGACATTAAAATTTTTCCGGTGTTAAAGGTATTAAAATTAGGTATCAAAATACGACACAACTTTTGCATCAACCTAATACTTATTCAGTTAAATTTTGAAAATGTTTCGTAGTTTTTTTTTCATAATAAAAAAATGGTACTTCGACCTTGGCTTCCATATACACAAGAGTGCTCTGAAAGTACAGTGTCTGCTGTCCGCTTGCACCGAACCTTTCTAAATCATCAAAATATAAGAAAAAAAAACTGAATTTAATAAATCTTTAGCGTAGTCACTATGGCGTAGCGTAAGATTTTTCACAGTTTAAATATTTGTTAAAATGGTGGCAATTTTCAAAGTAAACAATTTCGACTCCATAAAAAGGTTCTTGAAAAAGTGCTTTAAAAAATTCGGGAAAAGAAAGTATCATAATAATCCTACGTCGCGCCATAGAGAATTTAATTCTGAACGCTTGCATTAAATTTTAAAGGAAATCCGTTGAGCCGTTCTCGAGCAATATAAGCGGTCAAGTCTAAAAATGTCGTTTTCAGAAAAAATGCTTTTAAAATTTTAAGTTTTCTTTAGTGGTAATTAGTTACAGCGGCGTACTATATGTCGCTGTAACTGTTATAATAATTCAAATTTCAGAAAATCAATTTTGGTATATAGTCTATAGACACAATAACCTTCTGCTATAAGCTATCAGAAAAATTTAAAAATAAATATTTCGATTGTTTTGAAAGTTTCAAACTGGTGTATCCCATTAAGAGATGAGGGCAGACTTTGTAACTGCACGTCGTTTATAGAAAATTCTGGTTTGGAAAACTCGTACACTGTAAAAAAATACAAATGTTTTTTAGTCTACGAAAATATACTACAATGTACAATAACCTCTTCCGAGGTACCCCAGATTAAGTTTTAAAAACTTCAGAAACCTATATATAGGGTGTTCATAATTAAACGACCCGATTTTAAAGTTGTCGACAGACGAAACTATTGTTCAGAAAGATGTGAAATTTTAATGAAGACATAATGAAGGGACGGGAATTTGTTTGAATGAAAAAAAAAGCAGTTACAAATATCGCCGCCAGAAACTGTTTCCTAATGAATGTGATTTTTGGCTTTGGGGCATTTGAAACATCCGGTAAGTCGTGATAATCCAAGAACTTTACCTGATCTTAAAGATAGCATTTCACGACATGTTCTTAGCATTTCCCAGAACACACTGCTGTCAACTGTGGAACATGCTATCTTACGATTTCAGATGGTAGCTGAAAATGATGGCGGTCACTTGTTTTTTGTAGTAAAATTTGTAAACTATCGTGAATATGTGACAAATGTGTAATTCATTAAAAAATGCCCTCTGTCGACGAACTTGTGAACTAATTTTGTTGTTGTTAAAAATTAAAAATTATAAAAAAATTAAGAATTCCAACAAAAAAATTCCATTCCTTCATTATGTCCCCTACAAAATTTCACAACTTTCTGAACGATAGTTTCGCCGGCCACCCTGTATTTTTGCGATTTAAAGAACATTTATAACCATCTTTTGCTGCCGCCTTTTTTTAAAATGTTTCCGAGAAATTTTCATAGTGTATTAATCAATTTTCTCACACCGGAATATCGGTTTTTAGTATGTTTTCAATTATTCTCTTGAGTTTATACACAGAACAATAATAAAATAATATTAATTTTATTGTTAATGTTAATGCTATTAATTTATTATGTTTTTATGTAGAACATGTGTCTTAAAAATCGAAATGTTTATTTGATAATGGATACCATCCGAAATATCTGTATTCCGGGTTGATAAAACTATATAATACACTATAAAAACTACTCGGAAACATTTCCGAAAATCTGTGGCAGCGAAAGAAACAAGTAAGGATTTTTCTGAAATGTTTACAGACTTAAATTTGTAAACTTGTTTTGTTTTCTAAAATGTATTTATACTTTTTACTGAAATAATACGAAGAATTAAATTTTATATCTTATCTTCAGTATAAAATTTAGCCAAAGACTAAATTTTATCAGGCTAAAAAAGGGTAACCAATTTCTTTCAAACTGCAAAATCAAGAAGTATGAATCTATAAATTTTGAATAGTGGGATTTAATTTATATTAAAATGCTTTCATATTTCGATTTTGGTAGGGGTGGGGTGTTTGTTATGGCCAATTATCTGCGCAAGGGTTACAAGCTGAGGAGGGTGGTGAGGGCGGATAGCCTACCATTGTGTTTTTATAAAGGAACCTAATCCGTCTTTATCCACAGTTAGAATAAAACCACGAAAAACTCCGAAAGGTTAAACCGACGAAGGAGACAGGCTTTCGAGCACAGTACTTCTTGTCTAGAGTTGGCAGTTTGGCGTTTTATTATAATCAGATATTCCGAAAGAAGAATTCTTACTTTATGCAAACATTATATTTCTGACAATAAATAAAAAGAAATACTCTTAAGAATTTCTGAACTAAAAAAAAGCCAATCTAGTAACGCTGTTCCCGTATAACAGCATTGAGAAATGAACCTCTCTGTCGCTCCTGAGCCATTTAGATTTTGAAAAAAAGAGTTTATCTGGTAAAAGAATATAACAACGAAATACAATTATTTCATTTATTGAAATTATAAGAAGTGGGAAGGTAGCTAAAATTTAACTAATAAAATTGGCTTTTAATTAAAAAGATTGTATGTAAAATAAAAATGGAAAATTTGTGTATCCTTTTTCATTTTTGTAAAGTTTTTTTATTATGAATATTTATTTTCTTCCACACCAGAAATATTAACTAGGAAATTTGTTAAAATAAAAATTTCATTGTTAATGCTACATTAGAAATCTTATTATCCTTTTTGTGTTCTTGTTAAAGCCATTCGAAAGAATAGCTTGCTGAAATATAAGATTATGTACGAAAATTGTGGGATTCATTTTTGATGTTGTGGATTTCCTAAGCCGGGTTAGTTCAACCTAGCGCCCGCTATTCACCAGAAAATTCTTACAGAAATATTTGCCTCATTCAATCTCCGAATATATCTGATTAAATAAAGCAAATTTTTCTGTAAGAATTTTCAGGTGCATAGCGGGCGCCAGGTTGGACAGCCCTGTCCTTAGCTATTAATTATATCAGATTGGCTGTGGGGAAGTTTTTTTCGAATTGATTAAACTACATTGACCACTAAATATTAAGATAAAATTGGTTTTTTAATGCTCTACATTATAATATAAAAAAGGGATGACAGTTAAGGTTTATTTGAATGATCAAGTAGTATAATGTAGCATATTGCAGTATTAGTATAAACAAATGAATAAATAACCCAACAAATCGTTAAAGTACTGATGGCTGCTATAGATACATTAAGTATCTCTAAATTACAGAATGAAAAGACATACAAAATATTATCATTTCTATAAACCGTAACGGGAACTTCTTTAACATGAAAAATCACATAGACAGAGTGCAGCAATTACTAACAGAGTGAACTCATGAACATTGTTAACATTGGCTATACCAATATGAAAATTGGTGTAGAATCTATATTTATTGTACTATCATTTTTGGTGATTAAATGATGTAAAAGTAAATAACTTTTATGAATACAGTGGAACGCCGTATATTCAATAGTTAAAAGACCGGAAAATAGAAAAACGAAAAAGAAAGAAAAAAAGCGGGCATCTTTTACTGCTTTTCTGCAACGGTTGCCGAAAATGTATGAAAGTTCTATAAATTCAACCCCTTCGTGACGCTTTCGCAAATCCGCATGTCGCAGAGAATGATTACCTCGGCGGGGCAAGGAAGAATTTCCAAGTTAAGCCTAACCTATTGAAAATAATCGGTAAAGTGCAAGTTTTACTCGTGTACAAAACTTCCCGTACAATAAATTTATTAATTACTAACTGCAATATTACGAAAAAAAGTCATAAAAAAGTAGATAGTTAAACAAAATATCAGAACTGTTTAAACACAATATACTCGTATACGTAAAACAATACCTTTCATCATAATTGAATTCTACTGGAACAAAAAACAATGAATATTTCTCATTCTGAAACAAAGACTTTGTACAATGTTTAAACTTGAAATAATGCCGACCATGCTTCGGAAAGAGGTCGCAGAGTTGCTCACAAGAAATCACCTGTCAATCATATTCGACGTAACTGTAGACAATTTTAAGCCGATTTAATAAAAAAAAAATACAGTGGAACTCCAGATATACGTTACCTGAGTTGTACGTTTCTCTCAGTTATACGTTTCGACCCAGCGGTCCCGGCCGCTTGCCATTAAAACTTAACCAAGTTATACGTTTTCAGTTGTACATTTCCCTCAGTTATACGTTACGTTTTTGCGTCCTCGGCCAAAATTTTGTCTCATTTATGCATTTTGTAACCGGATGAGTATGATTTGAAAGATCTCACTCTAACTTAGGAGCTGCACTAAGGGCTTTTGACGTTGTAAAACGGTTCGTCAGTAGTAAAAACAGTAACGGTAAGGCGGCTGCATTATTTACAGAAAAGCAAAGTTTGTTGTTCAATGTCGGCACCGCTGAAAAGAAACAATCGAATATTAGTGATTAATTCTACAAGATTCAGTAAACTACTGAAATGTCTTTTGATAAAGGATTTACATGCCAAGGCAATTTCAATAATTTCTTTTAAGTACACGATGCACATACGGGTATTTGCGTTATCTACGCGGCCAAAATTATTTTATGTTATATGTCTAATCTAAAGGATACCAATTGAAAGAAAAAATACATTTATTAAATTTATAAAGACGATTTATTAAAATAAAGCACAAACTTTATTTTTAAAAACCTTCTTTCATCTTCGTCACTCTCTGAAGAATCATCACGAACATTGGTAAAATAAGAGCAAATGTTTCTGGCAAAAAGGAGTTCATCCTTCTTACTTTTACTTTTCTCATGCTACTTATCTGATGTTAATAGTAGCCGATTAAAAATATATTTGTTGCAATTTTCCCTCGAGATTTTTCGCGCGAAGTCTGGGTAGTAATAGCCTAAAATGCTTATTACGCGCTTCTGCTGTCTCTTCTGAAAGCTGCCCAATGGGCATTAATGCCTTTTTAATGATAACTGCACCATTAATTAATATTTTGTGCATTGTTGGAGTCATTGGATGCGACTGGTACAAATCTACATATAAACGAGCAGTATCTAATGCATATTTCTCGTATTTTTCCAGATCAATTATATGTCCATTTAAAAATGTCTCCAGTATGACTTTTAAGCGGTATATTAGGTCATAACTAATACCTGTTATGTCAAAAGCCAATTTGGGGTCTTCAGAAATCCTCCTACTTGTATTACCGTCATTGGTATTGCCAAAATTTGCATTTGGTATGTCTACCAGTAAACCAGTTTCTTCGCAAAATCTTTCCTGGATTTCGAGTTTTTTTCCAGTTCAATTTTTTCTCTGCTTCACTCTTCCGCTCTCTATATTTCTTTACTGGCAACATATAAGCCAAATCTAGAATGCTTTCAAAAAGTTTAATTCTAGCGTGTAAAATTGAAAGGCCAAACTTGACAGCTTCAGAATTAATATCATTTTGAATATTAATTTTGTTGAAGTCCTTAGAAGTTGCACCACATATGTAGCATCGACTTGTGGATTTTAACCACCTATGCTTAATTTGCGATGTAAAGTGTACGAAATTGCGTTTTTAGCTCTCAATTTGGTCTTCTGTGTAACCTTCACCCGATATTAGTTGATATTTTAAGAAAATTAATTTATCTTCTAAATTGGACAAATAAAAGCTCTGCATTCGATCAAATAAATATGTACGGGTCACAATCCTTACTCCCGAGGCACCTTGTGAACCTACAATAAAAATATTTTCTTTTGGAATGCTATTTACGATAGTCAATTTTTTTTTTTATTTGGTAAAAAATAGTTCAAAGCGCCAACACATACACATCCGCGCTTTTCCGCGGCAGATTCTTTGATTTTTTACAACTTAAGGCTTCAAACTTTCGATTCAGTTAGAAATTATAACAGGATGTGACTGGATAGTACAACAAACACTCGATTAAGTAAAATAGTTTAGAAATAATCTTACTCTAATATGAGGGTACCTTCAAAGTACAACAACTAAATTTCAGAATGATAAAAAATAAAATATATATATTAAAGTTTTGCATTATTACCTGTTGTATTAGGATCCAACACAAACACTTTCAAAATAAACGTAAAATAATAAATATTTCACTGGAAAGTTAATGTTTTTACACGAATGCCGAGAACAGACACACACAACAAGTTGAACGGTCGAATTTCGACTAAAGTTGAACGAGTCGCGTGCACGGAGGAAAGATGGAAAGGGTTGGGTATTGTTCTCGAAACTGTCCCCTAACTCAGGTTGTCGTTCTTTTTCACGCCCTTAGTACTTTAATAATTTGACTTTTGGCCGCGTAGAACGTTCAAATACCCGTATGTGCGATGTGTATTAAAAATATTTTTAATAAAGTTTAATAAAGCTTTTTTTAAAATAACTTCATGTATACTTTTCTTATGTACTTGTTTCTACTCTGTTCCATTTCCGAAACTTTATGTCATGCGTGCAGTAATATTTAGGAAACTTTCGTTTTCGATATAAAAGATAACTGGAAGTCCTCAGCGGAACAAAGCTTTTAGGATATATTTAAAAATGGTTTCGGTAGACCATTAATTGAGTTGTACGTTTTACTGAGTTATACGTTTTGTTTTCCGGTCCCGAGCAAAACGTATAACTGGAGTTCCACTGTAGTATGCTCAACAACGTGAAATTTTCTGATTCATTTTTTTAACATAAAATTATGATAATTACAGGTATAGTTATTGAAGTGATTTGTAATCGAAAAGTTTTATCATTACAAATGAATGAATTACATATTCAGATAGAAGCGATTGTTGTCTCAAAACTACTGACTTTTAACGTTTTGAATTATTCTATGAATTTTTTTTCAATAATTGCCTTCAATATTTGATTGTAATTAGAATAAAAAACGTTCACTATTTATCACCATGATTCGCCTGACATGAAACAAGGGCCTGGTACACTTTTTTAACATGGCATTGTGCCACGCGCTTTGAAAGGAGGTAGCAATGTCTCTCCGCCTTCTGGTCCGTGCCACGCTTCCCTAGATAGTTTTTAAATTAATATCTAGGGTAATTATTCACAAATTATTTCGAAAATCATTAACAACAATACTTGGATGTGCGCACCTCAACTCCCCTCCGCTGAGAGCCCGCAAAGTAACTTTTGTGTGTAGCGAAAAAATGCGATTTTCTCAAAAACTATGTGACTAGGTTAATCGCTATGGTTTTCCTACAAAGTTTAAGTAAACTCCTACAAACCCTAATTTTCATAATTTTAGTGTCATTAGATTAGGAAGTTGGGGGTAAAAGGGGCGCATTTTAGCAGTACATTTTGGACGATATCTCTGAAAATATAATATCTGAAATTAAAACAAATATATTTTTGAGTTCGATGTTACGAGATCTATTGTATGCTATAACTTACACGATATACATTTTTTTTTCAAGTAACTTAACTAGCCCCTAATTTTTACTTAAAAATGATAGCGAATTCCTAATCATCTATAAATGTATGTGTCCAATAGCCTTTATAACTCTGCCAAGTTTGAACTTTCCATGTTCCACAGTTTTCGCGAAAAACGGCTGTGACACACGGATAGACAGACACACGAGTGATCTCATAGTGGTTCCGTTTTACTTTTTAAGTTCGGAACCCTAAAAATTGATAATTACTTGCATTTCACTCACAACAACACACAAACGTAATATTACTCCACATAATGCATGCTAATGCTAGTGAAATTGTCTGAGTTATACCTATAAATTATGTTATGTTTATACACATTTTAAAGATATCATGAGTATATAATTCTGATATTTAAGAAAATATGATACGAGTTATGTGAAAATGAGCCAAAATCACTGTACTAAAATAATATAAAGAGAAAAAATACATGCATATATGTGAATAATAAAAATATATTTTCATTAAATAATATATATATACAATGAAAAAGATTTTTTTAGGAAAAGTGTCTACATCATGTACTTCCGCCAATTCTGAATTGCTGTAACCTGTTAGCATAAACTACTTATAGTTTCAACTCAACTTATTTCTTTTATATATATGTTAAATATGGTATTTCATAATAAAGAGAACAAATTTAGCACTCGAGTATTCCGTAAAAAAAACAGAGCAGTAGCAGTCGACGATTCCAAAGGCAAGGTGATAGATTATGAAAAACATGGTGTTTCCCGTGGAAATAAAAAGATGAGGAGTTGATATCAGTTCTTTTATTGACACGATACTAAATATGAGTCAATTTCACTAACGAAAAATTTCAGAGTTCATATCTGAGGTTATTACGGCATAAGAACAGCATGCAGATGTTAAAATAATTAGAGATAATACACCAACTCCTCCAGGTGACGTGCTTTTATTGGCAGTAAAAAAAACGTTCTTATTCTGCTCTCCATGCCTGTGCAAATGTTTTGCGAGTGTATGAATATTTTCGCTAATGCAGGTAAGAACCAGCCAATAAGAAGCTTGCAAAGCCATGGACTTATTACTATATACGCCATAATTTTGAGGTGAACAGGTAGACGTGCGAGTCGAAAGGATTTATATGATATCGAATGATACTATTAATACAAATAAAAATGATACTAAGAGACGTTCTAAAGAAATAAAAATTGAATGTTTCAAAAGAAGAAATAAATTAAGGTTTTTACAAATACGTGTAGCTTTTAACAGATTAAGACTTTTAGAATAATAATTAAAAGAATATTTTGATTAAAGCTATGGAATAAAAATATAATTTAGATTTAAGATATATTTTAAAAGACAGGGAAAAAATAGAATTGTAAGAATTTAGAATAAATTAATTAAGGAAAAATGGCGAAATTTTTTTATTATTACATATATATTTTTTTTATTTTCGCTCTCTGCAAGTTATCTAGCTCTTTTTATCTTTATTAGTAGTATCATTTTTATAAAACAAGTTACAATGTGGACGTTTTGCATTGTATTGTATATATTACAATGTCTCCGATCCCCTAATGTGCCGTAAAACTAATTATTTCTAAAGTATGCGCCACAAATAAATACAGAAAGTGATAAAGCATTCCCACCATTTAAATTTCTCTTTCAAGCGTATTCCATGTGGATTTATTTACATAAGGATAATTCCATGCGTGAATGTAGTGTAAGTCACATAGCCGCAAAAGTTTACCGTTCTTAGCCACCGGTATTTTTTTTAAGTCTTCACTGTATTTAATTATTGATATATGGGATTTAATAAGTCAAAATTTTCCTTACTGTAATACTGGTAGTCAAACACGACAGCCATTTCCATCTCTGTGACTGACACTACTTCCACTCATGGAATTGGCCATAAACAAAAGATCGAGATACTTTATTTATCAGGACTAACACTTTGTTGTTATGGAGGTCAATACTCGAATGCTTACTGAACGCGAAAATAATTTTAGTTGGACTTTCTTTACACGTGTCACGTCAGCTGCGGTTTTTTGAAAAAAAAAAATATTAATAGGCGTGAGGGATGTTTTAATTATGTTTCACGGATGTCCAATAAACAGTTTGAAGGCACACCCGTAGAAGGCCCTTTACGAACTGTTTCGATGTACATCATATATGAACATGCGGGCCATGGAGATGAACTTTTGAACATATGTAACGCGCTGGTCCAGAACGGGTTTTAATACATTACTTTACGAAGAACGACAAAGCGTAACACTATTTATTTGTTAGCACAAAAAAGAAATTTCTATTATAGTACAATTAAATTAAAATTCTTAAATGCTCTTATAAAAGTATAAAAATTCATGAACATTCATTTTTTTATATTAGTAAAACTATGAAGCGTCATTATCAAAAAGGCTTATCTCAGGAGAAAAACTGATGCAGGTATACACTAAAAAAGTAGATAAAGTTGTAACTAAAAATAACAGTTTATTTTTCTTTCTTGAGAAAAACTGCCCAGTCCATGAACCTAAAAATCTGGAAACATTTCTTCCAAAAAAGTTTGCATGTTTGTAGTATGGAAGAAGTGCAGTTTTTGTATAAAAATACGATATACGCAATTAGTCTAAACAAAAATGCAGTACATAAAAATTCTCAAAAAACAGCGACTTTCACTTGCATTTCATTTTCTTCTAAAAAACAAATTACTGTTGATAACTCAGTTTTGTGTTCCCTCGAGGATTTTCTATGACGAAATAAAGGCGAAGAGCAAATAATCCTTCTTATGTTTGTATTAAAATATAAAAACAGTACCTGATAAATGTATTTGGAAAAAACAATGTGATAGAATAAAACGCTTAGACAGTGAATTTCAATGTTATCATCAAAATTTCAATTCGAGGACTTTTATAATTCCCAAATTTAATTTTGTTTTCTTTAATGATATACTTTAATTTCTGGAATCTGTGTTTCTAATTAAGCAAGAATACTCAATTGTATTTATTAATTTGTGTTTAAAATATTACAACCAAACAAGCATAAAAAATAAAGCATAAAGCATTTTCCAAAACAATTCACAGAATTAGTTTTTGCTTTCTTCTACTTTTACAAGATGAAAATATTATATTCGTTAAAAATGTCGACGGATTTTGTATGTTTTAGAAAGTTCTGAACACGATTTGACTGTTTTTAGAAAATGTCTGTCCGTAAGTCTGTGTGTCTGTCTGTATGTAACACAAATTTTGTGAGTGCTCTATCTCAAGAACTAATGCACGGAATTTAATGAAACTTCAGATTACGTTAAACCTTGACATAAATTGGTGCTGATTAGATTTTGTTGTTAATCGCTTAACAGGTAGCGATGCTATGCTGCATTTTTTTCATGTTTTCCGCGATAACTATACATTAAGAACGAATGCACGTAATTTCACAAAATTCCATATTCTGTTAGACCTTGACATTAATAGATCCTTATTGGAGTACACCGCCCTCAGATGCCGCTGCTATGCTGCATTTTTCCCGATTTCCGTGACAGCTATATGTCAAGAACGAATAGATTATCATTCAAGGTTGGAGACGATTTGATTTATACAGAAAAACGTTTTTGATGGCCAGAATTTTTCATTTTTATTTTTTTAAGAGCCGAATTATATAACACTTTAATATTTATTTTTGACAGATATTTTTTTTTATAGAAGGTAAGAAATTACATATTTTAATTAAATATTAATATTTTTTATAAACTATTTCTGAAACTATTCTCTAACCATTGTTATTCTTAATTGTATTTCATCCCACTTTTAGACAATTCATTACAATGTACAGTCAATATAAAGAAACGATACACGTGCCATTTTGCGCTGACAGTTTACAACAAAACCACATTAAAGATGTCATTAAACTCGGAATAATGTCTTCATTCAGAACATGGATGCAGTTTGCGAAATAGGAATAGTGAACACGTTAAAAACTCCACCAACTTCGATTTTTCAAACGGAAACACCCACATTTCTCACCATATTTCTGTTTGTTGGATCAAGAACGTCTGAGCCGAAAACGGTCAGCATTTTCGCTCAAACAATGTCGAAAATGTCCCTCCATAATAACACGTACACATTGGGAAACGAAAATTCTCGTTTGTATTCTAAAAACATCATTCACTAAGGGCGTGGCTTCTTAGTTTACAGAAAATGCATTTATATCACGTTCTCAATATATATATATATATATATTTAATATTGTAAGGCATTTTATATTAAATTCGTACATTGAAAAATATTTACTGAGGAATAAACTTTAGAAACCTATTTAGGAAACAAATTTACGACAGACTTTTAGAAGAGGGAGGAGCTTTTATTATTTTAAAATCCATATTTCACAAAAACATACCGATGCAAATGTGTTAAGAATATTGCTCACAATAAATACGCATCCTACACTTCCCGTGACTGCATCACATTCCACACAATGTAATGTTTGTAAAAAGTGTATTTGTATAAAATATCTTCATTATTGTTATTGTTATGAACGAAAATCCGCATTCAGATTGTAATGAGACTTATTTTTGACTACAAAAGTTGATGGTGATCCTCGATTTCTAAATAAAAATCGTTCAATTTGGCATCTACGTTTACCCATAAAGATTTGTACTTATAACTTTGAGAAACCCTGTGTACAGTTTTCAAACATTGATGGAATATATATTTTCATATTGTGAGTAAAGCACATTTTATTTATATCTTTGAAAGAATATTTAAATCACATCGCAAAACTTTTTTTTTTTTTAATTCTGTTCTTTAATCCATGTAACCCAATATCACATTTATTTTCTTGTGCTAATATGTTTTTCTAAACTTTCTATATTATTTCTTTTGTTAGAACTCCTTTCAGTTTCTTTTTTTTTTTCAATTTATAAGCTTATGTCAGCTAATTATTGTAAATCCTGTCATAACTAAACTTGAAGGAATAAAATAATCTTTTTTCTCATGAATAAATCCATTAATTCCTTTGTCCTTCATTTAATTTTATTTAAAAAATAGTAGAGGAAATTTTTATTGCTCTTCAGTGTTTATTTCGTAAAAACATATTCTCACAAGCATGTTTTTTTATTCTCAGTTGTTAAATATAGTTTTCATATTGTACCTCAAACGTACTGACCAATTATAAAATATAGAAATTATAATTTTGTATGCAATTAATTTAAAAGAAGTAGATTAAAATCTCTGCATACCTTATTTCTTCTAAATTTTTATGCACATTTAAGAGGCAACAAAGTTACGAAATCACATGCAAAGCACAGATTTCAATACATTTTCTCACAGGTTTGTCAGTATTGGAACTTCTAATTGATCGTTGGGCAAATAACAAAAAGAAGAAAAATTACAATTATTATTTGATTTCGTGAACAAAAGAATTCGTAGGTAAAACAGTTGGCATGCATGTTTTCTTTTCTCGGAATCCATATTTTTTTAAATAGTTTTGGCGGAAGCTAAGATATAAAGTGATTGTTCGCAAGGTGCGTACACACCTTAGAATTTCCAAGGAGTAAGAACTATTTCAAATTAGAATTATCTGATTATAATTTTTCTTTTTGAGATTAATTGTAAAATTTGTAATATTTTTCTACAATTAAATATACCGAAAAAGTCCATTAAAAAATTCTGGTACAGAAAATTGGTTCAGAAAAAATATAAAATAAAAATGCAATATTTACGTTAATTTACAAAAATAGCTAGATTATTTATTAGCTTATTTGTGTTGTAAAATTGTGTAACTATAAAATTTTTTATATTTACTTCTTGCCGAAAAAGAAATTTAAAATTTAACAACTGACAAAACTAAAAAAATATATATATATATTCAAATTCATTCAGAGACAAACATACATTATATTTTTAGAGAGAAAAAATATATTGTCAGCTTTTGCGATTTGTTTTGTTTTCAAAATTGGTATCTATTGTATTTTTTTAATTTTCTTTTCGAGCGATCAATTTATAGAGTAACTAATGATAAAATGATAAAAAATAAATTACTAAAATGTCCCCTATAAAATGACACTTCAGCGTTAGTTGTTTTACATTCGATTTCACAGATCTTATCGTCTTCTTAAATTTAATGAAATGCTTTGATCTATCAAAGCTTTAAATGTTGAAGTTTTTAAAAAAAAACTAGATTTGCTTATTAATTGAGATAGAAATAAAAAGTATGAGGCGGCAATTTATATCTTAAAATCTTCTTATAATAATTATAATAAAAAGAAAAAGTACCCAGTTAAACTGATGGCATACAGCTCACAGGCTATTCACATTAATTATATATTATACTCTTATTTCAAAGAATAATGCCCTCGAAAAATAAAGAAATCAACAATAAATTAAAGGTGGGTGCCCCCCGTTCCTCCCTTTATATTTAACCAATGAGCCCCCAAAACTAATCAGGGAAGCACCTTATCTCAATGAACCTATATACAAAATTTGAAGCAAATCCAATAATTACATCAAGAGTTATCGCATTACGTACATACATACAGAACTTGCGGGTACATTAGCTGTCAGACTTGGATAGTCTGTGAGCTAATAATAATGTAGGTCGTCAAGGGACGACCTACTCTGTTTCAATTAAAGTTGTTTTGATTGCGTCTGGTTGACTCATGTTAGGTAGTCAGGGATCAACAATTGCTTTGTGTCACCTTAAGATCGTCCGATAGTACGTGTAAAGTCTTTCTTGTCATAAGCAATATCGTATACTTCCTCAAAAATATGTTTTCCAAGAGGAAAACGGTAAAAAACACACCGATGCGATGCATTTATTTAATGTGATATTTTACTTTTCGTAAATTTCTCAATGACGATTATTGTTGCGGTTTGTTTCTCCTACTAGAGATATCAACTCGAATTCCACCAATCAGAACAATCTGAAAGCAGTTGTTCTCGGTTAAAACTACTTTTTAAAATACTTAAGAAACAAGATACTCGCCAAATGTTCAGAGTGTTTCTTGCATTTGCGGACTCCATTCAGATTTTAAAATAACCCTACTTGCAGCTCAAAAGAGAGGCGGAACCAAGACAGACGAAATAGTGTATATTTCAGGTCGTACGACAGTACGTGTCATTTAGACATAATAGAAACTTCACAGAGGTTCTTAAATGATGCATATTGAACCCATATTGTTTTAACTTCGGTCATTTATATGCTCGTCTCTTTACTGATGCGTCAGTTGTGCAAGTAATTATCGTTAAATACGTTTAGAAACCAATCTCAATTAAAGAGGTTTGGCGGTCTCACAAACAGAGGTCTTTTGAATTAAAGTGCTGGGACCGAAGAAGCTGCCCGATAATAGGGAACTTACCCAAGTTTTACTTATGCAGATTCGACTGTATATATACTACCATAATCAAAATAAACAATTGTAATAATTTTTTAGTATTTTCTCAGTTGATAATATAGAGTGCAAAAAAAGTTTTGGGTGAACGTAAAATCTATTATTTTTTTAGAAAACCGTGACTGGGAACAATTTATTAGCAGATATGTTAAATTTAACATCATATAAATGGAAAAGCAGATTAATGCTCAAAGTATCTCCCTTTTTCTTTGATGTATGCCCTTAGCTGTTTTGGGACATCGTTGACTGCGGCACGAAGTATCTCATCGGAAAGATTGGTCCATTCCTAAATCAGTTTTGCTTTCAGACCAAACATTGATGGGAAGTAGCCAAGACCTTTGACTTCAAAAATACCCAAATGGAAAAATCCATTGTATTGATGCCGGGCGAGTTAGGAGGCTATTCATTCGGAGAAATGAAGTCAATGTACTCGAAAGTTCCAGTCACGTGTCTTGCACGCGCGATGGGCTGGATCAGAGTCATGCTGAGACACCCAATTTCGTCCAGAAAAGTGTTTTTGAGCAAAAAGCTTGAGCGCTTTCTGCAAAATCTCGTCTTAATAGTAAAGCTATCCAAAACTTTTTCCACACCCCGCAGAGTATTAAATCTAAAGATTAAAGTTTTAATTTTGAAAACACATGCACTCATTTTACTAAATATGACAAAAAGTGTAAATTCAGTGATATCACTGAAATTGAAAGCAATTGTTCAAAACAGTTTTCGAGAAGTTATTCTTTTGAGAGCGAAATCAAAATTTCCCTTAAGAAACGCAATTGACTGTATCATACTTCCCAGTTTTTCCCTATGTTTAACTGTTTCAAACAGTATGTGGTTTTCAAATTACAATCATTAGCACTGGGATAACCTTATCGAAGTATGTGCCCTTTGTACTCATGGTATTAAAAAAAAAAAGGAAAAATTAGTCGATTCAGCAACTGTTTTGTGCGGGAAACAGAAAATGTATGAATTTCGTAAACATTGCTATAACTATATCTGATTTATGTCCATTCCGAGAGCATGAAAAAAAAAGTTGATAACATGAATTAGTGCAATTTTAGATGACGCCCACTCTGGTCGGTCAAGAACAGATTTTCTGTTTTCATTTAAGTTTGTTGTCTGACAATCTATCGACAATTGGGACGTTTGGAAATCAAGATTATACTGCAAAACGAATCACATATTATCACACACAGCAGGTTTTTCAGTTCCTTGGCGTCATCGTCGAAATCACATTTTGCATACGAAAGATGAAAAAAATCCGGGAACCTCCGTTTAAAGCGGAATCCAAACAAATAATTCTAGCATCCAAACCTGAAACGGAATTCGACTTGCAACTCGTATTTTCGCAAACTAGCTCAAATATGGATTCCATATACACTGCTCAAAACAATTAAAGGATATTTGAAGTTTTATATAAAATAAAGATATAAACGAAATTTTTTTTGCCGAAAATAGAAGAGGAGAATCACAAATGCAAATTTTTCTGGTTTTCAAACTGTGGAGTATGCAAATTTTGAGTTCGACGTCAAAAACGTCGCTTCAGCGGCAGCGAATGAAATTTGACTTTCAACTGGATAAAAGAGAATGAAGACAAGGATGATCGGCATTCAGTGATTGCTTTGTTTCGATGAGTACGATGTCTCAGCGAGGTCATTTGACAGATTCAGAAGCTTGGAGAATTGTTGGTAGGTTAGAAGGGGGCCAAACTCAAGCCGAAGTAGAGCAAGCCATTGGAGGGTGACAAAGTGTCATTTCCAGGATCTGGAACCGTTTTTTGGAGAGTGGATGTGCAGGCCGAAGACCAGGGCAAGGTCGTAGACGGGCAACAACGCCCAATGAAGATCGGTATTTAGCGTTAACAGCTCGGAGACACCGAACGCTACTCTTCTCCAACAACACCTTCGCTCGGCTACAGGCACCACGATTTCAACTCAGACTGTCCGAAACCGGCTCCATGCTGTAGGTCTGTATGCTCGCCGACCGATGGTATGTGTTAGATTAACATCAAGGCATCGTCGCGACCGCAGGGAGTGGGCAACCGAGCATGTCAACTGGAGGAGAAATGAATGGAGCAATATTCTGTTTTCTGACGAGTCCCGTTTTTCTGTGCATCCGGATAATACGCTGCAGCAATCGGAGATAACTTCATTTTAATGGACGATAACTGCAGGCCACATCGTGCAAACCTGGTGGAGGATTTCCTTTTCGAGGAAGGAATCGCTCGAATGGAATGGCCAGCGTGTTCTCCAGACATGAATCCAATCGAGCACGTTTGGGACGCTCTAGGAAGACGAGTTTCTGGCCGCCAACAACCCCCACAAACTCTCCAAGAACTGGAAAGAGCTCTTCTGGAAGAGTGGGGCAGAATACCCCAACTCGTCATTAATAGCCTCATTGAGTCCATGCCTCAAAGGTGTTCAACGTTGCTGGCCGCCCGTGGAAACCATACCCCCTACTGAAAATGGATTTCGTTGAAGAAAACACCTTTTCTTATTCTTTTTTTCTCATATGCACAAATTGTGTTTTTTTCCTTTTGTACACAAATGCGCAATAAAATGCATTTTTTTCTGCCAAACATGTGTAATTTATTCTCATATAACCTACTATGTCTGTCGACCATGTATCAATCAGCTAAAAAGTTTCCCAGATACAAAATCCACCTAAAACTGCAATATCCTTTAATTGTTTTGAGCAGTGTATATGGTTCATAAAATGTAGTTTTTTTAACCCTAAAGTGCATAACTTTTATTCTCTAAACAATTCGGACAAAACATATTCAAAGAGTACATGTACATATTAAATAGTTTATTTTGAATCCTATTGTACAATGTATTAATAAGAAATTGCATTCATGTTTATCAATAAGGTTGCTTTTAAGCACTTGTGTTTACTTATATTATTATACACTAATGAGAGTGTTATTTCAGTTACAATACAACTTTTAAAAAACGTGTAGGTTCTAAGCTTTCTAAGTAGCTTTTTTTTCCACGACTACTACTTATGAATTTGTAATTTTTTTTCTATTTCTGTTTATTAGAAAATAATATTACATACATTTCCCAAAAGTAATTGATACAGATTGTAACTTGTTTCATTTTTTGAATTTCATTTAATCTTTATAAAAATAATTAAGATATATCACAGAACTTTTGTTAAATACATTTCTTTAACCTATGTGTTCCAATTTTACATGTATATAGTTTCTTGGGAAGTTAATTTTTTCGTAAATTTCTATTTGTTTCTTTAGTTTGACTTTCATCGGGTTATCATTAAAAAAAGTTTATCATGTCTGCTCATAACTGAACTTTTTGCGACAAAAATGTTTATAAATCCCTTAAATGTTTCCTTCCTCGTTCATTTGTTTTTAAATAATGCAAGAAAAACTTATTCCTTCACATCATCTATTCTATATAAATATATTCTCTCAAACATGTTATTTCATCCTCATTTTTTAAATGTAGTTTTGAAACTACTTTTAAAATGTGTTTATGCACTGAAGCATAAGATATATAAATTTTCTTGTTCATTAAGCATTGTTTTGTAATCATAGTTGCGTGAAATCCGTTCAACTGAAGTAGATTATTTCTACATAAGCCTCTGTGCAACATTTCTTTTTTTCTTTTTTTATACACTTTCGATTTTAAAATAAACATATCGATGAATGAAATGAATGTACGATAGTACTATAAAAACTTATCTGCTCTTAAAGTATTAGCATTTTTATTGGTAACTAAATAAGAAGTTAAATTGCCTTGCAAAAAGTTCATGAACGGAAGTTTTTTTTTTCTTTGCTTTCAAAAGAAATCTTGCTGAACATTTATACTGCAATTTATGAAAATTACTATATACTCCTAGTCCTTTAAATATAATCATTAGTAAACATAAACTTTAATAATTCATCATTAGTATTTATTGTTGCGGCAAGCTCCATTAGTCACTCTTCGCAGTTACCTCTGAATTGGATTGAGAGTTTTGTAAATCCCGAGTTTTTCGATACCAGTAAATTGATGACCGGCTCCATCTAAAACACTTCGTAGCCTCCTGAATTGAACTGAAGTTTCCGTATGTCTCGGGGTTTTGGTACCCTGAATCAGAACTGAAGCTGTTTGTTTTCGTTAGAACTGAAATGAACTGGTAAACTTTTTAGATTGTTTTTACTTGTTATGTTGAATATGTACGGAGTTATCTCCGGTGTTTAAAACAGCATTTTTATTATGAAGTTTTAAGTTTGTGATGTTGAAATAGGTTAACGCTTTTTCTGTACATTATTTTGAAATAGATGGTTTTAGAGTTAAAGTTTAACTGGTATTTATTTAGTTTATGAGTATATTTTTTGTAGATAGAAGTTTAATTGAATTCAATCATATTCGGCAGTACGGAAGAGAAACCTGGCTTGAATTAATTGAAAGAAAGTTTAAATAGATTTAGTTGGAAATATAATTTGAAATATAAGGTAGAAAGCTGGGTTTCGACTTTTATTAGTAAATATAATCATTAGTAATCCATCATTAGTAAACATACCACACATTTTCGAATTTCACTTTGTTTAGTTTTGCTAAAACAATGAGTTATTGAAAATCCCTTTTTTCGAACTAATTCCCCCAAATTTTTCTGTGCAAAAATAATATTTGAAAGTTTACAAAACACATGAAATTTATGGTGACAAAAAGATATTGAAAATGCAAACAACCAGCCTTTACCAGCTTTACTCAACATCAAAATATTTTGCTGTAAAGGAATGTACTATAAGAGATAATATCCGCACTAGTATAATGTATTTCGAAATTTAACAATATTGTATTACTCAAATGATTTTACTTTTTTTCTTTTCATGAAAAGTAGATATTTTCAAGATATTAACTGTAATCGTTTTTAACCCAACACAAAACAAAAAAAATAAGAGTTTTTTTTGTTTTTGTTTTTTGTTTAAGCCATATAATTAAAGTGTTCAATAAAAACAGAAAAGATATGAATACATCGGTATGGATCTGAATACATTTGTGATCTGAATACAACTGTTTTGTGATATGCGTGATGTCATTTTCTTAGACGAAAACATATTATATCTATACTAATAAAAGAAAGTTTCGCTCTGTGTGTCTGTTTGTTTATTTGTGTGTCTGTCTGTTATGGCCAGCGAAATGTAGTGCACCTAGAAATCTCAAAATTTATATTTAAGTAGTCCAAGGCCTGATCTGATGCACCTGAGAATCAGAATTTTAACAATTTAATAATTACCCAAGATATTAATTATAATCTCATTAAACATCGCATCGAAAATGCCATCTTTTTTATCAAAATGGCTAAAGAAAAGAACACCTGTTCTGGATTTTTAAACAAAAATGAATGAGTTTGAAATTTATTTACTAATTAGGGAATTAAAAAAACTAAGATATCGATTTAAAATTGTCTGAGCATATGTAGAACAATTTTCTGCATCCGACAATGCAATGTTTGTAAAATGCGACCGGTAATTTTTCTTAATTTTTGCAAAAAAACTGTCAAAAATTTGGAGGCGCCGGTCAAAAAAATCTTAGAAAGTTTCAGACAGGGATCTGCTTTCATTAAAAACTTAACTACAAAGAGATCTTTCTCTGGCCGATCCCTCCGTTTTCTTTGCGAAAATGAAAGGAAATAACTGCCAATTTTCACTAATGAACAAAAATTAAGAAAACTAATTAAGATATAGATTTGAAATTAAGTATGGGAAGAGGTGCCTAAAAATTGCATTTGCAGAAAACAGTATAATGCAAGAAAATATAATTCGTAAATTGTAAAACAATTAGAAACAGTCCTTATATTTGATGAAAATTCAGAAGTTATCTAAAAACTTGTAGAAATGCAAACATTTGCTTTCTTATAATTGATTAAAAGGTAATTCACAAACTTCTAGTTTTAATTTTAGTTTAGATTATTGCTTTCAAACTTTCAACATTAAACGCTATTCAAATATAAAACTATTTTAACAGACAGCTCATATTATAATATAAAAATGAGTATTGTATATTAATTACAAAATAAATGAAAATAAAAATCGCATGTGATATTATATACGAAAACTCAATTGTATTAGGTGATACAACCATTTTGACGCCCTGAAATTTAAGACGTTTTCGGGAATTTTTTCTTTAAGAATGCGATGTGCTTATAAAAATTTATTTACACTAAATTATTATACATATATTAAAGAAGAAAACTTTATTTGGCTTTGTTAATATAGTGAGAAATGGCTGCTTGAAAGCTGGTGGGTAGGGTCACTTCAAACAAAAAATATATGTCAGGTGGATTCGATGCTGTTCTGAAAAAAGAAAAGAAAAAAATCGCACTTAAAATTTTCATTAATATTTATTCACTCTGGCGCGCTATATTTCTACGCTATATTTCTATAGCTCCAACATTACCCGTTCACTTTCGATATCGATTTCTAACTAATAAAAAAATATTTTTATGTGTATAAAGAGCACTTTGAGCGACAAACGAACAATGAAATTTTGAACCGGTCAAAGAGGTGTTTACCCTTAACAATATTTAATTTGCGATGCAAAATATGAAGTAACTGGTCAGATATTATTAAATAAAAATAGAAACTAAAGCTTCGAACAAAAGGTGCATTTACTTCCGAACAAGCTCGGCGGTAACAACTAATATAAGATAAATTAGAAGACGAAAACTTATTTTTATTTGTATTATTTATGAAAAGAAAATTGTTATAAAATGTAGATTGCTGAAATTTTAAAGATATACATTTCACATGAAATGCAGCTACTCTATTCTCATGGCAGTATTTTGAAAACAAATTTAATTTCAGACTTTTTTTGTGAATTGAAACTCTTAAAGGGATTTCTCACAGGCTTCCATTCAGCCTAATGAAATATGTAATTGAATTCCGAGAGTAAAGATGTGTTTTTAAATTGACTTGGGATTAAAAGGATTTTCCTTCTCCATAATTTCATCAGCTCTGATGATTCGTAAATAAATCATTCTTAATAAATATGTCTTTAGTATGTATAAGTATGGACAGCATATATACCAAAAGAAAGAATTTAAGGGCGTAAAACTGTAATAAAACAAATCACAGAAAGTTTTACTGATTTTTTACACTTAAATATTTATATTTTGGGGTTATTTAACTTTGATTTTTATCATACATGTCCAGTAACAAAATGATATGAAGACAATAACTTTATTCGTTATATTTCGGTTATATCTTAGTCATTATTGGTCATATTGGCATGAAATATTTCTCCACCATTAAAACTAACTATTTTTCCAATTTTATAGTAATATTGGCAAGCAATGTTTTGCCATTTTAATGTTGATATTTTCTATCTAAAGTCAGAATATTTCTGCATCGTCCTTATTTTTTAGACATAATTTCGATGTTCGATGATCTCCCAGTAATACAAGTGTCATGGAATCTTTTAAAAGAGTATATGAGCTGAAAAGACATATCCTCCAGACATTCTTTTGACGACATAAACAAGCATTCTTTTAAATTCTCCATCACTTTAGAATTTTAAATACTTGGGGGTTCAACGAGCTCCACCTTTCGATTTACATACATACACCCCACGATAAGACAAGGACAATATTTTCTCGAGGCATTAAGATTTCGTATTTACACCAAAGAATCAAACAGCTCCTTCAAAAACATGATTTTATCCTTGTGGGGATAATAGTCTATACTACTAATAACTTAATAACGACAGCTGAAAATTAATCGCTTTCGAAGCTGCAGTTGTTTTATAGTCCGTTTTCTGAATATCAGTATTTTTGAAGACAATTTTTCGTGCTATGTTTTTTACAACATTTTCAACAAATAGTATCTTTTGAGTAGGTTTTGACAAATTTTGTAAGACAAATCTAAAAAGAAGTATTTTTTAAGTGGTATTCTGCTTGGAGAAAAAAAAAACCTACTTCTGAATAAGGTAAATTTGAGATGCAAAAGGCTTTTTATTAGTGATATGGCTTACCCAAACTGTCAGAAAATATCGATTGCTCAGAAAGTTAACATTTATATTTTATATAAAAAATCACTGTTTCATACTACCTGCTTCTTGAAAGCAGTTTTAAGACTAGTCGGATGTGCCAATCCCAAAACTTTCTTCTATCTAACACATGCTTTATTATTACACTTCAGGTTTTTGTCAAAAAATATATATAATCCATTGCTGGGGGATGGGGATTTCGTAATGAAGTCTAATAAACGGGTAATACATAAGAAAAACATGGAAAATTTTGCTTATTACAACTATACAAATTAAACATAGATTGGGCAATTGGGTGATTCAGTATGATTTTTTTCTGCAGCAATTTCCGCGCCCGTTCCAAAAATCGAACAAAATTTGCTATCACATCGCTACCTTCAGGCCAAATTTCTTCAAACTTTTATATAAACCCCGGCCTATTACGTTACATCTAAATATAATTTTTTCGATAAATATTCATAAACAATCGACAACAATTCGAGAAAATAAAATAAAAATCTCTATCATAGTGCCCCTTTCTGAGGAATATCCTTATTTTCAACATGGACTAGCGTCCATAGTTAAAAAACGTATGTATGAAGTTTGTTTCAGTTTTATCCATAAATCCGTACACTTTCTGGTGATACAATAATGAAAATCACACAAAAATTGCTATCCCAGCTCCAGATTCTTGAAGATTTATTCCCACTTTTCAACTGGGAACTGCTGGCCATAGCCAAAAACATATATGTGAAGTTTGGTTCAATTCTATGTATAATTCCATTCACTTTTCGGTGAAACAAAGGGGATACAAAGACAAACGGGCAGACAGACATTTTGTAGAAACGTGTTTTTCAGGATTTCTGACCCTTAAAATGTGTAAATCCGTCGAAAACCAGAAGTCGAAAAACAGCTCGATAACAAATCTTTCTTCTATTATAGATAGAAGAAAGTAAAAACAAATGTAGTACCCCCTGCAATTGTAAAATTGTTTCCAAATTAATTTTTTGCAAAAGATTTCTCACAAGCGCAGCCTGATGGAGCATTTCAATTCCGAATATAAAGATCAATATATATATATTTTTAATTGACTTGTTCTGAAACGGATTTTACGTCTACATAAATCCAAGTGACGCATAGATTAAAAGTTTTTTAATTGATTTTTAATATATACATTTCGATGACATGTATACCTAAAAAATTAATTTAGATAAGCAAAATTTAAATGCAATTAAATTAGTGAAATATTCATAGAATTTCTAAATTTAGATACTTTTTTGACGCTATATTGAGTTTTAACATCTCTAGAAACAATATCGTTATTTGTCTATTATTTTTTTGTATTAAATACATCTTGGAAGTAACTTTAAGTTGAAAAATAACATTATTAGAATCTTTGAAATGTTAAATTTTTATAGCTAATCAGGCTTTAATACGTGACTAATCGCTTGGAGGAGTAATCATTATAAAGAAGATGTGTATTTTCTAATAAAACTAATACATGTAAGAAATTTATTTTAATAAGAAATTAAAGTTACGCATGCTCAACGTGTCCATAATTGGCGTGGATGGCCTTTGAGCCACTGCTCAACTTCGTCCAACTTGAAGTCCCCAGTTTGATTAACCCGCAAATAGGATAATTTAATTTTGCCCTGTTTCACTAGAGCTTCTAAAGGCATCCGCACCGCAAGATGCTCCGATGAAGAAGTCAACACATGGGTAATTTGCATGACACCTATAATACCCCTTAATAGTACATTATTTCCTTCTGTGCCACCAGAGGAAAACAATATTTCAGAAGGCGAAACATCAAATAATGTGGCTATTTTTTGTCTAGATTTTTCAAGGGCTGCTTTTGCATTGCAAACATAACGCTGCACAGAATGTAATGTAATGGAGCGACGTATGTAAATGTAATATTAGCGCGTGTGCATTATAGCCGATGGTTGACACATTAAGCATACTTAACTAATATTTAAAATAAATTATGCCTTGATTATATGTATTAGTTTTATTAGAAAATAGACATCTGAATATAACTTATAATGTCACAATACACCTTATAACGTGACACTCCTACAAACGCTTAGTGACATATTTAAGTGGGTAACTGATTATAAGAAAATTGACATTTTAGAGATTTTAATAAAGTTTTTTCTATTACATGTAACACGCCATTTCATACTAAATCGAGAACGCTCTAGTATTTTGTAATTGTCATTTTTTTCGCTATCTCTCATAGTTTTCGAGAAGGGGTCGATAATTTTCAACTTTTGCCACAAAAGAGCGCAGAAGTTACTCTCCTATGATAACGCATATTCATTTTACTATGTGCTGATATTTCTACCGCAAATCTAGCTGTACTCGTTTAAGACGTATTTGAGTATATCCGGGTGTTGTCTGCGAATCTCAAGCAAAATAATTGTTTTAAACCATGCTTTTTTTTTACCTTATACAGAATAAATCCAAAATTAAACAACA
Source organism: Maratus michaelseni (assembly GCA_963931845.1). NCBI lineage: Eukaryota > Metazoa > Arthropoda > Arachnida > Araneae > Salticidae > Maratus > Maratus michaelseni. Next base: position 205,683,204 of record OZ007595.1, read on the forward strand.
GTTTTCTTATCAAATAGCAAATGCTCTTTCTAATGGAACCATCGGTAATGAAATCAGAAGTTCCCACTTTTTAGATATAGGCATATAAATGGAATTAAATTTATGAATTTATTTTTGAGGATATTTTAAAAGTGAATAAATTAATATCTATTTGAGTAGGCACTAAATGACTTCAGTACCTCTAAGTCATGCCCATGGAAAACTTTCAAAGTCATTTGTTTAGTAGTTATAGCTTGTTAAAATAAGGGACAAATCCATCGTAACAGTCTGTATCTGTTAATTTGAGACCAACTGGTATTGAATGTACTCGTATTTATGTCCGATCTTTAATACTTCGATTATGTTTTTTGGCACGAAGAGTTTGTACTAGATTACATATTCATAGTTGCCAACCTCCCGATTTTTTTCATACCAATACTTTTACGCAAAAATATTTGTTTTATTTAATCGTACAAGTTCTGCAATTTAATAAAGCGAAAATTTTTGTAAGAGTTAAATGGTATTCAAAAAATCGGGAAGTTCGCAACTATGCATATTTGCAATTGGTAAGGTGTTTTGTATCATGAGAAGTAAGATGACACACTTGACGATTTGATCCTTATTTCTACAACAGTGAGATAGTGGAGTTTTCAGAAATACCCTTTCTGCCCCAACTATTTACTTTTAAATCTGACAATATACAGATACTCATTTCAGGCTTATATAAATGTCCTGTAGTGATTACATAAAAAAGTGAATGTAGTCGAGGAAGGACCCCTACGTCAGTTGACACAGAATGTTCGACTAGCATTTTAGCTAACTCAAATTCTGATAAAGTATCAATTCCTCAACACTCAACATTTAAAATTCACATAAGATACGTCTCTGCTATAATCTTGGATTATTAAACGCAGTATTCTGAAAGTAAATTTTATCTCAAACCCCTTTTTTAAATTGAAATTTTTAGAACGATTTCTCACGTGCTTACCATTTAGTCAGATGCAGCATTTCAATTCCGGGTGCAAAGATATATTTTTGAAGTGACTTTAACCGAAAAAGATTTCACAATTCCCTGATTCCATCAGCTCGAGTGATTCATAATTTTTTTTTTTTTTTTAGTAAATCAAATTTCGATAGCATGTCTACAAAAAGAAAAAAAATTCAAATAAGTAAAATTGTAATTCAAATAAAATATTAAATTTATGACAAAATTTGTAAATTTAAATGTTTATTTTGCGACGCTATTTGGCTCAGGTTTTTTAATATAGTAGCTTTTCTAAGGTGCGTCTCAAAATTATATGGACAGGCGATTTTTCGAAATAACAGCTAAGAAAATAAATCAATAGTCACGAAAAAAATAACTAGCATATGGAATCATAACATAAGTTTATTACGATACAGAAATGTTATGTTTATATCACAGATTGTTTGTAAAAAAATAAAATTCAAAATAAGCTGTCTCAAGAATATATGGACAATGAAACGAATTGCTTTTATTACAACCGTATCAGAAAAATTTGCATTTTCCGCGTTCTTTACTTGTGATGTAACCACTTCGAAATATGAAATCACTGCTCTTTCTTCAACTGTCGAATAATTGGAAAATGCCTCGCAACGTTGAATTCTCTGCTGCTGATATTGCTAAATTTGGCGTTCAAAAACTCAAAATGTTAATGTTTCTGATATTGCAAAACAAATGAAGCGTAACAGATCTGGAATTTATGCAAATTTATCAAAAAGTGACAGCACGATTGCAAAAAAGCGTTCAGGTCGACCAAGAAAAACATCTCTAAGACAAGATAGATAATTTTTCGCGAGCAGTTTCAACCCAAAAGAAGACTGTTCGTCAAATTGTGAGGACTTTGGCGTTTCCTTTTTCCAGATCTACTGTTCACCGTCGCATACAGGTAAGCAAAAATCATAAATATCGCAGAATATGTCGGGCACCCATGCTGAAAGTGCACCATAGAAAGGCTCGAGTTCTTTGGGCTGAAAAGCACATGCATTGGACGGATGAATGGTTAAATGTTTTCTTCAGTGACGACAAAAAAATTCCATTTGGATGGCCCTAATGGCTGGGCATACTATTGGCATGACTTACGAAAAGAACCTCGCGAGTTCTTTAGTCGGCAAAAATGAGGGGGTTCACAAATGGCGTGGGGCGCATTTTGTTTCAACGAAACAACGGATATTGCTTTTCTTAATAGTCGACAGTGCTCTGAGGATCATTAAAATGTCCTTAAAAGCAATCTACTTCCAATCGGAAACATCTTAGGTGGGAAAAACTGGAAATTCCAACAGGACAATGCGTCGATTCACACGTCCCACTCAACAGCAGCTGGGTTTAAACAGAATCAAGTGACTGTTATAGACTGGCCAGCCACCAGTCCAGACTTGAATCCAATTGACAACCTTTGGGGAATATTTGCACGAGATGTGTAATCCCATGGTCGGCAGTTTTCTACTATTCAGGAATTACAGCAAAAAGTAGAGCAGAGTTGGTTCTCTTTACAGCCGCAAATACTCCAAACACTAGTTGGAAGCATGCCTGATAGGGTTTTCAAGATAATTAAAACGAATAGATACAAAATTTGAATCTAAATGCAACATATTCGAAAAGTCCATATAGTTTTGGGACAGCCTATTTTTATTTTTATTTTTTTACAAAAAATCTGTAAAACTTATACTTTATTTTTTTAGCTGTAATAAATTTATGTTATGATACTATATACATATTATTTTTCTCGTGATTATTGCTTCATTTTTTGAACCGTTATTTCAAAAAATCGCCTGTCCATATACTTTTGAGACGCACTATAGTAGCAAAACGTCATTATAACAGATGACATTATTTGTATTGACTCTATTTTGAACAATCTTGGCTATATATTAGTTATATCTTCGTTAATATTGGTAATATTGGCATGCAATATTGCCACAGAATTGGATACATATATTTTCACAATAACAATGTACGTAAATTCCTTTGAATTTCTAAGGAGTACGGCAGCACCATTTCAGATTAGAATTTTTTTATTTAAATTTAAAATAGCAGAATTCGTAATCACTACGTTTAATCGTACAACTTGGAATGTTTTCTGCAATTAAATAATACGAAAAATTCTATTTAAAAAATATGAAAAAATTGTACTCACACTGTAATATTACACCAAAATTTGAAATAAATATTTCGCCACTTGCCAGTTTTCACAATGTAAAGGAATGTCCTCTGCAATAGTGGTATTTTGTTGGAAGTACGAGGGGTGTTCAAATGAAAAGGTACAAAACGTAGTAACCACCAAACCGGTTGAAATTTGAATATGCCGCTTTGGAATAACGCAGTGAGACATCTAGGGACGTGAATGGAATGTCCAGCATGGTTGTGTGCATGTGCGGATGCCCCGCATGAAGCAGGAGAAAAGCAGGCAGTTGTGTGTCCCGTCAAATTGACGCGGCAGTGCAAGCGAGTACATCACAGCGTTCCCATTGCAAAATTCAACGACTAAGGAGCAGTGAGGTGTTATCAAATTTCTTTCAGCAGATATTCATCGCCGGATGGTGGCGGTATACGAGGTAGACTGTGTGTTCGACAAGTCAGTGAGAAAGTTGAGTGACCGATTTCGTGAAGGCCGGGAATGTTTGAGAGATGACTCGAGACCAGACCAGGCAAACACGGTAATCATGGATGAACTCATCGACAAGGTGAATGACCTGGTAAGGAGTGGTACATGAACTGCCGCGTCAATTGCACGGGACACACAAATCCTCCACACTGCCTTCTTCTCTCTTGCTTCATGCACGAGCTCCCGCACATGCGCACAACCACGCCAGACACTCTATTCGTGTCCCTATGTCTCTCACTACGTTATCCCAAAGAGGCATATTCAAATTTCAATCGGTTTCGTTGTTACGACGTTTCGTACCTTTTCATACACCCCTCTTTTTGTACACCCCTCGTATTTCCCAAAAGACAAACAATTTTTCTATAGAAAACAAGGATCGCAATCATTTTTTTAAATCAAAAATACAGAGTATCTCACTGTAGGCTGGAGACAAATTTTCTTTCATAATATTAACAATATTGCAGATATTTTAACAAGATTTACATCAGATAAACTTTGCTATGTATGAAAATGAAAACCTCATGGGAAGTGCTGCGAGTGTACTATGATTTTGTCAGTCACACTATATAAACTTTTAGATATATTTCGAATTATAAAGTGTCTATCTCAGTGTTGCTTGGACGTGAATGGTGATCATTTCCAATACTTCCTTGACAATCATAAATATTTTACAGAAAGCAAAGCAAGTCTGTTTAAAATATCTTCATTATTGTCAAAATTATGAACGAAAATTTCAATTTGACTTGGAGAGAAATACAGAGTATTTCCCTGAATAAAACGATTGCGACGCTGAATTCGTACATATACATATATCTATATATATATTTGTCTTGCGTGGCGCGAAAATAGGGCTGAATTTGTAACTTATGGTTTGGCAACAACCGTAGTTTCCAGAGCTCAGGCCAATGAACAGAGTAGATTGTGTAAGATTAGCTCCATCTCCAATATGGCCGTCAGTGTGAGAGCATTGAAACCATAGAATGAAGCTCAAACCTCAAACTAGCAATTATTAAAAATAAAATAACATGTACGTAATCCAAAGCGTCTGAGATGATTCCTCATTTTAATTATGAGCAATATCGTTAATTTCAAATGAATTCTCAACTCTTATTCAGAATTCATTTACGAATTTCACTCACTCAAAAGTCGGAGAAGAAAAAAATCAACTTTGTAGATTGCACCTGGCGCCATCAGTAAAAAATAATTTCTACGTAGTTTTTTTTCTAATGAATTTAAGTCGTGCTGTACAAAACATCCTTTTTTCATAGTATTTAAAAGATTTATATGCTCATTGGTAGCGCCAACTAAATACATTTTCAGTTATGTTTTCAACGGGGAATTACTTTTTTACATTAAAAAAAAATTGTCAATTTCATATGTTCAAATATTTTATGGTAGAACTCATTCCGGCTAGAATTGCTGAAAAAAAGGGGCGAGCGAGCGAAGCGAGCTGTGACCGCGTAGCGGTCTCAATGTGAATTGTTTTGCAATTCACGGGGGGTTGGCGAGCGTTAGCGAGTAGGGGGCTGAGCCCCCTAGTATATATTTATCTTAATGAGCATTGTTATGTCTTACAGTTTTGATCATCAGTTTAGATAGATCCTTTATAACTAATGTTAGTTTGTTTTTAAGAGTATCGCAAAAGGTTAAAAAAACATAGTAGAATCATTTCGAACAAACTGACACGAAATACCTAATGCAATATAAAAGGAAGACACAAAATAGTTTTTAGTAACATTATGGCTTATGTAAATTGTCAGATAATATCAATCCCTAAACAACTCACGATTTAAATTTCACATAAAAAGCCTGTGCTATTCTCAAACAAATTCAATTTCAGACATTTTTTGAAATAGAAATTATCAAAAGAATTTCTCCCGCGTTTCCATTTAGACTGATGGAACATTTCAATTCTGAACGTAAAGATATATTTCGTAAGTGACTATGGCTGAAATAGATTTCGCATCTCCATAATTAAACCAGCTCAACTGATTCATAAAAAAGTTTTTAAGTATATCTGTGTTTAAATATATTTAAATTTCGATAGCATGTATATCTTAAAATATAATTTCAATAGGTAAAGCATTTTTAATCAATAAATGAACGTGGGAGTGAGGAACTTTTCATAATCGTAAGTTACTACGTATTACACAACAACGGCTTCAACAACAGTTTTCCCCATGTTCGGGGTGGTTTCCTTATAAATGGCGCGACATCTTTTGGCGATTAAAAGCAATAACAAACATTGTTATTGAATAAATAATTTTAAAAGTTTAGCTGTCTAAAAAAGAATGTGGAAATAATATAAAGTAGTACCTTAATACTCTTTGACCGGAAAGCTTTTTATTAGGCTTTTTTCGTATGGTAGAAATTTGTTCCTACTGCTTTTTTCAAAGCAATTTATACTAAAATTACTGCTTAATATATTTCCGTTGTATATGTTCAAGTAATTTCGGAAAAAGTTTACTGTCTGATGGTTTTGGTGAGAACAATGTATTATTTTTCTTTTTGCTTCAAGTCTTGTAACTTTTTGTTTACAATATTGGGACATTGTACGTCCCAGCGAAATTTTTTAAAATTCTATTCAGATCCCTTTCTGATAAATAATTTCTGCCCATACTAGAATACTTTCACCAAATCATACAATTTCATACATTTTTTTTTCCTAAATTGTGATACGTCTTGAATATAAAAATAGTCGGGAGTGCTGGCCCGTAAACAAAATATCAATAGGTTATCCAGACATAAAATGTTAAATTGAAACAAAAAAAACCTTCTAAAGATGAATTAATATTTTAGTTTTGTAATTTACCCATTTCAAATACGTATACAGGAAATGGAAGCATATAACATTAAAAAACATGTATTTAGAGATTTACAATTTTTATTAATATTTCAACTGCATTACATTTTTATCTCTTTCAAATATATTTTAAAGGCATGCTATATCGAAATTTACATATATATATAAGTACTATAAGAGATATTTACTAAAGAACTTTTTCTATGAATCACTCGAGTTGATGGAGTCATGGAGATGCAAAATCCATTTCAGTTCAAGTCACTTTAGTAATACATCTTTACATTCGAATTTGAAATGTTCCATCATGCTGAATGGAAGCGTGTGAGAAATCTTTTTAAGAGTTTCAATTTGAAAAAAGAGTCTGAAATTGAATTTGTTTTCATAATCCTGCGTTCGATAAGCCATGTGTATAGCAGAGAATATTTTATGTGAAATTCAAATGTTGAGTTTCTCAGGAATGGATATTTTTTCTGATGGTTTTCGTAAGCCATAACATTAACGAAAACACTTTTGCATCTCAAATTTATGTTACATTAGTTTGTTTTTAATGCGTTTCCTTTTAGAAAATATTGTGTAATGTTAACTATTTTAAATAGTTTTAACTGACGTCCAACAAAAGAGGTTATGCAATTGGTTTGTATGTTTCTTTTTAACACATTCCTATATAGTTGAAAAGTGTTTATGACATTTTGTTTGTCTGTGTGTTGGTCTGCCGCCTGTCTCTCCGTGCTCTAACTCGCGTAAATGTACTCTGATTCCCATGCAATTGATATATGTTAATGAAATTTACTATGGCATGTTCGGTAGAGAAAATTAAGTATGTAGCGTTTATAGTTCATTTAGAAGGATACGCAAAAAATTCCTCTACATTTCGGTCTAAGGGGGAAAATCGTTTCGGGAGGGAGAGGGGGAATTTTAATGATGTTACGCTATTTCAAACACATCTAAATTGATATATATCAGAGAGGTGCACTACAAGAAGCTTACTATAGAATAGGGTGTGCATATCATTTATCGTTCATTTACAGGAACGCACAAAAAATTCGGTTACAGTACTGTTGAAGAACAGTAATTATTGAAAGTGCATTTTCAGCTGTGGTATGCTTTTTTTCAATTTAACTAATTTTTAGCATATTACTTGGTGTGTGTAAATTTTATAGATCCTATACAGGTAAGCACAAAAGATTTCGAGTACATTTCCATTTATTGACGGAAATTGCTGAAGGGGAATTTACAACTGTGTTATGCTTTTCCTCACTGAACTAAATTTCAGCAAATTATGCAGTAATTATACAAATCTTATAGATCATATAAAGGGCTGAGCAAATTTAATTCGGATATTTTTCCGACTATTAATGGTAATTCAAGAAATTGGACTTTCAAATGTCTTATGCATTTTCCAAATCGTTTACTTAAACACCACCTTTTTTATTAAACGGTGAAGTTTTTTTTTTTTTTTTTTTTTTTTTTTTTTTTTTTTTTTTTTTAGGTATTCTGGACATGTTGGAAAGTGTTTCATAATCTATTTTTGAAACATGATTTTCTGTTCTTGTTTAATGCCTGTATAAATCTTCAACGAATGCTCTGATTTCCATACTTTTTTATTACTTTCCGAACACACAGAGTAAGTAAAGTATTGTAATCATAAAATATGTGCGTGTGTGACTGAACACGATTGCGTCAAAACAGTGTCTTCGATTGACCTCCTATTTGGAAAATACATTGTAGAACACTGTCGTAAGAAATGCATACATTTTCGTACAAATAGGCCAACGAATTAGGTAACTAATCAATTATTAAACCATTTTCAAACTTTTTTGCGACCGAATCTATAGGGTAAATCACCAAAGAAATGTGACAGAGTATAGGTGATAAGCATTGCGGCGATGTAATCAAGCATTTGTAGTGCAGAGGTAACGTCTCCGTTTTCAAAATGGAAGGTCCACTGTTCGAATCCAACCGATTCCATCGTGTCTGAAACTTATATGTATGTTATTGTGGTCATGTTTAATTTGCATTTGGATCTAAAAACGACATATTTGTCTGTGTCTGTTTCTTGTTTTTTTTAGCATTAAAAGCTTTCATTTTCTTAGAAATTTGATCACTTTTCCTGAATTTCGAGTATTGTGTTACGTAGTGACACTCTAAACATGCTCATTTCCACCATTTTTTTCCATATAGTTTTCATCGCCTTATTTAACCGTAAAAACTTTCTAGAAAAATGTACTAGAAATAACTGTATAGTTTGCATATAAATAGTATGTATAGTTTGAATGGGACGAATTCATCCCTAGTGCTACGGTACACAGTTCTACTTTACATTTTTAAAATAGTCGTCATGACGTGTAAAATATTCTTCGCATATATATATATATTTAAACGAATACATAAAAAATTAATATATCATCGTCTACTGCGAGTCAAAAGGGGCGATATTAACAACAATGGGCTTTAAAATTGAAGTAGATTAGAGTCTTGCGTCGTGTCACTTTAGGTTTGGCTATTGGATAGGATTGGATATATTATAATATTATAATATTATAATATATTAATATATATTGGATATATTAGCTTTCAAATAGAATTTTGGGTTTCGAATAGGGTATAATATGAACAGTGCGAGATTCTAATGTGGATAACAATAAATGATTGCCACAGTACACAAAGATAAGAAACAATTCCTTTAAGTCGGTTTTATTTTCTTCTTAAAAGTCATTCGTCAGATATTTCTATTAGGAAACTAATTTTGGTTATATTGCGCCCAATATTGCTTTCAGCCAAAATACTTTCTGTGAAATATTTGTTATAAAGTAACTATTAGTGCCAATCCCAAAACTTCCTTCTATCTCATACATAATACTTAAAATTTCACTATCACATCGCCAATAAAATCAATACTTTTCGTCATGCTGTTGTACGTCAGCTGCTTACGAATCTGCGGGTTAGCTGGATGCGAATCATCTTTCCTATCAGGAGCTGCCGATGTAAAACACGACTACGAAAAGTCCTTCTGTCTTCTACCGGTGGGAAAATTTAGCGTCCCTAATCCTTAGTTTTAAGATGTTAGCTAATATTACTGGAAAACACTAAGCTAAAATGCATGGAACCCGATTACATAAGTTTCATTCACAGTTCTTGTCAATATTGAATTTGAATCAGAATTTCGCCAAATTAATCAGCTATAGCCATGTTGGCTTCATTTATGGCAAATTATTTGTATCGCCGATTTTGGCGATATTTCGTCAAGTGTCGGCAAGTTTAGCGACATTTTAAAGCTGGCGAATATGAATATGTAGTGTTAATCCTATAACAGTTGGAAAGATCGATGGTTACAACAATAAAAGAAAATTTGTAGAAATCATGTACATTAAAACTCACAGACCCTTGTACGGAGAAATTCTGCTGTCTTGTTTCAAAATGTCAGACAAAATAAAAATTGAAACAAAACAAAAATTGCTTCGGAATCCTTGGATCAAAAGGACGACCATTTAACGGAAAAATCTTTTAGGATTTCTAATGTTTTGTACATTTTTTTTAATTTAAAATCTTTAAGTGGCTATCACATCGCCCCCTTCCGGCGGAATAGTCCCAAATTCAACTGGGACCTGCAGGCCATGGTGGAAAACATATAATAAAAATTGATTCAATTCTATGCGTAACTTCATGTACTTTTCGATGACAAAATAATGAAAATGGAACAAAAATCGGTATTACTGCGCTACCTTCTGGCGAAATATCCCCAAAATTCAAATAGGACATTCTGTCTTTTGCCAAAAACCTATAAGTGAAATTTAGTTAAATTCTATGCATAACTTCATACTTATTTCGATGATACAAAGAGAACACACACACGGACAGACAGACATTTTGTAAAAACATGTTTTTCGGAATCTCTGACTCCTAAAATGTAAAAATCCGTCGAAAACATTTCGATTCGAACACTTTCTTCTATAATAGATAAAAGAAAGTAAACTATGTCCGTGAGTAAAGCTGACGTCATATCGACAGTGCGAAAGACCTGAAAAATCAATTTCGTTTTATCCCAAATTTTGTTTAACTTCCAAACATCGCACAATTTTAATTTATGCACCGCAAAACAGAGAAAAAAAGTATTTTCGAATGCATTTTTTTAAATGCATCTCAATTTACTATTATTTTAAATATTATTGTAAGTATTTTCAAACGTACATTTTTTTCAATCCTTCTCAAAACTGAACGCGTAACCCGATTATGGAAGAGTAATCTGTTTGCACTTAAATAAATTTAAATAACACAGCATTTGTTTGTTTCGATGGACAGACATGTAATCAAAATACAAGCTTAAACAGTGAATAAATCAAAATTAAAAAAATTGCTATAAATACAGAAATCTTTCGTTATTAACCGCTGGCATATGGCTAATACAAAAGTACCAAAAATTCTTTTACGGGTAGTTGGTGAACGATATAAGAAAAATAAATAAATGTAAAAAATGTATAGAGTGTTCATTTAAAAGCGATTTTAACCTACGTTCTGTACACCGGGATGTATATCGAGCATCTCTAACCCGGGTAGCCTGGGTTGTATCGCCTGTTTGCAATAATGCAGAAATATTAGATTTACATTAGAAATATACGCAATGAAACGGCAATATATGTTTCAATATTGGAGAAATATAACTACCTATATTTGTGAAATACAGTTTTCCGGGAAGAATTGCTCTAATTTTAAACACTTATACTGAAGATAATAAACAAACAAGAAATTTTTGTTAGGTGGTACTTGGTACCTTAGATATGGAAATTTACATTATATAATAGCAATGATTTTTAATTCAGGTGCAGAAAATCGAAAAAATTGAAAAATGAAAAATGACATCGAATTCTGAAAGTTCACAAACCGTGTAGTTGTATGCAGAATTGGGGTTCATTGGCACTGGTTCATTCACCTTCACACTTTCATTTGGGAGTCGAGATTACATTGACTGCCAAGTTCTCATAAAGATGAATTGGGAGAAGTGGTCCAATTCTCTGACCATCCTCCTTAGACATCCTCCGTGTCTCTCATGGGACACATGGAGAAATGGTGTGATTGCAATTTCAAGTACTGAAAATCGAATAAATTGAAAAATGAAAAATGACAACGAATTCTGAAAAATCACAAACCGTGTAGTTGTATGCAGATTCGGGGTTCATTGACAGGATGGAGTGTGCCTTCACACTGGCATTTGGGAGTCCAGAATACATTGACTGCCAAGTTCTCATAAAGATGAATTGGGAGAAGTGGTCCAATTCTCTGACCATCCTCCTTAGACATCCTCCGTGTCTCTCATGGGGCACATGGAGAAATGGTGTGATTGCAATTTCAAGTACTGAAAATCGAATAAATTGAAAAATGAAAAATGACAACAAATTCTGAAAAATCACAAACCGTGTAGTTGTATGCAGAATCGGGGTTCATTAACAGGATAGAGCGCCTTCACACTGGCATTTGGGAGTCCAGAATACATTGACTGCCAAGTTCTCATAAAGATGGTTTGGGAGAAGTGGTCCAATTCTCTGACCATACTCCTTAGACATCCTCCGTGTCTCTCATGGGGCACATGTAGAAGTGGTGTGATTGCAATTTCAAGTACTGAAAATCGAATAAATGGAAAAATGAAAAATGACAACGAATTCTGAAAAATCACAAACCGTATAGTTGTATGCAGAATCGGGGTTCATTGGCAGGATGGAGCGCCTTCACACTGGCATTTGGGAGTTCGGAAAACATTGACTGCCGAATTCCGACAAAGATGGATGGGGAGAGGTGGTCCAATTCTCTGGCCATCCTCCTTAGACATCGTCCGTGCCACTCGTGGGGCACATGTAGAAATGGTGTGATTGCACGAACAAACTTCATAACTATGTGTATCTATTGTTGTTTCAATCTTCTTAATCCAACGATTACATGTTGCATTACGACTTTTCAAATTAGGGCGTTTCGTCACGGAGACTCTGTATTTCAATCCAATCTTACCAGTAATCACAAAAATATAGCCGAGATAGTCCAAAATGTAAACAATGCTACTGGCCTTATATAAACAGTATTGATCCAATAGCCTACTACTCAGTATACTTGCTAAAATCGGAGCAAATAGCATTAAAAAATATTAAGTCTAAAGAAAAATTTCCGAAATAGTTTTTCAATTTTTTTATCTGATTTAAGATTTTGCAATGCGATCTTCTAAAATTTAAAAGAAATGATAAATCTAATCGAAAGAAAATTTATTTGCACTGTTTCTAATTCAGACAAAATATGCAATTATATTTAGGAAATAGTCATTAAAAATACCATCAAAAATTATAAAATTGAATATTTTGTACTAATGCAGAATAATCTATATGTTAAAATATACGAATATAAGTTATTTAACAACCCTATAATATAAAAATGTGTACCATTTTAGTGAGTTATGACATCTCTGTAAATATATGTATTTAGAAAGAAAACTGATCTCTATTGATTCGTTAATTAAATACTGAGATATTTAGTCAACGCATTTGAATACGGTGAATATTTTCATGTTTAATATCGCAAGATGTTTTATGTCAGAGGTATACGTACTGTCGGTCATAAAAAAGGGTAACATCCCTACATTTTAATCTTTACATTGTTATAGAAAAAACAGGTCAAGTAGTTTGGAAATTATAAAGATATAATATCTGAAGATCCAAATTTTAAATTCATTTGTAACATTTGCAAAACAGATTGCAATGACGATAATATTTTAAGCATAACTCACAAACTACATAACGGAATGAATTATAATTTTAGATTTCCATATTGAAAGCTTCTAAAAATTGATTGCTGTTCAAAAAATTATAGATTACAATTCATATTTCTTTTGAAAATTAACTTTAAAAAATATTTTTTTTCCGAAATAAATTTGCGAAAACAACAAGAACTGTAACTTTTGTATTTTTTAATAGAAATCAATTTACAGAAGCTTGACATATGCGAATACAAAATTACAGTTCTTAACGTCAAGTAGTTTTTGAGTTATACTTTGAAAATTATCCGCATTGCAATCTTTTTTGCAACGATTACAAATGAATTTAACATTCGGAATTAAAAACTTTAAACCTTTGTAATTACTAAACTACTTTACCGAATGACTTTATGTTTGGTATCTTAAGATAAAATTTACCGAAAAAAAAATCAAATATGATGTCAAAACTATGTGTTTGTATTGAAAATTTAAAAGTTTAGTATAATTTCAGTGTGAAGACGACACCCTGAGCATATTTTTAAACATAAATTGAAAGAAGGCATAATTTCCAGTCGAATGCCTATTTTCAGTATTTTCGGGGACATTTCGAAGATTAAAATGTATGCAATGTTCTCTTTTTTTTTTCGATCGGCGGATAAAGTTTGAATAAAAACCAGCTTTTAAAATCTTAAATGTGAAATTAATAAAAGTTTCTGGCACCAAAAAGGAAACACAATATCATATGAGAATAAATTGTTAAAAAAGTCGTTAACAAGATTGAAATTATCACTCTTACATAAAAAGTATAAACAAAAAATCAAAGTTTCAACCAATAAAATTATAAGACAAAATTTCTCAAGTAATGAGTTCATTAACGTTTATGTGAATAATACTTATTTTTGTACGAAATTTAATGCTTTTTTACTCATTTTTCTATTTTTTCCTGCTCCTTCTACACTTAAATTGCAAATTAAATTTGATTGGCTGCTTTACACAAGTTAATTTTGATTGGCTATCTTACTTATTTCGGATTGGCTGATGAATTTGGCGGTGAAATCGTCTGCTTTTCTTTCATTTTACAATGCATTTTTGCTACTTTTATACTCTTTTTTTTTCATGGCTCCTTTAAGATGTGATACACAAATACTCTTATACAGGGAGTGGAGTCGTTAACAATTGGGAATCACATCGATACAATCTACTGCTTCTGTTTCTTTTTTATGTGCATGAAACTTATGAAATTCGATCTTGGAAAATCTGAATAAAAATTAAAAATCGTGTTCATAAAATCTTTATTAGCAATTTTCCTTCTTTTAAGAAAATCTGATTCAATAATATTTACAAAAGAGTTAGGAAAAATACATTATCCAAATTTTGAAGTTCAATCTTCGGTATTATTACATTGCTGTAAATATTAAAGGAAAATTCAGTTTTATGCATTTGTGCGATAAGAAATTCCTCAAAAACATGCATAATAATTTCCCTAGACATTTTCATCTGCATGTCCTTTCATATTCTGGAGCGAAATGTTGACTAGTTAAATAGAATTCCCGAGCATGTTATGTATCCAAGTACTTATTATTCCTTCCAAATCCATTTCTATACGTTTGCTGTAATATGTGTATCTGAACCCACGATATACAAAATATTTTTAATAAAATGTTTGGCTGAAGAATAAATATCTTACCCAATTTTTAATGTCATAGAAATGTACTAGTAACAATAATTGAAACAGGCTTCAATATTGAATTTCTAAAGTTTATTATCTACATATTTTCGTGAGCAGGTTTTTGAGATGAAGACTAAATAAATTCTAAAGCAGAGTTTTTCATCCTTTTTTATCTCACGCGCACTTTAATGCATAGTTATACATTCGCGGCACACGTTAGCAAATAGTTGTATTTCCGAGGCACACTAAAATTAGGATGATGTGTGATGAAAAAGTTCAAATTAATATATTTCACGCAGTTGCAAAATTACAACTCGAATGATTTATTTACCAACTAGCTGACCCACGCCCGGCGTTGCCCGGGCCCGTGATAATAATAATTTTAAAAAATCAAGTTTATATCTTTAACCCTACTTTTATGAAATTATATTTCAAAATGAAAAATTCGCGAAAAAATATTGATATTTAGTGATAAAAGCGCTCATTTTCTT
This sequence comes from Maratus michaelseni, assembly GCA_963931845.1. Taxonomy (NCBI): domain Eukaryota; kingdom Metazoa; phylum Arthropoda; class Arachnida; order Araneae; family Salticidae; genus Maratus; species Maratus michaelseni. The sequence goes on from OZ007595.1 coordinate 205,698,499, forward strand.
GTTTTTTTTTTTTTTTTTTTTTTTTTTTTTTTTTTTTACGTAGGGTCGTTTCATAGTTTTAAAATAAAAAGTTATTTTTGTCCGAACTCATTGAAATCTTTATTCGTAATAAATAAAACCGTTTTACAGCCCCTGTAAAAATTTCGTGAAAAAATAATGTTATCTAGTTTTTTAAAAAATGTTGTTTTCCTCGCTTTCTTGTTTGTTTGTTTGTTTTCGCGTCGGCTCCTTTAACAGCAATAAAAAAATAATTGTCATCTTCCGAACTCTCTGACATTTCAATCGGTTATAAATATAAATGTATCCAAGCTCTGTTTAAAATTTTGTGAAAAAATATGCATATTCTGTAGTGAAAACAAAAGTTCTTTAAAAAACAAATCTTTAGCTTTCATCCTCAGAGCAAAAATATATTAGAAAGTCCATGCTTTCAGTGCAATGGTACGCCTTCATCCGTTTTCAATCAACACTTTTCAATCCCCCTAGGCTAAACAGGTGAGGGCTAATCAATTAGGTTTCCCGTTTCTGAGGGGAGAAATCTTTAAAAAAAATTGAAGCATGCACAAAGAGACCCTTTTCGTGTGGACAAATAATGTTGGAATTTTACAGAATGCGTTTTTCGTTTTAAATATGTAGATTAGAATAATTTCCGGGTTATAGAATATAGGTGAATACAATTTTTTTAAAAAACTCTAATAAATTGTGTACATTCAATATATTTTTTTAAGATGCCAAATGCTAAAAATCATTTTTATTATAAAGTTTTATAGTAAATAATTTTTGTAATAAATATTGAAATTTATTAAAAGCGATATTTTCATATGGACCTCGCGGCCGGAGTTAACAGCCGAAGAAATCACCAAAGATCACTGTTTACACCATCCTTTCTGATTCTAATAATTTCAGTGGTTCAAACGCATAGTTCGATTACATACAGGGGGATTTTTTCTAAGTTGTGAAAGTAAAACCTTATAAAACTAAAGAACCACTGATTCAAATGACCTGAAATTCTACTTTTTTAAGCGTGGTTAAAAAAACTTAAAATCGCACCGACAGATGGCGCTGTATATGCAATGAAGTCACAAGCGTCTAGCCCCTGCACTTTTGTTTTTGGCTACGATTTCAAAAAACGGATCACTCTGCTGCGCGCATGCGCATTGCTCTAGACAGTTTCAACGACAAGCATAGTAATTTTATTCCATTCCGCGACAGTTTTTTTAAATTCGTAAAAGGATTTTGATTTAAAACATTTAGCGTAATATAACTAAATATTTTCTTTCACAATTTTCATTATTTTTAGTTTTTTTTTTAACATTCTTAAATGAATTCAATTTCAGACTTTTACTGAAATACAATTTTTTTTCCTCCGGATTTTTCAATTTTTAAGGATTTTTTAACGATTTTATAGCGTTTTAAAGCAAATTTTTAACATCCAAAAAACAATTTTTAACATTTAAAAAAAACATCACAGGACGCATGAAACTCGCTTTGCAGCAATCTCTAGAATGCACGAAATTCAGCCGCGGTCAATAATATGTGTATGTACGCTTCGCGTACATTAACCGAAAAAAAAAAACATCACTGGACGCATGAAACTCGCTGTACAGCATTCTCTAGAATGTACGAAATTCATTTATAACCAAATGTCATATTTATTTCCATTTTGTTTCAAACTTTCCATTGCTTATATGTTGAAAAATGGAAACTTTACATTTTTTTTATTCAAGTTATTTTTTATAACTCAAATAAATACTGAAAAATAAAACTTACATTTCTTTTATTCAAATTATTTTTTATAACTCAAATAAATACTGAAAAATAAAACTTTCCGCCGCGTGGGATTCGAACTCAAGACCACAGAACGGCAGAGAAATGACATACCACAGAGCTATACGCACTCATTTTGAAATGGCTTAGAACAAAATTTTAAAGTATCAGACAAGCACGCATGCCCGCAGCAGAGTGATCCGTTTTTTGAAATCGTAGCCAAAAGCAAAAGTGCAGGGGCTAGACGCTACTAGTGAAGTCGGGAGACGAACTTGCACACGGCACACGCACAGTGGCGACAAAAACGTGAAACACGCACACCTCGTGTTCATTATTCTACTGATATCCTCGCAATGACTGTGCCATTGACTGACCGTGCGTCGTTAGTGAAACTGTATTATTAGAATAATGACAGCGCAGCAACTGCTCGTAGGAGATTCTGGACATTTAAGAATTTAAGAAAAGGTCCAATGGCGACAGAAGGCCTGCAGAAGGTGGTTTCTGAAAGTACCGTCCATTGTTTTCCCCCCACTGACGATATTCTTTGTTTCTGTTAACTTACAGCGCCATCTGTCGGTGCGATATTGAGTTTTTTTTTAACCACGCGAAAAAAATTCCCATTGCTTCGTGAGCATACTGGTGAAATTTCACGTCATTTTGATCAGTGGTTCTTTTGTTATAGAATTTTACTTTCACAACTTTAAAAAAATCATCCTGTATATTAAATTTGTAATTTATTTGTATTTTATTATTTTGTTCATTTATTGATGAAGTTTTAATTTCTTTATTGAATATAAGCTGGAAACAAATGCTGAACTATTTATATTAATTTAAGTGCAAACGGATTTATCTTTTGTAATCGTCTGCACGGGATTGAGATAGATGTAAAAAAAAATCATGCTTAAAAATTATTTTTAAAAACCATAAATAAATGCGTAAATTGCGATACAGTTTCCAAACAAATTTTGATAGGGTTTTCAAACAAATTGCATTTGAAAGTAAATTTTATTCACTATTCGACTGTGTAAAAATTCAAAATGTGCGATGTTTAGAAGTTAAAAAAATTGCAGTAAAAGCGAAATTTAATCGTCTGATGTTTCCAACGTCAAAATGACATCAGCGTTACACACGGACATATTTGTCCTCTATAATATATAGATTGTGTTGAAATGTTGTATATAATATGTTTGTTTCTATTTATTTAGAAACACAAAATGTACAATCGCAGCCAACAAATACGTAATTTTTTATTATAATTTTTTTTATTATATTTAGTGATGAATCTTTGCTTGAAATTTCTAGAATATACGTTTTGCAATTTTCAAATAGGCATACACAAAAAAATTTATAGAAAGAAATGTATGCACCTGGGCTGAAATTTCTTCAAAATTTCTGTACAATAAGATCTATACTTTCTAACATTTGTTTAAAAATACACAGTAATAATTTACATAGTATAACAATAACCAGTTCGAATAATTATACTATATTTCCAACCCTATTATTTCTATATACCATCAAAATTAATGCAAAATATTATTACATGCCACCTTTAAATAATATAGTCGGTCATTTTCGTTTTACGAACGTGTAAATTCTTTTCTAATTTCAAAGTTATATTACATATTTGACATTCAAATAATATTCTGCTGTCTTGCGCGAATTTGTATTGAATGTATTATTTTGTTTATGATTATTTTATAGTATTTTGAATTTAATACTATATTTATACCCCAATTTTGGCTTTTAAATATTTATTGATGATCTTTCGTTAGAAATATATGATGTATATAGCTGTTTTTCGCATTTTATTATATATTTATTAAAAAATATTTTACAATTCGTATAAATGTTTTCATCGCAGTATTTCTTATGCCTTTTTAAATTCAAAATGTACATATTGCAATATATACTTTCAAGCTCATTTAATATCATATCAATTGAAATCTGAACCATTATGATTTTTGTTGTTAGACATATATTAGCATAGGGTAGATATAATACATGTATTTTACAATAATAAGTAATGTATTATTACATGCCATTTTTAAATAAGAGATTCGGCCATTTTTGTTATACAAACTTGTGAGATATTTTTTAAAGGTATTTTATGCACACACACACGCACACATATAGCCACATTAGTGTTCCGCTGCACGTCGGTTGAAAATCCCTTCTCCAAAGTAATTATGTATTTTTTTAGAAGTTTTCAAATCACTGACAAAATCGCAATTCGAGTTTTTATGTTTTAATATTTTTCTCAAAATGTAACTATCTATCTGTTATGAAATCATACTACATATGTGTTTTATTAACATTTAGATAAATACGAAGGGACTCCGTGTGTCCTCTCGTATGTCAAACCGCGAATATCCAACAGACTCGCCTGTGGTAAACTTGTTCATAATTCATCCATTAGCGGAAAGACACTGTAAAATCACTTTATTCTAATAACAATTTTAAAGTTCTTAGATTTTTTAGCATTTTACAGATATTTAAAATTTTCATGGACAAAGAAGCCGGAAGACAGATTAATTGCATATATCTTCCGTTAGGCTGTCCATCTGCGAAGTTTGTTTACCTTTTTGTCTGTTTGTCTTTCTATCTCTCTATCTATCTGTCTGTCAGTCTCTCTCTTTATATATATTTATCTGACTGTCTGTTTGCCTGTTTGGCTTTCTATCTATTTATCGGTCGGTATATCTGTCCCTCTATCTGTCTCTTTGTCTATATATCTGTCTAATAGCTCACTCATTATCTGTCTGTCTTCTCTCACTATCTGTCTGTCTGCCAGTATATCTATCTATCTCTATCTCTGTCGGTTTATCTGTCTGTCTGTATGTCTATCTACCTGTATATCTGCTTGCCTCTTCTATCTATTAATCTATCTGTCATTCGATCTATTTTTCTTATCTATCTATCTCTGACTGTCTGTTTGTCTCTCTGTCTGCCTGTCTGTCTATCTCATATCCAGATTATACGACAAACCGCGAATTTAAGCGGTTCATAAATTCGATTTATGTATTTGTTTCATATATTCATTTCATATGTTCCTTGATTGAATCGTTACACAAATTCGTTTTAGAAAATCGTTTCATTATTTGTGCTTTATATATATAGGGTAGATATTGATTTTATTTATTAATTATTATTTTTGTTTGGGCGTTTTTAGCATATATATAACAAATACATTAAGTTTACTGATACATTTATATAAAATATCAATTAATACACAAATTATCTGCTAAAGAACAGAAACAAAAAGCTGAAATTTGCTTTAGAATACGATGCTAAAATAAGCAGCACCTCGCTATAACAAACATGTGGAGAGAAAAGAAGCTAGCGCAATATATCCGAATGAGCAATATAAACGGGATAATTAAAAAGTTAAGAAAAAGTTCAACTTTCAGATAAATGTTTAATATTTATTTTAAAAAAATTAGCTTATACGCATGCAAAAAACCTTGCTAAGTTTAACTTTATACTAGTGCACCAAATATGGATTTTCAAAATTTGTTACCTATATAAGCTGTTCACCTGTCTAAGTTGACCAGAAAATGCTTGTACCGCGTGCGGTCAACTTTCAAAATTTGCACTGTATGACAATATTTTAAATAAAATTAACAATAGATAATTACACTTATTATTTGACATAGACATAACATTTATTTAAATGTGAGGTTACGAAACAATTGTGATTTTGAGGGTCAGGAAAAAAAAGATATATATCAGGATAAGTGATATAAAGAGTGATAGTGCTTTGAATTATCTAGTCTTTGTGGAAGGCTTCTTTGGTTACCATTAAAATGAACGATTTAATATATTTTCTTTGTCCAAGTTCATTTCATACATGCAATAAGAACAAAAAATATTTTCATATCTCAAACAATGTAAGTCCAATCCTGAATTATTTTTATTATTATGCATTCTTTTAATTTTTCATATGTTTGTATACGATTTTCTTCATTTTTACTCAATTAAATGCAATAAGAATTAATAGCAATAATAATAACAATAAATTAATTAAATGAAAAATTAGATTCCGATCTCGGCAGTAATAGCTTTCTGTCTTTCCAGTCTATTATATGAAATACCGTATGTAGTACTCGCGTATAAGCTGACCCCCAAATTTCTAGATGAAATCAAGTTTAACACCAGTAATTCAGATTGGTTTTCTGCTCCTTAATTAATCGAATTTAATTCTAAATTACTTAAGGCGAAGAAAACTGTTTTAAAATATTGGTATTAAACCTGTTTTCAACTTCAATTTGGGGATCGGCTTATTCGCGAGTCTATACCGTATGCATTTTTTGGGACGTAGATGTTCTTGCCGAGGCTACTTCACTCAGTCGAAAATACTCGCTCGCTAATTTTAATCCTACGACGGAAATATTTTACGATACCTCGTTTATATTTCAATATTTTTAAATGATTTTTTTCCATTGGATAGCTGAGGTCAATCTCTATGCACGCCCTTTTACACTTTTTCGATTTTGGTTGCAGTTTTTTTTTCCCGTTCCGAAAGTGAAAGCATCCTAATAATAAAAACTTGTGATCAAATTCGAAAAAAAGACAAAAGGACCTGCATAGAGATTAACTTCAGCTATCCAATGCAAAAAATAAAATAAAATAAAATAAATAAATATTGAAATACCAACGAGATATCGTAAAATATTTCCCGCATAGGATTAACATTAGCGAGCGGGTGTTTCCGACTGGGCGAAGTAGCCCTTTAAGAACTCATGCTTCGCTTTGTTTTTCAATTTCAATCATCGTCCTTCTTTATTCCATTTCTGTTCCAGTTTCTGTTTAAATCCTGTTCATTTCATTTTTGTTTGTCATCATATATCTTTAAATTGTTTGTGAATCTTAATATATTTACATTTCCAGGTAGGTTTTATTTATTAAGATGTTTACTATCTCTCTATTCTGAAAAAGTAACTAACCCTGCTGCTGTCGCTGTCGTAAAAAAAAAAAATGTGTGAAGAGAGGTTTTTCTCGGCTTATATTAAAAACAACTTGCATATAAAAATATGAAATCTAGTAGTTTTATAGAGAAATGTTCGATAAACACGAAGAAGCAGACAGTTTTTAAATGGAAGATTTTTTTAAGCGCTATTTAATGTTGAAGTGGGTCAAAATAGTTCGGTTAAAAAGTTTTATAGGATCAAAAACTCTGCATAGTAATTTGACAATCTTTCGCAAGTTCATACTTGAGGAGCTTGCGGTGTGCAGCGTGCAATCATTTTTTACATTTAACAAAATTTTGAAGGTTTAAAAAAAAATCAAAATTATTAATAATTACAATAGTTCTTAGGTTCGAGATGAAATCAGGTTTAACACAAGTAATTCAAAATTAACAATAAGTAATTTTTATTTATTATTTTAATAGAGATTTATTTTATATTTCGAAAAGTTCATTTTTTTTTATATTGTTTCTAAATTTTTAAGAAACGCAAATAATAATATTTTCTAGCATTTTACAGTTGAAAACTATAATTACACGAGAATATTAAAGGAGAAAGAAAACTTTAAAATAATTTAATTATTACGTGCGAAAAGAATTAAATAGATAGAAATTACGTCATTAAAGCCCAAGTAATAATATTTCGAAACACTTTTCCATTGAAAAATATTTCTACAACAGGGATATATTTCATACTTCGAAAAAGTCCTTTTTTTACTTATTTTTGCCAAATTTTCAACTAACGCAAATAATATTTCCTTTCATTTAAAAAATGTATTTACATGTGAACATTAAAAAGAGAAAGAAAAGATTGGTGAAAATTACGTCATATTTAAAACATTACATTTATTGATCTTATTTATAAAAAAAAATCTTCTAACTTCGGTGTAAATTTTCGGGGTTTCAGTTCATTTGGCTTTAAGAACCGAAAAATCCTTGAATCAAGGGAAAAATTAATGGCAACCCGATTACAGAATATTATCACTGGTCGTTTAATTATAAGTCAATCTTCATTAATCTTTTTACATCTGAGTACATTAGCGTGTTTTATATTTTTTACTATAAAAATTAAACAAATTTTGTGATAAACAATACTACTCAGTATCTTGTTCAGTTCTGATGTACTTTTCCTTTATTTTGTCATTCCTTTATCGATGAGCACATATTAAACTTTCAAAAGAACTAAGAAAATCTGTATAAAATAAATTAAACATTAAACTCTATCGTTTAGACGTAACTTATAACACCTGCCAAGATAAAGAGATATTTTCCTTTTGTTTATCTCTGTTTACAAAGCTTAGATATGTCACGTATGCTTCAAAATTTTGATAGATACCTATACATGAAGTAATCTGATGGTATCTTAATTACAAAATAATTAATGTAACATTAGAGAAATATTTACAGATAAAATGGAATTTCGCTAAAAGAATTATGTTAAAATAATAAATTATATTTCGAAAAAAAAAAAACTAAAAGAGTAGAAACAGATAATGAACATTTCATAAGTAACAGATATCTTGTTAACACTTTCCAACCCAGTTGAAAAGTGTTTATGACTTCGGTTTGTCTGCCGTCTGCCGTCTGTCCGACTGTCCGAGCTCTAAATCCCATAAATATGCTTCGAATGTCCTGAAATTTTTGTATGTTATTGTCGCATGTTCCCTATTTCAACAGAAGTGTGTAGCACTTATAGTTTTTTTACAGGGACAGTCAAAAGTATTCCGTTACATTACAGTGAATGGGGAATAATCGGTTCAAGCGCATTTTGATGGCGCTACGTCATTTAAAACATAATGAAATTGATATATAATTATAAAGCGCATTAAACATGCTTTTTGTAGAATATGGGGTGCAAAGCATTTATTATTCAATTACAGGGTCAAACAAAATAATTCTTTTACACATCGTTCTATGGGGGAAAATCGTCTGCAGTGTAATTTAGTGATATTTCACTATTTCAAACGCATGCATTACTGTTTATTATATGCATTACTGAGGTGCACTCTAAATTGCTCTCTTGTGTGCATTGCGTTTATTTACAGGGACACACAAAATATATTGGTTACAGTATATGTGCGATATTTACAGTCTATGTGTGATGAGTGCGTTTTCAACTTTGGTTTTCATTTTTAACTTTTTAGCACTTTCCAACCTAGTTGAAAAGTGCTTATGACTTCGGTTTGTCTGGCCGATGGCCGTCTGGCCGTATGGCCGTCTGGCCGTCTGTCCGTGCTCTAACTGCCGTAAATATGCTCGGATTGCTCTGCAATTTTTATATGTTATTGTCGTTATCTATGGCACGTTCCCTATTTCAACTGAAGTGTGTAGCACTTATAGTTTTCTTACAGGGACACTCAAAAGAATTCCGTTACATTGCGGTCTATGGGGAAAAATCATTTGCGGTTTATTTTAAAAATGTTTCACTATCGTAAACGCATTGAAATTTATATAGATCACTAAGATGCATTAGAAGAAGCTTAATATGGAATAGTAGGTGTAAAGCACTTAGAGTTACTTTACAGGGACAGTCAAAATAATTCCGTTACATTACGTCTATGGAGAAAAATCGTCTGCGGCTTATTTAAATAATGTTCCACTATTTTAAACGCATTGAAGTTTATATATATTAATAAGGTGCATTACAAGAGGCTTACTACGGAATAGTGTGTGTATAGCAGTCATCGTTCATTTACAGGGACACACAAAATAATTCTCTACTGTCTGTTAACAATAAGTCCTGGAATTGCGTTTTAAGTTACTGAACGCGATTTTAATCTTAACTAGCTTTTTGTCTATTACGTGGTGTGTATAAATTCTGTAGATCCTATACAGGGCAGCACAAAAGTTCGCGAACACATTTCCGTTTATTGACAGAAACTCCAGAAGGAGAATTTAAACTGTGCTACGCGTTTCCTAACTAAACTAAAATTTAGCATCCTATGTATATATACAAATCTATAGATCATATACAGGGCTACATAAAAGTATTCTGATATTTTTCCGAATATTGTATATATTGAAAATTACTGAAATTACGTTTTTAAATATGTTATGCGTTTTCCAAATTGTTTACTTAGATGTCATCTTTCAGCTTATTAAACGGTAATGATTTGTAAAATTATTTTAGAAGCGTTGGAAAGTGCTACATAATCTATGCTTGACGCATGATTTTTCGTTCTTGTTTTTTTATATAGTACGTGTGTGTTTATAAACTCGGTTGACCACATACAGGGCTACACAAGGAAATTCGTAAGTACTACAGACTATGGGAGTGAATTGCTTAAGGTTAGTTTTTAATTGTGTTTACGCATTTTCCTGCTGACCGACATTTAGTAGACTAATAGAAGTTTATGGAATATAAATAAATTCATATACAGGGCTATGAAAAAAAAAGATACATTGTCGTTTACGTTTGGTAATTGCTGCAAGTGAGTTTTAAGTTGCCTTTTAGCTTAATAGGTGGTGTGTACAAAAGTCTTCAGATAGTATACAGGGTTGTACAAAAGATTTCGAGTGCATTTCCATCGATTGGCGAAAATTGCTAAATCTGAATATTGAAACTGAACTAAATTTTATCATACTATATATCCACATCTATTGATCATATACAGGGCTGCACAAAATAATTTGACTACTTTTTTGACACTGGAAGGTAATTTCGAAAACTGTATTTTTCAATGAGTTATGTGTTTTATAAACTGTTTACTTACATATCTTCTTTCACCTTATTTAACGGTGAAGTTTCGTTACAGTTTTCTGGATGTGTTGGAAAGTGTTTCATAATCTATGCTGACGCATGATTTTTCGTTCTTGTTTTTTATATTAGAATGTATTTCAGTCCTCAACACTTTAATAAAGTTTAGTATTTTTTTAAGCAATAAGAATATAGATATATTCTTATTGCTGCAATATATATATATATATATATATATATGTATATATATTGTAAAAATATTAATTCATTAGAATTTAAAAATTATTACTTTCTTTTAGCATTTGTTTAAAGAGAATAGTATTAAAAAATGCCGAAGTTTTTTTTTTTTTTTTTTTTTTTTTTTTTTTTTTTTTGCTGAAATATTATATTAGAACTAGAAAAAGTTGGAAATTGTACGTTAAACGTGACAAATGAGGTGCGTTCATACTATAAATAGTTTTACAATGTAAAAAAAAAATAATCGTTATTATTTCAGTGAAATGAATTATATCGTCTGTTATGAGCAAAATGGACATGCCTTTTCTCTTATTATGTATGCCACGTTTACAGATGCGATTTCCTTTTCGACAGCAGACAGCGTTGCAAAATTGTCCATGGAGATCTTGCTTTACGCACGATTAACTCCATGTTTTAATATTTTTATGGCTCATGATGAACGAATCTGTTATGTTTATTTACTTTAGTGGATTGAGATATTCTCTGTCAACCTAATTTCAACTGCAGTTATCTCAGAATCTAAACATATTTTAATGTAACTCATCTCTCAAAGAAACAATTTTTTTTGAACGATATTTCTAAAAATGTAACTTTTATGCAATTTTATTCGAAAAAATAATTTTTAAAAAAATGGCCTCCTGGCATATGAAAAAAGAAACAGTCAGCCAGTATTTGTTTTCTTCAGTCACATGACTTACATTTTTTTTATTATATAGATTACGTACGATAGGATTTAATAGAATAAAGAAAACATATATTAATATCTTTTTAAGTTTTGATTCGATTTTCATAAAAATTGAAATGACTCGACAAAATTCTGTAACGAATATATATATTACATTTCAAACCATTCGGTTGGGTAGTTTTTGAGCTGTTATATGCAGACAGACGGATAGACAGAAGGACGGATCAGACAACGACTATAGGTGCTATGAGTAGTAGGATAGTGGGGGTTGACGGCCACAGGAAGAGCGAAGAGATGCGCAATTGCGCAAATGCGCAATCAACGCTCAATCAATGATTAAAGTCACTCTTCGCTTTACTGCACGATTCTGTTAATCACATTTTGCTGATATATCCGATATTTCGTTAGAAAGATTTGTATATAAGAATATGTTTTGAGAAGTATATAGATAATACATTTTATCATATGTAATTTTCTTTGTGTGTAATGTCTGTCTGTCTGTTTAGAACTATGTTTATATGTATTTTTGTATGTTTATGCATAAAATTTATAAGTTTTTATAAAAAATGTATGATAATTTTTAAAAAAATTACAGCTTAAATTTATAAAAAAGTTTAAAAAAAAAAAAAAAAAAAAAAAGAATTAAAAAGTTAAAAAAAAAAAAAAAAAAAGTAAAGTTTAAAAAAAAGTTGAAAGTTAAAAAAAATTGCATTATTAAAAAAAAAAAAAAAAAAAAAAAAAAAAAAAGTTTCTATTCATTCTCGAACTAACAGAAAAAAACGTTTTAAGAAAGTTATAAGTTAACAAAAGTGTTATAAATCTATAAAATTATTACTTTAATGTATTTCATAACTTATAAAAAATTTTTACTAAGCTTTTTGCAGATTATTAACGTTTTAGATCGATTTAAAATCATTTTGTAATACTTTTAAACAAGATAAACCGTTTTTAAAACATGGCAAACCGTGTAAACCTCATTAGACGGTGTGTGTGTATGTGTGTGTGTGCGTGCATACATACGTGTATGTGCATATAGATAATGTTTTATCAGAAATGATTGTATAAAAGTTTTAAATAAGTACACAAAAATATAATTAACGCTTTTTATTAAAACAAAGTAATTTACAGAAAAGGTTTATATACAGAAAGATATTTACAAATCAGCAATTTTCTTCTTCATTACAATCTTGGTTAATTTCATAATGTCCATACGCTAAAGCTGGATATTCCATTTTCTAAAATGTATCTCTTGTCATAAAAAGGACTTAGACTAATTTTATTTTGGGTTAATGTATATAAATTATGAGAATCCTGAGCGATTCTTATCTGTTTCTCCATGCTTGTTTTTTGCTGTTGGAGACACTCTAAGTAGTCTTCATGCTTGATTTTCTGTCGAACAATCTGCGTAGATATACCCTTTGCACGCTTTTTCTCGTCTTTAAAGGATTTTAGCGAGTACATTTTTTATTTCAGTCCGACAAACTCAAGGGCTAATTCACCGTTAAGTTCATCCTTGAACTTGCCGAGAACTTTCTTATTATCCTCAGAGTATAAACCATGTGATTTCGGATACTCGGAGAAGTCAAACAAATTACGGTATTGTTCCATATCCTTATAAATATTGTTTGTTTGAATATGGTAAGTTAAGGAATCTGTGTCAGTGAATAATAAGGTTGCCCGATCTTTATATGTTTTCTTTATGAAGTTATAATGAAAATCATACATAACTAATTTAGAGAGTTCCAAAATAGCGAACCCAACATAGATAGACCGATTCATTAAAATACTAATTTTCAGTCGTTCTACAGCGGTTAAGTCTTCATCAAAGGTTTTAAATGATTTAAAAGTAGGCAAAGCTACTAATTTTTTGGCTCTTTTTTCACCATTACAAAGCACAATGTTTCACCTTTTTCGAAGATTCTCCATTGTCTTCCCAAAAACAGAATTATTTATTAACTTAAAAAAAGTCCTTTTCAAAAGAAGATTTAGCCTCTTTACGTTTCTCAGTATTGAAATTAATATACAGTGGAACTCCAGATATACGTTACCTGAGTTGTACGTTTCCCTCAGTTATACGTTTCAACTCAGCGGTCCCGACCACTTGCCATTAAAAATTGCCTGAGTTATAAGTTTTGAATTACACATTTCCCTCAGTTATACGTTACGTTTTTGCGTCCCCGGACGAATTTGTTTTTCATTTATCCATTTTGAAACCGGAAACACTGACGACGCGGCCGAGGAGTCTGATTTGAAAGATTCTCAAACTTCAGAGCTGATGTGAAAGCTTTTGATGTAGTAAAACGGTTCGTCAGTAGTAAAAGCAATAACCAAAAGGCGGCTGCATTATTAACAGAAATGCAAAATTTGCCGTTCAGTGTCGACTCTGCTGAAAAGAAACAACCGAAGATTAGTGATTATTTCAACAAGATTAAATAAACTACTGAAATGTGTTTTGATAAATGATTTATATGCCAAGGCGATTCCAGCGTTTTTTTTTAAGTACTCTATGTGTATTGAAAATAATTTTAATAAAGCTTTTATGATAAAATAAGTTCATGTGTACTTCTCTTATGTACTTTTTTCTTCTCATTTCCATTTCCAAAAATTTATGTCATGGGTGCAGTACTACTTAGAAAACTTCTATTTTCAATATAAAAGGTAGCAAACACCTCAGCGGATCAAAGTTTTCACGATATATTTTAAAAATGGTTCGGGTAAAACATAAATTGAGTTGTACATTTTACTGAGTTATACGTTTCGTTTGTCCGGTCCCGGGCAAATCGTATAACTGGAGTTCCACTGTATTTCTGAAGCCAGGGTGTCTGTTTAAATTTTAGGGCTTTATGTACAGCTGTAATTTTTAAACCAAGTTCTAAATAAAATTTAAGATTACGATAATGAGTTATATAATTCCGTTTATTATTTAAATTAGGTATAAGTTTAGGGGTACCCACGAATTTTCTATTGTTAAGTTTCTTGCATGAGAAGACAACATAGATTCTTCTACAGTGATCCTCTCGGGAGCAACAGGATATTCATTGTGCAGAGGGTGTAAATGTTTTGGGTATACCAAGTCTACCTCGAAAAGGTACCCAATTTCAGAGCTCTCAGATAGCGATAGAATCCACTCTTCTGTGATATGACTTGTTTCACTCCATTCAAAACCACCACAAGGTAAAAATTGGCTCATAGCCCACCCATATAAGTTATTAGCATCCCAGTACATGATGTAGCTGGGTACCTCATTTTTCCTATAATCGGGTGTATCAGGTATGTTTGCTCGAGCGTATCTTTGACTAATTATACTGATACCCCCTCGTATACCATCTTCAACCATAAGCAGCATATCTATATCACTGAGTAACTCTAATGATGTTTCAGACATCTTCAAACAAGCTTGCCATGCGAGTGAAGGTGCTGTGAACAGGTGAGCAAGGTCAATTTCATAATATTGCTGACATAATTTCCTAAAGTTTTGAAATATATCAGCAAGTAGTAGAACATCTGTCTTAACATAAAGGTTATGGTAATCACCGAGAGTCTTGGTGTCAAATGTTTTCCATACATTTTGGGCATGTTCATAATCTTTTTCATCTATTTGCTCATTAGTCAAACTATTAAAAAATGAAGAAGGTGGGGGAAGCTGTTTATCATTAAATTTATCGAAAGAAGTAAAATAACCATAGGGGTAAACCCCTTTACGTATAAGTAAAGATAAATTGTTATTTTCTGGGAAATTTTCTTCAAGTATTGTGAATTGCTCAGGTTGAAGGTTTTTAACAAGTTTTTCCAATGAGGTGGGCAAAAATTGAAAAGAATCAATAAAAACCATCTGAATAGAAGATGTAGGCTTTCTGATTTTAAAAGTGATATAGTTTTCCATATAAGTAGCAATCACATCGATTTCATGATCTTTAAATTTTCCAAGCTTTGTCATAATATGATGACCATCATAGTTTTTCAAGTTATGGAATATAACAGGAATTGTTTTACACTGCTTATAATTCAAGTTACATTCCACGTGTGCAGCTCCTCTGAACGCACCTGACAGGTGATCATGATCACGTGTGCGTTTCTCATCTAAAGTTTTCTTGCAAATATGACAAAACTCTGCTTCTCGAAATGCCTTTTCTTCCTCGGTAGAAAGCTTCATAGGTTTAATATTTAGTAACTTTTGTCCTAAAATTTCGTTCTCTTGCATCATTCTGTTTAAAAAATGTTCAATGCAGTTTCTACCACGATATACCTGTGCTTTCTTCACACATGTTCCATCGGGTCCGATAACCACATAGGCATATCCAGACGGTAAGTGGTAGGTTGTTTTTTCGGTATAGGATGCTTTAGAAGAGGGCGGGGCTGATGAAATAGGTATAAGTAAACTCTCAAAGTCCGCATAAATCGTATAGGAAACAGGATGTTGTAGATGAATACCAGAAAACTTTAATATATTATCATTTTCATTAGGCATCTTGATAGCTTGCGCAACATGTCGAGAACAATATTCATTATGCTTATCCAATAGATCTTGTCTTGAAAATCGATGTAAACATCGATAACAATAATAGGCTTTGTGTTTGGTAAGATCACCTAAAAGTCTTGTAAAGCTTCTTATAAAACAATAGTGTTGCTTTTCACCATCACCAACCAATAACAAATTAATCACATCTTGATCCTTCTTTTCGGATATATACAGGGGGTAAATTTCATCCTCTTCATATCCGAACACATTAACCCGTAAATTGTTGAGTTGTTCAATAATAGATATCTTCTGAAGGGGTACAGGACATTCTACATTGCCTAATTTAATATCATGTTCATAAGGTCGATAATGTGAAACACGTTCAGGCTTTTATGTAAAATCTAAGTTCAGTTTAAAAGCCAAAAGGCACCAAACCAAACATTTATTGTCTTCGTTTTTTATATTCAACACTGCTTTTTTATCATCCAGTTTTTTAGATAGAGGAATGTAAGAACTCGCAGCAAGGGGATGATATTTAGCAATCTTGAGTTCTAAATAATGAATTTTCCTCAGTTTCCACCCAGAGCCTCTTTGTACAGATTCTTCAAAGGATTTAATAATCTTCGAAAATCCTTCTTCAATATGTTGTGAGATAGTATCTTCTGTAAGTTCTATCATACACGAACATCGAAAATAAGATTGAATTTCTTCAAACTCCTCATTATCAGTCAGACGTTCAAGTGCTATTTTCTCTATCATATACCATTTAATTGAACCTTTTTCATGAATTTCACTTATTAAACGTTCCTGTATTTCTGTTCGTAAATGTCTATGAAATACCTCTAAATCACTTTCCTCACGTTCATCCGGATGCCAAATCACTGTTTTAAACACATTAAGTGCATCAGAATGCTTTGTGGTTTTCGACTTTGCATTAGATAAACTCATTTACGTTTTACACTCACAAGAGGTGTGTGAGAGTGCTGGGTGCGTACATGTTGTCTCAGTTCATAATTTCGTCCGAACACTTTATCACAATCACGGCAAGAGAATGTTGAATTCTGATGTGACTTTAGATGATTCTTCAAATTATCCTTTCGTGTAAAAACTTGGTTACACATGTTGCACTTTAATGTAGACTGTCCATCAGTATTATGAGTTTTCAAGTGTCTTATCAAGTTTGATTTCTGTCCAAATACCTTCTGACATATATTGCAAACATATAGCTTCTCTTGTGAATGTATCTTCATATGTCGCTTTAAGTTAAAAATATTTGTTAAGACTTTGCCACAGGTGGAACAAACATGCTTCTTCTCAACATTCACAGAGCTCACAGTCCTTTGAGAAATATCTTCTTCAGGTAATATCTCAAAATCCAAAGGAATTTGAGATAAATTATCCTTTTCTGTAAAAACTTTAGTGAATCCATCATGCTCTGATGGTCTAACACAATCATGTATCTTTAAATGTCTCTTCAAGTCAGATCTTCGTGAGAAAGACTTCAGGCAAATGACACAAGTATATAATTTCTCCCCAGAATGAGTTTTCATATGTTGGTTCAGATTAAAAGTGCTCTTTAAATCTTTACCACAAGTAAGACAGGTAAACATCTTCTTAACAGGTGCAGAACCTACCACAGACATGGCTTCATCGATAGGTATGAAAATATCCATAATATAGAAACAATAAAAAACTTTAACTCTTAAAAGCAAACAACAATCTCCTGAAACGAATCACGCTGATAAAAAGCGGAAGCACTTTAAAACACGTTTAATCACTAGCGATATGAATCATCAAATGATGAAAACCATAATTTTCATCCCTATTTATACAAAACCATACACCCCCACGACTCAAAGTCAAAGTTGTAGTATTGTTTGATATGGCTGTTATCAAAACCTATCATATTATGTCACGCTCTACATACTTTCTTCTAATTTTTGAAATATAACATAATTATTGCATAATCTCCAATGTATAAAAATTAAAATTATTTAAATTAAAATTATTTAATCTCACATAAACAGAAAAGACTTAATGTATAGTTCTGCGTATTTTATGGTCACTCCTTATCAACACTAACTAAACGAACCCACACTTCAGTGACGTCACAAGTCTTATATAAATTTCCAATCACGATAAGATTAGCTGATAAGCATTCATACTAATCAGGCATTGCTCTTCAAGACATCGCATGAAACGTTTGTGTTCAAGAAGCTGCTGTGTAAGGTAGGAACAGTTTATTCATTATAATATAATTTTAAATTTCTTGGGTAGATGTTAGAATTTTTGTATTTTAAGATGTTCATACTAAACGATGTGATTATGATATAATTGTACTCATGTTATGATAAATGCAACTATGATAACTTGTTTATCTTACTAAGTCTAAAATCATAATCTAAAATTAATTAACGAAAATTTATATAATTTTAATATTAAACTATAACAATTTCTAAAGTGATTCAATAAAATACAAGTGAATTATCGAGGAAAAGTGCAAAGTTTATCAATTTACAGGGTGTTAAATATGTTTTCAAGCCTTATCATAGGTAACAGTTTAATTAATGTAACCTATTTGATTTGTTATAGGTTTAACTGATCAAGATGATTACACAAGATTTAAGATATTTGTGAAAGAAATCACGTGATTTTTAATTTTGTCTGTTCAGTTTCAATCATATCGAGAAAGATAATGTTAACTTTTTGTGATTATCTTGAAATAGAATGCTTTCATTAAAAAGGATTTTCGATAGTTTTAGAATTATAAACTGCAATTTTAACCTATCAGGATACAAAGATAACATATCTATGTTTTAATTTTTCTGAGAGCATGTCTGTGTTTGTATTTTTATCCCATTTTGAACTGTAGGAGCTTTTGCTAAGTATGGGTTTCGATTTCAATGAAGAAATAAGTGATCAATCGACTTTTTTGAGGGTGTGTTAAGGCAATCATGTGACTTTTTAAACCAATAAATATTAATATTTTAAGACGAGTGCCCCCTTATCATTAAATGTTCTATCACGAATTAAGTTTCTTTAATACTATACTTCGTTATCGCTGTGAAAGGCTATGTTTTTCCTTTAAGTTAGTTTACATTTAAGTGATTTCGGAATAAGTCATTCATTCTCCTGTGTTAATTGTTGGTGTTGAAACCAGCTTAAAGTGTTAAGCTATAAAAAAAAACAAATTCTTAATATTATCTTCATTTAGAAATAAAAAATCCATACTTCTTTTCAAAAATAATATAATCTGACATTCTTACACGAAATATATTGAATAATATCACTTATTAAAAAGTTAAATCCGTTCGTGCTTTTGAAAAATAAAAACACAATTTTTTATACCAAGAAATATCTTTATATTTCTTTATTTAGCAATCAGATAAAAAAAAAAAATAGATAATCCACATTATCCCACCAAACATTGCATAACAAAAGAATCTTACAGGAATTCCAGAAAATTCTATACTTATGCATTAGAAAATCGTCAATATTTAAATCTTAATACTATAAAATACACAAAACAATCCTTATCGGAAAGTATTTCCGGTAAAAATATCATATCAGATATACTCAAGTTGGAAACTTTACATCTGAGATCAATACCAACTGCCAGGGGTGCAAAAATCTAGGCGCCAATGGGCTGATTCCCACCACTAAATTTTATTAGTATTCTTCGTCAAATTTTATTAGTATACTTCGCCTAAATTTTATCAGTATTCTTATTAGGCCAAGAATACTAAAAATTTAGTGGTGGGAATCAGCCCATTGGCGCCTAGATTTTTGCACCCCTGCCAACTGCCGACACAAAGTGATAAAACTAAGAATTTTAATTTAAAAAAAAGTTATTTCTGAAACATCTCATAGATAGCGTTGCTGAAAAAATAATTCAAAATTTGTTTAATACACTTTGAAAACTTAATCTAACTTCGAACTACCACCGAGTAGTAGAACTTTCACTCATAGTTATAAATATTTTAATACATTGCTTATTTATAAACAATCCCATAGATGGCGCTGCTGAAAAATTTAATTCAAAACTTTTTTAAAATATTTTAAAATTTTAATCTAACTTTGAACTAACACTGAGTACTAAAACAATCACTTATAATATTTTAATATTTTGGTTACTTCTGAAAAATCTCATAGATGGCGCTGCTAAAAAATTAATTCAAAACTTTTTTTAAAACACTTTAAAAAAATTAAATCTAACTTCAAACTAATAAGGAGTACTAAAACAATCACTTATAGTTATAAATATTTTAATATACTTTTTACTTCTAAAACAGCTCCCAGAGAGCGCTATTTAAAAAAAAATTGAAACTGATAAAAATTAATTTAAAAATTGTTTAATACACTTCTACAAAAAATTCATTCAAAATACTGTCTAACACATAGTAGAGAAGAAACAACGGTCCGACCTCATGAGGAGCTAAGAGCCGGTGGAGGTGGAGGGAGTGAAATCATACTATAGTACGATGTGAAAAGAACACTTTAAAACGTAGAAGGAGTCTTAAGGGTGTACTATAGGAGGAGGGTATAAATGTGAGGAGCTAACTTTTGTAGGGGCTTATTTTTGAAGGGGGGCTTATTTTTGAGGGGGGGGCTTACATTTTCGATGTCGGTTCGGACCGTTGTTTCTTCTCTACTATGTGTTATTCAATCTTATTTTCGATGTTCGTGTATGATAGAACTTACAGAAGATACTATCTCACAACATATTGAAGAAGGATTTTCGAAGATTATTAAATCCTTTGAAGAATTTGTACAAAGAGGCTCTGGGTGGAAACTGAGGAAAATTCATTATTTAGAACTCAAGATTGCTAAATATCATCCCCTTGCTGCGAGTTCTTACATTCCTCTATCGAAAAAACTGGATGATAAAAAAGCAGTGTTGAATATAAAAAACGAAGACAATAAATGTTTGGTTTGGTGCATTTTGGCTTTTAAACTGAACTTAGATTTTACAAAAAAGCCTGAACGTGTTTCACATTATCGACCTTATGAACATGATATTAAATTAGGCAATGTAGAATGTCCTGTACCCCTTCAGAAGATATCTATTATTGAACAACTCAACAATTTACGGCTTAATGTGTTCGGATATGAAGAGGATGAAGTTTACCCCCTGTATATATCCGAAAAGAAGGATCAAGATGTGATTAATTTGTTATTGGTTGGTGATGGTAAAAAGCAACACTATTGTTTGATAAGAAGCTTTTCAAGACTTTTAGGTGATCTTACCAAACATAAAGCCGCTGACTACTATTGTTATCAACGTTTACATCGATTTTCAAGACAAGATCTATTGGATAAGCATAATGAATATTGCTCTCGACATGTTGCGCAAGCTATCAAGATGCCTAATGAAAATGATAATATATTAAAGTTTTCTGGTATTCATCTACAACATCCTGTTTCCTATACGATTTATGCGGACTTTGAGAGTTTACTTATACCTATTTCATCAGCCCCGACCTCTTCTAAAGCATCCTATACCGAAAAAACAACCTACCACTTACCGTCTGGATATGCCTATGTGGTTATCCGACCCGATGGAACATGAGTGAAGAAAGCATAGGTATATCGTGGTAGAAACTGCATTGAACATTTTTTAAACAGAATTATGCAAAAGAAGGAGACCAATGAGCAAGAGACCAATGAGCCAATAGATGAAAAAGATTATGAACATGCCCAAAATGTATGGAAAACATTTGACATCAAGACTCTCGGTGATTACCATAACCTTTATGTTAAGACAGATGTTCTACTACTTGCTGATATATTTCAAAACTTTAGGAAATTATGTCAGCATTATTATGAAATTGACCCTGCTCACCTGTTCACAGCACCTTCACTCGCATGGCAAGCTTGATTGAAGATGTCTGAAACATCATTAGAGTTACTCAGTGATATAGATATGCTGCTTATGGTTGAAAATGGTATACGAGGGGTATCAGTATGATTAGTCAAAGATATGCTCGAGCAAACATACCTGATACACCAGATTATAGGAAAAATGAGGCACCCAGCTACATCATGTACTGGGATGCTAATAACTTATATGGGTGGGCTATGAGCCAATTTTTACCTTGTGGTGGTTTTGAATGGAGTGAAACAAGTCATATCACAGAAGGGTGGATTCTATCGCTATCTGAGAGCTCTCAAATTGGGTACCTTTTCGAGGTAGACTTGGTATACCCAAAACATTTACACCCTCTGCACAATGAATATCCTGTTGCTCCCGAGAGGATCACTGTAGAAGAATCTATGTTGTATTCTCATGCAAGAAACTTACTTAACAATAGAAAATTCGTGGGTACCCCTAAACTTATACCTAATTTAAATAATAAACGAAATTATATAACTCATTATCGTAATCTTAAATTTTATTTAGAACTTGGTTTAAAAATTACAGCTGTACATAAAGCCCTAAAATTTAAACAGGCACCCTGGCTTCAGAAATATATTAATTTCAATACTGAGAAACGTAAAGAGGCTAAATCTTCTTTTGAAAAGGACTTTTTTAAGTTAATGAATAATTCTGTTTTTGGGAAGACAATGGAGAATCTTCGAAAAAGGTGAAACATTGTGCTTTGTAATGGTGAAAAAAAGAGCCAAAAAATTAGTAGCTTTGCCTACTTTTAAATCATTTAAAACCTTTGATGAAGACTTAACCGCTGTAGAACGACTGAAAACTAGTATTTTAATGAATCGGCCTATCTATGTTGGGTTCGCTATTTTGGAACTCTCTAAATTAGTTATGTATAATTTTCATTATAACTTCATAAAGAAAACATATAAAGATCGGGCAACCCTATTATTCACTGACACAGATTCCTTAACTTACCATATTCAAACAAACAATATTTATAAGGATATGGAACAATACAGTAATTTGTTTGACTTCTCCGAGTATCCGAAATGACATGGTTTATACTCTGAGGATAATAAGAAAGTACTCGGCAAGTTCAAGGATGAACTTAATGGTGAATTAGCCCTTGAGTTTGTCGAACTGAAATCAAAAATGTACTCGCTAAAATCCTTTAAAGACAAGAAAAAGCGTGCAAAGGGTGTGTCTACGCGGATTGTTCGACAGAAAATCAAGCATGAAGACTACTTAGAGTGTCTCCAACAGCAAAAAACAAGCATGGAGAAACAGATAAGGATCGCTCAGGATTCTCATAATTTATATACATTAACCCAAAATATAGTCTAAGTCCTTTTGATGACAAGAGATACATTTTAGAAAATGGAATATCCAGCTTAGTGTATGGACATTATGAAATTAACCAAGATTGTAATGAAGCAGAAAATTGCTGATTTGTAAATATCTTTCTGTATATAAAGCTTTTCTGTAAATTACTTTGTTTTAATAAAAATCGTTAATTATATTTTTGTGTACTTATTTAAAACTTTTATACAATCATTTCTGATAAAACATTATCTATATGCACATACACGTATGTATGCACGCACACACACACATACACACACACCGTCTAATGAGGTTTACACGGTTTGCCATGTTTTAAAAACGGTTTATCTTGTTTAAAAGTATTACAAAATGATTTTAAATCGATCTAAAACGTTAATCATGTGCAAAAAGCTTAGTAAATTTTTTTTATAAGTTATGAAATACATTAAAGTAATAATTTTAATAGATTTATAACACTTTTGTTAACTTATAACTTTCTTAAAACGTTCTTTTTTTCTGTTAGTTCGAGAATGAATTAAAACATTTTTTTTTAATGCAATTTTTTTTTTACTTTTAACTTTTAACTTTTTTTTAAACTTTACTTTTTATTTTATTTTTTTTAACTTTTTAATTCTTAATTTAATTTTTTTTTCTTTTTTTCTTTTTTTTTTTAGTTTCAAATTTTTTAAACTTTTTTATAAATTTAAGCTGTAATTTTTTTTTTAATTATCATACATTTTTTATAAAAACTTATAAATTTTATGCATAAACATACACAAATACATATAAACATAGTTCTAAACAGACAGATAGACATTACACACAAAGAAAATTACATATGATAAAATGTATTATCTATATACTTTTCAAAACATACTCTTATATACAAATCTTTCTAACGAAATATCGGATATATCAGCAAAATGTGATTAACAGAATCGTGCAGTAAAGCGAAGAGTGACTTTAATCATGGATTGAGCGTTGATTGCGCATCTCTTCGCTCTCCCTGTGGCCGTTCTACCCCCACTATCCTACTACAGCTATGTATTTTCATAATTCACAAACGCACTTAAAAATTTAGGAAAAGTTTCAAAAATTTAATATTTTTTTAACAAGCGAAAACTACATCATGTCGTAAAATTGTTAATACATTAGAATTACAAAACTATTTTTGAAAATTTTTAAGAGATTGGGATGTTAATAATAAGCGAGAAAAAGTATTTTTGAGAAAATATTAAAACCTTCTCTTTAAACACTTTGCTTTGCAGATCTTAATGTGTATAACAATTAATTATACACAATATACACAATATAATTCTATACAATACGCAATTTATGTAAAAAAAAACATTGGTATTCATCTTGTTTAATTGTAATTGAATTTTATCTCTTTTCCCGTCCTTTTGTCAGTGGAAAAATATTAAGATTTCGGAAAAAATAAAAAACTTTATGACAAAATAAACTTAACATTAACTCTAATTGAATTTTGTTTTACACGTTTCATTTGAATACATGATAAGATAAGCAGAGACAATTTTGGTTTATTTATCTCTGTTTGCAAAGCGTAAATATGTTACGTATGCACAAAATTTGAACATAACACAATTTGGTGTTATCTATGATTATCTTAATAAACAGAATATTTAATCTTACATGAGAAAATTGGCGATAGGTAAAATACGATTTTTCTAAAAGTATTATGTAAAGTATTGTGACATATTCTACCGGGTTGTTCATTGAAAAAGAGGCCTTGAGACAGATTTTACTTATAACAGAAAAAGGTATATAAGCAGTGGAGAGAGCGTAGAGTTAAACGCAGACAGACGATCAAAAGCTCAATTTTATGAAAGTCTAAGAAAGGAAAAACCATTCATATAACTCAGAAAATTCAACTCACTTAATTCGGCTCTAAATAATCCCAGAGTTCAATATGCAGGAATCTAAGAAATTCAATTCTGAGGTTGCTACGCATTTTAAATAGAAATTTCAGCTTCTTACCAAACTGAGAAAGCTCACAAATGATGAGTCTATCAAAACTGCTATTCTTAAATTCCGCTTGAAGTTACAACACGGCTGAATTTCATGAGAGAGCTCATGCACCTGAGGTCTAAATGCTTCCAAACTCATCGATTCCCTCACTTATCGCATTTTATTGCCCTATATATAGCTACTACACAACCACAGTTGCCTAATTAACATTTCAATGTACAAATAACCGCGATAACCAGATTACCGAAGATACATATGCACTTTGTGAAACTTATACAAATAAAAAATAAATCTCATTCACACACAAATGTTAGAATTTAGAACCCCGCGATCGAACGCAAAACCTCAAAACTCGCTTGACCACTAAAGTACCCTAATAAAAGAGTAGCTAGGCACTCTGCTACAAAGTATTAAGAGGAATTTGTAAAAGTAATTTAATTGTCAGATATATATATATATATATATATATATATATATATACCTAATACTCTACATTTTATAGGTAATCTTACTTTTAAAATTAAAATTGCAAAAAGTAAAAATTCTTATTCTTTAGCATTTTTAAAAGTTTAAGTATTTTTTGAAGAATTCAAAATTGTTCATATATTAGAGACACAAAAACATTTTAAATGTGTTAGCATATATTAAAGAGTTTTGTAAGTTATCACAAATGAAACAATTATTTCGTTAAAATGTTAATACATTAAAAATACATTGTAAAATTCTAGAGCCCTTTTGAAAGTTTATGTTATTAATAAGTTCAGAAAATATTTTTCAAAAATGATAACACATTAAAATTACAATATATTTTTAAGTTATTTGACATTAAAAAAAATATATTTAGGGTGTCAATAATAAGAAACAATATTAAATATCTTCTCGGCAAAACCTTTGCATTGCAGGTCACTTATCGTATTGTGTTATGTACACGTTTTAACTATTTTACCCAAAAACATTTTTTTTATAATATCTTGTTGAATTGTAATTTAGTTTTCCTTTATTTTCTCGCTCTCTTATCAATGAGAGTATATTAAAGTTAACAGAAGAAATAAAAGAACCTATATTAAACAAAACTGAACATTAACTCTAATCCCGTCATGTTTCTCGTCGTAAATTTGAACACATGCCAAGATAAACAGACATTTTTCTTTTATTTATCTCTATTTAGAAAGCATAGATTCCCGTCATGTACAATTCCAAATCTAGACACCTACATTAACTAATCTGCTGTTATCTATTATTATTATTATCTTAATGAACAAAATGATTAATCTAACATTAGAAAAATGACCATAGATAAAATAGGATTTGATTAAAAGAACGACATTAAGAATGATTTAAAGCTCAAAAGAATGTCATTTCTTTGATAATTAATCGAAAGTCGAAAAATAATTGAATTAACAGAAATAAATAATGCACATTTCACAAACTATTTTATTTTAGAATTTAAAACTGTATTCATCTTCTTTAGCTTTTTAAATACGTTTAGTTTCTATAAAATAAGTCAAAACAAGTATTACTTACCCATCATACATAGTATAAGGTGAGTCTTGTAATCGTTTTGAAAATCGAAAAAAAAAATTTGACGGATTTACACGTTTTAGACACTGGAGATTCCGAAAAACATATTTTTAGAAAAACAAATTGCCGTCATCTGTCTGTGTGTTTGTCTGTGTGTTTGTGCGTCTGTGTGTGTGTCTGTAAACGCTCTATCTCCCGAACAAATTGAGATAGAGACTTGAAATTTGGTATGTACTTAGTATGTAATAATGGGAAGAAGCTTATTGAATTTCAGTAACCTCGATTATCCGGAACTATTTTTTTCGGACACTCAAAATATTCTTTCTGGTAAAAGGTGTATAATTTTTTTTCGAAATTGTTTATTTTAAGGAAAGAATATAAAAGACAATAAAAAAACCTAAATTTTGCATAAAAAAATTAAGTCGATTGGTTAATTAGTTGCCGAGATATATGTAATCATATTTTTAACACTCTTACACGTTTACAAGTAGCTTACACGTTTTATTTTCATATTTTATATTACGCATATCCATGATGGGTAAGTATTACGGTGCCCCCTCCCCCAACGACTAGTTTTTGTGAAAATGTTCAGAATATCTCCCCCCCCCTTTTTTTTATAAAGCTTTTGCATTACAGAATGCTTTTATTTTCTTTAACACTTCGTAAAGATAAAGCAGGTTGTCTACAAAATAATTACGTTAAAATAATTAACGGTAATTCTAAAAATAGTTGCATTAACCTGGGGGCAGTGGCGGCGGGTATGACATATACAGGGTAAGTGTTGGTTTTACAAGTCTCAGCACTGTTTTTCGAAAAGTAATCTTAAATTTATTTTATTGCAGAATTTGTAACAACTGTCTCCGACTAAATAAGGTGAAGATTATTATTTGTATTTATTGGTGACAAAATAAAAACCATTCATACTATAGGTATGCGCGACTTCTTCCAGTGAATAGAAATTATTTATGAACATTTCAAAACAAGTAAATTTATGTTAGAATTAGAAAAAGTTTTCTGGTTCTTTACAACTTTTAAATTTTTAGTTGAAGAAAGTGAGAAACAAGTAAAAAGCATTTTTGTGATACTTTTGAAACATTCTATCAAAAGCTTTGTATTAACAGGATGTTTTTAGGCTTTTTACCACTCTTTTAGAATTAAGTATGCTACTAGGAAGTGAACAAAAATATTTTTACAATATTTTTGTGTCAATTTTTCTATAGAACCTTTACTTTCCAGATTATATTTTGTACTGTATTCTAGTTACAACCTTTGTTTTTATTATGTAACATAAAGAAATTCATAGACTGGTTTATTACAAATATTCCAATAACTATGGAGACGATTAAAACGATAGAACTTTAACAATATAATAAATTATAACACCTTGTAATAATATATTTCTTTTAAATGCTAAAAGGTGTAAATTAACAACATAAAATAACTTTTATTAGGTTGTTTTACATGTTTCTGCTCACTCCGAGTCATTTTCAAAAACAAATGAGTATTTTATTTTAATTGCACGGTCTTGGAAGTTATTATTTAAAATGCTATCATTTAATTTTCATGTACTATTCAAATATTACGCACGTTATATTTTATTTTTACTTGGTTGTTTATTTTCATATCTGTAACCATAGAGTAACTCGAGCCACAATTTCGGTAAGTTAAAAGATGCCAGATTCCCCCAAGTCTATACTACCCATCCATAACAAGAGAAACTATAGAGACACTAACACGCAAAAATACAATATGTAACGATGCAGCATCTATTAACTTACCAAAATTGTGGCTCGAATTACTCCATGGTTATAGATATGAAAATAAACAGCCAAGTAAAAATAAAAGATAACATGCGTAATTTTTATGAAGTACATTAAAATTAAATGATAGCATTTTAAATAACTTCGAAGACCGTGCAATTATGGAATATTCTCATTTGTTTTTTTAAATAACTCGAAATGAGCTGAAACATGTAAAAAGACTAATAAAAGTTATTTTATGTTGTAAATTTACACCTTTTAGCATTTAACAGAAATAGATAGAACATTTTAAACTTTTGTAATAAAATGTGTAATTTGTGTGGCAGTTTTTTTGAATAATTTGGAAAAAACAAAATATACTATAACTATACAATAGACAAAATGGAAGTGGCTGTGCAACAAAAATTTAAACGAGTCAAAAGAAAAAGTTTCTGCATCCCTCAATAAATCTTTTGTTACTTATTCTTTGATGGTAACTTCCGCTTATATATTTTGAGGTAACAAACCTGTGAGTCCAGAATTTTAAAGTTTAATAATTAACGTAAAAATAAAACTAGATATAAGAATATGGGGCTTAATTTTTAGTAGAATGAATATTTTCATTTTTGCATTGCTAAAATTTATATTAACGATAATGTTAGAAAGTTTTCGAATGTTTTAAAACTACAGTCAGATTTAGTATAATATTTTTTTTTTGGCTCATTTACTGTTTTTTTTTTCTTTTCAATTGCAAAAAATTATGTATATTATTGAGAAGAGATGCAGATAAAGGTTAATTTTTTTTAATTTTAAAGTTTAGTTAATTTCTTTTTAATAAATATAAAATAAATAAAATAAATCCTTGACAGTTGGGACATTCTATGGAAAATCAACAGATGGGCTGTGTCGCACCATTTTTAAGTTTGTTGATATTAAGTAAGAAATATTTGTCAATCTTCTGAAGACCAAAGCTGCTTTTGTTATCTCTTTAAAATAATTTGCAGCTGAGATATATTTCTTCGCGGACAAACAAAAACATCAATTTTAAAGCTATCATTTTTCAAAAAGCTGTATATATTTGTTTTATGTGAATTGGCAGAATAATAAAATAAGACGTAACTGAAAGGTTAAACAATACACTTTCATTTACATAACCTAAATAAGATTAATGCTCTGCCTAAAGAATAGTTTCTGAAGCCCAAACTTCCGGTCATGAACTACTGTTTTTGTCACTTCAAGCGTTAAAAAATAGCTTTGAAAGACATTAACAAGTCCTTTTTTGTTTAGTAACACTTATATACTATTATGTTGTATAAGAAAAACTACGCTGTCGGTAGTCCTTTGCCTTGAAAAATTATTAAATGTCAAAATTAAAAAATAATAATATTTTGCGGCACCCAGACCTTCTTTACGGCAACACCCCTCAATACCACCATTTTAAGGATGCAGACAAACTAAACAAATGCTTTTAAAGCCGAAACCTTCCTCTAATTGACGGTATAATTAGTTTTAAAAAATACTAATTTTAACTTTTTCAGCAATATCAGAGAATGCAGGTCATTTCGCGCCTCACAAGAGGACTTTTTTTTTCTTACGCTAAAAGTTACAAAATTTTCATATTTCGACACAATTTTTTTTAGCGTTTAGGTAGACTAGATTTACATCACCTGCAAGAATTTCGAAAGATTCGGACGAGAAGAAAAGTATTTAAAAATATAAAATCTGAGAAATTTTCGACGAAAACCAATAATAACGGGGTGTTATGCGCGTTCACACTCGGCTTCGGATTACTTCTCACTATGTAATATGTATATATTTTCACATAATTTTATAAAGGACTTACAGACATATATATTTATAAACGACTAAAATTTCACAGAGTTCGAGCGACACAAACTATTTTTTTTTTCTGACGTAATTTTTACACGGGCTGTAAAACCTTTATATTTAAAACCATTAAACATTTTAAAGGATTTGGACAACAAAAGCTATTTTTTAAAGTATGAAACGACCCTACGTGAAGAAAGAAGAAAATGTTTTCTTAAGAGCACTTTTATCACTAATTATCAGTATTTTTCGCGGATTTGTCATTAAAAATATAAATTCATACAAAATTGGGTTAAAGATATAAATTAGAAATTACGGATTCGTGTAAGGTTTTATCACGGGGCCGGGTAACGCCGCTGGACGAGTCAGCTAGTTATGTAATAAACAAAGTTCTGTAGTTCTTTTTAGCCACACACAGGGTGGGTTATTCTTTCAATCTCTATCATTTTTCATGTTTATGAAAAGTCACAGCAATCCATCGTTGCCACAGATTAATCTCGGAAAATGAAACATTTGAAGTTACTTAAAAAATTAATAACTCGAAAAGTATTTGTCACAAAATTGTTTTACAAACTGCCTTAGAATGGTAAAAAATTGTATTTTTCTTGATATAAATTTCAAATCTAATGATTATGTTGTTTTTCAAATATTAGATTTCAAAAATTACAAAACTTCACAATGGTGTACCGTAGCGAAACTTTTACGCGTAAAAAGATAATGATAAAGGCATTGTGGCTCGACGTGTATCGTGCATACTGGCCATAGCATGAGTAACGAATTATAGTAAACTTATTATTCTGTTAAAATATAAAAGTGAATTATGAATATACATTTTTAAAAAATAAAGAAAAACATTTTATCACAAACATCAACAAAATTTTTCCTTCTATTTATTCCCTTATTCCAAAGATATCGTTTTATCGTCTGCTGCCATAGCAACATGAATTAAATTTCATTAAAAAAATTGGTCAGTGGTAGAAAAATATTTTTCTAAATCGAATGGTTATTCAACAACTCAACACTTTAACATGGGAATTTTTATTTGTTATTTAGATATTTTAAAATTGTTTGTTGTCATTGCGTTTTTATTTTGAGTTACAGTTAGTTTATTTATTTTTTAAATAAAAGCCGTGTGTGGCAATCTATATTCGGCCTTATAGCAGAATTTTCCCCTCTTGTTTTTAGAATTTCTTTTCTTAGAGTAATGCTGATCAAGTGTTGTTGTTTCTTGTTGTTTAGTGCTTTGTAACTCTTAAATCTCCTAGATTAAAATGCGAGCGAGAAATCACGCAAGAACCTTCCCATAGACTTAACATTAGCTTGAGCGCTTTTTCGCGTGACTAGCGTAGGCTCTTAAACTTTATAAATAAATTGCTATATACTTGGTAAAGCGTCTAATTTTATAAAGATAAGTAATGAAAATATATCCTAATGTATTTCAAATGTCTTTTTTTTTCCAATTCCTTCTTTAGTTCACATTCTCCATATATTTATATATCTTGTTCCAATTTTCAATCGTTAATAAAATAGTTTTTATTCATCCAGTCAAGTTCAAATACATTTTCTTAAACTTGTAGTGGATGACACTTGATGTTAATACAGTTTTTTCAAATATTAATTCATTAATTAAATTTAATTAATTAATTTTAGTTTTATATTTATATAAAAATCGGTGCTTTCTTGTTATAGGAGCTTCCGAGGTTTAATCGCCAAGCGACCGATATACATATTTTATTAAAGGAATTAATCTGCAAACTATATAATTCATTTCACGGAATTAAAAATCATCAAGATCTGAATATTTATATAACTAGCTATAGTACGAACGCACCTCATTTGTCACGTTTGAAGTACAATTTCCAACTTATGTTTTTAATTAAATTTAAATCATTAATTAATTTTAGTTTTATATTTTCAAATTTTCAATCGTTAATAAAATACTTTTTATTCATCCACTCAAGTTCAAATACATTTTTTTAAATTTGTAGTGGATGCCAGAAAAAGGTATTGGCGGGATGATCCAAACTATGTGAAGGTATTTTAACTTGCGAAAACGTTTATAATTGCCTAACAACAAGGTTATTTTTAATAAGTATAATAGTCTTTTTATAAAACAATATTTTATAAGCGTCCAATGATTATCTTAAATATTACACATTATTCCATAGCTGCAATACATGTTGTACCTAAAATCACTTCCTTTACAAAACGTTAATTTGGCGTAGGTTCAAATTATGGAAAATTCACCGCTTTTGGTAGAAAAAGAGAACTATATTAAAAATATATATTTTTGCTCAGTTTCTTTTTTAAGATATGGCAACAGAATAGAAAATAAATCATTATTTAAACTATCAATTTAGCATTTTTAAATTATTTTCTCAACGTATAATTATAATTTAATGAATATTAAACTTTTAATTAATAAAAGCGTTGTAAAGACATCGGGAATTAATGAAATGTTGATCTGGTAGCCGTGGCGCCCGAAGCATTACTTATTTCATTAGAAGAAAATATTTTATTCAACAGAACAAATACAGTTTATTCTTCTAAGAGTTTTAGTTTCATATATTAAATACTGATACGAGTGAGTTCGGTGAAATTTTAAACTATTGGGATTAAGTTCTAAATCTCTGCTTCAGATAGTGGGTTCAGTCTATTCTTTTAGTGAAGCTGTTGCGTTGGACTGGGTGTCCAATGGATGTCGACTCGAATTCTCTCCGGGATTCCTCTCTTTCAGACAGGGCGTCTGTTTCCTCCGGCTTCCCCTGGCTTCCCCTGCGCTGCTCGTTTCTCTGCAATCCTCGGCTTTTTAGGGTCACGTCCTACCCTTTTGCCTCCAAAAAACCATCTCGCTCTCGTCTTCTCTTCTTCCTCCAGCTTAAGAAAAAAGGGGGGCGGGGGAAAATTCGTCCTAAACTTACTGCAGCCTATCGTTGCTCATATCTCGTTCTCATTCACAGATTTAAAGGGCCTCCTTTCGAGTCAGTCCGTCTGGGAAAACTTCCCTATCCCTGACCTCACAAGAAGAATAATTAATCCGTTAGTGTCGGACTAGGTGCCAGGCAGTCTCAGTTATTGTTCCTATAATGTCCAAACCATTCAACATAGGAGATCGATCGTTTTCTTTAGGTATGGCCCGACGACTTGGGGGTCTGTATTAAAGTATCTTTGCTGGGATATAGGAAAATGTCACAGCATTACCCCCTCGAACAGATGAGATTTTTCAAGAATTGGAAAATCTTATCTCCATTCCTGGTGCGCTAGCCTTCCATCCACACCCAACACCATATGTTAATTCTCAATAGAGGCTTACCTTAAACATTATTATTCACAAGTTTATAATACACTTTACAAACTCACATCGTTAAATTAAATTTCAATATTCATTGCATGATTCAAATACACATTTATTTCAATTACAAAATGAAAAACTATATACAAAATTACTGAGTGGAATATTATTTATTCCACTCTACTTAAACAGTCTACATGTGGAATTTGGTATACCTGGCCGATAACCTAACGACCTGCGAATATCCTGCCTTTTTCCAAAATCTCTAATTAATCGGAAATCATTTCCGATGTCGTTTTTCAACTGTTTAACATAGCTGTCTTTGGTTCCGTTATGCGGCGATATGTATCCTGGGGTTTCTAAACAATTAGATCCGAAAAACGTTTTCCGTTTTCTTCCCAACGCACAATAAAGGTTTACCCCTTTTGTTGCTTTCTGTCTCGAAGATTTAAACCTAAACTCTTCCTTTCGCTTTAAGACTGTGTCTTTATATTTTTCTCATGCTTACTTTCCCGGATTTCATTCCATAAATAAAACACCCTCGCTCTTTCTTTATAACCCTCTTCCTTCATCCTTGATTTGGGTGCCGCGCGGATCGGGGTCGTCGCGAATTTCGTTTTAATGGAAGATTCACAATGCGTTATTCCTGCACGTTGGCTAAGGGGAAAGGGAACAAAGCCTTTCTTTTCCTTCCTGTCCGGTTTTCTCGCCTCATTCTTTTGATAAGCCGAAACTAAGCGGTTCGTGGGATTGGGGGGTATTGAGTGGACACTCCTGTGCTTTTTTTCGGTGCCGCACTCCCAAAGCTAACAGGCGGTTTCGGTTTCATTCTGTCTAGCAAGTTTTGTGTTTTGCTTCCCAATAAATAATAATC
Organism: Maratus michaelseni; assembly: GCA_963931845.1. Lineage (NCBI taxonomy): Eukaryota > Metazoa > Arthropoda > Arachnida > Araneae > Salticidae > Maratus > Maratus michaelseni. Next base: position 205,732,750 of record OZ007595.1, read on the forward strand.
CATTCCTACGTCTGCATCGACAATACCTGCGTAAGTCCTAACTCTTTTTCCTAAATCACACAGATTAAGCTCTATTTCTGCGAGGGGTAGACATTTTAAACCATTTTGTAACGGTTGCTTTACCCACACGACTCTCCCTGTGTATTATTCTCGGGTTACCTGGTTGGCACTAATTAAATCTATCGACGTAGCCGTGTCTCTAAAAGTTTTCATTTCTTTCCCATTTATAATCCCTTGTGTTAAATAGGGCTGGAACATTTCGTTTAACTCATCGAGGTCAGCCAACCGATTAACCACTTCAGGTATTTCACTACTCCATTTTAGTTCGGGGCAAAATTTGTGGATATGAGAAAAACTACCACAATGGAAACAAGACCTGTCTTTTCGCTTATCAAAAATTACATCTCTATCTTTTTTAACTTCCCTCTCCCTCCAATTTCTTTTCATTTCCGCGTTTTGGGGTTCTGTCTCTGGTCTATCAACCAATCTGTTTCCCTTAACCTGTTTGCCGTTATTTGAATATCTAGGCGGGGACTGTTTCATCTCTGTTCTTCTAACCGCCTCATAATGATCTAGTTTTTGGGTTAGATCCAAGGGCGTAATTAAATCACTCCAGGAATCTATGAAATGTTGTCTCATTTCACTAGGGACTTTTCGCTTGATCTGGTCGGATATTATCAGATCTCTCAGTTGACTAAATTCGGTCACCTGAATCCCTTCTAACCACTGGTCAAAATAATTAGTTATTTCGTAAGCGAATTCTTTCCAGTTCTTTTCTGAAGCCCTATTCGTCGTCCCGAATTTAATTCTAAAATCTTCCGCGCTGATTCGGAATTTTTCTAACAATTTCCTCTTTACAAATTCGAAATTATCTGCCTGTTCTGTAGGTTCTCTCAAGATTACTTCTGATAATTCAAAAGGTAGAATCCCCATCAAATTTGTAAACCCACTGACTTTTCTCAATTTGAGCTCTTGAAGCTTGTCGCTCGAACAAGTCCAAATACAAAGAAATTTCCGTTTTTCCCAATTCAAATTTCGGTAAAACATTTTTTAGGATAATTTTCGGTTCTTTCTCTATTTGGCTAGACGATAATGTAATTGTATCACTTTCTCGTTCTGCTCTGATTTTAGCCAATTCAAACTCTTTATCGGCCTTGTCTTTATCAAGACGAGCCTTCTCAAGCCGATCCTCCTCAAAAATTTTCAGTTGGCTTAGGGCCATTTGTTCTTCATAGTCGGGTGCCACCATTATTTTTTTAACTAATTTGGGAATCGTATCTTTAGGCAAAACTTCTACTTCTAATTCCGCAGCTAAAGACTGCACATCTTCTGAATGTTGCTAAATTCGACATGTTCACAATTTCGAAATCCTAGCACAATAATTTACCCTACTCTATTTCATACATAAATGCGCTGTAAAAATTCATAATTTTGACCCCACCACACAATATAAACAATAATTACAAACAAATAAAATACACCAAAAAACATAAATTCATGAAATTTTGACCGCAGGTCACAGATTTTTAGAATTTTGAATTACAAGCAAACCAATTCCACATATAGGCTACAATTTGCCAAAAAAAACATATATATCCTTAATTTGACTGAATTACTGACAGGCCTCAACTTAATCTAACAACTTATTTAAATTCAAAATTTAATTCCTAAGCAATCTTCAACATAAGAGAACAAACACATTAAAAATTATGGCCGAAAAATACAATTATCATAATTTGCTTTTCACTAAAAAAATTTTTAATTCAAAAAAGATTAAAAGAATTTTTCAATTACTAGAAACAAGATAAATTTAAAGTTTGTTACACTTTTAATTTACCTTCAACACACAAAAAACATCTGTTGGTAGTTAATATTTAAGATTTTTACTTATATTACCGAACACAAATAATTAAAGAAAAATTGCTTCCTGTCCAAAATTAAAAATATACACACTAAGCCTCCACTGAGAATAAAACAAGTGCTCACCTGGGTATAGATCTGTCTGCGATTCTCGGCGGTGATTCTGCTTTCTTTTCTCTCCACACTGTCAGCAAAGTTCGGATGATTCTGGTTCCTGGTTCAGCGGATGCAGTTTCAGATCAGCTCGGGTCTCTGCCTTGGCTTTGGCGGGTCGCTTTGGGGTCGGTGGATCTTCCTCGATTCGGCGGAATCTGTCTCTCTATCACAGGATTCTGTACGAATTCGGCGAGTCGTCCTACTCTGCCCCGATTCGGTATGTAGGTTCAGGTTCCCAACGGCTGGTATAGGTTCTGAAGAATTTCGGCGAGTTGCCTACTCTGCCCCGAATTGATAAGACTTAATCACTCTTGTTTCTTTTCACTACTTTAATAATCCCACCGCTGCCACCAATCTTCTGTAAAGACTTTGGGGATTAATGAAATGTTGATCTGGTAGCCGTGGCGCCCGAAGCATTACTTATTTCATTAGAAGAAAATATTTTATTCAACAGAACAAATACAGTTTATTCTTCTAAGAGTTTTAGTTTCATATATTAAATACTGATACGAGTGAGTTCGGTGAAATTTTAAACTATTGGGATTAAGTCCTAAATCTGCTTCAGATAGTGGGTTCAGTCTATTCTTTTAGTGAAGCTGTTGCGTTGGACCAGGTGTCCAATGGATGTCGACTCGAATTCTCTCCGGGATTCCTCTCTTTCAGACAGGGCGTCTGTTTCCTCCGGCTTCCCCTGGCTTCCCCTGCGCTGCTCGTTTCTCTGCAATCCTCGGCTTTTTAGGGTCACGTCCTACCCTTTTGCCTCCAAAAAACCATCTCGCTCTCGTCTTCTCTTCTTCCTCCAGCTTAAGAAAAAAGGGGGCGGGGGAAAATTCGTCCAGGCCTCCTAAACTTACTGCGGCCTATCGTTGCTCATATCTCGTTCTCATTCACAGATTTAAAGGACCTCCTTTCGAGTCAGTACGTCTGGGAAAACTTCCCTATCCCTGACCTCACAAGAAGAATAATTAATCCGTTAGTGTCGGACTAGGTGCCAGGCAGTCTCAGTTATTGTTCCTATAATGTCCAAACCATTCAACATAGGAGATCGATCGTTTTCTTTAGGTATGGCCCGACGACTTGGGGGTCTGTATTAAAGTATCTTTGCTGGGATATGGGAAAATGTCACAGCGTATTTAAACAATATTAGACTATTTAGTTTTTATTTATATTTCTTTTTCTGGTTCTTAGTATTTAAAAGATTTCGTTGTTGCAATTTCACAGCCAGATGGCTTATTTTAGCGAGCGTAATTTGGCGCATAATTAACTCCAGTATTGTTGCTACTTGTATACAGTTGTAACAATAAGGCATATTTGGCGATGTATCACCTGCACCCGGCTAACGGGAAAATGCCTTAAAATTAATTTATTAATTTATAATTAGGTTTTAAAATTATTAAACAGTTTTATTCGCATCAGAATTTCACATGTGTACATAATATTTATGATTCTACCTTGTCAGGAAGCGAGTGAAAAATCGATTACAAAGTTACAGTTAAGTTAAAAAAAAAGAGATATTAGCTGCGGATGGATATTTGTATTTTAGTATGCGAGGCCCTTGTTTATAATGGAATTGTATTGAAAATAAACCTAAAGCAAAACCTGTCAAAACGGAATCGGTAGGGTGCCAAAATTCATTTTAGATTTTCGTCCTTGCAGGTATAATTGTATGGTATTCATTCCTTCGGGACCGTGAAAATTTTCCATTTAAGACAGGACTCCGTTATAGATAGGAGCCGTTTCCGCAGTATTTATTATAGTAGCTTTAGGTTCTTATTTTTGTGGTGTATATTCTATTTCAACGTTTTATCTTAACTTCATTTTATGATATCACCTCAAATCGATACACTGATTATATCGATTGGCATATAATTTAATGAAAGACAAGTTCGTTTGAAAGACTGAATTATGTTTATTATCAAGATAATATTTAATAATTAAAATATCAATTTAAACTATAAAACCCGTCGTTGGTTGCACTATGAGCATTTATCTCACGCTAGGCTTAAGAAATGTGTATTTAATTTAAAATTGACCTTCAAATTTGCTTCTTTTTCTTTAAATATAAATATTATTGAATTTTATTTAAAAAATTTCTTTATAATTATCTTAATTATTGCTTATACAATGGGTGAGTGTAGTGTAAGTAAATACGCTCCAATACCATATATACCATATACCATATATACCATACATACGTAACCAATGGTGTCGTTCAATAAGACACGACCAATGACGGGTTAACATAAACCCAGTATTCATAAGCAGATAAAGAAGGAAAAAGCTACACTTATTAAAAATGTATACATAATTAGTATACCAAATATACATATAGATTTATATTAATATATGTTTAGAAAATTTCAGAATTAAAGAGCAAATCATCTTTGGAACTAAAGAAAAAATAATTAAGATGATTTGATATAAAAATAAAGCGGGCAAAGCCCGCTATTATACTCTGTCATAATAATATCTGCCATGTGGACTAAATGCGATATTAAACAAAAAATCAATTTCAAAATTAAACATGTTGTATAGAGACCTTCAAAATGTTAAAATATGCCAATATTTCCATAATCGGGTGTTTATTATGGTCCAATACGTTCCTCAAACTCATATATTTAGTATTCTCTATTACTCTTATTGATACTCGCTTTATATTATTCTCAAACATTTGAAAAATCCGTTAAACTTCCAATATGACGTCAGATTAATTTTCTTTTTTGTTCTCTAATGACGTGATATTAATCGTGATATTATATAAGACGTGATATTATATATGTACATAAACATACTCATACTCCTTGTATTATTGCGAAATCTTTGAAAAATTCCTTTTTATTGCCAATATGACGTCATATTAATCTTTTTTGAATTCGTGAAACTTTTTATTTCATTTTCATGTTTCACGTGGAAATCTTTCAATAGAAAATTAATTATTGTAGAAAGAATTTTATTGTGGATTTTTAATTGTTGGCAACTGCTTTAACGAAAAATGTTTAAATTTATTAGGAAAAGGCTGTTAGAATTTTGTTTTTTATCTCTCTGTTTTAAAATAATACGATTTTTTCAAATTTTAAAATTTTGAGCTTCATCGTAGGTATTAAGCTATATACGCACAAATTTTCATGCCTGCAAGTTATATAGTTTCTGAGAACGGCTCTGTGATGGATAGACAATGGAACGGGAGTAATAGTGTTTCGTGAGATGAACAAAACCCTAAAAATGTATTTTCTGAAGCAGATAGAACAATTACCCTTAATAACACGTAACACAAAGCTAGACTTTAAAAATCTTAATTTCCTATACATATGAAAAAAAATGATTTTCTAAATTAACCTGTTACAAAAACATACAGGGGCATTAAAAACATTAACCTCGGCTTTTATTCCTTAATTATTGATAATATACATATATTATAAATTACACAGTTACGTAAAAAAGGTACATGATTTTTTGAAATCGATTAAAATTTTCAGGAAATTAAATTTGAATAAATACAAAATTTAATTTTTTACGGTCCCCGTACAAAAATTTCCAAATGAATAAAATGTTCCCCATACATTAATAAATTCATGTACAAAATTTCAGCATTTTATCATAAACAGTCGCAGCGATATGTTTAAAAAAAGTTAGTGAGGAGTTAATCATAAATTAAAATGCACATGTTTACAGCTAGACTGCAGATGCCGCCACACAGAAATACATCATAAGCAAATAAAATATGGCTCTTATCTTTAGTTTTATTTACAAATTTACAAAACTATGCTTCCTTAAAAATACCGTAAAATCTTGCATGATGAATTACAGAATAAATGTTGGAAATGGCACAGTTAATGAACATTAAAGCAGTTTAGAAATGTCTGCATATGCAATTATCTGTCTCTGTTTCGGAGCGTCACGACAGATAATCCCAACAGACGCGTCATTACATAAGAAAATTGTTCATACTCTGCCATTGGTCAATGGAATCCCTTATGTAAGCGTAACCCGCACACTCGGACAGTCTAAGCGAATCTTAAGTATTTCACATCATTTCTGCTACATTTTGGGAGTGTAATTAGTCTGTACAGACAGTATGCCACACTACAGCAACGAAAAACATTTTGAATCGCTAATGGGGTACGGTTTATGCAATTCCAATCCTATCTAAACTGCACAAGAATTTCAGCGTACATTTCCCAATTCTCGAAATCCTTCTGGGAGATTTATTTCCCGATTAGCGCAACGAATGTGTGAAAGTATAAACGTACATCCTGTAAGTGGACTAGATAGGCCTAGACATCTCAACTGATGAATAAATTGATATTTTGGCTTACTTTTGCAGTGATTCACATGGAATATTTCACATGGTTCATGAGCTCTTAATCAGGAAGATGAAAATCCCTCTTTCCTGAAAAACATAATTTAGACTGATGAATGCTGTTTTAAACAAGATACAAATCCTCTAAATGAGCATTTCTGGTCTGACACAAATCCATTCGTGGTACGTTACATTCATCATCAGGGGTAATTTTCTGTGAATGTATGTTGTTATATTTTCAGAAACCGCTTGCTTAAACCCATACTGTATGATAGTGCGTTGGCGGGAGACAGATATATTAATGAGATTCTGAATGTGGTTATTCCAGATTTTATGGATGAACTTCCCCTAACAGCACTTCGGCATTTCTCTTTGGACGGTTTTCCAGCTCACCAAACTACAGTAGTGAAATACCGGTTAAATAACGAGTGTCCTGACAAGTAAAGTGACTTGATAGGTCTGTCGAATATTCCTCTAGAATGCCTGATTTAACACCGATTTTTTTTTATTTGTGGGGTCGTTTTTGTCAGCTCCCTTAAATAAAGCAGAATTGCAACAACGCATTCAAGATGGTTGTCGTGACATCACCGAACAAGAGTTTGATCGAGCGCAGAATTGTTATCAGACGAATGCTGCTCTGTATTGGAATGGATCTGTATGGAACATTTTGATCCAGCTTTGTAATCTTTGCGTAATGTTATTATTTCTGCACAGTTTAGAGACTTTTGTAGCAGAAAATAGCAAAATTATTATTTATTTGTGGAATCACTGTTTTCTTTCGTAATTTGTGTACGACTCCTGAAACGCGATCATCCGACACGATTTTCCTCTTTGCGAACACATATCCAGGTATCGGAAAGTGGTTTAAGTCACACTTTATGTATTTTCATATCTATGCGACTTTTTAAGACAAAATGCTGAAATTTTGTACATGACCTTATTAAAGTACAAGGTACATTTTACTCATTGGAAAATTTTTTGTACGGGGGGTCATAAAAATTTATTTTGTATTTCTTCAAATTTGATCCCCTGAAAATTAAAATCGATTTCATAAAACTATGTACCTTTTTTTTACGTAACTTTGTAATTTATAATATATGTCTATGATTAATATTAAGAAATAAAAGACGAGGTGAATGCTTTTGGGACACGCTCTACAGTTATATCGTTATTTTACATATCATTTTGTAATTGTTTCGTAAAAAAATTATTACACCCATTAAAAGGCGTTAGTTCATTTTTGGAGCACTTAGTTTTAATCTCTAAATGCCACATTAACACCAAAATTTTGCAATGAAAATTTTCCGTTTATTAAGTACGTGAAGAAAGGCTCTTACCTATTGCCAGATGACCTTGTTTATAAAAGTTTATTATTTATAAACTATCTATCCCAGAAAAATTTAACAGAAAAATGTAATTTATAAATATTTTTTCTCTTGGACGAGCGCTTCTCTTTAAATTCTTTGACTCGTTCTTGTAAAGCTGTTTCCCCTAACAGCTTGAAATGAAAGATAAAACCCCTAACCGGACGTCTACGTAACGTATGAAAAGTAACCAGAGTTCGGTAAAAGCACATAACAATCAGCCGAATTCCATTTCGGCTGATTGTTATGTGCCGTATATTATTATATATATTATTATACAATCCTTGATTTATATACATACAGTAAAACCTCCCTAAAGACACCGCGCTTCGTTCCATTAAAACTCGGTCGCTCCGAGAGGTAATCTCTTAATGAAGGTCATGTTCAAATCTAGATTTTGGGTATCGAAATAATCTAAAAAGTTGTGTTATGAAAATTTATCTTTCAGATTAGGAAAAAAATATTAAATATATATATATATCAAAATAAAACTTTTATTTAAATTCATAAGTTAACTACTACAAGTGTTTAAAAAATGTATAAATTTATGTTTGCTGTGATTTTACAATTTTATCTTTTACAGATTTTATTTCTAAAACCTTTCGAAGTTCAGTGAATCAATGCAAAATTTTCTCTTGTCTTGAACAGATAATGAAGATTCTATTAATTTCTCTACTTCTTTGACAGTTTCCTGTGAGGAAATGGCAGGGAGTTTACTGTCCGGAACATCAAACCCGTCATCAGAATTTCAGGGTGTCGGGGCAAGAGAGTGTCAAGCCACATTTTTGAATTTCTGAGATATTTCAATTTGAAAATTTGATCAAATACTCAAATCAACATAATGTTTTACCGCCAATGTCTTAGTAACATTTGAGATATTCTGAGTAACAATATGGCATTAATTTAATGATATTACTATTACGTTTTTTGTAAATTAGCTATCTTCATTGGAGGCATAAACATCTGGGGCAAAAATGAAACCTGGGATATATGCTGCCACCAAGTGACATTAGAAACAAATTATATGTAGGATAATATAATTTACTATATTAAGCAACAGATTACAGTGTTAGATTTATTTCACCAAAAATGTGGCTTGGCACTTTCTTGCCCCGACCCCTTCAATTCATTGACTAGAAAGGCCCAAAATGAGTTTAACCCCTTGAAAGGGCGGTGGTATATTACATGTACCTCTTAATTTTAATCCCCAAATGCCTCAATGGCACCAAAATCTTGTAATAAAATTTTGATTTTATACTAATGTACGTTTTATAGTAATGTACATGAATTTTTTCTTATCTTATTCACAAATAAATGTGTTCGTAAATTCTAGTGTCATTCAATCACTTCCTCAATTTAACAACAGAAGTTTGTTGCCCTGAAAGGGTTAAAGAGTTAAAGGTTATCAGAATAAAAAATAAATCTAAAAATGATAAGACTAAATGTATAGCTACATGGTTCAGAAATTTGTGGAATAATGCGCGGTCAAGCTAAAGGTCAAACAACCCGGAAAGAGTGGAATTTCTTTACCTTTTTTCAAACAAATTGGTCGATCATGGAGGATGACTCACTGAGAATGGTCTCTGAATGGACGTAAAATTAGCATTGAGCTTATGGGAATAAATTTCGTTCTAAGTAAAAATGGTCGTTGAGGGAGGTGGTCGCTTAATGGAGGGGGTCGCACAGGCAGGTTTCACTGTACGTATATGTATACAGTACAACATCCATAACGGATACTGTCGAATAGCAAACAACTCTATTTAGTGGATGCTACGTCAATCGCCAACACCTTGATTTTTGCATGATTTTACCTCTGAAAAACAGATAAATTCTACGTGAAAACTACGCGAATTTGTGAATGGGGACCACATATCAAAATAGTATCGTAAATCAGAAAGATACTGGAAGGAAAAAATACACTGACAGTAATATGTATGTCTTTGACCTTAAAAAAAATTAATCGATATTTTTATCAAGGATAGCGATGTAGAACTTATTTATAGAAACATATTTTAAGAACTTAGCTGCATTTAGGTTATGAATATATGTTGAAAAAACAATTTAGAAATCCTGAATAGATAATTTAAATTATTCTTTTTTCTGCTTCCCTATCTTAAAAATGAAGCAGAACAAAAATAATATATGAGAAATGAGAGAAAACCCTTTGAGAATGCTTTGTGAATTGCTTTTTTACACAAAATTATTTCATTCATGTGTGTGAAGATGGAGTTTCGTAATCGACTTTTCACTCACTTCCTGATAAGCTAGAATTATTTTTAATACATTTATGTACATAGGTGAATTTTCGATGACAATACAACAATTTAATAATTTTTTTAACCTAATTATGTAGAAATAAAATAAATTAAATACATTTTTCCTTTAGCCGGGCACAGGTGAAAAATTGTCAAACATTCTTCATACTTATGTTAACAACTATTTACGAGTTACAAAAACAATGGTGTTAATTATGCGGCAAATCACTATCGCCAATTGACGAGTTAAATGTCTGTGAAACTGCAACAACGAAATATTTTAAACATTAAAAAGTAGAAAATATGAATTACAAACAAAGAAAGTAATATTTTCTTAATATTCTGTTATCATTTAATGTTTAATATTAATTAAATTATATTTATACGTTGAGAAAACAATTTAGAAATCTTGAATATATAATTTAAATTAAGTTTTTTGGTCTTTGCTGCTGCCATTTCTTTAAAAAAAACAGAGCAAAAATAATATTTTTTAATAAATTCCCTAACCTATATTCTATCAAGCGTAAAACAAAGCGGTGAATTTTCAAAATACTAATAAAGTTAATTGTGAGCACAAAAACAAAAACGTCGTATAAATATCAATTGTAGGAAATATGTATTTTCCTGCAGTACAGCCAGTCGATGTGGTGTCATTTTGACGTCACAAACGGCCACAAGTGTTACAATCATTATAGTAAACCAGAATGCGATATTTTTACTTCATCTCATTATTACTCTCTGCTAATCATCATTTGGTGACTCCACTGAGAAGTCATCCTGGCTGTTACTTTGTGACGTTATAACGAAGTCACCTACCGGTTTTCTTGTGACCTTCGTTTGGAAGCTCCATTGTGAATCACCAAGAGCAGTGATTTTTACCGACCAGTGACTTTTGTGAATAAAATAACAATTAGGCGAATGTATATCGTTTTGTCTTTCCAGATTTAGGTAGAGTATAGTGATTTCCTCCAGACATGACTATAGTTCCGAGAACAATTAATTAGCGGCTCTTATTATCATGTGAGAATAACAGAGAGAATAGTGAACTCAACAAGGGTAAAATACCTCCTGCAAAGAAATATTAAACTCAGTGTTCCCTGATTTATACCACTGAATTAAATATTTCTTTGCAGAATGTTATTTACCCTTGTCGGGTTAACTTCTTTTTCTGTTATTGTTTACTAGATGATTTAAAGCTGCTAATTAATTTATCTCTAAACCAGGTGTGCAAAAATCTAGGCGCCAATGGGCTGATTTCCACCACTAAATTTTATTAGTATTCTTCGTCAAATTTTATTAGTATACTTCGCCTAAATTTTATCACTATTTTTATTAGGCGAATAATACTAAACATTTAGTGGTGGGAATCGGCCCATTGGGCCTAGATTTTTGCACCCCTGCTCTAAACTTTAATAGTGTATTATTAATCAGTATCTGGTGGAAAAAGAATATCTACATCAATCTAACCCAGTGACTTCTTCCGTTGAAAACAGCAATCGGTAAATTTTTACTGAAAACGTTCCTCGGCCATAGCTGCTGAAAACATTTTGCTCTAAATAGTTTAGAATATGTTTATAAGAAGTAATTCAACCATACATTTTCAATTTGGATTATACATTCTTCAATGGAAAACAAATTTTGAAGAGCTTTCATGAACTCTTTACACGACACTTGCCGCTAAAAATATTTTGCTTTAAACAGTTCATGAACATATCATTTTTTTACGCCCAGTGGCTTTAGATTATGAATATACATAGATGTTCATATAGCCTTTCATGATCTTCTAGACACGCGTTTGTATGCTTAATCATGTTCACGAATACTAGTTTTAGCATGTCACGTTATTGTATGATCATTACGAAATCGCTGCATTATTCTTTTACTTGTTAAGTCAAATAGCACATATTGTTTACCAGACTTCTCCTTAAACAATTTTCTCAGTTCTTTGAACGATGTTTATTGGAAAAATAAACTTCGATAATATAACAACACTCTTCCGGGAAAAACACCATATTGATGCACACATGAATGCACGCTTCTCGATACTATACTGAACTCCGTGCGCTACTTTGATTTAGCCGTTCGCAAAGCAGACTCCGGTGTTGCGCCTTGCTGTTTTCACAAACGTCGCTTGTATTACAAGCGTATGGATTATTTAATTTCCGCTAGTGCTTTTTAGGATACCGTATAGTTGATAATAATTGCCCCAAATTAGATGTCTTCCCTGCTCTTCTTTCACGTTGTACTGAATTGCGAATTTTCTGTTTGTTTTTTCTTTTATTACTTTCTTATTTGGTACACAATTTGAGCCATATAGATTTGGGCTATAACGCTTGCTTCTTCGAATTGCTTCCCACTTACTCTTCGTATTCATAAAAAGTAGCATTGAACTCATATAAATTTAAGTACTGAACTCAAAATTATGGGTTTAAAATATAAAGGTCGAAAAAACATACATTAATAAATTCTAAATTATTTCGAGAACTAATTCCTAAATTTAGACGTAAGAAAACACAAATTCTCTGCATTATATACACTAAACAACGCAGTAAATCTGCAAACATTAATAATAATAATAATATAATGCATATAATAATAACAATAATAACAATAACAATAACAATAATAATAACAATGCATAATAATAAACTATCTGATCCCGCACAGAGCATCTGCGCAATAATGACTACACTTTAAAATTTATGCATATTAGAATGCACGAATTTCAGCATTATAAGTACAAATACTCTGCATAAAAACTTCTCCACGTAGGACTGGGTCTTAAATAAATATATATATATCTTACGCTCAAAGCCCGAAGTTCGGCCACTTTGCGAATTAGCCAAGAATCCTGGTCAAAGCCTGAAGAATAGAGTATTTCGGGCTTTGGCCGGTTAATTCCAGAAGTGCCCGGAAATATCTGGCCAATAGCCGAAGTGATGATCCAACGCTGTACGGTAGGTAGCACTGACATGCACGAATAAATTGCTATAATTCAACAGATTCTTCTGAAAATCGTTACGATTATAACTAAAGTGCAGGCTCTACTCAATGTTCTGTTTTTCAAGACCTCTACTCCTACAGAAATCGTTCATTAAATAATAGTTTTTCGTCTTCCCGTCAATAAACGTTTCTTCGCAAATCGATCAAAATTCTCCTCCAATTCAAGCTACTCAAACCTCACCATCTTCTGACATGAAAGTAATCAAAATAGTTCAAGTAAACCTTAACAACTGCAAAGCTGCCAATACAGAATTATTAACCTATATCCGAGACAATGAAGTAGATATTGCATTAATCCAAGACTATCACAAAACTAAAAAGTTTTTACAGGCCTTCCTTTGGGATGGGCATTCTACCATTCCCTCAAAAACACAGCAGGCATATTAATAACCAATCCACTCCTTATCCACATTCAGACTCTGAAAACATTTAACAGTATATTCATAAACATAAATACCTCATCTCAATATTTAAAGTTTGGCTCTCAGTATTCACCCCAATCAGGAAATCTAGAAGAAGATTTTTTATCATGGTCTCAACAGATGACAAATTGCAATAATCTGATACTCGAGGACGATTTTAACGCACACCTACAAGCATGGGGATATAAGAAAAATAACATAAGGGGCGAGATACTATTGGACTACATTTCACAAAAAGATCTATATATAGTCAACGATCTAAATACTGAATTCACTTATCATCAAAACAACAAATCGGGAACACCCGATCTAACACTCTGCGGACTTTCTTCAAGAAATCTATTATATTCATTGCAGGTGGATGACAGGCACAGTTCCTTGAGTGATCATCTATATATAACATATAAAATTAATACTGAACCTACTCTGCGAAATCAGTATCGCTATAAGACGAAATATACAAATTTCAAAAAATTCAACAGCATATTAAAGAACTACGCCAACAATCTACAACTTGTTATGGATGAAATTACAACTCCACAGGATTTAAACAACTGGGTGAAAGATTTTCAAGAAATAATAACTTTCATAATGGACTTAACACTAAAAAAGAAAAAACAATCTTATAACTTAAACATCAACTGGTACACAGACAAACTAAGAGTTCAGCGTAACAGGCTTAACGCGTTGTATAAGAGAAGTAGACACCAACCAGACAACATTATATATAGAACAGAATATAATAAGGCAAAAGCATTATATAAACAAGATATTAAAAAGGCCAAATTGTCATCACGGCAAACATTTTGCTCGACAACAAATAGTATATATTGCACAGCATTTAAACTTCTAAAACAAAAATACCTGAAAAACACGGATCCAGTACTGAGTATCCACTGTATCACCAGTATTGGATCATCATCCAGTACTGAGTATCCACTCAGTACTGGAAACTTCAACACAATAAGAAGCATTTCATGAAATTCAACTACGCTTAGTAGACCACCACTTTGGAACACATATTCCGAATAACATCCATACATTCACCAATGACCAGTTTTTAACATCACAGGATAAACCAATACATCAGATGTCCCTAAGAGAACTCAAATACTGCTCACAAAAGCAACATAACAATAAAACACCAGGTTACGATCTAATTGACACAAGAGTAGTGAAGAACCTAATAAAAAAATGTTCCTTATCTGATGATGAATTTATATAATAAATGCTTTGAGCTAGGTCATTTTCCAGATGTATGGCAATATTCTTTAGAAGAAAGAATAAAGATCCCCAACTTGAAAAAACCTATCGCCCAATAACTTTACTACCAATGTTGGGAAAACTTCTCGAAAGACTAATAAAAACAAGAGTAATGACATCATTGGAAAGCATATCATAACTAGATAATGTTCAATTCGGTTTCCGAGAAGGAAGAAGTACTGTCGACGCAGTAAAGTTTTTAAAATCTAAAATCACGGAATCATTTCCTCTAAAAAATATTGTGGCATTGTATCATTCGACATAGAGGGAGCTTTTGATAGTATTGACTGGCACATTATTTCAGATATCATTGACAGATCCCCTCTCCCACCCTATTTAAAATGTCTTTTAAAAAACTATATTTCTATAAATACTCATCAAACACTTGCTTCCAACGTAAAATTATTTAATAAATATGAGTTACTTTTAAACTACATATATATAAAATAAACCTCGACGTTTCGGTTAATCTTTATAACCATCATCAGGAGAAAAACCTTCATAAATATGAACAGCAAAAATTAAAATGTGTTACATGATTGAGTCACAATATTCAATCTGCCAAGACACTCAAATAACGGAAAATTAAAACAACATATTCAAAATACGCCTGGTGGCGCCCTCTATGAATCAGAAATGTAACTGGAACTTATGTTCGACGGAATTAACGTTCAATTTAAAATGCATTTCCATATGGCAGGAACCGAAAATGATGGGATATCGTTGCAAATTTCATGTTTCCTTAGTGAAATTTCAATAGATTCACGGATGAAGGCTTTAAAGGGATTGTTTTGTCTGGAAATAACTTTGACGTTGTTAAAATCAATAAACCTAACCTGTCCGTTAGCAAAAGTTCTTGATAAGGCAGTGGAAAATTTATTGTATTTCAAATCTCTCTTATGTTCTTTAAGTCTCTCTACGATGCGACGTTTTGTCATACCAATATATGCAGAATTTGTACCATCGGTCCATTCAAATGGAATTTCATATACCCCAGATAAACAAGTGGCTGATAATGGGTCAATGCTTCTATTCAATAAATTAAACAACGTTATAGAATTGGATGCCACCAGTTGTATATTATATTTCTTGAAAACTCTCTTTAATCTTTCAAAAAGAATGGGGATATATGGAATTTTTCTGTAAACCTGAGTAACTTTAGGTATAGGTGTTAATCTATTTAAATTTATAGAATGGTTTCAAGCATACAAAGGATGGCCTCAGGGTTCGTGTCTGGGTCCCTTCCTCTGACTTCTGGTTGCGGATTACATCATGAAACAGTATCACAGTAAAGAATCTCTAATACTAGCGTACGCTGATGATTTTATTATTATAACAACGGGGAATACCAGAAAGGAACTCGAAGAAACAGCAAATTCAAAAAACACAATTTTTTGTGATCTATGCAATTCTCTAAATTTACAAATCTCAACTCAAAAAACTAAAGCAATGTTAATTGATAGATATCTTCTGACTCGCAGAAAACCTATATTCAAATTGCAAAACATTAGAATAAATATCACGAAGAACTTAACTTATTTAGGTCTAGTATTACATTCTGAATTTAAATGGCTAGACCATCTAACTTATGTGAAATCTAAAATTTTAAACTTCATACTTGGTTTCAAAAGATTTATTTTTTTAATCACGGAATCAACCCGGATATTTTGAAAATATGGTATAAAACGGTAGTTTTTAAACAGATTACTTATGGATATGAGGTTTGGTTTCCTGATTCAAATTGCCACGGAACACGGAGATTGAAATCAATACAGAGAACTGCTCTATTAAATTTAATAAAAGTATACAGGAGTATCTCTACTGACGCATTATGCGTTCTAACTGGCATTCCTCCAATAGATATTACGTTGAATAATGACTATAATTGCTACCAAGTAAAAGTAGGACGAAGAATCTTAAATGATAAAGGTCAAATATACAAATTAACCAATCTAATGCTAAAAGAGAAAACTTACAATATCCCAAATTACAATCAATTAAAGAATTTAGACATACTTGATGAAATTTCCACAACAACGTTAAACAACTATGACTTAAAAATCTACACAGATGGCTCCCTCATGGAGCAAGGTACTGCATCAGCGTTTACAGTAAACTACCAGAATACATATATTTACGTTTATGTAATCAGACTACATAACCAGAACTCAATTTATCAAGCAGAATTGAATGCCATTTTACACTCAATAAACTGGTTCGCATCTTCACAATATAAAAATCTCCTCATCTTAACGCATAGCCGCTCATCACTAGAAGCCCTCAAAATAGTGTTTCCATGAAATTATTTAATAACTAAAATATATAGCATTTTATTGTCAATTCCCAAAAAACAAGTAACAGTTGCATGGACCAAATCGCACGCTGGAACAGAGGGTAATGAACGAGCAGATTTACTGGCAAAAAGTGCTATCACAAATGATCGTTACAACGAGAAGGAAACACTCTTATTCCCATTTTCAAAAGTCAAATTATTTTTTAGACTAAAAATAGTCACAGATTGGCAGCAGGATTGATCATATTCATTAAAAGGCTGAGATACTTATGAAATTTTATGAAAAGTGGATCTGAACTTTATTTGCAAAAAACCAGTCATAGCTTACTACATTAGTGGACACGGTAGCTTTCCATCATTTTAAAATAAAATAGGAAAACGCTCCTCCCCAACATGTATATGCCAAAAAAGCTCAGGAACTGTTCTACATTACATATATGGTAATTGTCCTCTAATGAGATATACTTTCAATTTCAATAAAAATGTCACAGTGAGAGAAGATTTGAATATAACTCTGTTTGATCCTTTAAACTATGATAAACTAAAAGAAAATTATAACATTCTGAATAAACATTTCTCCTTTATTAAAACAGATCTATGATCCTTTTTCCTACATTTATAAAGTACTTTTTAAAAGAATATATTTTGTTTTTGTAATTTGTATATTATAGTTCACTTACTGTTCACATTTTTGTACTCATACTGCTTACAACTTGAACCATGCAAAATTATTGGTTGTGCTATGATTAAGTAGTCTTTTCATAAATTTTCTAATTACTTTCTTGTATACTTTTTCTTATATATATATATATATATATATATATATATATATATATATATAATATTAAGAAATGTTGTGATCTCAACCAGTATTGTAAAAACTAACTTTGTACTAATTTTACTTTAATCTGTAATGTAATATTCAACATCTGTAATCTAAAATATGAATTTTCAATAAACATTTCCCCTCGTGGAGAAAAGTTCTTATGCTTAACAGCTGGATCTCCACGAGGGTGATTTCGATGCGAGGATCATTTTTTGCTTTGGCGATAATACTCTGCTCGTCTGAAGAATTTCTCAACTGTCGTGACTTATTCTCATACAGCGGATTCATCGAGAGTACTGTATTTTTCGTAATTTACAGTATTTAACATGAATATTGTAAATGGCTATTCTATAATTTTTTTGTATTTAAAAAAAAACTAATGCTGCTGCTACCCTAATTGAATTTATTGTGATCTTTTTACGGGTTTATCCTGAAAAGAACTATTGAACATACAAATGATTGCACATGCATGAGAACTGGGAGTTCTCACCGAGGTCTCACTGGGAGTACCGTAACACACACACACACACACACACATATATATATATATACATCCACCTTTTCCGGCCACATACCTTAGCGTTTTATCGTACCAAAATACTGTAATCGTAAATAACTCATTTTTTGCAAGAAATAGGCAAAATTCAACAACAACAAATAACAAAGCCGGTTAAAATTAGGTTTAAAAGGTTTCAAAGCACTCGTTGCCATCGGTAAAAGATAAATAACCGCTTTTTCGTCGCCACGTAACTTAGCGTTTTATATATATAGATTACACTGGTTTACAAATTTCAACATTTTTTATATACTTTTAATGAAACACTTATTTTCTTATTATACTACCTGTTACTAATGAAAGGTGGTATTTGAAAAACTTCTATCACGTCACATTTTTAAAATTTTTACATTTTTCAATATTTACATTTTTAATTCTACAATATATCTATCGCGTCAAATTCAACTTACCCACATTGTCAACTTGGATTCTATTTTCTGTTTTCTTGTGTTTTTGTGAACTAAAGTGTTTTTTTTTTATAAAATGTCTAATAGAGTGTGTAAATTAAATTCTGATGGTTTTTGTGACATTTGTGGACAATTTATATTCGCAAAAAAAGGAAGACCAATATCGAAATGTCTTAAAACAGGATATTTGCATTATTTTGTATTCTCAGTGAGTAATCATGATAAAAAGTGGGTCCCACATGATTTTTGTGAAAGCTGTAGGCTTACTCTTATATGCTGGGCTTCACGAGAAAAAAAATCTTCAATTTGGATCACCAATGCTGTGGAGAGAACCTTGAAATCCCGAAAATGACTGTTATTTTTGTTTGAAAAAAACTGCAGGCTTTAATTAAAAAATAAACTAAAATTCAATATCCTGACATCCCATCAGTCTCAAAACCGATATCACATTCGGAAACTCTGCCACATCCCGTATGTCCAGGTATATCAAGTGCCAGTTGCCACGATAGTGACGCTCTGTTTATGGAGGATGAAAATGATGACGAGTTCGTAATCGAAGATGATAAAACACCACATTTAATAAACCATATTGAGTTGAACAACCTTGTGCGAGACTTGCAACTATATAGATCTAAGGCAGAGATTCTTGCTTCTCGTCTACAACAGTGGAATTTATTGACACCAAATACCAAAGTAACTTATTATCGAAGTCGAATTTTCAGCAGTTATTTCACCAAAAAGGATGATTTTTGCTTTTGCCATGATATTCCGACTTTTTAAAGCGATTATTCCAAATTATGATCCAAATGAATGGCATTTATTTATCGATTCATCTAAATATAGCTTGAAAGCTGTATTACTTCATAACGGTAATATAAAACATCTTTACCAATTGGCCATGCAGTAAACAGTAAAGAAACCTATCAAACAATGTCTTTTTAATGAAAATGAAAGAATAGGAACAGCGCAACTGGAATATATATGTGGCGATTTAAAAGTAATTAGTATGTTACTGTGCTTACAGGGTAGGTATACCAAATATTCGTGTTTTTTGTGCCTGTGGGATAGTTGAGCTAAAGACCACCATTACATCAAAAAATATTGGCCGGTACGAAATGAATTTACCCCAGGGAAAATGAATGTGAAATATACATCTTTAGTGGATCAACAAAATATAATTTTACCACCATTACACATTAAATTGGGCCTAATTAAAAAATTTCGTCAAAGCCATGGATAAACACAATGCTGCTTTTATATATTTACACAAAATTTTTCCAAGTATTTAAGACATAAAATTAAAAGAGGCAATTTTTGTCGATCCACAGATACGTAAACTGATGCAAGATAAGGACTTTGAAAAACTTTTATCAAAAAGGCTTGGGATTCCTTTACAACGGTCGTCCATGGATTGTTAGGAAATCATAAAGATGAAAATTATGAAAAAAAAATTGCTGTTTTATTAAAAAACTATCATGCAATGGGTGTGAACATGTCTCTTAAGATACATTTTCTCCATTCACACCTGGATTTTTTCCCCTGAAAATTTGGGCGCCATGAGTGACGAGTACGGCGAGCATTTTCACCAAGACCTTAAACTTTTTGAAGACAGACACAAAGGTTTTTGGGACGAAAGTAAGTTAGGGGACTACTTCTGGTCTATTTTAAAAGAAACAGTTCAAGAAAATTATTAAAAAAAAGAATAAAATCAATCATTTCTAATTTTATCTTTTTATATTTCATGTTATTATTTTTTTAAATATTTAATAAATATTTTTTAAACTAGACGTGACAGATTTTTTACAATAATTTTCCCGTACTCAGTGCACTAAAATCTATGAAAAAATACACATTTCGGCAAAAGTATATAAACCGTGTAAACCAGTGTTGTTATTAATTTTTATATGCTTAGTCAGCTAAAACTTATTACTTTCTGGATCTAGAAATTATTTCACATGCATAAATTGATTTTTTAAGTTTATCAATATCTGTATTCTTTGTTCTTTTAACTTAAAATTAATTTTTTGCACAGTAGTCATTTCAAAAAATATTTTTTTAAGTTCGAAAGTTATTAATTAATTCTTTTGTGCTGATTTCGAACACAATGTGAAGTAACTTTTCTTTTATTTGGTGTTTCATTTTCTTCTTAACGACAGTTTTATAAAACTCTGTTTTTGCCAATTACAAATCTATAATCGGATTTAGTATAAAGTATTTTTGAAACGCATTAAAACAACATGTTTCTTTCGTCAGTTAATTAAAAACACGTCCGTTCTTAAGATAAAAGAAACTTAGTTTTGTTCGAAAAATAACAGATTTGAAGTGCAATTTTATGTTTCAGATTTTTCACATTTTATTTCAGTTGAAGAAAAGAAATTTTTACACATTTAGACACATCCACTTTTTTTTCGCCACATACCTTAGCGTTTTATCGTACCAAAATATTGTAATCGTAAGTAACTCATGTTTTGCGTGAAATAGGCAAAATATTTCACACCACAAAAAAATAACCAATCCGGTTAAAATTGGGTTTAGAAGGTTTGATTCTTTAAACAAACCACTCGTTGCCATCGGCTAAAGATAAATTACCGCTTTTTCGTCGCCGCGTAACTTAGCGTTTTATATATAGAGATTATTATTAATTTCTATATGCTTAGTCAGCTAAAACTTATTACTTTCTGTATCTAGAAATTATTTCACATGCATAAATTGATTTTTTTAGTTTATCAATATCTGTATTCTTTGTTCTTTTTAACTTAAAATTAATTTTTTGCACAGTAGTCATTTCAAAAAATATTTTTTTTTTAAGTTCGAAAGTTATTAATTAATTCTTTTGTGCTGATTTCGAACACAAAGTGAAGTAACTTTTCTTTTATTTGGTGTTTCATTTTCTTCTTAACGACAGTTTTATAAAACTCTGTTTTTGCCAATTATAAATCTATAATCGGATTTAGTATAAAGTATTTTTGAAGCGCATTGAAACAACATGTTTCTTTCGTCAGTTAATTAAAAACACGTTCGTTCTTAAGATAAAAGAAACTTAGTTTTCTTCGAAAAACAACAGATTTGAAGTGCAATTTTATGTTTCAGATTTTTCATATTTTATTTGAGTTGAAGAAAAGAAACAGATGTAGTATAAAGCTGGAATTTTTCTTCTAATAAATATTTTTTTTAATTGGAGCAGGATATTCCCTATATGTAATAATATTGTTTATATTAGTATCCAAAGAATTAAAAGGATAACATACACTTATGAGTTGTAGTGATCAATAAGGTTAACTGGATGAATTATTGATAAAGATTGAGCAGAGTTGTAAAGCACAGTGGTTAAGGTCTGTGGTGTGATTAAGTATATAGCACATTGAAGAAACAGTTTATGTAGAAATCAGAATTATATTTATTCATTCAACTTGAATGTTAAACTTAAATAAAGATATATACATAGACCTCCAGCCATTGCTGGGAACTTTGGTATCACATTATAGCAAATAAACATTCAGAAAGGGGGTTAACTGTCCTTCCATCACATCACCACACCTTCCATGGAGTTGTTTCACCCTAGATATATACTTACTCCGTACCTCAAACTAGAATAAAATATGCATACAGTTACAGTTAAAAGAGAGTGCCTTTACGACCGAAATGCAAAAAGAAAAACCGGTTCGGAACGATTTTACTCCCGAACAAACCACTTGACAGAGAAAGGGGGACAAGATTTTGTCCAGATTTCCAACATGCGGCCCCATCGGTCGTAAAAACTTCCCCTTTCTTTTCATAGTCAAAATCAAAAATGTTACAAATGGCTCTCTGAAATTTTATATACAGTAGAGGTTTTGTTAGAAAATCAGCCTTATTAACTTTAGAACTTACATGTTTTAACTCAAAAACATTTTCATTTATTAATTGACGAATAAATTGACACTTTATGTCAATATGCTTAGTTTTAAAGTTTTCTTGACTATTTTTAGAAAAATAAATAGCAGATTCATTATCACAGTACTGAACTGGTTTTATTTTATCACATAAATTAAGTTCATTTAAGACATTTGCATACCACGTTAGTTCTTTTACACTTTCAGTTAATGAGATAAACTCTGACTCCATAGAACTAAGTGCAATGCCTTTCTGCTTTGATGATTTCCAAGCAAACGGAACGTTACTAAAGTAAATTATATAACCACTACTTGAATGTCTTTTAGTAAGGTTACATCCCCAGTTAGCATCAGAATATGCATATAAACTTGAGGATTTTACATTAGACAGGTTTATTTTATAACTTTTTGTAGCAAAAACGTAATTCATTATATCTGCCAATATCAACCAATGTTTATATGTATAACCATTACAAAATTGTGACATTATATTTACAGAAAAACTAATATCAGGTCTCGATCTATTTGATAAAAATGACAAACAACCGATTAATGATCGGTATGGATATTTTTTCATCAATTCATTTTCCACAATTTCATTTTCGTTAACCTTATCTGGTAAGATACAGCCAATTTTAAAGGGTAATTTAACATAACTTTTAGGTAAACCTTTATATTTTAATTCTAATCTTTCAATGTAAGTTTTTTGATGAATAAATAATGAATCAGCAATAAGTTCAAAGTTAACACCTAACAAATATTTCGTTAAACCTATTTCAGTAATTTCTAAGCTATTTTTTAACATATTAGTTACAGATTGGAGTATATTTTCATTTTCAGCAAACAAAACTAAATCATCTACATAGACAACTAAAATTGCATTACTTTTTAGTTTATATACACAGTTACACCATTTTAACTTACAAAATCCTAAATTATGTAGTATATTGTCCAATTCAAAATTCCATTCTCGGCCACTTTGCCGTAAACCATAAATAGATTTATTTAACAAACAAACTTTATTTTCGGCACCTTTCATGACAAATCCTGGTGGTTGTTTCATAAATACAGTTTCTTTTAAAGACCCATATAAGTAAGCTGATTTTACATCTAATTGAATATGATACCAATTTAACATAGAAACTAATAAAATAAACATTAGTTTTATAATTGAAAAATTTACAACTGGTGAAAATATATCATTAAAATCGATACCTTGTTTCTGTTTAAAACCTTGAGCTACGAGACGTGCTTTGTACTTTTTCCCATTTTTTTCTGTGTTTTTAATATTATAAACCCATCTGCTTCCTACTATTGTGGCGTTTTTGGGTGGATCAACCAACCGCCAGACCTTTCTTTTACTCATGATTTCAAGTTCTTCCCTCATCGCGGCGTTCCATTTCCCTCTTTCTGGGTTAACTTGTGCATCCTCAAACGATTTAGGGATTTCAGTATTGTAAGTTTCATGTTGGAATATCTCATTTAAATATGAATCATCCGAATCGCTAGTTGAAGGTTCATTTAAAGTTTCTAGATTGGGATGAGTAGTTTTAGGTTTAAAGTCAAATTTATCCGGTTCATAAGCGATTTTATTTTCTTGACAATATTTTTTAACATCATTTAATGATCTCAGTCTCTTATTTGTTATCGGGGTATAATAATACACGTCAATCCTGTTACTTTTAGTTCTAGGTTTTTCGATTCTTTTCCATTCTGAAATATTTATAGAAGTTAAAGTTATTTTACTCCCCCTTTTCTCTTCGTCTTCATTTAAACTTACTCCTGGTAGTTTATGATTAAGATCTAGAGTTGCGTTACTTAAGCCATTTGATTCAACTTGAGATTCATTAAAATTCAATACAATATCCTTATACTTATTTACTCCAAATAATGTTTCTACCCCCTTTTTGGATTCATCTATACGCACATGAATAGTTTCTACAATTCGCCTTTCTTTTGGCATATACATCCTATATCCTTTTGTTTTCATGGCATAACCAACTAAAATACCGGGTAAAGCTTTAGGTTGTAGTTTATTTCGTTTAACTTTAGGAACATTAACAAATGCTAAAGAACCAAAAATTCTTAAATGTTTTACCGAAGGTTTGAATCCTGTCCATAATTCTTGGGGTGTAAGACCTTGGGTTAAACTGTGTTCGGTTCTATTTTTTGTATGAACAAACGCTAAAAGAGCTTCCCCCCAGAATGATGGTTTTAATCCGCTATCATGTAACATTGCTCGAACTGCATTCAATGCTACTTTATTGAAATTTTCAGCAACACCCACCTGTTCTGGCGTATAAATGGAGGATCTTTCTATTTGTATACCCAAATCAGTTAACAATTTCTCAAATAATTTATGAATAAATTCTAACCCATTATCAGTTCGTACACTCTTTAATTTTTTACCAGTTTGTCTCTCAGCTTTCGCTAAAAACCTTTTAAAGTATTCAAAAACTTCCGTTTTATCCTTAAGTATATACACTTCAGTCCTTCTAGAATAATCGTCAATTATTGACAAAAAGTATTTCCCCCCTCCTAACGAGTTAACTGGGCTAGGACCCCACAAATCCATATACACTCTATCAAGAATTTGACTAGAAATGCGTTTATACTGATAATTCCTTTTAAACGAATGTCTATTAGATTTTGCAATTACACAAGATTCACACATCTTATTTTTGTTTTTACAGTTAATATTTTCAATACCTTTAACACAATTATTTTTACTCATTTTTTCAAGTAAAGGCAAATTTGTATGACAAAATCTACGATGTATAATTTCTGCATTTAAACTAGTCGAAAAGGCAAAATTTTCACATTTTGAAGCATAACCTTTAACAATATACAATTTATCTACTCTAGGTACAGTAAAACAATATCGATTAAATTTATCATACACAATCATTTTATTTTTTCCCCATTGAATGTGGTTTCCTGCAATATCGATGTTGGATCCACCAATTAAATTTCTTCTCATATTTGGAGCATATAAAACATTTTTTAAAGTTATTTCTACATTACCTTTTACATCTTGTATGGTGAAGTCAATATCACCTATACCCAATACTTCCGACGAACAGTCCTTGTCTCCAATCAGCACTTGCTGGGGGGGGAGGTCCTTGTAGGTTACAAATAAACTCCTGTCATTCGTAAAGTGAGAAGTAGCTGCTGAGTCCAGAAGAAATTCAACAATTTTCTCATTTGAAGACATTAGGGCGGATTCCGATTGCCTTGTAGTTTCACTGTAGAAAACTTGCTTCTTCCCTCTATAGTTTCTCTTTTTGAAACACCTTGTATCTATGTGACCAGGTCGTTTGCAGTAACTGCATATTAAACTCGGCCCCATACGAGTAGCTGGTGAAGTACTAGAGCATCGAGAGGGTTCCAGGTCGCTTCCACTACTTGAAAACCATGGCTTTTTACTCGTTACGAAATTCTTCTTTGGAATGGTTGGTCTATCGGTAGGATTCTTAAACTTGGTTGTATAAGCATCACCTACACTGATAACCTCTTTACTTTCGTCCTTACGCTTTAAACAAATTCTTCCATATTCACTAATTAACTGTTTAGAAACATTTTCCAATTTAAATTCTGTATCATCTAACCTGTATAACATTTGAACGAGATTATCATATTCTTCGGGTAAACGACGGATTAACTGGAAGCATACTAACAATTCTGGCATATCAAAACCTGCATCTTTGATTTGAAACCTTTTTTCTTCAATTCTCTTGCAAAATAAACCGATGGTTTCCTCTTGCGAGTTTAACTTCATTTCAAAAAAATCATCCACTAATCCAGCTAAACGTGCCCGTGACGTTGGTTCGAAGTTTAACTTTAGGATATCCCAGGCAACTTTTCCGCTTTCGGTCTGAGCGATTAATATCTGGAATTTCCTTTCGATGGATTGATAAATCGTGGTATAAGCTCTGCGTTTACGCCATCCAAAATCACTTTTCTCTCTATCAGATGCATCCTCTTTACATGCAATATCGGGATTCGTAATAAACTCCCAGCAATTCCGATCTATCAGTACACATTTGACGTCGAGCTTTCAAGAAGAGTAGTTATAATCCGACAATTTCGGGAAAGAATAAGTTAACTCTGGAACTTGTGCCATTATACTTTTTAAGCTATATATATTTCATCTAAAACACACCACACTGCATCTATTTGACCTTTAGCATAACATGGCCCATAACCATGATAAAGATTGAGCAGAGTTGTAAAGCACAGTGGTTAAGGTCTGTGATGTGATTAAGTATATAGCACATTGAAGAAACAGTTTATGTAGAAATCAGAATTATATTTATTCATTCAACTTGAATGTTAAACTTAAACAAAGATATATACATAGACCTCCAGCCATTGCTGGGAACTTTGGTATCACATTATAGCAAATAAACATTCAGAAAGGGGGTTAACTGTCCTTCCATCACATCACCACACCTTCCATGGAGTTGTTTCACCCTAGATATATACTTACTCCGTACCTCAAACTAGAATAAAATATGCATACAGTTACAGTTAAAAGAGAGTGCCTTTACGACCGAAATGCAAAAAGAAAAACCGGTTCGGAACGATTTTACTCCCGAACAAACCACTTGACAGAGAAAGGGGGACAAGATTTTGTCCAGATTTCCAACAATTATGCCCTCCAGATTCGACCGGGATAGCTCAGTTGGTAGAGCGTGGCGGCTTCAGCCAAGAAATCCCAGGTTCGAATCCTGGCCCGGACATTTTTCGTCCAGTTGGATAATTACAACTCATATGATTTCTTTACCAATTTGAATAATTGTGTTAAAAATAATCTAGGATAACATACACTCTCAAAAAAATCAGTAAATTGCAAACATTACCTGAAATCATTACAAACATTACCGAATTTAAATCCCCCCACTCGGTCCATTTTTCGAATGCATCTTCTTTCTTAAGAAAAATCTTCTTTTTAGATTTTTCTAACAAATTTAGTATGCGTCTTCCCAGAGCATAATTTTTGTTACAAATGTTTTAAAAATATAGCACGAAACATTTTCTTTAGAAATACTTATATTAAAAAGTTGGAAATTGTACGTCAAACGTGACAAACGAGGTGCGTTCGTACTATAGCTAGTGATATAAATATTCATATCTTGATGATTTTTACTTCTGTGAAATGAATTATATCGTCTGCAGATTAATTTCTGTAATAAAATAAGTATCTCGGTCGCTTGACGATTAAACATCATCGGAAGCTCTTATAACAAGAATGAACTGATTTTTTTTTTAATTCAAATTTCTTAATAAATGTTTTTATAAATATTTTCTAGAGTTTTGATTCGATTTTCATAAAATTTGAAATGTCTCGACAAAATTCTGCAGAAATAATATAACTGAAACTTCAAACCATTCGGTTGGGTACACTGTTAAAAAAATTGTAATAAAATTACTGCAGCAGAGATTCCAGTCATACCCCGTTAAAAAAAAGTCCATGCCCATCATTTTGTGCAGCCCGTAATTTTACGGGGCAAAGTAATAAAGCATTATAATGCACAGGATATAATGCACTTTAAAACACAATAACACTTTACTTACTGTTCCGTAGCACGTAGTACGTTAGATAATCATCACAGAATCGCTGTTTTGGAGGGTTAAAATTTTCGAAACGCGAGTAAAATGAAGTGTTACACCCTAGCGGAGGACAATGTATGGTGTCGTACCGTATTTTTGCTAACATATGGGCTAGAACTGTAAGAATATGTGGATTGCTCTTAATTTTTCTAAGTATCTAAGGGATAAGGCCGATTATTTAGTGGATCAGACAGTTTTTCATTAAATAAGGCTGTTGCCCGTGAAAATTGAAGGGCAAATGCTCATAAATTTACAGTTTTTTCTGAAAGTGTAGTTTTTGCGTTGTTTTATGCAGACGGACGGACCAGACGACGACAATATGCGCTATGTATTTATATAATTACGAACGCACCTAGAAAAAGGAACCATTGAGAGTAATGAAATGTGCATTTTCATCTATTCACAGGGTCGCTCCGTCAAATGTGCTACATGTCCTTTTTAACTTTCCAACATAGTTGAAAAATGTTTATGAATTCGGTTTGTATGTCTGGCCGTCTGGCCATACTCTAACGCGTCTAAATATAGTCGGATTTCCATGTAATTAATATATGTTATGGAGGTTTACCATGGCATGATCGGTATTGAAAATGAAGTGTGAAGCATTTATACTTCATTTACACGGGCACTCAAAAAATGCTGTTACATTGTGGTTCTACGGAGAAAAATCGTTTGCATTGCAATTTAATTATGTTAAACTATTTCAAACACATTGAAATTGATGTAAATTA
This sequence comes from Maratus michaelseni, assembly GCA_963931845.1. Classification (NCBI taxonomy): domain Eukaryota; kingdom Metazoa; phylum Arthropoda; class Arachnida; order Araneae; family Salticidae; genus Maratus; species Maratus michaelseni. Next base: position 205,761,668 of record OZ007595.1, read on the forward strand.
CGGAGGTGCACTACAAAAAGCTAGCATTCAATAGGGTATGAACAGAATTTATTGTTCATTTACAGAGACACACAAAAAATTCGGTTACAGCACTGTCTATGAGCAATAATTCGTGGAAGTGCGTTTCAATTGTGGTAGAAGTTTTTAAATTGAACTAATAGTTTGCATAGTACTTGATGCGTATCAATTCTACGTACCATATACAGGTCTGCACAAAAAAATTCGAATACATTTCTTCTTATTAACGGAATTTTGCTGAAAGGGAATTTTTAACTGTATTATGAAGCTAAATTAAAAAAACTTTTAAATAAAGCTCACGTATTTTATTATATTCAGGTATTTATTAGAAGCATGTACTGGGAAATGATTTTTAATAAATACATGATAACATTGTTAATATAGGGTGTCCCAGAAAAGCGTTACTGGGAAGTTAAACAATTTATACTGTAGTTAGAAAAGCTCAAGAGACTTTTGAATACCATCAGGTGTGAAATGTGAGTGAATAAATAGATGTAGTGAACGGAGTTCAGTAGTGGTGTTCAGAAACGTACACAAGAGTGTACGTCAACAGGGTGTTTTTCCTGGAAGAGTATTTTTACATTATCAATGTTTATTTTCAAACTAGAGATCATTCCAAGAAATGAAAGAATGTTTCGTGAAGTCTGGTGAGCAGCATGTTCTCAACAAGTAACCGAATAATGCTGCGATTTCTCAATGATCATACATTCATAAGTAATGCCTTTACATGCTGAAACGAATCTTTGTGAACAACACGATTAAACATGCACATACGAATCTAGAAATTAGAAGAATGCGATTTGAGTATATAACACATCGGCTGATAAGTTCCCGATCTGGTACGCAGATGGCGTTCCAATCACTGAACCGATGCTTTTTTGTAAATACTAACCTTTAAAAGGTAGCATAAAAAATGTCATGACGATTCGCCGTGTGAATAAAACGTTAGAGTGGTTTTAGTTGAACGACTTTGTTGATAAACAAAAAAAATGGATAAACAAGAATTTCAAGAATTGTTATTTGGTGGGAAAAAACACTGTTCAAACAAAAGTTTGGCTTGATAAGCGTTTTCATGATACTGCACCAGGTAAATCAACCATTATTGACTGGTTTGCTGAATTTAAACGTGGTCGTACGGACACCAGTGATGCACCATACAAAAGAGGTGGTTACTCCGGAAAACATAAAAAAGTCCACAAAATCGTTTTGGGGAACCGTAAAGTGAAGATGCAGGAGATAGCTCAGACTGTGAAGATATCCAAGGAACGTGTAGGTTTTATTTTGAATGGACATTTGTCTATGAAAAAGCTGTTGTCAAAGTGGGTGCCGCGCGTGTTTACTTTTGACCAAAAATAACAACGAGTCGATGATTCTAAGCACTGTCTGGAGTATTTTCGTTATGAAATTAGTTATTATAAAATTATAATTATTATTCATTTTTTAAATTATTATTATTAAATTATTATATTTATTATTAAAGTTATGTTATTTATTAAAGTTATAAAGTTATAAAGTTATGTTAAAAAGTTGTGTTTTCTTTATTAAACCGGGAACTTATCAGCCCATGTGTTACTGTTGTTTAGAACAAACAAATACTTTTTTAGGATTTTTTTTTTTTATTTTACCAGCGGTTTTTGGGGGGACACACTCTATTTCAGATTTGTGCAAAGAAATTAAATGGAAAAACAAAACAATCGTTCGCGGCTTGACATTTATGGAAATTTAAACACAAAAAATGACACGTTTGATTTTTTTTAATTAAAGGGTTTTTAATCACATAGTAATCTCACTAATTATAATTAAAATATAGATAAAATGCTTAAGTGATACAAAGAGAAACACAAAAGGCTTATAAAAACCTTTTAATGATCGACATATGTTTCAGCGCTCATACGGCGCAATTTTCACGCAATATAACGATAAACAAAAATATTCTCGAAAATTTTGAAAATAAATTTTAAAAAAGCAATAAGGAAATATTAATTTTTACTTTTACAGTTAGCAATTTAAAGCACCTGCTTTTTTACACATATGATCTCGTGATTTATGTTTTCAAGTTTATTTTCAAAATTTGCGAGAATATTTTTGTTTATCGTTCTCTTGAAAATGGCGCCATATGAGCGCTGAAACATATGTCGATCATTAAAAGGTGTTTATAAGCCTTTCGTGTTTCTCTTTGTATCACTTACGCATTTTATCTATATTTTAATTAAAGTGTTTTTTTAATTAGTCATTAAAAGTCCGTTAATTACATACAGCTGAGAGACAAACTTTATATGATAAAGCATTGTTTATTCTATACGATGGAGCAAGCACATTTACTATGCGATTTTGAGAAACGCACATGTGAACGTTGAAAAAACTACATAATTTTTTTAAAAAACTAAAAAATTCCGTAATTTTTTTTTTAAATAGTCTAAATCGAATTTTGAAAGGAAATCTCCTTGAAGTTTTCTCAGACACAACGTTGAATATCTCTATGACCAATTTCTTAACCGTGGTCTTTTCCATTATAGAACTAGAACGTACAAAGACAGTCAAAGTGTTTCTTTTATTAATATAATATAGACTTCATTATAGAAAGTATCTTTTATAACAGTCTCTGTCTTAAAATAATCATTACTACGGATTTCTAAGCTTTTTATGTCTTCTAATGAATTTACGATTTCATGAATATGTATATGCTGAATAAGTTCAAAAATTGATTATTAAAAATAACATGAACCGAAAAAATTTATCATAAAAAAAGTTTCATTAGATAATATTTTTCTCATTACATAAAATCGAGATTTTTTTTTTTTTTAACATGAAATGTTACGCTTATTTTTTTCATTTGATGGATTATAATTAAACTCATTAAAACTGGTTGATACTAAGTCTTTTTTTAAATAATTAATTAAAAAACATTTTTTTTTTCGAAAAGCATCAATCGATTAAATTTGAAAGTGATAAAGTTGCGTGTTTAATTTACAGGTTTTAGATTGCTAGAGGACGTATCGATTGCCGTTTAGAATTTCAATCTGTGCTCTAAAAGGGTTAAAAAAACTAGAAAAGCTGTATTTTTAAAAAATAAAAATGTTCTGCTCTTAAACTATGATAAAATATTTTAACGCTAATGATAGAGTCTTCAATCATTTAAACCTAACAGCTAAGTCATTGTAGCCCGGAGATTAATCAAATGAGATATTTTTTTAAAATGCTATCAAATATAGCTCGATATATTTAAGTATTTTATAACATTAAACACAAAGTAATGGATCAAGCAATCAATTAATTGGCTTCAATTGCTTATGATAAACGAACTTACAATAATTTTAACGTTAGATCACCTATTAATTCACTTTTATAAAATATCCACAAAAATATAAAAACAATTAAACGTTTTTTCACATAAAAAAGTAATACTTTAAATATTTTACGCACTTTTTTAATTAATTAATCAGAAGTTCTCTTTAAAAATATATCTGTATAACATTATAATAAGATCATCCAATGTTTTAATTTTGAAAATAATCCTGTAGCTGCGATTTGTTAAATGCTTAACTGAAGAATCAATTAAAGTTTATAACTATTTCGGGCAACCCATTATTTTTTGTAAACTAAGAAATTCTTCACGAATATAAAATACAAAAGTTATTAAATTGTATGTAAATCATTTAGGAATATTAATATTTTGTTAGGAATATTTTTATATAAATGATAGATAATTAATTATCAGATAGATAATTAATTATATTAATTAATTATCACGGTAGTGCGTCCAAGTTTGCACAGGCCGTAGTCACCTTTTTCTGCACAGTTTCGGCGTACTTTAAACCATAGCTGACAACCTTTACGCTTTTTTGCTACCACTAAAATTTAATAAAAAATTTCGTGTTATTTAATCAACTAATTGCGGCGATTTAGTATCATAATATTTACTATTAAATTCTAGTGGTATGAAAAAAGCGTAAAAGTTGGCAGCTATGCTTTAAACACCCTCTTAACTTCGTTTTTTGGTGGAGTTACCGAGTTTTCCATTTAACTACATATTAGTGTAATCAAACTAACCTATGTTCCACGATTTCATGTTTCTGTATTTAATAGTTTTCGAAATATACGAATTCGCAAAAGCATTTTTTAGTCACTGACACATTCACTTGTGTGATCATTAAATAACTACGGTACTTTTAACAATAAAATTAATCACAAAATCGTAAAATCGTGAAATTTGACAAGTAAGCAGGTTTTGCAGCACAATTAACTAGAAAAATCTGAAAACATAGAATTTCCGCATTTAAACCTTTCAAACTGGGGTGCTGATTTGGCCGTATACAGTTCCGTAACACATTCAACTGGCAAAATAAACTAATCAAATTGTTGGAAATTGCAACCATGTATGTTTTTTTTTTTTTTTTTTTTTTTTTTTTAAGTAAACAAAAATAATACGTCTGAACATATTTATATTTATATTAAAATCATTAAAATTACAGACATTACATTACAATTACATAAAATATTAAAAACATATTAAAATTGGACGTTTCGGATTTACATGAAAATTCCTCATCAACAAACATTTTTCTTAACGTAAGTCACAGTTGAAATATATATATTAACTGTGATTTACGTTAAGAAAAATGTTTGTTGATGAGGGACTTTCATGTAAATCCGAAACGTCCAATTTTAATATGTTTTTAATGCTTTATGTAATTGTAATGTAATGTCTGTAATTTTAATGATTTTAATATGTATGTTTTTTGTTGTGTGATATGCATTTTCATAATAATGGTTCCGTAGATGAGTTTTACTCGTTCATATTTGACACCAATGTTGGTCGCCAAAGCCCGATTACAGAAAATTAGCCTGGGATTCGAAGATGTTACATGGTTTAAAGCTGAATGAAATGTTTATATGTTTTTTCAAAAATGTGTTGATAAGGCTTTCAGTTTATCTGTTCATCTTTCGATCTTTTATTTCCTTAAAATAAATTCCATTATAAATGTCGCGATTTTAATCTCAATAGCACTTCTAGTCAAGCTGGAAAAAATTCGCTGCTGTTTATAGGTTGTTATTCCTTAATGATGTTAATGAACTGTATATATATATATATATATATATATATGCATATTCATCATACATATAATATATCTGCATATAATACATAATATATATGCATTGTTATGACTGCAGCAGAAATTTGACGGTATTTCGCCAAGTGTCGCCAAGCTTGGCGAAAATTTGATGCTAGCGACTATTTTTCATTGAGATAATTTTTAATGCGAGTAGCCATCTATTAATCGTTTTTATTTTTTAAGATCATCTGGTTAATTAAATGGTAAAACGTACAAAAGTAGTGATATCCCAACAAAAAGTTTTCTGTAGTAAAAAAAAAAAAAAAAAAAAAAAAAAAAAAAAATAACCTTAATTTCTCTTCAATGTTTTGTCCACAAACAGTCGTGTAGCCAAGGTGGGGGTCCAGACGCTCTGGATACCACTTACTTTATAAAGCTTTCTTATTCTTATACAATGGGGAAACTTTCTGCGAAAATCAAGGCCAACAAAACTTTATAATATTACTGGTACCCAGAGAATTCGGACCCCCTCCCTAGCTAGGCCATTGGCCACAAAAGTACCGATATCTGAGTTCGGCCAAGTCAAACATCCCGAGTTTTTCTCCCCGATCTTCAGATATCAGTGCTCTTTGTGGCTGAAACATTAAGGAAAACTTGGCGGGATTTTTTTAAAGAATTTTTTTTTGTGGGATAGATATTATCTATCAGTTTAAAAAAAACATTGTTAAAAATATCTATTAAAAAATAACAATTTGAACTTATTTATTTTTCTGTTAAGACGATTATAAAACATTCAGTTGTAAGTAATAACCAGTCATAAACATTACTTTATCGATAAATTTACCTTATATATATAAAATAGTAATGTAACGATCTTGTACAACGGTTTTATTAAACGAATTTAAGAAACATTTTTTGAGAAGCATTAAATGTGGGGTTCATAGAACGCTGATTGTAAGATAATGTTAGTGTGTTGTTACAGTCATCTACATCATGTTTTTAGATGCGTTCGTAAGTATATAAATACGTAGAACCTATAGCCGTCGTCTGAACCGTCCGTCCGTCCGTCTGTCCGCATATAACAGCGCAAAAACTACCCAACCAAATGGTTTGAAATTTAAGATATTTTATCTTTGCAAAATTTTGTCGTGACATTTCAAATTTTATGAAAATCTAATTAAAACTTTAGAAGATATTAATAAAAATATTTATTAATAAATTTGAATTTAAAAAAACAAATCGGTGCTTTCTTGTTATAGGAGCTTCCGAGGTTTAATCGTCAAGCGACCGAGATACTTATTTTATGACAGAAATGAATCTGCAGACGATGTAATTCATTTCACAGAATTAAAAATCATCAAGATCTGAATATTTATAAAACTAGCTATAGTACGAACGCACCTCGTTTGTCGCGTTTGACGTACAATTTCCAACTTGCACAATAGAATTCACTTACACAACTGTCTATGGATGGTAATGGCTTAAAATTTTAGTGCCACTATGCCATTTGAAACCTACGAAATTTGTATATGTTACTAAAATTTATTGCGGCATGTTCTCCATTGAAAATATAAGGTGTAACATTTTAGCTATTGTAGAAGACAACACAAAAGAATTTAGCTGCATTACACTTTATCGCCAATTACTGTTGGTAAAACTTTTTGTATCACCTTCATCGAACGTTTGATGCTTCGTGTAACTCAATGTATGTCTTCAACAAACTTTTCGAACACAATTTATACTCGCTTATCACGAATGTATTTTACTCAAATCTTCAGAAAAATCTTTCGCAATTGTCCAACTTATGCACTGATAAACATTTTCACATTCCAGTTTTATTTTACGCTGGTATCGCCCCTCGTAGAAAATTGTATAGCATACCGTAATTTCCGGCGTATAAGCCGCGGTTCAAATAAATATCTTTCAGACCAGAAATTTTATTTTATAAAAAGTAACGTCCATCTACCTTGATCTTATTTTACTTTTTTTAGGAAATAAAATTTCTGGTTTGAAACAGATTTATTTGAGCCGCGGCTTATACGCCGGAAATTATGGTAGCTAAAATTCTAACGGAATAAATCTAATGGAATTGTTTAAACAAAAAATACAAGTTCTCGATAATGAGAATTGATTTGAAATTTAAAAGAATAACGTATGGAAACAAAACTTACAAGTACATAAAATACTGTTTTTTTCAACATCAAAGAGCTTTTAATAAAAAGTACATTTCTTTTAACGCCAAAAATATTTTGCTCTTCTTTTATTTGCCTTTCTTTGTATTGAAATATGGGGGAAAAAACAAATCTGAAACAAATATCTTGGAAAAAATTTGTAACTTTTCCTCATACAATTTTCCAAATAATATTTTTTACTTTTCCCCCTACACAACTATAGAACAATTCCTGTTACCTCGAAACTTGAAAAATCGTTTAGTGTTTCTTTTGAAAGACTGATTTTTCTATGTGCTGATATAGAAAACACATTTATCAATTGATCGTTTTTTCTTGTTTTTTTTTTCTTTTATGAAATGTTTTTTTGCTTCACATGCTAATAAAATTAGGTATGATTCATTCAACACAACTTTTTTAAGCTTTAGCAGAGAATTCACAGTCAGAATCTAATGAAATACTTGGGGGGAAAAATTAGAAACTCTTAATACTAAGCACTGAATTGAGATATAAATATTTTTCTGTAGTTTTAAGCGTTTTGGTTACTGAAATAATAAAATGTCTTACAATAATTAAGGTCTTAGTCAGTTTATTATTTATTTATTTATTTTACCAAATGATTTCTTATAGTCTTGGAGTTAGTGCAGTGTAATGACTTCTTCGTTGCTTATTTCCTACTTTGAGAAGTCTATTAGCTGCTAATTATTTTTACGAAAGAAGAATAAAATAAGGAAACAAAAAAATAACAAATACATAAAACGATGTTTTTACAAAGAGTCTTTACTTGTTCATTTCTTTTATTTCCAATAATATTTTCCCCTTCTTTTTATTAAAATAAGATAAAAAAGGATCTGAAGCAATTACTTTAAAAAAATTTAGTAATTTTGTCTTTTATTTATAATTGTTTACAATAAATTCTTTATTCTGTTTTTTAAAACAGAACTTTACAGAGTATTTCTGCTATATGGAAATTTAAAATATGACAGCTTTTTTTTTCTTGAAAGATGTATATTTTAAAGGAAAAGAGCAATAAATTATAGAAACAGGAATGTCAATAGTCGAAAAAACAAATATATATGTATATTACTTTATCTAATTGATCAATTTTTAGCTTGAGGAAATGTTTTTTAGTTAACATAATGCTAATAAAATTAATTATCATTCAATCTAGATACCCTTTTTTATGATCTATTAGGTAGTACAATTTATACACAATTATTATAGTCTAGCAAAAGAGTTTTAAAAAAAGGTCTCTGAGACGTATTCATTACTTTCTCTCTCTGTGTGTGGCAGGGGGGGGGAAGCATGAAGAATTATTTAAAAGTTTATACCTGCTTGCAAACTTTATTTTTTTTTCTGAAAATACAATTAGTAAAGAATATCCAGTGTAATTTTCCAGTCAATCTGATAAAGATTAAGTAAGTTACGCCACTTTAATTTACTTTGCTCCATCATACATAAATCCTAACTTACATTTTTAAACGTGATTATCTCAAAATATGTTTTTAAAGTCAGTGATTACGATAACTCGAAAGAAAATTCTCAAAAAACCTTTTTAAAATTTTGCTAAATTTTGCACAACAATATTATCAGAGAGTAATCCTTCCTTTTGGCGATCTAATGATTTTTCCTATTTTTTATAATCAATTAAAGTTAAATTGTTTTTCTGAAAATCCATATTTTAACTTTGAATGGACGCCATTTTGTTCAAAATTAATTTTTCCAAAAACCAAACTATCTATTACTCTCTAGTTTTTTTTTTTCTTTTTTTTTATGATTGTTTATAATGTCATTTTTAATATAATAATTCTTTGCACTACCCCTTTTTACAGACCTTATTTTATTTTCAAACACATAAACAAGCTGTGTACACGTTTCAAAGTCTTAAAAAACATCTTTAAAACTACACAAAACTAGGCAATTTGTTAAAAATTGTAAAACAGTAAACATATTTTCACATGTCGCTCTCAGGCATCCTCAGTCATTGATGTTACGTTTTCTGCTTCGTCCGTCAATCCATTGAAAGCCTCCATTTTGCTTTTTTCTAGTAACATATGGTGCCATCTGTTATCTATTTTTGCGTGGATAATTTCATTGCATGTTTCTGAGTTTGAAGTAAATATTTCTATGACTTCCCTCTGTAATGCGTAGTTTAAATTATTATAATTGGCTAATTTTTCAAAATTATTGAAGTTTATTGCAATTGGAGATTTGTTGTTTAATCTGGCTATTGCAGTGGTTGATTTATTTAGGTTTATATCTCTTCTATGTTCTTTAATTCTGTCTTTAATTTTCCTTTTTGTCATACGTATATATGAAATACCTTTTCCTTCGTTATCATTGAAATTAATCCTGTATATACCTCATATACAGGATATATGGGGTTTTCAATTTTAAACTGTACAAGTAACGGGAAATATGAAAACAACCTTCAAAAAATAAATTTTTGTAATAATATATATTCATATATATATATTTTAAACAGGTACTTTTGAGAGCAGAAAGTTAACTTTTAGACGTGGGTAATCATTTTTAAAATTTTTATTTGAGCTTCGGTGATAGCAATATAAAACTGCACAAAAACGACATCCAGAAAATATTTTTCTTTGAAATAGTAATTATTCATATTATTTTTAATCAAAAATACCGACCGGAAGAAAAAAGTACCGGCTGCCCGTTCGTATTTTGTATTTTTTATAACAACATCCAGGCCACGGAGACTGCGATTTTCAAATGCACTAAAAAGCGGAAAACATGAAATAATTCAGAAAATAACATCAGATATATTTTTTTAAATAATAAATATTGATATTCTTAAAATGAAAAGTACCATCGGTACCGAGAAGGTACCGGTTATTCGTGTGTGTCCATTTTTCTCTCTTCAGGCACCAAGCGATGGTAATTTTAAATTCCAAGAAAAACAAGACATTTTCCCGACGTTTGCGAGCTATGTTCTTGAAAAGCCACATTCTTCCGCACCAGCGTGGAAGTGATCATGAGGACCGCGAATAGAGGACAATTGCAGCTAGCTCGTAAGCGTTCGATGCGGATTTTTAATTAATATCTTGAAAACTTATAATATATATATATATATATATATATATATATATATATATATATATATATGAATATATATATGAATAGACCCCCCCCCTCCCCCCCAGAGAGAGAGAGACAAAACCTACATTTATAATAATATAGATATGTATTTGGCTTACACTTTTGTAAGTAACATGTTTTTATTATATTATATATACATAAACAATATTATAAAAAAAATAGATACATTAACATGTATCAATTTCTTATAGTTCTCGAGATAGTGTCACGAGTTTAAAAATTTCGCCACTAGGTTGTACTGCAGTCAGTCTCATATCATAGCTGACAACCTTTACGCTTTTTTGCTACCACTAAAATTTAATAAAAAATTTCGTGTTATTTAATCAACTAATTGCAGCGATTTAGTATCATAAAATTTACTATTAAATTCTAGTGGTATGAAAAAAGCGTAAAAGTTGACAGCTATGCTCATATAATAGTGCATACTTGTTTTTATATAGAAGACACTTATTCCACAACTCTAGCATTATCCATTCAAACATTATTCGGGTGTATTGGGACTTTCATTTGACTTAATTTGTATTAATATTATTATTATTACAAAGTCTTCATATACTTTTTATTTTATATCTATAGTTTAATATTGCATCAAATGTTACCAGACTTTATTTTATTTCAAAAAATATTTAGAACAACAACAAAAGATACATTTCAAAGAAACAGCTCAAATAAATTTTTGATAAAAATTTTATTGTTTTTTTTCAATTTCCTCTTCCTTTGATTATTACTGTATAGTTACATTATTACTGTATATTTCTAAATTTTTGTTTTAAATTGTATGAATCTTTTTATTACGGTTTTTACATTTTCTAGAATATTCAAATCAGGAATAATTTTTGAAAGTTCGATTTTTTTAGAATGGTGGGCTCGTCCCACCCTTCTCTTTTTTTTTTCAAAATCTCCGCAGTAGCAAATATTTTGCTATTTAGAAAAAAGAAGAACCTTAATTTTATACATAGAATCTTATGCTTAGTTTTTTTACTTGACTGATTATAATTAAACTCGTCTGAAACTATTTTATTTTTCTAATTATTACTTTAAAAAATTTTTTTTAATCATCAAACATTTCAAATTTAAATGTGATAAAATAGTTGTGTGTTTAATTTATAGATGGTAAATGCTAAAGAAAAGATGGATTGCCTTTTAGAATTTGATGCTTTTCATTAAAATGGTTACAAAAACAGAGAAAACTGTAATAGAAAAAAAAAATCTTGTGCTCTTAATATTTGATAAATTATTTTAAATAAAATTGAAAAAGATGTCAATCATTAATACTTAACGGTTAAATAATTGTAACCCGTAGATTAATCAATTTTTTTTCTTTTTGTAAACAGTTTTCAAATAAAGTTCAATATCTATAAACAGTTTATGACGTAAAAAAAGTAATTTTTCGAAGCAATTTATTTTTTGAAGGAATAAATTAATTGACTTTAATTACTTATGAATGAACAAAATTATAATGAGTTTTTCTTTTTGGATTACTTATTTATTTTGATAAAATAACCATAAAAATATCAATTATTCATGCGCTTTAGGATTAGTTAGAAGTAAAACTTCAAACTTTAATGAATTAAACAAATATCATTCATTAAACATTACTTTTTTTTTAAAAAAAATCTTAATTTTAAAAATATTTTCAAAGATTATAAAGTACTTTAATTCTGAATATGATCAATCAGCTGTACAATTAATTTAAATGCGCTAAACTTTTAAATGAAAAATATATCGCAATTTAGAATTTATTGAGGCGGAATATTAAAATTATTTTTCCCTCTTTTTTTTTAAACCGAGAAATTGTTTATTCATGTAAATACAAAGAGTTAAGAACATTAGCGTAGTCAAGAATGGTTTAACATAAATAATTTAAATTGTTTTTCTTCTAAAAATTACAATGCACGAACTTTCACCCAGTTTTTATTGTAACTGGAATTTAACACAATTGTTTTCAATTTTCTACTGTCATTTCAATCTGGTATGATACCAAATTCCAGAAATTGTTAAAAGTTTAACATAAAAAAATAAAAAATTACACCATGTGATTTTTTTAAATTAAACATTTAAGTTCTTGAGTACACAATTTGGTGTTCAAAAAACCACTATCAAAACCATTATCAAAACCTTATGACTTGTTAAATCTTATCAAAATCATTAATGTTATAATTATTGAGTACCTTAACGACAAGTTGCGTTTCAAAGCCATTGAATCTACAGGGTGTTTCACAAAGGACCCTAACTTTAAAAATCAATAAACCGGAAACGGTGATAGGGAGAAACATGAAACCAGTGGTATGTTTATTAAAAAAATCGTAAGAATCTTATACATAAATCTCAAAAATTAGTTAAAAACAGCGCCGATAGATGGCGCTGCGATAAATAGGCGTATCAAAAGCGATTCAAAGGGTTGCACCTTTTACACAACAGATTTATCGCAAACGAAGATGAAATTGTCATTGACTCTCTACTGTATGTCACCGGTCTGTTTGTTGAAATGTTTTGAAAAGCTCACGAATTGTTTTCCCATCTGGGCCTTTTGCGACTTGAAATCCCGTTTGAAAACTTCTCCTTGTGGCAGTAAAACTCTGATTTAATTGGTGGTACTCCAACACAATAAACACATGCTCCTCCACGGTATACATAATTTTCGGAAGTATTTTCACTATAAGCTAATAGCGGTCAGATTTCAATGGCGAAATCTTCAACGGCTAGTCTTTCTATGCTTCTGTACTCTCTGTAGAAGGATTCTTAACGCTCTCAGCGCCATATGTCGGTACTATTTTTAACTAAATTTTGAGATTTATGTATAAGATTCTTACGATTTTTTTTATTAAACATACCACTGGTTTTATGTTTCTATCTATCACCGTTTCCGTGTTATTGATTTTTAAAGTTAGGGGTCCTTTGTGAAACACCCTGTAACTGCACTATATATAGCAACTACACAAACTATTTTTTAAGATATAAAAGGAACTACAACTTTCACAATTAGAGACTAACGGAACAGAGAAAAATCTCTAATCTTCGATAATCAGGATAGATTTCAGATGAATGCATGTATCTTGGTTTCTAACCATTTTGACATTTTAATTAAAGAAAAGTAAAATATATGTTCTGTAAAAACTGTTGGACTGTAATTTTTGAAAATAAAGGAAATAATTGAATTATCACACTGATATGCAAAAGAATTCTGTCAAAATTTATTTAAATGTGTTTACTTGCTTTTTAAAAAAGTACACTTTTACAGAACAAAATTAGAAACTCCTTTTTATTAAATTCTGCTATTTGTGTTGACAAAATGTAAAACAAAAATGTATTTAGTATGTTGCGTGAATATTGACGTTTAAACACACATTATAAACTGAAAAATAAATATTTAGGTTATAAATGCTGATGTTTCTTAAAAAGTAAAGAAATTGATATCTACCTACTTGAACGTTTAAACTCTAATTACAACTGAAAAATAAAGGTTCATGCTATAAATTCTAAATTTCTTAAATAAGAAATTGATGCCTGTGTCTACACTAGATTTTCATTTTTAAAAAAATCATGCGTACTTATGTACTTTTTAAAAATTAATACCAGAAAAAATCTAAACAGAATGTTTATATAAAAAAGTAATTGCTACGATCATTCCATTCCTGATGATGATTCCGTCAAGTAATCTTGCTGTCCGGAAAGATAGCTTGTGAATTAATGAAAATAATTACATAGTTCCCTAAAATAAACGAATTCTTTTTAAAATTCAATGACGAGAAATAGTTTCAGTTTATTCATGCAGAATTTTAACGTCTAAAATTGGTATTTTCTTTATTACACTTCCTTGTTTTATTTTTATATATCACCGATTGATAAATGGCAATGTGCTGTTTGGAACTGCTAAAACACTGGAACTAATGTGTATTTATGGTTCAAAGTTCACAAACTTACTATTCTTTATTCTATTTAAATATTGAAATGCGAAGTAACTGCTTTGTGTTTCGAAACTGCAAGGTTACTGTACAGATTAAGGTACAGATTATTGCAGTACATCGCTATTTATCCATGAAATTTGGAAATAAAATAAATTAAGTGTATTAAAAACATTTTGACGTCACAGATTTGAAGGTATAACTTCACTAACTATTCCCGTTTACGTCATATTAAATTTTGAAATACGAAGTAACTGCTTTGTGTTTCGAAACTGCAAGGTTACTTTGTACAGGTTACGGCAGTGCAGCACTATCTTTCGATAAAATTTGGAACTAAAATAAATAAGTGTATTAAAAACATTTTGACTTCACAGATCTGAGGGTAAAACTTTACTAACTATCCCCGTTTACGTCCTATTAAATTTTGAAAATAGGCATTTTAATTTAGCTCAACCTGTACTTTATAGTTAATTTGCTCATACTTCGAAGAATATATGAACTTCTAATTAAGGGTCACCCATTAATTACGTCATGCAAATTTCGCGGGGTTTTTTTTCTCCTTTCCTCCATCGTATGTTATATGTTTCCCCACTTGAGTGATATGCTTCCACTGTTGTGACAACACATTTTTTGCAGCATTTAATTTAGAGCCAATTTTACGCAAAGAAAGTTATGCACAATCTATTACCTACTTATATTAATACCATACAGGGTGTCCCAAAAATATTGAAACCTACTTTTTTTTTTACCTTTTGGAGATGGGTAGGTATTGTAAGTTGCACGATTCTTTAAAATAAGGTACTGAGTAAGAGTATACTAATAAAATAGTCTTGCCGTTAATTTTCAAAGATACACTTTTTAAATTTTTATGCGGACTCCGGGTCCTAGAGGTTATATATAGAAAACATTTCTTTGTACTCTGACAGGTACAGCAGTTTAAATTCAATTCTTTTACGACAAAAATTCACCAAGTTATGATTCTTTAAATTTTAGGAAATTTCCGAGCTTTCTGGCTCTAAAAAGGCGTTTGTCTGTTTTTGCCGGAAAATTCCGAAATTTCATAAACTTTAATGTATAATAACTCGGTGAGTTTTGGTAGTAGAAAAATGGAATTTTTACTGTTGTTCTTGTCAGACCATGGAAATGTTTTTCTAAATATCCAGATATCATATAAAAATTTCAAAAATCTAACTTTTTGAAAATAAATGTCAGGACTATTTCATCAGCATAACCTTAATTCCTACCTTATTTTCAGTGTTTTTGAAACGTATCCTACGTATCTCCGTCTTATAAAAAATCGAAGCGTGTTTTAATCTTTTTCGGTCCCTCTATAGATGTTGTGTGTTATAAATTCAAACCTGTAATTCAATGAAAAAACAAAATAAAATATACATTATAATAACTAAATTAAAAAAAAAACTATCTAGACTCAGAAACCTTAAAATTAATTTACTCTTAAGCTAACTTCTACATGTGCGGCGAAAGATGAGAAAAACACCAAATTTCTAAGTGAAATTATTTCATGACTATGGAATTACTCACACAATATTGCAGTGAACGATCATTAAAAATTGAAACTGAAATCGAATTAACTTTTTCTCACGAAGAACACTGCATATGTCTCTGTAAACTCATAAAATTCCTAACTGTACGTATGACATCAAAAACATTACATCGAAAAAGGACCATCTTATAACCTTGAACTATTTTCCGCGCGTGTTTCTATCATCTATTTTATCAGTGTGTGAAAATGTTAGCTATTAATTAAACGGCTTCTGTAAATGCTCTTGCTATAAATGTAATTTAATAATGTAAAAATGGAGCATTTTAAAGCAGTATCCATAAGAAATTTTAAAATGCTATATCGTGTCACATAAAGAATATATTCTCCCATTTAAATGAGAATGGATCTCCAGTTATTCCACGGATTTCTACTGTTTTGTTACTAATTATATCAATCTTTCTCTTTAGCCCTTCGACGACTCGCCCGCCTGGATAACTCAAATATGATTAACTAAAATAAAAGAATAGCGGATAAAGGTTAACGTGGATATTACTCCTTCGCGATGATGAATCCAGGTAAGAAGAGCATGATCATTTTACATTTTTATCATGAAAATTGGACATCTGAAGAAAAATGATAATTTATAAACAAATTAAGTATGTCGCGCCATCAAGAGCTTACAACAGCATTGACTGAACTTAACCCATTTATGCCTAGCGTCCCAATTTTGGGAAGTTTTAGTAAAATGGGTAAAAGTGCATTTCACAGCACTTTTTTTTAGAAATTTGGTGACTTATTTTATCGAGGAGTCCTCGATAAAAATAATACACCAAATTTCTATTTTAAAAAAACTGGTGTGAAATGCACTTTTTCCCATTTTACTAAAGCATCGACGCTAGGCATAAATGGGTTAATTGTTCTGCGTGGAAATAAAGACTACCTTATTACTTTTATAATATTGATGTAAGCTTACAGCTTTTTAATTCACCCCTCTACATGTCACGATATCTCAAACTATGGGTACCTTACGCCACAGTGTGGAAATATGACGTAATTATCTGTTAACCCATCGGCCCCCTGAATACTAGGGTTGAGCGCTGACACAAAAATGGCGGCTGTCGTATGCGGATTATTTTAAGCATTTGTAAGGTCCGCTGAATTTAGACACCAGTATTTTATAAAAGCTCTATTTGACTTATTTAATCTAAGAGAAATAAGGCAGAGAAAACTTTGGTATTCAAATTATTGTTATGCAAATTCAAGGGACCATACAAACGCAGAAAAAAATCCGCTTACGACGCCTGCATTTTTATGTCAGCGCTCAGGGGGCGGTGGTTAACCCCTTATATTGATGGCTAAAGGAAAAAAAATAACGAAAGCGTAACAAATACATAAATGTTTATTCATATGTCTAAATGTCTTAACTCGAAGACTCATATAATTTAAAAAAGATATTTTTCCCTTTAACCAATGATGTTTTACTAAAATTTTAAACGAATTCATTCAAAATTACTTTTTACTTTTTCTATACCGAAAAATTTATTTTTCACCATATCCATAGATAATTTTGCAGTTCAGCGATTCTCAAACTTTCTTATCCGCGGCCCGGTTCACTTTCATATCGCTCCTTTTCGCCCTGCTAGAATATTTCACACCCCGTGTTTATAAGTAAAATTATCTTTAGATAAGGTAAGACTTTTGGTAAAATAAAACCGATATGAAGGACCGCACACAATGTTCAAACGTTTTAATGAAAAGCATTCCCCTTACAAAAATATAAGAGGGATGACACAAACCAATTAAATTAAAGTGATTTCAAACGGACTCTACAACTTTTCCCTCCACTTTAAGTAATTTCCATGAATCTTTCATAATCTTTTAAAATACATATTGAACGTTTAATTTTTATGAAAAAAGAAGAACCCAAAAACGAAACATTACTTTTTCGAGATTTTTTTCAAGCGGCCTGAGATTTGGATTTTACGAACCAGTGCTGTATCGTCTCCAGGCTTTTAGTAAACACTGTTATAGTTGCCTATTCCAGTCATCTATTCAAAAATCATTTTTAATTTTCGCATATCTAAGGTGCGTACACTTATTACAGTTTTCAAGGAGAATGACACCCCTACGTCAGGTTACAAATTTTCTATGTAATAACTAAATCACAAAACTCATTTAATAAATAAAGTAAAAACCAAGGAGAAATTGCATACTTTTTGAAGAAGCAATCAATCAACCTGAACACAAGCCATTTCCGCTGATAAAAGAGTAAATTGTTGAGAAAGAAATAACGCAACAAAATGGCGTTGATTTTGCTTTTATCAAAATCTGAAGAAGAGGTGTCTCCTCTACTTGTCAACCTGTCAAAGGTCTGTAATATGCCTGTAATATTAATGTTATAAATTAACGATCTTTGGTTTTCGCGGGAATACCCCGAACTGTACGCTCCCCAAGTATATCAAGGGCTCTATTCCTATTCATTTATTCCTATTCCTATGCACTATTCTTATCACACAATGCAGTGGTTCTCAAAGTCTGAGGCACGCCTCTCTGGGAGGTTTCGGATTTTCTGAGGGAGGCGCCAGAACATTTTTGAACAAATCTTTCAGAAGAAATAACTCTCTTTTATCTTCTTTCGCTATCAGTAAATTCATTTTTCTTTAAGAAATGTTTTGGGCCATTTCAGTTAGCAGTCCAATTTTTCGCTTTTCTTTTTCTAAAGTTCTTTATTTTTTTTTCAAGGCATATTCGAAACTACCATATTTCATTCACAATAAGTACTTAAAACAGAGAACATGGCATTTCATTGCTTATTGAACATATTGGTTCTGAAATATTGAGGTATATTTCCAATATCCCTGAAAGTGCTCCGTTCTCAAACTTACGCACTGTTTACTTGATTAAGGTGTTATAAATGGTCATTTTTTTCAAACAATCATTTTTTTTTCTTTTTGCATTTTTTAAATGTATAATATTTTGAAAATACAGGGTTATTCTAAATGATGGACCCATTTTCAAAAATTTGTATTTATTACAGTACAAATCCAAAATGAACAATCTTTATACCAATAAAAAGAGGAAGTTTCAAAGTTTTTTTAAGACATTATAAATGTTCAATGTGTCCACCGTTTGCTTCACGGCAAACATCTGCGTGATAGCCGAACTCGTCCCACACACGAGAAAGCTTATCTCCTATTACTGAGTGCACGGCAGCAGTGCACTGCGAAGTGGCCTATTGCCGCGAGATATCTACTGGCCGCCTCTGGAACCATCACCGCTTTGAAAGCCGTGTACCCAGTAACAGCAGATACACTTTCTCGTGTGTGGGACGAATTTGGCGATCGAGTAGATGTTTGCCGTGCAGCAAACGGTGGACACATTGAACATTTATAATGTCTTAAAAAAACGTTGAAACTTCCTCTTTTCATTGGTATAAAAATTGTTCATTTTGGATTTGTAGTTTAATAAATACAATTTTTTGAAAATGGGTCCATCATTTAGAATAACTCTGTATTTGGTTATAACTTCAAGTTAATCCAATCGATGCTTTTAGAGATATCCTATAAATATCCTATGAGTCTCTTATTATTGACGGCAAGTAACCTGACGGTTGCTCTTACTAACCAGTTTTTATCTGCCTAATTTAATACGTCGAAATGTATTGTTATGCTTGCACTAGAATCTATTTTACTATAACCATGAACATAGAGTAGTAGGTCATAATAGTTTGAAACTTTAAATGGATTTTTCTCAAAAGTACGTTTTCAAAGAAGGTGATCATTATATTTTAAAACCACTCCACGGATTTAAATAAAATTTATTAACATATTATACGCACAAAAAACTCGTGCTTAATAAAAGGACTTTTTTTAAATATATATACTTTTTAACACTTTGCCGTCCGGCGACACCACAGTGGTGTCGTCGTAAAGTAGCTTAATTTTAATCCTTAAATGCTGCATTAGCACCAGAATTTTGGAATGAAAAATTCCCTTTTATCATTTACATAAAGAAATGATTTTACTTATTTTCGAATAAATTTGATTCTAAATTCTGGTGTCAATCAATCATTTCAATTTTACGAACAGAAGTATTTTTACGAAACATGCGGACGGCAAAGTGTTAATATAAGCAATAAACAAGAGCTTTTTTCCTTAACATTCCTGAGTAAACTGTGAGAGGCCGCCATTTTCCGTAATTTGAGAAAAAGACAGTGTCAATTAAGCAAAAGATAAGCACTAGATAAAGTATTAAACTAATTTTGTTTTCTTGTATTGATTTTAATAAACCTCCGAGAAATGCTGATAGTCATCTCAAGGAATCGCAAGGCACTATTATTAAGGGAGCGTTCACCAATAATGTAGATTTGTCCCAAATTAATATTTTGATTTGAAATTTTCGAGAAGTTTATTTAAAATACATAGTAAAAACATAGTTTTATACATGTAAAATAAAAAACATTATACAGCAACAGTTAAAGAAAAATAATTTAAATCTCTGTTTTTTCCCGCCTCTGATAACCGTTACCGCTTAATATTTTTTTTTAAAGTTTTAATATGCATTTGTGTTTTTAATTTAGCTAAATAACAAAATTTTCCTTCATAAATCTTGCAATTCTAGCTTAAAATTGTTTTCAATAAAAATCAATTATTGATACTGATTCAGAGTGTATTTTATGTTTTCAATTTTGCACATAATGTTGTCTTTAAATCTCGATACTTCGAAAACTCTTTACTTTGAAATATTCTCTATTCTCCTGATATTTGAGATATTGAACTTTGACTTTTATGTTTTGTCGTATGTAATGGTTTTATACTTGACTTTTTTGCTTTGTCGTAAGTAATGGTTTTATATAAACAAACAGTTCAATAGAAAATAAATCCGTGAAATATATTTTATGTTTCTGCTTCTTAGTGACGTATTAACTTCAAAAACTATTCCCTTGAGAGGTGTGAGCAAATTATGTTATGTCAGGAAAGCCACAATATCAAAAGTTTGAATATCCACGACTCACTAGAGAAGGTCCCAAACTGCCAGATAGGGATTTTGTCGAGAGTGGTGTCATTAGAAAGCTCTTACCATGGGGATCAAGGAAATGTATAGAACTACCTTTCCGAATGCAACTGGTGAAGAATTATAAGCCGATGTATTTCTGTCATTTATCGATTTCTCAAGGGCGCTAGCTGTGCAAGAAAGACACTCTGTGTGGTAGAAAAGACAGCTTACAGTACAGTTATGTAACCTGTTGTTGCCAGTGTGAAGTTTGTGAAGTTTCCGTGTTCCCTCTAGTAAGAAACAGAAGATTGTGACCACATTATGTCGACATGACCACTAGAGAAAACATAATAAAATTGCATAAGTTGACCTATAACCAATTCAACTCGCCTACCATCGATGACATGCGTCGGTATGCCTTTCAGAAGGCTTTAATTAGAGACATGGATCCCGCCATTCGATCAGTTAAACAGGCATACTTTAACTTAACTAATAACACCTGTGACAACTGCGAAACAACCTCTTTCATTGTGTGTACCAGGTGTTGGAAACACTCGTGCTTCAGCCATTTCCACTCAGAAATGCAATATCATCCGTGAAATTACTTTTTCAACTAAGCATAGATTGTCTTCTCTCTAATCGTTGTAATCCGTCAACTCTCTTTTCTACCACACAGAGTGTCTTTCTTGCATAGCTAGCGAACTGGACAAATCAATAAATGACAGAAATACATCGCCCTATAACTCTTCACCAGTTGCATTCGAACTGGTAGTTGTATAAATTTCCTTGATCCCCATGGTAAGAGCTTTCCAACGACACCACTCTCGGCAAAATCCCGTTCTGGAAGTTGGGGACCTTCCCTAGTCAGACCGTTTTAATGAGAATTGCCGTCAGAAGTGACTCGTCGCTCTTCACGATATCGAAGAAGAATTCTGTTGTATTTCCTATCACATAAGAGTTTAAATCGCGAAAACCAACACATCGCAACTGTGCAAACAGAAGGTATTGAACTTTACTTTAATTGAACAGAAGGTGACGAAATATTTCGTTACTCACAATTTTTCACGCGTTTCTGGGAATGCTATGAAAGCGCTATTTATTGTCTATACTTTTCTTATTACTAAATTTCAACTTCGCCGGTTACCTCAATAATTTTTTTCTACTTTATTTTCCTCTAAATACAACTTCAATAAAATTGTAGATATTTAAGAAAATAAAAACCCTACTAAAACTAAAACAAAAAGAAGTTGGAAATTGTACATCAAATGTGAGAAATGAGGTGCGTTCCTACTATAACTAGTTTCAGTAAAATGAATTATATCGTCTGTTATTATGATATGATATGATTGATTTCCGGAATAAAATAAGTACATTTTATCTTTTGTTGACAATTTCTGAAAATACCAATGGGAATCTTAAGCCTAGCTTTGAAATTTTCAGAACTTGAAATCCATATTTAGACTCTTTTTTTCATTTAATATGTATTTCTCCGGAAACATCTATCCAAAAACTTGTCGATTGATTATATGTTTGCTATAATTAAACAATTTTAGTATTCAAATTCGGTTTTAAAATTCAGTAATACGGAAATGATATGACTACATTTTAAATATCACGAAATCACCATGGTAACCTAGATTCATTATCTATCATGGGATATCATTGAATAATTACGTATAATAGGATTTAATAGAATGAAGAATGTGACTATAACTTGGTCATAGATGTTATAAAATGTCATATACGTTTACATTTGAGATTTATCTTGAGATTTATTGCATTGATCTTGGTGTCTAAATGTTTTGATATTTTAGTTAAAGAAAAAGTAAAATATGTGGTTTTGTATTTTTTAACTTTTGGGCTTTAATTTTTGAAAATAAAGAAAATAATTGAAATATCACATTCATATGCAAAAGAATTCTTCTAAAATTTATAAAAAGGATTTATTATCTTTTAAAAAATTTACACTTTCTTACACAACAAAATTCGAAAACTCAGCTATTGTTTTGATATAATGTTTGTATGAAAAAAAAAACCTCTTTAGTATGTTGCTTGTAATATTGACGTTTAAACGCATTATAACTAAAAAAGAAATATTCATACTATGAATGCTGATTTTTTCTTTTTAAACAAGAATTTGATATATGGTTACGATAACATTTAAATGCTTATTATAAGCGAAAAATAAAAGTGGGTGCTAGAAATGCTGTTTTTTTAGAAATTATTATATGTCTACATTAGATTTTCAGAAAAAAATCTTATGAATTTATGTACAGTATTTTTGGGTTTATAGCCCGCATCTAGTGTATTGCCCGCACCCCTAAATCGAGCAGTACAGTAAAAAAGTTCGTGTATAAGCCGCGGAGCTGCATCGGTGTATAGCCCGCGGGCTATACACCATCTGCGAACATATATTTCAATCAGGGTTCGAAATTAGAGGTCATTAGTCATAATTTGCAACAGACATTTACCAAATTGTTTCGTGATGCATAATGCCTACAGCGATTCCGCTAAAAATTAAGGACATCACTACAAGAATTATGCAAATACAAAAAAAATATATATATATATTTTTTTTTATATAAGAGGTAGCTTTTTTTGTAATAAAAAAGTATGGTAGTGAAGCATCTTGAGTAAGAAATTAAATAGCAGTAACTTAGAATTACTATTACAATAATAATATTTAATAATTTATATTGCTTTCGGCAAAATCTTAACATCTCTATAAATGTAGTAAAAAAAATGGTTTGTAATGCTGCCATCTATTAGCGAAATGAAATACGTATTAGTAATTTTGCATTATTTTAACATAACGGGCATTTTTTTTTATTTGTAATGAAAAGGTATCAGATTGAAGTAACTTAAAGATGCTGTCACACGTACTCTCCTATCATAGTCAATATCAGATATTTCCTCCGAAACACGTTTTTCAATAGGAAAATGCTCGAAAACGGGTTCGTGTGATCAATTGCCTCTTGTAACTTCGTCAAGCGCTAACTTATGGCTGTTTAAGAATTAAGAAAAATGCAATATCTTTAGTAACACAGGGACCAATTATACACGAAAAGAACTTTAAAAATGTGCAGTTATTTTGAAATTAAAGAATTACGTATGCGGCGATTGTCCTTTCAGATTTCGCTATTTTCCATTACCGATAAAAACTTTATTTACTAATTTAAAGTTATTTATTTCGTTTATTTTATTACAATTCCTTATATTGTTTGCTATATGTTATAATTGCACAGTCGTAGTTGCTTATTTACTTCTCAAACTGTACTTGATATACTACATTCTGCAGTTGGATTTGGCGTTATTTGGTACTTGTTGCCAAGTTATGTCGCCAAAGAAGCAGAAATAATTTGGATGCACTATGACAAACTTAAAACTTAAACTTAAAACTTTTGAGCTGAAAAATTATAAATACACTTGTAATATCACTGACAATTTTAACTTACATAAGTTGTGTAATAAATCTAGAAATTTTTAATTTCTTATTCCATTAAGATTGTTTACAATAATATTTATTTGAAACAACTGAAATTTTTGGTCCCCTTAAATCTGTGGGTTCTGGGAAAGTGTCCCGCGTGCCTTGCCAGTAATAGGGAATTGATCCTAAAATAGAAAAAAATATATGAAAAAAATATTGTTGATTGACATTGTCCCAAGCAAAATTAATTTATTGTCAAGCAAGAATCGAAGCCAGAATTTAGAGGGGAGGGAACAATTTAGCTGCAATGACTATAGATTATAAGCTGCAATGACTTTCTTTTAAATGAAAATATATGAAACAACCCATTATCACTTTTCAACATATTTCGGAGTTGGAGTGGAGGGGGGTCGGGTTCTGTCCCTTACCCCCTCCCCGTTTTCTCTGGCTACGGCCTTATTGACAAACATGATTTCTGTTCACCTCGCAATTCAACGTGTTTCGTAAAACTCAGAACATTATCGAAATTTAAGTCAGCCCCCTCCCCGAAATTAAATCCTGGATACGCCACTGCACTTCTTTTTACCGGGTGCTTTTTGTCTCTTTCCTTCCTTTCTTTAGTTGAATAACTGGAGACATTACTAGTGATTTACTGATTTTGTAATTATTTTATTATTTATTTTAAATTTTCCGCAATATTTTGAAAATTATACTTTTTAACACAAGAATCTTCAAAAGTAAATGTTAAAAATTTGCAAGTTCCGTTTTTGGATATCACAATACTTATTAATGTTTTGTTGATAACAAATTATTAAAAACAGAATATTGTTAAACAATCCAAAAAGAATCAAACCACTTATGTTACTAAAGAAAATAGTAAAAAAGAATAAAAAATATTTACTTGAAAAATGCACCGGTTTTTTTTCTCAAGACTTGGTTCAGCCACAACTTCATCACTCCCTCATTCATCCAGCCTTTTTTATTCCCTGTTACAATGATTCCTGAAAGAAATGGTCCCTTGGGTATTGTTTTACTTTTAAAAATTAGTAAGGAATTTAATTTTGTGTCATCTGCACACCAGGTCAATACAATCGTAAGGCAGTTCCATTCATTCCCAGTAGTCGAAATAGATATAGTTTTTTGACCTAAAAATTTGTGGTGAGCTATTCCCTTATCCACCAGATGTCAGTAAAGAATTAAAATCCCGATCTTTGTGTTTGTAGCAACAGTGTGGTTGCAAAAACTTTTATCTTCATGCCTGTGGCAATAGCTATGAGTTGTTAACAGTCCAGACTTTTCCCGGTTTCGCTTGCAGCATGTATCACTTTCCAACCTGACGCAAGAATGTAACTTGCTTAACAACTTATATTTAACTATATTAATAATTTGTGTATTAGTGTTGTACCTTGAAAAGATTAAATAATCTTTAATTACTAAAAATGTTCTGTTAGTTTAAGTTTAGGACAACATTTAAAAACCTAACAAATTAATTAAGTGAAACTTTTTATAAATTATATTGAACAGATTTCATAAATAAAATATTAATTGTATGAAATGAAATATGTATAAAGCATTACTCACCGATAGTATTTACGGTACTACTGGAAAGCATATCAAAACCCATGGACACTTCATCCATATTTACGATACTTTCAGGCATAAATTTATGTTTTTGATGATTTTCTCCACGTAATTTTTGAACACTGCAATCTTCTCTTTCGAATCCTTTGGAAGATCTTGGGATATAGTTACCGAACTCGAATGGATAGTCCTTTCTTTCTCATAAATTTGTTGCACCATGATGCATTTCCTTAAATTCTTCTAAATTTAACTCTTCTGCAAAACTTTTGGCTTTCATTCTAATAATGGTCGTTGAAATTGGTTTTCCCTCCGATATCTCGGAATCAATCCATTTATGAAGTTTTTCTTCTAAATCAGGCCATTGCGCTCCTTTTCCTCTCCTTGATCTTTTGAACTTCGGCATTTTCTCTAGGATTGTTTAACTTTCCGCCATTGCCGAATACTTTTCTCATCAATGCCTAATTCTCGGGGAACAGCTTTATTGCCCGAAATTTCGGCTTTCTGCACATCTTGCAATTTATATGCGGCCATATAACTTGCACATCTTTTAGGCATTGTACATGTAAAAATATGAAAAAAAATAATCTTCTTAGTAGTAGCACGTGTTAGTCGAACAGAATCGGAAATGAGACAAACGATGAGTGTTAATTGTTCAACTTTTTTCCTGACCCATCTTACTGGTCGCTGAAACCTGTTAGGTCAAAGGTTACATTATTTTGAATCAGAGGTCAGGTAGCTATTATAACTCTGTTAGTGCAATACTTGGCAATAGTTGTAACAATTATTCCAAACCCAGAAATAAATAATAATAGCATTTAAAAAGTTTAAAAAAAAACATTACAAACACGGGAAAATTATTTAAATTTCGCGGCATAGCGAAAAAAATTCACAAATTTCGATGATTTTTGAAATTTTTTGGGGTTTAAAAATTGTAGAAAAATCCCACGATTACCGTTATTCTAAAAAAAAATCTTTGTATAACCCGCACCGTGTATAAGTCGTAGCGGCTGTTCCAAATGTTTTTTTCTTGTATAACCCGCGGGCTATACTCCCGAAAATACGGTACTTCTTATAAAACTTATACCAGAAAAATTTCACCAGAAAATTTAATATAAAAAATGAATTGCGTTCATCAATAACACTACCATTCCCTGGTCTGACGATGCCAAGTACCTGGGAGTTACCATTGACAAACGCATTACCTTTAAAAAGCATATTCTTAATATCCGCGGTAAAGTCGCCGGAATTTCCAAAACCCTCGCCCCCCTTCTTCGCAGTCACTCACTCTCCATACACAACAAACTCTTAATATATAATGCTTGCATTCTCTCTGTTATCACATATGCATGTCCAATCTGGGGCTTCACTTGCAAAACCAGTATGAACAGCCTCTCTAGTACCCATTACAAACAGCTCCGTTACATCAGGAACGGGTCTAGATACCTCAAAAACTCCACAATCCTCAAGGATCTGAAAACGACTTCACTCAAACATCGCATTAAACACCTTGCGAAAAAATTCTACAATGACATTAATCACATTCCAAATGAACTCATTTATGAGCTACCTGACTACGATGCTTGCAGTCCATCCAACCGGAAAAAACCAAGGTACTCCACTATTCTTGATGAATAGTCCTTACGAGCTATAATTCTTACCTCAAAATTTTTCTCTTTATTTAAAAGAAAATATATATATATATTATTATATAATTTTTTACTGATAATTTTATATTGACTTTTCTCCTAAACTTCTCTTAACATCTTTACTTTACCTCGTCTGGCATATTTTTGTTTCTTTTGAACTATGAACTATTTTTACTTTTATACTTTAACTAGTAAATTTTCATTATTTTATAGATATACTTAACACTATCCTATTTTATGTAGTCAATTGGACTACGGCTAGACATTTCATATGGCTCTCTCAGGATTTGATATACACCTACTCAAAGCCAGGGTGTGCAGTTGCTTCGCAACTTGGAAGCCCATTGAACCTATCACAAGTTCAAGTTCAAGTTTTTTTGCTTGTGAAAGTCTCGACAAAAAATCTAGTAATTTTGCTGTCCTGAAAAAGACAGCTTGTAAGTTAATGAAAATGATTACATAGTGTCTGAAAATTCACTAACTCTGTTTAAAATTAAATAACAAATAAATGGCGGAGTCATATTCAGTTTATTCATTCAAAAGTTTAACGTATGAAGTCGGTATTTTCTTTAATACTTCCTTGTTTTAATTTTTAATGTCACCGATATGTGGTTATACGCTGTCTAGAACTGCTAGAACATTCAAACTAACATATAAATATATGGATCAAAATTCACACAGTCCTTCATTTTGTTTAGACATTAATATGCGAAAAATCGCATTTGCGTTTTGAAATTGTAAGGTTACTTTGAGCATTATTACATATTGAGACAGTGCAGAGCTATACCGCTATACGTCGGTGATATTTGGAACTGAAACAAAGAAGCGTAGTAATATAAATTCTGATTTACAGATTACTCTCCTGAAGATATTTCAAATCAGAAATACAAACTTCAACTGAAACTTCAAATTCAGAAACAATCTCCAAAAACAGTCAGTTTATTTTATGTCACTCTGTACTTCATTGTTAATTTACTCGTACTTCGAAGAGTCTATGAGCTTTTAATTAAGGATCACTCTATAATTACGCTACTCAAATTTCCCGGTTTTATCCCCTTAATTTCATCTTTTGTCAAAGGTTCTCACACTGGAGTGGTATCCTCCCCCTGTTGTGACATCACATGTTTGGCAGCACTAAATTTTGCGCAAAGACAATCGTGTTCGATCTGTTATTTACTGATATTAATATTATAGAGAGTGTCCCCAAAATATTGAATCGCTCTTTATTTTTTTTTTGCCTGTTGAAGATACGTAGGCAACATAAATTACAAAAATCTCCAAAAAAGGTAGAAATGGAGATTATGTTGATGAAATAGCCTTGAGATTAATTTTCAAACAGCTACATTTTTTTAATTTTTATATGGTTCCTGGGTTCTATAAGTTAAATTTAGAAACAATTTTCTCTATCCTGTAAGAAGCGAAACATTATAAATTATATTCATTTACAACCAACATTCATCAAGGTTTTATGCTTATTTTATGCAATTTCGAAACTTTATGGCACCAACAAACATTTTTAGTAGCGAAAAGCTCCAAAATCTATATATATATTACGCTATCGTACGTGGCACAGAAATCGTGATTATTTGTTAATTGTTGAATGGCAACACCCGAATGAAACGCACCTCATTGGTTATTGTGTAAAAGTCCTTTGGCAGGATTTAAACCAGGATTTTTTTTTCCATTTAACTGTTTGGTGCTGCCATCTACAGGAAGAAAAGTGACACAAACAAAGATTCAAATAAATTTTAACTATATTTTGTCAACATTAACAGTTGAATAGATATATTTTTATACATTTTCAGTTGAAATATTGATTTTTGTAAGCATTTAATATTTATAATTTAAAAAATACAATCTGCAATATAAAATTATAAATGTAAACAAGGCAATGATTTTTAAAAAGGGATTTTTAGTAAAAAGGGAAAAGTAAATGTAATAATTTCCCCTGACCGTTTCATTTTTTTAAACGTAACTGTTATACTTTTGAAATTTTAGCTCTTATATAATTTTTTTACAAGTTTTTAGTATAAATAAATATTATTCAGTTTTTTTTTATGAAGTCCACTCCACTGTTACATTTTTCAATGACAGTCTGCCCAGGCAACGCTAAGTGGGTCAGCTAGTTTCATAAGCTTTAACCCCTTCGCGACGAGCGTCTTTTACAGAATTTTTAATCTTTTACCACCGGTTTTTTAAAACAGAAATTTTCGTCTAATTGAATCGCAGAAATGCTAAGATTTAATAAGGCAAAGCTTACAATAAAAAATAAATGGTGGGAATAATCGAGCATTCTGAGCATCTTATGCGTCACATATACGTGTTGCTCGTCCCCAAGGGGTTAATGCACCATAACTCGGTAAGTCTTCGCCGTAGAAGAACGGAACTTTTACTGATGTACTTGTCAGAGCATGGAATTCCTTTTTTCTTAAATACAACTTATATGTCTTTGGAAGTATAAAAATTATTCTAACTTTTTGAAGTTTTGTAGTAGGACTACTTCATCAATTTAATCTCAACTTCTATTTTACTTTGAACGTTTTTGCAATTTACATTGCCAACGTATCTTACAAGATGAAAAAAAAAACATTAACGCGTATTTCTTTCTTTTTAAATCACACAGTAAATTTAGTGTCCTTTAAATTTAAGATATAATTGAATGAAAAAGAAAAAAAAGTGTATCATAGTAACTGATATAAATATGTATATACACTTTTTAGTCTACATCATTGTGCTGCTTGCACGTAATGCCTACCTTATTAATTCTAGATGTCCTATACTACAGGCTGAATTACTCCGCCATTTAACAATAACCGAAAACCAAGCTAAAACCGTTTAGCTTACCGCAGTGACAGCGAGTGACAGTGACAGGGACGGCAAACACCTGCCCGGGCTGTTTCCTAATGCTGACCTGGGTTTCAATATGGCGGTTATTTTGGGCAACGAAATGGATATGCGTCAGCTCTCCTCATAGGAGTATTAATTAATTCATAATATACAGATGTGACGTCACAACATTTTAACATATTCCTCATAAGACTCCTATAATAGGAGCTGACGCATATCCATTTTGTTTCGGATTATTGGTGCCCAGTTCAGCATCAATCTCCCGCAGCCGGAGTTGGGGTTGCCTAAGACTCGGTTCTGATTGGCTGAACCGGTTCTGGTTAGCTTGGTCTTTCGAGTGGGCTCCAATTCGGGTGCGAAATCTTCGAGGATGCGTCAGCCTCTATTATAGGAGTTCTAATTCCTCCTAGAGCTTCTTCAGTACAGGCTGAATCATACCGCCATTTAACCCAACCGACTAAACACCAAACTAAAACGGGTTACCTTACCGCAGTGGTGGACGGCGAGTAACAGTGACAGGGACGGTAAACACCTGCTTTGGCGATAAACTAATGTTGAGCTGGGTTACAATATGGCGATTATTTTGGGCAACAAGATGGATATGCGCCAGCTACTCCTCCCTCTGTCCGACCTGTATCACACTTTGTGGACTCCTCCCTCTTCCGCCTTGATGTCTCTCTGTCTCGCTCTGTCTCTCTTTTTTAAACTCGAAAACTCATATCATTTAAAGGCCGATTTTTTTACCTTAGCCTGAGATGTTTCGCTAAAACTTTAAACGAATACATTCAAAATTCCTTTTTAATTTTGTCATACTAAAATATTCATGTAATTCATTGCTTCCAGATATAATTCCGAGTATATTTCCAGTTATTATCTATTCAAAAATCCTTTTTACTTTTTTTTATGTGGAAGGCGAGTACACTCTTTAGAATTTTCAGATTAGAAATTTGCTACATAATATTCGAATTGCAGAATTCGGCATCCTCTTATTTAATCACAAAAGTAATATTTTTCTGCTATTAAGTAATACGAAAAATTTTATTCGAAAACTATGCATCCTGCTTATATTGAAAAATCTATTTGTTATTATTTATTGCCAAATGTAACTTTTTATATATTCTAATTGTGTGACAGTTTTAAAAATTACTTAATAGTTTATTTTCAAAGTAACGAAAAATCATGTTTCCATTATAAATATTTTTACAATTGTAGAAAGAAGTAATAATTTTTCACTTTAGCTAATTTATAGTTGATTCTTATTTGCTTCATAAAATATTCTTTACAATACTAATAAAACTAATTATGATTCAATCAACCCTCTCTTCTTTAAGCTTTAAAAGGAAATACAACTTTCACAATTAGAGGCAATCGAAATAGAAAAAAATTAAGTTCTTGATAATCAGGTTTGATTTGAGGATGTATGCTTTTTTCTTCGTTTTCAAATGCTTTGTGCTTTTAATTAAAGGAAAAGTAAAATGTATTTTACTTTTAATCTTGTTTAATGTTTTCAATTTTTAAGATACCGAGTAATTTTTTGCATGTACTTCTTCGTTGACTTGCTCATACTACAAAAACTCTATGAGTTTTTAATTAACTCGACAGCAAAAGAAAAAAAATTTAAACAAATATATTTGAAATATCTTTATCCTTCCTTTATGTCAAATTTTATTTTCTTTCTATCTTTCCAAATATAACTTTAGGAATGTTCTAGTTCTCTGTAAAGTATAAAAAATCTATATATATATATATTTCTCTTACATGGCGCGGAAAAAGGGCTGAATTTCTAGATTATCGTTTGGCAACAATCGTACTTTCTAGAATCTCCAATATGACGGCCAGTGTAAGAGCAAGAGCAGTGAAACCTCAGAGCAAGTGAAACTTAAACTAGCAATTATTAAAAGTAAAATAACATGTGCCTAATCCAAAGCGTTTGAGATGATTCCTCAGTTTAATTATGAGTAATATCGTTAATTTCAAATGAATTCTTAACTCTTATTTAGAATTTATTTATGAATTTCATTCCCACGAAAATAGAGAGAGAATAAAATATCAAATGTCTTTATTGCCCCTGCTACCATCTGTTGCTGTCTTGATGAAGTAAAAAATAATTTATTTTGCGAATATCTATAATCAATTAGAACAGTTTTACGAAATTTAAACAATGATTGATGATATATATAAACTATCTTCCTATCACGCAGTGTTTTTTTAATGAATTTAAGCCGTGCTGTACAATATTAAAGGTGCAATGAGTTTTAAACTAATTGTGTTTTCAAGATTTTTTTTCATAGCATTTAAATGATTTATGTCCATTGATAGCACCAACTAAATGCATTTTTAACTGTGTTTTCAACGAAGTTTTCAGTTATTTTTTATATTAAAAAAAATGTCATGTGTTACTGTGGTGTTTATGGTGGATTTTATGGTAGTACCTAATCCGGCTAGAATTGCTGCAAAAATAAAAAGGGGCGAGCAAGCGAAGCGAACTGGGACCGCGTAGCGGTCTCAATGTTAATTGCTTCGTAATTCGTGGGGGTTGGCGAGCGTTATCGAGTAGAGTGCTCAACCCCCTAGTTATATATTTATTTCTTTAAGAAACTATTGAATGGCATTAGAAATATTTTTATAATTACCGAAACTAGAACTACTTAATGCTAGAAAAAATAGGTATGATTCAATGAATTTATTCTTCTTTAAGCTTTAGAAAATGAAACTTTAACAAATGAAGGCTACCTAAATTGTTAGGGAAAATACAGAGATTATTCGTACATATTTTAGACGAGTTTCTTTTGGTGCAAAAAAATCGTTTGGATAGAGAGATTATTTTTCATAGCTAATATATTTTGATAGCATAAAGTCTCGTCTGCCAACTGGAATTTTTGTTTACATGCAAAATGAGTTTTTTTTAAGAACTGATGAATGGAAGGCTATATTTCTGCACTTTTCAAAAAGAATTATTCATATTCAGTTTTTAAAAAAATGTTGTGAAAGGCATGGTTTTTCTATATCTAATGCCACAGTAGGCAATATTGTCAATGAGATAATGAAAACAACGCGAATGTCTGGCTCAATTGAAAAAAAAATTCCAGTACAAAGAAGAATTTTCGAATATTGCAAAGGTAAGATCTTTTGTGTTAAAAGAAAATCCTTGGAAGGACTGGGAAGTCAAAGGACTGTTGCTAAAATCCTCCTTGACATAACCTGACAACGTAATCTTGACGTAACCTGGCAACGTAAAGGACTGTTGCTAAATCGTTAAAATGATCAGAGTAAACTGTTGACAAAATCATTGACACGGACTTGAATTTTAAAAAGGCTAAAAAACCCAATGTCCATCGCCTTTCTCCACGACATAAAGCCGAACGTAGAACACGATGCACAAAATTTTATAAAAAGCATTTATCCGTAAAAGAATTTTTAAAAAAAGTTGTTACAATAGATGAAACTTGGGTTTATTTAAATGAATGTAATAAAAATAGATCCATTTATTATCATCAAAGAGGAGAAAAAAAAAAAACTTAAAACATGGTTCAATGTATCTACAGAAAGTTTTAATAAAGGATTTATGATTGTTGCTGGTTTTGCATGTAACGGCGAATTAAAAATAAAGAAATGGAGAAAAATGTTAAGATCACCTCGACATACTATCTGAAACATATCTTACTCCCACTCTTAGAACGGGAAATGACATTTTTTGTACCCCGAGAGTCATCAATCTGTAGAAATGCATCAAGATAAAGCAAGCAGCCACATATCACAATCCACTGTTAATTTCCTGGATAAAATGGAACGAATAACGGGTATAAGGGCTCTGATATTCCTGGTAAATCTCCTGATGTATCACCCATGGATGTTTGCGCTTTTGGACTTTTAAAAAGCGTGTTAGGAAAATACACCAACAACATTTAAGGGACCTGGGAAGCTGTTCAAGAGGAATGGGATAAAATATCTCTTCCAATACTACAAAAGGCATTGATGTTATGTAAATTATGGTCTAGAAAGGTAGTTCATAATAAGGATTACCAAACTGAACATTTAAAACACAACTATTTTATATAATATAACACATGGGCTGATAATTTCCCGGTCTGAAACACAGATGGCGTTGTAATCGCCGAACCGATGTTTGTTTTAGTAAATACTAACCTTTAAAAGGTAGCAGAAAAAATGCCATGACGATTCGCCGTGTGGATAAAACGTTAGAGTGGTTTCAATTGAACGACTTTGTTGATAAACAAAAAAATGGATAAAGAAGAATTTCAAGAATTGTTATTTGATGGGAAAAAACACTGTTCAAACAAAAGCTTGGCTTGATAAGGATTATCCGGACACTGCACCAGGTAAATCAACCATTATTGACTGGTTTGCTAAATTTAAACGTGGTCGTACGGACACCAGTGATGCACCACGCAAAAGAGATGGTTACTCCGGAAAACATATAAAAAAGTCCACAAAATTGTTTTGGGGAACCGTAAAGTGAAGTTGCAGGAGATAGCTCAGACTCTGAAGATATCCAAGGAAAGTGTAGATTTAATTTTGAATGAACATTTGTTTATGAAAAAGCTGTTGTCAAAGTAGTGGCTGCCGCGCGTGTTGACTTTTGACCAAAATCAACAACGAGTCGATGATTCTGAGCACTGTTTGGAGCTTTTTCGTTATAAAATTATGTTATTTATTATAAAATTATTATTTTTATTCATTTATTAAATTATTATTATAAAATTATTATTATAAAATTATTATTATTATTATTATTATTATTAAATTATTATTATAAAATTATTATTATTATTATTATTATTATTAAATTATTATTATTTATTGTTAAAGTTATGTTATTTATAAAAGTTATAAAGTTATAAAGTCATAAAGTTATAAAGTTTTGTTAAAAAGTTGTGTTTTCTTATTAGACCGGGAACTTATCAGCACATGTGTTAGTTCTATAAGTACAATAAAAGTTATCTAAAAAATGTGCGAACATCCTCTGAACTCGATAATCCAGTTTCATTGGACATGTATTAACTTTTCTTCATCTTTAAACGTTTTGTCCTTTTAGAAAGTAATATCTCTTTCACTTTTGGTCTTCATTTATTCCTGCAATATTTCAGGTACTTAGTAATTTGTTTTACATACTTAATTGTTATTTGTTTTGTACTGGCAAATATCTATGAGTTCTTGACTAACTTGATGGCAAAGGAATAAAATATTGAAACAAAAAAATAACAAATTTGTAAAAGAAGTTTTTCTGTCCCTGCCTTCATTTGAAAATTGTTACCTGTTAATAACAGAATTTTTTGGTTTTCTTTTTATACGATATTTTATTAAAATTTGAAACGAATACATTCAAAATTTATTTTTAACAATTTCCAACATAGTTCAAAAGTGTTTACAACTTCGATTCGTCGGTCTGTCCGCGCTCTAACACACATAAATATACTTCGTTTTCTACGTTTTTGATATGTGTTATTGAGATTTACCATAGTATGTTCCCACTGAAAACGAAGTATGTAGCATTTATAAATCGTTAACTGTGACACTCAAAACAATTTCGTTGTATTTTGGTCTATGAAGAAAAAATGTTCGCAGTGTATGTTAAAGACGTTACATTATTGTAAACAAACTCAATTTGATATGTGTTTAAGAAGTGTGGTAAAACATGCTTTCTGCAGAATATGAAAAACAAAGTAATTATCATTCATTTACTGAAGTGATTCCCAACCTTTTTTTTTCACGTACCCCTTGCTTAGGCTTTTCATTTCGGAGTACCTCCTATTTATCATTTACACCCCCCCCCCCTCTCTTTCCTATGAATGAAAATTCATATTTCAAGAATTAATCATTATTATATTTTCTATTCATTAAAGGAGCATTCATGTTTTAAGTTTTATTTAAAGTATTAGGTTTATAAGTTAACAGAACAAGCCTATTAACAGCCAAACTCAGGTTCTCTTGCAATTCTAAATAATCTGATTGTTTCGAAGAACTTTTAGTTCTCGAATCATCAGGTTGAATTTCAATCGCAGTTGCAGTACTCTTAAAAGTTCCGGATTTCAACTAGGTATTCATTTTAACCCTTTAAGCACCATATTCAATTTAGTGATGTTATCCTGAATACCAGATTTATTAAATTTCGTCAAAAGTAGTTTATGTCATTATTTTTAAATACACGTGAAATATTTAAGTATATGTAATGTAAGGAGATGATATAAAGGTTTATTTATGTTATACAAACAGAAATAAGGCTTGAAAATCCAATCTTCATCGCAGCGGGAAACTAATAAGTTTTTTTTATACGTAACGTCACCTATTCTTATAACATCTATTTGATTAATGTGAAAACAATTACAAATCACAATAGCAATTAGCGACGTAAAAAACCAACTGCTTAAAACATTGCAGTCTGTAGTTAAAATGAGGACGCATACGTCCTAATATTTCAAATGGAAGAGTTCGTGACGTAAGCAGGTACGTCATGGTGCTTAAGGGGTCTACAAAATTAAAGAACCACAAATGCGGTAATTTTCATAAAAACAAATAATTCAAATAATAAGTAAACACTTCAGATTAAATACTCATTAACGGGAAGGAAGCTTTCCAATTAATCATATATTCTAATACGAGCAAATCTTGTGTGTGGTTATATATATATATATATATATGCAAATTTTATCTTAAAAACGGCTCTAACGATTTTGACGAAATTTTGTATCCTATCATTTTG
Organism: Maratus michaelseni; assembly: GCA_963931845.1. Classification (NCBI taxonomy): domain Eukaryota; kingdom Metazoa; phylum Arthropoda; class Arachnida; order Araneae; family Salticidae; genus Maratus; species Maratus michaelseni. Next base: position 205,798,654 of record OZ007595.1, read on the forward strand.
GGGCACCAGAAAACCATTGGCCTAAGTCCCCTGTTCGAGAAAATTCGATTAGTGGGTCATTTTGGGTCATCAAGGGTCATGGTCTAGCTAATTGTATCTAAAAAACGGTTCAAACGATTTTGACGAAATTTTGTTTCCGACCATTTTCGGGCACAAGAAGACTATTGGATTGGGTCACATGTTCGAGAAATTTCGATCAGTGAGTAATTTTTGGGTCAACGTGGGTCAAATTAATTTTATCTAAAAAACGGCTCTAACGATTTTGATTAAATTTTGTATCCTACGAGTTTCGAGCACGATAAAATCATTGGGCTCGGTCACATGTCCGAGAAAATTCGATTAGTGGGTCATTTCTGGGTCATTGTGGGTCAAGATCTAAAAAGCGGCTCAATTTATACTAAATTTTGCATCCTATGGTTTTCGGGCACGAGAATACTGTTGGGCTAAGTCACATGTTCGAGAAAATTCAACTAGTGGGTCATTTTGGGTCATTTTGGGTCATGGTCAAGCAAATCGTATCTAAAAAACGGTTCGAACGATTTTGACGAAATTTTGTATCCGACTATTTTCGGGCACGAGAAGACTATTGGGGTGGGTCACATGTTCGAGAACTTTCGATTAGTGAGTCATCTTTGGGTCAAAGCAGGTCAAATTAATTTTATCTAAAAAACGGCTCTAAGGATTTTTATTAAATTTTTTATCCTACGAGTTTCAGGCACGCGAAAATCATTGGGCTAGGTCACATGTTCGAGAAAATTCGATTAGTGGGTCATTTCTGGGTCATTGTGGGTCAAGATCTAAAAAGCGGCTCAATTTACACTAAATTTTTCATCCTATGGTTTTAGAGCACGAGAAGACTGTTGGGCTAAGTCACTTGTTCGAGAAAATTCAATTAGTGGGTCATTTTGGTCATGGGTCATGATATTTGAACTCAAATTTACTTTTGACCGAGCATAGCTCGGTCTTCCCTGCTCGTATACATTAATGATACAGCTCCCGCTTTTTCGAAAATGAACATAAGGGCCTGCGTTTCAAGGCGTTTAAAAATAAACATTAAAAACCAACTGCTTTCGCTTAATTTAGGAGTTTTGTAATTATTATTAAAAAGGAACAATATAGAAAAAACAGGTGAGAAAATAACATTATATAATGATCAATGGAAGTTTCCGCAAAGATTGGGGCGGAGCTAATGACATTGAATTACCAATGAATTTTTAGGTCTAGTGGGCCTTTACCCTCATTTTGAGTGTAACATATTAAAGTTACGCATGAGACTAACTTTGTAATCAAAAACTATCAACATTCTTTATGTGGTTTCAGTTAAACCATTTTTGTGATTTCCGCCATTACCGATATTATTTTTACGTACCCCCAGCAGGCCCGCCACGTACCCCAGGATGGGAACTGCTGATTTACAGGGTCACACGAAATAATTCAGTTACAATGTGATCTAAAGGAAAAAACTATTGTAGTTTATTTCAATGACGTTGAACTATTTCGAACGTACGCAAATTGACATGTGTTTATGAGATGCGGTAAAACATGCTTTCTGTAAAATATGGCGAGCAAAGTATTTATCATTCATTTACAGGGTCACACAAACGATTTGAATAACTTAAGAGTCTGCGGTGGAAAAATCGTTTACAACGTATTTTAATGCTGTTACTCCACATTAAACATAGTAAGATTAATATATATTACTGAAGTGCATCACACGACACTTTCTGTAGTTTCATTTGTAGTCTGTAGATGTAGTTTTTACAGTCTGTATGTATTATGTTGTGTAGTTTCTGGAGTCTGTAGTGCATCACAAGACGCTTTCTGTAGTTTGCTGGTAGTTATTATCGTACATTTACAGACACACAAAAAACTATTACAGTACTGTCTATGAATGATAATTATCAGAAGAGCGTTTTCAACTTTGATTTACGTTTTTAAGTTTAGCTAAGTTTTTGCATACTACATGGTGTGTATAACTGCTATATGTCATATACAGACCTACACAGAATAATTCGAAAGCAACTATCTACGGAATTGAATTGCTTAATGGTTGTTTTTAATTATGCAATGCATTTTCCAGCTGAATTACATTTAGTACACTAAACGATGTTTGTGGACTATAAATAAATTTATGCACAGGGCTACGCAAAGAACTGGATACATTGCCATTGATGGAAGGTGGTAGCTGGAAATGTCTTTTGCTTTTGTCCCCTCAATTAAATTTTACCTTAATATCTGGTTTTTATAATCTGGTATCTCTGTAGATATATATCTGATATCTCTGTAGATATATATCTGGTGTTCTGTAGATAATGTACAGTGTTGTACAAAAAAACGTCGAGTAATTAAGTGTATTGGCTGGATTTGCTTAAGGTGAATTTTCAACAGTATTATGCGTATTCAAACTGAACATAATTATGTAATATATATGCAAATTTATTGATCATATATAGGATTTCTCAAAAGAAATCGAGTATCTATCTAATTACAGACAATAATTCCTGAAATTGGGTTTTCGAATTTGTTATGCCTTTTTAAAGGGTTCATTTGAGATAGCTTCTTTTCCCTTATTAAATGATGAAGTTTCATTTCGGTATTATAGATGTGTTGAAAAGTGTTTTGTTTTATATGCTTGACGTATGAATTTTCTTTCTTTTTTCAATACCTATTGCATTCACTTATGCTTTCTTGCATTTAAAACCTATTGTATTCACTTATGCTTTCTTGCATTTAAAACCTATTGCATTCACTTATGCTTTCTTGCATTTAAAACCTATTGCATGTCGTTTATGTATATCTATCTCTGTATATATATATCAATGCAAATTGTTTCATCACGATAACGACTGAAATACTGAACTGATTAAAAACTTATTGGTATAATATATATAGATCTTGTCTGTATCTTGGATGAGTTCGCTGATCAAGTAAGTAGCTCTTGTAGTTTGTACATAAGGGCACGCAAAACAAAAAAATCATAAAAATTTGTGATCCCGATAACGTCCGAAATATTGTACCAATTTTAACATAATTGGGACAGTGTAGTGATCTTGATAAGTATGTTGCTGTTATTGTTTATTTCCAAGGACAAGCAAAATTTTCGATGGTATTCATTGATCGGTATGTGTCATATTACAGCCTACAGGCGATGTTTAAACAATAATTTCAACAATGTTTTAACATTTTTTATATAATCTCCTCATATTCTCTCAACCACATTTGATAAGCCTAATTAAAAAATTTCCAGCAAGTTTCACTTCATGCCAAACTAGCCAACTTAAAAGGAGTTAAAGAAATTTATTTAATTTGCGTTCAATCAGATGTAGTACCTTAAAATAAAACTAAGAGATCAAGGCAATCTTCCTCCAAGTGAGCCAGAATCACTTGTTTCTACTTGATGTCTTTATTTTCTGCTTCATGAATTCATTTTACTTAATGCTAATAATATTACATAAGATTCAGTCAATCCATGCTTCTTTAAGCTTTAAAAGAAGACAAAACTTTTCCGATCGGAAGCAGATGAAAAAAAGTTGTTTTTGATAAACAGATATAAGTATTTTCCTTCATTTTTAAACGTTTTGTCATTTTATATTAATGAAAAGTGGATGTTAATTATTAGGCCAAATCTCTTACAAAAATCAAGAGCTTACTTGTCTTTATTCTTACAATTCTTACACACTGAGTACTTTTTTTTTAAATTATATTTCGTAGTGCATTTGATCTTAATTTTACAAATCTACAAGCTCGTAATTATCCAAATGGCTGAAGAATAAAATATGGAACAATAAGTATAACAGTTATGTAAAATATTTATTTTAATATATATTTTATGTAAATTATTATTATAAATATATATGTATTTCCATCTCAAATGTTCATTTCTTTTAATGGCAATTTTTTTTTCTTTGAAAATGTATAAAAATGTGCAACAGGAAATCTGAAATGAATATTAAAAAGTCCTTTATACTCTCTTATCGTAAGCTATGTTTTGTTTTCTTCCTGTTCTTCCAAATTTAGAAATGTTCTAGTAAATTGGAAATTTTAGAAAATCCCAAAAAGCACGAATGACGTAAAAAAATATTTTAGAATTGTTGAAAGAAAATTTGTCTTTGTTACTTTATCTAATTAATCTCTGATGTTTGCTGTCATGAAATCTTTTTTAATTAAATTTAGATAAGATTAAATCAATCCTTCCATTTTTAAGCTTTAGAAGATAAATGCAACGGCTACAATTGCAGACTAACGAAATATCTTGAAAAAGTTTTCGATATCGAGGATTGATTTTATTTCTAAGCATGTTTCTCTTGATTTAAGCGTTTTGTCATATTCATTAAACAAAAAGTAAAACCACTTATAAAACTAAAGTCTTTTGTTTGTTTTATTCTTAAGTTTCATAGTTTCATATGCACGCAATCAAACATGTCTGCATGAAGTGTGAGCAACTGTTGAACTTGAAATTTTCACTTTGTATATATAAGCCCTGTTGTTTGCGGTTGCGAATTCTACATCTTTATCTTGTTACTCCTAGTAAATGCATTCTCAGAGAATAAATCTAATATCGAAAGAATAAAAAACTAATGCATTTTCATTTTAGAATAATATTAGTGAAATTTTTATATATATAAGGGTATATTGATGTCTGTTTTTTCGTGAAATGTATGCTTAATGTATTTTTTTTAATCAGAATAGTCACCCTACGTTTCTATGACTGACTATTAATTAAGTTTTTAACCCAGTTTAAGCAACTCTAAATAAATACGTTTATAAATAAAATTGTTAAAAGCGACATTAATTCTGGATAACCTAATATAAACGGATATTTTCACTAAATATTACCTCATTACATTATTTCTTTTATTTTTACTTTTTACTCTGACTGCACTTATATTGAAAGATTACAGTTTAGTTGCTGTAGGAATATAATCTTTACAAAAACAATATAACTTGTTATTTGATTTATATTTCACATTGCAATGAATTATGAATATAGTTTTTTCTCATTGCATGGCAAATATTTATACTTATCTTTGCTTACTTCTTGGGAATTGCATTAAACTGAGTGGTAAATGCAAAATTAGGGACATTTCCTTCTTTACTTTCAAGCCGTCAGTAAAGATAGCTTCACGTGAACTTTAAACATTGCTTCGGTAATTGGTTATTATCTTTAAAAAAAATCAATTTTTTAATTATATTTTTCAGGTAATTTTTTCTGGTTTCAATATATTATTCACATTGAATATTCACAAAATGAAATTTTTTATGGTTTTGAAAAATATATAACTTTTACAGGATGATTATAAAAATATTTTCCTATACATATAACTTCAGGTTTTTGTCAAACGAAATCTGGTTTTTGACAAATGTGTGAGAATTTGTTTTTGTCTTTAAATTATTCGTGCCGAAACATAGGTGAGTCAATTTAACTTTACTGGTTGTCTATAATGTAAATGTAATTATATTAACATAGTAATATAATTAATTATTTATAATTTAATAATACATATTAATTAATGTACAGAGTGTCCTTTCTAATCGTTATCCAATAGCTCATTTTGAAACAGGTAGGTTTAAAGGAATGGTTCCAATTTAAAAAATGTTTCAAATGCTGCTCTTCATTATATCAAAGGCAATTTACTTCAAAATAGTTATTTTTTACAGATGTTATGAAATTTAAATTTCTATATGGTCAACGAGTCTTATAAGTTATATTTAGAAAACCTTTATTCATGTTCTGACAAATAAAATAGGAAAAATCTTCCGACCAAAGCTTACCAAATTGTGATATTTTGCATTTTATTAATTTTGTGCAGTTATTAATGTTCTATGTGTTGCTGAAAATTCATAAAATAAAAATGCCATAGCTCCGTAAGTTTTAAACATAGAAAAATAGAATTCTGTTTGTTCATTGTGAAAATTTTATTATTATTATTCGATACGATAGGTTAAGTTATTTAAAATAATCCGATTTGATTAATGGAAATACTAGAAAATTATTTTCTTCCATCGATTTTTTAAAAGTTGCATTAAGTAAAACTTGAAAAGAAATATTTTATCTGATTTATTAGAGAATGAAACATTTTTTAATATCATTTATTGTGCTGTCCTCCAGTGTTGCCAGTGGGCTACTTTTTTTAAATTCCGTTTTCTTGATTGACACCAGTTTTTTGAGAAAGTTAAATTCGCCATATTTAATGACAGACTAAATAGAGCAAAAACAAAGCGAATTATACCGTTTAAAAAAACTGGTGCCAATCAAGCAATCTGAATTTTAAAAAAGTAGCCCACTGGCAACACTGCTGTCCTCTCAAAAAATCCGTTTTTTGAAATTTTCTCTATAGTCTAATAAAGAATTTTAAAAAGTTAAACATGGCTGAATTTTTACAGCTTGTTCTGACTAAGAATTTAATGTTGGACATTTTTCATTTTACCTCTTTATTACAAAACTAGCAAGCTACGCCCGCTACGCCCGGTCAATTTCTCTTAACGCACCTTTAATCAAGTGAAATATTGACTTTGAATTTGACCTTGTACTTTAAAATTCTGTGGATCTTTACTTAGAATGTCCTTCTGCATTTCCGAAAACGATACGAACGCTATTGCGTTATTACATTTTTAATGTGTCAGACAAAATTTGGGCTGTTAAGGACAAATTAGGCCAATTCTCTGTAGACTTTATTATGGAATAGGTCAGCATAAAAAATGAATAATTGTGTTAAATTATGGTGTCTATGGGGTTTACACATTATGGTGTTTATGGGGAAAAATCATTTCCGTTGGATTCAGATTGAGTTTAAATGAAGTTACAATTTACAATACTTCAAATATAATGAAATTGATATGCCTCACTAAGGTGGACAAAAATATGGTACCCGTCGAGAATTAAATAAAAATCATGCACTCGCGACAACATAATTCAATTTTATATTTTAACAGAATAATAAGGCTACTATAATTTGTGACTCGTGCTATAGTTAGTATATAATACGTCAGAACACAATTCCGTTATCATTATCTTTTTGTGCGTGAAGATTTCGCTATGGTACTCCATTGTAAAATTTGGTAATTTTTGAAATTCAATATTTGAAAAACGGCATAATCATTAAATTTGAAATTTATGTCAAGAAAAATACAATTTTTTACCTTTCTAACGCAGTTTGTCTAACAATTTTCTGACAAATACTTTTTGAGCTATTAATTTTTTCAGTAATTTCAAATGTTTTATTTTCCGAGATTAATCTGTGGCAACGATTAGCGAAAATCCCAGTCGTCAGCAACACATACCTTTTTATTAAAGAGGATGGCAGCCAAATCAGCGTGAATTTGAAAAAAAAAACACTTTTCCAAAAATTAACCCATGTTACCTTAAAAAAAAACCCTCACCTGACACAATCAGCGGAAAATGAAGAATTTTAGTACAAATTAATGGTTTAACTTAAAAAAAATTAAATTATGTAGATCATTCTAAAATTATATTATAACAAGAAAATCTGTAAAAATGAAGCTCGTGTTTTGCCTGAATTCTGCAATTGTTAATGTAAATTATTTTAAAACGAAATAAGCCCTCCTTAGGTATTTTTAACTATTTTTATTATTCTAAATGGTGCATAAAAACAGAACAAAACAAAAAAAGTTGACTTTAGTGAAATATTTGATTCAGTACTAGAGTGGGTTTTTTTAGGAAACATTTCGCTTTGGGTTCTTTAGAGGACAGCACAATATGGGATATAAGGGGATAGAATATATAAAATATAGGACAATAGGACGCATAAGGCATTCTTGTAATAACGACAAATCCGCTCAATGGTTCACCTGAAACAAACTCAAATTGCTAGGAAATCTACAAAATTGTGAAAAATTAATTATGATTTATCTATACAATAGATTAACACTAGAATGATGAGCAATTTTACACAGGTTTAATAAAAATATTTCACACAAGAATTTTTATTTAGGACTTTTAATTTATTTATTAAACTTATTTTTGTGTGGTTTATATTTAACCAATTGTATGAAGTAATTCCCGATTCGAATCGATATTTTTTATTTTGGTAGGGGCCAAAATGGTTCCTCACCGTCGTTCTAGTGTTAAGTTATTTTATAAATAAACTGATCTTATCGATGAAAATAGTTAAATATTAGTCTGTTCAGTTGATTAAGTAGAATTTGAAAACTAATATTGTGTGTGCTTTTAGTAAAGTAAATTTATGTAATTACTAGGTGTTTCAGCCCCCCACCTCCCTGCTCGCTAACGCTTGTAAAACCACCGTAACATGCTTTATAGGGTTCAATACCTCTCATTTTGGCCAAAAATGTGAAATTTCAGATTTATTTCCTAAAATGAAACTTAACATCTGTGGAACACTGTACGCAAATTTCCTGAAGATCTGATAAATAGCAAATGCGATATGGTTAATTTTACGCATCTCTCTTAATATCTCTGTTTTGTAAATGACATGTTTAAACTCATTTTTCTCCGTTCGTATTTTACCATACTCTCTACGTAATCAAAATGCTAAGGCTTCCACAATAATTCAGCAAATTATCTGAAAATTGTTTAAATATATCTTTAGATTCTATAAGAAACTAGGCATCTCAATCTAACAAGGTTTTTCAATATATTTGATTAATTTTTAAATCTGATATGCGATTATATATCTTATTGTATATCTTATTTTTCTTATATGCGATTTTCATAGGTTTATCCCTATAAAAATCGCAAAGCATAACAATTTTCTCATAAATAAAAAATTGCAGTTTCTGCTAACTATAGCGTCATTTTCATCAAAATCAAATAATTTAAATTCCCTTTTATCGCAAAAAGTGAAATTCATTCACAAAGTTGGAAATTTACAATGATTGAGTGGAAATGACGCATTATTCAGAAACGTTTTATTCCGGGTGTACCAAAGGTGTTTTAACCCCTTCAGGGGCAACGTACTTTTGTAACTAAAATATTGAAATGATTTTGATTGACACCAGGATTCTCGAACGAATTTATTTTAAAATAAGTAAAAGCTTTTCCTCATGTACCTTATAAATTCAAAATTTTATTATAAAATTCTGGTGTCATTGGAACATTTTGGGATTAAAATTAAGTGGTATATATAATATACCGGTGCCCTTCAAGGGGATAATAAATTGTAAGGAGTTCTGTCACTTTATGTACGGAAATAAATGTCAATGAATATGAGGTCATGTTGACATGAACTTAGTAAAGCATTTTAAATTTGTATAAGAATTTTTTTTCTTTCTTTTGAGGATGGCGACATTTTAATTTCATCCGTTATAATAATGAAAAGCAATAATTTTAAAATGATTGAGTTTTGTGAACGCCATTATAATTTTTCTTTTGAATATGACCCCGTTTTAACAGGTAGAAGCATGATTTTAATTTCTTGATTGTTGATCATGTAAAATAAAATTTTATGTTATATAGAGGAAATATGTAGCTCTTCATACATATTATTTTCCATTCTTAACATTTCTAAAATTTCTCTTAATGCAGAAATTCAAATTTTTATCCTAACATTAAATTAATGAAAAATTGATCTCAAATCTATTCTCGTCACTAAATACAGAAAAATAATCTTGATATGCTTGGTTAATGAATAGATTATTTAAAAGTTAAAAACCTATTAATAATAGCTTCGTTTTCTCAATTTTTATAATCTTCTTGTAAACTAAAATATTATCTTTCACTCGGCCAAGGGATTAATATATGTTTCTAATAAATTACTTCAGTAATAAGGAATAATGTAAGGCATGGTTTTAAAGAAACTCATCTCCTTTCCTTGAACTTTATTCTTTGGCTTATAAGTAAATTTTACGATAAATATTCTTTCACAGCATATTTAATTATGTATGAAAAGGGTATAGGATACCTTTTTTATATATATATATTTAGAATTCTTTGATAAGTATACATCTATTTTCATTTTTAACACAATGAGTTAAATTATTTTAACACTAGAACGACGGGAAATTTTGCACAAGTTTCATAAAAATATTTCACACCAGAATTTTTATTTAGGACTTTTAAATTATTTATTTAACTTATTTTTGTGCGGTATATATTTAACTTATTGTATGAAGATATATCCGGTTCGAATCGACATTTTTTCTTTTGGTAGGGGCCAAAATGGCCCCTCACCGTCGTTCTAGAGTTAAAGATTCTGCTTTTATTGAGGAAAATACTAGAATTTCTTGAAATGTTTTTTAAAAGGTTTATAAAACAAAACTTGAAAGTAATTTGGGTCGATTAGACCCATTCAGGGTAGGAAGGTTAAAAAAGGCCATTTTTATTATTTAATTATTCACATATATTGTTTGGTCATATCATCTTTACTTTATAATTTTTTTGTGAATGGCTCTTACTTTTTGTTTTACATAAATATTTTGTGACATCGTTTTGTATGTGTCTAGTAGAATGATCCTATTTGTAAAGTAATATTTTTTTTAAGTAAAATATCTAGTTATTGAAAATTATTTATATTTTGCATTTCAAGAGACACTTCTAAAATGTCTCATGATATAAAAGTTCACATTTTCATCCTAACATTAAGTTAATCATAATTAACTATTAAGTTAATAAAATATTAGAAATCTATTTTAGAGAAACTAAATAGTAAAAAAGTAACCTTCATGTTCATGGTTAATGCATTTTTTATTTAATAGAAATAAAATTAGTAAAATTACACTTCATTTTCGTAATTTATATACTACTTCTCGCAACCTGAAATATCTTCTTTCTCTGGGATAAGCGATTAATAGTTGCTGTATGTAAATTACTCGAATAAGGAACAAAATAAAGCAGGATTTTTAAAAGATTTTTCTGATTAATTGGGTCACTTGGCTTATAAATATATTTTACAGTAAGTATTCTTTAAAAGCACACTCATTTATGTATTAGAAGCATAACAGCATTAGACTAATGAAAAGTAGTCCTAAAATCTAGTTTTGGAACTGAATACAGAAAAATAATCTTCATATGCATGTTTAATGAGTTGTTTATATATAATATAAAAACCTGTTAAAAATAGCTTTCTTTTCGTAATTTTTATAATCTTTTCTCAACTTAAAATATCTTCTTTATTTCTGATAAGAGATTAATAGATGCTGTACGTAAATTAACTTGAATAAGGAACAATATAAGGCAGGATTTTATTCACAGCAAGTATTCTTTCAAAGCATACTCAGTTACGCATGAGAAGTGTAACAGCATTAGACTAATGAAAAGTAGTCATAAAATCTAGTTTTGGAACTAAATAGAGAAAAATAATCTTCATATGCATGTTTAATTAATTGTTTCTTTAAAATACAAAAACCTGTTAAAAATAGCTTTATTTTCATAATTTTTATAATATTTTCGCAACTTAAAATATCATCTTTCTCTTTGATAAGAGATTAATAGATGCTGTACGTAAATTACTGGAAAAAAGGAACAGAATAAAGCAGGATTTTATAAAAATCTCAACTCATTTCTGACGGAATGGCTCAAATGTGTCCCCTTATCTAAATCCCCCTACAATCTAAATCATAAATAGATTTCACAGTAAGTATACTTTGAAAGCATACTCAATTATGTATGACAAATTTAACAGCTTTTGATTAACTAAAAGTAGATCTCAAATGTAATTTTGCAGCTGAATAGAGAAAACATTATTCATATGCATGGTTAATGAATTGTTTATTTAAAATATAAAAGCTTGTTAAAAATAACTTCCTTTTCGTAATTGTTCTAATCTACTCGCAAACTAAAATATCTTCTGTGTCCCGGGTAAAAGATTAATAGATGCTGTATATAAATTACTCGAATAAGGAACAAAAATAAGCAGGATTTAAAACAATCTCAACTTATTTCTGGCTGAATGGCTCAGCTGGCTTATAAATTGAATTCACAATAAGTATTCTTTCAAAGCATTCTCAATTATGTGTGAGAAGTGTAATACGATTGAGCTATATTGTGTAATTAAAATATGTACCTCTGCAGATAAATCTATGTTTTTCCTTTTCAACATTTCTAAAATAATTTTCGATATAAAAATTCTTCTTTTACTAGCATTAGATTAATGAAAAGTAGATGTCAAATCTAATTTTGGAACTAAATAAAGGAAAACAATCTTCATATACATGGTTAATGAATTGCTTAGTAAAAGATAAAACCTTGTTAAAATTTCATAAACTATCACAATTTTTGCAACCTTCTGGTAACCTAAAATATATTCTTTCATTTAAGAAATTAATAGATACTGTACATAAATATCTCTAATAAGTAGCAAAGTAAGACGCAATTTAAAAATAATCTCAACTCTTATTTTGGAGCTTTATTGTTAGGCTTAAATAAAAATTTTAAAGTAAATATTCTTTCAAAATACATTCAATTATGTATGAGAATTTAATATGACTTTTATTCAGTAAAGTTCTGTGAAGGGTGTGCATGGAGTTTCATTTTTTACAGATGAGTTTCAGTTAAAACTTCCTGTTTTATGAATGGCTTGTATTATGTAAGAATGTAATAAAGAGTATACAAAGGATGTAAATTTTACACTTACTACATAGCATACAACCGACAGAGCGAAAAATGTACAGACCAGAAATCGAACCCGGTCTCTTGGAGTACGCAACAATTATCCACCATTTGAGCTACCAGGACGCAATCTAGTCTAGAATTTCTCACTCCTATAGGTTGGCAAGGCTGCAACTTTGCAGCACAAACTGGAAAGCCTTTCATGAGCACACATCTTTAGTGGCACGCATGGGACAAAATAAATGACATCTGTTGGATGTACGTGTACCAAGTGTAAAACTCCCATTCTTTAAATATTAATTAATTCCCAGGACAATTTCAGATCTACGGAAAATTTACTTAGATATATATTCACCGATACTGGGATTTATTTCGTCTCATACATGCCACTAAAGATGTGTACTCGTGACTTACTTTGCATTTTGTGTTGCAAAGCTGCAGCCTTTCCAACATATAGGAGTAAGAAATGCTAGACTGGATATCGTCCTGGTAGCTCAAATGGTAGAGCATTGGAGAGTTACGCCAAGGGTGGGGGTTCGATTCCCGATCTGACATTTTTCGCTCTGTTGGTTGTACGCTGTGCAGTAAGTATAAAATTCACATTCTTTGTATATTCATTAATTTCCTGCGTAATAACAGCTCTGTTGAAACTATAATTAGATGTAATAAAGAGGCTGCTCATTATTTAATTTTTTTATATTAAGCTTCAAAATTAGATGCGACTAGAAATGCTTATTTTTTTAATGGTTTATCATGTAATGAAATATTTTCACTTTTTTAACGCAAATGTACTCTTATTTAATATTACAACAACAAACAAGTTTATGAATATATTTATCAAAATATTTTAAATATTATGTTTTGTATTATTAAAGAAGTTTCACGTAATTAAAATTCTTTGCGAGCTATTCATAGCTTTCATTTTAAACAACTCTTGACATAAAAGTTTACATTTTCATCATCCTAGCATTAGGTTGATGAAATGGAAATCTCAGATCTATTTTTGGAACAAAATACAGAAAAAAAACTGTTTATGTGCATGGTTAATAAATTGTTTATTTAAAAGATAAAATCCTGTTAAAAATAGTATGTATTTTCATATATATTTTAATCTTCAGCTAACATAAAAATCTTCTTTCTTTCGTTCAAGAGATTAATAAAGGCTGTTTATAAATTACTCTAATAAAGAACAAAGTATCATAGGATTTTAAAGCAATCCAAATTGATTTGTTTGAGCTTTGTTCTTTAGCCTATAAATAAATTTCGCAATAAATATTTTTTCATGTATTAAATTATATTTGGAAAGTGATGTATAGAAGACTTTAAATACACATATTTTTAACATTTACGCAGTTGGTTAAATTATTTTAATTTTTTTTTTTATTGGTGAAAATAGATTGGTTAACAAGATGTTAATTTCCTCAAATGCTTTTTAAAAAGGTTTACGAAATAAAATTTGAACTACGAATTGACAATTTTCCAAGTGAGGGAAATTGCTGATTTTGTTCTATTTAGGGTGCATATCAGAATCCCTTTTTCCTGAAGGATCAAGGGTCTATATCTATTAAAGCAACTATGCGCTATCATTTTGAGAGTAGATGCAGTGACCTTAGTGACGAAATTTGGAAGTTCCGGTCCCATCTCAAAAACTATCAGAGACAGCCAGAAACATTCAAATACAAAAGTGTAATGCGTCTTCGATTTAGTATGAATTCAAAAAATTAGTATAAAAAAATAACATTATTCTTTGAAACTTTCATAGCTTTTTCATAGCTTTATTCTCTGAAGACCTATTTCGTGATCAAGAGACTTTCCTATGCACCTAATATATATAAAAAAAATCTTTCCATTTATTTTTAATTACTAACGTTTATTTTCATATTTCTTTTAGTAAAAGTTTTGATATGCTAATTAAATCATTTTAATAAATAGATGAATTTACCATGACATTCATTAATAATTACACTATTAAAAATAACAGAACAATTAAAGTAAGTATTTTTTATTTCAGTATTACAAGTTTTCCATTCATACACAAGAAAGATAAATCATGCAACAGGAATAGATGATTAAATACTATTCATCACGAAAAGAATATTGTTGAGAAATTTGATATTTTCATACAGTAAAAGGTAGTAAGTAAAAGTATCTTAATAAAGAATTTAAAAAACGCATCATACAATTGAATGTACACTTTGAGATAGTATAGCCCATTGATTGTAAAATGCTGTTTGGATTATTTTGAGAACCCATTTGTATAACTTTTTATACTAACCACAAAATGTACTAAAACTTTATTAAATTCTTTCAGTGTTAAAAGTTTTTCATTCATACACAAGAAAAATAAATCATGCAACAGGGATATATGATGAAATACCATTCATCACGAAAATAATATCGTTGAGAAATTTGATCTTTTCATACAGTAAAGGGGGATATCTTTATAAAGAAAAACTCATCATACAATTGAATGTACACTTTGAGATATTATTGCCCATAGATTGTAAAATGTTATTTGGATTATTTTGAGAACCCATTTATATAACTTTTTATACAAAACACAAAATATACTAAAACTTTATTAAATTATCTCAGAATTACACGTTCTTCATTCATACACAAGAAAGATAAATCATGCAACAGGAATATATGATGAAATACTATTGTTCACAAAAAGAATATTGTTGAGAAATTTGATCTTTTCATACGGTAAAAGGGGATATCTTTATAAAGAAAAACGCATCATACAATTGAATGTACACTTTGAGATATTATTGCCCATAGATTGTAAAAATCTATTTGGATTATTTTGAGAACCCATTTGTATAACTTTTTATACAAGCCACAAAATATACTAAAACTTTATTAAATTTAAATTGCATAACACAAATGAAAACGCACTTCCTCCAAATATTTTTCATAGACGTTAATTATTTTGTGCGGCCCTATAAGGGACACTAAATATTACGTGCAACATTTACTATACGAGGGGGTTGGAATGACAGTGCAGTAAGTCAAAAATCTGAAAAGTCTAGATAACCATATTTTCACTGAACGTATATTAATTTCTGTTCAGTGCGAGAGTCAAATAAGTCATAGTTCACTTAGGGAGTCTCTAAAGGGCAAAACAAGTTGGACCACTTAATGCAACGGCAATACGACAAGTTTCACAAAACTCTTCATTTCTCAAATTACTAAATATTGACTTACCCCATTGTCATTCTAACTCCCTCATACAGAAAACGTTATCGTGCGCTATAATAACTAATATCAAATTGTTTATGTTATATAGCAAAGATAAAACTCACTTTAAACCATTTCTGTCTATAAAAAGTAGCGTAATAGGATACTTTTGCGTGTCGCAGTAAAAGAAATAATAACAATACGCTCGACATTTTTTATAAGAAAACTACAGCGGTACATATCAATATGGTATACCATTTTCGTAATGTTTGATGCACTGTAACACCATTAGAATGTACTTGAAACTATTATCGGCAATGGACCATAATGTATTAGAATTTGTTATTATCGTTCCTGTAAAAGAATGATAAATGCATCTTCAGTAGGGATCCATCTATGATAAACCTCAGTTCCACATATCGATTACGAGCCAATCCAAGAACATTTACGAACATTAGATAATGATATGATTAAGTAGGCGAATAGTCAAACACAGAGTCAGGATAACTGACAGTCAGACAAACAGATAGCAAGACGAACCGAGCTAATAAATACATTCAACTATGTTGAAACGTTTTAACAACTGTGTCAGAAATTGTTAAGAATAAGCTGCATTCTTGAAATACATCTGACAGTAGTCAAACTGAGATCCGTCAAACCTAAGCAAAAGCCATATATATTTGGTGGACGTGCAAATCTACGAACTAGCAGTGCAAAAAATTCGAAAGGTACACATTTTTAGCTTTAATTTGCACCAAGTTTACTTGTGAGCTCGATGAGAATATTGGTGACCTAAAAAGCAACCACTAAAATTTGGTCTGCTACCGGTTTACTTCAAGATATGACGTGACAGACCAGTTCCAATGTAATATGCTAATAAAGTTCTACTTAATGCTGGAATTTCACTCGCGAACTTAATGATATCATTGGGAACCTAAAAATCATCCTCTAAAATTTAGTCTGCTTGAGCTCGAGGTTTCCACCAAGTGGCAGATCAGTTCTTGTGTAATATGCTAATCAAGTTCTATTTAATGTAAAAATTTTATTCGTAAACTCGATGAGGTGATAGGAGACTTAAAAATCAACCACTAAAATTCGGTCTGCCTGCGGTTTCCACCAAGATATGACATGGCAGACCAGTTCCCTTGCAATGCGCTAATCGAATTCTATATAATGCATAAATTACATCCGTAAACACGATGAAGTGATAATTTATGCAGTCGTCGCTCAGGTCATAGCTACCAGGTCATTTCGCGAATTTTATTTTATAGGATGATCACAAATATTATTATTTTTTATTCCTTTTGTTGTTCGTCTCCTAATTGCCTTTTTTATTAACTCTGCAATAAAGAATATAAAGTCAAACATGTTCTTTATATACATGAAGTTCCAAATGCATTCGTCAGTTATAACTCTAGACATTCGACAAATCGTCTAAAATCGGAATCGTACATTGACGTTTCGCCACATAGTGTATCTTTACAACCTAAAATATCAGGTTTAAAACATTACTCCCACAAGAATAAAGTAAAGTTGATATTTAAACAGCTTTGACTCTTTTGTTGTATTTTTATTCCTTAGCTTATAAATACATTTTATAATAAATATTTTTTCAAAGAGTACTCAATTTTGTTTAAAAAGGTTATAGAAGTCTATTTTATAACATTCTTTGAACGTTTTAACATGTATTTTCACTTTTAAGAGATGTGTTATGTTAAAAATTTTATGATTATGTCTAAAATGAAATATAGATCTTATATTTATTGTTGGAACTAAATAGAGAAAATCAGTCTTTATATTCATGGTTAAAAAGTTGTTTTTTTTTAAGTTGAAAGCCTGTTAAAAATAGATGCGTTTTCACGATTTTTATAATTTTCTCGCAACCAAAATTATCCCCTTTTTCTCGTTTAAGAGATTAATAGATGCTGTTTATAAACTACTCTAATAAGACACAATGTAAGGCGGTATTTTAAAACAATCTGAGCTCTTTCGTTGGAGATTTATTTTTTGGCTTAATAAATATATTTCGCAGTAAACATTATTTTAAGGCGTACTCAATTATGTATGGAAAGTGTACAAGTAAGTAAAGAAGGCTTTTTTGTAATAAAATTCTTTGAAGTGCATAAAATACTTGCATTTATAGAAAGCGTAGGATAAAAATCTAACGTATAATGTCTATAATGTGAAAAAATATAGAGAAGTTCATGCGTTGTGAATTTTGTCATAAGCATTAAAAATTATTTCCTTCAAACACATTAATTTAGTATCTGGTAGTGAGAAAATGTTTAGATTATAAAGTATACTGAATTTTTTAAATAGTAACAAAAAATAGTTTGATTTTTTTTTTATCGCACGATTTTAAATAATTTTGTTTGCTTATGTTAGCTGTGTTCATAACAAAAATAGACATATACTTTGAACAAATATTTAATTTTTTCCTTCAAAACGGAAGCAATCCAATAATATCTACTAAAAACAAACGTTCGAAAATAGTTCAAAAATTTGAAACTATCAAAAAATTCCCGGAATTAGTTTTTAAAACATGCAGTCGCAGACATTTAATCTGCAATGCTTTCAATGTACTCTTTTCTTCCCTTTACACACTTTCCCGAAAGTTCATACTCTTGTTGAATTCATTTCTCGAACCTAATTCCATCAGACTAACGTCCAGACTGAAAATCGCTGAATACACCATGTCTTGTCACCAGTCAAATTATTTCCCCATCTGCATGCCAATCAGTTACTGACCATCGAAAACCATCGGACCATCGGAGTTTTTTAGGGGACAACATTTGAACAATCGTGCTTAAAGAATGCTATGAATACACAGAGTTAAGAGCTTACTTCAGTCATGGAGAAAAAATGCACAAGCGAATGTTAAGTCTTTGGAAAGGTTCTTGCGCGATTTCTCGCTCGAATTTTAATATTTTTTAAATGATGTTTTTGGCATAGGATAGCTGACATCGATCTCTAACGTTGTTAGTTTTTGCGTTTTCGATTTTGGTTCCAGTTTTTTTTTATATATAAGTGTACTTTCACTTTCAGTACCGGTTCCAAAATTGAAAATGTCCACTTATAAAATAAACTGTAACCAAAATCAAAAAAGTAAAAACTAACAACGTTAGAGATCGACCTCTGCTATCCTTTAAAAAAAAAATCATTTTAAAATATTAAAATGCGAGCGAGAAATCGCGCAAGAACCTTCCCATAGACTTAACATTAGCTTGAGCGTTTCTTCGCGTAACTAGCGTAGGCTCTTAAGGGGACGACTATAATTCAGATGAAAGTGAGAAACTTTTAAATAAGATGCATTTTAACCAAGTGTTTTCCAAGTTGGCTCAGCTGGAGTGATAGACAAAAATAAATCAATTTTCCGGTCAAGCAAAACGGACAGCGTTAGAAGCTATGACTCAGTCAAAATATTTGATGCCTAAGAGGAAATTTTATCTAATGTTCTTTACAATAATAAATATATCTTAATGCTGATAATATCATAAATGCGTACAATGTTTTCATTAATGGTGGAAATGGAAGAGTTATTATTAAGTTAGTAGTCTTAAACATTTTTGAAGCCTTTATGCAAACAAATGTGGCAGTACTATATTTGACATCGTTTCCATATGCTTCAGTCAACATCTGAAAAGTCTAACAAGTTGGAAATTGTACGTCAAACGTGACAAACGAGGTGCGTTCGTACTATAGCTAGTTATATAAATATTCAGATCTTGATGATTTTTAATTCTGTGAAATGAATTATATCGTCTGCAGATTAATTTCTGTCATAAAATAAGTATCTCGGTCGCTTGACGATGAAACTACGGAAGCTCCTATAACAAGAAAGCACCGATTTAAAAAAAAAAACAAATTTCTTAATAAATGTTTTTATTATTATTTTCTAAAGTTTTGATTCGATTTTCATAAAATATGAAATGTCTCGACAAAATTCGGCTAAGATAATATATCTTAAATTTCAAACCATTCGGCTGGGTAGTTTTTGAGTTGTTATATGCGGACGGACGGACAGACAGACGGACGGACCAGATGACGACAATAGGTGCTACGTATTTATATAATTACGAACGCACCTAAAAAGGTAATTTTTGTATCAAAACAGAAATTTTGATATTAGACTACATTTTAATACAGGACGTTCTAAAATCCAAAGATGGGTGGGGGGAGAGTCCTTCACAATAAATCCTATACCATTCAGACAGGAAACTTGGAAGTCACGAAAGTCCTATTATTAATCAGTTACCTACAGCCAATCCGATAAAAACGAGTTTTCCAATTCCAACATCTCTAACGCGCTCCGCACTTCGATTCTGGAAAATGTTTTACTCGAATTGCAAAAGTTAAAGAATCGAGTTAGGATAGTCTTGAAACTGCTTTATTGTAAGGAACTTTTTCAGCCTGCTAAAGTTAATATAATCACTTTTCCTTTGACTTTTAATAGTTTGCCCAGAATTACTATTACCAGCTAAAACCAGATGTTACTTAATAACACTGTTGATAACAGTCAGCTTATTGACTTTAGGCCACTAGTATAAACTTTTATATCACTAAATAGGTCGTGAATTTGGAGCTTAATGTGAATTCAGAACTGCAAAAAATTTTTAGTTTTAAATCGGGATTAATTTAATTTTATGACAGTTTTTCTCGATGCTTTATTGATTTAATAAAATATTATGGAACATGAAACTTAAAATAAATTCCGAACTACAAAAAAATTGCAATTCTGAACGGGATTCAATCGTAGCATCTAATCTTATTGCATATTTATCAGTCCGTTTTTGGTTTAATATAATAATAGAAAGAAATCTGAAGTTTAAAATGAAATCCTATCTACAACGAACTCTCAATCCTGAACCAGGTTTCCTTTTTGGCACCTAATTTTCACAGATACTCTTTCGATTCAATATAGTAATAAAGCGGAATCTAAAGCTTAAATTGAATTCCGAACTACAACGAACTTTCAATCTTTAAACAGGATTTTATCTTATCATCTAATTTTTGGGGTATACAGGGTGCTTCACAGGGCATAGAAAAAGAAAACATTGGATAACTTTTCAAAGTAAAAAGATTTTTATATAAAAATTTCAGTATTGGAACAGATGTGGAATCTCGGGTCACGTAGTTTTGGCGTGCCTCTCAGAATCGCTCCAACGATATAGCAAAAGCAACTAAACCATCAATTTAACTACTGCCGGGTTACCTGGTGGAAAGAGTTCACCACCTCTTTGTGTTATACACTTGGAAATTTATATGTATATATTGAGTGTTTTTTTTTTAATTTTATAATTAGTATAAGTAAATGTTTATTTTTGCATTTATATATATAAGTATAATTAGTAGTTACTGTGGTTTTTTATATACATTTTTATGCTACACTGTAACTATCTAGACATCATGGCGGTACAACGGTTGGTATAAATTTAACTTGCAAAATGATTGGCATTTTTATGAACGCTGGCAGACGCAGAAGATGGGTTGGAGCCATTTTTGAAATCTTTCAGACTGTAAATTTATGGGGGCTGTCAGTCACGCTTCGTGTGTGGTACCTTGAGTTTCGACAACTGGGACTCATGGTAGACACCGAGGTGCCTGGTTAAATTAAGGGGGCCAAAAAGTTTGTGGCCACTGGCTGGACAGTTCGCCAATGAACATCGAAGGTGGGTGTGGCGATTGTCGCACTGAGCCATTTAGACTCAAGATTGTAAAAAATTCAAGTAGAGTGGGAGGTGTCCTGCCGATTGGGAAAAGACGCTAGAATTTGGAGAGAGGAGCAGTTGAGGAGAATTTGTCAAAGAGAGCAGTTGAAGAGAAAAGGAAAAAAAGTGCGGTGCTAGAAGAAAATGTGAGTGTGATGTGTAGTCCCAGTGCAATGTGCTAAAGTGTTCCGATGAAGTTAAGCCCAAAAAGAGGCGTTCGACTAGCCTTCACCAGTGTTCGGCTTAGGACCGGTAAATCCCCTAATTCCAGGACTTAAGTTCATCTTTAATGATCCAGGTATGATGTATTGCTATAAAATTACCAACCTAACATTTGTATTTGTACCGCCAGAATATAATTGTTTTTTTTACGGCAGAACTTGTCATTTAGTAACTGAGAAAGTATAATGATTAAATTAAATTGTAAAAAAAGGTTGATTTATATATCTCTACTATGTTATTGAAATGTTTATTTTTTAATGTAAATAAAGTAATTGTCTTTTTTTTGTTTAAAAAATATGTTGTCTTAAATTTAGTGTTTGCTTAATTGATTTTTAAAACCTAAATATTTCTCTTTAATTTTCTTAACTTTGATCTTAGAATGTTTTTTATTTAAAATTATCTTTAGGGTTGTTTTGGTAATCTTTTTTGGAACTCTATACACTCCAGTCCAAAACAAAACGGCCATAAATTAGATACTCTTCTAACACAACGCAACCATTAATTTTCTTTAAATAAATAATTTATTTTTTTAGTATCTAATTAGGCGACGATCACGGAGTCTTCTGCAATCAGAAGCCCGTATAGGTAATTATTGGGTGATGGTAAAGGTGCACCTCACACCTTATTTTCTTTATGTATGGTGATAGACTTTTATTGACAGGTGTAACCGGCCTACCAAAGCTCCTGAAAACCTCCCCAGGCGCTCCCATTCATCCCAAATCCCACCTGAAACTGCAATGATGCTATCAGGCGTTCCTGGGGAAGATACTTTAATCACTTCCCCAGGACTGACCTCCCAGATTCATCCCAGGGAGCAATCTCCCTGGGATGATATTCCTGAGGAAGTACCTAGGAAGAGACAGTACTGGTGCCATCTCATGGGTGATTTTGGTACTAAAATAACTTATTATAACTTTTTATTAAAAAAAAATATATTTGATTTGATGTGGTTCGATTTTTTAATTAATAAAGTTTATATCATTATTTGATTTATTTTATTTCCTAAGCACATCTGGTTATTGTTTAACTTTTAAAACTTTTAATTATTGTTGTAATATTTAATTATCCTTATTAAGATATATTTTTAATTTATAAAATGCAATCAAAATGTAGTTAAATAAATTGAATATAGAAAATTAAATTTAATATTCCACATCATATATTAATAATTAAAATAAATTAATCTTTAAATATAAATTGAAAATTTATTATTTATTTTATTTCTGATCTTTTAAAAATTAACTTATATATTAATTCATTTTATTATTACATTCATTAATTATTTTTTCTGAACTTTCAATAATTACTTATATATTTATATATTTTTACAATTACTTTTTCATCTAACTAATAATTTTACATTGATTTCACTTATATACGTTATTAGTTTCTATAGAAATAATTTAATTTTAAATATAAAATTGATTTACTTTCTCCTAATATATTATTTTTATTTTCAATGATAAGAACTCAGAATAATTTTTTTCGAAACACGAAATTTATCAAAAGTTTAATATATATTTGTATATAACCATATTTTATAAATTAAAGATTAGAAATACCTAGTAAAAATTATTTCTTCTGATCCTTTAAATATAGTCTTATATATTAAATAATAATTATTATTATTATTAAATAATTAATCATTTCATATTAATTTGAATTATATATATAAATAATTTTTGGATCAATATTTAATTTTAAAATATAAATTCGATTTATTAATTTTTTTTTCGCTGCCCATTTTAAATTATCATATATATTTCTTTTATTATTCCTAATTAATGAGTTTTTTTTTTTTTTTTTTTTTTTTTTCCCGTAACTGTAAGAAATCAAAAGGAATCAAAAATTTGTTACAAATAAGTATTTTATCAACAGTTTAACATATATTTACATATTTGTATATATTCAGAATTTGCTAGTTATTTGATTAGAGATAAGCATTTTCAAATTAAACAATCTATTTAAAAAAATCTTATTTCGATTGTAAAAGTTAATTTTCATGTAAGTTTCAAAATTGAATCATATTTAAGTCATATCGAGCATATTTACTTTTATTATTATTCTTCTATTAATTATTTTTTTCTGATCTTTCTAAAAATTACATATATATTTATGTATTTTATTATTACATTTTCAACTAATTAATAATTTTATATTTATCGTCATTATCAAATCAATAATTTACTTTTAAGTCTAAATTATAACACCAACTTAAAGAGATTACATGCTCTATTGAAATGGCACATTTGGTTTTAAAAAATACAAACATACCCCCCCCCCCCCCCTGAATAAGAGTTTTGCTTGAAAGATTTTTATTTAAAAATATACATTCTTACAAAATCGGGTTAAAGATATAAATTCGTGCAGATTATTATCACGGACATGATAAAACACCCCTTCCCTTTTCCCTTTTCCCTTTTATTGTGATGCCGCGTGGGGAATTCGGTTCAAAACGACGACTTTCACAGTATTTTCTGAAAGATCTGCGTTTACCAAAAAAAAAAAAAAAAAAAAGGAAAGAAAAACGTTTTTCTAGCATTACATATTTTCTAAATAAGACCACCTGCCAATGTAATGCATTTCCGAACGAAAAAGAGTTAAAAAATGTGTCAGAAAGCAGCTCTTTTGGGTCTGAGAACAGCCTTAAATAATTGATACGCTTTTTTTCTAGTTATCAATTTAAAATTGTATTGAATATATATCAAAGGGTATGCATCTTTATTTGCAATAAAAGTTACAGAATTCCTGCTATACGAAGCGTAAAAATATGCATGTTTTCTATTTACTCACTTTCATAAGAGGAGAAAGAAATACATGAATACCTTATAAACGATTCAGGTACAACGGCCGTGTAGCGTAATCACCAGAGCGTGTTTCTCGTATGCGTAAGTACCCAGGTTCAAACCCAGTCGGCGGTAAGAAAGTTTATATTCCCTAAAATCTGTACCATAACTTCCATGTGATTCCGTGTGCGTGATTAATAAAAGTAATGTCTGTTATATTGGTTAGGTAAATTTTTAAAATATAATGTCCGTATTTATAAAAAAAAAAAAAAATACTTTTTACATTAAGTCGAATAATAATAACTTCGGATGTTTTTTATGCACATTAAGTGACCCTGAAGTCTCCCAAATTCATCCGGTATTACTTCCTGAAATCTTCCCTAGAACAACCTGAGGAGAAACCTGAAGGAGGTCCTGGGGAGCTCCCCGGGATGCTATGAGGCGGACATTTTCGGTTCCTGAGGACCTCCTGGTGACAAATTTTTGCATCCTCAGGGATGCCTGGAGGATGAATGTCAATCTTCCTGGGGATGTCCTAGGGAAGCACGTGTGCTATATGGGTAGTAGGATCTGTCTGTAAATCACCAGCATTACCATAACAGAAATCATAGTCTCTAAAATTTGGCGACTTTTTTCCTTTTTTTAACCGATTAAAAAATAAAAAATCCGTGACCAGGGATTCCACATCATAGCCTCGGTATTTATACAGGGTGATTCATAAAAGATGGGCAGAACTTTAAGGGGTTATAGTACACTTAAAGACAAATAATATTAAATAGGAGACTAAGGGTCCCAGACGTATTCCCAAGGAGATAGGGGGCATTAAAGTTTAGGGTCCGAAATTTCAAATGATTATAAAACATGGAAAAATTGGTCGATTCGTTTGCGGTTTTTGCAAAAAATTTTCTTTATGCCAGTATTTTCTTGAAATAAAATTTTAAAGTTCAATTTCAAAAAATGCCGATAGGGGGCGCTTTAGACTTTGGAGTAACAAACAACTATTTTTTAACGTTATTTTTTGTATTTCTTTAAATGATTTCGAAAGCTTAGACTTAAACTTAAATTTTGATCTAAAAATCTGAGTCCTAACGAGTAGTTAAGTAGCGTAAACTGAAATTTGAAATTTGAAACCCTTCTCCCCCCAGAACAAAAATCAGTTATTCCCGATCTTTGTGTCGTAGATTAGGCTCTAACTACTGCCGCGTTTTGCTAAAATTATTCTTTATGTCAGTATTTTCTTGAAAATAAATTTTAAAGAAAATTTTCAAAAAATTCCGATAGAGGGCGCTTTAGACTTTGGAG
Organism: Maratus michaelseni; assembly: GCA_963931845.1. Classification (NCBI taxonomy): domain Eukaryota; kingdom Metazoa; phylum Arthropoda; class Arachnida; order Araneae; family Salticidae; genus Maratus; species Maratus michaelseni. Next base: position 205,824,381 of record OZ007595.1, read on the forward strand.
TAACGAACAACTATTTTATACCGTTATTTTTTGTGTCTCATTAAATGCTTTCTAAAGCTTAGACTTAAATTTTCAGCCCAAAATCTGAATCGTTAGACGTGGTTAAGTTTCTGGGGAGAGGGGTTTGAAATTTCTACTCCTGAGCACAGTTCAGTTTACCATGTCCACACATTGTGTGCTGTGATACGAGGTAAAAAGACACAAATTAGGATTATGTTACCAAAGCATATTTATTAACATGTAATCACAATAAATGTTCAAAATTGTGACCACCAGAGGTTATGCACGCAGAACAACGGCGACGAATGGAACGGCGAACATTCGCGAAAACATCAGGCTTTTCGAGCACTTCCCCTACAGCGGCGGAAAGTCTGGCGACCAGTTCCTCGGGGGATTCAATGGGTGTCTCATACATAAGAGCCTTCAATCGTCCCCAAAAAAAGAAATCGAGGGGTGAAAGATCTGGCGAGCGAGCAGGCCAAGCAACAGGACCACCTCGACCAATCCATCTGTTCGGAAATGTGATGTCCAGATAGTTGCGGACGTCTCGTACGTAATGGGCTGGCGCTCCATCGTGCTGGAACCACATGACCCGCCGGATGCGTGGAGGAACAACGTTTAACAGGTCTGGCAGCACATGTTGCAGAAATGTGAGGTATGTTTTACCGTTGAGGCGTTCAGGAAGAAGGTACGGTCCGATTAGGTGGTCTCCGAGGATTCCTGCCCAAACATTGATGGAAAAGCGTCTCTGATGAGCATGTGGATACGTAGCATGTGGATTGACATCCGCCCATACATGTGCATTGTGTGTGTTAAATGTACCTTCACGTGTGAAGGTACATTCATCGGTGAAAAGCACAGTTCGTCCAAAATGTGGATTTAGCGCGTTCTGCTGCAGAAACCAGCGGGCGAATTCAATACGATTTGGATAATCCCCTGGAGACAGTTTCTGGACTCGTTGCACATGAAACGGGAGCAAATGTTCATCCTTCAGTACCCTCCAAGTCGTGGACTGTGAGGTATCCACCTGGCTAGCCACTGTTCGTGTACTTGTACTTGGCTGCGCCGCTACTACATCCAGAATGGCTTCTGCAACAACTACTGATTCGTCCTTTTTTGCACGACCTGCATTCGACCGGGAAGCGAGAAATGATCCCGTCTCACACAACTGTCTGTGCAAGCGCTCGAAAGTTTTGCGGTTAGGCAACCGCCTGTTAGGAAATCGCTCTCCGTACATTCGTTGTGCCTCTGCACCATTTCCATCTGCCGCTCCGTAAATTAAATGCATCTCAGCCTTTTCCTTATTCGTGAAGGGCACCATCTTCCGATTCATTACTACAGCGACTTACACTTGACTCACCGTTCAGTGGTTTTTATGCCTGAATCGTGTCGAAATTTTGCATACGTGTTCTTCTTCTTCCCCATTTGACATTTGCATACTTTCTGTTTCCTTCTTCACCCGGTGACTAGCGTCAGGAATGGAGCTTTAACGTTTGCATGAGCGACGTTTCCAACTGTGCCAGTGCCTTTATGAGTGAATTCCGACTATGCAGTCCTTGACGAAAGTTGTATTTTTGCCTCGTATCACAGCACAGAATCGTTGGGCATGGTTAAGTAGTGCAAACTGAACTATGTTCAGAAGTTGAAATTTGAACCCCCTCCCCTCGCTACTGAACCACGCTCAGCGATTCAGATTTTGAGCTGAAAATTTAAGTTTAAGTCTAAGCTTTAGAAAGCATTTAATGAGACACAAAAATAACGGTATAAAATAGTTGTTCGTTACTCCAAAGTCTAAAGCGCCCTCTATCGGAATTTTTTGAAAATTTTCTTTAAAATTTATTTTCAAGAAAATACTGACATAAAGAATAATTTTAGCAAAACGCGGCAGTAGTTAGAGCCTAATCTACGACACAAAGATCGGGAATAACTGATTTTTGTTCTGGGGGGAGAAGGGTTTCAAATTTCAAATTTCAGTTTACGCTACTTAACTACTCGTTAGGACTCAGATTTTTAGATCAAAATTTAAGTTTAAGTCTAAGCTTTCGAAATCATTTAAAGAAATACAAAAAATAACGTTAAAAAATAGTTGTTTGTTACTCCAAAGTCTAAAGCGCCCCCTATCGGCATTTTTTGAAATTGAACTTTAAAATTTTATTTCAAGAAAATACTGGCATAAAGAAAATTTTTTGCAAAAACCGCAAACGAATAGACCAATTTTTCCATGTTTTATAATCATTTGAAATTTCGGACCCTAAACTTTAATGCCCCCTATCTCCTTGGGAATACGTCTGGGACCCTTAGTCTCCTATTTAATATTATTTGTCTTTAAGTGTACTATAACCCCTTAAAGTTCTGCCCATCTTTTATGAATCACCCTGTATATGAGAATAGAGGACACCCTGAACTTTTTCCTGACTTGTGAACAATTCCAGTTTCCTGGAAACTGACACTGCTACATCACAGACACTTTAAGGAAACCTGCAACAAAAACACTTGGTTATTTTTACAACATTTTGGCACCAATTTCATATGTATGTCTTATAACAGTGGATATGAATAAATTTTATAATAAGAGAAGACTTTTCAGGCACCCTGCATTATAAAAAATAATTGACATTTTTGAGAGGTGGGAAATCAGTGATTAATCTTCAAATCTCCTTTATACTTTCACCATAGTTTTAGATTAATGATCTTTAGGTTTCAGATCTATATTCAGACCTAAAGAAAATAAAGTAATCTTTGTCCGTTAATGAACTGCTTATTAAAAGTTTTTGAAACCTTGTTTAAATGAAGAGTTTTATAATCTTTCTGAAACCCCAAAATATCTTCTTTCTCACGCCTAAAAGATTAATAGATGCTCTTTGTATAAATTATTTGAACTAAGAACTAAAATAAAGGAGAATTTTAAAACATTCTCAATTCAACTTTCATTCTTTAGTATATAAATAATTTTTTCAGAGTAAGCAACATTTCAAAGCGTACTTAATTATGTATAAATTTTTAGAATAAATTTTTATAAAATTGTTTTAAAGTTATTAACATAGTTATGTCATGTCCACAATTTAAGGTCGGGATTTTTTTACCTCATATCATTTGATTTCAGAAATGGGCGAAAAATATTATTACCGAATCCTAAAGTACAACACAAAACGATTTTATAATAACACAAACTAAGTTTTATATACGTAAATTTGCAATTCAAAACGTTATTATTCAAATAACGATTATAATAAAATGATAATTAATAATTAAGTTTTATCAAATTTATCAAAAAGTTATTAAGGAATCGTAAGAACAAAGTTGGACAGATAAATATACATAATTCATTAATGGCAAGTTAGGCATGAATTATGAACTAACCTAGAAACAATCTTTTGTAATATATTTCTTTTAAATCCTAAAAAGTGTAAATTAACATAATACAAATTAAAATAACTTTTATTAGGTTGTTTAACATGTTTCGATTCACTCCGAGTCATTTTCAAAAGCAAATGAGAATATTCCATAATTGCACGGGCTTTGAAGTTATTATTTTCATGTACTTTTTTTAAAAAATTAATCACGTTATCTTTTATTTTTACTTGGTTGTTTATTTTCATATCTGTGACTATGGAGTAACTCGAGAAACAGTTTCGGTAAATTACAAGATGCCGCATCGTTACATATTGTATTTTTGCGTGGTAGTATCTCTATGGTTTCTCTTATTATGGATGGATAGTATAGACTGGAGGGAAATATTATTTTACTGTCATTGAAATTTATTTGGATGGTTTCTTCTTGATATAATCTTGCCAGGGCTGTAGTTTTTCTATTATACTTAATATCAGCTATATGCTCCTTTTTTCTGTAATTAAATATCTTGCTGGTCATGCCTATATAGTAATTCTTGGATCCGTCTTCTTTAATAAAAGGTACTTCATATACTCCTGAATAATTCTCAAAATTAATTGGGTCAATTTTACTGCAAATGATATCCTTTAATTTCTGAGGGGGTTTGGCTACTAAGCAGATATTGAAACGTTTAAGGCTGCGTTTTAATTTTTCAAAAAATCTTGGATAATATTGAGGGTATAAAGTTTGTATTTTTGCGAATCAACTTTTTTTCTGGTTTCTTATTATTAGCGTTATTCATGATTAATTTATTAATATGGTGTACTTTTAAAACCATTATTATAAGCAATTTTACGAATGTTATCTAATTCATTATTCAATTTCTTTTCAGTACATACTATAAAGGCCCGTCTTATGAAAAATCTGTAGGCTGAAATTTTGTATGTAAATGGAGAACATGCTTTTTCGGAAAACAGTTCTGTCGATAGATTTATTTGTTCTGGTTAACATTACTACATTAACAACATAACTGGTAATGTTAACCAGAACAAATAAATCTATCGACAGAGCTGTTTTCCGAAACAGTATGGCTAACCAATCTACCATACCAAATAACGCATGTTCTCCATTTACATACAAAATTTCAGCCTACAGATTTTTCATAAAACGGGCCTTTATAGTATGTATTGAAAATAAACTGAATAATGAATTAGGTAATATTCGTAAAATTGCTTATAATAATGGTTTTAATAATATAATTACATTAATAATAGATATCGCCAATAATAAGAAACCAGAAATGAAAGTTGATTTTCAAAAATACTTTATTCTCTTCAGTATTATCCAAGCTTTTTTGAAAAATAAAAACACAGCCTTAAACGTTTCAATATCTGCTTAATAGCCAAACCCCCTCAGAAATTAAAGAATATCATTTGCAGTAAAATTGACCCAATTAATTTTGAGAATTATTCAGGAGTATGTGAAATACCTTTTATTAAAGAAGACGGATCCAAGAATTACTATATAGGCATTACCAGCAGGAAATTTAATTAAAGAAAAAGGAGCATATAGCTGATATTAAGTATAATAGAAAAACTACAGCCCTGGCAAGATTATATCAAGAAGAAACCATCTAAATAAATTTCAATGAAAGTAAAATAACATTTCCCTCCAGTCTATACTATCCATCAATAATAAGAGAAACCATAGAAATACTAACACGCAAAAATACAATATGTAACGATGCGGCATCTTTTAATTTACCGAAACTGTGGCTCGAGTTACTCCATGGTCACAGATATGAAAATAAACACCCAAGTAAAAATAAAAGATAACAACGTGCGTAATTTTTAAAAAAAGTACATGAAAATAATAACTTCAAAGCCCGTGCAATTATGGAATAATCTCATTTGTTTTTGAAAATGACTCGGAGTGAGTCGAAACATCTCAAACAGCCTAATAAAAGTTATTTTAATTTGTAATATGTTGTTAATTTACACCTTTTAGCATTTAAAATAAATATATTACTACAAGGTGTTATAATTTATTATAATATTTTGTAATGTAAAAATGTTAGCGAAGTATCTAGAGCAGAATAAAAGCTATACTTTCTACCGCGCAGAAGTCGAAATTTCCATAAACGAAAATTCCTCCAATATAGAATCACGAACATATAAGTATTGGCAGAAGATAAAGCACTCATATCATCATATATTAACACTCATAATATCTATTACTTTACGAGATTCATGTGTTATATATATCATAACACTTCATCTCAAAAATTAAAAGCATAAAACATGAGCATATATATATAACCATTAATGAAACATTACCGAAACACCAACAAAAACTATGAAATTCTGAATAAGAATGTAATAATTAATTGTCAACAATAGTGTTCCCCCAACACACTGAATAGAGATTCCATATACAGTGGACTCTCTCTATCTGAACACTCTCTAATGTGAACACCCCGGTATTATGAACACTTTCTGACGGTCCCGGCAAAACTCCATAGACTTAACAAAAGATGAACTCTCTCTAATCTGAACACCCTCTAATCTGAACACCCCACTATTATGAACGCTACTTTTGATCCCGGTTCTAACCCGCCTCTCTGTAAACTGAACATGTGTTTGCAGTAGGAATGCAGGGAATTCCCGCATCATGGAAATTCCGAAAAATTGTTGCAGAAGAATAAAAGTGTTCAATGAACTCGATTTAAGAATAAACAGACAAAATCATTTCTAGATTTTAAGATCTGCCCGATGCTGAAATTTGTTTGAATAATTCAGATAAAATCTTGAGTTAACAAAACATTTATTTAAAAAAAAAAAAAAAATGAAAGAATATTTTTGTTTTTACCGTATGTGTTCTAAACTAACTAGAATATTCTTATATTTTGATAAACAAAAAAGTGCAGATATGAAATTGTTGCCATTTCAGAAAAATAATCAAATGATAATAAAATGATAATCAAATTAAATGAAATGATCAAAACAATCAATTTTTATGCAAAGAGATACAAGTAAAAATAATGTAAAAAACATGTCACGTGATTCTCCCTCTCCCGATCTCAGATAAAAATAGAAAGATTTAGCAACAGAAATGCCCACCCCCTGCAATGACAGATAAGAGACAACAGGTGTTAGAGGGAGTGGTCAAAAAAGGATTATGGTTTCTTTTCTGCACATCTGGTTGGCGGCATTATCGCTTCTGTTTCTTTCTTCCTTTTTGCTTGGCAAAGGTAAAATATTTTCGCCATTTCACTATCGCTAATGGGAAAGAAGCACAATACTTACACAGATATGTCAGAGATAAGTAGGAAAACGGAAAAACAGAAAGAACTAAAGCTTCAGGAAAAATACAAAGTTGTTCAAAAATTAAATTTAAAAGTAAGTCAAAGGAAAATTGCATCTGAATTTGGAATTTCAGTAGGTCAAGTCAATGCCATCAGCAAGAAAGAGAAAGAAATTATCGCCGCTTTTGAAGCAAATAAACCTTCCTCAAAGTGTAGAATTTTCGAAAAGAAAACGGGAAACGAGAACATAAACAATTACGTCCGGAAATTTTTTTGCCAAATGAGAATGAAGAATCTTCCTGTCAACTGGACTCCTGCTAAAGCAGACTGCTCTGGATTTTGCAGAGAAGGAGAAAATCACGGAATTGAAGGCATCAGAAGGATGGCTGACTCCCGTCAAAAATCGGCGTAACATCGAATTCGAAATAATCAATGGTGAAGCTGCAGACATAGATATCGATACTGTGGAGGAATGGAAAAGAAAGCTTTCGGATTAACGGATGATTTCGATGCCAACGAAACCGGCCTGTTTTTCAGAGCTCTTCCAAATAAAACCCTAGCAGAAAAAAGCAAGAAATGCGCAGGCGAAAAAATGCCGAAAGAAAAACTTACCGTCATGCTCTGTGTCAGTTTTACGGGTGAGAAGCTCAAACCACTTGTGATCAGTAAAAGTGTAAAACAACGATGCTTCAAAAATGTGAAGATAGCATCAAATCAAAAAGCCTGGATGGCATTCACAATTTTCTCACAATGGGTTGAGGTTATTAACGATATGATGAAGAGAGAAGGAAGATTTGTGGATAATGGCAGATCACATACAAATGTGCAGCTGAGCAAAGTAAGCCTGAAGTTCCTGCCCCCAAACTGCACTTCTATAATCCAACCACTGGATTAAGGAGTAATCAAGACCTTTAAAGCTCACTACCGAATTAATTGTTTGAAGATGCTGATGGAGGAGGCAAATTTGGCAACCAAACTAACAAAGAAGGTCAATTCATGGATGCTGTCAATTGGATATCAATGGCTTGGAATGAAGTAACCCCCTGCACCATGCAAAAATGCTTCTACAAAGTTGGATTCCCGTGTGAGAATGAACAACCAAGTACAGGGGACCAAGAAACAACATCTGTGAGTTACTTGGGTTCATTTTTTAGGAGCTTCATACTGAAATTGAACCTGGCTTATCTTGAAGCTGATGGAAGCCTTCCTGTTTGCGACAACATCGTTGAAGAGAGAGGGTAGTGAAGATGAAGCAGAACCAGAAGAGACTGATGAAACAACACGTACGATTACCTTCAAGCAATATGGCCAAGGGATTCAAGACCTGTTGAACTATGTGGCTGAACATCACCCGAAAGCCTTTCCACTTCTTAAACAATTAGATAACATGTACACTGCACGAGCATATACAATGCAAAAACGGACTAAAATTACTCACTTTAAGTAATGTACCTATTATGTTTTCAAGTAATATATTGTATGTTTTGTAAAAAGGTTTTAATATAACTTTTTTAATTAACTTTTTCAATAGTTTCTAAATTCAGCACCTCCATTTTGGTAACTTGCATGGTTAACCAGGCTAAGTATTCTATACAGTATATAAACTCAATATACAGTAGTAGTAGTAATGCATTTCCTAATCTCCCTCTATAATGAACACCCCCATAATCTGAACATTTTTGGTCGGTCCCATGAGTGTTCAGAATAGAGAGAGTCCACTGTACATAGTAAAAAAAAAAAAATAGAAGAAATTAAATTAAAAAATTGAAAAATTGAAATTTGAGGAAATTAGACAGAATCTTCAGGTCCGAAATGCCTAAATTACCACAAATAAAATGTGTGGCTTCATCATCATATTAGCCATAACATAGCTAAAGAATATGATTTTGTGACTACCACACCAAAATCGAGAAAAAAGCTGTGAAAAAATCATAAAGTTCAAAAAATAAAAACAATATTAAAAAAGAAAGAAACCTTACCCATAAAAAAGAGAAATAAACTGTGAAATATAATCATAAAGTTCAAAATACAACAAGATTAAGAAGGATATAGGGAAAAGATAACAACAGTTACCAGATAGAATACATGATCCATACAGAAGTCAACACATAACTCACGCAATGAATTGGAGAAAATTAGTATATGGTGCCAAAATAAGTTTTAAAAGATGATTGACCAATGATTATTATTGCACAGCAAATACATATTATTCAAAGTTTGCCAACAATGGTATGATAACCAAGAAATAAACTTTTCTAAGGTGACAATATTAGAAAAATATGTTAACAAATACTACGGGTTTGCAGACTCAGGATTTGGCCGGAGTGGCTCAGTGGTTGGAGCGACAGCCCGGAACGCTGTGGACCCAGGTTCGATTCCTGGCTCTGGCTAATTTTTCACTCCATGTTGGATTATTGTATTTATTGTATGTATGTCTGTATTATAATATTTGTATATCTTTAATTGCTGAAGGCAGGCGTTGTTTATGTGTGTTTTAATTTATATTCGTAGATCGGTGGATTAGTAAAAATCTATTACCGTTGTCCTGTCATCAAGGCTATCTGTTAGATGGCTGGTGACTTTCTCTCCAACATGGTTTATTAGTGAGAAATTGCAGACTCAGGAATTGGCCGGAGTGGCTCAGTGGTTGGAGCGACAGCCCGGAATGCTGTGGACCCAGGTTCGATTCCTGGCTCTGGCTAATTTTTCACTCCATGTTGGATTATTGTATTTATTGTATGTATGTCTGTATTATAATATTTGTATATCTTTACTACGGGTTTTCTTTTCGCGAAGTACGTAGTAAAAATTCTTATGAAGGAAAACTGCTGAAACTTACAACCGCGAACATCTTACTATTGACAAAAGATGAAGCCATTTGATTCAAAAATTAAAAGCACATAATAAAAACAGAACCGAAACTCATGCAATTGAAAATTATTTTAATATATTAAAAATTCTTATGCTTGTTAGCGGAAACGTTATGTATGCACATTTTGTATGGCATTTTATCGATTCTTATTGTAAATAAGCAACACATACCTTAAATATCATTTAATATTTTTGTTAATTCCTGTAATTATGAAAATGTTAAGTACGTTACAGTACGTAACGTACAGTAAGTACGTTACAGTACGTAAAATTAAAAACAGTGAAAATTCATTTTCGAATCAAAATTATATGGATAAAATAAGCAGGTTTATGTTATAAGTTTCAAGCATTTTTATTATTATTTGTGTATGTAGCAATAACAAATATTTCAAATATTGTATTTATTGTATATGTGTACACATGTATGCATATGTGTACACATATGTGTATTTATCTTTCTTTCTCCAAGATATTGTCCAGCCCACAAATTTAACTTTCCTCTAACAGAACTAAAAAAACTTTTATATCTTGTTGGACATGTCCAAAAAAATAAAAAGTTTCTTTAAAAAAAACACTATGAGAAAGGAAATTAGTGTAAACAAGGAAGTATAGAAAAATTCTAAGAAACAGTAACTTTTAGTTACATTACCTTTATTCTCAAAAACAAGCAGAATGTTGCTGACAATAATTTTACCCCAAGGAATATTCCATACATAAAAACAAAAGAAAAAAATGAGAAAATAAACTATAACATGTTTGTATAAAAGTAAAAAACATGATTTTATTAAATAACTTATTTCCCAAGTTTCACACATTAAAAGATTTTGTCACAGATTTTTAATTTACTCTTCAAACTTTAAAGGGGAGTTGGAGTTCCGTAGGCTTTTAAAAATGTTTTTTTTTCTTTTCTGAAAATCTTAGCTTTAATAAATGATCGCTTGAAGCCGTTTTTAAACATTTATAAATAATATACTCATTCAAGATACTGGCAAGATCTTGAGTGAGTTATACTGTCCCAATTAGCTTCGAATTGGGTCAGTATTTAGGACGTTATGCTGCGGACAAGGTTTGCATTATATATAGTTAGATACGAGGGTGGATCAAATATAAAGGAGACATTTTTAATAGCTTATATTTTTAAATATTATTTATCAAATTTATACCGTTATAATTTTTCTATATAACGTTCTTTAACATCAACATCGTACTTTTTCAACATATTGGGGGATTTCTATTCTTGTACAATAAAAATAATTAGAACGCGTATGAATTATACCGCACGAAAATCCATTGATTTCTTTATCTGATGAAAATCTTGATCTTCCTAACGCTTCTTTAAGAGGATCCAAATAAATGTTAGTCAAATGATGATAATTTCGGATTATAAGGAAAATGATCGAGTGATTTATAGTGAAAATTCTGCCTTTTGGTAATCCATCTCTAGTACTTATTAGATAAAATAAATTTGAATTAATACATCTAGAAAATAAGGCAACTTGCATATGGTGTAATGCTTCAGAATTATGCATTTGACGGAATGCCGCACAGTGGAGTATTTGAGGCAAAATTCTGGCCAAAATTATTTTTCATGTGTTTTAAAGTTAAAAGCATTGTTGTTGACTTACTATAACTAAATACACTTAATTAATGTTATACATACAAATATATGTATTTATTTAAAAAATAAATATATAATACAACGTTTACTTAATTGTTTACTTTTTATAAGAGGGAATTAATTGTTGATAGGTTTGTTTTATTTACAAGTAATGTTTAATTAAATGTGGCTAATTTTACTACATATAAATGTTTAATTGTTTATATAAACAGATGTATATAATATATATATATATATATATATATATATTACTTGCATTTATTAATTTAGCAAAGTAAGTCTCTATAGTATAGACATGCTGGTTTTGAGCGTTTTTAATAGATTTGCAGTCTTTCCAAAATACATTGATATCTAAAACTGTCAACAATATGGGGAATTTTGTTTTTTTAATTGCCTTCAAAACTATAACCAATACGATCATAATTCCAAAATGGTCCTAAAAACCCCGACACAACTTTAAAAAGCTTTGAATAGATTAGATAGTACGTTTCAATAAATATATTTCAATAAATTAGATCTAAAGTGGCTTAAAAATAACACCTTTTCAATTTTAATTAATTTTTATTATATAAAAAGTACATTTATTTAAATCCACATGTATAATAACAAAGTTAAAACATGAGAAAAAAGCACGTCTTGTCACAAAGCAACCTTCATTTCAGCCAGAGCCGCGGGATATGACTCATACTCCTAAAATAGACATAGATCGACACACCATTTAGTCAGCTATTATGAAATATGTTTTTTACAATTGTTGAACAAATTTTAATTTCTGCCTTTCTGGCCCGGATTTTGCATCAAATTTTCCACTGTATGCCGCCACTAAACTTACCGTCATCTGATGTGAAGGTGTTCATTCCTTACCGGTTCCTTGTACACGGTGGTTATTAAAGTTGCACTATCCAGGCCAACTTGGAGCCTTTTCTGGTAGACGGATTTCGTTGAAACTTTGCATATACATTATATAGAGCATGGGAAAGAGAAATTGCCAATAAAAATAACAGCTCAAATTTCGCCTACCAGGTGAAAAACTGGCGCATAATGAACCGGAAAATGAAACTGGAAACACAGAACTTTATTTAATCTCAGAATTTGTTCAATGTGTATTCCATTTGTGTCAATGACATGTTCAAAGAATGTTAAAACATGTTCAATAGAAAGCAAGTATAACATGCCATGTTGCTTCAATTCCTCAAGAATCACTTTGTGCTTCTGTTGAACATGTTTTAACACAATTTGAACATGTCATTTCCACAAATGAAATTCACATTGAACAAATGCTGTGATTAAATAAAGTTTTATGTTTCCAATTTGAGTTTACGGTTCTTTATGCGCCATCTTTGCATTTGGTGCGTGAAATTTTAACTATATTTATTGGAATTTCTCTTTTATAAGGTCCATATAAAGTATTTACAAAGTTTTAACGAAATCTGTCAACCAGAACGGGTTCTAGATTGTTCTGAGTAGTATAAGTTATAACCACCCTGTGTTATATTACTTCGGTTTTCAACCGTTCCACCCTACTGCTAATCCAATCCTTATCCATTCTTTAAACACATCGCTTAGAAAGTGTTTCAACGAATTTCCCAGTATACACATATTTAATTCCTTCCATACTTAAAATTACGAAAAATGAATGTGTGCCACAATTACAACTTTCTTCTAGGCGTACGTAGAACCACGGTATCTAATCGTGTATATACCTCCCACAATAACTTGGCTGATGATGTTAAAAGTATTAGTAATGCTAAAAAAAGAAAAGTAGCAAACAAACACAAGTTATGCAGGGAATGTATTATTTAAGCAAACACAATATAATGATATTTCTTAGTAATAATTTCTACCTTAATTAGTGTTAGGTAAGTTATTGTCGTGGGATTATAATCTCATCATGCTACATGAATGTTTTCCTTACTTTTTCAGTCATCCTTATTAATTATAATAACTTTAAAACTAAGCATTATACTATACATAAGTATATAGCTTTGATACAAAATTAAATTATGAACTCGACTTTTCAAACCACTCACTTAAAAAGGCCTTAAAAAAGCATTAAGATTTCCAAAAACATCATACAGACATGATATAAAGTCAAAGAAAAGAAATTTAAAAAGTATAACATAGCCTTTCTTCCTTGGTGAAATATTTCATATCATTTATATTCAATACTCCGGCGAGGAAATGTCAAGAAAATACAACGAAATGACAAATTCACAACCATAAACATGCGAATAAATCTTAATATCATGTTTCCTGATATGCATTTAAATAAATAGCGGTTAATATAAAAAGCTATGTTACTCTTTTCAGAATATTAGCTTTTTTTCTAAAAATATAACCAGAAGTTTCTTGGTAGGAAACTATAGAAATGTGGAGCACATTATTTGTTTTATAATTAAAAATTTAGTTGTTCTTAAAATGCAAGAAAAACTTTTAGAACGAAACTACAAATTTGTAGAGAATGATATAATACACTTCTGTATTATACATGGTTGTAACATTATGGTATAACATTATGTTCCTGATTATTCGAATATTATGGGACCAGGAGAATGTCAGAAAACCGAAATCCTAAGATAATCGGAAGGCCAGTATCAAATAAATATATTGAAAATTATTGTGAATAAAAGTGGTTGATTGGAGGTGTCAACTTTTGCACTCGAGGGCTAAACAGACCGGGTTCCGACCCATTAGAAACATCCCAGCCGGACTCGGATTCGAACCCTCTATCTTCTTGCCCAGTATTCAGCTCCTTAATCACTAGACAAGCAGGTGGGTGTGAACTAAGAAACTAACTACTACCATAAAGCAAAATAAATAACTATTATGATAAAATAATTTTAGAAATAAAAATAAGGCAAATTTAGAGAGAAAATTCTGTAATTACGTTCCATTTATTTTTTGCTAATAAATAAAAATAAAAATATTTAATGTAAAAATATATTGACACGTATTTTCTTTATCTTTAATTGTTATTTGCTTATAGTATGACATCGGGATCTACGTAATAAAAGAACTTTCATGCTTCTTAATATTTTTCTAACCTTTTTTGGGTATTATGAATCAGAATAAGATGTAGTCTTTGTTGGTGGAAATTCTTCTGGATTTTTGGAAATTTTAATTTATTTTAAATGATCGTTGTGAGAAGATTCTTTATTTTATTTAACAAAATGTATAGTTCGTGTCAATAAAACATAAATCCCTACTAATTCTGCCGCATATCATCGTATAAAAATGGGACTGATACTAATCGATTAATAATAACATCTACTATTTAATGTTTTTCTTAAATTTTGCTACATAAATAAATTGTAACAAACTTTGAAATGTTCAGAAGTAACTTCGCATACATATGTTTCATATTATATATGCCATCTATCGGTAATTTTTTGAACAACGGCTTTTTGTTATTAAAAAAAATCCTATGTGTCTCTAATCTCATTCGTACAAATCGCAATTTTTTTACCATCATTTTTTTCCTTTTTAATGATATTTTTTAAGGTTTTAACGAACTTATGGCACACCCGGTATTTCTTAACTAGCTGTTAAACCCGTTCTACGCCCGGGAGTTCATGAATTTAATTCTAAAACCAAAATATAAAATAAAAATCAGTACAACAAAATGTATCTATGTAATATGTAGAAAAATATTTTTCTACTACTGTGTAATTTGTTAATGAAATTTAATTTATCATGTTGCTATGGCAGCAGACGATAAAACGATATCTTTGGAATAAGGGAATAAATGGAATAAAAAGTTTTGTTGATGTTTGTGATAAAATGTTTTTCTTTATTTAAGAAAAGGGTAATAATTAAATAATCTTTAATTATTTGCATTCGAGGTAAAAGAATTATCGTAATAGCCGCTACAGCTTCTTAGTATTGTAGCGTGGCGTACGTAATATGTATATCTCACATTGCAGTAAACATTTAGAACTGTTTAGAACTCGCGCAATTACAGGTTAAACATAAAAAAGCAAAAATTCGACAAAAACATAAAATAAAAAATTCTATTTAAAATTTTCGAATTTTTTGTCCCAATCGTTCATGGGCCCCTACCATCATCAACTCGTGTGTCAAATTTCGTAGGCATGCGCCCTGTGGTTTCCGAGCTTTTGAGGTTACATACAGTGTCTCACATAAGTGATGGGACACTTGTGCTTTACAAAAGGAAACTAATCAAATAAATTAAAAAAACATGTACACATTTTTTTGTGGGTGTGTTTCATACTTAAATTTAGTAAAGATTATTGCATAACATACATTTTGTCAAAATATTAAAATATTAATTTAATAAAAATACAAATGTTTAGAACGGAGCAAAAAATAGCTCACATAAGTGATGGGACACCATTATATATATGCAACAAAAATCGTCTGAAATAAGCAATAAAAATATTTTTTGGGGTTTTATTTTTACTTAAAAGCAATTGGCAATAACTTATAAAATCGTCTGCAGTATTTCTCTCCAGTTTGTTTTGGAATTTTTGTGTTTTTTAGCTCTGTGTAGCCATGAATGCTAAACGAAAAGAAACTTCGCCTGAAATTCGAAAATTAGTTATTAATTTGCATATTGAACGTGGAAAATCTATTAGAAAAACTGCTGAAACAGTTAACTTGAGTCGTTCAACAGTTTTCAATATCATTAAACGATATAAAAAGAATCATATGATTCAGGATAAAAGAAGACCTGGCCGACCATCAAAGCTATCCAATGGAATAAAGCGAATTATCGTTCGAAATATTAAAAAAAATTCAAGAATTAGTGCTTCAAAAGTTGCTGCTGATTTACAAGCATTATATGGAATAATTGTTAATCCTGAGACTATTAGAAGGGTAATTCGATCTGCTGGATATCACGGTAGAGTATCCAGGAAAAAATTCTTCGTAAGTGAAAAGAATAGAAAACTCAGACTAGCTTTCGCAAAATCCAACATAAATAAGAATTCTGATTACTGGAATAAAGTTATATTTGCTGATGAGAGTAAATTTAATATATTTGGTTTTGACGGTAGAATCTTGGTGTGGAGAAAACCCAGGGAAGAATTTCGCAAACAGAACTTGGTACCAACAGTAAAACATGGTGGAGGAGGAGTTATGGTATGGGGGTGTATGTCGTCCGCTGGAGTTGGTAATCTTGTTTTTATTGACAGTATAATGGATCAGTACAAGTATATTGATATTTTAAAGCAAAATTTGAAATCTTCAGCACGAAAATTGAACCTTCATAACGATTTTAAATTCTACCAGGACAATGACCCCAAGCACACTGCTCTGAACGTTAGACTCTGGCTGCTATATAACTGTCCTGAAATAATAAAAACACCACCACAATCTCCAGACTTAAATCCCATAGAGAATATTTGGCAAGAATTGGAATCAAGAATTCGCAAACACACCATTTCTTCAAAACAACAACTAAAATCGGTGCTTCAAGAAGAATGGGGTAAAATCACTCCAGAAATCACAAAAAAATTAGTCGAATCCATCCCAAAAAGATTAAATCATGTTTTAAAAGTAAAAGTAAATCCAACAAAATATTAAAACCTTTTAAAAAGTAAAATTTTTGGATAAATATTTGATGGAAAAGTAAGTGTCCCATCACTTATGTGAGCCATTTTTTGCTCCGTTCTGAACAATTGTATTTTTACTAAATTAATATTTTAATATTTTGACAAAATGTATGTTATGTAATAATTGTTACTAACTTTAAATATGAAACACACCCAAAAAATTTTTGCACATGTTTGTTTATTTATTTTATTGCAGTTTCTTTTTATAAAGCACAAGTGTCCCATCACTTTTGTGAGACACTGTAGATACCTGCACGGATTTTAATAGGGTAGATTTGTCAGATCTACCATGATCAGATGTTGAATAGGTTAGATAGTGAATATTTTTAAAGTATTCACGATGAAATTCTTATTTTTCTTGTTAATTTTATGTTAATATTATGCAACATAAAAAATAATTCTATTACAAGTTGACTTGCCTCGCTTTGGAAATCAACGTATTTGAAATATCGCTGACAAAATAACTACTTGTAAGAAATTTCTAGTTATATTAAAAACATATTTATTATGAATTCATTAAAATAATACATTTTATGTTCATTTGTAATACGATTTGAGAGGGTTAGAACGAAAGTGAAGTAAGTCAATATTTATTAATTTGAGAAATGAAGTGTTTTGTGAAACTTGTCGTATTACCGTTGCATTAAGTGGTCCAACTTGTTTTGCTCTCTAGTGACTCTCTAAGTGAACTATGACTTATTTAACTGTCACACTAAACCGAAATTAATATACGTTCAGTCAAAATCTGGTTATCTAGATTTTGAAAATTTTTGACTTACTCCACTGTCATTCTAGCCCCTCTCATTTAGCTTTAACTAATTTTTGTCACAAAATAGAGTTGCCCCACTTTCTAAATCAACGGCTCATATGTATGCGGACATGATATAATGGGACAACAGCGCATAGTAACAGCGATAAAGTTAAAGCGCATAGTAACAAGCTGAGCATAAATAGTATTGTATCATCTTTAGCTGAGCAGTTGCCATGTAAATTAATGCCTAGTATATTTTAAATCTACTTGTAATTAATTTCTGTATCATAATAATCAAGGCCATTTATTGAAATAATGAAAATCATCCAAGACTCCATTAAACTCCATTGCTATATGATAAAATAGCAATAACATGTATATAAATTTATATTCCCGTAATATCAATAACTAAATTACATTTCTGTAATACCCACAAATAAGTTATCTTACTGCATATGAATCATATTTAATAATTCTTAATACTTATTATGTATAACCGTATATTCCGGGCGTATAACGCACTCCGATGTATAGTGTATACCTAAACTTTCAGCGTAATTTTCCAATTTTCGTTTATTTTTACCATATAACACACTCCGATGTATAAGTGTGTGCCTAAACTTTCAGCGTAATTTTCCAATTTTCGTTTATTTTCACCATATAACACACTCCAATGTATAGTGTGTACCTAAACTTTCAGCGTAATTTTCCAATTTTCGTTTATTTTCACCATATAACACACTCCTGTGTATAGTGTGTACCTAAACTTTCAGCGTAATTTTCCAATTTTCGTTTATTTTCACCATATAACACACTGCGAATTTTCGTTTATTTTCACCATATAACACACTCCGATGTATAGTCTGTACCTAAACTTTCAGCGTAATTTTCCAATTTTCGTTTATTTTCACCGTATAACACGCATCCCCTTCTTTGCAAAAAAAATCGTGAGATTGTAGCAAAAAACAATGAGAAAGAAAATGAAGAAGCATAATGGTTCGTAATTTTCGTGTAATCCGCTAGCTAGCATAACTAAGCGAAAAATGTAAGCAATTTTTTATAAATGTCACGTTTTTGAATGATCATATGATTTTCTTAGTTTTCAATTTTTCAATTTTAAAACCGTTGGATAACGCGCTATCACAAGGACTAGTTAAGTTATATATTCTAGTTAAGTTATATATAAGTTATATATTCTGCTCTTTTATTAATTAAATTTTCTGAAGTGTCCAGACATCTTCACAACTTTTTAACACTTTCCAACATCGTTGAAAAATATTTATTCTCTCGGTTTGTCTGTCTGCCGTCTGTCCTGCTCTAACTCACGTAAATATATTTGGAATACTATGAAATTTATATATGTTATTGGGGTTTACTATGGAATGTTTGGTATTGAAAATGAAGTTTGTATCATTTATGGTTCGTTTACAGGAAAACTCATAAAAATTCCGTTACATTACGGTCTATAAGGAAAAATCGTTTCCGGCGTATTTTAATGATGTTACACTATTTTAAACATATTCAATATAATACATGTCACAGAAGTACAACACAAGGCACTTACTGTAGAATATGGTGTGCTTAGAATATATCGTTCATTTACAGGGACACTGAAAAAAATTGGTTACAGTACTGTCTATGATCAATAATTGCTGGTAGCTCGTTTTGAGTTGTGGTACACTTAGGAAAAAGTTTTGTTGAATCAACAAAAGTTTGGTTGACCCAACAAAACTTTTTGTTTATATATAGGTGAATAGAAATTTTGTTTGATTCAACAAAAAAAAAGTTTTTTGCAATTCCAAAAAAAAAAAAAAAATGTATCGTCAGCAAAAAATGTTCTGTTAATTCAAGTAAAATGGTTCAATTTTACTTGAATTTTGCTAAAACAACCAAAATGTACACAACAAAACATGTTTTGTAGTTTTAATCAATTCCTTTTTCTGGGTGTACGCGTTTTAATTAATTAACGCGTTTAACTAATTTTTTGCATATTAATTGGTATATAATAGTTCTATACATCATATACAGGGCAGCCCAGAAGATCTCACGTGCATTTTCATTTATTGACAGAAATTGCTGAAGGGGTATTCTCAATTGCGCTAGGTATTTCCTAACTGAAATAAACTTTACCATACTGTGTAGTATGCATACAAATCTACCCATCATATACAGGGTTACATAAAAAAAATTGGATATTTTGTTTGACTATTGGTAGTAGTTGCTTAAATTGTATTTTCTAATGTGTTATGCGTTTTCTAAATTGTTTACTTATTAAACTGCGAAGTCTGTTTTTTTCTTTACAGTATTCCGGATGTGTTGGAAAGTGTTTCATAATCCATTGCTTGACGCATAATTTTTCTTTCTTGTTTTTAAAGCTCTATAAATTTTTTTTTAAATCACAGTAAACAAAAGACAATTTTTCAACTTACTTTTGTTTTCTCAAAAGAAATTTTAACACATAGAAACGGATGTTTCTTTGAAATAAATAAATAAATAAAATAAAATATATCCGTTTTTGTGTTTTGTCCAAATGTTTGTAGCGAACATAAGAAGCTGTCACCAAAGTTTTTGTCTCTAGAAAACATATAAAAGAAAGTAAAAAAGATCTCCTGAGGAACAAATATGAACATTTTCCACAAGAAAACATTTTTTCTTACATTTCTGCAGAATAAAAGACGTCACAATTCCTAAAACCGTTTCATTTTCACGCCTATCTGTGCAATTGCTTGCATATAGGTTTGAAGAAAGTTCTTTTCCTGTATTTTAGTTTCAAAGCAATCAAAACGCAGAGATTTGAACAAGTTTTAGAACCATTTCAGAAATTCAAAGAATATTGGATTTCATTTTACTTAAAAGTTGTCCATTTTCTCACACAAAACTGGTGGTTTTGAATGCATGTTTTGTTTAGTACATCTAAAATATATTGAAAATAATAAAAACTTTTTCAGTGAAAGTAAAGCTCCAAATACTATTTTACTCTTGTAAAATAAATATGGTTCTTCATCTTATATTAATTTTACACCTAGCTGCCTGACAATGATTGCATACATGTTTAAATATATATATATTTATTTGCTGTACATTATTTTTAAGAACACCAAACAACTAAATTGTGAGAAATTTTTTGGAGTTATTTTAAAATTTTAAAAAGCAGGGGATTGTTTAACTTTTTAAATCTTTAATTATTGCAATCTGTTTCCGAAATAAAAACAATTGTTTGGAACACTCTAAAAAATCCGTGAATTGAACGAATTTTTCCGTTGATCATATTTCATTGAAATACGAAATAATTCGCTTTGATTTGTGTATTTCCCCCTAATACCAAACATTACGCAATCTAACGTAAACCTTACCTGAAATCCTCCAATCTAATGCAGCATTTTCGTCAAATCACAGGGATGTTCCTGAAATTATGCTGCGTGATACTTTTTCGTATTAGAAACGGAAATTTTACGCATGTCTTTTTCGACTCAAAACACGAAAAATTTGCTAACCTAACTTCAAAATTTCTTAAAATATATTGAATTTCCTCGATTCAAAAGATAGAAATGTCTTTAAAAAAAACAGAAAAAAATCTTTCAATCAGAGGGGTTTTCTGGCAACTTGCAAGTTGTACTTTTTACGTTTTTGGGCGAAATTTTTTAAGAGTAAATTCATTTAGTTATTAAGTGATATTTCGTTTTAATGTGACGAAATCTGTTTCAGACTGCGGATGCAGATTTTTAAACTTTTCGGGAAAACGCGAAAACACACAAACAGGTGTCAAGAATTTTTTTTTTGAAAGGGTTAATATTGATATATATTTTTTTTAAAACAAAGACTTTTTTTGAAGCTGGAAGAACTATCTTTAATTTCGTGTTATTTTTTTTTTTGTTTTTCATATTTCGTTTTGTTAAGTTGATGCACGCTTCACAAGACGGGGGAAAAAACTCAAAAATCGAAGTTTCAAAACATTTTTTAAAGCGTTAATATTAATATTTTTCTAATCGGCCGTTAGATAGTTTAACGTACCGTTTAATGAACTGTCTTATTTGGTTTTTCGTATTTCCATCGGTTTAGCATTTGGAAGCCGTGAAAAAAAAGGACCGTTTCTAACCTTCGGATTTTCTCTGGCAGCGTCCTTTTGGATCGGGTATTGTGCTCCATTTTAAGAAAAGTAATGTCTTTTTTATAAGTGTTCGTTGTGGTTTTCAATTGATATCTCCGGTAATTATCAAAAAAGAAAAAGAATAGAAAAGAAAAGAAAAAGAAAGAAAGAAAGAAAAATGTATGCTTCTTTTCATTTTGACTTGCCTTAGACTTGGCCTATCCTCATCCAATTTTTTAGACCTCTATGTCCGGTACATTTTCCTAGCTATTACATACACATACACACACACGTACACAAACTCTTTTCTTTTATTAGTATAGATAAGCAACACCATTTCTTAATTTCATGTAATGTTTTTTTTTAATTTCTGTAATTATTAAAGTTTTAAGTACGTATCAGTACTTAAAATTAAGAACAGTGAATCTACTCCATTTTTAATCAGAATTACTTGAAAATAAATAATAAGCAGGTGCATGTTCTAATTTTTAAGTACCAATTTTCAGTCCAGAAACGTAACTTTCTGAAAATCTAACTAATAAAACCCTTTCCATCTTAGTGATCATGACCAAATAAAGAAAGATATTCTGTAAAAAAAATTAGTATGAGAAATGCAATTAGTGTGAACAAAGAGGTATACAAAAATTCTAAGAAACAATAACTTTTAGTTACATTTCCTTCATTCTCAAAAAGAAAGAGAATGTTGCTGGCAACAATTTTTCCTTAGGGAATATTCTATATATGTATATAACAAAAAAGAGAATAATGTGATGCCATGTCTGTATAAAAGTAAGAAAAATAATTTTCTATACTTCCCATGTTTCGTATAACAGATTTGGACATAAATTTTTAATTTAGTCATCATACTTCCAAATTGGCGTGGGAGTTCTTCGGCTTAAAAATGACTTTTTTTTCCAATTTGGCCTTTCATAAATAATCACTCGAAACTGTCTTTAAAATTATTAATACATATAAAAGATATATCAGTTCTTCTACTATCATGTAAACTTATTGTAAAACTTTAAACGCAATTTTCTCCAAACAATGTTTTTTTTTAATCAGTGACTGAAGTATCTCAGAAACGGATAAATCGATTTCTTTCTTTTATTTATTTTTCTTCATTTATGAAATCTTATATGTTACTCTATTCCTTTCCCGAAGCCTGTCTTAAAATTCTAATTCGTTCATTTTTTTTTATAATCGAAATAAAATCAGATTTTATGTTGAAAACTACATACATGAAATTTCAAAGTGTGCCATTTTGTTAAAAATATAAAATTTAAGAAAATTATCGGCGAAGGAACTGTACAATTAATATATATTTTAATGTACTTTTACTGATTTGAGATGAAATCCGTCAGACATACACTGCAAAAAATAACTGTTGATTTTACAGTATACGCAAGCAGTAATACGCTACCGCGCATGCGCGGTAGCGTATTACTGCTTGCGCGGCAGCGTATTACTGCTTATTTTACTATTTAATACTGTTAATTTTACGGTATAATACTGGCAGCTGGGGTGCCAGTTTTATACTGTAAAATCAACAGTTATTTTTTGCAGTGTACCTTTAGTGGCATAGAACGCTACCCGCAACGCAACAGTGTGGAAAAGTGAGTGAAAAGGTATATTTTTCAATAAAAATTACAAAAATTTGGTTTTTGAAAGATCAAAATCACATTTTTATACAAAAATCTACGTATTTCTGCCCCACTTTTAGACTTAATTAAAACAAAATCATGAAATATATATATATATATATATATATCACATGTGTTTTCATTTATATATATATATATATATATATATATATATACTTAATGTACAATTAATCCATTTAAACATAAGATATTGACCAAATACAATGAAATCACAATTCCAATTAGCAGAGTCAATTTACAAATTAAATGATTAAGTTCTAAGAAATGAAATAATATAAATTCAAATGAAAAAACAAGAGTATAAACACAAATGAAAGCTTATAATTAAAATCACTTCTTCAAGGCAGAGGATTTACAAATATAAGCAAAGAACAATCGATTTCTGTAGAAACACTACACTGTTAAAATTTTGCAGCATACTGTTCAGTCATTTGAGCGTTTTTATCGAAAACGGTTATGCAACCTTTATTTAACTCCATTCTGACCATATTATTGTCGATATTATGATCAGAATAGAGTTAAAGTACAGTTATGTAACAATTTTCTATAAAAACGGTCAAATGACTGGACAGTTTGGTGCAAATTTTTAACAGTGTAGCTTTATGCTAAATATTATGTTTCTCTCTGCCCTATCGATTGTCGAATAAGATTGAACAACAAGAAAAACTTTTAAATGGAATATAATAAAACAAAAAGAAAAGTGTTTTACTGCTTACCCTATATAATTACTAATGTACTAACACTAATCCGATTTACACATGTTCAAATATTGTACACTGCTCAAAACAATTAAAGGATATTTGAAGTTTTATATAAAATAAAGATATAAACGAAATTTTTTTTGCCGAAAATAGAAGAAGAGAATCACAAATGCAAATTTTTCTGGTTTTCAAACTGTGGAGTATGCAAATTTTGAGTTCGACGTCAAAACCGCCGCTTCAGAAGCGGCAGCGAATGAAATTTGACTTTCAACTGGATAAAAGAGAATGAAGACAAGGATGATCGGCATTCAGTGATTGCTTTGTTTCGATGAGTACGATGTCTCAGCGAAGTCATTTGACAGATTCAGAAGCTTGGAGAATTGTTGGTAGGTAAGAAGGGGGCCAAACTCAAGCCGAAGTAGCGCAAGCCATTGGAGTGTCACAAAGTGTCATTTCCAGGATCTGGAACCGTTTTTTGGAGAGTGGATGTGCAGGCCGAAGACCAGGGCAAGGTCGTAGACGGGCAACAACGCCCAATGAAGATCAGTATTTAGCGTTAACAGCTCGGAGACACCGAAACATGAACGCTACTCTTCTCCAACAACACCTTCGCTCGGCTACAGGCACCACGATTTCAACTCAGACTGTCCGAAACAAGCTCCATGCTGTAGGTCTGTATGCTCGCCGACCGATGGTATGTGTTAGATTAACATCAAGGCATCGTCGCGACCGCAGGGAGTGGGCAACCGAGCATGTCAACTGGAGGAGAAATGAATGGAGCAATATTCTGTTTTCTGACGAGTCCCGTTTTTCTGTGCATCCGGATAATAGGCGTATTTTCAACTGGAGGGACCGTGGCAGTAGGAATAATCCTGCGTTCGTGCACGAAAGTGTCAGATTTGGCGGTGGAGGAGTGTTGGTGTATGGTGGCATTTCCATTGACGGGCGCACTGACCTCTACATCATTCGAGATGGAGCTCTGACTGGTCGCCGATATAGGGATGAGATCCTCAGACCTATTGTAGTCCCTTACGCTGCAGCAATCGGAGATAACTTCATTTTAATGGACGATAACTGCAGGCCACATCGTGCAAACCTGGTGGAGGATTTCCTTTTCAAGGAAGGAATCGTTCGAATGGAATGGCCAGCGTGTTCTCCAGACATGAATCCAATCGAGCACGTTTGGGACGCTCTAGGAAGACGAGTTTCTGGCCGCCAACAACCCCCACAAACTCTCCAAGAACTGGAAAGAGCTCTTCTGGAAGAGTGGGGCAGAATACCCCAACTCGTCATTAATAGCCTCATTGAGTCCATGCCTCAAAGGTGTTCAACGTTGCTGGCCGCCCGTGGAAACCATACCCCCTACTGAAAATGATTTTCTTTGAAGAAAACACCTTTTCTTATTCTTTTTTTCTCATATGCACAAATTGTGTTTTTTTCCTTTTGTACACAAATGCGCAATAAAATGCATTTTTTTCTGCCAAACATGTGTAATTTATTCTCATATAACCTACTATGTCTGTCGACCATGTATCAATCAGCTAAAAAGTTTCCCAGATACAAAATCTACCTAAAACTGCAATATCCTTTAATTGTTTTGAGCAGTGTATTATAAACTACTCATAATTGATTAATTGTTTTTGATTATGAAGATAATTTTATAATTAAAAACATTGGAAGTTTTCAGTTAAAATTTGTTACTGCAACCAAAGCAATTTCGTCACTGTAACAAAAACTTTGAGAGCTCGATTGCTATGCTGTAAATTATTCTTTATACCCAGGAGCAGCATTTCAGATTTTTCTTTGAGGGGACAACATTCTAATAAATCCAAATTTTCTGCTCGCTTGAAATGATTTGTTTTTATCGCATTATTTTCTCATACATAATTTCAAAGGATTATTTTTATTATTGCAATTCATTTATATGTAATTAGTATACTGATAAAAAATGGAAACTTTCAGCTAATAATATGAAAATAAATAGAGAACAGATAATGATTTAAAAACATCGACTGTAGTAGTTAAATTTCCGGTTTTAAAACTGAGATTTGTTCCCTTCTGTACCTAAAACTACTGCGAAAAAAAATTTTATTATCTTGCTATGATTTGGAAATCCATCTATAATAATGAATAAATTTAAGTAAAAGTTTAAATAATGCATCTAAGAAATAAGGCCTCCTGCATATGGTGTAATGCTACACAGATGTCTTTGTCGGAAAGCCGCCACTAAACTTGCAGTTATCTGATATGAACGAGCTTATTTCTTACCGTTTCTAAGCGTAATGTTACTTCATTTTTCAGCCGTTCAACCCCAATATTAATCCAATTAAATTATCCTTTCTATATCCTTCATCGTTTTGAGTGGTCGAATTTCACAAAATCGAGAAACATATTTTGTTTCTTACGTACTTACTAAGTACCGTAGTAGCTACAAAAAATTAAAATGTGCCACAATAATAATTTTTGTCTAGGCGTACCAGGAACCACACTGTTAAATCGTGTATAGTCCTCCCACAATAACGTGGCTGATGACGTTAAAAGAGTTTGCAATGCTACATGGAAGGAAAGTTGCAAACAGACATAAATGATGCAGGAAATGCATTATTTAACACTAGAAACGCGATGACGGGTCACTTTGACCCGTACCAAATGAGTAAATGTTGATTTGCACCAGAAAGTTTTTCATAAAATAAGTTAATTGTATGCTACCCCCCCCTCCCCCCTCCCCAAAAAAAAAAAAAAAAAAAATACTTAAATAATTTTAAATAAAATTTCTGGTGTCAAATATTTTTATAAAGTTTGAGTAAAATTTCCCACGGGCTCTAGTGTTAATTAAGCAGAAGATTCTGATATTTGGAAGTAGTAATTTCTACTTTATTTATTGTTAGATAAGTTACCGCGGGAGTATTATAGTATCATGTGGCAACATGAGTGCTGTCTCAATTCCTTTTCAGCCATCCTTATTAATTATAATAACTTTAATACCGAAAAGCATTATAGTGTATATATAGCTTTCTATCCAATATTAAATTAGGAGCTCGGCCTTTAACACCATTCAAGTAAAAAGGCCTAAAAAAATCTTTTAGATTTCCAACAAGAACGAAAAATCATGCGTGAAGCATAGATTATGTAACACTTTCCAACGCTTCCGAAATAATTTTACAAATCATTACCGTTTAATAAGCTGAAAGATAACATCTAAGTAAACAATTTGGAAAACGCATAACATAATTTAAAAACGTAATTTCAGGAATTTCCAACAAATACAATATTCGGAAAAATATCCGAATACTTTTATTCAGCCCTGTATAGGATCTATAGATTTGTATATATACTACATAGGATGCTAAATTTTAGTTTATTTAGGAAACGCGTAGCACAGTTTAAAATTCTCCTTCTGGAGTTTCTGTCAATAAACGTAAATGTGTTCGCGAACTTTTGTGCTTCCCTGTATATGATCTACAGAATTTATACAGACGACGTAATAGACAAAAAGTGAGTTAAATTTAAAATCGCGTTCAGTAACTTAAAACGGACTTCCAGGAATTATTGTTAACAGACAGTAGGGAATT
Organism: Maratus michaelseni; assembly: GCA_963931845.1. NCBI lineage: Eukaryota > Metazoa > Arthropoda > Arachnida > Araneae > Salticidae > Maratus > Maratus michaelseni. The sequence goes on from OZ007595.1 coordinate 205,851,849, forward strand.
CTTTTGTGTGTCCCTGTAAATGAACGATGACTGCTATACACACAATATTCTGCAGCAAGTCTCTTGTAATGCACCTTAGTGATATATATTAATTTGAATGCGTTTAAAATAGTGAAACATTATTTAATTAAACCGCAAACGATTTTTCTCTATAGACATAATGTAACGGAATTCTTTTGAATGCCCTGTAAAGTAACTATGAGTGCTATGCACACCCTATTCCATATTAAACTTCTTGTAATGCACCTTAGTGATATATATCAGTTACAATGTGTTTTAAATTGTGTAACATCATTAAAATAAACCGCAAATGATTTTTTCCCCATAGACAATAATGTAATTCTTTTGAGTGTTCCTGTAAAAAAACTATAAGTGCTACACACTTCAATTGAAATAGGAAACATTCTATAGATAACGACAATAACATATAACAATTGCAGGGCAATCCGGCCCCACCAGTGGCTGAGAGGTTCTGCTCTCGAAGCTGGTAGACAGGAGGTACTGGGTTCGATCCCAATCGCGCCCGTCGGTCTAATCGTTCGGAGTTTTCGTGGTTTTCTTCGAGCCGTGGATTTATCCATGCGTAAATACGGGTTAGGTTCCCTTAGAAAGACCCCCACGAAGGGAACTCCCCCGGACCTATATCCCTAGTGTAGATAATTGGCCGTCAATAATCAACCCAACCCAACCCAGGGCAATCCGAGCATATTTACGGGAGTTAGAGCACGGCCAGATGGCAGACGACCAGACCAACCGAAGTCATAAACACTTTTCAACTACGTTGGAAAGTGTTAAAAACATCATACAAACATGATATAAAATCAAGGGGATTTTTAAAAAATATATAACAGTCTTTCTACCTTAGTGGAATATATTATACCAGTGGGCCCGTGCGAGGATTTCGCACTATAATCTAATATTTTTTATCAATATATAATATTTATTAGATGCAGATTTAAACTTCTAAAGAAAAATTGAGGTAAAAATATCTGGAAACAACATTTAGTTATAGTCAAGCCAGAATATCATCTAATTTGTTCCATTAAATTTCGAGTAAAAACAGATCCAAAATTGCAAAAGGCACGCGCGAGAAAAAAATTAAGAATCGTATTTTAACTGCATTAGAGGATGACGTCAACTGCCTCGGGAAAAACATGGGACATAGAAATATAAACCTAAACGTTTCAATTTCAACTTTGCTTTTTAATCATAAATTTTAAATAAACCCATGCGGTGTTTTTTATAATCATTGCTGAGCATCATATAATGTGGTATTTTATTTTTGTGGCAACAGTAATCTAAGGAAAACCTTTCATTTCTTTCATGAAATCAATGCCGATTTAATTTTTAATTATCAGAAAATTTTAATCAGAAACATGTTTTAACGAAATGTTAAGTGTGCTATGTCAGAAGCCTATTCAAAATCCTTTCATATGCTATCTCATTCGTCGTTCTGCGTTTCATATTTTCTTAGAAAAAGGGATGTTGACAGGAGAAATAATATATATGATGATCATTTTTTATTCAATATTGAATTGAAGAAATATAAAGAAAATGCAACGAAAGGACAAATTCACAAACATAAATCTCACAACTATACGAATAAATCTTAATATCGTGTTTCAAGATATATAACAATATAATAAATTATAACACCTTGTAATGATATATTGCTTTTAAATGCTAAAAGTGTAAAATTAACAACGTAATATAAATTAAAATAACTTTTATTAGTTGTTTTACATGTTTCGACTCTTTCCGAGTCATTTTCAAAAACAAAAACGTTTTTGGTATACTAATACGAAAAATTTTGTTTTTGAAAATGACTCGGAAAGAGACGAAACATGTAAAACAACTAATAAAAGTTATTTTATTTTATATTACGTTGTTAATTTTACACCTTTAGCATTTAAAAGTAATATATCAAGATATATATTTAAATAGATAGCGGTTTGTATAAAAAGCTATGTTATTCCTTTTTCAGAATGTTCGCATTTCTTCTAAAAACATAAGCAGAAAACGTTTAATAGAAAATTATAAAAATGTAAAGCATATTGTTTGCTTACTAATTGAAACTTTAGTTTTTGGTCTAAATATGTAAACCGAAAACTGTTAGAACAAAACTACAAATTTGTCGAGCATGTTATAATACACTCCTGATTATCCGAACATTGTGGTACCAGGAGTTTATCAGAACACCGAAATCATCAGTTATTCGGAAGAGCATTATCAAATGTGTTTTCTACATATAAAAATGTTAACTATTATGAAAATTACTGTGAGTGAAAATATTTTATTAGGGGCGCTACGGTCACCTATTACACACTAGGTATAAACAGACAAGGGCATCTGTTTACAGTGTATTCCGATCATTTGCACACATCCATGCCTGGTTAGGATTCGAACAGTACAACTCCAGCACCCTAACTGCTACAGGCAAGTGAGCATGACTGAAGAAATTAACTATTATCAAAAAGCAACATAAGTAACTGTCATTCAAGAATATTAGAAATAAAACAAGTTGGAAATTGTACGTCAAACGTGACAAAAGAGATGCGTTCGTACTATAACTAGTTTTATAAATATTCAGATCTTGCTGCAATAGCAAAATTTATTATCAATTTTATTTTATGAAACTAAGTTTCAATACACTTTTACAAACAATTCATCACAATTGTGGTACATTAAAATGCGCAAATATATAATGCAAGGCAATGTAAAAAAAAAAAACTTCGTTATTATTTCACTGAAGAAATGGATTATATCGTCTGTTATTATGATATGATTAATTTCCGTAATAAAATAAGTACATTTTTTAAGTTGGCAACATTTTATCTTTTCTTGAAATTTACTGAAAATTCGAATAGGATACTTCAGCCTAGCTTTGAAAATTTCGGAGCTCGTAATACATAATTAGACTCTTTTTCCATTTAATATCTATTTCTACGGGAACATTTATCCAAAAAACTGTCGGTAGATTATAGGATTGCTATAATTAAAGAATTTTAGTTTACAAATTCGGTTTTTAAATTCAGTAATATGGAAATAATATGACTTCATCTTAAATATGACGTAATCACCATGGCAGCCTAGAATCATTACCTATCATGGGATACCATTGAAGTAATTACGTATGATGGGATTTAATAGAAAGAAAAAAACTTTTAGTAATATCTTTGTAAGTTTTGATTCGATTTTTATAAATTTTAAAATTACTCGTCAACAGTTTGCAATGATATTATATATTAAATTTCAAACAATTAGGTGGGGTAGTTTTTGCGCTTTTATATGTAAACAAACGGTCGGATCAGACAACGACTAGATGTGTGTATTTATGTAATTACGAACTAAAAAAAGGCAAATTTATGTAGAAAAATTTGTTTTTTGTTTTCCAATTATTTGTAATATTTAAAAAATAAGACCTTTTGAAGAAAAGAAAATATATTGACCCACATTTTATTTCTGTTTAATTGATGACTGCTTCCGCGTAACATCGGAATCTAAATAATAAATGCACTTGCATTTTCTATTTTTTTTTTTTTTTAATTTTCAAACCAGTTTTGGCTGATAGGAATCATAATATGCAGAGGTTTTCTGGATTGCCAGAAATTTCTCTTTATTATAAGTGATTGTTCTGGTACGATTTTGTTTTATTTAATAAAATGTATAGTCCGTGAAAAAAAAAAAGTATACACCCTTACTACCTCTGCCCTAAATCATCGTATAAAATGTGAGCGGTACCAATCGATTAATAAAAATTTCTACTAATTAATGCTATACTTAAATATTGCTACATATAGAAATAGTAAGAAACTTTAAATGTTCAATACTAACACCTAATTTTAACATCATATTTGTATTTGATGTAATGTATTTTCAGATACAAAACCAGAAATCATTCGGTCAACTTGTTTAGGATTTGCCATGATTTCGCAATGTATACGCCGCACCTCAGACAATTCGATTTCCTACCAGAATTTATTTTAAATAAAATGTGACTTACCGTTATATGACGTGCAACTGGAAATTCCTGTCTATTTTCTACTACCAAAAGTGCGCGCTATACGCTGGAATATACATGAAAATTAGATTTTTTTTAATAATTTTATTTTGTGTATTTTTACTTTACAGTTGCTCTATGATTCACTTTAAAATTTTTCATAAATATCATATGGGCCACATATATTCCTAACGACTCTTCCTCTTTGTTAATTAAATTATCTAAAGTATACAGGCATCGTCAAGACATTTTTTAAAAAAACTTTATAGATTTCTTTTTAAATCATAGTAAACAAAAGACAATTTTTCGACTAATTTTTGTTTCTGAAAATAAATTTAGCACTTATTTGACTTCTTATTTTCAGTAAAATTTCCGGTTTGAAAAATACTTAACTAAGACGCGGTTGTTGATGAAAAAAGTATGCAGCGCTTTCAAACGTCTAGACATTATTAATAACAGAAACAGTTTTCTAGTACGCGTGGTATGGTTTAAGCAATAAAATATGCTAAATTTAATTTAAAAAATTCAAAGTTTGAAAATGCTTATGATTCATGTTTAAGACATATTTTTGATTGTCAATGCACGAAATACACTTGTAGAAGCGCTAAAAATATCTCTGATTTAAGTTTTCGAGCTTTGCTCCTGATTCCTATAATTAAATCTTCTCTAAAAAACTGAACTGTAAAGTGGGTGGTGCAAATTGTATTGTATCGGACACTGATAAAATTATAGTGGCGTATTATGAAAGAACGCATTGTAAAAAACGTATCGACATGATTATGAAATTGGTCTCTTTCAATAGTGAACATAAAAGTTCCTACTAAAGGGTTTTTTTTGTTACATCTACTCAATATTCTAAAATATTTAGGTTCACTGCAATATTTAAACAAATCATTTTTGGTTGAGAAACTTGGCTGTATTTAAAATTTTTGCTATATATATTATTTTACATTTCATCTATTTATTTAATACAGAGAAAAATGATGTACATTTTTTATTTTGATATGTGTTTATGTTAAGGGTATAAATATTTATAACACACATTAAAAAAAAAAAAAAAAAAAAAAAAAAAAAAAAAAAAAACTGGTACCTCAATTTGCTCATACTTCTAAAACACTCTTTCGTTAACAAGAAAAAAGTTTATTATACAATAACTACTACATTATATACATTATATACATCATATTATACAATATATTATACATTATATACAGTATATTATACAATATATTATACATTATATACAGTATATTATACAGTATATATATATATATATATATATATATATATATAATAAAGTTTAATCCTTTAAGTGTCCTAACCGTGTAATCCGTCACGTAATTTTTGAATTCAAAAGCTGAATTAACAAGAATTTTATATTAACGTTATTTTTTTTTCCAGTGCATAAAACATATAGATATATAGTGTTTTTAAATATAAATCCTCATACCAATGCTTTTGATATCTATTTTTGGTACTTTTCGTTTAGCCGGGCGCCAGTGATATATGTCCATATATAAATACATATGTATATGCATATATATGTATATATATACATACATATATGTATATATATGTGTATGTATATATATGTATACGTAGATATGTGTATATGTGTATACATATGTATTTATATATGGACATATATCACTGGCGCCCGGCTAACCGAAAAGTACCCTATTTTTTTATGAATAGTTAAACACACATTAAACATTCTACCAGACGCTTAAAAAGAAAGTCTATTATATTTAATAAAGTTTATTATACTTATATATGTTTATATATATAAGTATATATATATGTTTATAGTATATATATGTTTATATATATGTTTATATGTATAAGTATATATATGTGTTTATAGTTATATATATATAACTATAAACATATGATTTGGAAATTGAGGCAAGTTCATTTTATGTTATTGCTAAATATTTAATGATTTGCATTAGAATGGATTTAAAAATATTCGTAAATAGTAAAAGATTTTTTTATATTTTTTTTGTGGTGTCATTTCATGTAAATTTAATATGCAATAATTGTTATTCCTGTTAGCTGTGAAAAAAACATAGTTTTGATATACGCCAATGGACTTGCCTCAGTTTCAAAAGCAATGATTTGTTGAAAATGTTGATTTCCTTTGAATGGACTATAATCATAACAAAAAATTGAATATTTTAGTTTATTTACTTATTTCTTTTTTTCAATATTTTATAGTAAAACTATAATAAAATAAAAATAAATAATAAGTTATAGGAAAAAGGGAAAAATGAGAAAAAATATTCAATAATCAGCTGTTTGCTAATAATTATATTTAGTAATTTAAGATTTTTAAGGTATTCATGAGGAAATTTTGATTGTGCTTGTTAATATTATGCAACTAAAAAATAATTCTATTCCAAGTGGACTTGCCTCATTTTCAAAATCAACGTATTTTAAAAATCGTTGACAATATAATTACTAGTAAAAAAAAAAATATATTATGAATTAATTAAAAACATTTATTTTATGTTAATTTGTAATAAAATTTAGCTTCAACTGTTTTTATTTTTATTTTTTTTCACAAAATGGACTTGCTTCACTCTGAAAATCAGTGGCTCATACAGAGGAAGGTGGCCTAAAATGATCCTAACGGGCAAAACGATCCACATATGTTTTCTTCCAGACGGGTCGCACTATCTACAGGGTAAGACATAAACAATTTGTGATAAGTAAAGAAGAAGCAATGACGGTATTCAAGCGATCGCAGTAATAAACGTCTGAATAGAATTCTTTGAAATAGAATTCTTATAACATATTTCATAAGGTATGCACTAACTTTCATATTTATTTAGTTTACAGTCTTTCATGTACAGAAATATGACTTGGTTTACTTAAGGGAGTATGTTTTTAGATATAAATTACACTTATGCATTGCCATAAGTACTTTTATATCCTTTATTTTGCCCATAAAAAAACAATTTACAATCCTTTTTAAATGAAGGATCATTTTGCCCTTTGGTGAGGGTAAAAGGATCCTTTGGATACTTAAAAAAAATCTCTTTTTTTTATTACTCAATTTGGGTTTTAAATATTATTAAAATATGTTTATACTTCAAAATATAATGTAAAACATACTAACAAATGGCCAAAGTCTTATTTAAACATTTGTTTTTTTTCACACAAGTTTTTCCCTTAAGGGTATCATTTTAGACCACCTTTCCCTACATAGAAATTTATAATTTATATTTAGTCGTTCATAATACTCCTTATATATTATTGTAAATCCACTGTATAACATCTCAAAGTGCACAACGCGCACTTAAACTTTTAGGTTACATTTTCCAATTTGGAGTATTTTCAACTTATAACGCGCACCCCTTTCTTAGCAAAGAAATCATGAGATTTGTAACAAAAGATAACGATAAAAGATTAAGAGAGCATAACAGTTAGTATTTTTCATATAATCCGATAACAATAAGCATTATTAAGCTCATACTGTATGCAAGTTTTTGTAACTAAATAGTAATTTTTAATGAGGAAATTTCAATACTTATTATCAAGTGTTTTTCTTAATTTTTATTCTTTTAATTTTTATAACCGTTATATGACGTGCACCTGCAAATTTCTGTCCATTTTCGGCTACCAAAAGTGCGCGCTATACGCTGGAATATGTTGTACCTACTTAGGTTTTTTTTTTAATCATTTTATTTTGTGTATTTTTACTTTACAGTTGTTCTGTGATTCACTTAAAAAATTTTCATAAATATCATATGGGCCACTTATTCTTAATGATTCTTCATCTTTGTTAATAAAATTATCTGAAGTATACAGGTATCGTCAGGACATTAAAAAAAAATTTATAGATTTTTTTTAATCATAGTAAACAAAAGGCAATTTTTCAACTTATTTTTGTTTTCTGAAAATAAATTCTAACACATAGAAACCGATGTTTCTTTGAAATAAATAAATAAATAAAATAAATCCGTTTTTGTGTTTTGTCCAAATGTTTCTGGCGAACATCAGAAGCTGTCACAAAAGTTTTTGTCTCTTGAAAACATATAAAACAAAGCAAAAAAGATCTCTCGGGGAACAAATATGAACATTTTCCACAAGGAAAACGTTTCTTCTTGTATTTCTACAAAATAAAAGATGTCGCAATTCCTAAAACCGTTTCATTTTCACGCCTATGTGTGCAATTGCTTGCATATAGGTTTGGAAAAAAGTTCTTTTTCATGTATTTTAGTTTCAAAGCAATCAAAAACATAGTTTCGAACAAGTTTTTAGAACTATTTCAGAAATTCAAAAAATATTGGATTCCTTCGTTTAACTTAAATGTTGTACATTTTCTCACACAGAACTTGTGGTGTTCAGTATTTGTTTTATTTAGTGCATGTAAAATATATCGAAAATAATAAAAACGTTTTCGGTGAATATATATTTCTCCAATGTTGTTATACTACATTTAAAAAACACAACATATATTTACATTATTTTTTGTTATGATTATAGTTTTCTAGCAGATTTAGTGAAGAATCAAACAAGATTCTAGCAGCAAACAAATGAAAATTCCTCCGGAGGTTCCTCCAAATATGATCATTTTCCTAAACAAAAGTAATCTTATTTTACTCTTATATTGTAAAATATGCCATGCTACTTCAGCTCATTTATTTTTACACTTAGAAGCCTGACAATTGATTGTACATATGTATAAAGAAAATCCTTTTTTGTAGTATATTATTTTAAAGTAACCAACCAACTAAATTGGGAATAATTTTTGGGAGTTCTTTCAGAATTTTAAAGAGATGGTGACTGTTACGTTTATTTTAAATGTTTAATTGTTGCAATCTGTTTTTTTTTTTAAAGATGGTTTGTAACACATTATACATTTTCTTTTAAGTGATTCGTGTTTTAAAATTTACATTTTTAAAATAATACTATTACTTATTTTCTTAGATTATAACAATTAGTTTGGAAACAGTTTTATTGTTACTATTTATTTATGTTTAACATTGAACTAACGGAAATTTTCTCGGGTTTTATAAAATTGTTTCACACCGGATTTTTTTACTTATTTATTTTTCTGTATGGAAAGTATGTAATCTATTTCCTTAAAAAAAATTCCTGGTTTGAATCAGCATTTATTCATTTAGTCGCAATCAAATTGATTGCTGCTGGTCATTCTAGTGTTAAAAAAGAAGCGTTTGTGATTAATAAAAAGTTTTAAAAATTAAAAATATCTTAAATGACAAAATTAATTTTAATTTAATGCATCTGTTTTAGAACTCGCTTCAAAAACTTATTCATACTATTTAAATAGTACATGTTAATTCCAAATATTACTATGTTTGTCGAATATTTAAAAACTATTTGGCCAGGAGTTAAATGAAGGTGTCGAGGCAACAATGTACCAAGCCAAATTTTTGATGAAATAAATCTAACACTGTAACCTGTTGCTTATTATTGTGAATTATAATGTCCTGCATATTATTTGTTTCTAATGTCACTTGGTGGCAGGATTAGTTCGAGGTTTCGTTTTTGCCCCAGACGTTTATGCCCCCAATGATGATAGCTAATTGACAAAGAACGTAATAGTAATATCATTAAAGTAATGCCATATTGTTATTCAGAATATCTCAAAAGTTACTAAGACATTGGCAAAAAAAACTTTATGTTATACTAGCTAACCGGCCCGGCGTTGCCCGGGCCCAAAATATTAATAATCTGTTCTATACGAATATGACTGAAATCTGTAAGGCTATCGAAATCAAGTCGAATGAGGCAAACCCCGTTGTAATCAGGCTCATAAAACCCAAGATCGGAAAGTGCATCCTGGTGGTCGAAAGTGCAACTAAAATATTTAGGGCTATAGATATCAAGTCGAATGAGCCAAACCCCTTCGTAATCGGGTCCATAGAACCAGATATACTCCTATAGTTACACCTTCCACCGCCAGAGGGCGCAGTCTGTTCTGGAAGAGGCCTTTTCAGAACACTTGATCCAACCAAATTTCCTAGTAGAATTGAAATTTAACCTACGGGTAAACATTGCCAAACTAGCGGAAATCGCGAAAGTGGGTTACGTAATCGATCGGTTTCTAAAGGGTTAATGTAGATATTTTTTAAAACCCAACCGTGCGTTTTGAAGAAAATGAACGTGTCTATGATCTGGAGTCTACTGTTTGTCCGTACTCACATTTCCCGAGTCGATGCTGATTTTTAAGCCTGGACCGAAAAACGAAAATCGTGTGAGTGAGTTTTGGAAAGGATTTTTTTTCGGAGGGTTAAAATTAAAATTTTTCAAAACGAATATCAGATTTTAAAAAAACAAAAGGATATAGATTAGGCGCGGTATTATTAGTTTTTCGTATCTTGTTTATAAACGCCAATTCGGATTTTTAAAGATAGGAGAAATAGTTAAAAAAGCGAAATTGACATACGGTAAAAAAGTTTTCGAAAGGGTTAACGTGATTTTTTGTAAACTAAAGTTTACAGTTGTACTCGATAGAACGTAGATGTCTTTAGGTTTGTTTGTTTTTTGTTTGGTTATTTTAGAGAGCCGATGCCAGATTTTATATATTGCAGAAAATCGGAATTCACAAAAGAGAGTTATGCGCACGAATTTTTTTTAAGAGTTAATATTCGTATTTTTCAAAAACAAATACAGATGTCGAAAAAAGAATAAATGTAGATATTGTCTAATATTTTTAGTTTTTCGTACCTTTCTCTGAATCGCCATTGCAAATTTTTAAAAATTGCCAAAATTGCAAAAATCGCAAAACGGCATACAGAAAATATACTTTTTTGAAGGGTTAATTTTGATATTTTAAAAAACCAATAGTGGCTTTGAAAAGGGCAAACTCAGATCTTTAATTTGGTGACCTTTTTTCCGTTTCTTTTGTATTCCGGTGGATACAAGGTTCGAAAAACAGGAGAAAATAAAAAACATGAATTCGATGCTTTTTGATTTTTTTGAAAGGGTTAAATGTAAAAATTTTTCAAACCAACCAGATCGTTCGAGACGTAAAACTATGTTCTTTCAGAATATGTAGACGGTTTTCCCGTATTTCTAGCCGTTCACCCATGGCGAATTTAGAAAAGAAATGGAATGACCCACGCTTTGTTTCATCTTTTAACAGAGGAACGAATAAATGGCTTCTGGTCATGCGCAAGCTTTTTTCGGAAGACAGATTTTTTATTTCCGATCTTTGATCAGTTTTTAATTAATAACTACTCTAATTTTCAAAATATTAAAAATCTGAGGTTTAGGTGCACCAGGAGAGGGTTTGGAATACCTAAATCTAAATTTGCAGGCTTCTAGATGGGCTAGATTTTGCTAGCCATCGTCAACAGACACACACACACACACACACACAGAGCGAAAATTTCTTTTATTGGTATAGATATCTTGATTTGAGTATTTGATTTAACTTTCAATATGGTATATCTCAAAAGTGTACAAATGTGGCTCAGTAATATCTTACCCCGTTCCCCGCAAATTTAGTTTGTATCTAGCTTGTTCACATTATATTGATAATACTGATGCTGATAAAACAATTCCTTTGCTTTTAGTTTGTACACAGTAATTTTAATACTTAAAAAATATGTAGTACTGCATTCACATTATTTAATATCGCAATTTGTTTGCGAAACATCACAGTACAATTTACATTATTTTCGCGCACATGAATATATGTAATTTAGTGTAGTTTTAGTACATACATCATTCCCAAGTTGCACAGATAGTTAAAACATCGTTGACAGTTTCTGGAAACCGTTGAAAAATGGTATGGTTGATATGCCAACAGAGGCCTGTTTACTTTTGACCATTGGGGCAATCCACTCCAATAATAGCTCAACTATTTTATGCTGTGGTGGTTTTGAAATATAGAAAATTAATATCTCAAGAGTTTCGCACTTTAGCAATAATATCCATTTGCACTATTTTTAGGTGCGTTCGTAGTTATATAAATACGTAGCACCTATATAGTCGTCGTTTGGTCCGTCCGTCTGTCCGCATATAACAGCGCAAAAACTACCCAGCAGAATGGTTTGAAATTTAATATATATAATCGTTGTAGAGTTTTCTCGAATCACTTCAAATTTTATGAAAATCGAATCAAAACTTATTAATGAAATTTTTGTTCATTCTATTAAAACCTATCATACATAATCTATGTAATAAAAGCGCAAGTCATGTGACTGAGGAAAATAAATACGGGCTAACCACTTCTTTTTTTATATGGCAGGTGGCCATTTTTTTTCTTTTTTCAAAAATATTTTTTCGAGTAAAATTGCATAAAAGTTACATTTTTAGAAAGATCGTCCAAAAAAATTGCTTGTTTGAGTGATGAGTTACATTTTAAAAAATGTATAGATTCTGAGATAACTTCAGTTGAAATTAGGTTAACAGCCCAATATTTATCCCAATATCCATTAAAGTAAATAAACACAAGCGATTAATTCATCGTGAGTCATAGAAATATTAAACCATGGAGGTAATCATTCTCAAAGCAAGATCTCCATGGTGAATTTTGCAGCGCTGTCTGCTGTCGAAAAAAAAATTGCATCTGTAAACATGGCATACGTAATAAGAGAAAAGAAAAGCATGTTCATTTCGCTCATAACAGACGATATAATTCATTTCACTAAAATAATGTTGATTTTTTTACATTGTAAAACTAGTTATAGTAAGAACGTATCTCATTTGTCACGTTTAACGTACATTTATGTAATCCCTAAGTATATCACACTTCGAGAAGCCCCCAGAGAGGGTGGCCTTTCTTTTTTTACAATCTGTTTGTCACCAATATGCTCTATTGATTGATAAAATCTACTCAAATGTCTAATGTTTGTTATGCAAGCTATTTGTCAAGCGTTAACAGATTAGATTCCATGTTTTGGTATATATGTTTATGTTTAAAATTCACTTTACGCTGATGAGTAGAAAATGACAAAGCAACATACAACATACAGCCAACTTATAAAGCCACGTTTTATTTGTTGATGATGAAAAAGAAAATAAGACATATTTATTACAATAATATCATAAACACGTTAGTTGCCGAATAACCGCCAGCGGTCACATGAGATCCAAGTCAAACATATTTTAAAACAGAGATTTTATTTGCAACTTATTTCTATAAAATATACATTCGATTTCTGCTTTATGAAATTTTTTTCGAAACATGTTAGTTTAATCTGGTTTATATATAAACACCAACCATCGGCAACTTATGTGTTAAAATAGATAGATATATTTTTAACCTATTAAAGACTGCTTCACTGGTAAATTTTCGCAATATTATGTTTCTTACGCCAGGTTTTAAGGTAACACACGTTTGTTTTTATGATAACTATTCACTTTATTTGATGCAAGAAAAACCATGATAAACTCACTCTTAGTTTGCTATAATATAAAAGTGGTATAAATCGCAATATTTGTATTTTATTGAGAAAAAGAATTCTGTCCTTAATGGGTTAGCAGCTTTTCACTTGCAATAAAAGATTAAGGCTAAAATTAAAATAAACTAAAATTGAAATACATTTGAAAAATCCATACATATGGCTTACGTTTAAATACATTTTTCGAGTAGTAAAATAATGCACTTTGCTCGAAACAATGATGAAATCTTGTTTATGATGTCTTAAATATATCTTTATCAATAAATGTTAAAATTTAATTGAAATCCTTTAATGAAATCCTTTTTTCTGGGACTTATTTCTCACATAATATGAAGCTTTGAAAACTATCTCTCAAATTGTAAAGAAATTTCATAAATAGTTTAAAGAAATGCTCCAAGCTTATTGTACGTTTAATGTACAGCTATAAAGTGAGAATTCTGGCATTTTATTAGAAAACAATTTAGAATAGTTAAATAAATTTTCGATTTAAAAAATGCCAAACTATTTTATTCCACTTTTACATTTCTATAAAATAACACCGTTTTTATTAAAGAATATATGAGCTTGCAAAATGAAAATAAATAAATCGAGTCATAAATTTCACTTTGTTTGGTTTAAATTTGAAGTGTTTATGCGAAAGTTATATAGAATTTTCTATTAAATATAATTACCTCTCTCTTTTGCAATACAGTGGGCACAACCATTGCGTAATATTGTTTTATATATTGATGTGATTGCTTTTTTTACGATACTTTACAGTGACCAAGTTTTTCTTTTTAAAATCCTAATACATTTGATTTGTTTCATCGAATATATAAATAATCAGCTTCAATTTGTGCAGTTGTTATCCCCAGAGCCATAGAATATTTTATCAAAGACTCTTTATAGCAATGCAGATAGAATTCGCTCTGAGTAATATTTTTCCTATTGAGGTTATCAACTTATTTACGTTATTTTAAAATTTAAGTGTTACCGCATTTTTACAAACCAGTAAAGAAATAATCAAATTTGAAAATAAGAATAAATTATATATGTGTATAATTTAATATAGTACTTGTGTCTCAAGTATAATATTATATCGCCCTACCGCAAGAAAAATTATACAACTCCAAAAAAATTATTTTGCCTATTATTCTACTGACAGGTCTGGCTACACGAAAAAAGTAATAAGAGTAGATATCGAGAAGACCACTAGATTACACACTATATGCCACATTGCCATCACAAAGGGGGAGGGCAAAGAGTGGGGAGTAATTTACTCAATCCTCCCTATCTCTTCTATATCTAGATTATTAAGGGTTTTAATTATGAAATACACGCAACACGACGGTGTAAGAGATCAATTTTTGCTTGTTTGATGTGGTCAGTATTTTGTCTTACGACAATAGAATCCGACGATAGTCCCTGGCATGTTTATCACCTCCCCTAAGGAGAGATGTCTGTTGTTGATTTTGTGCTCTTTAATTCAAAATCTTTGAAAAGCAATAAAAAGGGTCAAACTGACCACATAGTCTTTCGAAAAGAAAATCCAGCGAAGTAAAGTAAGGTTTGTCTCTTCTTGAAGTATTCGGTCTATTTTATAGACCAAATACTGCATAAGGCCATTGTATATAGCTATACACAGCCAACCTTTTCTATGTACGCTTTTACAGAGCTAAGTGCTATAATTTTATGTTACAGTAAAAAAAAAATTACTATATTCTTTTGCCTTTCTTGTGAAATGTAGTATTTTTGAGTTGTGTCAATTTTCCTGCGTGTGAGTCATATGCTCCTATAATTGGTGAGTTTTAATATTTGATGACAATGTTCTTTCAACAAAGAAAAATAAGAACAACTCTTTGGCAAAGTGTATTAGATTTTTCTTCTATTCCTCAGTATATACGAGATTATCATCCACCTTAATTACAATTTGTTTTAAATTAATTCGAGTAATGCTCAGAGCCTGATTACCACACAGGCTAACTGGGCCGCGGCCTTGGACATACCGTGGATAGGGGCTTCAGAATAAATAAAATGATTTCAAAAAAAATCTTAAAAAGGCAGTTTTCTAAAATGATTTCGAAAAAATAAAAAAATATTTTCGTTAACTGTGAACCGTATTGTAATATATAATGATAAATATCATAGGTAATATGCATGATTGTAAACAGTCGCTTGCTATACCTACTGCGCATTCTTCGTGTTCTAATTACGTACCTAAAGTTTATTAATCCTTCTTTGAAAACAGTAAAGAGTAATAAGTGTAGTCATGTGTGCTGTAGACAAAATATTTTAATAGAATTATTTTTTATGAATTTTAGGTAGATTGCGTAAGAAATACTACCTATTACATTCTCCCCTAAGTTGGAATTTTTGCAGATCTATACCGATTATGACTCCCAGAACACAAAACCACCCCCAGTTCAATACTTTATCTATCTATCTATTTATCTATTTATGTTAGTTTTTTATGGACACGATAACTGCAATAATTCTGCACAAATCTCTTCCAATCTGATAGATAAAATCAAGGGGCATAAAATCTCGGTCAAGTTCGTTAATGGGCAAAATAGAACCAAGTGGGGGAAATGGGGGGGGGGCTTTTTGTGAAAACAGAAAAAACTCCATAATTTCTTAATTATGATACGCATCGAATCCGTTTAAAGTTATTATTACTTCTAGGAAAAGGGCCGAAAATTTATGCATGACAGATTTTTAATATCATTAAAAATGGCCCCAAGAGGGGGGGGAAAGGCGGGTTTTAGAAGAAAAAAATTCATAAATTCGTCAATTCACAATATATCAAATCCGCTTAAATTTATTATAAATCCTCTTAATATTATCTAAAACTTTTATATTGACAAGTTTTTTATAGGACCAACCCTTATAGCAAAAAAATAAAATAAAATAAAAACAAAAAGAAATCTCTCCCAGCTCCGCCTGCAAACAAGTTAGATTTTGAAGTGGGCGGTCCCAACTGCGGCATCATGGCAAAAATATCATTTTTCCGCAATTCCCAACAAACAGGCACCCAACGGTCTGCGTCTTCGAAATCTACCTGTGCCTGTAGGCCGAGCCGTCAGGAATTTTTTAAGATGAAGAGATATTTCAGGTATTATAACATCAAACAGAAAAAAAAATTAAATAACTTGAGTTTCATGAACATTTTTATAAAATGCAGGAAGAACTACTGAATACTTCCAAACAAATTTTCTACCTACTAATTTGGTTTGAAGGGGTCCCCTAAAAGGTGCTGAACCTTGGGCCCCTGACAACCTTAATCGGGCCCTGGTAATGCTGAAATAAATTCAATATTCGAAAGACCATTTCTCTAGAGCAGTGTTTCCCAACCGGTGTGGTACGCCCTCTTTGGGAGGTGTGGAGCATCTCTGGAGAAGGTGCTAGCCGATGGCATTTTTTTAAATTTCCACTAAAAGCAGAAGTAGAAGTACCCACAAAGTCTTCCAGAAGGCATTCCACTAGAGCAGTCATACTCAATATTTTTTCTTGCGGGCTACAAACATATGCGTTCTAAATTAAGTAGACCGCAACACATATATTTATAAAATAATGTAAAACAGCAAGATAACAAAAATAGTCTAGCAAATCAAGATATCAAAAATATTATTATCAGTATTAGCTATATAATAAGTACAAAATATAATGGTAGCAGAATTTTCCAATTCGAAAGATAAAAGTTTTTCAGAAGTTTTTATTTATAAATCAAACGTTTGATATTTTTTAAATGTAGAAAAATATAGAGCCCCAATTTAATTAATTTTAAAGTGTTTGATTAGTGCTAAAGATTTTACAAATCTGTACAAAATTTTAGTGCAAATAGGATTGCATGTAAAGGGAACGTTTGGCTAAGCAAATAATATTTAGGATGTTTTAATATAAGTTTAAATTAATTATAAATAACAAAATAAATTATATCTTCCCATAAAAATATGTAAGACAACAAAACAGTTTTAAACATATTTAAAATTTTATCCTTTCTTAAAATTTTATTTTAACTTATCTCAATTTCTTTATAAATATGAATTAATGAATGCGTGATGCATCTATTAAGGATTTATGTGTAAGCTGCAGATAAAGAATCGGCGAGTCGCAGGTTGAATATGGTTGCACTAGAAACAATAGGCGAAAAATAGAGCCTCCCGATCAGCTAATTCAGCTATGATTAGCAAAGATGATTGTAAAATATTACAGCTTGTCTCTGCAGAAACATGCAAAGATTTATGACATGGCATGAAAGAAACATGAAAGATATGTGATAACTTATTGTACAACTAATTTGTTATGAGTCATCAGAAAAATAATATATTGATAATCAGAAAGATTGACGTTTGCCATGAAAACATTGAACTGAAAAGTTGCGTTAATAATGAATTCATCTTAATTTTGAGAACGATCTTCTTATCGGAAAGTCACAATTAAAGTCAAACACCCTGATAATTTGTAACAATACAAAACAGGCCAAAATTTGAGACTAATATATAAAATTTATGAAATTTTAGAAAAATTATTATACCTTTATTAATGAGAAATCAAATCCTGGTAAAATACTCTACTGAGATATTACATATTCACTATATAAAGGGTGACTTTTAATTAACCTACAACTTTAACTGAAATAACTCTTGAGTCGTTGTAGGTAGCACTACAAACATTTATTTATTGAAAATGACATGGAAAAAGAATTTAATGAATAAGGTGTTCAAAGTGAGAACCTTCATAGGTGATACAATAGCGCAACTTAGTCACAAAGTTGTCAGTAACAAAATCGAGCGTTTCTTTTTTTATGCTTGAAAATGAGTCAGTTATGGAACTTTTGACGCTAATAAGGTCTGTCGGTTTCTTCTTGTAAACCGAATCTTTCATATGATCCCAAAGATAGAAATCATATGGATTCATATCTGGCGAATAAAGAGGCTAATTTTCTTAGCGAATTTCTTACCATTGCTCAAGAAGAATTAGGGCGGTTGTTTCTGAATGGTGAAGATCACTTCCGTAGAAATAGTGTTTCATTTTCACCATATAAATACCAATTTTTAACAATAAAAATACGATTTGCAGTTGTATATGACGCTTTGGGAGACATTTTCGAAATTACATGGAACTGACACTAAACAAATTCCTTTTATGCTCTCTCTCACTGCAGGCCTTCGTACCTCCATCTAGTGAGGCTCTGAGAAGTTATTTCAGTTTAAAGTTGTAGGTTAATTAAAAGTAATATATTTTTTATTTTTAGATAGAACATTTGTATTTTTGTTTAATATGTTTAATCATACCCCACGGTATCATTACTTAGTAAAAAATATGCATAAATAAGTATTTTTTTTTTGAGCAATAAGCATCTATGTTTTTGGGTGGGAGGGTTAGTGAGGCACCACTGCAAATTATCCTTAGTTGGGGAGAAATAATGTAGAAATATTGGAAAATACTGCCCTAGGGTTGAGTCCTGCACCGAATCGGGTAACCATGGCCCGATTACCGTAGGAGCAAAGTCAAACCAGTAAATTTAAATATAAATTTTTGGCTTATTTAAACGCCATATTCATTTAAAATGTATGTTGTAATTAAGGGACAATTTTCTTATAGTTTGTGCTGGTGGAAGTTTGTCCTACGGGTAATCAGGGTCTGCAGTTAGCCCGAATTTATCCGAACCCGGCGGGGTGGACTCTAATTTTTTCGTTGAGGTTCCGTTTTGTTTCGGTTTGACATTAATTGCTTTGGGTTGGTTTCGGTTTGGGATTTTGTCGATATCAGGTTGACCTGATTTTTCAAAAAAATCTAGTATATTTTTCGGATGAAAATATCGATATATAAGAAAGAGAAGATTATATATATATATATATATATATATATATATATGTGTGTGTGTGTGTGTGTGTGTGTGTGTGTGTGTGTGTGTGTGTGTTTGAAAGAGAAAGAGAGAGAGAATTCATTTTTGAACTTAAAATTCATATTAAAGATAGACTACTTTTCCATAATTGTATTAAAAAAGGGATTAATTTTCTTCAATTTCGGATTCAGTGCAATGTCGGGTTTTGGGTTGACGAATTTTTTTCTGTTGGGTTCAGGTTGACTGGAAATAAACTTTTCGGGTTCGGGTCGAGTATTGTCGACCCGCGCAGGACTCTACCCTTGAGAAATCTATGTTAATAAAAAAAAAGTTTAGCTCTGTCTATCTGTATGTGTTTCGGCGATGGCTAGGAAAACCTACCGTACGTAGACGTCTGAAGATTTGTATGAGGATAATCCAAGGCAGGTCCTGATACACCTGAGGCTTAGATTTTTAATTTTTTGATAATTAGCTGAGATATTAATTAAAAACTCATCAGAAAAGCGATCTTTTTTTTTTTTTTGCAAAAATTGGCAGACGCGCGCGCGCATGTCCAGAACCTGATTTTCGTGCGGAAAGGAAGGAAGGTCCAAATGTTTTTTGGCTTTTTGTTTTAACCTCCATCGGCTAAATCATTCGGGATACGGAAGAACGAAGTACATATTCATAAAATTCGTACACTTACATTTTAAACCTCGCAATCAGTTGGAAAAATATCGTTGTTAATCTTTTGAAAAAAAAATTAAAAAGGGTCTTTTTCACGGTTGACATTTTCCTTCTTAAGGAAACGCTCCTCCGGGCCGAAATTTTAGAAGTACCGACAGACAAAAAACATACTCTTAAATTAAACATCTTCTTTACGACAGTGCAATCAGATTTTAACCCTTTCAAAAACCTTGACGACCGCAGGTCACTTCGCGCCTTCTGGAGACGATCTTTTTTCTATGCTAAAAGTAACTGAACGTCCGTGTGTCAACACAAGCACACAGACCAGATTTATATCACATACAAAAATTTTTAAACGTTCGGACAAGTAGAAGTATTAAAGAATACCTGCGAATTTTTTTATGAAAACGGCAAAACGCGGGCTGTTCCGGTACGGCTTCGACTCATGCTTTCACTACAAAAAATGCCTATTTTTTCACAAAATTATAAATAGAGCTTTAATACAGTTATATTTACAACCGATTACAATTTCAGAGTTCGGAAGATAAGATCAAATTTCCTTTTATGTTAAAAGCCCGACGCGAAAACAAAACAAAAAAAAGCAAGAAAAAATATATTTCTTTTACAACTGGACAACAATATTTTTTCACGAGCTGTAAAATAGTTATATTTATAACTGATAAATAATTCAAAAAGTTCGGACGACAAGAACTTTAAATTTTAAACTATGAAACATCTCTATGTGGAGAAACTAGAAAATGTCTTCTTACTAACACTTTTACCACTAAATATCAATATTTTTTCGCGAATTTCTCCTTTAAAAACATAAATTCATACAAAATCGATTTAAAGATATGAAATGGAACAAATTTGAAGTTTGTTTAGGGTTATTATCACGGGCCCGGGCAACAACGGGCTGCTCAGCTAGAAAATGAATGAAAACTTCATTATAAAAAATCATTTCGTTTTAATTAGTACTGTAAGCTTGACGTTCTTTAAAAATTCGTTAACGATAATATCCTAAAAATGAACTCGTATATTTTAATTATTTTTTGATCGAGTGCAAAAGATTCAAACTAAAATTAAAATACAATTTTTAAACAAAATCCACAGATCTTTTTTAAATCTCTAAATAAACATTTCTAGGGGGAAAAAGAACGTTTTAAAAATTCTTCTCTGAAAACAATAATCAATCTGTTAACTAGTTAACAGATTGATTATTGTTTTCAAAGAATGTGTTTAAAGCTTTGCATGCATTTAAAGCTTATATGTGCTTTTTTGCATTCACTTTTAGAAATATTATACCGGGTGGTTATAATAGAAGTATCTCTATTTGGAGCTGTCTGTAGATTGAAGGAATAACCGGAATGAAACCAAAATCGGTACACTTACTATTGCAGAATGGGGAAGAAGAATGGAACAATAAAAATAATCAATTGCAATAATCGCCGACAGATGGCGCCTTTGAGTTGGAAATGTAATCTGTAATATTGTGTACCGTGGAGGTGTCGCCAACCTCATTTACTATACTGCATATCAAAACATTTGCGAAACTCCTGTGTGTAGTCACATGTGTGTGTACTCCTGGTGCGTTACATTCCGCAATTGAGCACGTCCTGCACCGCCTAGATTGTGTTCTCCAGCACAATGGCCGTGTGAAGCCTGAACAGGATCGGCAACGCCTTGCGAAAGCGTAACCACACTCACTGTGACATTTTCGAATAAATTAGGTGTGCCATCCGGTTTGACGTCTTAATTCTTTGTTGTTGTATTACACATTACATTTCACACTCAGTAGCGCCATCTGTTGGTGATTATTGCAATTTTTTTAAATTGTTCCATTCTTCTTCCCCCTTCTCGAATCGTAAGTGTACCGATTTTGGTTTCATTCGGGTTAATACTTCGAGCTACAGACAGCTCCAAATAGGGATACTTATATCATAACCACCCTGTATATGCGCACAATAAATTACTTTATTCTTAGACTTATTAAGTTAAATATTACGAAGCGCGGAAAGATAACTCTCAAAATGAAAACAAATCCCATAAGCAGTTGAAAGAAACGTCCCAAGCTATTACAAATTTAATATATGACCATAAAAGGAAAATTCCAACTTTTTATATCAAAACCACTTAGAATATTTAAATAAATTTTGCAATAAATAATTTCAAGCGATATTACTTTTTTTTTTCTATCATATGAAACCATTTTACTAAGAAATGTATGCGATTGCAAAATGAAAACAATACATTTGAGCCCCAAATTTCACTTTGTTTGGTTTAAACTTGAAGTGTTTTCACAAAAATGATTTAGAGTATTCTACTGTAAATTATCTTCTACATTACAGATGATATAACCATTTCTTGGTAATATTTTCTGCTAACGCATTTACAATTTTTGCGATACTTTAAAATAAAGGATTTATTGCATTTTATTATCTAGTGCATTTTCTTATACCAAGAACATAAATAATCCGTTTAAATTTGTGAAGTGTTTACCTCAAAATTATTTAATGTTAAATGTGTGATATTTTCTTGGAAAATGCAAAGGAATTACCTGTAGGTAATAAGATTTTTTATTCTGTTAACTAAATTCATTTGAATGTTTCCAAACATGCATGTAATTATCTTCACACACTATAGTAAAAAATAATAATAATAACCAAAAAAAACTAGAAGAAATATTAAAATATGTGAATAAATTTAATGCGATAATTGTGTCTCGAATAATATATATTTCTATAGTGTATTCCATTATTGTTAAACAATTAAAATTTTTAATAGAAATACAGTTATGGCTTTTTCTATTTGTAAAACAGCTAAATGCGTTTTTAAATTTACAGAATAACATATGATTTTTGTAGTTTATTTATCGACCTAAGACACCCGAGCCTGCTGATATAGAATGAACCACATATTTTACATACTTTTGTACTATTCTTTCCCTACTGCATTTGTACTATTTTTTCCTACTGCATTTGTACTATTTTTTCCTACTGCATTTGTACTATATTTTCCCTACTTTAGTTTTCTAAACTTCCAGAGACATATTTCGGATCAATTTATATGGTGGATATAGTATGAAACCCCCAATTATAGACACCTAACCAGAAACTGACACTTAAGCAAAAATCTAACTCCAATAAGGATTTTGTTGTAAAATTCTATAAAGCAACGTCATCTAATGATAAATTATATATTTATTTTTATTTTGGAGTCAGTTCAGTCACATCTAGAGGGCCATGAACATAGTCAATGGGGAAGAAACATTTGAGAAAATGTTTACAAAAAGTGCCATTTTGAAGCAACCATCTTATTTCTAAGATTAAGGAAGTGGTTTTTTAATCTATTTGTAATGCAACCATCTAAAACTTTTTTCTTAAAGTTATACTTGTAGAAATTAGTTTAAAGATGCATATGATACATTAGGACCATAATTTAGGGTTTATAGTTATTTAATTTAGCTTGATGGAGGGTGCCAGTTATTGGTTTTTAGAATTTCATTTCACCTTTCTTTGACAGAGGTGTCAGTTTCCGGTTATATTAAAGAAAGTTGAAATCTGTTATTTAAACTGTTTAAAAATGCATAATAACACATTAAATTTAACACCATTAAAATTTAAGTAGTTTTACCAGTGTCTAACACCACATGTCAGCTACTGGTTCATAAATGTCAGTCATTGGATATCTTTATTACTAATAATTTAAAATCTGAAAAAAGACAAATGCGTCTTTAGCATATCATACATAAAACAGTATAAACAGGAAAAATAAGGGAATAACAGAACAGAAGCAGAAACAAAAGCTTGAGCATGAAAAGAAAAAGTAAGAAAAACTTGAACCCAGGAATCGGCGGTATCACACTACAAGTAGCTAAACAACAGTGACCGTTACTTTCTGCAGTAGTTTGTAAGTGTAGCACGCTATACTTTGGAACAACGTAGTGTAGCGAAAAAAGCGATAAAAAAGATTAGGGATTTGTAGTCAGAACCGTGCTACTTTTAACACTATCTCAGGGGGGGGGGGAGGCGGAAGTACCATTCTGCAAATCGTGTCACCGAAACTTGCTTCTTCTGTGTAAAATTGGATGTGCTCAACAATTTGTGAATCCCAACCGCAGTGTATAGTAACGAATCGCATGAAGTCAACAGATTTTTCCCATTGACACTTATTGCTAAAATCAAGTATTAACCTACCAAAGAAATTAATTTACGTGCTTTATCTACTCATTATTAGGTCATTATGTTTTAAAGGCAGGTTTCTTATTATTCGGAATTATTTATTATTTACATTTAGAGTTGTTTTACTGTAATTTTCTAAATGATAATATAACACTTAATTTTTCTACGAAATTTACAATGTGTGTAAAAAAAAAAGCAATTTGGAGACAAACATAAAACATTTAAATCCCACTTTTTATAATAAATAATAATGTTTTTATATATAATAAGGAACAAAGACTTTTTAAAAGCATTTGAATCTTTCGAAATAAAGTGTCAGTCACTGGTTCACTTTGTGTCTGTTATTGGTGTTTCAAAATAGGAATAGTATCAGTTACTGGAGTTTTACACCATATTTATGAGAAAAAAAAATATTTTTAATAATAAAATGTATAATTTTTCAAACTTTTACCAACAATATTTTTTTAATATATATCTACTATTCTTACAAAAACAAAGGTAAATATAAAATAGATTTAAATTTTTGTAATAGTGATTTGAACAAGACTTAATCCTTAAAGTGTCAGTTACTGGGGGGGGGGGGGTTCACCCTAGTTGCGATTGTCACACAAAACATGTGTATTAAACCTTGTTTTATTTACCTAACACTGAAGAGGCCCAAAATTAAACAAAAGTTTTTTGACACTTAGAATGTTCTCTTTGCAGTGGCACTAACGATAATTAAATCAGAAGTGTCCATTTTGAGATATAGGCTTTTGAAAATCGGGTTGAATTCATGATTTTGATGAATAAATTAATGAATATTTATGCCGATGAGAATTGTCTTTAGCAGCTCTCTGACATTTCTATAGATAATTAATTGGTAAAGTGCAGACTTTTAAAGTATTTTGCTATGTGGTTACAGCTTGTAAAAATATGGGTCAAATTCATCACGACAGGCTGTACGGCTTAATTTTAATAAAGTAATAATGAATGTATTGATTTCTGATCTTTATTATTGCAATCATATTTTTCAGCACGAATATGAACACACACTTGAACGCATATTTTCAATAAATGAGGTTTCTTGTATCATGAACGATACTACTGCAAACTTGGTGATTTGATCGTTTTCCTGCAACAGTGAAATAATAAACTTTACAGAAGGTCACCTGAGGATCCAACTATACTTCTTTTGATTCTGATAGTTTGTGGATGTCAGAATTAAACCTATATCAATATTCTTTTGCGATTACATCTAAATTGAAAAGGGTCCAGCAGGAAACGTATCCAAATATAGGACACTTGACATGGAATAACCCTTATAAACTCAGCACTGTCATTTAAACACCGGCGCTAGAAACGGAAAGATACTCGCAAACAAAAGTTAAACCAACGGCAGCGTTTTTTTTCAAATTTCTCGTTTGTACTTAAATATTTTTAAACGATTCTCTTTGTATAGGATATCTGAGGTCAATGTCTAGCTGGATAACTAGGTACCTTTCCGATTTTTTGTTTTTAATTTTGGGACTGGTCCCGAAAGTGAAAGTATCCTCATTAAAAAAAAGGCAACCGAAATCAAAAAAGTTAAAGGATACACTGTTTAACATTGACCTCAGAAATCCTATGCAAAATAAGTATCTAAAACTATTGAAATGTAAGCGAAAAGTTAGGAAAAAAAACTCTGTCATTGGTTTAACATAAATTGGGAGTATCTCCGCGTGACTAAGCATTAACTTAAGCTAGCGTAACGCTGCCTAAGAAAGCTTTTAAGTCAAATTACTGTAAAATATGCAAAATAAACATACCTAAATTAGAAACTTCTAAACCTAGACTAAATGATTTGTGACAATGTGCTTTTGCAGTTGATGCTTCTGCTCATAGAATTTAAAAATATATACCGATTAACCTTTTTTTATTTTAGAGAGAGTAATCTTGGTTATCTAAAACTTTTCCACTGTGAAATAATGAGATAGTATAAAATAAATAATTATTCAGAAGTGTTAGGTTTTTTAAAATAAACAAGAAATTTATAGTCAAACTGCCCCATTTTACCTTCTTTACCCCGTCAGAAGATCAATGTCTGGCCTGCATGAAAAAACACAAGTTATGGGGCATTTGAAGTCATCTGGTCGGCATTCAGGAGTCCTGTTTATCGAATATCACAATATCTGTTTATTACATACATATTGAATTAATATATAAATATTTCTCGAAATAAATGGACAGAAAGCACAAAGCAAAAAACAACAAGAACGAAAAATCATGCTCCAAGCATAGATTATGAAACACGTTCCAACACAATCAGAAAACTGTAACGAAACTTCACCGTTAAATAAAGTGAAAGAAGATATGTAAGTAAACAGTTTAGAAAACATATAACACATTGAAAAATACAATTTTCGAAATTACCTTCTTCCAGTGTCAAAAAAGCAGTCGAATTATTTTGTGCAGCCCTATATATGATCAATAGATATAGATATATAGTATGATAAAATTTAGTTCGGTTAAAATATTCATATTTAGCAATTTCCGCCAATCGATGGAAAAGCACACGAAATACTTTGTACAGCCCTGTATATTATCGGAAGACTTTTGTACACACCCCCTATTAAGCTAAAAGGCAACTTAAAACTCACTTCCAGCAATTACCAAACGTAAACGGCAATGTATCTTTTTTGCGTAGCCCTGTATATGAATTTATTTATATTCCACAAACTTCTATTAGTCTACTAAACATAGTTCAGCAGGAAAATGCTGCGTAAACACTATTAAAAACTACCCTTGAGCAATTCACTCCCATAGTCTGTAATACTTACGAATTCTCTTGTGTAGCCCTGTATATGACCAACCGAGTTTATAAACACACACGTACTATAAAAAAATAGTTAAATTTAAAACGCAAACCAAAGTTGAAAAAGCACTTATAGCACATAGACTGTAAATATCGCACATGTACTGTAAGCAATATCTTTTGTGTGTCCCTGTAAATAAACGTAACGCACGCAAGAGAGCAAATTATAGTGCACCTCATTTTGTTTGACCCTGTAAATGAATAATAACTGCTTTGCCCCCCATATTCTACAAAAAACATGTTTTAATGCGCTTCATAATTATATATCAATTTCATTATGTTTTAAATGACGTAGCGTCATAAAAATGCACTTAAAACGATTATTCCCCATTGACTGTAATGTTACGGAATACTTTTGACTGTCCCTGTAAAATAAAATTAGTTGTACACGCTTCAGTTGGAATAGGGAACATGCTATAATAAGCGATTATAACATATAAAAATTTCAGAGCAATTCGAGCATATTTACGGGAGTTAGAGTACGGACAGACGGCAGACGGCCATACGGCCAAACGGCCAGACAAACCGAAGTCATAAACACTTTTCAATTAGGTTGGAAAGTGTTAAAATGGGCAAAGGTTTGTTACTGAAGGTAAATAATAGTAATTTTATAATTATTTCTTTATAAAATGTTTAATGTTCTTCTAAGAACAGCTTAACCCTCTGAGCGTTTTGAAAAAGGGTAAACTTGTAATGTTGTTTTCTCTGTCTTTTGTTTTAAATGCTAAAAAAATATGATTCTTTCAGCATTATGAATAAAACTTAATTACAAACATGAATGTAACCCTTGAGAGTATTAATCATTCTTTAATGTCTCGAAAATTCATTAAATCCATAGAATTGTATTATCTTAAACATTGCATATATTGCAGTGAAACCTGGAGCTTAGTGAACGGAATATTACATTCCACACGCTTATAGGGTTAATAATGTCTACTATTCAACTTACAAATTTACTCTCGTCAGTGAAAATATGAAAAATAGAACTTATGTTAAAATGGCTGCTGTTTCTCTGGTGATACAAAATACTCCGGAAGACACACGCTTCTTGTCAAACACTGCGAACAGGAGGTTAGTCCTTAAGAGTTCCCTAGTGGGACAACAACCTTACAATAGGGTCTGGTCTCTCCTGCATGTGTAATAGGAATTAGAAAAATAGAAAAATATTTAAAGAAAAATATTTGCCTTTGAAATAGTACGAGGGTCCAACTAACCATACGTGGTGCCTTGAGGCAAGATTTCAGTTGTGGACCTAATATAACATTCTTAAATCTGCAATTTGCACTCATTTTAAGAATGGTGATTTTCTTATGTCCTCCCCCGTTTAGAGGAAGGGAACCAGGAACAACTGCCCCGTTTGTCATTTTGTCAATCAGGCCCTCAGATTGACAGATAATTTATACCTTAAATTTTTTTTAGGTTTTCAGAATCAAAGTGAATCAAATCTATCAGTTTTATCATTTTAAAGCAAAGTTAACTGGATATCATATATTCCATTCAAATCATAGGTAACTAGTGTCATCCTGTTGCCCATATTTTCAACCTCAAACGTGGCTTAGTGGAACATCACACATATTAAATGTAATCTTCAAAACTGGGCAAAAAAGTCCGAACCAGCATTCTTACCCAGGATTCCTTGTTCGAATACGCCAATGCTCTACCAACTGAGCAATCCCGGTGGAATATGGCTGATTAATTCACCCAGTTAACCTTAATGATCATGGCACCTGGTCTGATATCTGAATCAGCATAACAGAATAAATAACAAGTAATGGTGCCTCTAGTAAACGCTGGAAACGTGATTACACTAAATTAATTTTACCACAGTTATATCTAATTGGTAAAAATTGAATTTCTAGTTTAATTCTAATTGAAATTATATGAGATGTAATCATCCCAACTGGGCGAAAAACTCTGAGCCAGGATTTGAATCCAGGATCCCTTGGTTGAAGCTCCCAATGCTCTATCAATTGAGCAACCCCGGCCGAATATGGCCATATTCGTCCGGGGTTGCTCCATTGGGAGCTTCAGCCAAATAATACCGGGTTCGAATCCTGGACCTGACTGTTTCGCCCAGCTGGGAGAATGACATTTCATAGGATTTCTTTGCCAATTTGAATAATTGTATCGAAACTAATCCAGTCTATCAAACATATTATTGTCTACAGAGTAAGGCTTTGGCTCAATCTTCGTTGAGCGAAAAAATTCGACCTGATCAGTTTTGGCTCTGAAC
The DNA here is from genome assembly GCA_963931845.1 of Maratus michaelseni. NCBI lineage: Eukaryota > Metazoa > Arthropoda > Arachnida > Araneae > Salticidae > Maratus > Maratus michaelseni. The sequence goes on from OZ007595.1 coordinate 205,880,972, forward strand.
GTCTCATATACAAGTTTCATCACTTAGTGAAGTTTCATTTAGTGTGGTAAACATTTTTTAGATTTTTCATATTTATACCTACATAATACCTTAACTATATAACCGAATAACTTTGCCTTTAGTATCGGAAGGTAACACTGTCCGAAAAAAACAAATATTATCCCAAAATTAGTTGAAAGTATTAAAAAGGTTAAATTTTTTTACATTTTCTATATGTAGACAACCTCATGAAAAAAATTAATGAAAGCTGTAATTAGTAGATGTTATTACTAATGAATTACTATCAAGCATAAACGTGTACGATGATTTGAGAGTTATTTGGGAATGATCACGTATTTTTCCAGTACTGTATAGCAATACAATTTGCAACAGAGTTCATTGATTCTAGAAAGACGTGACAAATTCATAACGTAACACTGGTTACTTAACTGCTCTTTTAAATTATTTACGGCGGATCTGAAGGCTTTCCACCGTTTACGAGAACGTAACGAGTCGAAGGCGCTCCATACGCATATTACAAAAAATGTAACAGAAATTACATTCAGTACGTATCTCATAATTTTCTGGTAAGAATTTTCAGACAAATTATTTAGTTGCATTTCAACTGATCCACAGCCAACTTTTTCAAACACCCACTATACATAAGTAGGCGATGTAATGATATACTACGATATTGTTTATGATGTATTATTGTTAGAACATTACAGCTTGATATACTAACAGTCACATGAGCAGATAGGGATTATTCGATTAAACAGTCGAATTTGTAGGTAGTCAATAAAAGATATGAAAATAAGAAATAAAATTAATAAACTTAATAAATTGAATTAAATTTATTCTAGTTTTTAATATGAAGTATATTCCAACTTGGAAATGATTGTCTTATATCCCAGCGAATAATTTCCTGCTTGCATAGCTTGCAAATAATTTAACTTAAAGAATTATAGTCTATGAATTTTTTAACAGAAAACATATTTAGAAAGAACAGACAATTTCCTATAAGATGATACTATTTTCATTAAAATATCTGGATTTAATGGCAAGCTACAAGCGCTGAAAGCTTGGCGAAGAACAAAATTAAATTGTTGCCAAAAATAAGACATAGCAAAACTAGACTGTGTTTTCTTTGATTAAATGTATTGTTGGCTTCTACTAACAGGAATTGTCTTTGTAGATATATCTTTCTAAGCTGCGTGAGAAAATGGCAATTGCAAGCATAAACATTAGATAAACATTTTTTAGATGTTTCCTCTATTACTGCTTGTAAAGCTTCGATTAGTGAGTAAAAAACAAAAACAAAATATCCTTTTTTTTCCCAGCAAGAAACGTGGAATTTTTGGGAAAAAAATACGGGAAATACCCTAAAAGGGCATTTCCATGAAAAGGTGGACACGAAGGTTGAAATTTCAAATGTCTTTTATTACTAGAAATAATATATCAAATTAAAGGTAACAATATGACGCATATGAAATTACAGAGAACTAAGCTCTAAAAATATTTTTTTTATAATTTATCTAGGCTCAAAGTTAGAAAAATTTGAAAAACTTTCGGCATGCAAAATAGGGTACTTTCATTCAGACAGAAGTACTAGTTAAAACAGCAGCATTTTCAATATATGTGCATATGTTACTATTTATGACCTTTGTGTATCTTTTAAAACACTTAATTTTTCAAAAAAATTTAAAAGGCCCGATTTTTAATACAAATATAGTTACACTGTCTCTCTGTCACACCCGTCACAAAAAAGATGCTTAAGTTATTATACAAAATGCATTTTTCCATGAAAATACATGAAACTTTCTGAAAGTCTAACTATTGCAAGTCTAAATAACTACGAAACGTTAAAAATTCATTAAATTTTTATTTTGTGGGAAATTTTAGTGTGACGGGTGTGACAAAATCCTTGTGACGGGTGTGACAAAATTCTTTTGACAGGTATGACAACATTTTAAATTGCTTTGAAATATATTTAATTATTTTTTTAAATGAAGTGTAAGGTTGAATCATTCTTGTTTCTGAAAAAATAAGGCCAGTTTGCCAAAAAAGAGAAGATAAATCATGAAATATATATTTGAATTATTTTAGCAAATTGTGAGTTGGTAGCAATTTCCTTTTAACTTACTTACTTTTAAGTTAATTCTGCTTTGGATTTTTTAAAATGTACTCCGGAGATTGGTGCAATAAAGGCATTGTATGGCTCAGCAGTGAAAATACTAGAAACTAAACAAATGCTGACAGAAAGATGGGAAGGCATCAAGTCTTATCACCACTTTAAAGTAAGTCGTGATAGTACTATCCTTTTAATGGGAAAGACTCCCAAATCAACACTGAGGGAAGTGGCAGTCACTGCTAATTGGGAATCTCCCCCCCCCCTCCCCCAGAAAGATTTTGAAAATATCAGATTTAAATATTGGTGATTATGTTTTGGTTTCCATGGCCAGTAGCAAAAAGCGTAACAGCTTGTACTATGCTAATGTCATGAATATTAACTTCCGTAAGGAAGAAATAAGCTTAAAATACATGCAAGCCAGTGGGCCACACTGAATTTGGCCAGAGGAAGATGACATCTCAATTGAAAAGTTTTCTGCTACTGTAAAAAAGTAGCTCCCCCATCACTTATAACGAGTAGGGGGCAAATTTTAAACTAACTGCATAAATATGTTAGTTTTATTAAATTTCTTTTGTATATTTACTATTGTTGAGTTTACTGTCTATACTGATCACTGTATTTTTTTGTAAACAACTTTCAAATTGTACACTTTGCACAATGTCACACCCGTCACTTCTTTGTCACACCCGTCACAGAAGGAAAAAAAAATCTTATACATTAAAATAACTAAAATTTATTATGAAAATTACGTATTAAGTTTAATTTGAATCTCTTTCATTAGAAAAAAATTGTTTTAATAATGACACATTTAAATAGTCACAGGAATTTTAACAAATGTGTCTGCAAGTGAAAACTCTTGTCCCGAGACAGTCACACCCGTCACAAGTTTAAAAATTTTAAAAAAAGAAAATTGAAAGCTTTTGAAGTTATATATTTGCTCAATTATCCAAGCATATGCATGTAAAATCATAATTAAAATACTTTTCAGGGATTTCTTAGCTAATTTATTTGCCAAAATATAAACTCTTAAAATTTTGTCTAGATGTCACACCCGTCACAATGGAATGGCCCAAAAGTAAAAACCATTAAAATAATTCGAAGGAACTTTCAAAAATTAGAATTTCTCACACAGCATTTTATAGCTATAGGGACAGACTTCACTGTAAGTATGCATATGTGAACCGAGGACTAAAAAGTCACATTTTGTGTTACTACCAGATGTATTCCAGAAAGAAGAAAAACTGTAGAATTAGAAATTGATAAGAGAATAAATTAAAATGCATGGAAATTTGAAGTAATCAAATTATATTATTATAAGTTTTAAATCAAATTATGTATTTTTTTAATTAACCTAATGATAAATAAGCTAATGCAAATAACATAAAGAATTGTAATAATGCAGGATTAAAATTAAAATTCACTTTCCAATGTTTCTTGATGGTTACTTATTGTCAATGGTACTTCATGAACATTAGATACACTTTTTTTTTAATTTTAAATCAAGCTGTAATATGTACTTTCGAACAGTACAGAGGGTGTTCGCACATTTTTTAGGCGATTTCGGCGTTGGTTTTTAACGTTTAAAATATGAATATTGCTTTCTGAAATAATCTATATGATAGTCTTGTTTCTTGATTCTAATTCTGCGTAATGCTTTCGATGGTAGAAGGTTTTTTTGTAAAATTTACAGGGTTATTGCTTCCTATGCCTCTTTAAAAACTTTCCAGATTCGATCAATCGTGGTTGTTTTGCGCTTTGAAAGAGCTCTTTTCAGCGGACCAAATGCACAATAAACCATAAGAGAAACGTCAGGTGACTTCTTGGGAATATGTTGAAAGGTATAAATGCAGTACCTGTGTGAGTTTTTAATGGTTTCAACGAATACAGCGGTAGTTTTTGAAGTATGAGCGGTAGCTCTGCTTTGATGCAGTTTCACCCTTTAAAAGTCGTTGAAATAAAGAAAATAGCATTTTTTCTGTAAATATCGGATGTAACACATTCTCTTAATAATATAATGAATTGATTGTAACGTTTTTGTCCAATATTCTTATTTTTATTTTTCTATTGTAAGATAAATTTGCAACAGTCATAAATCCTTACCTGAAACTTCGTTTTCAACCTTGAAATGGGCTCTTTTTTTAATGTATTTTTTTTTCATTTTGAGTCTTTTTACTAAGAATAAGTACTGATTTTCGGGATAGCTCTTTCCAATTAATACTGATGTTTATTTTGCACTTAGAAATTTTTATACTATGCGCTTTAGAATCATTGTAAACTTCCGAATAAGAATATTTCTTTTCGGAAAACAAAAAAAAAGTATCCTCTGATTCACAGCTTGTTTGAATGCGCCATCTTGATAGAAGAATAAATTTGAAAGCATCAAACAATAATATGAATTACAAGTAATAAGTTGTTGAAAGAAAGTTTTCCTCTAAAATAATTCCATTTTTTAAAATAAGTTATCAAATTTGTCTAAAAATGTGCGAACAGCCTCTGTAATACATCATAAACAATATTGTAATACATTATTACATTGCCTACTTATATATAGTGGGTATTTGAGAAAGTTGGCTGTGCATCAATTGAAGTATTTCCGATTCAATGTATGTTTAGATTAGTGCAGTAATATTAGTGAACAGCACTAATTAAGGGAGATCTGTTTGATGTTCTTTGGCAGTCATTTATAAAAAACTTAGCAATTAAAAATATGTGGAAAATATTATATTAGTTTCAGATTTTTAACAAATGATTTCTAAAATTAAAATCTTAAAAGATGTTAATTAACACGATAATCAAAAATTTATTTCACATTATCATTTTTTATACAAAATTTTAAATCAAATTCACTTATTTATGCCTATTATCATTATTTTTGTTTTTTATAATCAATTCAATATGCATCATCGTGCAAGATCAAAAAATATTGTTTTCTCTCAAGAAAAGCTTATTTCATGTTCTTTCATCTTTGATTTGTTAGTAAAATGAGTACAAGTATTATTTTTTCTAAAAAATAAATATTTCAAGAAACAATCCTTTGCAATGAAAAAGCTTCTGATAATATGTATCGAAGCAATATTCATGGAAACAAATATGTACATTTACAATAAACAAGGCTATTCATATTCTTCCTTGAAATAATAGATATGTTTTGATTTTGGAACTGTTTAGACAAGCAATTCTACTAATATTTTCCCGAAGTTTTTATTCGGAGCAATAATAAGCAATATATTTTTTTTATTCCTGAATAAAAGGTAATGCTTCGAATAAAAACTTCGGGAAAATATTTCCAAGTTTCATAAAATATATTTTTAAAGAAAAGTCAAAGATATGCAGATGTACATTTAAAATCACCGTGAAAAAGAAATCGTTAAAATTTAAAAAAGTATGGTTTGTTTTAACAAATAAAAGTCTTAAAAAGAACCAAACAAATTTGCATCAATTAACTGTAAAAATAAACTCCATTGACTGTCAGTACAATATCCGTATTTTTAAGGAATTGTTTCCAGATTAATTGATTTCGTGAATGTGTCAGAAATTAGCGAATAAGTATATATATATTTAAGAATATCCTTTATAGATAATATCGCTAAAAGTCTAGTTAATTTGTCTTTACCACTCAGGATTTGTAATGTTTATATTTTTACACTCTAAAAAGAATTTACGTATTTTGACAGTAACATTTTCGTATCTTTACGAAGGATTTTATTTTGCAGTATAATAAAAAAATAAGATTTAGAGAAAATAAAAACTTAGCATTATCTCTCAAAGATATTCTGAAATCCATATTTTTTGACATATTCACGAAAACATTTACATCGGGGGAAATTTCTGCAAATATACGGAAGATGTACTAGCAATCAACGGCATTTTATTTTACAATGTTGAACAATCATTTAAAACGTAACTCTTAACAAATAACACTAGGATCGGAATAAATGCAGACATAGGTAAACAAATGTAAACAAATATAACCCTGTACAATAAACAAAAACATTCAGATTCTTCCTTAATGTAAATGATCTTTGATTTTGGATTTTTTTGCTAAACAGTTATATTCAATTTCTTTTAAAGTTTTTATCTTGAACAATAACTCTTATTTGTGTTTTTTTTTCTACAATAAATTCAAATTTAATAAAAATCAACAGCAATATAACAGAAAAAAATCAGTAATACCGGCATTCAAAACTTTCGTGAAAAATTAACAGTCAGAGATTAAAAATTGAAGTTAGCTTAAACAATAAAATATTTATCGCAAAAGGCACAACAAAAAAATGCATTACATGTCAGGGTGGCTAGTGGTCAGGGAAAAATACAGTAAAAAAAGTGATAAACACCAGTATATTCTTATAGAAAAATTTATGTTGATTATTCGATCAAATAATCAATTAGAATTTTTCTATAAGAATATACTGGTAACATTTTTTTTACTGTATTTTTCCCTGACCACTAGAAACCTGCAAGTGTTTCGACGTGAAAAAGAAACAGGGTTTCATGGGGCGACAGGAACATCATAGCAGCCAACTTTTACACATTTTTCTTACTATTAAAACGTTTTCTGCATATTTTTAAATATTTAAGCGCCAAAATCTGAGACTATATAAGGTAAACATTTCTACTGAATTTTAGTGGTAAGTAAACAGTGTATCAGGTGACAGTTATTTAAACTGCACGTCATTAAGTATTTGCGTATTTTAACTCACGCGCCTGTGCTTGCCTTTTTACATAAAGAACTGTTTCAGATTGAAGCTATCAGTACAGTATATAAGAGAATACGTAAGAGAATATGTAAGAGAAACAACGTAAAAAATTTTATATCTACCGATCTGATTTACAGATAATATCATGAATTAGTTTCCTTTATCTTTAACTTACAAAAAAAATAATAACTTTAATCCATGTAATTAAAGGGGATGGTGAACTTTGAAAATGAAAATTTTATTTTAAATCAATTGTATAAAAAAGGTAACAAAAATGAGTTTTTGTTATTAATTTCTCTTTGATTAATTATCTACATACTCCCGGAATGTAATTTCAATCCAATCAAGTCTTTATCTAATTTAACGCAGTCTTAAAATCTAACCTACCAATAGTTAAAATGTTCCATGTGAATTAAGTTTCCTCTAATCCCTTCTATACTACCCAAACACAGTATTGTTACATTTTTTAAATACATGGACACATACATATTGAACATTTTAAATACATAATCTTTGTAAAACAAAGATTAATTACCAAAGCTGTACTCTCCAAGTGCATTATTAAAGTGAACATTCGAAAAAAAAATTGCTCAACAATCTTTGGAAAATTTCTCTAATTTTAGTGTTAATTGACGTATATCAAAACAAATCTGCAAATTTTTGTACTTTGGGAAGCTGAGCCTACATTAAAGTAAGTCATTTGTTATGCATCATTTAAAAAACGCACGGAGCATTTTATATAGGAAAATTCTTATGCATTATTTTCTTGAACATTCTGTGTTGCAGATTTTATCCGTCTGAAGGGCGATGGGATATTTTTCATATAACTTAATTTTAATCAAGACTCGTACCAGAAATTTTTAACAAAGCTATTTTTTATAATTTTAACGTTTTATTCAGCCCGAAACAGTACTAAATGAAATTCTATATTGTAAAACATGCTGTGCACTAAGTCTTCTTTAGTGGCTGCCTTATATGTTCTCCGTGGAGCTACGAGGCAACTAAAACAACTGAACTCGTACACTGTTCACCGTATAAAACTGCATTTCATTATTTCCAAGTAAAATTTATCGAAATTTCTGGTTTGAATTCTACATTATAGAAATGCCCCTTAAATAGGATTAAAGAAATCTACTACGAAGATTTTTGTTTTAAAACAGTGGTAGTCAAAGTAGAAAAGTTTAGAACGCAGCGAGCTCTGCTGATACGTTGCGCTTGGTTACCTGTGCTATCGAGTTCGTATAATTTAAAACGCATTTTATTTGATCAAATACTAGCAGAACTTTCAAAATATTTTGAATATTGTGTCGCTCTTTCTTTAAAATTGTAAGTATTCGTTTGCAAGGATGAGATTTCTCCACTTTTTTTTGCATACCAGTATAATGTAGAGAAAACGTTGCTCTCTTAAATCGCAAAATGTTCGATTAAATAAAAAATAAATATATAAGATTATACTGGTATGCAAAAAAGCTGAGAAATCTCATCCATGCTTTTGCAACTTTCAGTTTGTTCAATATTTGTGTGAAGAATAAGCATTATATTTGTAAATTATTGTAAAGCATACGATCGCTTTTTTGGAAGAATTAAGTGAATATTTCATCAATATTATTTTATTTCTAAAACATATTTAATAAATAAAATATACTTGAAAATAAGTTAAATATATAATCCAATTATTACCCGAAAAGTTTTAATAACTTCATTCAGATGATGCTAATAACTAAGAAATAAAATATATAAACCATACATCTTTATTTTGTTACACAACAAACCTTTTAGTAAAATTATGTGAAAGAAATAGAAAAACATTTCATTAAAACTTAAGTTTACTTTAAAAGTTTTTCAAAAAAAGTCTTAAAAGAATTCCGCAAAGTTTTGATGGATGGAAAAGTTTTGATTTTTTCCTTTAAAAGTTTATAGAGTTTTTTGTTTTTCTTATCGAAGAATTGATTCTTAAAGTTTTAGATTTCCAAAGTAATGTATAATTTAAGAATGCTTCAAAGATATTTTTTTCCTCACACTGAACAATTAGTTAAAAATTAATCCTATTAATTGAAAATTTAGTAAAAGTCGTTTTAGTATTTATAATTCGTAATTATTTTCTAAACGTAAAAAAATATATATATTTATAAAAAACAGACATAAATTTACAGTATAAGAAGTAGGCTTATATGTTATATAAAAACAGGCTGTTTGATAATTTCTCATAATTCTGTTTTTGAATGTTTTCTCGTTATATACTTATGTTAAGTGCTAAAAGGTTATAAACAATAAAATATGTTTTATTAGACTGTGGACATGTTTCATCTCAATCTGAGTCCTTTATCAAAACAAATAAGAATATTCTATAATTTCACGGTCTATGAAATTAAACTTCGTTATTAGAATTATGACTGTGAATATACATAAACTGTGAAATTATAGAATAATCTTTTTTGTTTTGATAATGGCTCAGAATGAGTTGAAACATGTCAACAGTCAACATGACAAATTATTTTACTATTTATAATCTTTTATTTTACGCCTTTTAGCAATTTCAAGTATATAATTACAAGGTGTTATAAATTGTTACATCTTTTTTCGTTGTTAAACTAAATTACTTAAATCATCGCAATGGCAAAATCAACGGAAATACGTCTGAGGTTCATTTCTATTTAAGTTGTGAAAAAGAGGTCTTTAAAAATTTATATATTCAATTTATTTGGACTGTATATATGTACATAGTACTTGTCAAACGTTTGACCGCGGGAATATATTTTAAGGAATTTTCAATTGCACTGTACAATCTATACTAATAAAAGAAAGTTTCGCTCTGTGTGTGTGTCTGTCTGTCTGTTGGCGATGGCTAGGAAAATCTAGCCCACCTAGAAGGTTGGAAATTTAGGTGTAGATAGTCCAAGGTCTGGCCATGTGCACCTGAGCCTCAGAATTTTAATATTTTGATAATTAGCCTAGATATTAATTAGATTCTCATTAACCATCGCTTCTAAAATATCATCTTTTAAATCAAAATGGCGAAAGAAACGGACAGGCGCATTGGATTTACAACCGGAAATGAACGAATTCGAAATTATTTAACTAATTAGCGAATTTTAAGAAAACTAATTGAGATATCAAATTAAAAATTTCTGAGCATATGTAAAAAAATATTCTGTATCTGACTATGTGATTTTTGAAAAATTCGGTTGGTAATTTTTTTTAATTTACCCAAAAAACTGCCAAAAATCTGCCGGCGCCATTGAAAACGATCCGAGAAATTTTCAGACAGGGATCGGCTTTCATTAAAAACTGAACTACAAAGAGATCTGTTTCTCTGGCCGATCCCTCTCATTTAGTTTGCGAAAATGAAAGGAAATAATTGCCAAATTTTACTAATGAATAAATATTTAGGTAACTAATTAAGATATAGATTTGAAATTGAGGTCGGGAAGGGGTGTCATCTGCCGGCTATTTTAGCGTAGCGTCTTCGTTATGTTCTAATTATCAGAAAAATGTAATTCTTTTTTTAATGATCGCGTTAATGTACGTGACGGTGGTTCTCTTGAACAAATTAATCATTATATTTGCGGGTATGGGGAGGGAGGGGGTTAACGCCTTTCTCTGAGATTGTAATTATCTCGGGACCGGGCAACGCCGGGTGGGTTTGCTAGTAACAATATAAAACCTGTTTTATTGGCTTCGTTTTTAAAATAAAAAACTGTTTTCACAATAAACAAACAAAAAAGTACTTATCTTTAATACTTGGAAATTTTTCCATAGAAAATTTCTCACGCCTTGCATTCATAATATTTCAAATTTTAATTGCTTAAAAGGCGTATAGCCAACAGAGTGAAAAAGTTTTCCAAGCCGGACATCAGTGTAGCGCACTGATGTTCTACCAACTGGACCACTTGGAACGATATCCAGCCTGGCTCTTTTCACTATCACATGTTGGCAAGGCTACAGTCACAGCACAAGATGGGATATTTATCCGTGAGCCACCAACCCTGGGAAGAGAATCCAGCACCGATGATTGAATAAATCTATTTAATACTAGGAGATCTTTCCATAGAAAAATTCTCACACCTTGCATTCATAATATTTCAAATTTTAATTGCTTAAAAGGCGTATAGCCAACAGAGTGAAAAAGTTTTCCAAGCTGGACATCAATGTAGCGCACTGATGTTCTACCAACTGGACCACTTAGAACGATATCCAGCCTGGCTCTTTTCACTATCACATGTTGGCAAGGCCACAGTCACAGCACAAGATGGGATATTTTTCCGTGAGCCACCAACTCTGGGAAGAGAATCCAGCACCGATGATTGAATAAATCTATTTAATACTAGGAGATCTTTCCATAGAAAAATTCTCACACCTTGCATTCATAATATTTCAAATTTTAATTGCTTAAAAGGCGTATAGCCAACAGAGTGAAAAAGTATCCAAGCCGGGACTTGAACCCGGGTCATCAGTATAGCGCACTGACGTTCTACCAACTGAACCACTTGGAACAATACCGAGACTGACACTTTTCACTATCACATGTTAGTTATACGTCTTTTAAGCAACTAAAATTTGAAATATTATAAATGCAAGGCGTGAGAAATTTTCTATGGAAAAATTTCCAAGTGTTAAATAGATTTATTCAATCATCGATGCTGGATTCTCTTTACTTTCGTTTTTGCCCCAGGGTCGGTGGCTCACGGAAAAATATTCCATGTTGTGCTGCGATTGTAGCCTTCCCAACATGTGATAGTGAAAAGTGCCAGGCTGGGTATCAAGTGGTTCAGTTGGTAGAACGTCAGTGCGCTATACTGATGACCCGGGCTCGAGTCCAGGCTTGGATACTTTATCACTCTGTTGGCTATATGCCTTTTAAGCAATTAAAATTTGAAATATTAAAAGAGTACTTGTTTTTGACTTTTAGGAAAGTTTATTTTGGTTATTTTAAGTAGTGTGCTTTCATCGAAGTGACGACCCTTATTACACGACATGTTCCTACAGATTTAAACGACTGTTCTTGATAGCACACAAACAAACTAACTAATTCAAAACTTTAGATGGAATTCCTGCTATATGGTAATGTACAGATGCAACTCCAGGGAAAGCAGATGAAGTACAGTGCTGAAATTGTGTCTCCAAGCATAAATGTTTTTTAACACATTTCTATCGTTTTCCCGGATTGAATCAGTACAAAAGCAATATATTCTGTTATTTTTAACGCACTCTATTCATACACAAGTAGCAAAATGTACAATAAGCAAGCTCCTTTTGGGGGGTGGGCTCAGACTTTTGACAGGTACTGTATATATACAGAGGAAGTCAATCCTTGGTATAGTGTTACCGATTTATAACACCATGCTGTACACCCGGAAAAAGGAATTGATTAAAACTACAAAACATGTTTTGTTAAGTACATTTTGGTTATTTTAGCAAACTTTTTAGTTGAAGTAAAAAAATTGGTTTTGTTGATTTTACAAAAAAATATTGTTAACACTCTTACAAAAATTTAACAAAATTTCATCGATTTTACTTGAAGTAACAAAATCTGTTTTTTTAATTTTACAATAATTTTGTAATTTAAATTTGTAATTCCAGCAAAATTTTGTTGTTTTTGCAAAATTTAAATTGTTGTGCAGTAGCCATAACTCTCTCACGTAACTCGATTTATTTGACTTATATAGCTATATAATTAAAGGATTAACATAATTTTTGGATAATTATTTTTTTTTCATTAGAACGGACCAAGGTAGTTTTAAAAATCACCGTGTCCCATTTATTACCTTCTTCTATCGTTACAAGAAGAAAGTATTAGAATCATGAAAATTTTCGACTTCCAGTTTCTGACGGATTTTAGAAGGCCCTGAACACGATTTGACTGTTTTTAGAAAATGACTGTCAATGACTCTGTCTGTCTGTATGTGACAAAAATTTTGTGTGCGCTCTATTTCAGAAACTAATGCACGGAATTTATTAAAACTTTATATTCAGTTACTTCCTGTTATATATTGTTGCTGATTAGTTTTTGGTGTATATCGCGCAACTGGTGGCGCTGCTATGTTGCATTTTTCGCGATTTCTGCAATAGCTCTATCTCATTTTCAGCATTGAATTACGCCTGTAATCTTTGAATAATAACCAGTGAATTTTTATCCTGCTTTTTGCAGGCGTAATTCACTGCTGAAAATGAATTAAAAATTAACTATGTGTTGCCGTATGCTGGGCTTTGTATTGTCGTCTCATGTTTGCCGCAGAAATTTGCGTGCTCCTGATGACATATCCATCTAGTGCTGCGGTTGCAGCCGGTCCGACATATATAAGAGTGAGAAATGCCGAGTTCTGACATCTTTCCTTGTATCTCAGTGGTAGATCCTCCGAACGCTGTTCTGAGGACCCGGAATCGAGTCCCGGCTTGGGGCGTTTTTCACTCTCTCGGTTTGCGCTTGAAGAAAAGCAGGATAAAAATTCACTTGTTATTATTCAATGGATACAGGCGTAATTCACTGTTGAAAATGAATTAAAAAATAGTTAAAATTGCATATTTAGATTGGTTCATTGAATAAAAGTTTTTGTACTATAAACAAAACAAGTTCGTAATATAACATATTTTATTATTTAAACAAACAAAATATATTTTGTTGAAAAAAGAAAATAGATTGTTAAAATAACACATAGCATATATCTATTGTATCAAAAAGAATTTTGTTAATTCAAGTAAAACTGAACCATTTCACTTGAATTAACAAAAATTTTTAGCTGACGATACATTTTTTTTTTTTTTTTTTTTTTTTTTTTTTTTTTTTTTTTTTTTTTTGGAATTGCAAAAAAAAAAAAAATCAACAATATTCTTTCTGTTGATTTAAACAAAATTTCCATTGACCCATATTTAAACGAAAAGTTTTGTTGGGTAAACCAAATTTTTGTTGATTCAACAAAACTTTTTTCTGGGTGTATATAGTGTCAAATGTCTGTGGCCCCGGTTGCTGAAATAGCAATTTAATATAATTTAGCATAGTGCGTTATCTGTAGCCCCAAATTTTGAAAAATATTGGGTGGGTTAAAAAATATTTTGGTAAAATGGCATGGCCAGTATTTTTTTTCTTTAAATTGGGGAAAGATAAATCTAACTAGTAAGGCCCTTTATCTTTTAAAACATTGCAATTTTATTAAATTGTATTCTGACGAGCTCTTATTTAAAAAGTGACTAATATTTACTATAATATCATCGTGCCATGAATATGACTAAAAATAGAGCATTCCACGGTTACTTTGAAACTGAGAGATTATGTTTACAGCATAGCATATATAAGGTCTTGTACGACTGGCAATGAAAGATAAGCATCCTAATAAACTGCGATATGGGTAGTGAGACGTGTTCTATTTCAGCACTGGTATTAGGACAATCTGTCTTCGAATAAACCATTCCTTTGCTTATAGGGAAAGAAGATATAGGAAACTTAAATTTACTAAATTTTTCACAGACTTCAGCAATATATTGGTGTTGATGGATTTCAAGATCACTATTTCTCTCACTGAATTCAACACCTAATAGTTTCCTGGTTCTACCTAATAATTTTAAGTCGAAATGATTTTTCAGCAATTTTATGGCTTTATCAACAAAATGTGGTTGCCTGCCAAAAATGATTATATCATCCACATATAGCAGTAAAACAATGTCAGTGCCATAAATATAAACACAGTTGCAGGATTCAAACTTTTTAAAACCTATTTTAATTAAGACCTGATGAATTTCCAAAAACCACTCACGGCCACTCTGATGTAAACCGTACAACGCGCAGTCTGGCTTACAGTATTTATGCTCCAATCCAGGAACTACGAAACCGGGAGGTTGTGACATAAAAACGTTCTCCCGTAGAGGTGCGTAAAGATAGGCGCTAGTGACGTCACACTCAATGTGAGTCCACTTACAACACGAAACGAGAAGGGAGAAGAAGTACCGTATTACCGCAAAGTTTACCACAGGGCTAAAGGTTTCGTCATACGACTCCCCTTTCACCTGTTTGAATCCCTGGGCAACAAACCGAGCTTTGTATCGGGCAATCCTTCCTACTTCATCCCTTTTCACCGTGTAAACCCATCTACAACCTACTGGGGTAACGCCGCTTGGTAAATCAGCTAGATGCCAACCCCCCCCCCCCTTCTCGCATTACCTGAATTTCGGATTGCATTGCTTTATGCCAGGCAGAACGCTGTTCGGACTTACAGGCTTGTTTATATGTCCGGGGGATGCTGTCCACGCCTAGTCATGCTATGGGATATGATACACTCGAAGCTATGGAGTCAAACTCATCATCGTCTTCATCATCAGAAATAGGATCGGCAATAGTGTTATTTGTAACTGGACCAGAATATTTATTTAAACTACTGAAATCAAACAAAGAAGAATCGTACTTTATTTTATTTTCTTCACAATACTTCTTGACTTCTGTATGAGATCTTAGACGTAGGTTTTTACCAGCTACAAAATAATAAATATCAGTTCTGTTGCCTGTCTTACATGGAATTGGTTTCCTTATCCAATCAACTTCTCTTAACGAGGAAATGACGGACGAGGGTGTTTTGGGTCCGGAATCAACATCCTCTCCCTCACTGGACTGAGAATCATTTTGGCTACTGGAGGGAATCAGATAGTAGTTTCTGGATTCAACATCAACACTTTGCTCAGGATTACCTTCAGTACCAAGTGGAAAGAGGTTGTAATCATCCGGGCCCATCACAGCACCACTGCGTCTAAAATCCCCAAAATCTTTTTCATTAAAACTTACATTAGATGTTTCTATTATTTGGTTTGTATCAGGTAGTCAGATCCTATAACCCCGTGTTCTGAATGCATAACCCACCATTACACCACGCTTAGCTTTAGGTTCAAGCTTATGGCGTTTTTGTTTGGGTATGCGTACATATGCTATTGTACCAAAGGGTTTAAGATGTCTGACTGATGGTCTTTTGCCCCCATAAAGCTCAAATGGTGTCTTAAAATTTTTTAGAACAGGTTCTGTT
Organism: Maratus michaelseni; assembly: GCA_963931845.1. Lineage (NCBI taxonomy): Eukaryota > Metazoa > Arthropoda > Arachnida > Araneae > Salticidae > Maratus > Maratus michaelseni. Next base: position 205,896,781 of record OZ007595.1, read on the forward strand.
CCATGTGTAAACAAAATAACGCATGGCCTCTGGCCAAAAACTGGGATCCATTTTGCTTTCTAATAAAATGGTTCGTGCTCCATTAGCAATAGTTTGCATGTATCTTTCCACTGTGCCATTTTGCTGTGGAGTAAATGGGTTGGTGACTTCAACAGATATTCCCTTACTGGTAAAATACTCTTCAAAGTTATTGTTAAGAAACTCTCTGCCGTTGTCTGATCTGAAAAATTTAACCCTCTTACCAAGAAAATTTTCTTCTCTTGTGATATGATTTTTAACAAGTTCAAAAGCATCTGATTTAAATCTCATGGGGTATACAGAAACACGGCGAGAGTAATCGTCAATAATTGAAAGAAAATATATTTAATTCTGTCTACCAGTAACTGCACAAGGTCCCCAAACGTCTGCAAACAATAATTCTAATGGATGTGATGAGCGAACCTGCTTTATGGATTTATGTGATACACTACGGAAATTGCCTAATTTACATGAGTCACAAAAGTAATCAATATTTCCCAAGTTAGGTAGACCCCTTACACCCTGTTTCCTACTAGTATGAATCAACATAGAAGGACTGATATGTCCAAAACGTCGGTGCCAAGTTTTCATTAATTCTAATTTATTAACAGCACTGGCTTCAAAAGAAACAGATTTATTATCAGCATGAACTACCTTGGGATATAAATGATAAATTCTGTTTTTAAGATATGCACTGAAAAGATAAACCCCTTTACGCCTAAGTTTCACCTCGCCGCAACCTCCAATAAACTCAACACCTTTAATGTCCAATTGAGGACCTGAGAGCAAGTTACGACGTAATTTGCTTGAATGCATGACATTGCCCAAAGCGCAACTTTACTTCCCCCTTGCCCTCAATTGGGAAAGATACATCTTTAATAGCTACCGACATTTTCTCATGACACAAAGGAACATATTTAGAGAACATTTCGATGTCTGCACAGAAATGGTGCGTAGCACCCGTGTCAAGTATCCAGGTTGCCCGCTCATTTACATTACAAACACTGGAATGGGAAATGTAAAGAACGGACTTACGTGAACTATCTGAAAAATGTCCATCATAGTCCCCCTGTCTCTGGAAATGTCGATGTTTTCTAGATCTGGAACCATCAGAAAAGGTGTAGGATTTGCCATAACGAGAACCACCAGAATAAGAGTTGAAGTTGCCACGATGAGAATGACCAGAATAGGAGTTGCCACGATGAGAACCACCAGAATAGGAGTTGCCACGACGAGGACTACCTGTATGCCTGGATCCATAAGAAGAAGATTCAGATAAAACGTCACTGTTTGAAGAAAATGACCTCTGGGTTCGGCTATCAGGTGACGAGTACCTCGAAGAAGGCGATGAGTATCGAGAATGTCCAGGTAAACGATGTTGAGAGTTCCGTCGAGGATGTCTGCATCTACGTTGTACATGACCCTGCTTGTTACAGTTCCAACATATGACTCCATTCCTAGGCTTATTTCCCCCAAAATTTCTAGGCTTAAAACTTAAAGGAATCGGCGTTTGCACATTGGAAGCACTGGCTCTGCTGCTGTCTAGGTCACGTAACTTTATTCTCACTTCCTCCGCCACAACTTAGGTCACTATTTCGTCAAAAACAAATTCAGAGTCTTTCCACCGGAGAATTGTTTGAACCGTAGACTCAAAGTTTGCTGGAAGGTATCTCAAAAACTGGTAACTAAGATACCATTCGTTGAAATTTTTATCAATGAGCTTTATGTCATTGTATATTTTTAGCACTCTACAAGCATATCAATTCACCATTTCATTAGATCTTATTTTACATTCAATTAACTCAGAGAACAATTGCATATGGAAAGCTCGTGTATCTGGACAAAAATGTTGTTTTAACTTTTTCCATGCACTAACAGGCTCTGTACAATCATCGATAATTCGCTTAAAGTCAATATCAATATTTAAATAAATAATTGACAACGCCTGATTGGCACGAGAAACAAAGCTTTTATCATCTTGTGTATCAGAGCGAGCTTTTCCTTTTCAACGATATCCCACAAGTTTTTCTCTAGTAAAAGATATTTCATATCTGAAGACCAGCTTGCATAATTACGTTGATTTAACTTCTCAACGTTCACAACAGCCATTTTGACTCAAAATTTTTTTTATTAAAACGGTAGAATACTAAAAATGTCACTGAAAAACGATGTATAAATCAAAAATAACGTTAAAATTTCAGTCTCTGCTTTGATTTTTTAAAAACATCTTCCATCAGCTTCCATTTTTATATATAATATGCACTTTTTCACAAAATACGCCCCCCCCCTCTTTTAATCTCATTACTTCTTATAATAAGGGAGCCATTTTCATCATAGCACATATTTTTCACTTATGGGTACCCGCTTAGGTCGTTTTTGAAGCATGCAGATTCCCGCATCTATTGTTCAAAAATTTTATCGACTTTCGAAAAAAATGGAGAATTTATCCCATTGTATTCATGTTTAAGAAAAAAAAAGTTGTTCTAAGTGTGACCTTGGAAGCACGTGCGTATTGATAAACCGAGAGCGATTCCGAGAGTGCGGTGATCTTTAAATGCAATCCCCAAACGGGTGATAAATGTACCATTCTGTAAGTGGCAATCCTTCAGTGTACAGGTGGAATGAAAAAAAGTTTGCAATAGAAAAAAAATGCAAAAAGATTAGCAGTGAATTGTCTTTATAAAAAGTGGAATAAGAACTTAGTTTTAGTTCAAGACGTGGCGTCGGATACCTGCACTTATTAAAGTAGTCACCTTAAGAGCGAGAGAGGGAGGGATGGGGGATGAAGGCCTTTCAACCAATGAAATTAAGGAGGGCAGTAGATCCTTCGTGTGTTTTTTGAAAAATGTTGAAAGAGTGAATGATTGACAGAGAGGGCGGGGATTAGCTGCAAACATCATAGCTTCTAGAAGTTAAGACATTGTCACTTTACGTTAGGCTCTCATTTCAGTTTTGGCTGTGATAGGCTATTGTTGTGTGTCTATTGTTTTCATTATTTTTCACTTGTTTGTGACTAACATTGCTAAACAAATTCGTACTTTAGAGGGAAAAAAATCGTATCATTGAAGAAGTAGAAAAAACATCCGTTTGAAAAAGAGTTCAAATTGCTAAACGTTTAAATTTACGCCCTTCAACATTGAATTCTATAATTTAAAAAAAAAGCCGAAATTAGAAATCAGTTTGATAAGTACGGTATATCGGCGAAAAAACGAAAAACTGGTCGAGAATCAATATACAAAGATTTAGAAACTGTTTTGTACGACTGGTATCGTCAAGCTCGAGGATCACAAATTCCAATAGATGCAGCAATTCTCCGGGAAAAAGCCCTAGAAATCGCTGCTTTAAAAATTGTTGAAAATTTCACAGTCTCAAATGGATTGATTTCACGCTTTAAAGAGCGACATGGATTAAAATTAAAAAAAATTGTGTGGGCAAAGCGCAGCTGTTGATGACAGAATGGTTCAGGATTGGTTTTCCAAAAAACCGGCATTAATTGAAGGCCATGACTCTCGTGACATTTACAATGCGGATCAAACGGGGCTTTTTTATAGATGTTTGCCGGACCGTACTCTGGCACTAAAAGGAGAGGCTTGTCATGGAGGCAAAAGTTCTAAAGAAAGACTGATTGTTTCATTGTGCACAAATAGTGATGGAAGCGATAAAAGAATGTCGATTGTAATCGGAAAGTCAGAAAAGCCAAGGTGTTTCAAAAACATCAAAAATTTACCTGTGTCGTACCGTGCTAATTCAAGAGCAGGGATGACAAATGAAATTTTCTCTGAATTTCTGAATGATTTTGACAAGTCAGTTGGAAAAGAAAAAAGAAAAGTAGTTTTATTCATTGACAACTGTTTAACGCATCCTCCGGATATATCTTCATTAAAATATGTGACAGTTCATTTTTATCCCGCTAATTGCACTAGTAGGGAACCCTTGGATTTGGGTATTATTCACAGTTTCAAGTGTCATTACAGAAATCATTTAGTTAGAAAAGATCTAGCTATGATGGATGAAGGAAAATGCAATAGCATCAAAATTGATGTTTTACAAGCCATTTATTTCGTTGTTTCTGCCTGGGAGAGAGTAACCCAAGAAACTATAATTAACTATTTTAATAAGGCAAAACTCGAAAATGTAACTGCTGATGCTAACGAGGAAGAGGAAAATGATTTATCACAGTTTGGGACAAATGTCTCGAACATCACCTTTGACGATTATGCATCAATTGAGGAAGAGGTTGCGACATGTGGCTTGATTTCTGTTCAAGAAATGATCGCAGAGAATAAAAAAATGGATGATGATACCGATGAAGACGAAAAAGTCAATACAGAACCAGTTAAAAGATTACAAAGCACTTAAAAGATTTGAAACAATGATAAATTTTTTTATTCACATGCATTAAGCGAAAGAGCGCAGAAAGATGTCACTAATGTTGAAAATTTGTTGTTTGGGTTAATAAGAAAACAGTGTGTTCAAGCTAAAATTTCCCAATATTTCCATTAAATAAATAGATCCATTCCTCTTTATTATGCTTCGTAATTTTTTTGTAGTAAGTAAGTATTTTTCTCCTTCAAATTTTCTATTTTTCAATGTAATAAATTTATTTATGCCGTATACTTTTTCACATGAAAATATTTTATGTTGACCCGCATTAATCGTTTTCCCGTAACTATCGTTTGAAACGAATGGTCCCTTGAGAAACGATCGATCGAGGTTCTACTGTAGAAGGATGAGCTGGTATGTGTAAGACACTTATTAAGGAAGCAGGTTTTCAATTCAAACAGTTTATTAAATTAAAAAGTCAAGTTTATCAAGATTCACTGTAACACATATCCAGTCAATAATAAAAACGAAAAACAAACTTAAGATGAAGTAACTGAAGCCAAAGTAAACATAAGCACAACTTTAAAATAACTTACTAAAACTATGTTTCACAGCATGTTACGGCAAACTATTAAAATAGATACTAATTACAAAAGACATAAGTATTTCCCTGTAACGAGGAAGCCTAAGCTTCACTCACGTTCGTGACACATCCTCCTACAATTAGAAACCTGATTAAACACATACAATACAGCCTTTTTATAGTAGCGAAAGCTAATTAAACATTCAAAACAAACTTCTAGAACATACGGCAATACGTCATCGCGATATCGATTAAAGCGTAATCGAATACGGAATCGAATCGCACGCAAGTAGATACGAACTGCAAAAGCTCTACTTGTGAAAGAAAAATGGGTGAATCGAATAACGATTGCAGATGAACAGAATGTCGATGTCAGTTTCGATAATGTTTATGATAGTGAGTGCCGATATGCCGGTGAAAACGAAAATTTAGTTTTAAGTCAAAGTAAATAAATGAAAGATAAAAGGAGTTTCTAAATTAAATAAAGGCCAAAAACAAAAAGGAAAACGTAAGTAAACGATATTTAAATGATATTTAAAATGTTAAAACATATGTAAAAATGGAATTAAGAAAACGTAATTTGAACTTAGTACTGATTCTGTATGGATAACTTAATGTCTTTGAGACAAGGAGAAGCTTAAAATATTTAATTCTCAACAGAAATAACAATGGAATAAATAATGAAATAGAACGAGGAAAATTGGGCTTGCTGATTATTGGGTGGGCTCGTACCCCGCGGGCCCATATAAGTTGGCGCCACTGTGCGTTATTCCGTGTGTATTGCCAGAATGTACTAATCCCAAAAAGTGAGGCTAATGCACTCTAAAAAAAAGACAAATTATTCTTAATGAAGGAAAATATAATATAACCACGAACGAAAGCATACAAAAACCTCTTCCGAGTTACCCCTGATTCCGAAAAGCGTTCTTTATATTTAGAAACCTCAGAAATCAATATATTCTCCAGAAAACAAAGTTTCTTTTGGCAAAAGAATGGTCGAAAGTGTCCGGAGAGTTGCAATTTGGACGCTTTGTTGAATATCAAGAGAAATACTGAACGAATAGAGGGGATAACTGAGGGGATTTATTTAATTAACATGGTTTATCTCACTTTTTTAAGCTTCAGACTCACGGGGAAGTAGGGAAGGAACAACAAGTTGAATAAAAACATGTTTGTGATCACTAAATATCATAAAATGCAGGAAATTATATGTAGCTGTAACAGATGATTTCATATTTCCTGTATAACGTTTTATGAATTTGTGAAAAAATAGCACATATATTCCGGAAGATATAAACGTTTATTTTATTATTCTTTTTTTTAAATAATTGCATACTTTTTGTTTATAACATGTAGCAGTTGGAACAAAATTTAACACCAATTTCAGAAAACTTGACATAATGCAGTAGAAATTTGCAATTAGAAAATTATTATATTGACAATCAGATAAAATATATAAGCATTTGTGTGAAATAATTTTAACTACACGTGTACGAATGATACCCCATTTTTCCCTTCCCATTTTTCATTATAGCTTGGTCCTCAACAATATATAGCAACTTATATAAAAATGCAAATATGAGAAATCAGAAAAATATCGGCGATGTAGTGAACTGCTTTCGATCATTTTCTAAAAGTAACTTGATGATAAGTAAGTTTTCATGTGTTGCAATATATGTATATATATTGTATATTGTATATTGAATATTGTTATCATTGAAATACAATTTAGTAAAATATATGTGATGTATATTTCTTCATTTATAAGTATGTATGTGCGAGTACATCCAGAGTATTAAAAACTTTTATGCAATTCAGTGTAATTACAGTATGATTTATGATGATGAAGGTAATTTGTGGGGAATCCCTTATCGCCCAGTTATTTTACTGTGAACGGATACTAGAATATTTACATTTAAGAGCTTTGAATGGGGTTATTTTTACATGTAATAAATAATTTCAATCAAATTCTTGAGCACTCTGCATTTTTGTAATATCTCTCATAACTTTTGTGTTAGGGTCGATAATTTTCTAACTTTGTCATGGCGCTGCGGTCGCTATTACATTTTAGTGTATAGTTGTTTAACAAAGGCTGACATTTGTTCCATAACCCTAGTTTTATCCTTATAAAAGATATTTCAGTGTCAACAACTTTTGTTTTCATCTTGTGTATCATTCTAATATATTGAGGTAACTAGCATAGTTACGCTCAAACAATTATGAAGTAGAATTTAGCAAAGAGTTCCAGTGATCAGTAAATTTAAATTAAAATAAGTAGCATAATAGCAAGATATTCAAAACCAAAATTAGATCAGCACATCTATATTTAATTCATAACCACAAATGCAAAATTTGGTGCATATCAATTCAACAGAAACGGCTATAATAATTATTGAAAAAAGCATAGTAGAGCTTGCCCCTGTTAATTGGTTAAAGCCAAAACTGAATCAGCACAATTTATCATAATAAGCATCTTACACATTAAATTTGCTGTAATTTCATCTCAAATATAACTAGATATATAGCTGCAATGAAAAATATGAAATTAACGGCATGGCAGCGTTAACTTCTGCTGAAAATACACCAAAATCTAATCGGTACTAATTTATGTCAATCTAACTAAATATGAAATTCCGAGCATTAGTTTTTGAGTTTGTTTGACCAATATATTTGTCTAACATGCACACAGATACCATATAGATAAAAAGACATCGGTTCAAAAAAAGTCAAATCATATTCAGGACATTATAAAATGTGTAAATATAGTAAACCTGAAAGTAGAAACTTTTTACAATTTCAATATATATATTTTTTTCAATCTAGAAGAAATTTTTATGAAAAACGCGTTGTTCTTTGCAAGCTTAAATTGCTCGAAAAATTAAAAATTTCTAATTAATATTTCTAAGTGTTGTGGATGGAATTTTTTGAAATTTAATTTTTTGAATTTGCATTTTTTGTTTATTTAGATTTGCATATTTTCGTGCCGAAAAACTTAATAGTTTCTGTTATTTTGATATGTTGCGAAAAGGCGTATTTAACAGTCATTCTGGTAACCCAACCTAAAAAATCTGTCTTCCTTCTCCCAACGCACATCTCATTTTGCGGTTTCACATTTCTTTGCAACCATTTCAGAAAAAGATGGCATTTTGGAAGTGATGTTTAATGAGATTCTAATTAATATCTGGGGTAATTATCAAAATATTAAAATTCTGAGTCTCAGATGCATCGGTTCAGGCTTTGGACTACCTAAATATAAATTTTCAGGCTTCTAGATTTTGCTAGGCATCGCAGACAAACAAACAGACAGACAGGTAGACATACACACACACACACACACACAGAGAGCGAAACTTTCTTTTATTAATACAGATTATTGAGCATATAAAGAAATTTAAATTTTATAAGCAAAGAAAAGGTGCTAGAAAACTCTTCTTATTTGAAATATATGCAAAGAAGTTATATTCTAAATTAAAATGCTGAAACTAAATTTAAAAGCCTTTCAACTGAAAACTCAATTTTTCATTTGACTTGTTATTGCAGAGGACCCCTCAATTGTTTAAAAAATCACGATTTTATTTATTAAAAGACCATCCAGATAATTTTTCTTAGCGTGTCTTTTTCTTACATTTAACAAATGTAGAAAAACAAACTATTTAAGTTTATTTTAGAGTTTAGACAGTAAATTTCATTTTGAACTTTAAAAATTTCTTACAAGCAAAAGAACAAAATCAAGACATAATAAATCAATCGTGGATTCGTTTAAAAATTAATGTAAGCGAAAAAATATTTGCAGTCTACCATTTTAAAACTTGATCTAGTTTTCTATAAAATATTTTATGCAGTATGAAAATATTAAAAATGTTTGTTTAATTAGTTTAATAAGAATCTAAAAGTTTGATCACGCTTACAAAGCGAAAAAATGTTTAACTTTTTAATTTCATACGATGTTGAAAAATTAGCATTAATTAGAAAAGAGTTTTCTTAAAAGTTTCAGATATTTTATGAAGAAAGAACACATTTAAATAGAAGTTAAAAAACGTGACTTGAAAATGTTTATTTTATAAAATAAAATTTGATATGTTCAATGACTCTAATTTTGATAGCAGAATTTTTTAGAGATAATATAATTTCTAGATAATAATAATTAGTATTCTAAATAATGTCTTTTAAGGATTATTTTTAATTTTCTTGTGGCGATCTTTCATAAAAGTTTTTTTTAATATACACAAATAAAAATATCTGTAATATAATGAACTTCATCTCATTACTGAGATATTTGAATTGTGAAATCTGGAACTAAAAGAAAAAAAATCTAAAAAAAAAAAGCTTTTTAATTAAATCTTGACAAATAATGAACCTTACATGTAGCAAGCTACTAAGAAAAAGTTTAACTTTTATAAAGTGAATTATCAATGTCCTACTTTTAAAAATTAAAATCTCGAGTGCTGCAGAGATATAATATTGAAAACGGTGCATTTTTTTCTAGTCGAATGCTGCGCTAAACACTTTCTTGAATATGTGTAAAGTTTGTAGGAATGAAAATTTAAAAATTAGCAGAACGTTCAAATTTCTTACGTTCATCTTGCTTTTTATCTTTAATTTTTTATGCTAGGTGTCGATGAAAATAAGCTCTCGAGTGATACAGAGATGTAATATTGAAAGATATGCAAATTTTCTTTATCCAATTATGTGCGAAATATTTTCTTGGATATGTGTGAAGTTTACAATAATTAAAATTTGGAAATTAAAGGCCTTGTGAAACTTTCTTAACGATAATTTCACATTTAAATGCGCACTTTTCATTCGATATCTAATTTTCAACGGACGCTTTGTGTCGATAAAAATGAGCTCTGGAGTGATAACAGAGATTTAATGTTGAAAGCGATGCACATTTTTTTTTATTTGCCCAATGATGTGCGAAACACTTTCTTGAATATGTTTAAAGTTTATAATAATGGTAATTTGGAAATTCTAATCTTCGTATGGATGTGAAACTTTCTTAAAAGTAACGTTACGTGTAAATACGCACATTTCCTCCGATCTTTAATTTTCGATGCACCCTTTGTGTCGATGAAAATGGGCTCTGGAGTGACACAGAGATGTAATATTGAAAGATGTGCATATTTTCTTTGTCCCAGTGATTTGCGAAACATTTTCTTGGACATGTGTGAAGTTTATAAGAATGGTAATTTGGAAATTATAAACTTCGCATGAATGTTCAACTTTCTTCACAGTAATGTTACATGTGAATGCGTACCTTTCCTTCGATATTTAATTTTATATGGGCGTTTGGTGTCGATGAAAAAGATTTAATCTTTTTTCAAAATATTCATATATAAATATGATCGTTTTGGTTGATCCTGGAGTATTTAAGAAAAGACGAGAATGAGTATATTTGGTCAGTTTTCAATCAGGATACAAATTGTTTCCTGTCCATTACTAGACTGTGTTAGATTATTTGAAGGTAGGTTACTGAGAGGGTTGAATTTATCGGTTGTGCTAAAGAAATTGGAGATTTGAGGTAATTTGATATCAGAGTTGGGTTTTATCCCCACATGTACAAATCAATAAGTGTTTCAAATTTTGATTTAAATAAAAAAAATAAACTAAACGATTTGCAAACTTTGATTTAAGTCTCGAAACTTTAAAAGCACATAATATTGTCACATATCGATGTGAGTTACAATAATAACCGATCCACTGTCACTCGACCTTCACGTTTGAATGAACTATTTATTCATATTTCTTCTCCATAGTTGAGCTTCAATAATTCGACAATTCGTGAGAGGTTTATTACAAATAAAAAATTATTCTGTAATTTTCACTATAAAATCGACCTTAGAGGAAAATATTTTATTAAACTAGGAAAATATTTTACTAAACTTTTGTTTATTTTAAATAGTTTAATTTGTTTACTATAGTGGACAATGTACAAATAATAAATGTTAGTTTTTGAAATTTTAAAATATGTGTGCAGTGATGAAGCTAATAAAAGCGGTCAGTTTTTTTTTTTGAGAAAGCTTTGACTCAAGACTCAGTAAATTATCTTGAACAGTTCTATATTGCATCAATGGGCAATAATACATAGAGAGAGACTTGCTAAGTCCCCGGCTTTTTGGATACCAGTAATTTAGAACAGAAAATGTTGTTTTATTTAATCGGAGCATTTTGCGATTTAAAAGAACAACATTTTCTCTAAACAATTACTGGTGTTCAAAAAGCCGGAGACTTGGCAACTGTGTAGAGATGAATCCAGGCTCTTATTTTGGAGCCTGAATCCAACAATTTGAAATCTGAGCACGTTAGAGACCGATACCGAAAGTACGCAGTACAACATTTTAAAATTAATTCAAGATCTCATTTAGACACGATTTTTTTTTAAATCTCAAATATATTTTCTGATGAAAGAGACTATATATTTAAATATAAATTAGTATATATGTGTTTATTTTAAAACATAAAATATGTAATTCATCGTAGAGAAATAACTGTAGAATATTTTTCCATATCTGTATTAAAATATGGGTTAATTTTCTACCATTTGAGGTTCTAGTTTAAGTATTTCGGTTTCTGGTTGAAGTGTGTCAGATTTGGGGTTGAAGATCTTTTTTTATCGGGTTCAGTTCCTGTTGACTTTAAATAGAATTTTCGGTTTCAGGTTGGGTATTACCTGATCTGTACAGAACTCTGATACAGAGTGAGCAGAAAGCCCGCATAAATTTTAATAATTCCTAAAAATGAACAAAAAATTAAAAGGAAGTGCGGTTTGTGTCACCAAAATTGTCAAGATGTGGTATCTATATTATAAAGGACAAACCTGCCCCTGTGTCATTTTATGTTATCTACAACTGACGATTAAATTTCGGTTTTGCAATTTTCTCTTCTGCAATTATTTAATCTTCTAAATATAGCAAGTTTTCAATTTTTACACCGTCGTACAGTGAAAAAAAAATGTACTTTCAAATACAATTAGTTTGAAAATTGTATCGCAATTTACTCATTTATAGTGATTCTTAAAATAATTTTCTAGCATTAGTTTTCTGAATCTATCTCCATCGCGAGCATTATGGAAGAATAATAATCCGTTTGCACTTAAGAGATATAAATATTTCAGTATTTATTTCCAACTAACATTCCAGAACGAGATTAAAATTTCACCAATAAATATATCAAAAAATAATAATATAATATAAAAAAAACACAAATTTAACAGACATGTAAGCGATCTGCATACTTAAACCAGTGAAATTGCCAGAATTGCAAAGGATGCAGTATTTTTGGCGATTTTTTTCTGCTTTCACTCTTGGCATGCGGCTAATACGAAAGTATCTCTTTTAATACATTTAAAAACTTTATTTGAATACTTAATTGATAATTTTTATATAAAAATGCTCTTTAGTGTTGTGACGGGAAAATCTAAAAAGTATACTAAAAGTAAAAAATGCTTTAGAGTTAGAAGAAAATTATTTTCACCTGTATTCTATAACCAGGAAAGCTCGGGTTGGATCCCCTAGTCCTTTTAACGAGAAAAATAGTTGTAATTTGGTGAATCCTTCACTCTAAAAACGACATTTTCAAAACTGAGCAAAAAATACTCAAATCTGAGTAGGTCGCATAGTCAAAATAGCTCCGAATCAAAAATACTTAAGTTTGAAACATGTATATACTCATTTCTGAAAACAGGAACACACTCAAAAATAAAACATCATGCGCTCATATTTGAGTATGTCTATGTTTCAAAAATAAGTACTAACTGACCCCTAATGTGCTCAGTTTCGAGTATGTCCATGTTTCAATAGTCTGAGCATTTCTGGTATTTCAGAATTGAAAGCATTCGGTCATCATATTTGAAACAAAAAGTTTCATAACAAAATGAAAAAAAAAAACGATTTACTCAGATTTGAAAGTGTCATTTTTCTCAGTGTTGACTGAATCATGAATTTAGAGTGGGTTACTGCGTTTGAGTGAGTTACTGCGTGGGTTATTAAGTTACTGCATACCGGAAAATATTTTCTGTACGTGAATGTTTGTGGTTAGAATTTTTGAAAGACATTCATTGCCGCTTATCCGTTTAAAAAAATCCTAATAAATATTCACTCATAAATTTATCCTGTGTTCCAAATTGAGGATTGAATCGAATAAGGGATTCACCGAGTGGTCAATTATTTTATAATTATCTCATTTACACACTTCTGGAAGATACAATCGGCTTAGTTGGCTCTATCACTGACTTGCTGAACTATGATATTTTTTTCAGTAAAAAAAAAAAAATCTCCAATCACGGAAATTGTTTTAGTGCAAACCGTACTCCCATATAATTATTTGCTTTTGTTTTTAAAGAACTTTTACAATTTAAACGGATTTTCTGCCCACATTGTGTATATTTTTTAAATCTAAACTTCTAAAAGAATGTTTTAATAAATAAAACGTATTTAATTTTTATTAATTTTTGTCATAAATATGTAAGTACGTAATTTTCAAAGAACTTAGGCAGGATAACACTTGCATAACTCAGTCGCATAAGCTTTTTTTTTTTAAATTTACTTAGACAAGCAGTGCTAAATTAAGGGATCTACTATCTAAACAAATAGACCGGAAGGCTGCAGCACAGATAATAACCTCATCGAATTCACGGCTGAAATTCCAGAATTAGTTAAAACTTGATTCGCATATTAAAACGCAATCGGTCTGCCAAGTCATATCTCGGTGGAAAACACCCGAAAACCCGATTTTAACGGTTGGCTGGTAGGTTTACCATTGTATATCCCTGCACCCAAAGGTATGAAAACGTGTTGGACTGGGAGCAGGAATTACAATGGTAAACCTACGAGTCAACCGCTAAAATCGGGTTTTAAGGTGCTTTCCACCAAGATATGACTTGGCAGATCGATTGCGTTTTAATATGCGAATCAAGTTTTAACTAATTCTGGAATTTCAGCCTGTGAACTCGATGAGGTGATTGTCTATACTGCCGTCTCCCGGTCTGAAAACTTGTATTATTTAAATGCTAACAAATTCGCGGTTGAATCAAACATAAACGAGACTTTTTTTTATTATCAACAGACAGTTTCTAGACATGTTGTCATAACACATATCACAAGTTTTTTTGCAGTGTAGATAGCTATAAGGTATCGTATGCAAATACACAATCCTTTAGCTTTATTATGAGTGAACATAAAACACCTTGAGTTTGTACGTAGTATAATTATTAAACTTTTAACAATTGAAAATGTAACACTTATGGAAATTCAGTACAGATTAAATGTACAGTCATTCAAAAATAAGAGAACGCCATCTACTAGCTCTGCCGCAAACCACCGTATAAGAATTTGACTGCAAATTGAATAGTATTAAAGTGAACTAATTAATGTTATGCTTAAATTTTGCTTAAGGGTCGTCTACATAGAGAAATTTCATGAAACTAATTGCATAAAATTTTCAATACTAAGAACTCTTTTCGTATTAACTTCTGTCCATCGTTAACTTGCAAATACCAAATGGTAAGACGTTCAGCCAGGTAGATTTGTAATTATGAAGGCTTAAAGTTTGAAACTCCTGATGCTAAATTCATTTTTAATAGTTTCAAATTAGGTTTCAATGCGAGTAGTTTTTTAAGCATAACTCAAAAACTAGGCGGGATGAGATGTAGTTTTCGATTCACACATTTAAAGTTTCTAGAAATCTCTTTCTGTTAAAAAATTCATATTTTATAATTGTCCTTTCTTTTCGAAATTTAATTTCATATAAATATTAATATCGTCATTTTAGACACAATGCTGACAATATTTGATGAAATAACGTATATTTACTATGAATCATTCTTATGATGCTCCTCTGAAGAATCCATAAGATATTCATAGTATTCCATTCCTGATTCTTGATTTTATTAAATGTAAAACTTACAGTGTCCTTTCTATTGATTTTTATAATACCTCTTCTTTTGTTTTTCACACATGTGATTTCATTATATATATATATATATATATATATATATATATATATATGAAATGATTTTTATAATATTTCTTCCTTTGTTTTTCACACATGTGATTTTATTGTATATATATATATATATGAAATGATTTTTATAATATATCTTCCTTTGTTTGGAAGACGATGTTTATGAAATACACTAGGAATTTTCCCGTAAAAATAGCAGGAAGCTGCATTATTATCAATACATTTATTGACAATTCCACTAATTATCAAGTTCAGAATTCATAGTTGAACTTTGTTAAGCCATAGAAAAAAGCATGAAGATGTTAAATATTATTAAACATATACACCAATTTAAAGACACTTCTCCTCCAAGCGACGGGTTCTGTTTATAAATTAATAAAACGTAAAATTCTGAGCTCCAAGGTTGTGTAACACGTTTTATACTCCGCAGGGCGTAAGAATGTTTCGTCAATGCGGGGGTAATTTAACCAATGAGCGGGTTGCAAGGCTGTGGCACTCTTTATTATACTCGTCATAATTTTAAAGTGAAAAAGTTAGGCGCGGGTGTTGAAATGAATCATGGGATATCGAATGATAATTTTAATAAAAATAAAAATGATATTAAGAGACGTTCTAAAAAAATAAAAATTTAATGTCTCAAAATAGGAAGTAATAAATTAGTGGTTTTTATAAAGAAGTGTAGCTTTAAACAGATTAAGATTTTTAGAATAAGAACTAAAAGAAATGTTTATTAAAGATATGGAGTTAAAATATAATTTATATTTTAGATATGATTAAAAGACAGGGAAAAAAGGTAGAATTGTAAGAATTTGGAATAAATTAATTAATTTAAAATTCCGAAATTTTTTTGTTATTACATACACACACAAACACACACACACATACATACATACATATATATATATATATAGGACATAAAATTGTTTCAAAATATAAGGAGCTAATATCAGAGTCATTGTGTCCGTGGATTATCTTCATGAACGACTTACAATTGATGTAATATAGTACTTTGAATGTTTTGAGAAGATTAAAACAGTAAATCGGTCTTCAAAACTTTCAATTCCGATCTTATTACTCTACAAAACAATACAACACCTACCGCAGCTAGTGTAACAAAACAAAAAATTGAGAAACTTTCATTGAAAAACATTTGAACATCCTCTTTATAGACTGAATTTATCATTAGAGGACTGACTACTATTTCTTTGAATCCCCTTTAAAAAGCGTTCGGAATAGAAAGAGTTTCACGAGACAAAGAAGTCAAAGACTTTTTACAATTAGTATTTTGAACAATTAGTTTCATACACGTTGTAATTTTTTTTATCAATGAAGAAATATACACTCAAAGTGCTGGAAAGAGTGTGTAGATGTTAACGAAAAGTATGCAAAAACATTTTGAAATAACTTTGGGAATAAATACTTCAAGAATAATATTTGTTAAATGTTAAATGTTTTATATTTGATTCATCTTCGTTTATATTTCATAAATATCGGAAATTTTGAAGTTCTGAAAAAGCATAACTAAATATACTTTTTAGAATATTAACTGACAGGCAAAATTTTAAGTCATTTCGTGTACGTTAATTTACTATATACAAGAGGTTAACTTCGTGAAAATTAGGCATATCATTTTTGCGAAATCATGCATCTAAATTACGAAACTGCCATTCAGAAGAAAATGACTAAAAATGAGCATTTCTTATGCTGCGAGGCTAATGAAAAAGAAAGGCTACCGCGGTGCTTTACGCCTATCTTTTTTTCCAGACCGCTTTAGTCACGTGATGCTCGAATGCACCAATGCAGGTGTACAAAAAGATCATCACGTCACTCTAGCTGTCTGTAAAAAAAGATAAGTGGAATGCAACGCGGTAGCCTGTCTTTTTCGTTAGCCTCGCTTATGCTGTACATGACGTCAACCGAAGCTCTTTTACATTCATCATCATCATCGTCAGCCGTTTTCAATCCACCGCTGGATGTAGGTCTCCCATATATTTTCCCATTGTTTCCTGTCTAGTGCTTTAGTCAACCAATTAAAACCGGCCACTTTCCTGATTTCGTCACTCCATATTACTTGAGGTCGTCTTCTAGGTCGTTTTATATCTCTGGGATGCCACTGTAGGGTATTTGTGTACCATCCTTCTTGGAATGTGCCCAGCCCATTTCCATTTCAGCCATTTAATTCTCTCAATGATGTCAAAATCTTTCGTTTGACTTCTTATCTTCTAATCTTTCTATACTTTGCTGTGTTGTTTGCAATCTTTGTACAATTCGTTTTGTTAGCGTCCATGTTTCTGCTCCATAAGTTGATGCAGGCAATACACATTGGTTAAACATATTTCTTTTCAAACAAAGAAGCATGGTACCCTTCAGAATAATATTGTTCTTCCCAAAAGCATTCCATCCATTTCTTATTCTTCTATTGATTTCATTCATGATACTGTTGATAGTTCCTGTCCAAGAGTCCCCATAACTTTGCACTTATTTAATCTCAGTGTTCTTTTACATTATAAATTCTATTCTAACCAGGGTCAGATTAGGGCATGAATATCAGGGTTGCCTGTTTGGCCTCATTTTGTTTTGGGAAATTCCAAGATCATACCGAAAATTCCAATAAAAAAATTTTAGTTTGTCATAGTCATGAAATGTAGGTTATTAACCCTCTGACTGCTTATCCCGCGATTTCCACGGGCAAGACATTTGTAGAAAAAATTATGTGATTTACAATTTTTGAAGCAATTTTGTATTAAAAATTCCACAGTCAAATATTGAAAATGAAAACGATAAATTTATTACATTTTTCATATACAGGATGATTTGAAATATGTAATGGTAAAGGATATAAAGGTCGATTATATATTGGTCGAAAGGATATTGAAAAAAAATGTGCAGTCAGAGGGTTAAACAAAACAAAATTTACTGTTTAAATATTATGATATGAATTCTGATTTCTAAGCAAAAAATGAGGCCAAACTGGTAACCGCATCCCAGTCTAAGAAGGGGGGGGGGTGATATATAGATAAAGGTTTTTAGAAAAACGTAAATATTAGATTTTTTTCTTCAAAAGCATCATATCTTTTGCAAAACATTAAACCTTTTTTCGGGGCTAACGGTACTACACAATCTAATCGATTTAAAAAGCTCACAAAGTGTGCGATATAAAATGCATTTATTCTGGTTTTTAATGTAGGTATTAATACATCTTGTCATTCTGTATTTCTACTATTATACATAAATCTCGCATTCTGTTACTAAATAAAATCTTCTGGATTATAGCATTTAAAATGTCTAGTTCTGATTACATTTTAAAGTTATCCTCTTTAATAAAAAGCTATGCGTTGCTGACGACAGGGCTTTTCGCTAATCCTTGCCACAGATTAATCTCGAAAATTGAAACATTTGAAGTTACTGAAAAAATTAATAGCTTGAAAAGTATACTCTTTAATAAAAAGCTATGCGTTGCTGACGACTGGATCTTTCGCTAATCGTTGCCACAGATTAATCTCGGAAAATGAAACATTTGAAGTTACTGAAAAAATTAATAGTTCGAAAAGTATTTGTCAGAAAATTGTTAGATAAACTGCGTTAGAAAGGTAAAAAATTATATTTTTCTTGATATAAATTTCAAATCTAATGATTATGTCGTTTTTCAACTATTGAATTTCAAATATTATCAAATTTCACAATGGAGTAAGTACCATAGCGAAACCTTCACGCCTAAAAAGATAAAAGATAACGGCAATGTGTCCAGTCACAAATTATAGTAGCCTTATTATTCTGTTAAATAATAAAATTGAATTATGATGTCACGAGTGCATGATTTTTATTTAATTTCATATAAAAACTATTTTTGGTATTGTTAGTGGGCAAAATTGAAAACTCTAACAGATTTTTTATATTTAATATATGTATATATATATATATATATTAAATGTAAAAAATTTGTTAGAGTTTTCAATTAAAAGAATGTCTTTCATCTATATTTTGTAACCCGGGTCGGATCCCTTAGTATAATATATACATGAAAATTATTTCACACTACAAAGTATATACATAGGGGGCAGAGTCAAATCTGTGCTTATGGTTCCCATAAGTCGTAGTCATGACCTGGTTCTAATGAAAGAGTTTGAGTTTAAAATATTCGAAACAAATGAATTTAACGCACATAAAAATACATGTAGATTTCTTGACGGCCAGCCAAATTAAACAATAATTTACGAAATTTATTTACAAATATCAATACTTTACAGTATATAACGATATAAGTCAAAATATTTCAAGTCTGAATCAGGAAAAAAATTAAAAAAATCTCTTAACCATATTTGAATAAACCGATAAGTCTTAATATTTAAGTAGTCTCATAAGTGCCTTAATCTTAAACGCAATCTTATAATCCTTGCATTATTCAAATAATTTCCCTCAGTTGAGTGTAAGATTAAACAAGTACTTCCATTAACTATTACAAAAAGAAATTTGAGAAGGATTTAAAAAAAATGAAGCCTTTTAAAACCTGTTCACTACTTTTTATTTTCTTGTTCTTATAAAATTTTCAAAAGAAGTATTTTCTTTTTTTATGTTTCGATCTGCTAAATTATGGATGAGAAGTAAGGGCAAAAGAAATTCTTTTTCATGAAACTCTATCAGATTAAAATAATATTTTGCTGTTTAAAAGTGTTTTGATTTGTTGCTAATATTTACGATCGATATACTATTCAATTACTGGTTTTTTGGGAACTAGTTTAGTTATTTGTATATTTAGTTTTTTTTTTTTTTTTTTTGACGAACATGTCTGCCTGTTGAGGATAATTTAAAAGTTTTTTACATATATTGTTTAGAGAAAATTTTGTTATTAAACGATAGCTAATCAAAAATGAAAAAAAAAAGAAAAAACAGGGGAAAAAATTAAAAATAGTGAAGAGTGAATCTGTGTCAGATATACGAAGATCAAATCCTAAAAGCTTTAAAATTTAAGATAAAGTTGAATTACAAATCTAAAGAAATCAAAACATAAAAGTGCTTAAAACATTAATTGTTTTTCGTTAAAATATTATTCATCAGATAATACTCAGTGGTCCCGAAGATCAATACATTTTTCCAAACAAATGACAAAGACATTTTGGGAAAATATTTTCCATTAAACCTACGCAGCTGAAATAATATCCATATTTGTATTGAATTTCCTTCTACGGATCCTGTCCTTCAACTTCCTTCTCCTTCAAACCAGGATATCGCCAGTTCATAGTAACGTTTGTCTTTTTAACTGCCCAGTTCCCAAAACACCATCTAAGGCACACCGCATTATCTCTGTAATTCTCGAACAAAATTGCAGGCGGCAAATTTATGCCCATCTATTGAATGCCTAGGAGAGACTGATCAGACTGGGAAACAAGATCTGTAGAACATAGATGTTTCACCAGTTCCCTTTATTAAGGTTTTTAAAAATAATACTACAAAATTGAAACCCTCCGAAAAACGCGACAGGAGGCATTATTGAAAAAGACATACTATGGTCAAACTTCCTTAAATTACATAACAGATTCGAGTTTTCTTCCAGGGACATATCTCCCACGCGACACTGGGCAGTAAAGATGATGTATCATGAATGAGTAACCCTATTAAGGGCGGAATTATTTTTTTCTTTAAAATGCAAAAATTTTATTTTATACCACTTTTACAGTATAGCAATTTTTGTCTCATTTTATTACGAAGTTTCTGTCATCAAATAAAGACAATATTTTTATTTAAAAATAGTGGTATTCAAACAACAACATAGTTGAAAGTTATTCAAGGAAACATATGGTACCGCTATTCTTTAAAGTGTTAATGCTGGTATCCAAGAATCAAATACATAGCTCAGTAGCGGGTGAAGTTAGAGAGTTCCATTACGAAAATTTGAGAGAACAATTGAGAAATACTGAATAGATAGTTTAAATAATGCTTCTTTTTCTTTCCTATTTCCAAATCTTAAAAAAGAAACGGCGCAAAACTTATATATTTTTTCAATAAATCTCTAGTTTGCGCTTCCTACCAAGTGTAAATCGAAGCGGCAAACTTTCCATAATAGGGGCTAAAGCCATATTAACGTATTGTAACCGAAAGTTTTTGGAACAACGTGCATTGCAGTCATGCAAATAGGCAAGATTTTTAAGATAAACATTGAATGCTTATAAAAGAGTGGGATTTTTTGAGAACTATTTTTACTTTATACTCATAAAATTATTAATTTATATCAGGTTGAAGGGTCTTATTTTAGTTCATAAAATATTCTTGAACTTCACAGGGGTGTAAAGAAAGCAGAATGCTTTTACGTAAGCTGGGCGTAAGTGATAAATAGCCAAATACTGTTCCCATTAACATCATTTGTATCACACTCGAAAAGTAAAAGATGCTGTAGGCGAGAAAAAATGCTATTGGAGAGAAAAACTGCTATTGGAAAGAAAAAAAATGCTATTGGCGAAAAAAAATGATATTGGCGAGTTTTTCACCAGGCTAACATAAAAGTACCGAAAGCAGTACCACGATCTTCACCAGTTCCTAAATTTGAAGTGTTCTCAGAATGAAACTGTAGTGGAAATTTAAAAAAGTATACAATAATGTTAACATTCAACTTTAGATATCCTATGTCGAAAGAATTATCTAAAAATATCGAAATCCACACTAAAAAATTGCAGAGAACGCTTCCGTTGCTTTAACATTAAATTGCAAATATCGTATACAGCGAGTCTAGGCTCTTAAGGTATCCTATGTTTGAAACTTCAATTTCGATGAAAATTCGCTTTTTTTTTTTTTTTTTTTCTCTTATAGAATGAACATTTCTGTTTCTAAATCTGTTTTTATTTTTCCTGTACGCTGATTAGAAATGAAATTAGAGCCCTTTAACCGTTTCAAGCGCGGATTATGTTCGTAAAATGGCGAAATGATTGATTGACACCGGAATTTACAAACGAATTTCTTAGAAACTAAATACTTGTTTTTCTTCAAGTTCATTATAAAAGAACATTTTTTTTTTAAATTTCTGGGTGCCGTTTGACAGTTTGTACTTAAAATTAAGTGGTCATATTTGTGACCACCGCCCGTGAAAGGGTTAAAAAAAAGCAGACGACGTTAACTTGAAGTTTATTAAACTGTTATCGCGCATTTTTCAGTTTTTAAAGTTAATATTATATTTTAGCTGTATCTATAGTATTGCCTCAAAGGGTTTTTAATTGTTTTTTTTTACTTACTTTATCAAGCTAAATTTAGCATTTTCTGCAAAATTTGATTTTTATCAAGAAAAGTAGATGATTATTGCTCTAACTCAAAATTTTATTATTTTATAACCATGAAATTTTTTGAGTAGCTATTTGATAATGTCTAGAGCGTAATGAAGTAAAGAATTGATTCTAGGTAAGTAATTTGTTAATATGTAGCTACTTTTAAAATTACTGAAATTTTCTGTGTAATTGTATATAATCAGCTGTATCTCTTTTAGATTTCAGAATATTGGCTAGTTTTTATTTCATTACTCTCAAGATTGTCTTATATGCATATGATAAAAAAATATTTGTGTTATATAGATTTTTTTTTAAGCCGAATATGTTTTAATAAAAAAATGACTAAAATTCTTCAATTTTTTAAAAAATTGCATAAATATTTTATATTTTTTCCTTATTTTTCTTTTTTGTATTAGATTATACTTAAAAGTGCCGAAAAAAATACAAAAATTACAGTTTATTCTTAAAAAATGGCTTTTTAAATAGTTGGATAGCAATAAATATTAACATAATGACTTACAGTAGCAAACTCGAAAATGCTCCAAAAAGAATTAAATGCATAAAAATATAGAAACATGTGTAAAATAAGCAAGTAGAAGGCTAAAGTTATAGATTTAGGGGTTTTTAAAGTGTTTATTTAATTTAAAAAATTATTTTTAACTCATATGAAAACTTTAAATGCGTTTTCTGAAAAATTAGATTTTCATCGGAAAAGGTAAACGACTATTGCTCTAACTCAAAATTTTACTATCCTATAACCATGAAATTTTTTGTGTAGCTTTTCGATAATGTCTAGAGTGTAATGTACTAAAGAATTAACTATAAGTGACTTATTTTTTTATATATAGCTATTTTTATGAAGAATTACACGTAAAATTACTGACATTTTCTATGTAATTATATATAATGAGCTGTATCTCTTTTAGATTTCCGTATATTGACTAGTTTTTAGTTCATTACACTCAAGAGTGTCTAATATGCATATGTTGAAAAAAATTGTGTTATATATGCATTTTTTTTTCTTTAAGAGCCGGAGCCGTTTTTATAAAAAAAATGCTAAAAAATTACCAAAATTCTTCAAAATTTTAAAAAGTTGCATAGATATTGTATATATATATATATATTTTATAATTTTCTTCATTCTGTGTTTAATTGCACTGAAAAATAACAAAAAATGTGTCAAAAGTAGAGTTTTGTAAAAAAAAATGTCTCCGAAAGTAGTCGGATACCTTAACGTAGCATCCTCTTTCTATGTAAGAAAGTTTTAAGTCAAAAATACAAAAAATTATAACATGAAAAATAAATGAAATCTAAGAAGTGAACTCTTATAATTTCCATTATTGTAGATAAGCCTTACTCCGATATTGGCCGTTGTTGTGCACAAAAAATAATGAATAGAAAACTTGATTGGAAAAATAAATTATTTCGTAAAAAATATATTAAACGAAAATGGGTTAGGTTTCTTAAACTGACTATGGCCGCGAATTAACAACTTTTAGGCAAAAGGAATCACAATCGAATAAAATTTTAATGTTATAAAAATATTCCTAACTTTATTATATTTATATATCGCATAATTTATATCTTATTTATCTCAATTAGCACATTTATTTTCATATAAATAAAGGACGAATTTTGAAAAGGGCTCACCTGTGTTCAGGAAATTAAAAGTATTGCAGAAGAAATACTTTAAAGAGTTACGAAAATGCCGTTTAAAATATGATCTTTCTTTTTAAATATCAACATATGAGCCTTCCTCGCTCCCTATTATTATCTCTTTAGAACTGAAAGTCTAAAAAAAGAACGAATAGCCAATACTCAAGACGAGCTAGCTTCTCATTAGTTTCATCATTCAAATGAATCTTTTTTTTTTTTTTTCGCAAGCTATGTTGTACAACAAAATCACAGCTTTACATGAAATCTGCGTAAGCCTGGACCTTCTCTCAGCAATTCAAAAAATTATTTATTTTTTATAAAATATTTGCTATGAAAATATTCTGGTGCCGTTATAATTTTCATGAAAAGAAAAAAAGCTGCATATAACATTGTTGACCGTTAATGACTGAATTCATGTTAGAAGAGCTGCCAACTTGTACGCTGTATGCTACCACTATTTTTGAATAAAAACCTTCGCCTCTTTGAATCACATATTTCTGCGATTAAATAGGGCGAAGATTTTTTGTTTCAAAATAGTGGATCTGCGATAAAATCATGAGAGGATTTTTATTCCAAAATAGTGATAACCAAAAAAAAAAAATAATAATAAAATATTTTCAGATAAATTGCTAGTCAACAGAGTGTTAAAAATAAGTGTTTGACTAGTGATTTTAGCAAAAATCATAAATTAAAACTTTCAAATATGTAGACTTTCTAGAAGTACTTTCTATATTGAAGACTTTCTAGATCCGTCCTTCTAAAGACTGAGGTTTTCCTGATCGTCTGCTTGAGAAAATTTTGAGCATTTCCATCTATATACCTCAAAAGTATCTCTACTTCTAGCAATTGTAAATGGAGTAGGGGATCTGTTTTTATTATTGCTCCGTCCTTGGAGATTTTTTCTAAATACATCCTTTTGAAGACTGCTGTTTTTCTGATCATTTTCTTGAGAAAGTTTTGAGCTATTCCATTTATATACTTCAAACTTATCTCTACTTCTAGCGATTGCGAATGGCGTAAGGGGATGTGTTTTATTTATCTGATTTTATTATCGTACTCTACTTGAAGACTTTCAGATCGTACTTCTGAAGACTGCTGTTTTCCTGATCATTTGCTTTCAAAATGTTTGAGCAATTCCATTTACCTCAAACTTATCACTATAGCGATTGTAAGTGGCGTAGAAAGATCTGTTTTTATTATCGGTTTTTATTATCGCCCCTTACTTGAAGCCGTCCTTGTGCAGACTCCGGTTTTTCTGGTCGTTTGCTTGAAAATATTTTGAGCAATTACACCTACCTCAAACACATGTCTACTTCTAGCGATTATAGGTGGCGGAAGAGGGATTTGTTTTAATCTCTTTCCTAAACTGTCTCTGCACTTCTGCTACGTTTTCGAACTTGCAATAACACCATTTCTTGTTAGTTAAACCTGAAAGTAAAAATAGAATATGACCGTTATTAGTAAATAAACTGTGTATACATTTTTGGGATGCCCTTTGTATACAGGGTGTTTCAGATCGTACTTGTGAAAACAGCAGTTTTCCTGATCATTTTCTTGAAAAATGTTTGAGCAATTCTATTTACCTCAAACTTATCCCTATAGCGATTGTAAGTGGCGTAGGAAGATCTGTTTTTATTATAAACTAGCCGCCACTGGCGACCAGTTTGGTCTCCCTTAAATGTATGTTAAACATTGCAACATGTTACATTTATTCATAATTTAATTTTCCCTTAATCCTTCGCCAAATCGGAAGATTCTAATAGACAAATCATGAACTTTTTCGATCATGGTAGCATTTCGCATATTTTTTGGGCACAAATGTCACATACGCACGTTGGCGCGATTCCCCCCCCCCTCACCCGCCAATTTGGCGAAAACTTTGTTATGGAAATTGTTGTTTATTTACTTTTATTTTTTATTTTAATTCTATAAATTATTTTTGATATGTATATCAATATTTATTTACATCAAACTATCATTTATTTATTTTTATTCTTTTTTTTAATTATGAGTATTTTTGTTAGCCGGGAGCAGATGATAATTCGCCAAATATCGTTCCTATCACCGTCATTCATACTACAATTAATTTAATTTTAAATTATAAACCTGTCACTCATTTCATTTAAAATACTTAACTTTAATCTAAAATGCTTATATTACATAAATTTAAAATACTTCACACTTTTCATTTAAAAGAGAAAATAAATAAATAAATAAGAAATAATATCATAAATCAAAACATTTGATTTCAAAATCAAAGTATCATTTCTAATTTGTACACGCGATAAATAAAAGCTGTATTAGCGATTTTAAAAATGCTAAAAATCTGATTCATTAAATATTATTACACGAGTTCAATTTTCGTCAAGAAAAGGTCCGAAAGTTGAGTTGTATAGCACAAAATTATGGTAAACTTTGATTGTCTCACTGGTGCGAATTATTTTTTTGACGCGAGGCAGCGGTCCAAAAATTCATTCGCGGAGAACTTGCTTTGCGAATGATTACCTCCATGATTTAATATTTTAAATGTTCACGACGAATCAATCTTTTTTTTGTTTACTTTTATGAATAGAGAATTTAAACTGCGAATCTTTCGACTGAAGTTATTGCAGAATATATACATAATTGAACGCAAGTCATCTCTCAAATATTAATTTATTTTGAACGATCTTTCTTAAAATGTAACTTTTATGCAGTTTATTCGAAAAAATAATTTTGAATAAAAATGGCCGCTTGGCATATGAAAAATATTTTCGTTCTTGTGAAGACTACGGTTTTTCTGGTCGTTTGAATGAAAATATTTTGAGCAATTACACCTACCTCAAACACATGTCTACTTCTAGCGATTATAGGTGGCGGAAGGGGTTTTAATCTCTTTCCTAAACTGTCTCTGCACTTCTGCTACGTTTTCGAACTTCCAATAACACTATTTCTTGTTAGTTAAACCTGAAAGAAAAAATAGAATATGCCCGTTATTAGTAAATAAACTGTGTATATATTTTTGGGATGCCCTTTGTATACAGGGTGTGTCAGAAAAATGTATATATACACTGTTAACTTTCTAACTTTTCTTTCTGTTCAAAGTGTAATTAATTGGAAATAATGGATGGACCAAGATTAACTTTTGAAACGTATTTTAAACGTATATTAAACGTATTTTAAAATACTATTGTAAGCATGAAAATGCAGCAGAAGTACAAAAACAACATCGCAGGGAATTTCAGGAAGATTCACCAATGCGACTTACAATTCATCGGATAAAAGATAAGTTTGAAATGAATGCATGTTCATAGACCGGAACCGCAATTGAGCAAGAATGCGCCACAACACCAAATGACATGTTTGTTGATGCTTGCGAATCAATAGTCCACCGTTATAAGTAGTGTATTGATCAAAACAGTAATAATTTTGAACATCTGCGTTAAGAGAAAAAGTTATATATTTTATGTGGATTGTTTTGCAATTTAAATATTAATTATATGAGATTAAAAGCTGGAGTTATAATAATCCAAAGTGTGTATACATTTTTGACGCACCCTGCATGTATTCTATTTGTATAAAAAGTAATTTTTGTCTTCTTCTTAAACTGGGTTAAAAAAATGATTCGTTTCAAATAGTTTCTTTGTATTTTAATTCCTAATTAAAGTTCTGCAAACATAATTACTTTTTCATTTACAAATTTAAAAGGTTTTTTTTCGTACTTTCCATAAAATTAAGTGATTTTCCGACCGAATATCTTTAATAATAATTCTTTTCATTTTTATTTTTTTTTAATAAAAATGCATTTATTTAATTATTTACTAATTTTAATTGACACGGATAGAATGCATTAAAGGTGATAAGAATTAATAATGTCCAAACTTTTGTTTCTCTTTTGAAAGTTCTAAGTGGTGTTTAAAATTAATTTCATTATACAACATCAAGACTTCAATCTATGTAAAAGATAATGCCTCTGACAATGTTTTTAGAAATTCTTGAATACTTAATATGTGACTGCACTTGCATTTTAATGATTCCACGATTTTTTTTAAATTTATTTATTTATTTTATTTTATTTTATAATTTTTTTTTATCGCTACGAATCCATTTAGGTGTCAAGGAAAACGATAAAGTTTCAGAGACAAATGTGTGATTTTTTTTAATTATTATTATTCAATTAGGTAATTACTTTTAAGAGATTTCCATTTGCTACTTAAATTTCCTTTGAGTTTTAATTACTAAAATCTGTAAAATAAATAATTATAATTATTTTTTTCTAACAAAAGTACACAATGGTACTAAAACGTATTAAAATGACTGTCTTAAACGTATTAAAACGTATTAAAATTATTATCCTAAGGGAGGATACCGATGTAGCAGTGTTGCCATATTAAGGTACTATTTTATTCAACATACCTACATTGAAAAAAAAAATGTTGATATTACGATATAATACTGGCATCCCAGCTGAAAGTATTATACCGTAAAATTAACAGTAATAAGTAGTAATACGCTACCGCACATGCGCAGCACTAGCTATTAGAAAAACCCTCTGGATAGAAAGATTCTAGGGTGAACCCCCCCTCCCCCCCAGTATCTGACACTTTAAGGAATCTTTCTTGTTGAAATCACTATTATAAAAATTTAAATTTACTTTATTCTTACATTTGTTTTTGAAGGGATAGTAGAGATATATTAAGAAATTATTGTTGGCAAAGTTTTGAAAAATTATACACTTTATTATTAGGTAGCTTTCATTACAAAAAGCTACCTATTGCAGCCATTCGGAGGAAAGCAGTTCCAAAACATTGTGATATATTTTCACCGATCATGACTTCTAGACCACAAAAACCACCCTCCGTCCAAATGTTGATTTATATATATTATGCGCGTTACTAGCTATTAGAAAAAACCTTCTGGGTAGAAAGATCCTAGGGTGACCCCCCCCCCCCACCCCAGTAAGTGACACTTTAAGGATTCTTCTTTGTTGAAATCACTATTACAAAAATTTAAATTTATTTTATACTTACATTTGTTTTAAAAGGATAGTAGAGATATATTAAAAAATTATTGTTGGCAAAGTTTTGAAAAATTATACACTTTATTATTAGGTAGCTTTCATTACAAAAAGCTACCTATTGCAGCCGTTCGGAGGAAAGCAGTTCCAAAACATTGTGATATATTTTCACCAATCATGACCTCTAGACCTTAAAAACCACCCTCCGTTCAAATGTTGATTTATATATATTATGCGCGTTACTAGCTATTAGAAAAAACCTTTTGGATAGAAAGATCCTAGGGTGACCCCTCCCCCCCCCCACACCCCAGTAAGTGACACTTTAAGGATTCTTTTTTGTTGAAATCACTATTACAAAAATTTAAATTTATTTTATACTTACATTTGCTTTTGAGAGGATAGTAGAGATATATTAAGAAATTATTGCTGGAAAAGTTTTGAAAAATTATACACTTTATTATTAGGTAGCTTTCATTACAAAAAGCTACCTATTACAGCCGTTCGGAGGAAAGCAGTTCCAAAACATTGTGATATATTTTCACCGATCATGACCTCTAGACCACAAAAACCACCCTCCGTTCAAATGTTGATTTATATATATATAATATATATGTAAATATATATAATATATCTGATATTTGTCATGCTGTAACTCTCTTATTTATGAACCGATTTGGATGTGACTGAGATGTGTGTAAAACATACCAAGGTCTCGATCAAGTTCGTTGGCCAGCTTCATCCTCCATCTTGTTTCAAAATGGCGGCCGGTTAATTTTTTTTAATTTATTAAAAATTCAAAAGGATGTACGAAAAAATTATAAATTGAAACATTTGTTCCCATTAAGTGTTAGAACGTGATGCAAGAATTCTGGAACATTGTTTGTTTTGGCTGTATCTTAAAAATTGGCTGAGATATGGCAGTTTGAAATTATTTGGTGGCTGAGATTTTGAAACAATCTTATATTTGTTATACTGTAACTATCGTATTTATGAACTGATGTGAATGTTACTGATCATGTATACAGAGCATACTAAGGTCTCGACCGAGTTCGTTTGCCAGCTTCATGCGCCATCTTGTTTCAAAATGGTGATAAGTTAAATTTAAAAAAAAAAATTAATTAATTTTTTTTTTTTTAATTTATAAATTGAAAAAGTTTTTTCCGTTAAACGTTAAATGGTGATACAAGGATTCCGGAATAATTTTTTTGTTTTGGCTGTATCTTTAACAATGGCTGAGATATGGCAGTTTGAAATTCTAGGATGGCTGACATTTTGAAATAATCTGATTTTTGTTATGCTGTAACTCTCATACTGAAATTCGCATTCAAATTCAGTATTAACAAAAGACCGGGATTGAATCTTTTTTATCGGGTTCCAAGTATTTTAGCTTCGGGTGTTTGAATGAAATGAGTTGAATTTTTAAAAACATGGACTACGAAAGCTACATTTTCCTCCCGGTACAGGGCGAGGGGGCTTTTAAAAAATATTTTTTTTTTATCAAATATGGTCAAAAACTCCAGTAACTGACACAGTCTCTATTTACAAACACCAATAACTGACACAAAGTGAACCAGTGACTGACACTTTATTTCAAAAGATTAAAATGCTTTTAAAAAAAAACTTTATTCTTTATTATAAAAGCAAAATACATTAATATTTATTATAAAAAGTGGGATTTAAATTTTAAAAGAGGCAAACAGATATAATATTTAAGTGCTTTACTTTAAATTTAAACAAAAAAAAGGAAATAAACATTTGACATCATTTAATTTAGTTTGTATTTTAACAACTGTAGCCTTACAAAATTAATAATTTTCTGTTAAGAAAGCACAATGCATATATTGAAATGTTATTTAAAAAGGGTACCAAACATTGTTTTTTTTCATTTGGCGATAGGTTGTCTTTATCTTCCTAATTATAGCAATATCCAAAAAAAAGATCATTACCTATATAAGAATGAAAGGCCTTTAAAAAAATTTAACAGTTTTTTACCACAGCATTATCTAGTTTCCGATGACCATGAATAGGAATTTTCCATTTTTTTCCTTAGAAATTTTACTGTACAATATTCTTCATTGACTTCAAGAATACGTCCAATTTTAAACTTCTCATCACAATACACAGCAAAACAGCATTCTTTCTTCAGCTGAATGTTATATTTTATTTTAGTCCAAGATTTTTCTGTGTCTTCATCCGGATCTTGATTTGAATCCAGGTCCGAAGAATCTTCATATACAATATTTATTTCAGACTCACTGGATTCTGACAAAGAAGATTTGTGTTTTCTCTTTTGTCTTGGTAATAAACCACGTTTTTTATTCTTAGCAAGGGTCGGAAAAACTACTTTTTTATTGTTTATCTACTTTTTATATTTTTTATCTACAACTACTTTATCGAAAATGTAGTTAATTACATCTACAACTCCTTGTTTTAAAAATTAACGACTGGAAAGTACACTGCTGGCCATCGAAAATGCAACACCAAGAAGGACAAGAGATATCAAGGCCAAATTTACCTCAGAGATTACACATAGTATCAATATTAATTGATTTGAGATACGACCTTCTTTGAGGTGGGAAAGACGAGAAAATCAGTAAGAAGCGTTGCCTGCCCGTCTGTCAATAACCACTGCTACACGCCGCGGCATTGAGTGAAACAGGCTTTCGATGTGTTGTTGGGGAATGGTAGCCCACGCTGCCTCCACACGTAGTCAAAGAAAATCTGTTCTATCCGCAGGTGCAGCATGCCTAGCTTGGCGTTCTCCAATCACTGACCAGACATGTTCAATGGGCGATAGATCTGGAGAACGGGCAGGCCAGGGTAACATGGAATATGGTGGGCTAAGAAGAAAGCTTGAAGATTGTGTGAAACATGTGGTCGCACATTGTTCTGTTGAAACATAGCCGCAGGCAAGCCCTGAAGGCAAGAAAAGAGAACAGACTTCAAAAAGTCAGATATGCAGCGATGGCTGGTAAGTGTACCGTTAATTCGTTCTAAGGGGATGCGGAAATGGAATTCAATACACGCCACACCATAACACCGGGTACAGGACCAGTATCACGAAGCATAACACAATACTTGAGCAACCTCTCTCCTCGATGTCTACAAACTCTAATCCGACCATCGTGGTACTGCAGGCAGAAGCGTGATTCGTCCGAAAACACAATATCAAGTGCACCATTGCAAACGCAAATGTCTGTGGTTTAAAGTCAATAGTATGCGACGCAATGGACGTCTAGCGGACATTCCACTGTACTGTAAACGACGTTGAATTGTTCGTGCGGACAACGATTGTTGTGTTACAGACTGTATTCGTTGGGATGTGGTTGCGGATGCGGCAGTGAGCTTCATCAGTGGCATGCGCACATTATTCCTCTCTTCCCGTGGAGTGGTGTGAGAAGGTGGTTGCAGTCGTTCCCTGCTGCAACCACCGATTCCATATTCGTATGACTGTTGCTTGACTACGTAAGACACGTTGACCGATTTTTCGGAAAGATAATCCTCAATATCTGTATGCAACGATTCTGTCGATGACGAACTCAGAAACGTGCTTGAATGCTGGTCATGTTTTTCATCAAGGCATACTGAAGCTGCAAACACAAAAAATCGAACAAGAGAACAATTCACATTCTTCAAAACGGCAATCATTCCTCAATTTATATACAGTTTGTAAGGGGCGCTACAGTCGCACATGATGTACGCGTGCGCTTAAATCGTAATCATTTGCATATTTTATCGAGGTGTACGTATGGTACAAATTTCACGCTGTTTGGATGATTCCTTCATGGTGTTGCATTTTGGATGGCCAGCAGTGTACTTTTTAAAAGTAGTAACTACTGCGCTACTTTCAGATTTTGTCAAAGGGTTCAATTTATACTAGAAATTGAAGACACAGATAAATAATAAAGTGACCTTTCGTTATACCTACCAGGATACAATTAAATAAATGCGACATAATTGAAGGAATTAAAAAATAAAGAAGATAATATACAAGAAAAAGTTTTATGTTTGTCTCCAAATTTCTACACACATTGTCAATTTCCTAGCAAAATTAAGTGATATATTATAATTTAGAAAATTACAGAAACAATAAGTCATTTCGAATAATAAGAAATCCAGCTTTAAAATATGAAGACCAAATAATGAGTAGAACTTGTCTCCGGCAAGTAAATTACTTCCTTTGGTAAGTTAATAGTACTTAATTTTAGCAGAAAGTGTCAATGGGAAAACTATATGGACTTCATGCGATGCGTTATTATACACTGCAGTTGAAATTCACAAATTGTTGGGCAGATCCAATTTTGTACAGAAGAAACAATTTTCGGCGACGCGATTTGCAGAATGATGCATTTTTTTTACCTGAGATAGCACTAAAAGTAACGCGGTTCTGACTAGATGCTACTGATTTTTTTATCGCTCTACTCGCTACACAACATTGTTCCAAAATGTAGCGTGCTACACTACAAACTACTGTAAAAAGTTGCTGTTGTTTCGCTACTTCTAGTGCGCTACTTCCGATCCTTGGTTTCAACTTTTTCTTGCTTTTTCTTTTCATGCTGAAGCTTTTGTTTCTACTTCTGTTCTTCCTTCTTCTTTTTTTTCCTTCTTCTTTCTGTTTATACTATTTTGCGTATGATATGCTACAGATAATTTGTCGTTTTCCAGATATTAAATTATTAGTAATGCGGATATCCAATAACTGACCTTTAATGAACCAATAACTGGCATATGGTGTCAGACACTGGTAAAACAATTTAAATTTTAATGGTGCTTACTGCAAGATAAATTTAATTTAATAGTATGCATTTTTAAACAATTCAAATAATAGATTTCAACTTTCTTTAATATATCCAATAACTGACACTTCTGTCAGATACTGGTGAAATGAAATTCCAGAAACCAATAACTGCCATCCCCCATTAATCTAAATAAAATAAATATAAACCCTAACTCATGCCCCTAATGTATCACATGCATTTTTAAACTAATTTCTACAAGCATAACTTTAAGAAAAAAGTTTAGGATGGTTGCATTATAAATAGATTAAAAAAATACTCCCTTAATTTTAGAAATAAGATGGTTGCTTCAAAATGGCACTTTTTGTATTCTCAAAAGTTCCTCCTTCCTTCCTCATTGAATATGCTCTTAGCCCTATAGTGGTGAATAAATTGACGCAAAAATAAAAATAAGTGTCTCCTTTACCACTAGATGACATTACTTTGCAGAATTTTGCAACAAAATGTTTATTTGAGTTAGCTTTTTGCTCAAGTGTCAGTTACTGGTTAGGTGTCAATAATTGGGTGTTTCATCCTAAAAGTTTTTTCAGAAGCTTAGTTAGTTTTACATAAATTAATACATAAAATAATAATAAATTAAGTGCAATTATTATATTTTTTGAAACTTACTTAATATATTAAGTGTCATAAAATACCAAATTAAATTTTTTTTATTAATTCCATTCTTTAGAAAGCGATGTTTTCAAATTATATTTCCATAGTTTTAGACTATAACCCTCGCTCCACATATTGCATAATAAGGATTAAAAAACTATCTTGCTAAGAGATAAAAAAATAGAATAGAATATTGAAGAACGGATTTTAGAATTTTTAAAATACCGTGAAGCATCTAACCAATTCTTAATTAAATTATCGCGGAGAGTCAAACGTTAAACCTGTTAATATGTTTGGAAGCTGCATAAGACTTGAATAGTATAGTTAAAAAATCTGATTCATTAATTTTCGTTAATCATTGTCCCACAATGGTGTGCATATCGTACTTTTTACGAAACGAATGTTCATTTTGTTACACTTTTAAAAATGAAAAATATGTTATAATTCTCATAAAATAATTAAGCTAGATAAGCAATTATACATATCAGAAGATAAAAATAAATTTTAGCAATATTTACTTGCAGAAAAAAAAATATCCAGAAATATACGTTTAAATGTGGTAAGTGCCAATTGTTAATCATGAAACAATAAGATTATTTTATAAAAATGTATGTCAAGCATGATTTAATGCAAAAAGACAAAGTTAAGGAAATCTATTGTTTTGAAAGAAGGTCTATTATTTTTAAAAAATAATCTATTTTTATCTTCTATATTTTTCGCAGTTTTTGATACGTCAGAAAGAACTTGTACAAATGTACAATATTTTAGTTTTTGACCACGTGCTATATTCTTTTTTATTTCATTTTGTTTTATCCGGGCAAATGTACATGTTTTTTTCTTCAACAGATTCTTCTGGATCGTCGTAAATTATTCATTGAATATCTTCTGAATTTTCTAATTTTGATAAACATTCTATTAAATGTTTTTCATTTATCTATGTGAAATTAATAAAAAGGCGTAAAAAGTGAAATAATTAGGTAATATAGCTACTTGCATCATTCACGTACAAAACAAATTTATCAAAGACCCTCAAAACTGCATTGGAAATTGGTAATACCAGTTTCAATTCAAAAGAGAATTTCCAACTGAGGAATAACAATGATCTAACAGTTTCCGTGCCATATTTGAGAACGGTTTAAAAAATATCTCTTTTGTCATAAAATTTGTGCGCCAGTCTCTGTTGAAGGGGGTAGAGAAATAGAACCTATAGACAGAGAATTCGCGTCATAAAAAATATCCTTTTGCTTTTAGACATAGTTACAATACGTATGTAAAAAAACAGGGAACAGCACCTTGTAATGACGAACAGGAATTTTTATTTTTTACATTTCCTCTAAATACTACAAGTTACGTCCCGCACAAAAGTAAACTAGTCATTGGGGGGGGGGGGGAAGGCACCGTAATACTTACCCATCATGGATATGCATAATATAAAATATGAAAATAAAACATGTGTAAACTGTTTATAAAATGCATTGCAATTCGAATAAAATCATGGCTTGATGACGTCATAAGCTTTAAATGCTCTATTACTGAATTGCATAAAAGAAACATTCTTATAACTCCAAAATTGATAATCATATTTACTAACGGTTTACTGAGTCGGATTAAGCGTCTCATTTCCAATTAAAATATATCTTTAAATTGATATTTGAATGAAATACAGGGTCATGCAAAATCGAAGAGTGTGGGAAATAGGATTACAAATATCTCGGCAACTCATTATCCGATCGACTTCATTCATTATGCAAAATTTATGTTTTTTTTTTTTTTTTTTTTTTTTTTTTTTGTCTTTTATATTCACTCCTTAAAATAAACAATTTCGAAATTTTTTATATACCTTTATCAGAACGAACATTTTGAAATACCAAAAAAATAGTTCCAGATCAGATAATCGAGGTTACTGAAATTCAATAAGCTTCTTCCCATTATTGCATACTAAGTACATACCAAATTTCAATTCTCTATCTGAATTTGTTCGGGAGATATAGCGTTTACAGACACACAGACAGACGGACGGCAAAATTTTTTTTTTCTAAAAATATGTTTTTCGGAATCTCCAGTGTCTGAAACGTGTAAATCAGTCAAAAAAAATTTTTCGATTTTCAAAACGATTACAAGACTTACCATATACTACGTATGATGGGTAAGTAAAATTACTAGATGCTACTGAGTTTCTTTATTAACATTTTATACAGTTTTGTAGGCCTTGGAAAAACGCAAGAAGAGGGATGGCAGATTGCTTGGGCCCATATGGGCGCATAAAACAGAATCTCGGTCCTGATTGTAAATAAAATCTGACTGCATAGATATCAATAAACATTTTTGTAAACTTACTAACTTCCAAGTTTTGTCAAATGACTAAACGTTGTTCAATCGAATCAAAAACAACCAGAAATTATAGATTCTAAAGTAAAATGCTAAAATTTATCTGAAATTCTCCAATTTAATAATGAAAATTCCGTGAAATCAAGCAGGATTTTTTTTTAGCAATATCTGTTGGCAGCTGAAATCTGCATCTATCATAACGCGCAATACTCGTATAATTTCAAAGATGATTTTTCATCTCTACCACCTCCTACCACCTCTCTACCACCTCCTACCACCTCTCTATCACCTCTCTACCATCTCACTCGATACATTTCCATGCCTTTATCTCAGCAAATTCTCAAACTAATTAACACAATCTTCTTGCCATTCCATCATTCTTCATTATCCCTAAAATATTAATCTCATAATATTTACTCCTCTATTTTTTTTTCATTTAAGACTCTTTTTTTACTAGGCGCTGTTGTCAGTTAAAATTTTATTCTCTATTCCAAAGAGTGGAGATAAATCTTTCTGATCTTTCATAATTATAGTAATTTATTTTAAATAATTTGGAGATTTTCTTAGTTATCAGGTTTTATTTCATTTTATGAATCATTGAAATAATTACCTAAAAATTGCTTTGTAAATCAAAGGATTAAAATTAATGTTTTTTGACCAAAGATTAATATCCTAAATATTACTTAAGTAGCTATCATTTTCGAGTTTTAAATTTTAAAGGGATTAAATGGCTTTTCAAATTAGCACTTTGTTTAAGATGTTTTTCAAATGAGAAAATATTGACATTTATATATATATATTTTTTCGAACAAAGTAATAATTATTTATAACTGAGAGAAAATCATGTGAATTAACTCTATCAAAAATATTTTTTTGGTTAATTAACTGGTTTAATTTTACGTGGTATTGTCATAAATCAATAGATTATATCAACATTTTTCATTAAAGGAAATGTCAATGTTTCAATATTTTGGCTAAATCACTATCATTACTACCATAATCCTTTTTTTTTTTGTATGTGTGTTATTTTTTCAAATGCGATATGTAAATAAATCAGTTTTAAAAGTCGTATAATATTACTTCTACGGTTTTCTTCAATAAATTTAGATTGTGGAAAACTTTATAAAACAAATAATCACAGTATTTTATTTAAAAATATGTTTTATTTGTAAGTAAAATGGGAATTTAATCTTTATAAATTAGTGTAACTTAAAAAGTAACAATGATTTTCTAAACCTAATAGAAAAATATCCGTTTTCATTTGCCTACTAGTTTGAGTATAAAAATTGTATACAGTGAATAATCATTCTTATGTATTAAATCGATAAAGAAAGACGAAACTCAATTAGAGCAAAATAGTTGGCCCACCGTTAGCTAATTGCTGGCACATGTTTGCCCACAGTAACAAATGTATGCCTTGTCGTGCCACTGGCCAACGAGACATTTGCCGACAACGTCTCAATAGTGGTCCAACCGTTAGCTGCTCAAAATCCTGCTCAGACACGGTCCAAATTAGATTGGTCTCTCTATCCTGCCATTTTCCAACGCAACCATTCCAAATTCACCATTTCGCAACGGTTTCTACAAAGTGTCAGTGATGGGAAAATAATCTGTGAAAGCAAAAAAAGGGTGTTTAATATTTAAAAATAAGAAAAAAAAGATTCTTCAACAAATTCATATTATATCACCGATAAAAACGGGTGTAACGAATATGATACGTCATATATGTTCTAATGAAGTTGGTATTAAAAGAATTTTTGAAACGCGTACGTCAATGTACTCATAATTAACACCATACACAGTTACAAAATTCGAGCTGGGTTGAGATAACTTCTGTTTTTGCAATAGCTGTAACTATAAATTGGTAAAAACTTGTTTCAACATTTGATGCTCAGGTTGAAGCATAAACTCGTGTAGGTTTAACTATGAACTTTTAAACTGTTGAATCATAAATAAATAATAAAATGATGAACGGAGAAATGGTAAAAATGTTTAACAATAAACTGGTAAAATGCTGTAGCATAAAGTCGCCACGTTTATCTTATGAAATCTATGACTAATCAGACCGGAATCTGTATTTAAAGTGGAATCCAACACATTATGAACATACAAGCCTTGGATCGGGATTTAACCCTTTGAGGGGCTGTGGTATATATTACATACCACCTAATTTTAATCCAATTCAAACAAGAAAGTTTTAATTAAATATTACTTTTTTAACTTCCACGAGAAAAAGTTGAAAAATTGCTTATTTTTATTTTGAACTAAAATTCTTTCCTGAATTCCGGTGGGAATTCAACGTTACAGGAGCACAAGTGCTTGCCCCTGAAAGGGTTAAAGCAGACACCTTCTTGACTTGTAGTCAATATTCTAAATGCAAGACAAGCAGGTAGATACATTCCTGCTCTGAAATAGCACATTACGAGCGCGAATAGCTATTTGTTTTGATTAGCTGTTGAATAGTTTCATTTATTGATAAAATGTAACGTCATTTTCATTGTTGAACCATGAAGAATATGTTTTGATGGTTAAGAAGAACAGTATTTTTGTTCTTCTCATTACTTACTTTACACCATAGAATGGTTTAACTTTAACTTCAATTTTAACCCTTTCCGGCACACACTAATTCTGTTCATAAAATGCGAAATTACTGACTGACACCGGAATTTACAAACGACTTTTTTAGAAAATAAGAACTCCTTATTTTAAGCTTTCATTATAGGAGCAAAATTTTATTAAAATATTCTTGGTGCGAATGCAAGTTTGGAAATAAAATAGGGTGTGCCCGGAGTGGGACCACTGTGCCGGAAAGGGTTAATGCGCGGACAAACTGTGTGAAAGATAAATCTAAATGTCAGGGCAATAATTACTCTGAAGGAAAATCCAAACATGTTGTTAAACGAAGTTCATGCTTCTGAAAAGATCGTAGATGGAAAATTTTATATGAAATGAATTGACAGAATATTATTATCGAAGTGGGTTGCAATGCCGATGTTATCAATAATCTGAAAACCCTTTGAAAATTGCATTAATATCATATTTAAGAGATTTTAATGAAAAGTCGTGTTACGTTTTTGCGAATTATTAGCATTAAAGGTTTAACAATCGAATTGAAATGCAGGGTAAAATTTATCGCATTAATAAAGGAACTGAGCATATCACTGAACGAATTATAAAGAAAGTAATTTTGTCATGCATAGTACCTTTGAACGCCAAGAAATTGAAATTAGCGATTGTTAATTTTTCGAAGTATGGTCCAACATCTATATAATCCAGGTACCGAACACTCTCTTATGCTGAAGCAAAACTGAAATCCATGGCAAGACTTACTCTAACAGGTCCAAAAACATCGCTGAATAAATTTAAAATACATAAGAAAAAAAATCCAAACAAAACTCAGAACTCCAATTCTATAAACGTCCCAAAATAAAGCTATTTACAAAAGAGTTCCTTAGACATGATTTTCTACAATCCTGTTATAGTGAAATTTTTCTTACATACAGTAGTGGCCAAAAGTTTGGACATTTTTTGAAAGTTTCATGTTTTTCAACTTTGTGTGCTTGTAGCATATATATTAATTTTTACTTAAATACAAACGTTTATATATCAAATTGAAGGTAATTTAATGTAGAATTTAATAATAAAAACAATATTACAATATCTGTATTACAAAAAAAGTTATGCTCATTTTAGTAGAACAAACAAACACAAATCGTTTTGAATAAGGACGTGTTTTGTAATAAAAGCGTACTAGCCAATCCCAAACACTGTTCTGAGGACCAATCAAATGTCTGTAACTACAGTTTAGGTTATTTGGATGGTAAAAGAGTTATTGTTGTGGAAATATTTTGCGGAATGATGCATACTAGTACAATTAAATAGAGTATTGCTGTTTTTGAATATTTAAAGTCCTTTTTTTAAATTAAACTAATTTTAAACAATTTCATCAACAAGAAGAACTAATTGGACACCTACAAAAAGAAGCGGAATTGTCATATTGAGAGAAAATGGCCTCTCTTATGCTGAAATTGCAAGACAAGTTGGTGGTTCAGTGACTTGTTCTGGTGTACGAAAGTTCTGTTTACGTTATGAAAAAACGAAATCAGTGGAAAATAAGGCCAAATCAGGCCGGAAAAAATATACACAAGTGCTACTGCCGATATAAAAATTAAACGGCTATGCCTTCAAGATAGAAAATTTTCATCAGATGCCATTAGATGTGAAATGAATGTAGCGGGTATTGCAGTAAGTTCAAGAACAAAAAGAAGAAGGTTATCAGGATTTGGACTACAAGCTAGAGTTCCAAGGAAAAAACCATATTTAAAATCAAAAGCAACGCGAAAAACGAGTTAAGTGGGCAAAAGAACACATTAAATGGTCAGAAAATCAATGCAAGCAAGTAATCTGGAGCGATGAGAGTAAAATATCGCTATTTGGTAGTGATGGTAGAAAATACGTGAGACGTAGTGTAGGAGAAGCACTTCATCCTGATTGCATTGAAGCAACTACAAAAACCCAACAAATGTCATGATTTGGGCATGTATGTCTGCAGATGGTGTGGGGGTCGAATTCAAGTGATTGATGGCATCCTGAATGCCAAAAAATACATCGAAACTGTCCTGGAACCAAAATTGATACCTTCCATCATGGATCTCTTCCACAACAACGCACCATTTAATTTTCAGCAGGATTTAGCTCCATGCCACACAGCAAAAGTATGCAAAGCATGGTTTCAAAATAAAGGCATAGATATATTACCATGGCCAGGAAACAGCCCTGATCTCAATCCAATTGAAAATTTGTGGCGACGTTTGAAAATTCTTGTACGAAAAAAACGTCCATCCAATAAAAGACAACTTATTGAAGCTATAATTGATTCTTGGCCCCATGTGATTACGAAAGATGAACTCCAAACACTCGTTCACTCGATGAAAAGGCGCTGTGAAGCTGTCTTAAAAAATAAGGGTTATCCTACTAAGTATTGAATGTGTAAGTATCACTTTAAAAAATGCAAATCTAAGATAGATCTTACTATTAGTTGCATAATACAGATATTGTAATACTGTTTTTATTATTAAATTCTACATTAAATTACCTTCAATTTCATATACAGTGTGATTTATAAATATCGAAACAATAGGCTATCTCCTTAAATATTGCTCCAAGGCACATACTTCCAATTGCAAAGTTTCATAAAAAAGGTACAAAATTTGATGAGATAAGTTGCAACTACATGGGGGGTCTATTTGAGAAAATACAAAAATTAAATTTATATACGGCCCCCGTAGGATAAAATTTCCAATTAGGACAATTTTCCTTATCCATTTCTGAATTAAACCAAAAAAAAAAACATCTTGATATCTGCAAAATATATAAGCAGAGATATTCAAATCCAAAATTTGTGACCGACGCGATATCAGTTCATTTGAAATGGAAGTTAGGGATCGACTATAAATTTACACATTATTAAAAGTCGATCTAAGACAACGCCTTAACTTTTAGATATAAAATAACAGCGTATAGATTTTTGCGTTAAACTTGCTTGAGAAATATGCTAGAGGTCTGCATGAGCCCGTTCTTGACGCCAGGCCGTAACTGGCGCGGCCCGCTGGTCGGGCCGTGCCGTGCCGGCCTGTGTGTTTATTGTTATTATAACGTGTCGGGCAGACAATAAGTTTTGTAAAAATAGTAATAGCGATAAGGAAACTTCTGTTAACGGAATCATTAGAAATATATTTTAATAAATTACACAGAAATATTTTCAAAAATCTACTTTTTGTTATACAGATTCAAAAGTTATGTTTTTAAACCTATTTTTCATTTATTCCAAACGATATTGTTTTTTAAAAATAAATCTTTATTCAAGTGCAATAGTCTAAGACAGTGGTTCCCAACCTGGGATACGCGTACCCCTAGAGATACGTGACGGGTGTGTTGGGGGTGCATGAAAATAATATAGGTAATGGCGGAAATGACAAAAATAGTTCAACTGAAAACGCATAAACAAAGTCGATAGAATATTAAAAGCCCTTGAGAATATTAAAAGCCATTTTTGGCTACTTGTCAGTTACTTGGCAGCGATACTGTTATAAACTTTCATAGGGATTTTTTATTTTTTTAATGTTTGCTTTGATGTTAGGCTAATATTATAAAAAGTAAAATTCACTTTAAAATGCAATATAAAAATTAAAAGGTTAGAAATGTCAATGTAACTTGAATCGATTTGTTTAGCTTTGCTATAAGTATTTTAATGATTTAATAAAAACAAACATGTCTGCGTTGTGTAGGTGAAGAGAAGCGTGTTTATGAGAAAAGGGGGTAATCCTAAATAAATGAAAAGTCTAAGAAAGGGGTACGTGAAAGAAAAAAGGTTGGGAATCGCTGGTCTAAGAGTATAAATAATCATTAACGGTTCTGTTGCGTATTTTTTAATAGATACCAAGTTCCCAGTAATCTTCCGTTATAAGTGTGTTTATTTTACCCAAGTTTAATACGTTTGAACCAGAAACTCTTTTAAGAAATTCAATTGAATAAATTCGACTTTAAACATTACATAAGTCAAAGATTCATTAAACAAATTATATGGTTAACCATCACAAAAAAAAAAATTCAAAATTCTAACTCTATAAATAAATTAATAAATAAATAAATAATTGTTTCCCGGACACCTTACATTAACATTGTTTCTTGAATTACACGAATTTCAATTTGTGTCTGATCCCTCGAAACCTCACGAATTATTAAAACGAACATATCTCTCAGAGTTTTGCAGATATCAAGATGGAATTTTTTTTGTTTAATTCAAGAATGGATAAGGAAAAATTTACTAATTGGAAATTTTATCCTACGGGGGCCGTATAAAAATTTAATTTTTGTATTTTCTCAAATAGACCTCCCATGGAGTTGCAACTTATCTCATCAAATTTTGCACCTTTTTTATGAAACTTTGCAACTGGAAGTATGTGCCTAGGGGCAATATTTAAGGAAATAACCTATTGTTTCGATATTTATGAATCACACTGTATAAACGCTTGTATTTAAGTGAAAATTAATATATTCTACAAGCACACAAAGTTGAAAAACATGAAACTTTCAAAAAATGTCCACACTTTTGGCCACCACTGTATTTATTTTTACGCGAACTTTGAAAATCTCAATACACCTATTGAAAATCACAATATACTTAATACACTTATTAACTCAAAGCTTAATAACAAAGCTTAACAAATACCATTTATTTGTTATTTCATTCCATTTGTCATGCCGAGTTTACCCGTCCCGTAATACAACTTTTCATCGCTCTCTCTTCAAAACACGAGAAATTTGAGTTAAAATGTGTTCCGGGACTCTGGCAATATAGCGAAACGTATTTTGAAAATTCCGCGATATTGTAGCTAATGGTGATTAAATGATTATATAACGATAATTAATTTTTAAGATTAACAATACTCATAAGGATATCGATAAATATACCGTTTACTTTCGATGTCCGGTGTGCACAAAATAGCAGAAAAGAGAGTGCTTACTTTAAACTTAAATGTGACACCTTAAAGTGTGCAATTTTACATATAAATACATATCTGATAA
This sequence comes from Maratus michaelseni, assembly GCA_963931845.1. Taxonomy (NCBI): domain Eukaryota; kingdom Metazoa; phylum Arthropoda; class Arachnida; order Araneae; family Salticidae; genus Maratus; species Maratus michaelseni. Next base: position 205,940,872 of record OZ007595.1, read on the forward strand.
CTTCGATTTCGATTTCTAATTTACTTCCGATTTCATTTCTAACTTTACAAATAATGGTCAGAAGTGAAAAAATGTGTATATTGGCGAATATTCAACCATCGGAATTCGAATATTGACTAAAACATATCTACCAAAATCATATTTTAAAAAAATTAATAATCGCATTATTAATTAATAATTAATATAACAAAAACTTATTTATACAAAATGTTATGTTCGGACTTTTATAATGTATCATAAAAAACAAAAAGTAATGAAATGCACATACTAGAGTTCGCGTTATTCCTAGATAACTGACGTTTATCTGAAATTGATTAGTTCAATTTTAAATAATTTATACCTCACAAACTTGTCATTTCAATGTATGCTAATTTTTATTTTTAGATTTTTTTGCCTATGACTTAAATATGCAATTACGTTGTGGTGTTGTTGAACTTTGAAAAGTTCCGTTTTAATTTAAATATTTAAATGACGTTTTAAAACAAAATAAACAATATACAATTATAAAAAATAAAATTATACGAATCAAAACGGTTCTTTTGATTTTTTTGCATAAATTAGAGCTGAAGTTATATCTGTTGTTCGTTTTTTTACGCTTTGCACGTGGGACCATACAGACTGGTCAGTATCACAGCTAGAATCACTGGCGCCCAGAATAAAATGATTTTTCTGTATTGAAATTTCGCGTTACATTCATCTGGATTAAGCGTTTTGGGACATATACACCTGGTTACTGTTTCTCTAAGTTCAGATCCTGCCTCTGGTATTGGAAGAAATGTATAAGTGATTTTTGAAGGCAAATGCGAAAGAAACTCGTTAACGTAGATTACGGAACACAAACGTAGTTAGTTCTTTGCAAGAACGAATTGACAATATAACAAGTACAAACATTCAAGTTTTTATTTTATTTTCTAGAATATAATTGTTAAAAATAAATACCGGAAAAAATATGGCAAAACATTTTTATTATGTAATTTTATTTTAACGATTGATCAATCTGATGTTATTTTTCACAATCCGCTCAAGATAACTAACTGTTCTTTTAAAGGCGGTTAGAAAAAACAGAGAACAAAAGACTAATTTTAGCCATATACTTTCCTTTAAAAAGTGACATTTTTTATCTTAGTTTATCCTATACATTTTCAAAATTAGAAATACAGTTGCTCGCATGGACGCCTTAATGTCCTTGGATTTATACCAAGTAATAACACATAACAAATTGAAAACTAGCAGTTTTTAACACATTATAATTCACATTATAACTGTGTTAACTAGAGTATTACCAATAAATTATCTCTTTAAAAAATATGTTCTTACGTTGTCTAAAGAAGTGATTCATAAGTTCAGAAAATATATTTGTATATAATTGCAATTATGTGTAAGAAAATGGGAATCAAACTTTTAAAATTACAGCAGGACAATATTGGCTATATTAGTTGTACTGGGGCTAAATATTGCGCACATAGCATTGCTGGGAAATACTTATAATAAAATACAATACAACAAATATATTTTCTTTACATTGCACATGTTTTTCCTGAAACGGCAGTATTGAAGAAATAGTGGCAAATATTGCAAAAAGTAGCTGCAGAAAATTGCATACACAGAAAACAAAAAATCTGGAGTAACTTCACTCGACACAGCGATCACTTTATAGAAAACTTTTGCTTTCAGATTTCAAGTATCCTAAAGTAATCACACAAATATGTAACGCAACATACGAAATTTATTGTACTACAATAATTCAATTATAAAGCTAATCTTCCGCAATCGGATCCACAGCTAAAGTTGTTAATAATGAGCAGCATTCGCTACAATTATATTCAACTATATGAGAATTCGAACAATGTTTTAATAGATTAATTAATTTCGTGCAAATTTAATTTTCGCCAAAAAGTTTTAAGTGTCACGTTCTGGGGATTATTGTATCGACATCAAATGAGCGTGAAAAATATTTCTATGAAGAGTTGAAATTGTTCATTTCTATGCTCATTTCTATGAACAATAAAATGTAGTTAAAAATTGAGTTAAAAAGGAAAAAATAGCTTTTATCTTGTCTGAAAAATGGTTTAGGTGCCAAATCCGCTGTCCGGTTTTCACGAAAATTAATACAGCTCTTGCGACAGTGGCCTATAACGTAGTCACTAAATGGAGACCAATCGAAAGTATAGGTTAGACGCAATCGTGTTCACTCTCTCTCACACACACATACATATCGACATCATGAAAAAAACACACAAAAAACGGGCTCTGGGTGTCCTGATATTGTAAGTAATTTCTAATATACATGCATAAATACATAAAATAGTAAAAACGGATTCAGTAAGCTCACAATGTAAACTTATACAAAAATATCCGTAATCGCTTGTTTACCCTTATTACTATACTTTCCTTACATCCGAATGTGTCCGAAAAGTAAAAAGTGCATCAGGAAAATAAATGCATAAATATAATTGCATGATTAATACCACATTCGTTCAGATTTTGTTCAACCTGTTAGTTCACATGGTACAGAAAATATAGAAAATAATTAAAAAATATATATATGCAAGGGAAATAGAAAAGTGTAATATATATATATATATTAATATAAAGAATAATCAATCAAAGGTTTATTTATAAATTGCTAAATTTCTCATGAGTGTGCGGTCAGAATTCACAGAATACGCATACAAATATTGCAGAAGAATATGGATGCCAAACGTTGGTGTATTCCATATTTTTTAGTGATAAAAATGTTATAATCATTTAATGATTTTAATAGTAACTTTGAACTGTCATAAAAAAAATAATAATAAAAAAAAAAAAAATAAAAGATAGCACAATATTTTGATGTAAAAAAAAGTTATAAAAAAAGAGAAAAGTTTGGTTGGATCAAAAATGATAACGATAGCAAAGACAACAACCCCCTCCCCAAAATTGATAACGTTATATATGTACAGCCCCTTAGGGGAACAAAATAGGCTTCTTATAGCCCGGGCCAAAATACATGGAACTATCTTCTACTTCACTATATCAAAGATATAATTTAAACAAGAACGAATCATCCTGCACCAGGCATAGATAACGAAACAAATTACAGTACTATCACAATACTGTTCCAAAATGTCACTTTTTCAGAAAATGAAATGAGATATACAAACAAATAATTTTAAAAAACCTATAACTCAGAAAAAATACAATTTCAGCAATTGAAGCCATTGACGGTAATGTGTGAGAACTCTTTCGTGAAACCCTGCATATGATCTAGTAAGTATACAATTTATACACAACCCTAAAAAGGAATTAGACTTAAAATTGCAAAACACAGCTTAAAATGCATTTATAGCACTTATTGCTCATACCCAGTCCTGTAATGGAATTCTTTTGTGGCTCTGTAAATGACAGAAAATGCTATATACATTGCTTAAAGTCAGTCCTGTAAACACATTCTTTTGTGTGTCTGCTTAAATGACCGGTAAATGCTAAATTTCATATTATTTAGAAAGCATCTTGCAGTGCTCCACCTCAGTAATGCTTATCAATTTCATTACGTTTGAAGCAGTGTAAAATGAATGAAATATTTCACAAACAGTTTTTCAACACAGTTAATATACTGAACCAAGCTAATATAATGTAATTATTTTGTACTTCTTTCTAATCGAACTATAAGTGCTTACTTGCTCTATACTCAATAGAAAGCATGTCCTAATTAATGTTATAAAGCATATCAATTTTATTTTGTTTGAAGTATCGTTATATAAATCAAATGCACCGCAAACGATTTTTCTCTACACACCATACTGTGGCGGAATTCTTTTGTGTGCTCCTGTAAAGGAACAATAAATACTACACCCTTCAGTTTCAATAGCAAATATGCTATAGAAAATTTCAATAACATATTTCAGTAACATGACAATCCGAGTATACTTACGAGAGTTACAGACAAATGACAGACTGGTAGAAAGACAAACCGAAGTCAAAAACATTTTTCAACCATGTCGGAAAATGCTTTGAAATAAATAAATAAATAAATAAATAAATATAGTTCATTTACAGGTCTACCATTCAAACTAAAATTAACTCATGTGGCATTAGTTCATATCTTTTCATAGAATTTCAAAATCTATTGTAGCTATGAGTGACAAACAATTTGAAAAAATTACATTCTAAATGTCGGATAAATTTTTAAATGATTGCAATTATTTTCCAGAATATGTCTGTTGTCGTTTTGTTTATAACAGTCAGCTACTTACTATAATGTTCATTGGTACACCTTGTTTACAGGGTATTCCTTCTTATCGTTGACCAATAGCTAATTATTAAAGTACAGTTTTAGAAGTATAATTCCAATTGAAAAAAATATTACAAATGTTGTTCTTCGTCAAATGAAAAGTTAGTTTTTGAGAAGATGAACAAATTAAAATTTTTATACGGTCCATGGGTCCTATGAGCTATATTTAGAAAACCTTTCTTGATACTCGAAGAAGTAGAAAAGTAAAAAAATCATTCTTCTATGGCCAAAATTACCGGCTTATGGTACTTTGAATTTTATGATTTTTCAGCGTTTTGTGGTACGAAATACTCGCATTTTTCCACTTTTAATGCCAGAAAACGCAAGCAATTCATAAAACTCAAAGTATCATAACTCGGTAGAGATGGGTTATACAAAATTCCTGTTTTATATGTTTTAGCACTGAAAAACGTATTTTTTTCAACTGGAACTACACCTATAAGTAAAAAATTACGAAGTATAAAATGACCTCCTAAAAAAATCTGCAATCAAAACCGAAAAAATACAACAGGACGTGTCTACAGATTGAGCTCACCTATCTTTTGACAAAAAAAATTGCAAATTAGAAATTTTGAAAAGAGCGCTGCTATTGATTTAACATTAGCTTGAGAGTGCCTTCATTCGACAGTGTACTCTCTTAACTTAGTTTTTTTTTTATTAATAACTTAATTCACTCTGCCTTTAAATTCCATCAAACGAATGGGTGTCTTCAATGAAAACAAGAGACTAGTATTTTAATACCAAACAACATTTTATCTATTTCAAAAAATTAAATGAAGAGCTTTAACAATATTTATTATGCGCAACATTTAAAGAGAATCTCTACTTTTAAAATTCAAACCATGTTTATAATATCAAAGAAATTCATGATAGCATTAACTATACTCTTAACATACATAATTGAATAGTTTACTCTGAAATTTTTTATAAGCTTATCGAGAAAATGCTATTTTTTAAAAAACAGTTTGCTTTCCTTGATTCCTGTTTATAATAATTTATAAAGATTTCTCTTTAGTCTCTAATTTATAAGAATGAAAAACATATTTTAAATTACGGAAGCATTATATACATACTTAAAGCTTTACCATATTTAGTAATCTTTGAAATTTTTAAATAACGTTTTATTTTCTAATATGAAACAAGGCTTGTTTACTTTATTGCTTTCGCTTTTAGATTAGATATCTGAACGCTGTTTATTTAATACGTGGTTGGAATCATAAACTTGTACATTAATTAATCATGTCCCAGTATTGCGTAGGATAGTAAATAAATGGAATTAAATTTTTGAACACAGTGCTCAAGCAAATCCAGTCTAAAAAGAGAACAGGAATCGATACTTTTTTTAATGTATAAATGCATCACAAATGAATGCATAACATGAAAAATGGAATTAACCATAAGTAATAAAATATATCCTTCTCATAAATATAATATTGTATTACTCCATTGAACAAATTATTGATAAACCAATGAAAATCTGCGAGACTTTTGCACTGCAAATTTGATATTATCTGTCGATACATTTTTTCGTTAATATTTAATAAATTAAAATGTTTAATGAAACAAGGTGTTTTCACGACATATGAGAGTTAGTATTTTGTCAAAATCCTAGTCATGTAAAAAAAAATATATTGACATCAGAAATAATATACGTTATTCTATAAAAAAATTATAGTGCTGCAGAAAATAAGAACGTACCAATCTTTATAATCTCACTACTAAATAAATCGCAGATGCGAAAATTATCTTTAGACTGGAAATTATATCAACGTCCTGAATATAAATACAATTTTTGAAATAGGGGGATTGTTTGGTCAATCTACGAACTTTTAATTTTTAAATGATAACACATACTTCAGACACTATACAGTGACCTTTCACTTATACGCGATACACAGTAATTATTTTTTTCGTACCACGTTTTATTTAAAGTAATTTTCTCTTTATTCAATCACAGAATTTATAAATCGAATTTTACTATTTTAAAATAGTGGTACCAAACATTTATTACTGAACATCGCGTATAAGTGAGAGGTCACTGTATTTAAGTTCCCTGGATGAAGACAGCTAAGAAAAAGGTATAGTTTCTATGATTTTTCTTAAATCTTCATAGCGTTAGATGAGTTCAATTAGGACACTAGTGTTTACTCCTCGTGACAAGCTTTAATTTATCATCTTCCGAAAATATCACCCAATTGATTCTTTTTTAACAGATACAATGAAGAAATTCAGACATATTCCAGACATATTTTTAGATTCAAAAGCACATTTTAATTATGAAAATCATTCATAAATTCATATTCAAAACAATTATGACGTACATTAGTTTTTGCCCAAAAAGAACCCCAAATATCAACAGACACACATTTGTAAAATTATAGTTCATTCCAATCAGTAGTTTTCGAGATACTGATAAATTTCACTTTTGAATGGTATAAGAGGATTGTCTTCAGTTAACGTTGTCATTCACGGAAAATAAAATCTTGGAGAAGTTTTTATTGAATTTTCGTTGTTAAAAGTTGCGTTTAACATGCGCCTAACTACGATAATATCTCTAATACTGCTCTCAAAAGAGCTAGTCTCAAAAGAACGAGTCAGTACTAGCTCTCAAAAATCTTCCTCCTAATTTAATTATTTTTATTACTACACTTAGAAACTCTGTCTTTAAATTCTGCTATGTTCCAAAATCAGGAAAAACTTCTATATTCTCTCATATACCTAAACCTAGTAATGATATCTCTAAACCCACTAACTATCATCCTATTTTTTTACTCTTTCCCTAAGCAAGGCATTTGAGCGCGTCATCAGAGTCCAGTTTCAGAATCACATTCAGCAACACAACATCCTTACGCCCGAACAATCTAGTGTCTGGCCCAATCACTCCGCACAACAATAAATAAATAAATAAATAATATATTGTAAGCCAGCTTCTTCGTCTTGTAGAATTTCTCAGGGAACAACTCGACATGCAGATTCAAGCTACTGAAATTTTATTAGACGTCGTGAAGGCATTCGACAAAATCTGGCATGAGGGCCTCATTTACAAATTATTTCGGCTAAAATTCCAAGCCAGACTTATACACTTAATATATTTATACCTTGGCGATCGTATTTCGCGTGCTCGCGTACACAACATTCTCGCAACTATCTTAATTCTCGCGGGCATTTTTCGGGGAAGCGCCTTGGGCCCCTTTCAGTTCAACCTATCTTTAACGACATTCCACGTTCAATATCTGCTCAACGCATTTAAACTCATCTGCATACCATCCAACGGCGTATTTAAATTCATCTATATACCATCCACACACACTCTACAAAAACATACAAACACACACAGATGCATTCAGGAACTGGTGCAATCTATGATGTATCAAAATAAAAAATAATTTTAAGAGCTGATGCCTATTTTTTCAAAAAACATTCTTATCCTTATAGAATAACTATCAATATTATTACTATCCTTTAGTCTCATAGTGCTAAGCAACCACAATTCAAGCTACGACCATTAATCCGATAGAGCATCTCCTTTATTTTTAGTTCGTACCCTGGCCCAGCTCCAAACTAGTGCTCAACTTTAATATATATATATATATATATTAACTTATTTTTTTATTTTTATTACTCTTATTTTTTAATGTTTTCAACTATACCTTAGATAATCTCTTCGGTAAGTTTTCAGTATCCTTTTACTATTTATTGTAGTTACTATACATACAGCTAGACTTTACTTCTATGATTACACGTTATCTTAATTGTAGACTGATTGCAAAGTTGTGTTTATAGCATTTGTCTCAGGTTTTTTTTGGCACTGTTTTATACATTAAAAATCTATATATATATTTGTCTTACGTGGCGCGGAAATAGGGCTAATCCTTATCGTTGGCAACAAACGTAGTTTCCAGAGCTCAGACCAATGAACAGACAAGATTGGGTTAGCTCCACCTCCAATATGGCGGTCAGTGAAACTCAAGCTAGCAATTATTAAAAATAAAATAATATGAACGTAATCCAAAGCGTCTGAGATGATTCCTCATTTTAATTATGAGTAATATTGTTAATTTCAAATGAATTCTCAACTCTTATTTAGAATTTATTTACGAATTTCACTCACACAAAAAATCGGAGATAATGAATATAAACTTTCTAGAATCCCCTGCTGCCATCTGTTGATGTTTTATTGAAGTAAAAATGATTTTTCTTCAATTTCAATGAAGTAAAAATTTCTTTTGCAGAAATCTATAATCAATTAGAATAGAAAAATGTTCAACGAAATTTAAACAATCATTGATGATAAACTATCTTACTACCACGTAGTGTTTTTTTTTTATTATTTTATTGAATTTAAGCCGTGCTGTACAATATTATAGGTGCAATAAGTTTTAAACTAATTATGTTTCTAAGATCCTTTTTTCATGGTATTTAAATGATTTATATGTCCATTAGTAGCATCAACTAAATGCATTTTTAGTTGTTTTTTCAACGGAGTTTTCGATTACTTTTTTACATTAAAAAAATTGCCAATTTCATATGTTCAAATGATTTATTGTAGTACTTATTCCGGCTAGAATTATTAGAAAAATAAAAAGGGTCTAGCGAGCTGGGACCGCGTAGCGGTCTCAATGTGAATTGCTTTGCAATTCACGGGGGGTTGGCGAGCGTTAGCGAGTAGGGGGCTGAGCCCCCTAGTTTCTGTATAATTGTCTTGGTAAAAATTTGAATTTTCTCGTTATTTTTATTTTTAATATGTTAATTTTATTTTTTTTTAATTTTATTTTTTTCCGGACTATCTTGTTCTAAGGAACTCAAGTACGACGTCAAAGTTAGTGATTCAGTTTGGAAATTCACATTTAGTACAATTTTTAAACAACCTCTATTCAAAAAATTGCATTTATATTCGGAAAGTAAACAAAATTCCCATTCGCATGGTACCTCTAGCATCTATCTGCGACAATTTAGTGATAAAATAACATGGTATGGTGCGTTTTATGCATAGCAATTAACTGTTAAAACACACTTCGTAAAGTGTGATCGACCTCCGTTATTTCAAAAATCAAGTGAAGGATTTAGGAGATTATTTAGTATGCACAGTATTAAAAGCATAGTCCTTAAAAATTGAGAATATGTTTATAATTCTTGAAAAAAATCATAAAACTGCCAATATTCTTTACATACATAATCGAGTAGTTGGCTGTGAAATTTTTCATAAGTCGATGAGAAAAGAAACAGAAAAATAAATTCTGTCTTTCATTACTTTTAATAATAATTTATAAAGCTTTTCATTTAATCTTTTATAAAAATAAAAGCTAAACGGCGATTATAAAAATTTTGAAATAAAAATTTTGAATAATCTCTTTAATTACTTGTAATGAATAAAATACATGCTTTATTTATTTATTATTTCCTCCAAATTAGAGATCTAAATCATTTTAAACTAATACGTGGGTTGAATCATAACTTTTTACATTAAATAAAGATTTTCAAGCACTGCGTGGGAAATGAAGTAAACGGAGTTAAATCGTTATGTATAAATATTTCTCTCTAAATGCTCTTTCAATATTTTTTCCATCATAAATGCCTTACTTCTTTTTTTAAAATAATTCTAGTAAAAATAAACAGATATAAAATATTTCAATGTTTTAATGAAATATGAAAACATAAATCATTTAATTATTCTTCCTGTGTATTTTCTTATAATTCAAATCCGGCTTAAGGAAACAAGTGCGGTACAATTGATAAAAACCTTCAAATAAATTTTAATTAACCAAGTTTCCTGAAGCTAATTCAACATAGATTATAAACAAAACAAGAACGAAAAATCATGCGTCAAGCATAGATTATGTAACACTTTCCAACGCTTCCAAAATAATTTTACAAATCATACCGTTTAATAAGCTGAAAGATAACATCTAAGTAAACAATTTGGAAAACGCATAACATATTTAAAAACATAATTTCAGGAATTTCCAACATATACAATATTCGGAAAAATATCCGAATACTTTTATTCAGCCCTGTATATGATCTATAGATTTGTATATATACTAAGTAGGATGCTAAATTTTATTTCAGTTAGGAAACGCGTAGAACAGTTTAAAATTCTCCTTCTGGAGTTTCTGTCAATAAACGGTAATGTGTTCGCGAACTTTTGTGCTTCCCTGTATAGGATCTACAGAATTTATACAGACGACGTAATAGACAAAAAGTGAGTTAAATTTAAAATCGCGTTCAGTAACTTAAAACGGACTTCCAGGAATTATTGTTAACAGACAGTAGGGAATTCTTTTGTGTGTCCCTGTAAATGAACGATGACTGCTATACACACAATATTCTGCAGCAAGTCTCTTGTAATGCACCTTAGTGATATATATAAATTTCAATGCGTTTAAAATAATGAAACATTATTTAAATAAACCGCAGACGATTTTTCTCCATAGACGTAATGTAACGGAATTATTTTGACTGTCCCTGTAAAGTAACTATAAGTGCTATGCACACCCTATTCCATATTAAGCTTCTTGTAATGTACCTGCGTGATATATATCAATTACAATGTATTTGAAATTGTGTAACACCATTAAAATAAACCGCAAATGATTTTTCCCCATAGACCGTGCATAGTTGCCAACCTCCCGATTTTTCGAATACCAGTAAAATCATGCAAAAATTTTCGCTTTATTAAATAACAGAAATTGCACGATTACATAAAACTAATATTTTTTCATAAAAATACTGGTACGAAAAAAATCGGGAGGTTGGCAACTATGACTCATGTAACGGATTTCTTTTGAGTGTCCCTGTAAAAAAACTACAAGTGTTGAAATAGGGAACATGCTATAGATAACGACAGTAACATATAAAAATTGCAGGGCCATGTGGGTAGGAGGACCATGTGTTAAGCATAGCTTATGAAAAACTTTCCTACACATCCAGAAAACTGCAGAGAAACTTCCCGTTAAATAAAGTGAAAGAAGAAATGTAAGTAAACAATTTAGAAAACATATATTACATTTAAAAATCCAGTTTCAGCAATTACCTTCCATAGTCATAAAAGTAGTCGAATTATATTGTGTATCCCCGTATATGATATATAGATTTCGATATATACTACATAGTGTGCTGAAATGTAGTTCTATTAGAAAATTCATTTTTAGCATTTTTCGTCAATATATAAATATGCACTAGAATTCTTTTGCACAGCCCTGTATTCTATCTAAAGACTTTTGCATGCACCACATATTAAGCTAAAATTTAATTAAAGTAAAAAATAACTAAAATATCTTCTTAAAACACCATCAAAATTTAAAAAAATTTTGATGGTGTTTTAAGAAGATATTTTAGTTATTATTGTTTCACACCAGTTTCAACTTATTTTATTTAAAGTAAAAAATGCATAACGCAAATTAAACGCACTTCCAGTAATTACTAACCATAAACGGCAATTTATCTTGTTCTTTGTGTAGTCCTGTACGTGAATTTATTTATATTCTGCGAACTTCTATTAGTATACAAAATATAGTTCAGCAGGAAAATGTATAACTGAATTAAAAACTGTCCGAAAGCAATTCACTCCTATAATCAGCAATACTTACGAATACATTTGTGTAACCCTGTGTATGATCAACAGTATTTATACACACTACGTACTATGTAAAAATTTAGTTAAAGTTATAACGCATACTACAATGAACAATAACTGTTATGCACGTCATATTATACAGTAAGTATCTTGTAGTGTCACTCAATAATGTATATAAATTTCATTTTATTTGAAATGGTGTAACATCATTAAATTACACTGAAAACAATTATTCATTTTTTTTAAAAACGGCAAACCAAAGTTGAAAACGCACTTCCAGCAATTATCGCTCATAGAGAGCACTGTAACCATATTAATTTGTGCGCCCCTGTAAATGAACGGTCAATGCAATGTATGTGATACTTTTCAGTAAGCAACTTATAGTATATACCTCAGTAATGCATACAAATTTCATCATGTTTTAAATAGTGTAACATCATTAAAATTACACTACAAGCGATTCTTCGTAAGATTTGTAAATGAATAATAAATACTTTGCGCACCATATTCTACAGAAAACATGTTTTAGTGCACGTCATAAATGTATATTTAATCCCTAGGATTAAAATTGTATAACGTTATCAAAATGAATTTGAAGCGATTTTGTCACCTTGACCGTAATTATACGGAATACTTAACGGAATGGACTGTTCAGTAAATAAACTAAACGTGATACACACTTCATTTTCAATAAAGATCGTTCTATACTAAATGTTAGAATCATACAAAAATTATAGGGAAATTGATTATATTTATGAGAGTTAGAGCACGGATAGACAAACCGAAGTCATAAACATTTTTCAACTATATTGGAAAGTATTAATTACGATAAATAAAAACATAGGCCCAAATTTTACAAATGCGAAAAATTTCCACAGGTGAAAATTACCTTATGTGTTAAAGAAAACGTGTACTTTCATTAATAATGCTTAAACATTTTTCTAACGAAGTAATTTTTAATAAATTTTCATTCTGTTCGTGCTGAAATTAAAGTATTTAAATAAAAAGGAAAAATATAAGAAAAAAATACTAAATAAACCGTTTTACGATGAGCGTACTTTACAGAATTTTTAATAGTTTATCATCGATTTTTCGAAATAGCAATTTAAATGATACGATTTTCAACTAAAAATTACTGGAAGGCATAAACAAGGATTCTGAGGACTTTATCCGACACGTATACGCGACGTTCGTCACGAAGGGGTTAAGTCACGTTCTGTTGAAACAAAGTTGTTGAATCGATATAAAATGAACGTCAGCAATAATAATAATTTATTGAAATATATAAAAAAAATTATCAGTTATTGTCACAGAATGGGTTAAAAATAGTTGAAAAATATTTAAATACAAAACCCGTCGTTCCGATTTCTTCGAAAATAAATACAGTTCTTGCGGCAGTCAGTGGCTTGTAAACATATTTACCAAACGGGAGCCGAAATCTACTTCGAGAACTTTCGTGCTCACTCACACACACACACACATACATGCCGACATCATCGAAAAAACCTGCAAAACAAGCTTTAGGTGCATGAGGAAATTTAAATATACACGCATACATCCATCCATACATAAGGAATCATTGTAAAATTTGTTGGCGAAAATGGATTCAGGGAACCAAAAAATTAAAAAATATACATACGAATATTTCCATAATCGGGTTTTTATTATGATTGCAATACTTTCCTTAAATTGTATGAGTACGGGAAATAAAAAACAATTTTTTGATCAATTAGTCAAACAACGCTAGGAGCAATGTCACTTTTGAAATCTTTTTATAATGACTTTTTCTAATGTAAACTTACGGATTTTTTTTCTATTTCTTCGTTTTTTTAGAACTAAAGAAGCGATTTCAATAGTTCTTTTTCGTTGTTTCCGAAATAAGTAAACTATAATTTTAATCTTTCAGTGTCAAATAATTGTGTTTCGGTAATGTTTTGAATCCACACCAGAATTTTCGAAAATTTTTATTTGAAAATAAAAAATTGCAATTGTACAACCTTTTTTTTTTTTTTTCATCACCAAAATTAAACTATTAAAATTTCATTTAAAAATTCTGGTACAAATCTTGATTAAAATTAAATGGTATAAAATTATTCCCAGAACCTTTCAAGGAACCAAAAAAATTATTTTAAGCAATGAAAGGATTATAAACTTTCTGAAAACGTTACTATCTTTATAAATCACGGATTTTTCTTTTAATATTATTTTTTTTGCTCGGAATGGATATTAAGCCATGTTATCTTTTTTTTTTTACTTCTAGCTTATCTTTTAAAATCATTGGATGGAATTATAAGTGATTTGTTTCAAGATTTATATGAGGTAAAAATAAACACAGTGTGATATTATTACGTTCATATAAATGAACTAGCTGTTACCCGTGACTTCGTTCACGTAACATTAAAAAAAGAATAAATGCATTAATTTAGTAAAACATTTCACTTGATAATTAACAACATATATAATTAACCAAAGCTTTATCACATTTTATAGGAGACCATATGGTATTTCTTTGCTATAGGGGCCTTGACATAACCCAGTCTTAAAAAAGTGAAATTGCATGCCAAATAATATATACATTCGCGAAAATGAAACTGCAACTAATGAAAAAAGGAGGACCAAGTAAAATCGTGAAAATCGAGGAATTCTTCTTCGTAAAACGAAAAACAACACTGGCAGAATTTTTCTATACAACAGTGCATTTTAGGTGGTATTTGGTGTGCAATTTGTATCTGTGTGCATTGCTAAATGGGAATTATTATATTGTTTATTTGCATAGACATATGTTATATATTTCTTACTACATTATCTTGTTTATGTATATATTAAATTAAGTGCTTCACGCTAAGTGGTGTAAATAGTGAACAAACTGCTTGTGGATTTTATACATTGATAGATATTTCACAAAGATATAACAATCTGATGCGATTCTAAAATGTAAATAAAGGTTGCTAGAAAGTACTTTAAATTCTGCCCAATTTAACCTCGATATTTTCTCTCTCGCGTCAAGAACACTATAAGCAAATAAATACCGACGACACAAATCTGATGATCTAAATTTACATATTTTTGTTAGTATATATAGGATTATTTTGATTTATTTCATGCGCTTGAAATTTTTTACGCTTTCTCTAGGGTTATAGGTGTCGAATAAATGTACTTTCTTGTTATTTTATTTTACCATTTCTATTTATTCTATTTTCCATTCATTCCATTTATGGATATTGATTTAATTTACATATTCGTGTCAAAGAATATTCTTTAAAGTTATTATCATGATCAGGATTAGGATAGGATACGATCAGGGTTAGGATTAGGAATAAAAATTGAACGACAATGGCATGACCGATTCAGGTTAAAAGTATGAACCAGGAAGTCTATTTACATCATGAAGCAATAAGAAAATTAGACAATTGTCGGCTAATATTTTTTAATATGTTTTACAGTCATAGTTGGCATCAAAGGTGAGCGGGGAAATGATCATCTAAAATACCATTAAGTGTTTACCACGCAAAAAACAAATCTGGTTACAACAATGTATTTAATTTTGCGCCAAATTTCACTTGATAAAAAAAAAAAAAAAGCAAATTGACTATGGACCTAATTACAGACCCCTAACCTTCCTATTCTCGGAAATGTTCTACCTATATGTAAAAAAATTCTACTATATAGAACGCGCTTTCACGTTTATAATGTTATGATCGGCTTGTTCAAGTTTACACAATTCGGCTGGAAGAAAAGATTCATTACTTTTTTATTTCTTCTTTGCTTTTGCATTACACGAATTTGTTGGTAAAATCGATTTTCTTTTCGATAACATTGTTGTTTTTTAAGTTTAAAAAATATTGTAATTTTACTTAAACATTGCTTTAAAATCTATGCAATTTTTCTTATCCTACAACACTTTACAAAAATCTATTATGAAACAACTTTAAAAAAAGCTATATTTAAAAACGACAACAAAGTTTTTCCTATTTTAAAACTAAAAGAAATGTAAGATTAAATTCCGGTTCGAAACGACGATTTACAAATGTGTTTCGATTGTGGGAAAATGATAGAGGAAAAATGCTGTTACTTACACAATCATATTAAATCTTTAGCTTTTATGAGAAAAGCAACTTTCTTTTAAAAAATATAGTTATTTTTATTAAGATTTTCTGATTTTCGATACGGATAATTTTGCGATGCATATCATTAACATTTGCCATCCATTTTTTTTTTTTTTTTTTTACATTTTAAAATTTAAATTAAAAATATGGTATCTTTATGTTAGCCGTGTGCAGACGATAAATCGAAAACCTATCCCATCATTCATATTGAATTCTATAAAAATATAAATCTTTCACTCATTTCATTTAAAACACAGAACTTTAATTTCCAACACATACATTTAAAATACATATATTACGTACATTTAAAATAATTCTCTCCATGTGAAAAAGAAAAAGAAAAAAAAGAGAAATTAATCACAAATAATTTGATAACCCTAGATAATTTTATTTCAACATCAAAACAAATTTGTTTTATTTTTCTATATATGACATCATATTCGCTTGCTTTCCATACTTACTCGTATTTATGCACTTTGTATTATTATCAAATATTTGAAAACGCACGTTTTATTTCTAATATGACATCATTTCATATTCTATTTAATTCTTAAATAATTCATTTCATTTTCATTTTTCAAGTGGAAAATTTTCACTTGAAAATAAATTGTTGATTAAAAATTATTACTCAGGGGTTTTATTTTACATTGGCAACGATAAAGTATTAGCAAAGGTAAAATATATTTAACCATTTTAAAAAAAGCTGCAAAACCGGGCCCTTTGGGCCAAACCAACCAAACCAACCAACCATTTTAAAATATACGAAAAAATGTCCATTTATTCTGTATGAAAATAATGAAATTTTTAATTTTTAAGAAAAATATTGAAATAAAATAAACAAAAACCAGCCTATATTCATTTGAGGGTTATAATCAACTTTTATGCAAAGATACAGGATAATTAAATGCTTCATTTTGACGCTGGCTTCAGCCTAACATTTGCACACAATCAGATTTATAATATTATTAGGATAGATGAGGATTTCATGTAATATTAATAGTTGGATGTTAAATTTTATTATCTATCCTTTTTCCCTGCTTAGCTGCATTATTATTTTTTTTTCTAGATTTCATAAACAGATTACTAACCCATTCGCGCGGCAGTCAATTTTGTACATCTCATTGACAAAATATGTAACGATGATGGTGTTTTACGAATTCACTTCGTAATTGGTAATCCGTTGCATAAGTTATGTCGTATTACAACGCGCTTTTTAGCGAAAACAACACACAAGAATGTTTTTACGAAGAAACATCATTAATACCTTTGTTTTGCCACACGCCAGTAACGACGCTGTTACAAGACAATAAGCACACGATAGAAAAACCACTGTTGAGAAAGTTTATATAAATACAGAATTTCTATTATATTTTAAATTCTTGTTATTGCATACATTTTCCGGTATCAAATAGATTATTTTTACAATTATGCATTTTAAACAGCCCTAATATATATATATATATATATATATATATATATATATATATATAAATTTGCTGTTAGCAGCGACGAGTATTTATACAATTGTATATTTTAAGCACCTTAAAAAATTAATTATAAATTTATTGTTGCCCGTTGCTTTATTCAGCAACTTCGTGACAGAAAAACTTAATTGTAACAGTCAGAAAACTAAAACAAATAAATCTCGTGGAATATTTATATTTATTGTTATTAGTAAGATTACATGGAAATTCTGTTATAATTCATATTAACAACGGGAATCATTTAGTTTAGAAGAAATTTATATTATAATAGCACAAATCATGCTGTCACTGGCGACTATTTTTTAATTCAATCTCGCACCACTTTCTCAAAACAATTTTTTTCACATATATTTGGACAACCTGTGCTAAAGAAATAGAGTACAATATTCATTTTTTTTAAATAGTGATGCGAATAGAATATAAAAATAGTCGCCAGTGGTAACTCTGCTTACCAAACAAAATACGCTTTACGTTTCATGTGCATTTTTACTCAAAATTATTTTTGCGAGAAAACAGCATAATTGTTACATGTTTAGAAATATCGTTAAAGGGTAATTTAATATACATATTACGAATTATAGACATTCAAAATTTCAATCGTGACATAAACAAACCGCTTTTAAAAGAATTGAATTGCACGTGATTTTTACAGTTTCCTAAAACCATGCTAAACAATACGCACTTTGTTTGCCTTCAAAGAATAAAATCAGAAAAGACCTTCGACGCCATTCGCCTATGAACCAATGAAATTAGTTTAGTTTTAGGAGTGAAAAATCAGACAGCTCAACTCGATATTTTTGCGTATTCATTACTGAAATGAAACTGAATAAATATGTCAAGTACGAGTATAACTCGCGCTCAAAGAGTTCCGTACATTTGAATTTATTAATTACAGTTTATTAATTAATAAACTCCTACCACCCCTATTTTTTTCATGATTTTAGTTTCTGTAGATTCGGAAATAGAAGGGAGTTGGGGGGTAGGGCATATTTTTCCAGTATACTTTCGACGATATATCGGAAAATGTAATACCTAAAACTAAAACAAATATATTTATGAGTTTGATGTTACGAAATCTTTCGAACGATACCCTACACGATGCATAAAAAGAAAGTTTTATTTTCAAATAACTTAATTAATATCTGGGCTAATTACCGACAATTGTTTTCGAAAATCATTTTCAAGTATTATTGGATGATGCTGCGTCGATAGATAGCTCGAGTGCTCGTCAACTCCCCCGCTGACCGCCCGAAAAGTAAAGTTTGTGAGTAACAGCAAAATGCGTTTTTCTCAAAAACTATGTTACCTAGGACAATCTCTATAGTTTTCCTGCAAGGTTTAAATAAATTCCTACTACCGCTAATTTTTTCCTAATTTTAGTTTCAGTACATTCGGAAATGGAGGGGGGGGGACATATTTTTGCAGTTCATTTTCAACGATATCTCAGAAAATATAATACCTAAAATTAAAACATATATTTTTGAGTTCGATTTTACGAGATCTTTCACACGATAACCGGCATGATATACAAAAAGAAAACTTTTTTTTTCAAGTGACATAATTACCCCCCTAAATTTTTCCTAAATATATTTGTGAATGGCTAATGATCTGAAAATATGTGAGTAAAAAGGCTTTTTAGCTTTCCCAAGTTTGAACTTTCCACGTCCCATACTTTACGAGAAAAGGGCTCTGACAGACGGACAACAGACACATGCGAGTGATCTTATAATGCTTCCGTTTATACTTTTTAAGTACGCAATCCTAGAAAAAACAAGTTGGAAATTGTACGTCAAACGTTACAAACGAGGTGCGTTCGTACGCACGTTTCAGAATTAAATTCATGATATCCCGTGCGTAGAACGGGTTAAACAGCTAGTTAAGTATATATTTTATGACACTGTTCATACAAATATCTTAACTAGTTATATAAATATTCAGATATATATGTATCAGCTAGTTATATAAATATTCAGATCTTGATGATTTTTAATTCTGTGAAATGAATTATATCGTCTGCAGATTAATTTCTGTAATAAAATAAGTATCTCGGTCGCTTGACGATTAAACTTCGGAAGCTCCTATAACAAAAAAGCACCGATTTAAAAAAAAAAAATTCAAATTTCTTAATAAATATTTTTATTAATATCTCCTAAAGTTTTGATTCGATTTTAATAAAATTTGAAATGTTTCGACAAAATTCTGCAAAGATAATATATTTTAAATTGCAAACCATTTGGTTGGGTAGTTTTTGCGTTGTTATATGCGGACAGACGGACGGACAGACGGACGGACCAAGCGACGACTATAGGTGCTACGTATTTATATAATTACGAACGCACCTAAAAACAGAGGATTATGTCACAAAATCGCTATTACTGGCTTGCTGAAAATTATCGGAGCAGCAAAAATTATTTTGATTTTTTGTTGTTGTTGTTGTTGTATTGATAATCTTGCTAGCTAAGCTAGTTAATTCCATTAGTTACCCATTCATCAAATTACTTTATAAGGAAAATACCTTCAACGTGAAAATATACCAAACTTTTGTATGTTTTAAGCATTTTTGCTACGCCATTATCGAATTGACTCTATTTAGGTAAGTCATTTTTTTACGTTTACGAGTTCTATATATAAAACGAAAAATGATATATGTATATACTTTTTTTCGTTTAAAGCCTTTTGTCAATTTACTTTTTAGCAAATTGATTCAAATTTGTTTAAAGCATAGCTTCCATGTTAGAAAATGGATTTTTTCTGGTACCTCAATTTAATTAATTTAATTATAATTTGACTGCTCGAGGAAAAAAACTTGGTGCGATTTCCATGTATGCCAAAGTATGTTTGTTTAAGTGTTTAACTCGCCGAAAATAACTGGCCCAGTTGAGTATCACCACGTTCTGTAGTGTGGGTTGATGGTTTATACCAAAAGTGCCTATAAATTAATTACTATTAGAGCAATAATTATTGCTCTAATATTAATTAATTAGTAATTAAAATTAGTAATTAAAAGTAATCACTATACTAAATTTCAAGTTTCTAACCCGAATAAATCCAACTAAATCGCAATTTAGAACGTGTTTAGAGCGGTTTCCACTCGTTTCACACTTTTCAATTTCGAATTTCTTAAAATCTGTTCTTAGCGAGAATTTACGTTTTAAAAGTAATCACCATGCGAAATTCCAAGCTTGTATAACAACACATACATTGCATTTATAGAACGCTTTTTGTTTTTTAATCTATTTAAATTTCACATTTTGATAAAACTGTTCTGGGCGAACATTTACGTCTCTAGATTTACCAGCTATGGCAAACATCAAGTTTCTAGCCCAGTTCAAAATAAATCGTAATTTAAAAATTTTTTAGAACGTTTCCAAATATTTCACCCTTTTAATTTAAAATTTTTTTAAACAGTTCTTGGTGACAATTTACATCTTAAAAGTAACCACCATGCCATATTCCAAGCTTCTATACCAACTGTGTCACATAAATCGCAATTTTGGAAAGTTGTTTTTGCTCCTGAACCCTTTTAACCCCTTCAAGGGCAAAGTACTTTTGTTGCTAAAATATTGAAATGACTGATTGACACCAAGATTCACGAACAAATTTATTTTAAAATAAGTAAAAGCCTTCTGTCATGCACCATATAAATTCAAAAATTGATTATAAAATTCTAGTGTCATTGTGGCATTTTGGGATTAAAATTAAGTGGTATATATAATATACCGGCGCCATTCAAGGGGTTAAAGTTTCGAATTTTTAGAAAACTGTGCTGGTTAAGCATTTGCGTCTTAAAAGTACCAGCGGTGTAAAACTTTCTATCCTTAATTTCTATCCTTAATAATTACATAAAAATTGAAATTTAGATCATTAATAGAGCGCTTTTTGCGCTTTTAACCTTTTAAATTTCGATTTTTAAAAACAAACTGTTTTGTGTGACCATTTACGTCTTAAAAGTAGCAGTCATGTCAAATTTCAAATTTTTATCCCTAAACAATTCCATAGAAGAAATCGTAGATTAGAACGCTTTTAGAACGCTTTTCGCGCGTTTCACTCTTTAAATTTAAATTTGTTAATTGTTCTGTGTGACTATTTACATCTTAAAAGTAACAGCCATGTCAAATTTCGAGTCTTTATTATTTCATTTCCTAACAAATTCATATAAATCGTAATTTAGAATTTTTTTAGAACGCTTTCCGCTCATTTCAGCCTTTGAAATTAATTTTTTTAGAAACCATTCTTAGCGGGAATTTTTATCTGAAAAGCAACCGCTATGCCAAATTTCAAGTTTCTGGAATTTTCAATATCACAAAAATTGTAATTTAGAACTTTTTTTCTCCTGCACACATTTAAATTTCGATTTTGTTTTTAAAAAGGTGTTGTGTGTGAAATAGCGTGTTCAAATTAGAATCGATATCAATTTCAAATTTCTATTCTTAACAACTCCATAGAAATCGTAATTTAGAACGTCTTAAGAACGATTTTTCCTCATTTTATCTTTTTAAACTTCGATTTTTTTAGAAAGTGTTCTTAATGAGCATTTACATCTTATAAGTAACTATCATGGTAAATTGCAAGTTTCTAGCACCTTCAATATCACAAAAATCGCAGTTTTCGAAAGTTTTCCTCCCCTGGGGTTAGTGGCACCGACATAAAATGTAGCCTATGTTGGAGCAGGAACTTTTGCCTTCAATTTGCTACCATTACTTTTGAAATCGGTTTGGTAGTTCTAGAGATTACCCCCTACTAACAAACTTAAAAACAAACAAACGGTAATTCCTTATAATATTAGTATAGATTAAATGATTCAAAAGGATTGTGAGAAAAACTTTAATATCATAATATCCAATTCCTATAAATAATGATCGCTTGACAAAATAATGAAATCTATTATATATTCAACCAAGTTTCTCTCTTTTTCTCCATCTATCTATCTATCTATCTATCTCACTCACTTGCGATTAATACAGTCCCTGTTTCTGTCTATCGTTTATCCATGCATACGCCCTTTTTTTTTTGTATGTTTTTATTCCCCTTGAAGGCAACAATTTTATTCTGAAAGTAATTTTCTTTGATAATTATTACCTTTGCCTGATTTTAATTCCATTTAAAAAATTACTAATTATACTACTAATTGCTGCGATTTTTTTTTTTTTTTTTTTTACAAAAAATTACTTTTTTTATGTGTGTTTGTTGTTATTGTTCTTATTTAACTATCAACACTTTCAGGAAAAAAAATAACGCAATTCGTAATTGAAAAATATACTGTACGCAGCAAGTAATGAGCTGTTTATCTTGAACATCAGAAAAAAAAGTAGCAAAACAAAACTTTCTTTTTTTTCACAGCTTTGAAATCTAAAAAGAAAAAAATACATTTGTTTAAAGATATGTTTAATGCTTTTTTTTCCCTCCTAAAACTCAATAAAAATGCTAGCTGAAATTGAATTTTTTTGAGGAAAGAAAGTTTTTTTATTACCTTAAAATATTTTGCATTACGAAAACGTATAAACGGGTGTCGAAAAAAATATATTTATAAAAACAGTAACGGCTTGCAAAAAAAAAAAAAAAAAAAAAAATTAACAAGCACTAAATATTTATTTTGCTTTTAGAAATAATGATTTAAAGAGAAACAAAGTTGTTTAGATATTTTTTAAGCACTTTCGAAACGCCTTTTATAAAATGTCATTAAAGAAAGGAAAATATATATTTGAGCTACAGTGTCAGAGATTACGTTGTTCGAACATAAAAGATAGCCTTAAAAATTATTTTAAAATGCTTTTATTAACCTCTCAACAGTTTTGCACGAACACCGCTCGGGCAAGAAAAATTTGCTTGCTGAGTAACTAAAAGCTTTTGTACACCACTAATTTTTAGCTGCAATCTTCTGTGTGTTAATTGGCAGACATTTTTCGATTGCATAGGTCAAATATTTTAGTGCGGAAAAAGTGGTTCTAAGTCCCTATTCTTTGTATATTGTATGAAATAAACGAAACTTTTAAGATGTTAAACAGAATAATTTTGTTTAATCGACGCACGCCGAAAATCGTCATGTAACTTATAGTAAAAACACCTTGCACGTACATAATCTACATAACTTTTACTTAAGTTACTTAGCTGAGCCAAAAGTTTGTACTAAAATGCTTTTGTCAGTTATACTATTAAATGGCTTTAATTATATAAAATATAATTATATAAATAAATTTTATATAATAATTTCAATGCTTTATATTTTTTCATTGTTATCTAAACCTTGCCAATATTTAGTAAAATACGTGGAACTTAAAATACACACAACCATATCGAACAATTCCGAATAATTCTTCTGGGATTGTTATGGGATCTTTATTGTTTATGAAGGGAATGCGAAATAATTCCTTTCACATCATATCTGAAATGACAATAGGAAATTTATAAGAGAAACTGCACAATGGATAACAATAAAACGAAAAACTATACTGTATCTGCAAAAGTAATAGTTTTTTTTATACTGAAAATGATTCTAAAATATACCAATCAGAAAAATAATAGAAAGGAAAAACTTAAATAAAAAAACTGAAATTTGTCATGACATTATCAGACATTCGGACGTTTATAATCTAACTATCAAATTGTTTTTTGTTTTTTTTAATTTTAAGATAATTTGAGAGCCCCGTAATAATAAAGCTAAATATTCATCTTATGTCATTTATTAACCATTTTATAATTTATATAATATTTAATGGATATTCAAAAGAAAATATGTATTGAACCCATAAAAGATGTAACAAAAATCGCTTTCTAAAAGCTTTAACCATGCGAATCCAAACTTTAAGCATAATTTGCCAAGTAGTTTTTGAGTTATGCTCAAAATAAAACTTTCATTGCAGCTTTCTTTGCAACTATTAAAAATTAATTTAGCATTAGGAATTCCCAATTTTTCATCTGCATAATGTCTGAAGGTTTTCACCAAATGATTTCCCATGTAATATTTGAAAGTAACATTTACTACAGAATCCAAACACGATGTCGAAATCAAAGTGTACATATTGGAATTTTCAAAGTTTATCTCTGTTTAGACATGGAGACTTATCCTAAGCTCTTCTTTATTTATACAGAATTATAGAAAGCAGAAATTCCTCTCAAATGGTACTACTTGCCTCTCTAACCGACGATTTATAAATAAAATTATTTTCCAAATACCACAAACTGTTGGCCTACCGTTGGCAAATGGTTGGGTTGGGAGTACTAGAGTGGGAAATGGTAGATACGCTGTCCCCTCAAATTTAGAGCGTATCTGAGCAGCTAACGGTTGTATCGCGGTTGCGTCATTGTGGCCAAATATTTCGTTGACCCATAATGTGGACATTTCTTACCATGGAACAGCAATTAGCCAATATTCGTCCAACCATTTCATTTTGTGTTACTTGGGATATGATGTTTCATTCATTTTCTTTTTTTAATCATCTTTCACCTTATTAAATGGTGAAGTTTTGTTACGTGTTGGAAAGTTTTTCATATTCTATCCTTGACGTATGATTTTTTGTTCTTGATTAATTTCTTCTTGCAATATCTTAATGCGAAACTAAACAAAAAATATATTTTTTTACTAAATTCACTAGATCGAGCTTTCTACCAAGCATAAGTAAAGGTGATAAATTTTCCATAATTGACACAAATGCAAATTCACATATTGTAACTGAAATGTTTTGGAACAACATGAATTGAAGTCATGAAATTATGCGTGATTTTAAGATAAACATCAAATGCTTGGAATTAACTGCTTGACATACATTCCTTGGAATTGCCAAGGAGTCTGACATCACTATTTAAAATCAAAAACTTCGATTCAATATACACGCCAAATTCACGCATCGCAACTAAAATATTTTGGAACAACATGAATTAAAGGCATGAAATTATGCGTGATTTTAAGATAAAGATCAAATGCTTCTGATCGCACCTGATGCTCCTGACTCACTCCTAATCGCACAATTTGCAATCATCTATTTTTATCGTATCATTTGTGACATTTTTCTGCGAATAAAGAAGACGAAAGTACAGCGCCTAGAATACATAGTGTGGAAAATGGCTACAAAATAGTACTAAAAATTCAATCCGATAAATGTAGAACGATGCTGAAAGATAACGGGTTGATCGCAGTGACATCTTCTAGCAGTGGCGTAGACAGGGTGGAGGTCCAGATGGTTTGGATACCACTAATTTTATAAAAATATTTTTGCCTTATCTAATCGGAGAATTTCCTACGATATTGAAGCCGAAGAAAACTTTATAATATTACTGGTTTCCAGAGCATTTGGACAACCCCCTCCCCCCCATTTTACCTACGCCACTGTCTGCTAGCTATTTTCAATGCAAACATTGTATAAGAATCGAACTGAGAAAACGTTTCAACTGGTGGTAATTATTTTAAATAATTAAATTATACCCTATTTCCTTTGACTTGGATAGTGATTTTCAAAGCTTTGAAAATATGAATGATATTGACATGGCCAAACAACGTGATACGCATTCTTTTGTGCCTAGTTGCAGCACTCGATACAAAACAGCAAACTAGAAACTGTCCCTATTTAGCATACCAAAGGATTAATCTCTGCTAGAAGAGTGGAAAAGATAAATTCCCTGATATGATAAAAAACTAACTTGAAAATCAGTTACATCTGAAATGTACACTTACAAGAAGATTTTATTAACAGAAATTTTGTTCATGTTGTCAATAGTGAAACGGTTACTTTTGCTGGATGTAAATCTATTTTTAAAGCAGATGTCGCTGCAGTCGCCCAATTATTGTACCGCATCGTTGCACGTTTATCAGCCACATTTTTTTAGCACTTTTTAAAGCATTACCAGTTTTATTATTATTATTATTCCGAAATTTCACATTCATACCAGAAATTTTCTATAATGTTCTTTTGGTTACTTAATGATAGATACTTCGTGACTTCTTAAAGTAAAAATTCTTGTTTCAGAATTTTCGGTTTGAATTCGAAAATTTCGAATTAAAAAACGGTAAAACCGTTTTCCACACTATGTATTCTAGAAGACGCTGTAACGAAAGACTCTAAAAATGTCGCGGTAAAATTATACACACTCTGTTTTAAAATTGTGATTTGTTAAACTATTTTTACATTTATATTTATTTTAATGGGAGATAAAGGAGTATTGAAAAGAGAGAATCAAAACATTTCTTACTGATTTGTTTATTACTGGAAGCTTTCTTACTTCGCTAATTACAATTCTGATTTTTTCCATTCAGAAAAAAAAAACTATATAAAAGGCTTTATTTACAGATAAGCAACTTTTACATTGACTTTGATTGATAAGACCAAAAAAAGCTCCATTACGTGGGATACAAAGATATGTTTATTTTGTCCCTTGAGCATAACCATTCAATTCAATTAAATACGCGGACTGCTGAAAAACTATTCTCAGAAAAAATTCTTAAACATAGATTCACATTCACAGAAAATAGGATATACTTGTACAAAGAAAACCTATCAGTACTAAAAAAAATCCTCTTGAATACCCTGACTATTCAGAAAATAAGTATTCACATTTAAAATTAAACAATTAAAAAATTGTTTATGTCAAGCAATAGTAGTGTCATAATCAAATGCAAAAACACATGATAATCTACCAATTCATTCAAACATTAAAAACAATCACAAAACAGCTTACAGACGCCATTAAAATAAAAATAACTTTACAAATGGAAGAAGTCAAGATTAAAAATGTCTACTACGTTGATAAAATCCATAAAAATACTTTCACCACCTTTAATGGGACATGATCAATTTTTATGAAGGCATTTTAACACGAGAGAAGTGGGACACACTCAGGGTATGAGTGGTTTTCACTTCGTCACCAATAACTACAAATAATGATCGTCACCTTATTTAGTCGGAGACAATTGTTGCAATTTCTGTGATAAAGTAAGTTGAAGATTATTTTTTAAAAATAGTGGTGACAATTGTACAAACCTTTCGCACCCTTTGTCTGTCATACCCGGCGTGACTGCTCCCGTGTTAATAACCTAAATTATGGGATTACTATTAGAAGAAATGAAAAATCGTCGTGAATTCAAATATTTTTAATGATATGTTGCACTCTACTACTGATAATAGATGCGATACTTGCTGGTCTTCAAGGAGAAAGATGGGTGAAACTTCAATTCAGCTGTTTTAGAAAACATACAGCATAACTGATGATGTCCCAGTAAAGGTGGTGAAAATATTTTTATGGATTCTTATCAACGTAACGTTCTTTTTAAATGTTGATTTATTTCTTCTATTTCTGAAGTGGTTTTTACTTTATTGACGCCTGAAGCTGTTTTGTGAATGTTTTTAAGGTATCAATGAATTGGTAGATTATCACGTGTTTTTTGTAATTAAGTAGAATTTGCTAATTTAATTGATATACAAATTGAAAAAAAAAATGTATCAATATTAGTTCCAAATTTAACCGACAAGTGGCGCTTTAACTCAACGTATTAACGTAGAATTATTAGTTATTAAGTTCTTTAAACGATTAACGTAGAGCCAAATATCATGAATAAGAAAGAAAATCAAGGTTAAATGTCATTAGTTTGAACTTTTTCTGCATTACTTATTAATAAAACTATTTATTCATTCTTTTTTAATCATTTCAAATGACAAATATATTTCAGATGAAAAGTCAATTTTAAATAGAAAACATATTTTATTATATTGTATTAATTAAACAAATGTATTAATTATACAAATGTATTTTGTAATTATAATGTCATCCAGAAATTCGTTTAACTATTCGCATACATTTCAAAATAAAATATTCACAGTATTATCTGCACATAATCGGGTATTGTCTAAGACAATAAAATTATTTACTTTGAAACCAACTTCACTTTCCGTTTTAATGGAAAAGCATTAATATGTACCATCTTCGGGTAAAAAGATCAATCCGTGTTATCACTCTTACCACGTTTTGAAAAAGAGGCAAAAGCAAGAAAGATTTTTTCTTTTCATCTTCATCAGCCAACAGACCGGGAGTGTTTCTTTTCCCAGAGGTTTTTCTTTTTAAGTCCATTTATTTCTTTAAATTCATTGAAAATTCTTCTGAAGAATATAAAAAAGCTTGAGTAGTTTTCTTTGTAATCTGCGATGCAAAGCACATAAGAATGCAGTTCTAAGATTTGTTGTTGTAGTTTAAATGTAAAAAAATAATTTAATAACCGCTTCATCCTGAAAATTAATGGTTTATTGCGTTGTAATTTTCTCAAGTTCTAACTTTACAAGGTCGAAATTTAAAAATAGTCAGATTGTGAAAGATATTTAAAGAAAATGCATTAAAAAATTTTTTAAGAAGACGGTGGACATAGAAAACTGTAGAAATACGAATTTTTGTGTTTGTGTTAAATTTCTTGTTAAAATTGAAAATTTTGAAAGCATTGCCCTATACTTGTAAGAAAGTGTATTTTCATTTTTTTTATAAAAGGAAGTAAAGAAAGTAACATAGCATAATGTATTTAAATGACTTTTTCTCAAAACAAATTTACCGCAGACTCTATTATAAAGCATATCTAGTATAAAATATATAGAATATAAAGTATACAGAAATATCTTTAATACTATACTAATTAACCTAGAGCCAAATGTCATAAATAAGAATGAAACTCAAAGTTATTGTCATTATTTTGAACTTTTTCTGCATAACTTATTAATAAACCTATTTATTTATACATTTTAATCATTTTTAATGACAAATATATTTCGTTTAAAAAGGCAATTTTAAATACAAGCACATCATTTTATTATATTGTATTAATTATACAAATGTATTTTGTAATGCTAATGTCTTCCAGAAATTCGTTTAACTATTATTAGAAATTACAAAATAAGATATTCACAGTATTATTTATACTTAACCGCATATTACCTAAACCAAGATAAAGATCAAACTTTGAAAGCAACTTCATTTTCAATTTTAATGGAAAAGCATTAATACGGAGCATCTTGGGTAAAAAGATCAATCCGTGTTATCACTCTTACCACGTTTTTAAAGTGGGGCAAAAGCAAGAAAGATTTCTTCTTTTCATCTTTATCAACCAATACACCAGGAGTGTTTCTTTTCCCAGAGTTTTTTTTCTTTTTAAGTTTATTTATTTCTTTAAATTAATTGAAAATTCTTCGGAAGAATATAAAAGAGCTTCAGTGCTTTTCTTTGTAATCTGCTATGCAAAGCACATAAGGATCCAATTCTAAGATTTGTTGTTGGAGTCTAAATGTTAAAAAAAAAAGAATTTAATACCCGCTTCATCCGGAAAATTAATGGTTTATTACTTTGTAAATTTCTCAAATTCTAACTTTACAAGGTTGAAATTTAAAAATAGTCAGATTGTGAAAGATATTTGAAGAAAATGCATTAAAAAAACTTTAAGATGATGGTGGAGATAGAAAACGGTAGAAATACGAATTTTTGTTTTTGTGTTAAATTTTAAAATTTTCAATGCATTGCCATATACTTGTAAGAAAGTGTATTTTCATTATTTTTATAAAGGGGAGTAAAGATAGTAACATAGTTTAATGTATTTTAATGAATTTTTCTCAAAACAAATTTACCGCAGACTCTATTATAAAGCATATCTAGTATAAAGTATATCAAGCAGTAAAGTATACAGAAATATCTTTAATACCGATTAACGTACATCCAAATATCATAAATAAGAATGAAAAGCAACGTTAATGTCATTATTTTGAACTTTTTTGCATAACTTATTAATACACCTATTTTTTCATACTTTTTTAATTATTCCTAATGACATATATATTTCATTTGAAAAGTCAATTTTAAATACAAGCATATCATTTTAGTATATTATATTAATTATACAAAATATTATTTTCTAATAATGATGCCATTCATAAATTCTTTTAACTATTCTTATAAATTACAAAATAATATATTCACAGTATTATTTTTACATAATCGCATCTTATCTAAACCAAGAAAAAGATCTACTTTGAAACCAACTTTACTTTCTGTTTTAATGGAAAAGCATTAATCCGTAGCATCTTTGGGTAAAAAGATCAATCCGTGTTATCACTCTTACCACGTTTTGAAAGAGAGGCAAAAGCAAGAAAGATTTCTTCTTTTCATCTTCATCAGCCAATAGACCGGGAGTGTTTCTTTTCCCAGAGGTTTTTCTTTTTAAGTCCATTTATTTCTTTAAATTAATTGAAAATTCTTCGGAAGAATATAAAAAAGCTTGAGTGGTTTTCTTTGTAATCTGCGATGCAAAGCACATAAGAATGCAGTTCTAAGATTTGTTGTTGGAGTTTAAATGTAAAAAAAAAATAATTTAATAACCGCTTCATCCTGAAAATTAATGGTTTATTGCGTTGTAATTTTCTCAAGTTCTAACTTTACAAGGTTGAAATTTAAAAATATTAAGATTGTGAAAGATATTTAAAGAAAATGCATTAAAAAATTTTTTTAGAAGACGGTGGACATAGAAAACTGTAGAAATACGAATTTTTGTGTTTGTGTTAAATTTCTTGTTAAAATTGAAAATTTTGAAAGCATTGCCCTATACTTGTAAGAAAGTGTATTTTCATTTTTTTTATAAAAGGAAGTAAAGAAAGTAACATAGCATAATGTATTTAAATGACTTTTTCTCAAAACAAATTTACCGCAGACTCTATTATAAAGCATATCTAGTATAAAATATATAGAATATAAAGTATACAGAAATATCTTTAATACTATACTAATTAACCTAGAGCCAAATGTCATAAATAAGAATGAAACTCAAAGTTATTGTCATTATTTTGAACTTTTTCTGCATAACTTATTAATAAACCTATTTATTTATACACCTTAATCATTTTTAATGACAAATATATTTCGTTTAAAAAGGCAATTTTAAATACAAGCACATCATTTTACTATATTGTATTAATTATACAAATGTATGTTGTAATAATAATTTCATCCAGAAATTCGTTTAACTATCTATCTATATTATAAAGGACAAACGTGTCCGTGCGTAACGCTGACGACATTTTGCGAATGGCAACAATTGACGATGAAATTTCGGTTTTGTGATTTTTGCAGCTGCAATTTTTTTTTAAATTTCTAAACATCGCATATTTTTAATTTTTACACCGTTATATAGGGAAAAAAATCTACTTTCAAATGCAATCTGTTTGAAAACTGTATCTTAATTGACTGATTTATTTTAACATTTAAATTAAATTTCAAGCATGATTTTTTTTGTAATCTATCTCTATCGCCTGCAGACGATTACAAAATATTAATCTGTTTGCACATTAAACAGTATAAAAAGTTTAGCATTTGTCTTCAGCTAATATTCAATAACGAAATTAAAACTTCATTAGGAATAAACAAAATAGTATAAATAAAATACAGATTTAACAGACATGTAATTGAAATAAACGTTTAAAACTGCTGTACATAACGAAATTTTTAGACATTTCTTTGATGTTGTTAGCGGTCAATTTTACAAAAATTATTAAATGTAAAAAATCTATTAGTTTTCAATTAAACAAAAAAAAATTAAAAAAAAAAAACCCTTATATATCTATCTCGGGAAGCCCGTGTTCGATGCCCTAGTTCTTATAAATTACAAAATAATTTATTTTACATAATCGCATCTTACCTAAATCAAGAAAAAGATCTACTTTGAAACCAACTTTATTTTCTGTTTTAATGGAATAGCATTAATCCGTAGCATCTTTGGGTAAAAAGATCAATCCGTGTTATCACTCTTACCACGTTTTGGAAGAAGGGTAAGAGGAAGAAGGATTTCTTCTTTTCATCTTTATCAGCCAATAGACCGGGAGTGTTTCTTTTCCCAGAGGTATTTCTTTTAAAGTCCATTTATTTCCTTAAATTAATTGAAAATTCTTCCGAAGACTATAAAAGAGCTTCATTGCTTTTCTTTATAATGTGCAGTGCAAAGTACTTAAGAATTGAATTCTAAGATTTAATGGTTGATTCCAAATGACAAATTTAATTTAATAACCACTACATCTGAAAAATGAATAGTTTTTTTTTTTTTTTTTTTTTTTTTTTTTGCGTTGTAATTTTATCAAATTCAAACTTTAAAAACTTAAATAAAAATAAAAATAGTTTTAAAAAAAAACTCTTAAAAATTTTTTTAATGTTTATCTTAAAAATCACGAATAATTTCCTGACTGCAATTAATGTTGTTCCAATAGATTTCAGTTACAACACGTTAATTTGGCGCAGGCTCCGATTATAGAAAATTCACCATTTTGATTTACGCCCGATAGAGAGCGCGAACTAAGGTATTTATTTGAAAATATTAGAATTTTTTGCTCTGTTTTATTTAAGATATGGTAACCAGAAAGAAAAATAAGTATTATTTAAACTATCTATTCATATTTTCTAGATTGTTTTCTCAACGTATTATCATAATTTAATTAATAGTAAAATATTAAAAGATAAAAGAGTGTTTTTAAAAAATTTTACTCTTTATTTTTTATTTATATTTTCTACATTTTAGTGTTTAAAATATTTCGTTGTTGCAGTGTCAGAGCCATTTGGAATATTTTGGAGAGCGTGGTTTGACGTATAATTAACTCCATCATTTTTAACACTTTCTAAGATAGTTTAAAAGTGGTTATGAATTCGGTTTGTTTGTCGGTCTGTCTGTGCTTTAACTCGCGTAAATATACTCGGATTGCCTTGAAAATGATATATGTTATTGCGATTTACTATGGCATGTTTGGTATTGAAAATGAAGTGTGTAGCATTTAAGGTTCATTTTCAGAGACATTCAAAAAAATTCCCTTACAATACGGTCTGTGGGGAAAAATCGTCTACAACGTATATTTTAATGACGTTACACTGGTTTAAACATATTCAAATTGTTATATATCCCTGAGTTGCACTACAAGGCGCTTACTGTGGAATGTGGTATGCATCGTACATTTACAGGGACATTCAAAAGAATTTGATTACTGTACTGTCTATGAACAATAATTGCCGGACGTTCGTTTTCAGTTGCGATACGCCTTTTTATATGTAATTATTTTTTTCAATATTAATTGGAGCATATAAATGTAGGATTTGAGTTTAAACATACTTCATTTCCTTTATGACGTGCGTGATCATCAAATTAACTGACGCTCAGTATTTTCATTATCCATGATTTAAAAGCACGAGTTATAAAAGGTTTGGATCGCGAAATCAAGATTTGAATATCTTCAAAATTGGAAATGGAGCCAGTCTTTTAATTTTTATCATGGAGGAAGCGTCGAAATGTGAAATAGCCAATAAAAGCACTGTTAGGCCTAATTGAACTTTTCGAAAATAAATATATTGTACGTTTTGGGAGAGAAGTGTATTATCTGTGAAGAAATTACTAGTGAAGTATTGCAGAATTATCTTTCTAGGACTGTATTAAAGTTTATATGTTGTTATTCAACGTCTAGTTGTTCAAGTAATTCAAATAAGTTAACTTTTTACATACCACCTTTCTTACATAAATATATGTAGATCATATACTGGGCTGCTCAAATGATCTCACGTACATATCTGTTTAATGGGGAAGATTGCTGAAGAGGAATTTTCAATTGTGCTATGTATTTCCTAAATAAAGTACATTTTAGCATACTGCGCAGTATATATACAATATAGATCATATACATGGCTGCACAAAAGAATTCAGATATTTTGTTTGACTATTAGCAGTAATTGCTGAAATTGTGTTTTAAAATATGTTATGCGTTTTCTAAATTGTTTACTTATTAGAAAACGCATAATATATTTTAAAACACAATTTCAGCAATTACTGCTAATAATCAAACAAATATCCGAATTCTTTTGTGCAGCCGTGTATATAATCTATAGATTTGTATGTATACTGCACAGTATGCTAAAATGTATTTCATTTCGAATTCTACCCTGACTGCCCACCATCAGATTAGAAAGCCATCACAAATGAATCTGTCGACCTGGTTTGCATATGTGCTGAAATAACCCAAACTTCTTCAAAAAATAACAGATTGTATGTTTCTGCTAGAACGCAATCAATACTTATTCACGCTGCCTCCATTGGACTTAGTGGAGGTTGAGGATGAAGTGGACTTCTAATATGCATAAGGACCTTTACACACTACATAAACTCTAACTTCAACAATTTAGTTATTCTTAATGGCATCATATAGTGTTATTTAGTATTTTTATCATAATTTATCATTGTTTAATATAATATTATTATTCATTCATTATTATTCATTTAGTACTTACTTCTATCCATTAATATTATCTACTTAAGCATCTTACAGTATTATTACATGGAAGTTTTATTGATCAGTATCACATAGTAGTATTTAGTATTGGTCAGAATTTGTATTTTTAAAATCTTGCATTTTCAAAATTTGTATTTCAGAATTACATAGTATAATTATTGCTCAAAATCACAAAGTATGATTCAGTAATGCTCAGTATAATTAA
Organism: Maratus michaelseni; assembly: GCA_963931845.1. Lineage (NCBI taxonomy): Eukaryota > Metazoa > Arthropoda > Arachnida > Araneae > Salticidae > Maratus > Maratus michaelseni. Next base: position 205,975,783 of record OZ007595.1, read on the forward strand.
GTAAACAAACCTGCAGGACGGGGCTAGTTCAGCTAAAGCCGAAAGGTCGGCCTCCTCTTCCGGTTTGACCTTGACCTTGTTTACTTATGGGAAGTTTTGTTTACAGTGTTTTTCCGTTTATAGATGGTAGATGCTTAAATTGGGTTTTCAAATATATTATGTGTTTTCCAAAGTATTTACTTATGTATCATCTTTAACTTTATTAAACGGTGAAGTTTTGTTACAATATTCTTAATGTGTTGGAAAGTGTTTCATAATCTATGATTCACGCATGATTTTTCGTTCTTGTTGTAATTTCTAAACAGCTATAATTACAAAAACTACTTGGCGCTTTATCACATTTATCTGACTAACGGGAATTTTTAATCAAATTCTAAAAATATTAAAATGTTGTATTATCATTGTAAACACATCTGTGCACAAAATTTTTACCGTTGTAGCCTATCAGGAAGTGAGAGATAAACCGATTGTAAAATTCCATCTTTACATACAAAAACCAAGTTCAGTTAATTATAAGAATGTAATTAAAATTTTAAAACTTTAAATTGTGAAATATGTTTTAAGACAATGCATTGAAGACTCTTTTAAGGAGTCTTGTACCTTTCAAACGCGACGAATATCATTAAAAACAATCAAAGTTTGAATTAGTATATTTTCAAAACCTTTATATGTATTAACATGAAGTTTTGATTATTAATTAAAAAGAGTGTGCTTTTTAATATAATACTATTAGAAATTGGCTAATATTTCTTGAATTTTTCGTTGTTGAAATTAAAATAGCTCTTTTTTTTACTCTGTAAGTGATTGCGTGCATGATATCTTGAGAACGTATGCATGAATTGTTAAGAAATTTAAATTAGATAATAAGCGCGTATGCATGTTTAAAACAGTGCTCCCGCTGCGATACGTATTTCAGTAATACGTTTAAACGATATACGTATATACGTATAATACGTATTTAAGAAATACGTATACCTTAAAATATACGTTTAAACGTATCCGGATACGTATAAGCGTATATCGGTTAAACGTATAATTTAAGTATACGTTTAATTCAAGTATACGTATATTTCAAGCATCGTATTTACTTTTAATGCCAATGGATCTCATCAGTATTACGTCACTGAATGGAGAACAAGTTGGAAATCGGTGGCGTTACTTTAGCAATCTGTATAATATATGTTTCATACATAGAACCTTGTTATTTTTCCCTATAAATGATTATTGTAAATATATAACGAAAGTAAAAAGACTTTTTGCGCAAATAAGGAGAATATGCACGTTTCAGATTTATTGTTAATCCTTATTAAGTATATTTTTTCGTAATTAAAAAACTATTTTTATTTTTGTGTGCGTATACTCAAATTGCGCCCGGGAGGTCAAATGTTGTTCTTTCCACGGTGCTAATGTTTTCTACTCTATGTTAACGCAATTTCATTTTTTAACCATGACACTCGTGGTATTTTTTATATAAAGTGTATGTGCATTACAAGATATTGCTTTTTAAGAATTGTTGTTAATCTTGAGAAATTTCTTTTTTGTGTTAGTACTTAAAAATTTCGATTACTTATAGCCTGACAAATAATCGTCACTGCAGGTTTCAGAACGCAATCACACAAGTGTAAAATGACTTGCTTTCTCTTTTCTTTTTTGCTGTAAAACTTGTTTTCAAAATATTTTTACTATAGAAATAAGTATTCTTAAATAAAATAAAAGTATGTTTAGTTAGTTATTTGTTACGTCCAATTATCTGTACTAGGGATATAGGTATAGGAGGTGCCTTCCGTGAGGTGCTTTAAAATAAAAATAAGATTATGAAACATCCCATGAGTTTTGATTGATCAATGTCAGTATTAAATATGAAGTCAGTGTAAGTTTGAGTTCTGCAATACTAATGCTTCGAGCAAAATGTTCACGCTTTTAATCAAAATAAGCTATGTGCATGTGTTACAGATATGCTAAAGGTAAATCATTTCATAATTAATAGTTTAGATTTGAGGGGGGGGGGGGGACAAAATCTAAACTGAGAAAAAAATATTCCGATTTTTCTTTTTTTTTTTTTTTTCAAGTACCGACTGCACAGGACACAGCGGCTGTTTTTCAAAGTCCCTGATCCGCAAACCAGCAGGAGAAAGGCATAATTTTTTAAGCAATGAACGAAAACCGTTTAAACGTTTATACGTTTAACCGCTGGTGTAGGATCCGTATATACGATGTACCGTATATGTTGTTTCGTATAATACGTATAACCGCCTTGGTCTTATCATACGTATCCAAAATCTGCACCCCGTATAATACGTATTATACGTACACTCGTATAAACGTTTAATAGGGAGCACTAGTTTAAAATAATATACTTTTAAATGTTTACAATGATAAAATTTTTAATTATGAATATTTTTATTCATTAAAAAATGCAAAATTTTAATCTTTTTTTCAAAAATATTTTTTTTACATGTTTAATGAAATAATTTTGACATAAGTGTAGATCATTTTTTAAATACATATGTGCTTATTATCTATATGAAATTTCATAACAATCCAGTCATACGTTCTCAAGATATCATGCGCGCAATGACTGACGGAATAAAAAAAAAGAGCAACTTTATTTTCAACAATGATCAAATTCTGTAAAATACTTGTCAGCTTCTAATGGTATTATATTAAAAAGCACAATCTGCTTAATCAATAGTCAAAATTCGTTGCTTATACATAAAAAAGTTTTGAAGATGCACTAATTCAAAGTTTGAAAGTTCTTGTTGATTTTCGGCGAGTTTAAAAGGTACAAGACCCCTTAAGCAGATTGTGAACTTAGAAAACAGTAGAAATACCGATTTCTGTTATTGTGTTAAATTTTATTGTTAACGATTAAAAATATCAATACATTGACATAAAAATGGGTGAAAGTGTAGTTCGTACTTTTTATAAAGGGAGGTAGAGAAAGGTGGAAATAGGATTGATTGCACTGCAGTGGATGATTTAATGCAAAGACAAGCTGCTGCGTACAACAAAGATTATAACATAACAAAAAGATTAAAATAACATAGATTATTACACGTTGTGTAATAATCTATGTGTAGTGTATGATTTTTCTATTAATATTAAATTTTAGAAAAGATAATGAATCATTCTGAATGAATTACCTTTGTATAAAAGTACAGTTAATAAAAAAGATCGTTACAAAGAATTTAAAAAATTGTATTTGATGTTACTCTCCACTCTCAAAATCAGATAATACAAAAGTCTATTATTTAAAACAAATAACTTTATGTCAGGATTTAGAAAATATTCCTCTAAAAATGTGTTTCAGAAGATTTAAAATGATAGATTATGATTTTTCCCTCTTAAAAATTTCATCTCAGTTTTTTTTTTTTTTTTTTTTTTTTTTTTTTGGAACATGTATTTGGCACGCATATTTTCAGATAAAAATTATGATCAAATCGTTATTCGGACATTTTGTGACTTAATTAATTCTGCTGCCATTTGATCTCTTTAAAAAAATTAATATTCTATGTATTTTTTTCTTAATCGTGTATGAAAAAACAGTAAAACCGATAATTTTCAAAAGATTTTAGTTCCAATAAGATAAAATAAAAACTCCGTGAAATGTAAAAATTAATAAATATTTTTAAGGAGTAAATTTTTTAAGAATTAAAAATTAAAACATATCACGAGCCAAACACATTTGCAAAACAATTGTCTTAAAAAACGTTATCCATTTTAACTCTCTAATTCCCATGGCAGAATACATTCTAGAAATTCCGTAATTCAGAAAATCTGAATTCATACCAGAAAATTTCTGTAACAAATTTAGGTTCATTTAATGACAAAATGTTTCTTAAGCAAATGAAGTATGTTGTAATGCAAAATAAAAAAAGCATGCAAATGTTTAAATGTAGCAAATATTGCTATTTTAAATTTCTGGGATGAATATGGAATATCTGAATTAAAAAATCTACTGACCTTAATTTCGCGTGTATACGCCACACCTCAGACAATTCAATTTCCTACCAGAATTTATTTTAAATAAAATGTGACTTACTTCTGGTTAGCACTTATTTGACTTCTTATTTTCAATAAAATTTCCGGTTTGAAAAAGACTTAACTATACTTAACATACGCGCGAAATTACAGTAATTGAAAACAGTTATGGTAACATATATGCTACCATGGGCATTAGAGGGTTAATATCACATTTAATCGGATGAATTATGTTTATAGTTTGAGAAATGTAAATCTTTGAAGTCAAAATTGATAATGCTTTCCTGATATTACATATGAAAAAGCAAATGTGGCTTAAAAACACATTGAAGAATTATTTTATCTCAGAAGATTATTTATTTCAGAATTAAAATGTATATATATTATGCAGCTCTAAAATTATCTACAATAACGTGTACTGCCGGGATAAAAAATTCCTTGAATAAAATATTAAAGTTATTAAAATTCCCAAAATTGATATTTTGCACTTTTTTGATAACTGTCCTTAACTTTATTATTTAAAATTTATTGTAAAAAATCTAACTTTGTTACATTAATTTCGTATCAAAGTAATTTGAAGTTGTTTCAATGTTAAAATTACAACATAAATAAATATTTAATTTAAAGATAAATCATTGTGGGATGGTTTTAAAACCATTTATGGTTTTTCTGTAAAAATGTGTCTTAAATCTTTAAAATCCTATATCCTGGACGCAGGTTTTTAAATTAAAAACTATAATCAATTCACAATTCAAGACTTTTTGCGACTTTTCATTAAATGAACTGACATTTGATTTCCTTTAAAAGAAAAAAAAAAAAATTATGTTCCAGAAATCAGGTTTTTTTCAATCGTGTACTGAAAGTTCCCATAAAAGTAAATTTTCTTATGTATTTAGTATCAATTCCTTGAATTAAAAAAAATATGTAATAAAGAAGAGATTTAAAAAAATTACTTTTAAAGAAACATAATCTACTTTTTTTCAAACAAAAACTTCTACTAGCCAATTACATTTACGAAAAGAAACCTTTTGTGAAGTTATTCATTTTAATATCAAATTTATTCAGGTGAAATATGACGATGTCGAAAAATTCTGTTTTTTGAAGTTAAAACTAGCAACTCTATGCTAATAGTTTTGGTAGTAAAATGTATTATTTAAATACGAGTTTAATAAAGCGCAATGTGAAAATTTTATCTCAAATTTTTAGAAATATATTTTTTCAAGTAATATTGAATATTAACATCTATTGAAGAAAAACGGGAGATGAATATAGAGCATTTCGTAGGCTTACAGTTGGTACTGAAATACAGTGACTTTTGACTTATACGCGATACACGAAAATCATTTTTCAGCACTGAATCGAATATTACTATTAGAAATAATGAAAATTATTTGATTTCATCCCTCAAGTTACACCCATTGTTTACGTGTTTCAAACAGTACACTGTATAGTACAATACAGTTATATATAAAATCGCATTACAGTACTGCATATTACATGAGGCAATAAAATTTTATAACATTTTAGTAAAAGTTTTTTAAAAAAAATGTAGCCTCACCCTTATTGGGTATACTTTCGTGACTTGAGACTGGCGAGAGGATGGGACGTCTTCATTTTTATGTATTTTTATTTATTTATTTTTAGATCAGTACTACCAAGTCAACTAGCTATTTTAGGTTGATTGTTTTAGAAACCAAAGTATTGCAATCACTTCGTTTCTAATTCTCACAGCGTTAACAAAATTCATGCATTTTGAGATTTTTGTAAAGCAAAGTTGCTTTACAGTATTTCTTTCTTTCGTTTTTTGAGATATATAATTTTGATGTTTCATTGAAAACTTATTTTATATTAGCTATTATGTACTATTCTAAATTATGTTACTAATATTTTCTTTCAATTAATTCTTAAAAACACTTTTGCGCTTTTTTGAAAGCCAATGACGGGGGGGCAGGAGGAATGAGTAAATACTCATATTTTTTACTGGTGACTAGAATTTTTTGCTAGCTACTATATTTTGTCAAATTTGTAAGCTCCTAGTTATTACTATTATAAAAATAAAAGACTATGGCATTTCTAATATGTAGACGATTTCTATTTGTAAAAAAAAAGAAAAGAAGACAGAATTACGTGCGATAATTTGGTGATAAAGTTACTATTTTTACTTACCCATCATACATAGTATAGGGTAAATCTTGTAATCGTTTTGAAAATCGAAAAAAAAATTTTGACGGATTTACACGTTTCAGACACTGGAGATTCCGAAAAACATATTTTTAGAAAAAAAATTTGTCGTCCGTTTGTGTGTCTGTGTATCTGTGTGTCCGTGTGTCTGTGTGTCTGTGTGTCTGTGTGTCTGTAAACATTCTATCTCCCAAAAAAATTGAGATAGAGACTTGCAATTTGGTATGTACATAGTATGTAATAATGGGAAGAAGCCTATTTAATTTCAATAACCTCGATTAACCGGAACTATTTTTTTCGGACTCTCGAAATATTCGTTCTGATAAAAGGTACATAAAAATTTTCGAAAATGTTTATTTTAAGAAATGAATATAAAAGACAATAAAAAAACATGAATTTTGCATAAAGCATGAAGTCGATCGGATAATTAGTTGCCGAGATATTTGGAATCTCTTCGATTTTTCATGACCCTGTATTTCATTCAAATTTCACTTCAAAGATATATTTTAATTGGAAATAAGACGCTTAATCAGATGCAATAAACCGCTAGTTAATAGGATTATTATTTTTGGAATTATAAGGATGTCTCTTTCAAGCAAATCAGTAATCGAGCCTTTAAAATTTATGACGTCATCAAGCCACGATTTTATTTGAATTGCAATGCATTTTACAAGTAGTTTACACATTTTTATTTTAATATTTTACATTATGCATATCCATGATGGGTAAGTATTACGTTGGCCCCCAACGACTAGTTTACTACTTTTGGGGTTTCCAATTTTTCTTTTTCTTTTATTTATTTTGTTATTTTTTACCAACAATTCTATACACTCTATGAGACAGTCGTAATTTTATTACATTTTAATAAAAGTTTCAACAAAAACATGAAACTTTTGACCACTTGATGTACAGGAAACAAAGGAAAATTTCCATTCTTTTCTTTTTTCTTTTTTTCTTTATTTTTATTTTATAAATCATTAGTAAGATAGATCATTTGTTCTCTGTAGTATAGATCATTAATTTATATAGAGAGAGAGAGAAAAAAGAGAGATATGTAGATAAAGAGATAGATATATAGATAGATAGAGATAGATAGAGATAGATAGAGAGAAAAAAGAGAGATATGTAGATAAAGAGATAGGTAGATAGATAGATAGATAGATAGATAGATAGATAGAGATAGAGATAGAGAGAAAAAAGAGAGAGATGTAGATAAAGAGATATATATATAGATAGATAGATAGAGACAGATAGGGATATAGAAAGATAGATAGAGATAGAAAGATAGAGATAGATAAAGATAGATAGAGATAGATAGAGATAGATAGATAGACAGATAGAGATAGAGAGACAGATAGCTAGATAGACAGATAGATAGATATATCTATAGATAGATATAGATAGATATAGATATATATAGATATAGACAAATATAGATAAGTAGATCTACCACTAACTATACTCGTTCTTGTTGAATCTCAAAATTGGTAAAATATATTAGCACCTGGATCACTATATTGCAGGTATATGTGTTTCGTACCCATGGAAAAAAGGCAAGAAGAAATAAAATAAATAAGAATCATTAAATTCAACAACTTTGCTGAACGAAACATTTCAAAAAGTCCACCTATTAAACCCCTATTTCTCGAGAACTAAAGAACGTTGTATAAAATCCGTTAAACGTGAGATTAAGTTGCTTCTACCCTACAACATATATAAAAATAATAAAAATCTGTGTTTACCAAGCTTGGCCATCTGCTTGTAAGTGAAGGGCAGAAATTATTTTTTAATAAGTGGTACTAATAGAATAAAAGGTAGTTCACTGAGTCGTACATGTTCCAGCCCGTAATCAAAGGGTTAATGCATAACTGCCAAGTTTAGCACCTTTCAAAATTAAATAAGGCACAATTTATTTTTAAATTTTAGTAATCATAAAAAAGAGTACAAGATTGCAACTACGGTGTAATAAACAAAGTATGTGAATTATTATCAGCAAACTATGGAAACGTGATACACCTTAAGGTATCTATCTGCCTACATCAAATTGGCTGTTTTGGTGAAAATTTTCGAATTTTTTTTTTATTGTTTTATTTGAAAGAGCAATCTTTTACGATTCTAAATCTGTTTTAATTTTATTCCACCGATTATTAGAAGAGGAGTAATGGCAATTTTAACAATTAAATATTGTAGTTTTTTGCCTAAAAAAGAAATCTTTAAATGCGATTTCTGGAAAATCAGTTTTTTCGTTATTTCAATGTGCGATAAAATTCATTACATAAAAAGTTTTAAAGATATTTCAGTGAAATTTTGTGAGAATGCTTTCCATATCACTCACTATGCTCTGAACTAGGATCTAAGCTATATGTGATAATTTAATTATTTTATAGGTACTCGAATATGAAAAAATGGTAATTTTTACTAAAAAAAATGTAATTTTTTACATATTTTGAAATTTTTTGGTTATTTTTGAAGATATTGTAAAACTCCTAGTTCAGTGCACAGATAAGTGTCATAGAAGTATGCAGCATAAATGAAATTGAAATATATTTATTCGAATTGAGTGTACGCTGTCTGGCGTAAACATGAAATTTTGCTAAAAAAATGTCAAAAACCCCCAATTTTTTAAAATATTAAAAAGATATTGCTAGGATTTTATGTTTTCTTATCATTCTGTATTACAATTGAACTAAAAATAATTATATTTATTCAAAACTGTCCTTTTTTTAAAAAAAGTGCTCCGTACGTAGGCAGATACCTTAATGTGTTGTCAATAACAATATAATAAATTATAACACCTTGTAATAATATATTTCTTTTAAATGCTAAAAGGTGTAAATTAACAACATAATACAAATTAAAATAACTTTTATTAGGTTGTTTGACATGTTTCGATTCACTCCGAGTCATTTTCAAAAGCAAATGAGAATATTCCATAATTGCACGGGCTTTGAAGTTATTATTTTCATGTACTTTTTTTAAAATTACGCACGTTATCTTTTATTTATTTTTTATTTATTTATTTATCTTTTTTTTTTACTTGGTTGTTTATTTTCATATCTGTGACCATGGAGTAACTTGAGCCACAGTTTTGGTAAATTAAAAGATGCCGCATCGTTACATATATTGTATTATATATTAAGGGCGGAGAGCAGGTTGAGCAGCCGGAAAATGACAATAATTTGACCATTACTAATAGCTCTGTAGTTTCAAAACCAATTAATGAAATGCAACAATTTTTTTTCTATACTTTCATAAAATACTAATGGTTTTCAAAAGACATTCAAATATATATATATTTAGCAATATTAATTAGTTAAATTTTAATGACAAAATTAACGTTTTAAAAATATGAATTTTCAAATATACATTTTGCGCGCAAGGTTTTAAAAATTCTACTGCAGATATATATTTAATATTGTATTTATATTTACTTATACTACTATATTTTACACTGAACCTCAATGTAGCCTGAGTTTTGACATAGAAAATTTTTTATTGAATAAATAAACGTATTTTTTTTACTAAATTTCATAAATATGATTTTTAAAGTCATTAATTGTGCAAATGAATTTGAATATACTTTTAAATTGAGGTTCAGTGTAAAATATAGTAGTATAAGTAAATATAAATTCAATATTAAATATATATCTGCAGTAGAGTTTTTAAAATCTTGCGCGCAAAATGCATATTTGAAAATTCATATTTTTAAAACATTAATTTTGTCATTAAAATTTAACTAATTAATATTGCTAAATATATGTATTTGAATGTTTTTTGAAAAACATTAGAATTTTATGAAAGTATAGAAAAAAAATTGCTGTATTTCATTAATTGATTTTGAAACTACAGAGCTTTTAGTAATGGTCAAATTATTGTCATTTTCCGGCTGCTCAACCTGATCTCCCCCAAGTATAATAGAAAAACTACAGCCCTGGCAAGATTATATCAAGAAGAAACCATCCAAATAAATTTCAATGAAAGTAAAATAATATTTCCCTCCAGTCTATACTATCCATCCATAATAAGAGAAACCAAAGAGATACTAACATTAAAAAATACAATATATAACAATGCGGCATCTTTTAATTTACCGAAACTGTGGCTCGAGTTTTTAAAAAAGTACATGAAAATAATAACTTCAAAGCCCGTGCAACTATGGAATATTCTCATTTGTTTTTGAAAATGACTCGGAATGAGTCGAAACATGTCAAACAACCTAATAAAAGTTATCTTAATTTGTATTATGTTGTGAATTTACACCTTTTAGCATTTAATAGAAATGTGTTGTCAATAAGTTTTTATTTTTTTTTATTTATTACACATTAATAGATATGTCAATATGACCAAAGTAATGGAAAGTGTGGCATAATTTATGTGTCATGCACGATGCTTTCTTTACATGTTTTTTTTTTTTTTTTTTTTTTTTTTTTGTCTTATGTACCTTCGTTGCAGCGTCAGAATTTTCGAAACTAATTACATACAGATTATTTTTTCATGCAATTTATGTTCGAAATTAATTATTTCTGCTAACGTATAAAACTCATATATTCTCATGTTAATCTCTCTTTTAAAAAAATAAACATTTTGCAATTACAGATAGTGCTGGTTTCTTCATGAGAGAAATGTGTTATACATAATATTTTTCTTCTTTCGTATTAATTAAGCCTAATGAATGAGATATATTCACAGTCATTAGATACTGTTTTTAATTTTAATAAATGCTTAGATATTCGTGCTTATGCTCATTAAATTGGAATAATTATGGAAAAATATTTGATATGGTTGTTGTTCATTACAGTCTGAAAAAGGTATATGTTTTTTAATTTTCCAAAAAGTTACATCTATTATATTTTCTTAATTCACTAACTTTATTCCTTCTGTTACAAACAAAAACATTTTAACTTCTAATAATTTCATCTTAAAGTTTTACTTTTTAAAATAAAAAAAAGAATGATTTTTTTATGATAATTTTGTTTTAGAAATTCATTTATCAAAACATATACCATATATTTATAAGTTTTCAATTTTCTGTAGGCTAGATGGGTATAGGTATGGAAAAGACCGGAGATATTTTAACTGCTTTAGTTATTACGAAAATTGATAAAAGTTTTCTTTTTGCTTAATAAATCAAGAGGACCCAACCAGGGCTTCCAGGGTTACAGAACATACGCTGTAAGACAATTTGGAAATTGTACGTCAAACGTGACAAATGAGGTGTGTTCTTACTATAATTAGTTTCAGTGAAATGAATTATATCATCTGTTATAAGTTGGCATCTTTTGTTGACATTTACTGAAAATTCCAGTGGGAAACTTAAGCCTAGCTTAGAAAATTTTAGAACTTGAAATCCATATTTAGATTATTTTTCCATTAAATATCTATTTCTCCGGAAACATCTAACCAAAAAACTGCCGGTAGATCATAGGATTGCTATAATTAAACAATTTTAGTATACAAATTCAGTTTTTAAATTTAGTAATACATAAATAATAGGACTCTCTCTTAAATAAGACGTAATCACCATGGCGACCTAGAAACATTACCTATCATGGGATATCATTGAATTAATTACTTATGATAGGATTTAATAGAATGAAGAATATGACTATGACTTGGTCATAGAGGTTATAAAATGTCCTATACGTCATAGATGTTGGATAACTTGGCAATACATCTGGGTAGCTTGACGATTAATCGTGGAATTTGCTATAACAAGGAAGTACCGGTTTTTAAAAAAAACTCAAATTAATAAATATTTTTATTAATATCTTTTTAAGTTTTGAATCGGTTTTCATAAAACTTGAAATAACTCGACAAACTTATGCAATGATTATATATATTAAATTTCAAGCCATTCGGTTGGGTAGTTTTTGCACTGTTATATGCGGACGGACAGACGGACGGACCAGACGTGACTATGGGTGCAAAGTATTTATATAAATACGAATGCACCTACAAAGGCCGATGTTTCTTAATCTAAGAAAATTGTATATAACGCACGAAGGGAAATATACAATAACCTTTCCGAGTTACTAAAGAATCAAAAGAGTTCTTTCTACACAATATAAGAACTCACATTTTGTCAGACAATTAAATACACTAAACCAACATGAGTGAAAAATTGACCTGGGCCAGGACTCGAACATGGGATCTTCAGCGTACCGTGCTGACCCTTTGTCACTAAGCCACCCAGATCGACAAATTCCACTGGGACCTGCAGGCGATAGTCAAAAACATATACAAAAAAATGGTTCAATTATTTGCATAACTTCAAACACTTTTCGATGGTACAACATTGAAAATGGAGCAGAAATTGCGATTACAGCGCCCCTTTTCGTCGAAATATCCTCAGATTCAAGTGGGACCTGCTAGCCATAACCAAAAACGTAGAAAAAAAATCGTTCAATTTGAAGCATAACTTCATAGACTTTTCGATGATAGAATGAGGACAGACAGACGTACAGACGTACAAACATTTTGTTAAAACGTGTTTTCCGGAATCTCTGACCCCTAAAACGTGTAAATCCGTCGAAAACCGGAAGTCGAAAAAATTTTCGATTACAATACTTTCTTCTATTATAGATAGAAGAATGTAAAAACTATAAAAAAAATTTACATTATCTTTAATAGTTAAAAAATTTTAACTGATCATTAAAATTATTGGTAGTACTGGTTTCTTTTATCGAAGAAATACATTACTTAATAAAATATAAGGTATATATTATTTTATTTTGTGATAATAATGCATATAGTAAATGAGATATATTTTTAATCATTGGCCAACATTTTTTAATTTTAATGAATTACTTAGATTTTCATGTTTACACACATTAAAGTGGAATAATTTTGTAAAATGTTTCATTTTAAAACGACTTTGGAGAAATAAACTTGTATTTTTGGCCTTTATATATCCTAGATTAATTTTGACACAATAATTCAAATTGGTAAAGAAATCATATGTGTTGTAATTTTCCAACTGGACGAAAAATGTCCGGACCTTTTTATGAATTTTGAATAATTGTGTTAAAATTAATCTAGTGTAATCACGTATCCAACGTTTACTGGAAATCCATTACCTACGATTTATTCTGTTATAGGGATTCAATATCAGACCACATTCTATAATCAATAAGTTTAACTTGGTGAAATAGGTCCTCCATATTCGTCCGGGATTGCTCATTTAGTAGAGCACTGGCAGCTTCAGCCAAGATATCCCAGCTTCGATTCTTGGCCCAGACAGTTTTCGCCCAGTAGGGAAATTACAACTCATATGATTGGTTTATATATGCGTCTATGTATGTATGTTTTCGAATTTCTAAACAACCACTAAACGGATTCGAATATAACTGCCATCCTAGTACGCCAAAGAAAGTTTTAATGTGCAATTAGCTCATCCTATCGTGTATAGTTTTTAAAGAGCCACGTAAAAATTTATATGATTGTTTACTGCGTATCAAACGTTAGCAATTCTGACAATTAAATGCCTTTATAAACGCAAAACTGACGGCATAACACTGATGGCACAAAACTGACGGCATAGCACTAATAACATTTATATAAATATATAAGACAGAAATTTTTTATAGAAAAACTTGGCGAGTCCGCCATTATCGACAAGATTAGGCTTTTTTATTTGTCTCACATTTCTAATAAACCCTGTTCAGAGTATTGTCAAGTTTTGGAATGTGTGTTGCCATAGTTTGGACACAAAAATACGCCGGCTTCCACGTAATAAGTAAATTAAACACGAAAGAGAAATCATGCGTGAAGCATAGATTATGAAACACTTTCCAACACATTCAGAATATTGTAACAAAACTTCACCATTTAATAATGTCAAAGATGATATCAAATAAACAATTTGGAAAACACATAATATATTTGAAAACCCAATTTAATCCTCTACCATCTATGAACAGAAAAATATCCGAATTCCGTTGTTCAGGCCTGGGTATGACCTATAGATTTGTATATATACCATTCTAAAATTTAGTTCAGTTAAGTAACTCATACACAGTTAAAATATCCCTTTAAGCAATTTCTCTGAAAGGAAAATGTACTGCAAATCTTTTGTACAGCCCTGTAGGTAATTTTTATAATTTATACACACCAAGTAGTATGGAAAATTTGTGTTAAACCTAAAAATGTATGCCAGAACTGAAAATGCAATTCCAGCAACTATCGCTCGCAGACAGTACTGATAACCTAATTTTTAATGCATCCCTGTAAATGAGACATACTCAACCTGCGGCCCGCAGGCCACATGTGGCCCGGCGACGTTTTATGTGCGGCCGAAGACAAACCAAAACTAATCCAGATTTATAAAAATTTGAGAAAAGTATAATGTATTTATAAATATGTGAGAGTATAAAAGGCATTTAAGACGTATTCAATGTATTTGTTGTTTTACATATTTTTGTGGGAAGACAAAATTTGCACCGTTATTTATAACTAAGGTAAAATAATATTAAAACATCTTAAATATCTCAGTCAAGTTCTTTTTACATGTAGTACAGTAATCCCTCAACATTCGCGGTTTTAACATTCACGAGTTTCGATTATTCGCGAATATGAAAAAGGGGAAAAACTTAACATTGGCGAGAATCTGACTTGATTATTCGCGATTTTTTTAAATTGTTATTATCGCTTTCTTTTTCAGAATTTATAGTTGTTAAAGATTATTTCCCCTGTTTTCTGAGTATATATTTACAAATCAATTTTCAATTGTCAACTGAAAAAGGAGCGAGTGTTATAGGAAAGAAAAATAATAACAACAGCAGAATACTCATTGCAAAGGTGATATAATAAAAAGTTTTAAAAGGGGGGGGGGGGTCAGCGGCATCTTCAATCTATTAATTTAAAATGTGCAGGTTCTCGTAGAGATGCAGTTAAAGCTGCACTTAGATAGGAAATAAAAGAATTTCTGAATCATTTAACTGTATTTAAATATCATATTTTAATCTTGTATCACATACTGACTCACTAATACATTATCATCTGTTTGCGATTTGCGAATAGAGAGAGTCGAAATTACTTTATATAAAAACCTAGGCTTTTTTAGCTGTAAGTATTTCTCCAGTCAGTTAATTTGAATTATCTTCAGTCAATAAATTTCATGTTTATGAATATGTGTGAACATTCACCTTCGACATACATGCTATGCAGAATGTATTGTTAATACATATTATCCTTTAGTTCTTTGAAATGCTGTGCCACTCCAATTAAAATTTTATAGAACGTGTGACGCTTCTTCATTAGTTAGTGTATATCTTTATATGTCTTATAAATTATTTATTAAATATTCGTTTCTTTAACACACATCATTTATTAACTACATTACACAGAAACAACACTTAACAATAAATATAAATCTATACAAACAACATTTTATCCCAGTTCTCAAGTTTCTGCCGTTGCCAAAACACAGCAGATAAAAGTTGGCTATCATGCGTTGCCATTTTAGTGTAATAGTTTTATTTTAATACACGACAGTTTCTTCTCCTTTCAAATTAACAGCACAATCTTTTTGGAGGTTTCCAGATCCTTTTAGATCGTCTTAGTTGCACTGGATTTTGGACAACTTGGGGTGTGCTAACTGGAGGAGCACTTGGAGGTGTGACTGTTGGCAGTGATGGAGGCATATCTTTGGCGATATCCTCGGAGGTCGTAGGTGGCTCAGTCGATGCTTCATCTGTCTCCGTTGAAGTCACTGTTGGATCAGATGGGACGTTCATATTTGTTACTCTTGGTCTATACTGAACATCATTGTCCACTTCTTCACCTGCTGATCGAATTTGATCAACATGTCGTCTAACCAAATTGCCTTGAACATTTATGGTATAATGTAATTCACCATCTCGGCTGATGATACGACCGAATTTCCATTTTGAATTAGCTGCAGTGTAATCTCGTACAGCTACTTTTTCACCCACTTCAAAATATCGATCATTGAAATATATATCCTTCCTAATTTTATTCTGAATTCTTTCTTTAGTATTAGGAATTAAGAGGTCAATTCTCGTACGAATCTCTCTTTTTAAGAACAGACTTGCTGGAGACTGCATTGTAGTCATATTCGGTGATTTCCGATATTGTAACAGAAAGCAGTTGATTTTTTGATTGATACTACCAGGGTAGTTTTGCATTGCTCGAAGGGATTGTTTCAAAGTGTGTACATACCTTTCGGCTTGACCATTGCTGGAGGGCTTGAAAGGTGCACTCGTTTTATGAAAAACTCCATTATTTTGCATAAATTCTTGGAACTCATATGAGGAAAACTGTGGTCCGTTGTCACTGACTAACATGACTGGTAATCCAAAACGAGCAAAACAATCTCTTAGACATTCTACTGTTTTCAAGGCAGTTGTCGATTTCATAGGATAGACTTCGAGCCATTTAGAGTGTGCATCTACAATTAATAAAAACATATGCTCAAAAATTGGCCCTGCAAAATCAACATGAATTCTTTCCCATGGAAAACTTGGATACTCCCAATGGTGTGTTTTAGATTTTGGAGGATAATCTTTAATCCTGGAACAATCTGTACAATTTTTAACAACATCTTCGATGACTTTATCTATGTTTTTCCAATTGACATAGGATATGGCTATTGCCTTCATTTTAACAACTCCTAAATGTCCTTGATGAAGTTCTTCCAAAACTTTTTTATGGTATTTTTTAGGTACACAGACTCTTTGGCCGTGCATAATGCAACCATCCTGGAGAGTATATTCGACTTCCTTCCCTTTTAGAGAAGTTCCCTTTTTTAAAGCATTTAGCAAGGGTGCCAAATCTTCGACATTTGCAGTTGCTTTGGCTAAATCTCTTGCTGTTATTGGAAGTGTTTCAATTTGGGAAAGTTGGAAAACTGAAACGTCATCCTTTAATTTTAAATCTTCAGACCTTAAGGGTAGTCGTGAAAGACAATCTGCATTACCATGATCCTTAGTAGTCCGATAAATTATGTCGAACTGATAAGACTGTAGTACTAGAGCATAATGCAAAAGTCTTGTAGCAGACAAAACTGGAAGACCCTTTTTGCAAGCAAAAATTGCCACGAGTGGTTTGTGATCTGTAATGAGAGTGAATCGATTTCCTTTTAGGTAAAGATAAAACTTTTTCACAGCCCAGACTAGAGCTAGAGCTTCTTTATCAATCTGTGAATAGCGTTGTTCAGTTAGTGAAAGTGTTCTTGAAGCAAATGCAATAGGCCTCTCGGAACCATCTGGAAATTTGTGAGAGAGCACTGCCCCCAAACCGACTGGAGGTGCATCAACTGCAAGGAAAATAGGAAGTTTTGGATCATAGTGTGCTAATACTCTATCTGAATAGATTTCATCTTTTCTGTTTTGAATTGCTTCTTGACACTTTTTATCCCAAATCCATGGAACACCTTTTTTTGTTAAGTTGTGTAATGGATATGCTAAAGTAGCAGGTTTGTTTGAGAATCTAGAATAAAAGTTAACTAATCCCATAAAAGACTGAATTTCTTGAACGTTCTTAGGAATTTTAGCATTCTTAATTGCAGCAATCTTTTCATCTGTTTTAGATAATCCTTGTGCATTTATCTTATACCCCAAAAATTCAATTTCATTCTGGAAAAATTTGCATTTATCTTTATTTATTCTCAATCCATGTTGACGACATCTATCTTAAAATTTCCGTAATCTTGACAAATGTGTCTGGAAATCTCGTGCTGCGATCCGTGCATCATCATAAAATACTTCTACTCCTTCTAAATCATGCAGTACACTTTCTATATATTTCTGCCATATAGCAGGGGCTGAGTTAGTTCCAACCATTAGTCTTGTGCATTCATAAAGTCCTTTATGAGTATTAATCGTTAATAATTTTTGACTGTCAGGGTGAACCTTCATTTGTAAATAAGCTTGACTAAAGTCAATCTTTGAAAATATCTTACCATCATTCAGAGAAGCAAAAATTTCTTCTGTTTTTGGAAGAGGATGTCTTTGAATTTTTAGATTTTTGATAAGAGTGACGGAATAATCAACACATAATCGAATTTTCCTCATTTGCTTTAACTACTGATACAATTGGAGTCGCCCAATCTGAAATATTCGACTTTTTGATAACTCCGTCTTTCTCAAGTCGTTCTAATTCCTCTTCAACACGCTTTTTCATTGCAAACGGTAATGGTCTCGGTCTGCAAAAAACTGGAACGGCATCCGGTTTTAACTCAAGACTGCATTCATAATTTTTTATTTCGCCCAATTTTTCATCAAATATGTCTGCGTATTCTTCTAACAGTTTTGTAAGATTTCCCTGATTTACAACTGTAAGAGCTTTAATCCTTACCCAATCTAAATTGATTTTATACAGCCATTCTCGACCCAAGATAGTGTCGAAGTCTTCGTTAACAATATATAAATTTAAGTATTCTGTTTGATTCTTATATTTTACTTTAACTGTTGAGTAACCCAGGGGTTTAAGAGTTTCACCATTATGGGTCTTAAATTTCAAGTCTGTAGGACATATTTTTTTCTTCGAAATCTCTTTAAATTTCTTTAAACTCATTACTGATACTGTACCGCCTGTATCGACTTCCATTTCAACCGATTTACCTTCAATTTCACCAGTTACTATTATGGGAGGTCTTTTAGGAAATTTTTCTTTCATGCAAACGTTCTCTACTTCTAAACTATGAAGTGGAATTGAACTTTGAACTTCTGAATCATGTACAGGAAACTGTTTTTGCTTCACCATTTTGTTTGGTTTAGCCTACTTAGAATAATAACAAGCTCGTTCAATGTGGCCAATACGATGGCAAACTCTACATTTACTTGCTTTAAACTTACAGTTAAATATATTATGATTTTATCCGTTACATCTAGAACAATGTACTATGTTATTTTTCTTTTGTGTGTTCTTGGGTTGTGGTGTTATATTTTTTCCCTTATATACACCAACGGCTTTAATTCCTTGTGGCTTACCAATTATATCATTAACTCTTTTATTAGCTCGTTCCATTGCTAAAGCGATCTTAACTGTTTTATCGAGATCGATATCGTCTTCTTCAAATAGCCGATCTAGGATTTCCCTACCTCGTAAACCACTAACTAAAACATCTCTCAACATAGTATTCAACATAAGTTGAGTGTATTTGCAAGGAATTGCTAAAGAGCGAAGTTCAGAAAGATAAGAACTAACGCTTTCCCCTTCATGTTGTTTCCTGTTTAAAAACGTGTGTCTACTAGGTATTATTAATGGTTTCGGATTCAAATGTTCTTGCAAAATTTGTTTAAGCGCTTCATATTCCTGATCACTGGGATTTTGTGGAGCAAGAAGATTTTTTAACAAGTTATATAGCTTTGCAGATAAACTTGATATTAGTGTTTTTGCACGTTTTTCCTTAGGAACATTTTGTATATCTAGAAAGGCTTCAAACCTATCCATGAAGGTATCAAAACTTTCTAATGATTCATCATATTTCTCAAATTGTACTCCAGAAACTTTATTATTCTTTTGGGTGCTATCCCCCTTTAGCGCATCCATTAACGCCTTATTTTGTTTAATTAATTCTTCAACTAATCGTTCCATTTTAATAGAATAATAAGATTTTCTTACCTTGTTCCAATCTTCCGAAATTGAAATAGTAATCTAAAGTAGCAAGATTACAAAACTAGAAGCATCAACGTTTAACTCGTCGCCAGTGTGACGCTTCTTCGTTAGTTAGTGTATATCTTTATATGTCTTATAATTATTTATTAAATATTCGTTTCTTTAACACACATCATTTATTAACTACATTACACAGAAACAACACTTAACAATAAATATAAATCTATACAAACAACATTTTATCCCAGTTCTCAAGTTTCTGCCGTTGCCAAAACACAGCAGATAAAAGTTGGCTATCATGCGTTGCCATTTTAGTGTAATAGTTTTATTTCAATACACGACAGAACGTAACTCATATTTTAGTGCAGATAGATAGACTCAACATTCGCGGATTTGACATTCGCGAGGATTTCTTTTAACGTAACACTCGCGAATGTTAAGGGATTACTCTATTTGCATTAAAGTGGTGTGCACTATATTTTTTAGTCTTCAATACTAATCAATGATTATTTATAATTAATTAAATTTGGAATATATATTTGTACATGTTAAAAAGATAAAAAGTTGTTCGTAGAGCAGAAGTCTGATTTATCAATGAAAATCTCCTGATTTTTATCTTTAGAAATTAGAAATTCTGAATTATTCTTCTACTACGATTTATTCTTATATACAGATGTCTCATTTATTTTGCAACCCACGTAAACGCGAAGCAAATGAACAACACGAATGCACGCGCACACCGTTAGCGCAGGTAGCGGTATGGATAGCGTGCAAGCAACACTACCAACACGCTAGAAAACCGCACGAGACAAATCAGTGCTAAGCTGAACGAAGCGAAAGGTAGTTTTGCGTCATGGTGCTATGTGCAGAAAAACGCGCGTTTATTATTGAACATTATTTTCGAGCGTCTTCGTAACAGTCAAAGAACGATATGAAAACAAGTTTCCAGACTCGGTGGTGCCGAATAAAAGCACAATTAAGCGAATCGTGGACCATTTTCAAACAGAATGGACTGTGGAACCGAAAAGAAAAAACCGTCTGTCGTTTGTCCTAACTGACCACAAAATGAAGGAAATCGAGACGAAAATCAAGGAGAAACTGGCCACGTCAGTAAGAAAAGTAGCAGATGAACATTTCGTTTGATTTCAACAGGATGGCGCGCCTGCGCATACGGCCAACGACACTCTGTCATTTCTCCACGAATTTTTTGGTTATCGGCTAATTACAAAAGGACTATGGCCTCCACGCAGTCCAGACCTGTCACCGCCCGATTTCTTCTTGTGGGGCTATTTGAAAAATCGTGTGTTCCGTGAACCGGTAGCCTCGATTACTGAACTGAAAACTCACATTACGGAAGCGATAAACGCTATCACACCAAACACATTACAGAATATGTCTCGAAACCTCCAGATATGTAAAGATGAAGTCGGTGGTCACTTCCAACACCTTCTGTAGTCGTTTGAGCACTTTTGTAAAATAAAAATTAATGTTTGTACATTGTTCTTTTTCGAGGGGTTGCAAAATAAATGAGACAATCTGTATAGCTAATACTGATTATACAAATTTTGTTACATTGTTTTGTTATACTACTATTGTTATCGTACTATTTTAATCACCTTTTTTTATGTTATTATTATTGCGTCTCCCTATCGTAACCAACGTATATTTGTGACCCACCTAAGGCAGAAAACACATGTTTGCGGCCCGCGAAAGAAAAAGGTTGAGTATGGCTGCTGTAAATGAATGATAAAAGCTATTCACATCACAAGCATCTTGCAATGCACCTTAGTGCGGTATGACAATATCAATATGTTTGAAATAATGAAATATTATTAAAATACATTGAAATGTACCTTCCGAATACACCATAATGTAACGGAATTCCTTTCAGTGTCCCTATAAACGAACTATAAATGCTACACACTTCATTTTCAACAGCAGACATGCCATAGTACACCTTAATAACACATATCAAATAGGGTAACTTGGGGTGAGATGCCGAAATGGACAAGATGCCGTGTCACGTGGTTTTCCTATGCGCGGGCGCTGTAGGGAAACGCTATTCATCGTGTGGATGAGTCGTCCCTACTTATACTTTAATTCCAGTTTGCGTTGTTTTATTTAAGTTTTAACCCCTTGGGGACGGAGCGACACGTATACGTGACGCATAAGATGCTCAGAATCCTCTATTATTCCCACCAGTTAATTTTTATTGTAAGCTTTGCCTTATTTAATGACAGCATTTCTGCGATTCAATTAGGCGAAAATTTCTGTTTTCTAAAACCGGTGGTAAAGGATTAAAAATTTCGTAAAAGACGCTCGTCACGAAGGGGTTAAATAGAGTTTTTCTATTGTTATTTCGTCTTAACACCTTTGGTAAGTATCCAAAATCTTTTACGCTCTTTCTTTATGTAGCTCCTAAGTAGTTGTCCATCTTACCCCAAGATTGGGGTAAGATCCCGAAATGGAAGCATTTACAAAAGCAAAAAATTTTTATGCTTTTTATGACATTTGTAAAATGAAATAAATTTCTAAATCATACATAAATGTATCAACTTCAACAAGAAATTAATGAATAACAAATAAAAACAACAGGCGATTTTATAAAAAATTAAATCAAAAACTACGGCATCTTCACCCAATTAACCTTGCATGGCAATCCGAGTATATTTATGCGAGTCAGAGCACGGCCAGAAGGTCAGGCAGACAGACAGACAGCCTGCCAGACAAACCGAAGTCATAAACACTTTTCAAGTATGTTGTAAAGTGTTAAAAAAGGGAAAGTTAATAATATGACTGTTTTTGTACAATTTCAAAGCATGCACGTCGTGAATTAAGAAACAGTTTTTATGAAGTTGCTTTCATTTTTGTTTAAAAATTATTTGATTTTCTCTCATTTTTCTATACAAATATTAGAAAATAATCATACAGATAATATTTTTTCCAATGCAATTTGTGCTCGAAATTAATTATTTCTGCCAATGTATGAAGCTTACTTTCGCGTTAATCTTCTTTTTAATCAAAAACTTTTTGTAATTACAAGTGGCGCTGGTTTGTTTATCAGAGAAATGCATTGCATAATATTATTAAAATGATATACTATTCCCTTTTATAAAAATAAGGCACAATGAATGAAGTAAATTCTCAGTCATTAGACAACAGTTTTAGTTCTAATAGATTGCTTAAGTTTTCATGTTAACGCTCATTAAATTGGAATAATTATGCCTATTTTTTGTTGTTGTTGATTGTAATCTAAAAATTGATAAACATAATGTCTAAAATGGTATGTCTATTATTTTCTCTGAGTTAACGAATATTAATTCTTAGGCCACCCAAAAAAAGAAAAATTAACATATTTAATACTTTCATTTTTTGTTTAACAACAATTAATAAATAAACTTTTTTCTACGATATAAAAATCTAATATATTAAAGCGAGAGGCAAAATGTCTTAATTTTTCAGTGCAAAGTAGACCTAACTGCACATGCCTCAACTTTTTTAAAGGGAGAATACAGAAGGAAATAGAATTAAGAAGAATCAAGAGGGTTGGGGAAAGAATAGCTCCCCTATTGGCCTTCAGTGTACACAACCTTACCACTAGAAAATACTACTTCTTATTTCTTCTTCATTCTATTTTTATCTCCTTTTCCTGGAGGGAGCATCCATTCTTCCACCTGGCTTGTTTGAGAGAGGGGTGAACAAAAGGAAAAGAGAAAGATACACTTTCACCTTTTCTAAGGCAGGAAAGAGAAATGGAAGGGGGGGGGGTATCCCCTTCTGTAGAATTCGAAACAGGGCTGTTTTAGGGGGAAGAAAACATATTAATTTTACATCCAGATAACGATATTTCTGACATAATTTTTATCTTTGTATGTATAAACCTTTGTATTTATAACCATTAAAATTTTCAAAGGGTTTGGACAGCAAAAACGGTTTTTTTATGTTTTCTTACGATCACTTTTATCACTAGCTAACAAGCTACGCCCGCTGCGCTGGTCGGTTTCTACAAATGAGCCTTGAATCAAACGAAATATATCGTTTAATTTGACCTTGTATTTGAAAGCGATCTGTATATTTACCTGGAATATCCTTCCACATTACTGAAAAATGACGTGATTGCGCTATTATATTTTCTAATGTGCAGTCAAAATTTTAACTGTTAAGGACCAACTCTTTTATTTGGTCATTTACAGTTAAGGTTTGCTACAGAATGATAAAACTATATGCAATATACTAAAACCATCACTAAAAATTGTACTACCAATGCAAACAAATTAACTAACAAAATCCATTCAGTAGAAGTTTTTATAAAGGCTAATCTTTGATAATCGGGTTCATCTGATTATAGAACTTTTCCACATAATTCTAAAACTAACAGAACGATATAAAATATACTAAAACCATCCTTACAAATTTTCTACTTAACAATGCAAGTCGCAAAAAATACGCCCAGTAAAAACTTTCAAAAGGCTAATCTTTCGGAATCGGGTTCACCTGACTATATAACCTTCACACATAACTGTTTGACTAAGCAACGTAGAACAATATGTAGTACATTAAAACCATTCCCGAAATAGCATCTAACTAACAATACAATTCTCATCAAAATCCGTCCAGTAGAACTTTTTCAGAAGGCTAATCTTTCATAATCGGAATCAAATATTGAAAAGGCTAATATTTGATAAAAAAATGGTCACCCGATTTTTGAATTTCCCCCTATAATTCTAGAACTAAGCAACGTAGAACATGTTATATAATAAAACTTTCTCTAGAAAATTATCTAACAGTGTAGGTTCCATCGAAATTCATTCGGCAAAATCTTTTAAGAAGGCTAATATTTCATAATCGGATTGATCTGATTATAGAACTTCCCAGAATAATTCTATAACTAAGCTACGTAGAACGATATGTTATACAATAAAACCTTCCCTGAAAAATTATCTTATAGTTTAAGTTCTACGAAACTCCATTCAGCAGAACTCGAGTTAAAAGCAGCCGGAACGAAATGTCATACAATGTAGAAGTAAATAGAAGTATATTGCCATTAATATACTTTGCATTTGAATAAAAAAAAGGTACTTTTCGGTTAGCCGGGCGCCAGTGATATATGTACATGTGGCGTTTTGACTAAGATGAGACACCACGAGATGCAATACTCCACGAGAAAATGGTAGTTGGTTAAAGATATACAAAGTTGCAGTCGACATCAACAATCACGGCGAAGAGGTGAGGCAATGAAAAGAGTCCACAAGAGCTTCTTCCATAAAGACCAGCCAATTTCCAGACAAATCTTTTATTTAGAATAAGAGCGATGCCGTGACAATTCCCACGGGTATAAACTTATCGCCCTCATGCTCCACGATGGATCACAACATTGTTTTAAAGATGTTAAAGAACAGATTCAGATTCAGATTCAACCAAGCAGGGTGGCCTACCATGCGGCTTAAGCTCTACAAGCCCTGCTTGGCAAGTTTATTAAAAAAAATATATACAAATGAGGCCAACAGGCCATTAGGCTTTTACATAGTACTGAATTGAAAGAATTATATCTACCCTATATATATAAAATCCTAATGAAACGAATTTGTGAAACGATTTTATGAAACGAATTTATGAAACGATTTTATGAAACGACTGATTAAACGACTGATTATGTTTCAGGGATATTTTTAATAAAATATTAAACGCTTGATGGGGAAATTAATACCAATTGTCCATAAAAATCCGCGGATGTCAAAACTGGTAATAGAATTTTGAAATTGGAATTAGTTTTCGAGATATTATTTTTTTTCTAATTTTAATGACATTTCTGTAATGATGGCAACTAATTACTCAGTTTTTTGTGACAAAAAAAGGGAAAAAAATAAAAAAGGATCCCGATAGGGATTATAGATTTATTTTTATTCGTCATTTTCAAATTTAAATTGAATTTATCTTTTATTTCAATCGATAATGAAGACAAGATTGAGATTAAATTATGTTTTTCACGAAAATTTGAAAAAAAAAATCACATTTCTATCGTCAGGATTCAATCGTCTGTCAGCATTGAATTTAATTTATAAACTGAAAATATTTTTAATAATTTCGTCCAAATGACGTCATTTATGTAAATACGTCATTTATGTTTATACAATTTATTTAATATAAATAAGCCATTTATCTATTTTTATGTACAAAAAGAGGTAAATTGAAAGACAATTATAAATAAATTGTATATATACATATAAATACATGTATAAACAAGCATAAAAGTTCGGTGCTTTTCCAGTATATGGGGCCTTGACGAAACAGAGAAAATAGCCTTGGCGGAAAAGGAAATTTGGCAACATACTTTCTGTCAACCTATTTACTTTACTTTGTCATTTCGTATACAGAAGCATTTTTTCAATATTTATACAATTTGTTTAGCGTAAAATGTCATTTATCCTATTTTATATATAATCAGAAGTAATTTGTATAGAAAAAACAATAATAATATACGTATAATTAAAATACGCATATAAACAAAAAAAAAATCGTCGAATTTGTTTCCATGGCTGTTTATGTCATTTGGCACCAAATCTCACTTTCTGATGCCCGAATTGCGCCAAGCTTTTTAAAAAAGCGTCAAGACCCCTATTATAGAAAATCCCCAAAAGTTCATTGGGTTTGTTTTCATAACTTTTGGCAACAAATATATGTATATTAACGAATCTATTCGTTTTTGAAACTCGAATTACGACAAACCTAAAAGCAAAGGATCCTATGCTGGAAAAGTACCCGATTTTCTTATGAACAATATTAAAGTGACATAACATGGTGTAAAATTATCGCGGATAGCAAATTTGTTTAAATATCTCATCAATTGATGCCGAATAAATGCAGGCATGCATGCACAAAATATTTAATTAATTTTGTATGATAAATAATTATTAGAAAATTCGTATATACATATTAATTAAAATAAATAATTTACATATTTAAAATAACATGAAAATATGCATGATGGTGCACTAAAATACAGAGAAAATTAAAACCTGTTACTGAAAATGTCTATAACATAGTACTTTTCAATACCGTGGTTCTTAATGTTATTCACAAGCAGATGGAATTTTTCTCATCCTTAAACGCAAAGGAAGAATAGAATACAGATCGTTGTTATAAAAGTGCGAGAGGTAGCCACAATTTAAACCTAACCATTTTATACAAGCTGGTTTTCAAGGTGTAATTGATTTTACTTATCAATCCCTAAAACAGTCGTCAGTTGTCGCAACAGCTGTGTATGAGGCCATGATAATCAAAAAATGCCCCATTAAAACGTTAAAAGCATGGCAACCCAATTACAGATTTACCAATATTTTTAAAACGAAGCACGCTGTCATGTTTTTAGAGGCCTCCAAGTCTGAGCGGGGGTTGGCGAGCGTTTCTCGCAGGTGGTAGGCCCCCTAGTATATATAATACAATTTGACATATATACTCTCAGTATTATTTACAATGATATATATACAATTCAGATATGTTTTAAAAGTTTTTACAAATGATTTTAAGTCTTTGTATGATACGGACATAGTCTATAAATATATTTTAAAAGTTTTTACAGATGATTTTAAGTCTTTTTATGGTGAAGGCATAGTCTATGTATTGAAATGTTCGGTGATTATTAGTCTACAACGTTTCTAGATTAATTGAAGTCTTTTGAGCTTTGAGTTTGTAGTTTTTCACTGATTTTTGTGAGTACTGTTCTGTTATAATCATTTTTATTCTTCGTCATCTGAGGACTGGATGTTTCCTAATAAATGCGCTGGAGGCATCTGAAAAAGTTGTTGGTTTTTTTCCAATAGGTGTACACATTCTATGATTTTTTGTTTTAAGTTTGGAGTACTAAGGACATGATGAAACCACACCGATGTTCTCAGTAAAGCCGGTTTTTTTATGTGGAAAGCGGATGTCAGAGGACAGTTAAGAATGTAGTGAGTGGCGTCTCCTCGTTTTCCACATGTGCAGTATGGAGATGGTGCTTTCCCATAAAGATAAAGGTATGACGGGAATGGACCATGATTTGTTGTGTATAAATAAATATTTCGGTGTGATATTAGAAAATCTTCTGTGACTTTGGGACAGTGGCTATATGCTTTTCTTCCTCTGTGTTCCATCGTCCATTGATCTTGCCATTTAGATAAATAGTATTGTTTAAGTTGTCCTCTGAGGTATGATGGAGGTGATGGATGGAAAATTTGTTTTATTGGAGTATCTGGTTTCGTAGCTTCTTTAGCCAATCTATCTGCATGTTCATTACCTTCGACTCCAGAATGGCCTTTCACCCATTTGAAGAAAATCTTTGTTGTCGTTTGCTGCAAGTTCTTTATTATTTGACCTATTAAGTAGTTGTCTGTATTTATATCCGTTAACGCCACTAAGCTAGAGCGGCTATCTGAGTTTATTGTTGCTTGACTATATGCAGATGTTTGCAGCCAGGAGACTGCGTCCAGTATTGCCAACAGCTCAAAATTCTACGAGACGACAACACCAGATACATATTTGTTTATACTTCCAAACACGTCAAAAATCCTCCACTCCGAAGGATGCCAGCGAGTTTTGTTCACTGAGCGTAGACATACAGAAAAACGACGTCACGTGCGTACAAACCAATGAGTGAGAGGCGACCTCCAGCCCAGCGAATGAGGCGAGAGGGAGAAGCTAAAACAGGAAAGAGTTCCTTCCCTGGCCGCGTGTAAATTTTGAAGTGAAAAATCCCCAGCGCGTGAAAATCAGAGCATGGAATAATAATAAAAAGAAAATGGCTTTTTAAAAACATTCGAAATGAGAAAGCGTTTCTCGGAATTTTATAGATTGGGGAGCTGATAAAAGTTACGAATGAACTTAAAATTTTAGATTAAGATTTGGAATAAGATAATTATTAATATACGGATATTTACTTTTAAAAGGACATTAAATAGGAATAAATATTATTAAGAATTAAGGAAATACTGACTATGTCAGAAGTTATATTAATTTAAAGGACTAATGCGAAATAAATGTGAAGGATTTGCGAAGGAAATAATTTTTTATATAACATACATATATATATGTATATATTCATACATATAAGTGTTTATATATGTATGTATATGTATGCATTTGTGTAAATATATGTATGTATATACATGTATTTATGTAGATATATGTGTATATATATGCATGTATATATATATATATATCACTGGCGCCCGGCTAACCGAAAAGTACCAAAAAAACTGCAAAAATGCAGTCGTACGCTTAAAAAAACACCTTTTGGCTTAAAATCTCTCATCAAAACTGTTTTTCTTTTTTTTCTTTTCTTTCTTTTTTTTAAATAAAATTAGTAACTGTTTTTTTCTTTTATTTTTTCAGATGTATAGCCATTTCAATTCTTTCTGCAACAAAAGAAACACACCTTTTGGCTTAAAATCACATTGTTTGGGGTCAAAAGTAAAATAAAAATCTGCAAAAACAAAAGATACATCGCCAAATATTGTTTCAATATAGAAGTCTTGCCCCTTGAATAATTTTTTAAGCATTACGAACATTCCCAATCATGTTTAAATTAAATATTTTCGTTTTATAATATTCTCTCATCAAAACTCTTTTTTTTTCTTTCTTTTTTTTTTTTAATAAAATTAGCAACAGTTTTTCTTTTATTTTTCGACATGTATAGCCTTTTCATTTCTTTCTGCAACAGTAATGATCGCCAAAAAATTAGCAATGGTAACCTTTTCGGCCAAAATAACAGAACTTTCTACCATAATTCTATAACTAATATACGTAGAACTTTGTGTTATATACTTAAACCTTCCCTGAAAAATTATCTCTCGAACAGTGTAAGTTCCATGAAAATCCATTCGGCAGAACTCGAGTTATAAAGGAACGGAACGAAATTTCCGTTTGTGTTTTATATATATAGTAGATTATCAGCATTTTTTATTTGGGGTTCATTTAAGGTTTTATCACATGACCGGGCAACGCCGGGTGGGTCAACTAGTTTTTATAAATACTAAAAAAATATCCCGTCTAGATTAGAAACTCCAGTAGACAGCTAGTTAAATCGTCTCTTTGTAACAACCCAATATAACTGTATGATTACTAGCTTTATAAAAATATCCCTGCTGCTCTGCAATTGGCTGACTACTTATGAAAAGTGGTTGCGTATTGGGATTTCGATATTTAATTTTCAACCAAAATAAAATTATTTCTTATTGAGCATTTTACCTCATTGTGAATAACTTCCGGAGATGACAAAGAGTAAGAACACTTTAGATATTATTATACATTAAATTTCTATTGGATAACTGCATACAGTGATTCTGCGATTTAAGAAGACGAAAATTACATTAAAAAAAACTGGTGCTGAAAAATGATATCCGTGTATCGCGTATAAGAAAGAGATCACTGTACTTATAAGAAACAGACACCTTTTTTTGTTGTTGTTGTTGTTATTTTCTTCTGTACACATAAGAAAAAAGTTTTGTAATTTTGAAATTTTCAAGTAGTTCTTACAAGTTTTGGGATGTTCTGTACATGATTTGACTATTTCTGGAAAATGTCTGCTGCATATATGAGGAGCAAAATTTGTGGGTTCTCTATCTCAAGAACTATGAAGTTCTTTGCCTAAGTATCCTAGTATATGAAACAGGCTATTTTCTCTTCTAGAGTTCTTTTGCCGTGAGAAATTTTCGCAATGCGCCGGTTTTTGATTCCCTGTTCTCGTAAAAGAACTTAACCAACAACGCTTGATCTGGTAATGATAGCATACTGCTGGTTTCGAATGAAGAATATGTGCATCAAGGTGCTTTTATTGACATCCTGACAAATCTGATTCATATTATGCATGCCACTGCCATCTATTAGTAAGTTTTCTAACCACAACTTTTTCTGTTATTAAAAACAAAAATCAGATCTTCCTCTAATTCTATTCGTGCAAATCGCAATTTTTTAGTATAATTTGTTCCTTTTTAATGGATTTTTAAAGTATTAACGAATTCATTGTACACCCGGTACATGAAAGTAACTTTTCGTTTATGGTTAATTTTAAGTTTTGGTAAAAAGTAAGATAAGATTACATTAGTGGTTAATTATTTTGCTAGCGAATAGTTTGTAAATTGTCTATATAGAGTGCAAATAAATGTTTTAGGAAAATAAAATAACAGGAATGCTGATGTGATGTAAACATAATATATAAATATTTAATTAAAAAAAATATTGGTAAAAAATTTATTGTCATCTTAACCCATTAAAGCCGAAATTATTTTTCTCTTTAAAATGCAAAAATTGCATTTCATACCAATATTTGAGAATAGCAATTTTTGTCTCCTTTTATTATGGAGTTTCTGTCTTTAGTTAAAGAGAATATTTTTCTTAAAAAATACTGGTATACAAACAACAAAATGGACATCTGCTATTCTGGTACCATATGGTACCGCTAGGACTTAATGGGTTAAGAATTTGGGTTGAATAATAATTATAATCGTCGCTACCATGTCGAACTATCGAATGTGAAAAAATGCATTTTTCATTACTTTTAAAAATGGACTGATTGTCACCACTAAATTTTATTAGAATTCCTCAGGTAATAAAAATACTAATAAAATTCCTGTGAGAACAGGGTTACCAGTTTGGCCTCACTTTTTATTTAGAGATGTCGAATTCATACAGGAAATTTTTTACTTTAAATAATTACGAAATATGGTGTTGTTATATAAAGCAAAAATTTCTATTTTAAACTTCTGGTATGGATCCGAAATTTCTGAATGGAAAGGGAGGCCAAACTAGCAACCCTGGTAATGTTGCAACACTGAAACCCTATTAAAATTTAGTGGTGACAAGCGATGCATTTTTAAAAGTAATGAAAAATGCATTTTTTCACATTCGATAGTTCGACATGATACCGACGATATGTACAACAGTATAACTTTTCACAACATGTATAACTTTTTCGGCGGAATCGGGGGGGGGGGGGTGCTATTTTTCTTATGAGTGTACATAAAACAAACTCTAAAAACTTACTTGAACTTTTTTAATTATTTTCAAAAAATTGTTGTTTATTTTTTTCTTAAATATAGAGGCTGTGCAGAAGAAATAACAGAGTAGTATGTTTACAAACTAGATTTTATTCAAAATTTTATTCTGAAACAAACATTAAGATTTATGTTACTGTTTACATTTCTAGATATGTCATTTTGCCCCCATCGTCTCGGAGTTTCATTTTATATTTACTAAAGAAACATTATTATGTAAAGAATCACTGAAAAAATAAGAAATATGCTTTATTTTATGATATTGTTCAATGTTAGTATGTTTATCATGTCCGCGTGGTGTTGTATAGATGCAGTATGAATACATTGTTTTGTAACTATAGTTTAAATAAGATTATGAGGAAGAAAGATAAAAGATAACACTGAATAGAATGTTTAGGTACAGTAAAGTACAATTGTATTTAAATATATATATATGTATAGCTTTAAAAATTTTATTATACATTACACATTGATACAATTTCAGAAAGTGAGACAATACATGTTTCATATATAGTCAATAATATCTTGTTATTTATTAAATTATGTATGTCATCACTCATGTACATAAAACAAATTCGAAAATATGTTAAGACTTTTAAAATATTTCCAAGAAATATTCTGTTTACATTTTTTATTCTTTTGTGCTCAATCTAATGTTCAAAGAAGAAAAATAACAGCGCATTTTTTCGCAAACTAGATTTTATCCAAAACATTATTTTGAAATAAGATATTAACAATATTAAGAATTTTTCTACTGTTTGCATTTCTACATATGTCCTTTTATTGCATTCTCAATGCGTTTCATCTTATGTTTACTGAAAAACCAAAAAACAGTATTGCAAAAACAATCACAGGGGTAGAAGAATATGCAATACTTTCTGTTATTGTTTATTGTCTTTCGTTGTTTATTATATCTTCACTATATTGTATCTATAGAGAATGTCGCTGTAAAAAAAAAGATATTTCTAAAAACATGTGTATATATATATATATATAGATAGATAGATAGATAGATAGATAGATAGATAGATAGATTTAGTAAAATCTCGATACAATGAATTTCTAGGGACCGCCGTCTGAGTTCCTGATTCTGAAACATTTGTTAATGTGACATTCCAATATGGCGAATTTAAAAAATCAAATTTGGATAAAGATTTATATATTATTACTAAAGTTATATGAAATTTCTGTAAGCATGTCAATAAAGAATAAATATACAGATTAATTGTAAAATTATTTAAAATTATTTGAAATAGTTTTTGAAATCAAAAACTATTTCAAATAATTTTAAATAATTTTTGATTTAAACATTATGATTTAAACATGGATTTAAACATTGCCACCAGCAAAAGTTTAGGATTTTTTTAATTAAATAAAAGTAAGAGGTATTAACGACGATCGTGTCATTATTAATTCGCTAATCAAGAAACGAAACTGTAGATTGCGGTTTCGAATAGTATAATATAATCTATATTTTTTGCTCCTTTGCTTTTTATATACGTCTCGTACATACTCATAATTTTGTCATTGTCCGAAGTCATTATAGAGATTAATGCTTTACATTTCTCACACAGGGTTACTAGTTTGTAATTTAATTAAAAATTACAATTATTATTTTTGTGTTTATTTAATCACAAACATATCGTGATTTCATAAAGTTTTTTTTTTCTTTCGAACTTTCCAGTGTGAATTTCTGAATAATAACTCTGAATTTCTGTGATATAAAATAATTGAGGCATTATAAATTGTAAAGAACATACTTTTTTGCTTACGGGTCGAATAACATTAATCCCAAGAAAATTTTTTCGAAAAATACGGGGTTGTAATTGACGTAATCCCGAGGTTTTTCACCCCCAAAAGCGGAAGTAGAGAGGTTGTCAAAAGCTACTTAAACAGTTGGCGTCTTACCTGTTTTCAAATCAAAAGAAAGATTTAGGGACAATATCAATTCGCATTAGAGAAAATGAGACCGAAAATCCTGATTTTCATTTGTAAAAAACTTTTGAAGATTGCACTAGAAATAGCTTATCATACATTAAATTTTTACTCTGTTTGATTTATAATTGAATCAGTCATTTAAAAAACCACATAAGTCAAGTTTTTTTCCAAATGTGCTTTTTTTGTCGCAAATGCTTCCTTAAAAGTTGATCCATGATCTGGGTAATACCACACAAGTCAGTGTATTCCTTCCTCTTCAAACAATACTTTCTAATTTTCGTTCATTACCTAAACGACATAAAGTCAGCGACTTAAGTGATTTTTGCATCCAATAATAGATTACATGCAGGTACCATAATACATTATCATATTACCATTTGCATGCAATACCATATTAAAACATAAAAATGTTTCTGTATACATGCTGTCTTCATTAATTTTGACTAAAAATATGTTTTGTATGACTGTTTTGTTCAAATTAAATACCACCTAACCTTGTTTCTTACTAAAACAACATAAGTCAGGAACAGTTTTCCTGTTCCTCTTTTTATTATTCATAAATTATAAAAATTATTCGATATTTACAAACTTCGAAGTCCAAACTCTTTAATCAGCCCCCGAAAACCCCCGAAAAATTCGTTTACTTGGGAATAATACAGTTTTTTTTTTTTTTTTTAACCTTTGAAAAATTCTGATTCTGTGACTTATGTGGTTTTTGAAATGGCCGATTCAATTTCACTCTCATGTTAAACTTCACATATTATCAGATAAATACTAATCAATATATATTTAATACTAATCCTTATAATATATAATACTAATCATTATATATTTAAGAGAAAAATCTCAATTAACTTTAACGACATTTAAAAATAAACATATGTATGTATATTTGTTTTAAGCTTACTTTTACTTTAAGCGTATATTGAAATAAAAATTACTTTTAATGATTTCATAATTCTTGCACACGAATTTGTAAAGCCATTTCTGCACATTTAATTCAACATAAAATACATTTTATTTAATCTAAAAAAAATATATAAATAACAGTTTTATATTATGTTTGCAGTGAAAGAGACAGTATACTCTAAGCAACTCAGTACGTTAGTCAAGATCGTTTTTCGCGAAGATACAGTTGTAGCACTTTAACCCCTCCCTCCTTCTGGCTACGCACGTGGAGTGTGAGAATTTCGATAATGTATTGTTAATTAAATCATATATTTTTAAACTATTTTACCATCGTTTATTGTTAAATTTCGCCTTTTATTTTAGAGAATAAGATTTTTTTCAAATGCACTGAATTTAAAAAAAAAAAATTAAAATCAAAATTTTGTACTATGCCATAACAACTTTGTATTGTATGGTTCTTTGGAAGAAATTTTTGTTGTTGTTAAAGATAGGTTTATCGGTATTGCTAGCTGAAGGTACCAATTAAGTGCTTGTCTAGTTTAACATCTTGTGCCAGGACACCACACCTGCTGCAGTTGAATTTTATAAAAATGCATTAATTTATTAAAATATTTACTTAAAAGTTTCGCAAAAGTTTCGTAGTAATTAATTGATAAAATTTTAATAAAAGTAAATTTTAATAAAAAATTAATTTTGATGAAATTAAATTTTAATTAAGAGTTTTTTAATTTTGTTTACAGGACAAAATGAATGAATGACAATATTTTTATTCTGTATTGTTAAATAGTGTCTAATAAATTAATGTCTAGTAAGTCTAAATAATCATCTATTATCGAACCAATTTTATCACCATTTAGTATCCTATTTCTTTGTTTAATTCAGAACTTTAATAAGACTTATTTAAAACGTAGTAAAAAAACTCAAATTATCAAATCTTATTTATTTTTTATACAATGGCATAGAAACTATAATCGGTCCCTTCTGGGGAAAAAAATCTGCTGATGGCGTTAATGAATTGCCTGTTGCCCCTTGTTATGTAACACCATGACACCACCTCTGCTGCGTGTTAATTTTTAAAATCATATGTTGAAACGTTTTTTAAAAAATCGGTAGTAACTTGCATACGTTTGTGTTATACAAATCTAAAATATTTTAGAAATAAATTTAATTAAATGTATAATTTTCCTAGTTTTCAAATTTATAATATTGATAATAATGATAGATAGAATAGCAATAGAAATAGATAAGATATAAAAATAAATAATCTGATTTCGTTAAAAAAATAAAAATAATAATAATAATAATAATAATACATTTTCATTTTTAGTTTTATTTATCCCGACTTTTTGACATTTTATAAAAGTCACATACACTTTTTAATATAATATAATTATAAAGATTTTTTTCTAAAACCAAGCCTGGAATATAAATTTTATAATTATTACATGTACAATTTAAATTTAAAGAATGTAAAGGTTTTTTGTTTTTGTTTTCAAGCAATATATTATGATATCTTTACATAGAATTTCCATATCCGAAGAATGGCTTTCATTGGAAATGTGGCGTAAACTGGTCTTTCTAACACCAAATCTTGCCTTTTCCCGTGTAAAAATAGTTTCTTCCTTGACATATTATGGTTATTTCTATCATTTTCTAATCGTTATTATTGCTCGAAATTCTCGAACAAACCTTAAAAAGTAATCCGTGTTTTAATCGCTACTAATTATTAATGAACATTAACTTCCTCTTCTAGTTAATAATAGAAGTGTAGGGTGTCTCCTTGACATATTTTAAAATACAATTAAAAATAATAATAAGCAATTGGTGTACGACAGTGCGGTTTGGACGAAAATGCTTCTTATAATCAAAAATTTTCTTTAAAAAAATCAAAAAATAGTTCCAAAAATTTCTCACAGATGGTGTAACTTCTTCAAAGATACCAAAAAAAGTAGAATGTCTTCATATATAACAGTGGCGAAAGACGTACAGAGCGTATGCACAGTTTTTGTCCAAACAATGGCCACCCACATTCCAGAACTTAAAAATACTCGTCTTCATGAATTCGATTAGACAAGTCAACAAGGATTAGGTTGGCGATAAAAGGAAACTCGCCAAGATTTATAGGATGCCTCTGTGAAATAATAGTGACATACGGACAAAAAAAAATTGATTGGTCGATACGATTTTTGAAAAGAAAAAAAGGAATCACCAAGCAACTTGCCGAACTTTCTAGTATCATCAAACTGATATTTGTTGACTTGTCTCACTCGTCTAATCGAACTGATGAAGGCGAGTATTGTTAAGTTTTGGAATGTGGATTGCCATAGTTTGGACAAAAACTGTGTATTCGCACTGCGCGTCTTTCACCACTGTTATGTAAAAAGGCATTCTACTACTTCGGTAGCTTTGCTAACGCCATCTATGAGAAAATTTTTGAACTATTTTTAAGAAACATTTCTAACATAAGAAGCATTTTTTTCCAAACAGCAGTCTTGTATACTAATTGTTTATATTTCATTGAATTTTAAAATGTGTCAAATACTTTTGGACACCCTGTATTTCCCTGATTACGTTTAAACTATAATTTTGTATTTTAATTTTTTGGTGTACTCTTACAAACTAAGTAGTATCATTTATAAAAGGAATAAAAATTCTGCATTTAAATATGGGTCGCCCAAATGAAAGTGGGACTACAGTCGGTTTGAGAAATGGTTTAATGGTATTAATATAAATTTGTATACAAAAGGAAGAAGTAATACAGACGTAACAGATAGACTAGACAAAGTCACCTTGTATGTTGTCACCTTGTATGTCCTTGGTGATCACCACATGCGCTTGACCAGGTCGTGACCTGTCGTCAGTACTGCTTCTTTCACTACGAAAATCCCTACACC
Source organism: Maratus michaelseni (assembly GCA_963931845.1). Lineage (NCBI taxonomy): Eukaryota > Metazoa > Arthropoda > Arachnida > Araneae > Salticidae > Maratus > Maratus michaelseni. The sequence goes on from OZ007595.1 coordinate 206,013,293, forward strand.
ATCGGAATATCGATCTGCGTGACATACACTCCGTGTCGTAGACATTTTGCATTCGACTATAGAGTTGCAAAGAACCGGTTTATTCCCAAGTTTATTTCCAATAGACCAGGTTCATTCCCAGGTTTATTCCCAAAAGACCTGGTTTATTCCCAAAAAACCCGGTTTATTTCCAAAAAACTCGGTTTATTCCCAGGTTTAAACGGGTTTATTCTAGCCTTTGCAACTCTAACTATAGATTTCACTAGGACTCACATTTTCCGCTGTTAAAATTTGCACGACCACGCGCTGACACCGTTTGGAGGGATCCATGCGGCGAAAGATGCATTTTAACGTGCTCCCACGCTATCACACACGCATTTGGCGTGATCTGACGATATCGCATACATTCCCTGCACTCTGCGCCCCATCTAGGAACATGCGCAGTTATCTTTCTCTTCAAATGGAGGAATTATTACAGAAATGCCACTTTCAATTGGGCGACCCTTATAAAAATTTATATTTTATATAGTTTATTTTATACTTAAAAACCAATTTACACTAAATATATAGAAAATCTTTTGTGATATTGAAACATAAATTCGCCTTAGTATACCAATTAAAAACAGGAAAACATTTAAAATGAATCACAATTTATTTATTACTAAAATAAGTGGAATATGAAATAAAGGTATGAAAACATTAAGAGCCTTCTATAGATGTTAAAACTTTCGCCGGAGTCCAGAGCGCTTTCGACCAGAACCTGGCCATCATGAAAGGGCGAAAATGAGAAAAAGTTCTGTAACATCCGGAATGTACGCTGGTTAAATATCAGAAGGCGAAACCAAATATGAAAAAAAGAGGGAGGGGAATGGATCAGTCTATTCAGCGAGGAGGGTTATTCCAACCCAAATGTGCCATTGACACCAAGTAGATTAAACCGGATTTTTGGTATATTGCATGATAACACATCATTACAGGATTTCTTACCACTTGTCAGTATTTCCATAGTCTCCCAGCATACATGTACTATAATCATTCATTTGCGCTATCATCTTTACTTTACTGAAATATATATCCATTTCTGTTTTCAAATTTAAACGAGATAGTGCTGTAGATGGTTTTCCTTTCGCTATGTCTGTCATATGCTCCCTTATTCGGTCTTGTAATTTTCTTGTCATTCCTGTGTATGTAAATACTTCATTTTTATTTTTACGTTTAAATGCAATGGTTTAAATCCCTGCCTTTTCATACAAATCTATGGGGACTATTTTTCTTTGCACTAGATTTTGTAATTTTCTTGGATATATGGCAATTAATGTTATGTTTCTTTAAAGAATATCGGATTCTTTCATAAAGTTGGGGGATATAATCTATACTACAAAACTTGGGAAATTGTGTTTTATTCTTGACTGTTAATTTCCTGCTATTAAATTCATAAATTACTTGGTTAATAACTGAAGTGCATAAAAAATATCGAAACCATGTTTCGATAAGATTTTTTAAATTATTTTCAAGAAATATTCTGTTTGCATTTTCATTCTTTTGTGCATACTATAGGGGCTGGTCAGAAGAAATAACAATGCAGTTATTCCACAAACTAGATTTTATTCAAAATTGTGTTCCGAAACAAAATATTGAGATTTATTCTACTGTTTGCATTTCAAGATATGTTTCTTTTATTGCATTTTCTCGGGCTTTCATCTTATGTTTACTGAAAAAGACAGTATTATAAAATGATTGACAGGAGTAGAAGAAATATGCTTTACTTTTTCTTACTGTTTACTGTATAGTATAGCTATCATGTCATCCCAATGTTGTATGCATGCAGATTGTCAATGTTTGTAAATATGTTTTATAGAAGAAAGATCATAAACTGGAAAGGTAAAAGGTAGTAATAGAATGGGTAGGTATAGTAACGTACAACTGTACATACAGAAAAGTATTTCTTTCTTTATAAATTGCATTTTATTACATAGTTATAAAATTTCAAAACGAGAGAAATTTTTTAAACAAGAACGAAAAATCATGCGTCAAGCATAGATTATGAAACACATTCCAACACAGCCAGAAAAAGACAGTATTATAAAATGATTGAAAGGAGTAGAAGAAATATGCTTTACTTTCTGTTACTGTTTACTGTTTAGTATAGTTAACATGTCATCACGATGTTGTATGTATGCAGATTGTCAATGTTTGTTAATATGTTTTATAGAAGAAAGATCATAAACTGGAAAGGTAAAAGGTAATAATAGAATGGGTAGGTATAGTAACGTACAACTGTACATACAGAAAAGTATTTCTTTCTTTATAAATTGCATTTTATTACATAGTTATAAAATTTCAAAACGAGAGAAATTTTTTAAACAAGAACGAAAAATCATGCGTCAAGCATAGATTATGAAACACATTCCAACACAGCCAGAAAAAGACAGTATTATAAAATGATTGAAAGGAGTAGAAGAAATATGCTTTACTTTTTGTTACTGTTTACTGTTTAGTATAGTTAACATGTCATCACGATGTTGTATGTATGCAGATTGTCAATGTTTGTAAATATGTTTTATAGAAGAAAGATCATAAACTGGAAAGGTAAAAGGTAATAATAGAATGGGTAGGTATAGTAACGTACAACTGTACATACAGAAAAGTATTTCTTTCTTTATAAATTGCATTTTATTACATAGTTATAAAATTTCAAAACGAGAGAAATTTTTTAAACAAGAACGAAAAATCATGCGTCAAGCATAGATTATGAAACACATTCCAACACAGCCAGAAAAAGACAGTATTATAAAATGATTGAAAGGAGTAGAAGAAATATGCTTTACTTTTTGTTACTGTTTACTGTTTAGTATAGTTAACATGTCATCACGATGTTGTATGTATGCAGATTGTCAATGTTTGTTAATATGTTTTATAGAAGAAAGATCATAAACTGGAAAGGTAAAAGGTAATAATAGAATGGGTAGGTATAGTAACGTACAACTGTACATACAGAAAAGTATTTCTTTCTTTATAAATTGCATTTTATTACATAGTTATAAAATTTCAAAACGAGAGAAATTTTTTAAACAAGAACGAAAAATCATGCGTCAAGCATAGATTATGAAACACATTCCAACACAGCCAGAAAAAGACAGTATTATAAAATGATTGAAAGGAGTAGAAGAAATATGCTTTACTTTTTGTTACTGTTTACTGTTTAGTATAGTTAACATGTCATCACGATGTTGTATGTATGCAGATTGTCAATGTTTGTAAATATGTTTTATAGAAGAAAGATCATAAACTGGAAAGGTAAAAGGTAATAATAGAATGGGTAGGTATAGTAACGTACAACTGTACATACAGAAAAGTATTTCTTTCTTTATAAATTGCATTTTATTACATAGTTATAAAATTTCAAAACGAGAGAAATTTTTTAAACAAGAACGAAAAATCATGCGTCAAGCATAGATTATGAAACACATTCCAACACAGCCAGAAAAAGACAGTATTATAAAATGATTGAAAGGAGTAGAAGAAATATGCTTTACTTTTTGTTACTGTTTACTGTTTAGTATAGTTAACATGTCATCACGATGTTGTATGTATGCAGATTGTCAATGTTTGTTAATATGTTTTATAGAAGAAAGATCATAAACTGGAAAGGTAAAAGGTAATAATAGAATGGGTAGGTATAGTAACGTACAACTGTACATACAGAAAAGTATTTCATTCTTTATAAATTTCATTTTATTACATAGTTATAAAATTTCAAAACGAGAGAAATTTTTTAAGCAAGAACGAAAAATCATGCGTCAAGCATAGATTATGAAACACATTCCAACACAACCAGAAAAAGACAGTATTATAAAATGATTGAAAGGAGTAGAAGAAATATGCTTTACTTTTTGTTACTGTTTACTGTTTAGTATAGTTAACATGTCATCACGGTGTTGTATGTATGCAGATTGTCAATGTTCGTAAATATGTTTTATAGAAGAAAGATCATAAGCTGCAAAGGTAAAATGTAATAATAGAATGGGTAGGTATAGTAACGTACAACTGTACATACAGAAAAGTATTTCTTTCTTTATAAATTGCATTTCATTACATAGTTATAAAATTTCAAAACGGGAGAAATTTTTTAAACAAGAATTAAAATCTAGCGTCAAGCATAGATTATGAAACACATCCCAACACAGCCAGAAAACTGTAACGAAACTTCATCGTTAATACAGGTGAAAGAAGATATGTAAGGAAACTGTTTAGAAAACATATAACACATTGAAAAATACAGTTTTCAAAATTCCTTCCAGCATCAAAAAAGTAGTCGAATTATTTTGTGCAGCCTTGTATATGATCAATAGATGTGGATATATAGCATGATAAAATTTAGTTCAGTTAGAATATTCACATTTAGCAATTTTCGACAATCGATGGAAATGCACTCGAAATCTTTTGTACAGCCCTGTATATTATCTGAAGACTTTTGTACACACCACATATTAAACTAAAACGCAACTTAAAACTCACTTGCAGCAATTATCAACCGTAAACGACAATATATATTTTTCTTTGCGTAGCTCTGTATATGAATTTATTTATGTACCACAATCTTCTATTAGTCTACTAAATATAGTTCAGCAGAAAAATGCGTAACGCAAATAAAAACTACCCTTAAGCAATTCACTCCCATAGTCTGTAATACTTACGGATTCCCTTGTGCAGCCCTGTATATTAACAAACGAGTTTATAAACACACACGTACTATGAAAAAAATTAGTTAAACTTAAAAACGAAAACCAAAGTTGAAAACGCACTTATCACACATAGACTGTAACTATCGCACATGTACTGTAACCGATAACTTTTGTGTGTCCCTGTAAATAAACGCAATGCACACTACGCTTTCAAGAGAGCAATTTATAGTGCACCTCAGTAATGCATATAATTTTCATTATGTTTGAAATAGTGAAATATCACTAAATTACACTGCAAACGATTTTCCCCCATAGAACAATGTGTAACAGAAATCTTTTGTTTGACCCTGTAAAAGAATAATAAATGTTTTGCACCCCATATTCTAAAAAAGGCATGTTTTAATGCGCTTTATAATTATATATCAATTTCATCATGTTTTAAATGACGTAGCATCATCAAAATGCACTTGAAACGATTATTCCCCATTGACTACAATGTAGGGAAATACTTTTGACTGTCCCTGTAAAAAAAAACTATAAGTGCTACACACTTCAGTTGAAATAGGGAACATGCTATAGTAAACGACAATAACATACAAAAATTTCAGGACAATCCGAGTAGATTTACGCATGTTAGTGCACGGACAGACGGCAGACGGCCGACGGCCAGACAAGCCGAAGTCATAAACACTTTTCAACTAGGTTGGAAAGTGTTAAAAATATAAATTTAAGCATGAAACAATTTTATATTTATTATTTTTTACATCTTAAAGGGCAGGAGAACCAAGTTTATGTTCCAAAAGTTTTATTAAACGTTTTCTTCCGAAACAACTTATTAAGGTTTGGATTACATTTCTAGATATATATGTTTATTGCATTTTCTAGGTGCTTCATCTTGAGTTTACTGAGGAAAAGAGTATTATAAAAAGATTCACAGGGAACGAAGAAATATGCTTTATTTTCTGTTATAGTTTACTGTGTTATAGTGTATCTGGCATGTTTGAGTGATATTGTATGCATACAGAGTGTCACTGTTTTTAAATAAGTTTTATATAAGATCATGAGCTGGAAAGATAAAATATAACACTTAATAGAATGTGTAGGTAAGGTAACTTACAACTGTACTTAAAAAAATATTTATTTATTTAAAAATTACATTTTATTACATAAAAATTTAAAAGAGGAAACAATACATCATTTAAGAGAAATTTAAACATAAAAAAACTTTACATATATTATTTTTATTTCTTAAAGGGCCCCAGAACCAAGCTTTTGTTCCGCAGATTTTATTAAGCGTTATGTTCTGAAACTTAATAATATTTTGGTTACTGTTTACATTTCTAGATATGTTCTTTTATTGCATTTTCTAGGCGCTTCATCTTATGTTTACTCAGAAAAACAGTATTATAAAAAGAATCACCAGTGAAGAAGAAGTATGCTCTTCTTAGTATTATTGTTTACGGGTTTCGAACTTTATTCAGTATGCACGATATTATATAGATACAGAATGTCACTGTTTATAAAACGGTGAATGAGTTTCATAAGCAAAATTCTTCAGTTACGTTTTTTTACATATATATTTTAAGGGGGGGAAAAACTACTTAAAGTTATTGTTTCTTAACTTAATGCATTAAATCATATTTACTTATTGCACGGATCTTGGCATATTGTAGAGAAAGTGGTTTAGAAGGAAAATGTGTTTTTTTTTTTGGATAATACAATCATTAAAAATTACATTGTGAACGATATTACTTATTTTGGCGCGCGCTAGCAGCATTGGCAGGTTTGGCTAATATTAGCCAAATTATTTATTCAAAATGTCTACCTCTGTTTCTAACTTGTAATCTCCACTTTGTTTAATGACAGATTTCTGTGATAAAACAAAAAGGAATATAACTGTTAGGAAAATGTGGTAGATATTTTAAATAAAAAAATCTCCAAGCTGGCAACATTGCACAGTAGAGGATCTTACATTAAAATATTTGGCATGTTCCTATAAAAATCTATACACGGAAAGGAAACTGATATTTAATTGCGATGTAGCACTATGTATCTGGGCAACATATTCAAAATGTGTGAAAATAGGACAATTTTTGAAAAAATCAGAACTTAGAATCTCAAAAAAGACAAGAAAAAAAACGTACCATTTATGGTTTATGATACAGGACTACCATCACAGTGAACCTTTTCCTATTAAAAAAGAAATAAATCTGTGCATTCTTTCAAAAGTTATGCATGGACATATTTTTACAAAAAGCATGCAAACAAGTTGTATAACTTCCTTTGTTTGGACCCGGCGAAACTCGATTCCACTTAAAAGCGGAATCTACACTCATATTCTAAATTAAGAAAATTTACATATTTTGTCGAATTTCATGAAAAATGCTGAACGATAAAGTAAAACTAATGCTTCGAAACAAAGATGGAAATCTGTAGTGTACGTAATACGTAAGCGTACATGTAATTTATAGGTGGAGCGAGTAGAGGAACAGGCTTCATGTGCGCGAGTAGCAATTTTCACGTCTCGAACACCTCGCCTAATATCTTTGTGTTTTTTGCAACATTCGGTGAAATTCAATAGCAAACAACGAAATGAGTAACAAACAACGTTTGGATGATGGAATAGGTGGCGAATCGTGGAGAGACTAGAAGCATAACAGTCTCTAGATTGCAGATTTCTAGAGACTTTAATGTAACGCCAAGCGTCGTCTCCAGCTTATGGAAACAGTTTAAGGATACTGGATCCATATATAGAAAGCCTAGGCAAGGTCGTCCAAGAGCCATGACGGCAATGAAGATCATTATTTGTTCATTACAACAAGTCATTACAGGAGTGCAACATTTTCTCAGCTCTCTCGTGACCTTTATGTGGCCACAAGAAGCCGAGTTTCAAGAGTTACTGCCTCCAGAAGTCTGCATGACAGAGGGCTGTTTGTAAGAAGACCTATGTTTGCGTCCCACTCACTTCTGCACACAGCAGAGCCCGTTTAGCATTGTGCAGAGATCATCGACTTTGGACGAGGGATCAATGGGGGTCCATTCTATTCACGGATGAGTCTACTTTCAGCCTAAACATTGATTCTCGACGTTCTTTCATCTGGAGAGAGCCAGGGACACGCCACCTTTTCTCGAACGTCCGAGAAAGAGACCACAAGGCAGCGGAGATTTGATAGTCTGGGCAGACATTATGTTGGATGCCCGCATGTCTCTTCATGTGTTTGGCCCTATGTTCGCCTTTTCAGGGGTGCAGTTGGCGCTGATTTCATTTTAATGGACAAAAACGCGCGCCCACATCGAGCTCATCTGGGACGCTCTGGGGCGGGCAATTCCAACTCGCATTCCTCCTCCCAGAACCACCCAGGGCCTGAAAACTGCGTAACTGGAGGAGTAGGACCAACTACCACAGGGACTCATAAACTTCCTGATTTCCAGTATGAATTCACGTTGTGAGAGCTGTATAATTGTAAGAAGAGACCGTTAACCCATTTTTTTGTTCAATATTGTAAGCTCTGTTGTTTACCTTTCGATGCTGATGAGTCTTACGCACGATCATGCGTGTGTATTATGCTCTTGATTTTTTTTTCCTTATATTACTTAATTTTATAAAAATTTGTCCAATAGTTCTATAGATAATTGACCAAATCTGAAAATTCTCTTAATTTTGAATTGAGAGTAGTTCTGCCATCCTTGGGAATATTAAAGAAGATATTAAGATTTTTCTGCTGTTTTCATTTCTAGATACGTCTTGCATTTTCTTTACACTTCATTTTATATTTTTGCTAAAGAAAACTATATCATGAGTAGAACAATGGCGGAAGAAGAATTATTTTTTGTTTTTTGTTATTGTTTTCTGCCTTCGATGCTTATCATGTCAGCACGGTACTGTATGATACAGAATGTCACTGTTTTTAAATATATATATATGATTTAAATTTTGTTTTCTAAATTTGTGGGCGAACCTCTAACACGATTTCGTTTATAAATCTATAAAATGTAAGAAAAACGCATAAACTATACTTTTTACTTTTATTTTAACTATTTAATCTTTACAAGAATTTACAATTTAATCTTTACAGTAATTTACAATTTAATCTTTACAAGAAGAAAGTATCGGATTCAGGAAAATTTTCATCTTCCGGTTTTCGACGGATTTATACGTTTTAGAAGGTCCTGAACACTACTTGACTGTTTTTAGAAAATGTCTGTCTATGAGTCTGTGAGTCTGTCTGTCTGTTTGTATGTGACAAAATTTTTGTAGCTGCTCTATCTCACGAACTAATGCATGGAATTTAATAAAACTTTATATTCAGTTAATCCCTGATATAAATTGGTGCTGATTAGTTTTTGGTGTAAATCGCGCAAGAGGTGGCGCTGCTATGCTGCATTTTTCGAGATTTTTGCAATAGCTCTATCTCAAGAATTAATGCACTGATTCTCATCAATCTTCAGATTCAGTTAGACCTTGACATAGACTCTGATTATGTTTTGATGTAAATAGCCCAACAGATGGTGCTGCTGTGCTACTTTTTTCATAATTTTCACGATAACTATATCTCAAGAACAAATGAGCGAATTTTCATCAAACTTCAGATTCAGTTAGACGTTGACATAAGTTGTTGTTGATTAGGTTTTGGTGTAAATCTTCCAACAGGTGGCGCTGCTATGCTGCATTTTTCAGGATTTACACAATAGCAATAGTTATATCTCAAGAACTAATGCACGAAATTCATTAAAACTTTAGTTTCAGTTACACCTTGATATAAATTGGTGCTGATTCGTTTTTAGTGCATGCGACACCTGTGTGAGATAGAAAAAAGTTTTTGTATTAGCACATCCGACTAGTGTTTAGCTGTTTTTATCCGAGAGTATGAAATATGGTGTCAAAAGTGGGTATTAGGGCAATTCTCAAAAAGTGGGAGCAGAGCAGATAACATAACCTTAAGCTTTCACAGCAAATACATTTAATTCCCTTTACTTTTAAATTGTTTTTTGCAGTGAGTTTTTAATCCTGTTCAACGACAAGAATTGACCCAATTAATTGTAAAAATTTAATATAAATCTCGCCTGCCTTGCTATTCGTAGCATGTGGCTTGATTTTGCAGCTGCAATTGATCTGGATTTGGAGATTGCTTTGAAACTCTTTGAATTTTGTTTGGTTTCGAACAGTTTTGTTTTTGAGGATAAATTTTATAAACAGTTGAAAGGGACAGCGATGGGCTCCCCACTTTCTGTAAGAGTGGCAGAAATTGTTTTGCAATATTTGGAAAATGATATTATTATGAGTCTGGGTGTCAAGATAAAATTTTGGAGAAGATATGTAGATGAAATTTTTCGAATTGTGGAGAAAGAACATCTTGTCGACATTTTAGCCAAGACAAATTCAATATTTAGATCAATCCAATTTATTATTGAAAATGAAGGTAATCGAACACTCCCCTTCCTGGATATATTACTAGAAAGAAATTTTGGTAGTAATGTTCGTGTTTTAAAAACTTCCGTTTGCAGAAAAATTACTTCTTCCTGTCAATATCTAAATTTGAACTCTAATAGCCCTCTTTCACACAAAGTTGCTGTGGTAAGATTATTGTACAATAGACCATTGAGGTTTTGCAATAGTGAGGACAGTTACAATAATGAGATTTGTAAAATAATTGCTAGTTTACGTCTTAACTATTACCCGCGAAGATGGTGCCATAGAGTTTTATCGGAACTATCGAAGAGATCGGATAAACATCCCACACCTTACCAACGTGCCACACCTGTGGGAACTATATGTTTACCGTACTACGCCAATATTTCTGAGAAGGTATCTACTATTTTTGCGAATGTGTGCATTAGGACTGCTTATGTGCCTTTAAATCCAATTAAAAAAAATTTGGGTAACTATACAAACATAAATATTCCAGATTTGACTTTACAGGTGTAGTTTACCGGATTCCTTGTGAAGGTTGCGGGTCTAGCTATGTAGGCGAGATTGGACGATCTTTAAATGTGAGGTTGAAAGAACATAGGGATGTGTTTAATAGAGGCACTATAACTTCGAGATTGGTTGCACATGCATTGGTATTTGACCATGTGCCTGATTTTCAGAAAGTGCAAATTGCCAGTTCAAACTGTTGCGTGTATAGCAGTCGTATCTTCCTGGAGAGTTGGATGACGGTTTTATCTGAATCTCCGATTAACGAGGCTGTCCAGGTTCCAGCATAATAAATACATTGTTTTAACTAAAATGTGACTAACTATTTTTTTCTTATTTTGGTTCTAGTGGCTTTGTAGTTGTGATCGTAATACTGATGAGGTGTACGTAAGTACAAGAAACGTCTAACCGTTTGTAATTTAGTTGATTATATGTATGTTTTTTAACATTAAAAGTCTGTAGTTTAATATTATTTATTGTTATATCTTTAATATTAAAATATCTTTAAAAAATGTATGTTAAAAGATGTATATCATAATTGATTATAATATTGTGATTCGTTCAAAATGTAAATATTTTTCTCAATTAATTTATTATAAGAAAGTCCATTTCCCCCATTTTTCTTACTTTATTTTGATAAAATACTTTGACTAATGAAAGTTGACTCCAGATCAAATGAGATGAAAAGCTTCTAAAAAGTTCTAATAGCCGATTTTAAACTTTTATAACGTTAATCGTCCGAAACAACCAAGAGATGAAATATAACTTGTTTCCAGGATTATGAAATGAAAAAAAAAATGAATGAAGGAAGGAATTGGGAGATTGCTGGATAATTTCATCTATAGATGGAATGACTCTTTAAATGATTTTTTGAGATAGAAGCAGTTTTTACGAGAAAGAAATCTGCTTTATTTTGTGATGTCCAAAAGTAACGTCCGAAACAACGCCATTTTTAAACATAAAATACAGTAAGAATGTACTTGAAACTCATTTATCTTCCGTAAAAATTCCTTTTTTTAAACGTTTCTAAGTATCTTCATGAGTTTGTGTAATTTTTTCTTGCAATAAATGAACTTTTATTCTTTATGAAAATACGATACATTTTATAGAAGGTATATAGGAGCTACACAAAAGAATTCAGATATTCTTCCGAATATTGTTGGTAATTCTTGAAATTGGATTTTAATATGCGTTACGTTTTTGTTTTGTTTTTTTAACTTGTTTATTTAGACATCATCTTTCACCTTATTAAATGGTAAAGTTTGTAAAATTGTTTTGGAAGTGTTGGAAAATGTTACATAATCTATGCTTGACGCATGCTTTTTCATTCTGTTTGTAATAATAAATGTAGACCTACATAGTTATGTTTTTGTTAAAAATAACTCTGTATATGTCTGATAATTAAAATTCAGGCTATACAAATTTTTCTATTCGAAACTGTCATCTAATTATTCGAAAATTACTAAGTCTTGCTTTTTAACACTTTCCAACATTGTTGAAAAATCTATATATATATATATATATATATATATATATATATATTGCGCTATCATACGTGGCACAGAAATCGCGATTATTTGTTAATTGATTAATGGCAACGCCCGAAAGAAACGCACCTTTTTGGTTATTGTGTAAAGTCCTTTGGCAGGATTTAAGCCAAGGTAAATTCATCTTAATTTTAGATTCAGACATTTTGGAATACAAAATTTGCCACGAATTTAGTTTAAATAAATTTAATTTTCCACATATTTCTAGATAGGTATAAATATAATGACTGTACTATAATGACTTCTGTCACTTTCATTCAGAATAAACAAATTTGTTAAGTAGATTCAAGCCATAGGTTCGTTTGGAAATCTCTGTTCGGGCATGTGACGCCATTTTTGTGACAATTTTTGAAATACATAATGTTAAAAATAAGGAATCCGGTTTCAATCTCAGAGCAAAGATACTAGCATATATTAGAAGGTCTATGGATTCAATAGCAAATTTTCAATAGCGGCCTAATATAGCAAATTTATCCCTCCACGATTCTTAAATTTTTAATGAGTGAAACGTGTAATTTCTGTCAAGACTTTTCTGACAGAAAATGCGATTATTTGTTAATTGTTTAATGGCGATATTGAAGTTTTATAAAATGCATCACATTAGCTTCTCACAAATCTTAATTTGACATACATGAAGCCTCGATCTTATACCGATATGCCATTTAACTTCAACCGTAAGAACTTCCCTGACCTTTTCAGTCTTTAAAAGTAAGTGTAATAATTTTCCCTGACCGTTTCCTTTATAAACGTAATTGTTATACTTTTGAAATTTTAGCTGTTATTTAATTTTTTGGTATATTTGTCAATGGCAGTCTGCCCTGGCAACGCCGGGCGGGTCAGCTAGTGTTTATGAATTCGGTTTGTTTGTGTGTATGCCGTCTGTCGGTCTGTCTGTGCTCTAACGCGAGTAAATTTACTTTTATTTCCGTGCAATTGATATATGTTAATGTGGTTTACTATGGCAAGTTCGGAATTGAAAATGAAGTGTGTAGCACTTATAGTTCATTTACCGGGGCACTCCAAAGGGTTTCCGTTACATTACGGTACATGGGTAAAAATCATTTGGGTATATTTTAATGATGTTACACTATTTCAACGTATTTAAATTGATGTATATTACTGAGATAAATTACAAGATTCTTACTGTAGAATATAGTGTGTATGGCATTCTTCGTTCATTTACAGCAGGCCACAAACTGAGGCCCGCCGGACAACACTAAAATTTTATTGTAATCTTTTCCTTATCTAATCATCGAATTTCTGCAATTCAAAAAGTCGACTATCTCTTTTAAAAATTAGTGGTGAGCTACAGTTTGACAACCCTGATTTACAGGGACACACAAAAAAATTCGGTTACAATATTGTCTAAGAAAATAATTGCTAAAATAGCGTTTTAAGTCATGGTAGGCTTTGTTAAATTAAACTAATTTTTTGCCTATTACTTGGTGTGTATAAATTCTGTAGATGATATACAAACTGCACAAAAGCCATGAAATACGTTGCTGTTTACTGACGTAAATTACTGAAGGGGAATATGAGCTAGGGTATGGGTTTTCTAACTGATCTAAAATTTAGCGTAATATGTAGTACATGTACAAATCTATAAGACATATACAGGGCTGTACAAAAAAAATAGGATATTTTACCGACTATAAATGCTAATTACTGAAATTGGGTTTTGAAATATGTTATACATTTTCGAAATCATTAACCTACACATGATATTTTTGTTACAGTATTCTGAATGTGTTGGAAAGTGTTTCATAATCTATGCTTGACGAAATATTTTACGTTTATTTTTGTTTTGTTTTTTGTTTTGTTTAAATATTATAATAAAATAATTTGATCTTTGTAATACAATTATATAACCAATTTATTCCATTCTTAGCTTCTTTCAATAATCAATTTAAAAATAATAATCAAGTTATGAAAAAGTCAAAATCGTGTAACCTACAGAACAATAATGTAGAAATTGTGTAACCTACAGCTCACTAGTGTTCAAAATTGTATAACCTACAGAGGAGCTATGTCAAAAATCTGTAATATACAGATCTACTAACTGCATGCTTTAATTATTAGTTTCCCCGAACACTTGCTGCATTTTAATGTTTGCACACTGTAAAAAAGTGCTGCAGTAAAATTACTGCAGCATACATTCCAGGCAATGTCCATTAGAAAAAGGGTTTTGTCCCTAGATAAACGAGCTTTGTTCTTACATAAACGTCTTTTGCCCGTAAAAACATGAAATTTGAGGAAATTGACCGTTTACCTTGAAAAAGGGGCATTTCCCGTACAATTATGTCAGAAATTCACGGAGAATGCCCGTGAAATTACAATTTTATTTACAGTGTATATTATATTCTAAGTTTATATAATTATAGAATTAAACAATATTTACTAATTTTGAAAATTTATAATATTTAATGTTTATTGTTCCCACGTCTTGAGAATTTCCCATTACCATATAAAAACAAGAACGAAAAATCATGCGTCAAGCATAGATTAATGTAACACTTTCTAACACTTCCAAAATAATTTTGCAAATATTTGTATAAAATAATATCTAACTAAACAATTTTGAAAACGCATAACATATTTAAAAATCCAATTTCAGAAATTACTAACAATATTCGGAAAAACACTCTCTTGTTCAGCCCTTTATATGATCTATAAATTTGTATATATAATAAATAGAATGATAAATTTTAGTTCAGTTAGGAAACGCATACCAAAGTTTAAAGTTTCCCTTCTGCAATTTCCAACAATAAACGGAAATGTACTTGAGAACTTTTTTGATGCCCCGTATAAAATATATACAATTTATACACACCAAGTAATAGTCAAAAAATAAGTTAAATTTAAAAACGCGTTCAGCAACTGAAAAGGCATTCCCAGCCTATATTATATTATATTAATAAGCAGTACTTTAACCGAATTATTTTGTGTATCTGTAAATGAACATTGAAAGCTATATACACAATATTCTATAGTAAGCCTCTTGTAATAAACGTTAGTTATATATATCAATTTCAATATGTTTGAAATAGTGAAACATTATTAAAATAAACTGCAAACGATTTTTCTTCATGGACCGTAGTGTAACGGAATTCTTTTAAGTATCCGTGTAAAGGAACTATAAGTGCTATGCACACCACATTTTATAATTAGTCTCTTGCTGTGCACCTCAGTGATATATATCAATTTCAATATGTTTGAAATTGTGTAATATCATTAAAATAAACCGCAAATGATTTTCTCCCATAGACCGCAATGTAACGGAATTCTTTAGAATGTCCCTGTAAAAAAACTATAATACTAACACTTCATTTTCAATAAGCGAACATGCCACAGTAAGCCTTAATAACATATATCAGTTGCATGACGATCCGAGCATATTTATGCGAGTGAGAGCACGGAAATACAGACAAACCGAATTCATAAACACTTTTCAACTATGTTGGAAAGTGTTAATGAAAAAAGCAATTTGAAACCTTAATATGTAAACTGACCCCAAGCTCTAACCCATGCATAACGTTTAATAGTAAGCGTTTAATAGTTTATTCAAATATTCCTTCTGAAACAGAATATTCTGTTGTCTACATTTCTAGATATGTCCTTTTATTGTACTTCTCGGCACTCCATCTTGTGTTTATATATTAAAAAAAAAACAGCATTATAAAAATAATCTCTGGGGAATAAAAACAAATATGCTTTTTTGTGTTATCTCTTACTGTCTCAAAAGTTTAATAAGTAATAACGTTTAATAGTAAACGTTATTGTCACTCAGTTGATACAATACCAATATTATATTTATACACTCATCTGCGGAACAAATCGAAAACATATTCAGATTTCATATATTATTTCCAAGAAATATTTTGTTTGCTTTTTTTATTGTTTTATACGCAGAAGAAATAACAACACAATTTTATTTCGCAAAACAGATTTTATTTATTTTATTTAAATATTCCTTCTGAAACAGAATATTCTGTTGTTTACATTTCTAGATATGTCCTTTTATTGCACTTCTCGGCACTCCATCTTGTGTTTACATTAAAAAAAACAGCATTATAAAAAGAATCACTGGGTAATAAAAACAAATATGTTTTTTTTTTTTTTTTTTTTTTTTTTTTTTTTGTGTGTGTGTGTGCTATCGTTTACTGTCTCAAAAGTTTATCATGTCAGCACGAATTTGTACCGATACAATACGGATACACTATTTTTAAATATGTTTTATACTTAATTTTGTATTCTAATTTTATACACTGTTAAAAAAAGTGCAGTAAAATTACGGGCAAAGCCCGGCAGCAGAGATTCCAGTCATACCCCGGAAAAGAAAAAATCCATGCACATCATTTTGTGCAGCCCGTAATTTTACGGGGCAACGTAATAGAGCATTATAATGCACAGGATATAATGCACTTTAAAACACAATAACACTTTACTTACTGTTCCGTAGCACGTAGCACGTTAGATAATCATCACAGAATCTCTGTTTTGGCGGGATAAATGTTCGAAACACGAGTAAAATGAAGGGTTACCCCCTAGCGGAGGACAATGTATGTGGTCGTACCGTATTTTTACTAACATATGAGCTAGAACTGTAAGAATATGTGGATTGCTCTTAATTTTCTAAGTATCTAAGGAATAAGGCCACTTATTTAGTGGATCAGACCGTTTTTCATCAAATAAGACTGTCGCCCGTGAAAATTGAAGGGCAAAAGCTCATAAATTTACAGTTTTTTTTTAGAGTGAAGATGATAAACTCCTAATACATTTTCTTTTTTTTAAATTCCTACTATTAGCTCACACTCTCTATATATATATCTTGTTGGAATTTTCAATCGTTAATAAAAAAATTTCTATTCATCCATTCAAGTTCAAATAATTTTTTTTATACTTGTACTGGATGACAATTGATGTTAATACAGTTTTTTCAAATATTAATTCATATTTAAATTAAATTAATTAATTTTAATTTTATATTTCATTTCTGTTCAAAAGTATAGACTCACTCCATATTTATAGTCTCACCTTCACACGTAAAAAGATAATGGGGTTGTTCACGAACGAAGATCAGGCGGCTCGCGGGCGAAGGAGACTATAAATGTGGAGTGAGTCTATACTTTTGAACAGAAATTATGTATAAAACTGAAATTTAATAATAAAATTTAATTAATTAATTAATATTTGAAAAAAACTGTATTATCGCTAACTGTAACATCGCTATGGCACTTTATTGTGAAGTTTGGTAATTTTTGAAATTCAATATTTGAAAAACGACATAATCATTAGATTTTAAATTTATATCAAGAAAATACAATTATTTTACCTTTCTAACGCAGTTTGTCTAACAATTTTGTGAGAAATACTTTTCGAGCTATTAATTTTTGGTATTTTAGCTATTTATTTTTTATTTAATTTTTAATACATTTAAAAAATTTCTCTTATGTAAGATATTTAGTAGGATATAAATTTAGGAATAAATACCGTCAGTGGCGAAGCGTGTACATTGCTGAAAAAAAAATTCTATTTGACCTAAGTAGGAATTGACTTTAAAAAAAAGTTTTTATATTACTTGTTTATCTCTACACTAAATTAAGAAAAAATGAATAAACTATATATTTTTCCGGGATTATTTGATTCAAGGAATTTAAATATAGTATCAAAAACATGTCAATTTTCCATTTGAAAAAACGTGCAATTTTTAATATGTAGATGTCTCCCAACCGTAGTCAATGCATAAGATTTAAAGGTAGACATTATTATCATTCGGTTTTTACCATACCAGTGCCATTTTTATGTGAGGATTTACGTCAGAAATAGGGAGGTATTCTTATTTTCCACGACTGTACATATAACAAAGTCAAAATAAATGTTTAGATTTTTTTTAAATTATTTCCAAGAAATAGTCTGTTTAATTTTTTTTTTATTCTTGTGCGTTAAGGATTGGGCAGAATTGATCACAGTGTATTTTTTTCACAACATAAATTTTATTCAAAGATTCCTTCCAAAACAAGATATTAAGATATATTCTACTGTTTATATTTCAAGATATATGTCTCTTTATTGCTATCTGCTTTATCTTATGTTTATTGAAGAAAACAGTATCATAAAAAGAACAACCGGAAAGGAGAAATATGCTTTACTTTCTGTTATTGTTTACTGTCTTCGATGTTTATGATGTCTGTATGACGTTGTGTGAATACAGAATGTCACCGTATATAAATATGTTTTACGGTGAAGGAAATTCGTAAGCGAAGTTCTTCATTTAAGTTTTTGTTACCGCAATGTACAATAAAATGTATGCAAAATATTATTAATATATATTAATATATATAATAATATTATAATAATCATATATTTATATCATTTTATATATTATAATTAATAATTAATGTATAAAATATTATTAATATATATTAATATATATTAATATATATTAAATATAATAATTAATATATTATTAATATATATTATTAAATATTATTAATATATTCTTACGACAAAACACATTTCTTCAATATTTCAAAAAGCATTAGTTTTCTTACTGAAATTTCAGGAATATGAGTTGAATTTTTTAATAAAGATTACTTGCTATTTAAAACAAAGGCATATTTCCTTATTTAAAAATTCTAGTTAACGTCTGTCTTTTATGCACTGCAAAATACAATATTTCCTCAATTTTAAAAATCATCGTTTTTTTTTGTTTTGTTTTTTTACACTAAAATAGAATTAATTTTTACTTACCCATCATACGTAGTATAGGGTTTGTAATCGTTTTGAAAATCGAATTTTTTTTTGACGGATTTACACGTTTCAGACATTGGAGATTCCGAAAAACATATTTTTAGAAACAAAATTTTGCCGTCCGTCTGTGTGTCTGTGTGTTTGTGAGTCTGTGTGTCTGTGTGTCTGTGTGTCTGTAAACGCTCTATCTCCCGAAAAAAAAATGAGATAGAGACTTGCAATTTGGTATTGTACTTAGTATGTAATAATGGGAATAAGCCTATTTTATTTCAATAACCTCGATTAACCGGAACTATTTTTTTCGGACTCTCGAAATAATCGTTCTGATAAAAGGAATATAAAAATTTTCGAAATTGTTTATTTTAGGAAATGAATGTAAAAGACAATAAAAAAACATAAACTTTGCATAAAGCATGAAGTCGATCGGATAATTAGTTGCCGAGATATTTGGAATCCTATTTTCCACACTCTTCAATTTTTCATGACCCTGTATTTCATCCAAATTTCACTTCAAAGTTATATTTTAATTAGAAATTTGACACTTAATCAAATGCAATAAGCCGCTAGTTAATAGGACTATTATTTTTGGAGTTATAAGGATGTTTCTTTCAAGCAATTCAGTAATCGAGCCTTTAAAGTTTACGACGTCATCAAGCCACGATTTTATTTGAATTGCAATGCACTTTATAAGTAGTTTACACATTTTTATTTTAATATTTTACATTATGCATATCCATGATGGGTAAGTATTACGGTGGCTCCCAACGACTAGTTTAATATGGCACTTAAAAAATCCATCTATATATTTATGTCATACTTAAACATTATGTACAGTTGCATTTATGCATATTTGGTCTATGTTTTATACAAAGTAATATAAATGTATAAAAGGTTAAAATAATTATTAATAATTTAGAGCTATTGACACACGACACGCTACAGCACAGATTTCCATCAGAACACCGAAGTCATGCCTCATCGGGTGCGATTAATACTTTAAAAGATGATTCTCGAAAAAACTGCATTCATGTGGCAGGATGCCAAATGGTCTGCTTTTTGAATACCGGTATTTTCTAAAATACATTCTATTTAGCTTTCTTTTGCAAATTCTTGTAGAAACTTATCCCTATGGCAAATGTTGTAGAAACCTACCATGATTTTTTTTTCTTATAGAGGTATTCGAAAAGAAAACCATTTGTGAGCCCTGCTGTGTATGCCACAGACCAACATAAACAGTCAATGATGTAGATGTAGATAGTCCTGTCGCTGGGAAAGAGGTACGGAATCGAGAGGTTTTGACCTCTTTCAGTAAGGATGAACTATTTTAAAAACTTTGAATTAAAATTAAAACCACCTAACATTTGAAAAACCTATGGCACTTTTTCAAATGTTAATGGCCACCCTTCGCCTTGTGCTTGTGGGACCTGATTCCCCATTTTGGCCGTCTAGAGTACATTAAACAAAAGATGCTTAATGTTGTAAACCAGTATATATATATATATACTGGAATTTCGTCAAATTTTCGATTTTGTCCCAAGTTTGCATTGCATTTAGGGGTTTATTTTAGTGCAAAATCTGGTAGGTGCGCGGGCATGTATGTCTTTGCGTGCATGTATGCATACATGTAAGTATTACTGCTCATAACTATATATTAAAAAATAATAGTATATTTTATCGACTTCAATATTTCTCCTATATATCCAAAGACAAGCCACTGCGTAACATCATGACGCCACAGCTTCTGTCTATCCCGTTCCCGGCTTGTACCTTTTATTATATTAAGTAGCATTATAGATTACGAAATTCTGGATCTCCAGTCTTTGTACATGCTCCTGTTGCCGGCGTTTATAGTTACTCCAGACTCATGGAGGGAAAGCTCAAAAAGGATAGTAGCAACTTGCCGTGATTTGCAGAAGACCACATATTGTGGAGTAACGCCAGTTAAAAGAAATTTAGGTTATTAGTTATGTATGACGTGCTCATAAATACCATCAATAGATAATAATAGAAACAATAGTAAATCAATGTATTTTTGTTTAATATTTTTGCATTAAAAAACATATTAAAACCAGGTACCGGAAAAAGTACAGAAAATATACTAATTTAAGAAAATAAATTTATAAGATATTTTAGACTAAATAATTCCATTCATCGAATCAAGCTATCTAACTTTGCCTTTGTGGCGGTTAGAAAATCGAAATTGTAAAACAGAATGTTTATTTCTTGACGTCAAGCAGTGTCAAAAATTAAATTAACATCGAAACTGCCATCTTGATTTGTTCTATTTATATTTAGTTAGATTAATATAAAAAAACGAATATACACGAAAATGTCCTACGATGTATTTATGCCAAATAACGGCAGGAAGGAAAGTTAAATGCATATATAGTTTCAAAATTAATTTTCGAAAAAATATGAATTGCAACCTATAAATGTTTTAGCAGAAATCTATTTCTAGAAGCTTCAAATATGCGAGTCCCAAAATTCAACTCAGTAGTTTTGAGTTATTCTTAAAAAGCTACCCGCAATTAAAATCTCTTTTACAAATATGAACTAGTAGGATGTACCAATCCCAAAACTTTTTTCTATCTCACACAGGATTCGCATACACTAAAAAGAATCAGCACCAATTTATATGAAGGTCTAACTGAATCTAAAGTTTTATTAAATTCCGTGCATTAATTCTTGAGATATGACTATTGCTAAAATCGTGTATATCGTACAAAATGTAACATAGCAGCGCCACTTGTTGAGAGATTTAGACCAAAACCTAATCAACAACAACTTATATCAACGTCTAACTGAATCTGAAGTTTGATGAAAATCCATGCATTAGTTCTTGAGATATAGTTATCGTGATAATAATAAAAATGTAACATAGCATCGCCACCTGTTGGGCTATTTACACCAAAACGTAAGCTGCATCTATCTATGTCAAGCTCTAACATAATCTGAAGTTTGATGAAATTCCGTGCATTAGTTCTTGAAATATAGCTATCGTAAAAATCAAGAAAAAAGTGGTATAGCAGCACCACCTGTTGGGATATCTACACCAAAACGTAATCAGCGTGTATTTATGTCATGCTCTAAATGAATCTGAAGATTGATGAAAATAAGTGCATTAGTTCTTGAGATAAAACTATTGCGGAAATCGCGAGAAATGCAGCATAGCAGCGTCACCTATTGGGCGATTTTCACCAAAACCTAATCAGCACCAATTTACATCAGGGACTAACTGAATATAATGTTTTATTAAATTTCGTGCATTAGTTCTTGAGATAGAGCGTCCACAAAATTTTGTCACATACAGACAGTCACAGAGTCACAAATTCACAGACAGACATTTAAAAAAAAAAATCAATTTATGTTCAGGACCTTCTAAAACATATAAATCCGTCGAAAACCGGAAGTCGAAAATTTTCATGAATCCAATACTTTCTTCTTGTAAAGATAGAAGAAAGTAAAAATTAAATTAACATTAGGTGTTCCAAAATTTCAACTTGCATAATTCGTAAACTACTCCTCCGAATGACTTCTCGCTTGGAATCATAAAGTAAAATTTACCGAAAAATCCAAATCTGATCTTAAAATTATGTAATAATGTTAAAAATTTTTAAAATGGCATCCCGTCGGCCTCCTATGCAATCCTTTCCCAAAATGTTTTAACCTAATGAGTTCCCCTGAAAAATTGATTGGACACGTGTTTTGGAATTTGCCGAAATTCCCACTCGGCTCTGAGATAGAGGAGAAAGGTGTGGACTTTTGGCTGACTCTGTATAACGGGAAGAATATGTTATGTGAGAAACATCATTAAAATTCTTCTTGATTACAAGAGCTACAGCTATGCCAATTAAACCATAACATTTCAGTCGCTATTTCTTTAGAAAGATAAACGAAAAACTTTTATTGTGTGAAGTATGGAAAACAAAGTAAAATCAAGCATCAAACATAGAGTGTAAAACACTTTCCAACACTTCCAGAATATTGAAATGGTACTTCACCCTTTAAAAAGAGGAAAGAAGATTTCTAAGTAAACAACACAGAAAATGCGCAACACGTTTGAAAACCAGATTTCAGCAATCGCCCATTGCTAGAAAGATACTAGAACACTTCTGTGCATCCCTGTACATGGTCCAACGATCCAGAATAAGTACTATGGAGTGTGATAAAATTTAGCTTAGTTACAAAATGCATAACACAGTCAAATATACAACTTCAGCAATTTTCACCAGTAGACAGAAATGCACTCGAATAATTTTGTACAGCCTTGTATATTATCTATAGAGTTTTATACACGCCTCATATTAAAAGAAATGTTAATTCAGGGAAAAAACACATAACACAACTGAAAACATACTTTCCGAAATTACCGCCTATAGACGGCATGAATCCAGTTCTTTGCGTAAGCCCTGTAAATGAATTTAGCTATTTTCTACAAACATCGCTTAGTATACTAAATGAAGTTCAGCTGAAAAATGCATAACTTAATAAATATCACCTCTAAACAATTCACGCTTATAGACAATAATGCTTGCGAATTATTTTGTGTAGTCTTGTATATGATGAATTTATAAACAACACTTGGTATTTAAAATTTTTAAATTAAAGCACATACCGCAACTGAAAATGCACATCCAGCATTATCGCTGATAGACAGTACTGTAACAGAAATCTTTTATGTGTCCCTGTACATTAACGATAACTGTTACGTACGTCATATTGTAATCTCTACAAGAAGAAAGTATTGGATGAGTGAAAAAATTCGAATTCTGGTTTTCGACAGATTTATACGTTTTAGAAAGTCTTGAACACGATTTGACTGATTTAAAAAATGTCTGTCTGTGAAGTTGTCTGTCTCTCTGTGTGACTGAGAGGCTGTCTGTCTGTTTGTCTGTGTGTCTGTGTGTGTCTGTGTGTCTCTGTATGTGACAAAAATATTGTGGTCGTTCTACTTCAAGAACTATAATGCACAGAATTTAATAAAATTTTAGATTCAATTAGACTTTAATATAAATTGATGCTATTAGTTTTTGTTATAAATCACCCAACAGGTGGCGCTGTTATGCTGCATTTTTCACTATTTCCGCAATAGTTCTATCTCAAGAACTGATGCATGGATTTTCATCAAACTTCAGATTCAGTTAGACCTTGATATAAGTTGGTGCTGATTAGTTTTTGGTATAAATCGCCAAACAGGTGCTGCTATGCTAAATTTTTCACGATTTCCGCAATGGCTCTATCTGAAGGACTCATGCACGAATTTCCATCAAGATGCACTTTCCGTTAGATGTTGGCATAAGTTGATGCTGATTACGTGTGGTGTAAATCGTGCAACGAGTTGCACTGCTATACTACACTTTTCTGAATTTCCGCGATATCTATATCTCAAGAACTAATGCACGATTTTCATCAAACATGAAATTCAGTCAGACTTTGTCATAAGTTGTTGTTCATTAGGTTATGTTGTAAATCTCCCAACAGGTGACGTTTCTATGCTGCATTAGATTTCCGCCATAGCTCTTCATAATTCATCTCAAGAACTGATGCACGGAATACCACCAAACTTCATATTCTGTTAGACATTAACATACATAGATCCTTATTGGATTTTGGTGTATATCGCCCAATAGATGTCGCTGCTATTATCTTTCTTTGTCACGATTTCCGCGATAGCTATATCTCAAGAACGAACAGATTGTCATTTAATTTTGAGTGTAGACTATATTTTATATGTAGAAAAACGTTTTGTGAGTGCCCCAACATAATAGTTTCTAGAGGGTACTGGCCTTTCTAAAGTAAAAATTAAAGAAAAAGTGTTCATAAAAATGTTAGTACATTAACCATTTGTTAAAATACCGAATGAATGAATAAATATTATAATTAGAATAATTTGAGAAACGAATGGAAGTTCTATAACACGTCTCGAAATCTTCAATTTACTGCTATGGCAGTCAAATCATTATTTTTTCCTACTTCTTCCATTAGTTTAGTAAGTAATAAAAAATAGATTTTTCATTGTTTCGTTACACGAAAAAGCTTTGGTGAATTTATCACAGTTATTCTTTTATTATCTTCGTAATCAAAAATATAAATTAATATGAAAATTATGAATCACGTGATTTCTAATACAAAACCTATACTTTTTGACATTACAGAGTGTGGATGCGTATTAAAATGTATGTATGAATAATATCACGATGTATGTTTAAAACATCATTGAGTAAGAAAAATTATATATATATATATATATATATATATGATGGGTGGCTTCTTCTAATAATAAAAATGTCATCTTTCTTAAAAATATAAAGTATGTTTTTAGATAGGAAATTATTTAATTAAAACTTACTCTGGTATTAAGTTTGTGACAATAAGAATAAAAATACATAATATCTATAAAAGAATGCAGAAGGGATAGAATGCAAGTGGAGTAGAAGAACAAAAGTACTTATTATCTATTTGAAGACTTAATAAAAAGTTGAAATCATTGATATTTCAATATTTATTTTCTAAAACGTTCATCTTGAATAGGGATATTTTGAAATATTTGGATAACAGTATACATACAGCTACAGTAAATTATAATAATTTCCTTAAATAATGGCGATTTTTTAATCGTCGATCCCGATTAATTTAACATTAAATCTACCAAGAAAATCAAAGAAATGTTTTCATAGTTCATAATATTTTGTTTGCATTCTTTTTGAGATTTTCTTTTTTTTTATTTAATTCTTAATTAGCTATTTAATACAATAGTTAGTTAATCTCGTACCAAAGCATAAGCAGTATGAACAATATCATAACATTACTTTATAACACAACAAATGTTTAAATCTTTCAATAATGTTGAACACTTCAAAACTGCGTACTACACCTTATTTAACCTTTTCCGGCACAGTGGTCCCACTCCGGGCACACCTAATTTTAATATCAAACTTGCGTTCGGCACCAAGAATATTTTAATAAAATTTTGCTTCTACAATGAAAGGAGTTCTTATTTTCTAAAAAAAGTCGTTTGTAAATTCCGGTGTCAGTCAGTAATTTTGCATTTTACGAACAGAATTTGTCTGTGCCGAAAGGGTTAATCAATATATATTTATTTTTTTAATGTTACTTTCCATTTCAATTGCCCTTGAATAGCAACAGTTTCTAGATATGTTTAATATCGTAAAATAATAAACGTAGATATGCATTGAATATTTAATATAAATTAACTTTATAAAATTATTGGTTCACATGTATTAATTGATATATTCCCATACATGGTTGAATTTTTTTTAAAGGTGATTCAAAATAGATATATTCACGGTTAGCCTTAAAGCACTAATAATAGAAACATATTTCCATACATATTTCCTAACATATTCCTACTCGGAGACGATGATGCATCATGTCATTGCTTGGAGACCGGACCTGTTACCCCTCTCACAGATCTGATCGGAGTTCTGTGGCAGCCTTCTGTTGTTACTGGTATTTTATGAAACCTATCATGTCCAGTATTGAATGAGTGTAGTATACAACTTGGTCTTAGTTACGTGCGAGGCATGTCTCGAAAAGAATAACTATGTGGTTTGGTTCTAGAATTAGACCGCATACCCACATTGCTGCACAGTTTAAAAATCAGTTACTAATCACTGGCGTTTATGATTACACTTTTAGGGTAAATAATTATAAACATTCAGCTGAATTTGACAGCTGTAGATCAGATGGTTTTGTTAACAATGTGCTTTAAAATTTGTTGTTTCTGCTGTCAGACTTGTAAACAAATACCAATTTATTTATTTATTTATTTTTACAGAGAGTAACCTTATTTATCCAAAGCATTTTCACACTGAAACAATCAGAAACATGGTATATAAACACAAGGTATAAATAAACACTAGAATTGCACGTAACTTTGCTCAAGTTTTATCACCTGTTAAATAGAAAGTAAAGAAAATGAAATTTTGATGACTATTGTATTTCGAAATTATGAATTTTATTTTTACTTGACACGTCACAATTTCCTGTCAATTTCCTGTCAACTCGTCACAACCAGAATTTTTATTTTAAAGTATTTATGTTATTTTATCTTATTTATTAAACTTTTTTTCTGTACAGTTTCTATTTAACTTATTTTATTTTTAAAAATTTGCTTCGAATCGACATCAATTTATTTGGTACGGATCAAAATGACCCCTCACAGCGGTTCTAGAGTTAAACAATTCTAAAAAATATATATGTTAAGTTTTATAAAAAAAGAATGGAATTTATACTCGAATTATTCCATTATACCCAAATTACCTCGACGGGGGATACTTTTTAAGTAAAGCATATTTTGATAAAACATGTTTCAACTGAACTTTTTTTAAAAACAATTTTCTTTTTAATTTGAAATTTATCGCTGCAGACTTCGATAAGCTGAAGGTAATATATTTAGAATGAGTCATAAACTACATGCATAGATAGATATGTTCTACAGTTCTATTTCACAAGACAGCATTTTATATAAGAAATGAGAAAAAAAATACATATATTCAAAGTGTCGAGGGAAATTATTTTACATATCTTCTGTGGAATATCTATTCTAAAATAGCTTTAAATGGAATGTTCGCAACAGTTCGTAGAAATATATCATCCAGACGATTTTAAAACTTAGATAAGATATTTTCAGAAGACTTAGTACATAGATTTGAGCAAAATCAGTTTAAACTGCAATTTTTATAAAGAAAATACATGTAATTCTTTTTTTCATTTTCAAATTTAAAATATAAGTAAATCAGTCATTTCAAAAATTACATAAATCACACATTCAAATTTTTTCAGTAATCAATAGAAACAGTGCTACACTTTAGGGTGTAGTGAAAACAATAAAATTTACGATTTCGAAATACAATACACTGTTAAAAATCTTCAGCTTTTGCTGCAGACACACTGCACCGCTTTTAGAGAAAACGGTTACATTACTATATTATGGAGCATTTCCATTGGTCAAAATAGAGATATTCTATAAAAGAAGTGGAGTGACTATGCAGCAAGAGCTTAAGATTTTTTACAGTGTAGTGATTGAAGTTTGCCTCTTCACGTCCTATTTACCAGAAGAAAAAAAATCAGGTCAATCGATTAATGTATTGAAGTCTCTACCAGGCCCTGAAAATACGAAAATTGACAGGAAATTGTGACGTGTCAAGTAAAAATAAAATTCATAATTTTGAAATAAAATAGTCATCAAAATTTTACTTTTTTACTTTCTATTTAACGGGAAAAAAATACGATAATCCATTAATGTCTTGAGCCCTGTACCAGGCCCTGAAATTACCAAAATTGACAGAGAATTGTGCGGTATCAAGTAACAGTAAAGTTCATAATTTCAATATACAATAGTCATCAAAACAATATAATTTAAACAATTCAATAGTCACCGAAATTTGCTTTTTCCTTCCTCTTTAACGGAAATAAAATTTAGGTCAATCGATTAATGTTTTGAGAACTCTACCAGACCATGTGTTTGACTCTCGATGAAAATATTCCCAAGAGATGGCGCTAGGGGTTCTACTGTTTTCCTTTTCTGAAATTCTTTACTGTTTTAAAATGATTGGCTTCGAATTAGGTGGAAGTTGGAATGTAAATCTGTTCTATGAATGCGACCTTTGAGTTGTTAGTAAAATTAATTGAAAATGCTGTAAACATGTAAATATAACGATATTAAATGGTTAAATATCAGAAGGCGAAACCAAATATGAAAAAAGGGAGGGAGAGGGATGGATGAGTCTATTGAGCGAGATGGATTATTCCAACCCAAAAATACCAATCACACCAAAAAGATTAAACCAGCTTTTTCGTATATTGCATGATAACATATCATTACAGGATTTCCTTCCACTTGTCAGTATTTCCACAAACTCCCTCAGTATACATGTACTATAATCATTCATTTGCGCTATAATCTTTACTTTACTGAAATATCTATCAATTTCAGTTTTCAAATTCAAACGAGAAAATGCTGTAGATGGATTTCCTTTTGCTAAGTGTGTTATATGCTCACTTATTCGGTCTTGTAATTTTTTTTGTTGTCATTCCTATGTATGTAAATACTTCATTTTTATTTTTACGTTTAAATGGGATGATATAAATTCCTGCCTTTTCATGCATATCTATAGGGTCTATTTTTCTGTGCACTATATTTTGTAATTGTGTTCGAGATTTGGCAATTAATGCTATGTCGCATTTCTTTAAAGCATATCGGATTATTTCATAAAGTTGGGGGATATAATCTATACGACAAAACTTTGAAACTTGTGTTTTATTCTTGGCTACTAATTAATGGGCTTTTTAATAAATTAGTTTGTAGTTCAGATTTTTAATCATTTATATACGTCTTCTTTTTCAATTTTTGATAGTTTTGAGTTCATACATTTATTGAAGAATATATATAAGCGTGGTTATCAAAATAATGGAAACACCCTATATTTATCAGGAATACTTTACTAATATGGTATAGGACCGACTTTGGTATAAAGAAAGCTGCGCCACCAGGCACCAGAGTGGCGTCCGGCGCGTAGGCAACCACCGAACCCAACTACTGAAGGACTTTTATCGCGCTAGCAGGATCTGCTTTCCATGGCGCTTCGGCCGGCCAGAGGACCAGCACCTGCGGACCATCCAACCTTAAACCCACGTGTCAATGACGTAAGTCGTTGCGATACGCGGTGAAACCCAGTAGGGCAGTCGCCACGAGACACTTAGGGACAGGCCGGCGTCCCCCAACAGCTTTGGAGCTGGATACCCAGAAGGAAACCAGGTCCTAGGCCTTAAGTCGGGTTTTTCTGACCCGTACTTGCTTTACCAGAACTCGAGGGATGTGAAAACCTACAAAGGTAGTCACAGTTCCCTCTCGTAGTGGACCGACCGACTTTGGTATGTGATACAACTTGGATTAGAGCTGATCGATTTCTAGGCTAATCCAAGTTGTATTACTCTGGTATGTGATACAATTTGGATTAGCCTAGAAATCGATTCATACAAGTGCTGAATAGTGTTATTGTACCATTCTTCGTAGAGATAGTGTGAAAGTTCGAGGAGAGATGCCGGTGGAGTTTATCGATTCCGGATTGAATGCTCTAAAATAGACCATAACGATTCGATTACATTGAGGTCGGGGGACTGTGCGGGCCAAGGTAGATGTTGCACTTCATCTTAGTGTTCATCGAACCATGATTGGACAAGTCCTGCTGCATGAACAGGAGCATTATCATCCTGGAAAATTTCATCTCCTACACGAAACAAAGTTTGCATCATAGTATGAACCTAATCAGCTAAAACTTCTTTTTTCTTCTCCCCAGTGATCCTTCTTTTCAGGATTACGATTGGGCCAGCAGAAAACCACGACACGGCTGCCCATACCATGGCATTTCCACCTCCATGCTTGAAAGTTGGAAGGAGACAATCAAAAATGTACATGTAAAAGAACAATAAATGCTACACACTTTATTCTCAATACCAAATATACCACAGTAAACCCCAAACACATATTTCAATTTCAAGGCAATCCGAATATATGTACTCGAGTTAGAGCACGGACAAGCGACAAACAGACGGCAGATAGACGGCAGACAGGCAGACAAACCGAATTTATTAACACTTTTCAACTATGTTGGAAAGTGCTAAAAACGAATGCACTTTTTTTTATAAAGTCCTTTTAAATAGTAAAATGAAAAAATGGATAAAATATTTTGAAACTTCGAGCATTTTAATTTGTAAAGAAACTAATTAATACCTTTGATTTTCTTTTATTTTGACTAAACTGGTTTATTTTACAAATATTTATTGAATTTACGGCACAGCACCTTTCGTTGAAGAATTTTTTGTTTGTATTACATAAATGATGAACAACAAGTACGCCGTTCACTTAAAACTTCAAATTGTATTAACATTCGAAAAATATTTTAATTTTATCCATAAAATACAAGATTATATAAAAATCTGTTATATAGAAATATAAAAGTGAATCTATCACGCGAGACATTTTCTAAAAGACATTTTTATGAATTATTCAAGTTCAGCTGCTCAATGAAATGCAAAAGTATTTTCGCGCAAGTCACCTTAAAGAAATCTCTTTCAAACTCTATAGAAATGTCATGCACTATCAGGCGTAAGACGTGTAAAAAGAAATCGTTTTATGAGTTACATTTCGAAAAAAGCACTTAAAATAGGAACTTTCTTTCATAATGTTTCGCTATCTTTCACATATATGTACCAGTGAGATGACTTTTTAGGGAAATAAAATGTGCTTTATAATCTGTAAAAACTATAATACTGTGAAAATCACACGAAAATTTGTAAGACACGGCTAAATGGAATAAGTTAAACGGCAAATCTTAAAAATGTTCAATGTAGTTCCCTCGAACATGTACTTTTGATGAATTTTTCAAAGATGAAATATTGTGTTTGAGGAAATTCATGAACTTTTTTTTAAAATAAAAATAATGCACAAAGAAAAGAAAAACCGCATTGGCAAAATGCTTTATGTTTTTTTTAAGAGAATATGTTGCTTTGCAAGATGGCGTAATTTAATTTTTTAATTTTATAAACTTTTGTGTATTTTCAGATCATTAAATTGGAATGTAAAGTGGAGAAAACAGAGTATTTTTCACATCATTTGCTTTTTGAATTTAATTGAGGTGTTAAAGCCATCGAAGTTGCTCGCGTGGAGAAAGAGCAACACTTCGAAGTAAGGCCCGCCGTAAGGTTTCACGCTTCAAAAATGGGAATTTTGCCCTCAAGGACAGACCAACGGACAGGACACCGGTAGAACAATTGAGTTCGATGAAGAGCGATTGAATCACCTTCCTCACGAAAATTCATGTCAAACTATCAGAGAATTGGCAGAGCAGATGCAGTGTTATATAAAAAAAAATATATGCAGTAAACCACCTTCACTCGAAGGGCAAGGTTCAGAATTAGAAAAGCGCTCATGAATTATTTATCAACCCAATACTTCAAGACATCCATTTCTTAAAATTAATAAAAAGAATATACGTTTATGGCCTCATCATTCTTCTCTCCGGCATAAAAAATATGATGTTTTTATTATTATTATTATTATTATTATTATCATTTTAGATCACAAAATAGCCAAAAGTCACTCATATCATGATATTGAGAATATAATGGATATTTTATCCCTTTGATACGTTTTAGTTTAAGAAATTTGATAATGCATTTTAAGATGCTTTATCGTGGTGAAGCATAATCCCCTAACATTCACTTCTCGGAGAAAGTTTAGAACAAACTTAGTGATCTATCAGTTAGCAGTAACTGTTTTCTGTCTCTTTACCTTTATAACTTTGAACAGCCCCGTACTTCTGAAGAAAACGACATACATTATGTTATTTCATTGCTCGTTGTCTTTTTACCTTGGTTGGTTTAAAGTGATTTTCAAAGACCTGTACTTGACGGTAATAAAACGTGAAAAAAATATATATACGTTTCATCACCAGTTATATTTTTATCAATAATGCGGTATCCATAATTATATTAACATTTCACAAATTCTTCAAGTTTCATCCGTAAAGATCGGGCTATTGTTTCGGAGCCCGAGCTAGACGATTTGAAATCAGAGACCGAAAAATTTTATGTCTTCAGAGCCTGAGCACGATACCGAAAGTACGTAGTAGAAAATTGTTAATAATGTTGTGGGGTTTCTTGGATGTTCTTTCAGAATAATTAACTTAATTAATTTAATAAAGCTCATTTACTACTTATTCTTCATTTGACAATTAACTAATTTAAGTATACCGTGATTAACTCCACTGAAATCTGTTGCCATGGAAAAGGGAGCAAATTACATTAAACTTATCAGAATATCAAAACTTAAAAATCCGAATAAGCTAATACAACATGATATTTTTGAAATCAGCATTTTAGAACAATACTAAATGTAGTAAGGGGCAACAGATTTCTAAATCAAGTAGTATACTAAGATGCATAAAGAACACCCAACTCCACTCCAACCCGATCAAGCTCAAATCTCCATACACATTAAATTAACGAATACAAACATCACAAAATTTGGAAAACTAAAGAGAAACCTGAAATTCCTCTAATATGAGGACAAAAGGGAAAAGAGATAAATTAATAAAATGAGCATATGATGGAATACTAAAAATTAGAATGATAATGGAGATTTGGAACAAGATCAGATTGGTTAACCGAAAGTCGTATAGTGGCATGAAAAAAAAACTGAATACTTTTTTTTTTTTTTTTTTTTTTTTTTACTTTTTAAAAAAATAAACATTTTGATGTTTATTTTGGATAACAATATTTCTGAGAGAGGAGAGTTAAAGCTTACTTTAAACAATTATGAAATTAAATTCAATATTACCTTTTCATCACTCATTAAATTCTCCCTCATTAAAACAAGATAAAAAGAACAACAAATGAATGACTTTAATTAAACCTCAATTAATGTTCATCAAAATACTGACTGCGAAATTTAAATTCCAGAAATTTAAACATTTAATTTAGAAGAGTATTATTCTCCATCTCTCTTCTTGCTCATTGAAAGACCAATCTCTCATATTTATTCACTGTAGACACTTTAATACCTGTTATTTAAGGATTACTGCAAAAGGAACATACCAGCTTTAAGAATAAACAGATCTTTTATTTAAATACTTAAAGTTATAAAAACAACGTAGTTTCTTAAAATTATTACAATAACACAATCTAAACGTTGATCAGTAATATTGGGACTAACTATTTGAATGTATTTTAAACCAAACAACACATTTCTAAAATTATCACACTATCATGCTTTTAAGACTGATCAACTTTGCTGAGTTCACTTATTATTTAAATTGCAACTAAGCATAGAGAATCTTAAAAAAATAACATTACATCAAAGTTTAAAAGTCCATCAATTATAAAAACATTACCTAATAATAACTTTAAAATACACATATATCATTCTTAATTTCTCCAAGTAGTTGTAGGTAATTTAAAGTGGGAGGACATACATTTATGAAGAAATAAAAATTACTTACAAAGTTGAAAGATTTAACAGACTCATCAGTGGGCAGGCTGGCGACTCTTTTTCTCTTATATTCACACCTTATAAAGTTTCATTCGTCTATAGTCTAAACCAGATAGGAATCGGAATTAGCTGACATCTTTATACTATTCTCGTCTGTCACCATGAGGAATATTCACGTCTCAAAACTTCAATAGGACGGCAAACTTCCTCGCGTCTCTTGTTGACTTCCATTCACGAACGACGATAACTGGAGACTCCATCATTATTTTGGAACGCTCCTATAAACCCCTATCATCCTTCCTCAACTCTCCACTAGTGGTGTTTCAATTCAATAACACATCACTAGGTCTTTTTTTTTTCATTTTTCGAATTTCATTCATTTCTTTAGAATCGTATTCTACAATTCCAAATAAACCACTAAAAAAGAAACAGTCTCTACTCAAAACAATCAGTGTAAGACTGCCAGTACCTCATCGCCGATAAATGCTTATCCAAAACAATAAGACATAAAAGATTAGACGTCACATCAACAGGTAAAATACTTCATTTCAAGTACCGCCCCGAAACACGGGTCAAACTAACTCTTTTTATTATTTGTACACAATTCTAGGACTCCATCGTCCAACTCAGTCAAGATCCAGAAAACAAGTCAAGTCAACATTCACTCTACCGCGCCGCTTACAAAAACTGGACGGAACCAAAAAAGCTATTTTCCAAGGGGGTGTTCGGGGGTAAAAACAATAGAGAATGGAATCTTCCTGTTAGCGACAGTCTGTCGCTCCTCCCTGCCGGCCGTTCCATGATAAAAGCACCCGCCTCTCTTTTACTGTAGGCTGCTGAAACAGTTCCCATGAATGCTTGTTTACATTCGCGTCATACAGACGCCCGGGACAGCAGGGCCAATTTGTAGCATGTCGTAAGAATACAAAGCCTAATTGCGTGTATAGTACTGTCATAAGATAACGTAACATCGTACGGGTGGCCTTGCTTTCTTTTAACAAAGACCAGACTCGCTGTCTCTAAACACATGATTCTAGGGTATGGGAAAATACGAACACGACTGCCCAATACAATATGTGTGGTCTTTATCTGACAAACATCCCTCCTGGCTATCTACTTTTCGTATTTGAAAACAGGAAGCTACGCCACAATGAAAGTTGAAATTGCTTTGCTTAAAAGAAAAGGAAAGAAGAGAAAGAAAAAAAAACTGCTTTTATTATTATTATTATTACAATTACTTTTATTTATTTATATATTTATTAGAAACAGAAAAAGGAGTGCTTTTAAATAAAAGTTAAAGTGAATGAAGGAATTTAATGTAGATTAAAAAAAAATGGTTAAAACCAACCGTAACAATAACATTTTAGAAATTTTTCAAGATTAATTTTCTCATTTAAAAATATTTTCTTACATAGAAATAAGCATTAATCCGAATTATTCCTTCATGACACCGCACCGTTTCGTAATTTTCATGTCTTTTAAAATCTGTTTAAAGTAACAAATTTTCTATTCATATCTAATCACTGGCAGAAATCTGAAAATTTCGCAACTCTTAATCTTTTAAAATATCATTGTATAACTATGGCAAAAAGACATGAGTTTTGTTTTCCAGTAATCCTAGAAAAGAACCTCAAACCGAAAGCCAACGGATTATTTGTGTTGTTAACACTGAACGTGCAGAGTCTTCAAAATCATATAGAATATCTGTCTTTGTGTCCCATCAGTTTCCTTTCCAAATGATTTTTAAACGATTGTAAAACACTTTAAGAAACTTAGACTATATTATTGTGCATCAAATAGCAAGTTTTTTTTCCTTTTTTCTCAAAATATGAATATTTGTTTTTTCACTTTGTGCCCGAGCCTGCATCGGTAACGATCTTTGGCTGAGCCCTTTTCTCATCTAGTAAATAAGCGATTATAAAAAAATCTTTTTGTAGAAATTTAAAAATATAACTATCATACGAGATATTTCTTATAACTGTTTTTCATGCGTTATTCAAGTTCGTCTGGTGAATGAAATGCAAAAGCATTCTCGCGTAAATCAACTTAAAAAAATCCTTTTAAAACTCTTTTGAAAATGTACGTGCTATCAGGCGAAAGACGTGTATGAAAAATCTTTTAAGAGTTACAGATTAAAAAAGCACTCAGAATGGAATTCTCTTTCATAATATTTCGCTATCTTTCACATGTATATACCATTCATGAATTTTAAAGAAATAAATTGTTTTCGTAATATGTAAAAACTAATGTATTAGTAGTAGGGTAGTATTCGTAATGCAGGGTTCTCTGGGCCAAAAGTCTTTTGATGTATTTTAAAATTCAATAAAAAATCAAGTAAATGTCGTATGAGAGTGAGATTTCAACGAAAATGATTAACCAGATCGAAAGTTTTGATAAAACAAGTTAAATATTTATTTCATCATCACTATACTTAATTAATACGGTAAAATTGCATATAGATGGCGCTACATCTTCGAAAATGTAAAAAAGCGTAAAACATTCAAGATAAATTCGTAACAGATACTTTATTTTGTGCAATCTAATGCCAAATTTCCTTGTGTGTGTCTGTTGTAGATCGAACCACATCCAAACGGTACTCAATTTCATTACACACCTTGAAATATAGTAGTAGATTGTACAAAATCAGTGGTCTGTAACTGATTTATCTTGAATGTTTTATGATTTATTTGGTGCACCTTCATCTATGGACAGCTTTTGGAACCAAAATTGTGATTTGCTTAAACAAAACTTTCGATCGTGAGAAGCATATTCGTGTAAACCATATTCTCGTACAACAATTAGTTCATATTTTATTGAACTTTAAAATGTGCTCATGAATTTTCGCTCATCCCTGTATCTAATTTATATAAATACAAAAGTGTATCGTACGAGACATTTACTAAAATGCTTTTCTTTTATAAATTATTCAAATTCAGCTATTCAATAAAATGCAAAAGTATCCCCGCGCAAGTCACCTTAACCATATAAGGGGTAGTGGTATACTATGTATACCACTTAATTTTAATCCCCAACTACCAAACTTGTACCAGAAACTATACTAACCAAATTTGTACTGCATTGTTTTAGATACGGCTAAATGGTACAAGTTGAACAGCAAATCTAAGGAATATTCAAAGAACCTTCCTCATCAGTGCATTTTGTAACCAAATTTTTCAAAAATTAAATGCTTCAAGCTATCCATTTCTAAAAATCCACAAAAAAATATACTTTTATAGCGTCATCATTCTCATCTTCGGTATATCAACGATACCCACACGTTTTCTTTTTTCTTAACATTACAAAATTACTATAAAAGTCACTCATTTCAAGATCATGAACATATTGGGAATATTTTATTACTTTGACGTGTTTTTGTTAAAGAAATTTGACAGTTTACATCCCTGCCTGAGAGGATGCATTACCATGGTGATGCATGAGTTTCTTAACATTCCCTTTTTGGAAAAGTTTCTGGAACATATTTAGTGATTAACCAGTGTTGAATTGAGACATTTTTCTTTGGGAAGAATTGCTACAGCTCCGGGGAGGACAGGACACTATGGAGCTATCGTTGACTATTGCACTTCTAGAACATTAATGGGCATAAAGTTCTAAATCTTCGGGGGAAATATTTCGATGTTCCGGGGAAAACGCACTACCCTACGAATTCAACATTAGTTGCAACTGTATTCTGTTCCTTTACATTTATGGATTTGACCTTTCCTGTACTTCTGAAGAAAATGGTTTGTATTACTTGAACATTATTGGTTTGCGGTAATCTTAAAAAAAAAAAACATACTTTTATGGCGTGCTGAAACGTCAAAAAACGGTATGTACAATCTCGGAAAAAAAAGGTGAATACCCCCAACTAACTCTGCAACAAATTTTTTTAGAAAAAAGTTACTTTTACCAAACGATTGGAGATAAAGTCTACTATTTAATTATGTGTATAAAATTTTCATAGGGGGTTATCTATATATCAAAACAAACTCAAACGTTGTTGTTGTTGTTTTTTACAATGACAAGATCCAATTTTGACAAGATATTTTAAGTCTTGAGTTCAAACTATGTCTAGATACCAAATTTCATGAAATTCCTACGATTAGTTTCAGAGAAGTTAATTATTTTAAAATGAGCAGATTTTAGGGCCTGTATCAAGATTGAAGTTCGGTACTCGATTGTTAAAATGCTACCTAATGACTAAGTCACACAAATTAATGTATTATTTCTTACCAATATGACCATTGTACTCACTTAATATATTTCGGCTATTGTTACGGTAAAATCCTGAATATTGAAAAGGATAATGCTACAAGAGTTGAATTATCCGATAAAAAATATATAAGGTTATCTCTGATTAAAACAGTTTTCGAATTTGTGAATGTAATTGCAATTTTGCAGGTGTTTTTATAATGTATTTCCTCAGATTTTGAATTTGTTTTACTCGCTCTTTTCTAAATTTATATGATAAGAATATCGGCGAATACAAAATTTAGAATAAAAAATAGTATGAGGCAGTATAATGAAATGATGTAGAAAAAAACCAGACAAATTGCTTTTTAATCTGAATATAAATCTTAACTCGATTGCTAATGGCATATTTTTAAGACTCTTTCGGCAAATACACAACACATATGCATTTATAAGAAACTTTATTTCAAACATATATACATGGATGAGATTTCTCTGACTTTTTGCATACCAATATAATCTTAGAGAAAAGGATTTTTTATTTAATCAGAACATTCTGCGATTTAACAGAGCAAAATTTTCTCTAAGATTATACTGGTATACAAAATGTATGAGAAATCTCACCCCTGTATATACCGCAGAAAAAATAAAATAGGTTTATTAGACTGCAGAAGAAGCTAGAAATTCAATTAAAGATAACAACAATAATGAGTAAGATTTTTTTTCTAAGCTAGGACTGTTCCTGTATAAACATGAGTTTTGTTAACTTAGAAATAAAAGCTAAACAAATTTACATCACTTACGTAAAATTATATCTCATGCAAATACGATTTACGTAATTTTAATTTAAAAAAAAAATCTTATTCTAATCAACATTAAAATGAGTGAAATATCTTTTTTAAATTATGCTTTTCTACACAACATAGACGACCCCTTAAGCCAGCATCTTTGCATTTTTTAGGCATAATTTGAAAACTACTTGGAAGAAAAAATTTAAATTTTAAATACGCATAAAATAGGACATAATAAAATGTTAGGTTGCAATTCATAATTTTTTCGAATATTAATTTCATAATTCACAATTATTACTCATAATTCATATTATAAAATTATAAAAATTACAAATTCAACATATTTATGTTTGGGTTTTTTAATATTATAACCAAACAAAAAATTAGCACATTGGGATTATAATTTCAAGATATATTAATAAAAATGTAAAAATATAGATTAACATTAGACGCTCTAAATTTTGATTGTTTATAATTCAAAAACTTATCATCCGAATGACTTAACATTTGGTATCTTGGTATAGATTGAATAGAAGATTTAAAATATCGTGTCAAAATTGGGTGTTGCCACTGAAAGAAACAAAATTTGGAGGGGGGGGAGGTTGGTAGCAAAATTTATATACATCATTTAAAGGTAGACTTTATATCCAATCGTTTGGCATCAGTAATTTTCTTCTACGATAATTTGTTTCAGAGTTAGGGTGTTCACTTTTTTTTTCCACGACTGCACGTTTCATCGCCAGTTATGGTTCTATAATAAATATTAATATTTGAAAACTATATAAGCTTTATCCGTAAATTAGATGATTATATAAAAATATATTTATAGAAATTTGAAAAGGTATTATACGAGAGATTTTCTAAAAGACTTTTTTCATGAATTATTGAAGTTCAGCTAATCAATAAAATGCAAAAACCCTTCTCGCGCAAGTCATCTTAAAAGCAAAACGTTTTAAAATTCTTTTGGAAATGTACGCGCTATCAGGCGAAAGACGTGTACGAAAAATCTCTTTTAAGAGTTAGAGCTTGAAAAAAAAAAGCTCTTCAAACAGAATTTTCTTTTATATTATTTCGCTATCTTTCATATATATGTACCAGAATCCATATTTTTTTATGGAAATAAAATATCCTTATAACATGTGCAAACTATAATATTACGAGTATAGAAACGTTTTCATATTTCACTTCCATACTGTGCATATTGAGATCAGCTCATTTGTAAAATTGCACAGTAAAGTGTAAACATTATGTGAATGAATATATATAAATATGCTAAATGCACAACAAAAGCATTTTTTATAAAAAAAAATTAAATAAATAAAAATAAAGCCGACGTTAAGAGATTCTTTGTAAACTTTTTATACGCACTTATATATACTTATTTCACGACAGTTGGCGTAACTTAGTGAGAGTGGCTTGGCACAACAGAATGTTTTGTTGCTTACAACTTCAAATATGTAGTGCGAATCAAGCAATCTGAATTTTAAAAAATAGCCCACTGGCAAATACTAATCAATGGTCTTAGCATAAATGGGTGCTTCAAAGTTTGGCGTATATATTTCTAATAACAATTTTTCTATTAAAAAACTGATCTTGCCAAGAACTTTCAGCTAATTCAGCTAGTGCTGGAAGTCCGTTTTAAATTTAAAGTCATTGCGGCATTGTGGCAACGTCTTTCACAAGATTGATAACTTAAAAAATCATTTATAAACGATAAAGCTAAGCGATTACAAAATTTTATTAAAACTTCTTTTGTAATTTATTAGTTCGAAATATTTTTTTTCTTTAAATTTAAAAATGACGAATATTCTGGCGTGTAACGCACTCACCTCAAACAAGCATATTTCGACCCAGAAACTTTATATAATGAAAAGTTACTTATTACTTCAACCGTAATTGTTTAACTGTATCCCTACTAGTTCTTTACTAATATTTTTATTTTACTTTAGATGTCTTTATTTATATACGAAAAATCATTTAAAAAAAAAAAAAGATCTTTTAAAAATGTTTAAAAAAAAAAAAAAAAAAAAAAAAATTGTTGTGCGATACCTTCTTTATTTTATTCGTATTGCTGTACTTAACCTTCCTATATCATAATTGTGCTTCATTTTCTTCTGAACTTATTTTTCCCAGTGTTCTACCGGGTGCAATTCAATAACTTCCAAATGGTGACATTCTTGAAAAAATTCTTGCAAGTGAGTAATGTAGCATTGTCAGCAGATTTTTTTTTTTTTTTTTTTTTTTTTTTTTTTTACTGCGATTTCTGATTTTAGCTCGAATTATCAGCAATAGATGGCGCTGCGAGCAATAGACATGCGATCAAGACAAAAGGAGAAATCACCCAGTATCGATACGAAGGAAGGGGGTTCAATACATGGAGTGGGTCTCATTCACCAATAAAATAATATTCAGAATCGGGCCCTAAGAACAGGATTGTATTAGCGAATGAGACCCACTCCATGTATTGAACCTCCTTCATTCGCATCAATGCTGAGTGATTTTAGTTTTGGTCCCGATTGCACGCCTTCATTGCACGCCCCATTGCTCGCAGCGCCATCTATTGCTAGTAATTCGAACTAAAATGTGAAATCACAGTAAAAAATAAATAAATAAATAAATAAACTCCTGACACCATACATTACTCTCCTGCAAGAATTTTTTTATTATCTGTCACCATTTGGAAGTTATTGAATTTTTAAATCAGTCCGCCCATTTTAGGATACCCGGTATGTACTTTTACTTTTTTTTTTACCCCTACCCTTTGCTACATGCTAGGTAATTGCTAACAATGTTCATACCTCTATATTTTATTGTGCCAAGGATGTGTAACATAGGTAGGTTTAGGCAGCTCGAATTAAATTATTTTCGAAGTCTTTCAATTAACTTTATGAAATAACATTTCTGGGTTTAAATATATATGTTTGAGCAACGCGATATACGCCGGAATTCCGAATAATTAAGTAATTTTACGGATTATTAAACAGAATCAATAGTAAGCTACTAAAATATAATCATTTGATAAAAATGCAGATTTTAATCGATTTAATGAAAGAGGTGTTTGGCATGAAATAACACCATTAGTATTATTAACACTGAATTACTTTTTCTATGTGTATTTCATAGTTGCTAACCTCCCAATTTTTTTAATACCAGTAAAATCATACAAAAATTTTCGCTTTATTAAATAGTAGAAATTGCATAATTAAATAAAACAAATAATTTGTCATAAAAATACTGGTATGAAAAGAATCGGGAGGTTGGCAACTATGGTATTTCAAAATGTTGTACCTTTCCAGCCTGTGTACAGTGTACAGCTGCTTGACAATTTTTTATTATAAGTTTAAAATCTGAATAACCAATGCATGAACATAGTGATAATTGGGTTTTCCCTCTGTCCTGAATGAGAATAAAAACTGTCAGTTTTCTGTTTTGCTTTGTATTGTAATGGTTGAACATATTTCTTTTTTTTTTCAAAATTTACGGAGTTATAAACAGATGATTGATTATGTTGGGCTGCTGTTATGTTTTTCTATTGAATAGTATGGACCAGGGCTTGACAAATACCGTCGGCAGGTTGCCACTGGCGACCAAATATTTTTATCTGTCGACCAAGTTATTTAATGTAATGGGGGTTTTGTTGTTGTTTCTTTTTTGTACAAAAATTGGCCTAAGCTTTCTCGAAATGAGCACAAATGTCACACATACCCCTTTCCCAATAATAAAAAATGAACTTTGAAACTATATTCACGCAAAAATATATTTTTAACTTTTGTTTTTAATTTGGCAAAAATAAGACGAAATCATCAAATGTAAATTTTAAAATAATCAAATCAGAATTATTTGAGGCTTCGACAGAAAAATAGGCGAAAACTTGTTTTCCTGCTTCACTATTTCGTCGATGCGCTCCTGAGCAGATATAGATTTTGTAGCATTCAACTATCCGGACATTTGAAGCATTCGGGAATCAGCATTTTTCAAACGTGTCGGTTAATTCACTCAGTACTTACAGTAATTTACAGTATTTTTTTTTTTTTTTAAGATATATGATTTTGATAAGTTTCATTAGAAAACTTAGTTTATATTATCTTTCTAAACAATGCCTGTTATTATTTTTCCCCCATTTATTCATAGAAACTTTTGTGCTTTTTGAAAATTAATGACGAGGAAGGAGGGGATGGTAAATATATTTTACTGGTTTCTAGATTTTTTTCTGGCTACCAGATTTGATCAAATTTGTAAAGTCCTGGTACAGTAAATATTTTCCTTCTTCTTAAACGCTACATTGAAAGTACAATTTATCTTACAGATTCATCAACTCTCTCGTTTACTGTTATGGATATAGATGATACATGTGGATACTTCTC
Source organism: Maratus michaelseni (assembly GCA_963931845.1). Classification (NCBI taxonomy): domain Eukaryota; kingdom Metazoa; phylum Arthropoda; class Arachnida; order Araneae; family Salticidae; genus Maratus; species Maratus michaelseni. The sequence goes on from OZ007595.1 coordinate 206,056,527, forward strand.
AATAAACATTTCTGATTGATATTCATCTTGATACAAAGCACATTTTTTTTTTAGTTAGATAATATTTTGTACACGTCCTAATATTACGGCCCATCCTGAATTGATATCAATGAAGTGTGCTACTAAAAATCATTTTTAAAAAGTGAAGTACATCTTATTTTAACTAAAAATAACATCTTTCTGTTGTTTCATTACGAATATTTTTATTAAATGTTTCATTTACTTACCATCAAATTCTCAACGGAGAAACAATTGGGAAAGTACGTTGCTTAAAATTAATTACTTAGAATTACTTAGAATTACTTAGAATTTTAGAGAAATCTCATGATTTTTACTATGAAAAATCCGGCTGAAGCAGTATTTCTAAATTTGGAAATAATCAAACGACTTCACAAACTGAATAGTTCTATTTAAAGGAGACGTTTTAACTTTAATTATAAAAGGAATGTTTGTCTTTATAGCCTATAATTAAAATCAACTGAGGCGCAGATTTTAAATGTTTTCAATTGACAATTTTAAAATAATCCCCACTCAGAAGCTCTGTAAACGATGATAAATTTAAAGTAATGACATAACAATGAATAATTTTTTTTTTTAATTTTGAATGCAAGCTGATAAAAAATTGAACTCCCGTTACAATGAACTCCCGTTAATGCGGACTTCCAAGGGAGGCATTTTTGTCCACACTGACCGAAATCCGCAATAAACGGTGTAAATAACAATTGAAAAGTATAAAATAATCGCTTTCGCTGAATAAGTCGAATTCGGTTTTGTTAGAAATTATACAGATTACCAACTTAATGCAAAAATAAAAAACTTTTTCTTTAATTTATTAATTTTAGTTAAAAAGCAAGTTAATAACAATTTGTTAATACCAGGAAAAGTCATTAAGTAAGTCGCAAAATATAATTAAATTATAACTTACAATGATATTAACTTCAAAACTATTTTTATTTCTCAACATATTCTCCATCAATATTTATGCACTTATAACATTGTTTTATCAGTGCCCCCAACACCAGCTGCATAACATTCTTTGGGTTGCTGTCTCAGCCACATTAGGATTTCAAGTTGAACCTTTTCATCAACTGTAAACATCATCTTGCAACTTCTTCAACATCCACCATACAACTTCGACTTAGCCCCAAGCGATTTTTATCTGTTTAGTCCACTAAAATACCATAGGTGATAGGTATTTTTGTTCAATTTTCATTATTGTATCATCGAAAAGTACATGATGTTATAGCAGTTAACATTGAAGTTAGCATAGAGTTGAACCAAATTTCATATGTATATGTTTTTGGCTATAGCCAGCAGCTCTCAGTTGAATTTAGGGCTATTCCACCGGCAGGTAGCGCTGTTATAGCGATTTTTAGAATTTTCTGTAGTTGTGTTGTATATTTGCTGCTCGTGCCGTGAAATGTCCTTCGCATCCAAGTAACCCGGCGATTTGCAAGCAGCAGACATACAACAGAATGACGAAAAATATTGATTTTATTGGCGCTGTGATACCGAGTATTGAAGAATTCACCTGTATGAGATAGAAGAAAGTTTTGGAGTTGGCACATCCTACTAGTATAAATTTAATGTGAAATATAACACTTATTTCCTTTCTTAAACTATTAATTTTCTAACCGACGTCGAAGCAAAGGATACATACAATTCGTTTGTAAATATATAGTTTTATCCAGGTGGTAGACTTTGCTCACAATCCTGAATTGAACAAACATTGAAAGCGGAAGACTGTAATCTCAGTTGCATCATCAACAGCAATAAAATACTAAATTCTGTGACATTACAAGACGTTCTGTTTCATTTTATTGTATATTTTATAATATTACTCATTTTGAAAATGGATTTGCACGATTCCGATCAGATCCCCAGCAAGGGTGATGCGGGTGGTACATCCGAACCAGGCGCCATCAGTTAGGATTGGAGTTGACATGCTTATCACTACTGCGCTAACAAGGAGTTTTGCATCAGGCGCAATCTAAAGTTGCTGCGGTGCTGATTCTGATAGTGGAAATAATTGCTGATAGTGATAAGTTATATAACCGTAACCATAAAAATCTATAAATAATAATTTAAATCTATATGTAATTAGTCAATCTTTCATTTACAACTTTTGAACAAATAATCCAATTTTCAGATATTTTTTATATTTATTTATTTATTTATTTATTTATTTTGTAAAATGTTCGTTTTGGAGGTGGTCCTGTATCGATTTCACCGGGATCCAGAAACGTATGTTTGTTTCCGTGACTGTAAACTTTATACGCTATATCAGCTATATGACTAATAATGTAATGTCACTGTAATCTTTATATACTGGAGGGGTGAGGGGGGGGGGGACTGAACAAAGGCACGGAATAAATTTGAACAACCTTTGCTTAAATTCATAATAAAAATTTTAATTAAGACTGTTCATTTGCCAAAATACCCTATTAAGAAATTGCATGAAAACTATTCATGAAACGAAAACAATTTTAAAATTATTACTTTACAATAATTCTGATGAAAAATGCATTTTCTTAATAAGTATAAACTCATTATTACTTCCTTCTATATAAATAAGAAGAAGATATTGGAATCGTGAAAATTTCCGACTTTCATTTTTTTGATGAATTTGCATGTTTTGGGATGTCCTGAACACAATTTGACTGTTTTTAGAAAATGTCTGTAGTTTGTGTCTCTGTGTGTCTGTAAGCTAGTGTGTGACACAAATTTTGTGGCCACTCGATCTGAAGAACTAATGTACGGGCATTAATCAAACTTCAGACACAGTTGGACCTTGACGTAAATTGGGGCTGATCAGGTTTGAGTGTATATATTCCAGCAGGTTGCGCTGCTATGCTGTATTTTTTACTATTTTCTTTATAGCTATATGTCGAAAACTAATTCAGAGACTTGCATCAAACTTTATATTATCTTAGACTTAACATACATATATACTTATTAGGTTTGGGTGTATAGCGCCCAACAGGTGGCCAGCTATGCTGCCTTTTTCATGATTTCCACGATAGCTGTTTCTCAAGACCTCATGAGCGGAATTTCATCAAATTTCATATTCTCATATACCTTCTAATAAATAGATGCTGATTAGGTTTTGGGTGTATATTGACCAACAGATGACGCTGCTATTCTGCATTTTTTTACAATCCCTGCGACAGCTATATCTCAAGAATTAATGTACGTAATTTCATCAAACTGCATATTCATTTGGACTTTGGAATTAATAGATGTTGATTCAATTTTGATTTTGATCACTCAATAGAGGGCACTCCTACTCCATACTTTGTGAAATATTCCTAATCCGGCCCACAATCCATTGATGTAATTTAGGGAGTGCGGTTTGCAGTATTACAAACTCCATTCTTGTAACTCTCATGCACCGTTAACTACATTTCTGCCAGTATTGTTTATTGTTTTTTGCCAACACTTAACTATGGACCCGATTACAGAATATCAGTTCTGTGTTTTTTGCTACGAACTGTATAACTGTATCTTATTTTCTGTGTAGAAATGAACCAGACTTTATATTTCAGTTTAATGAATTAAAATGGATATGTTGATCTAATATTAACACTAGAACTACCACGAGCCGGCATTTTGACGGTTACCAAATGAATATATTACTCCGATTCAAAGCAGAAATTTCTTTTTAAAATAAATAAAATATAAAACTCACAGAAATACGTTAAATGAAAAAGTTAAGTAGTTTTAAATAAAATTTCTGGTGTGAAATAGTTTAAAAAAAAACTTGAGTAAAATTTCCTGTAGTTCTAGTGTTAAATTTTAAATACCCAACGGGGTGTGCTGTTGTTCTGTTCTTCTTTTAACTCACTGATCACTGTATCTCCTTGTTAAATTCGTAAAAATGAATGAATTATGCATCATATTTATAATAGTTGTGTCAGTTATAAATTAATATGATAAAGTAGCATATAAAAAAGTTTTGTGACAGTCACAGCATACTAGTTTTTTCTTGACACCAACATATTTTCTCGTAAAGCAGTACAAAATTCAGAATTTCAAAATTTTGATATTTTCTGTGGAAAGCATTAATTTATATTCAGTCGCTTTATCTTTACCACTGATTAAAACTTTGTAAAGGAATATTTAGTGGGTTCTTCGTTACTACTAAATTGTTTCGTTCAACTAAATTGTAATGTCATAAAAAACAATTAATCTGAAATCTGATGAAATATAAAAAATTAAGATGTTTTGAGCAGGACAAATTTAATTAGGATAACTCTATTTTAAAAAATAATGATAATACATGTCTTTTGTTTGTTTAAGTCTAAAAATTTTCCCTTTATTCCTTTAACATGCTTTTTTTTCAAAAATTTATAATGAATTGTAATATAATTTATTTTCGATATATAAGCAACATTTTTATTGAATATTATCTAATATGTAAAATAAAATATAAATAAATATTAAAATACAAAAAATATGTGGAGCTCCGGATGTAAGTTTCTCTCTTCTCATCAGGGTAAAAAAATAAAAACACGCCGGACATTCATATCTACTAACTTTTCAGTATGTTAGTTCCATGAGTCTCCAATAGAAATTTATTTATTAACAAATATCTGTGATTAAGTAAAGCAAATATTTCTATTCCGAAATAGTGGTATTCAAAATACCGGAAACTATTCAGGCATACATGTCTGCCAAGCAAAAAATAAATAAAACTATTTTATGTTAACGAAATTAAAGAATAAATTTTAAAAGATTCCGTTTGTAAACTCATCACCAAATTTTTAATTAAAATTGTTCATTTACCAAAGTACCCCTTTGAAAAACTCAATGGAAATCCGATTAGGAAAGGAAGACCGCTTAAAAATAATTACTTTATAGTAATTCTAGAGAAATTGTATTTTATTTATAAAGAGAAATCCATTATTTTTCATGACACCAAACTCTCGTCACATGGAAAAGTAAAAATGCGGAGTTCTGCTAATTAGATATTTCCCAAGGAAACGTTTGATTATATCCAGCCGTATCTCTTTTCACTGATTTAAATATTTCAAAGAAATAATTTAATCAGTAGCTTGTTAGTATTTAACTAAATTGTAAAGTCAGATAAAAGTATCATTTTCCCTAATGTGTAACTTTTATCAAATTTACTTCAATAATATTTAAAAAGTAATTAATGGAACACAAATAACTCTAAAAAGACTTTTGATTAGAAAAACTTACTATTACTTTTTTTATACAATCTCTTCCTTTTTACGCTGGTCTCTTAAAAAAAAAAAAAAAAAAAAAAAAAAAAAAAAAGTGCTTATTATTATTATTATTATTATTATTATTATTAAATTATTTTAATTTTAATTTCTTTTTGTCTGAGAGTTTTAAACAGCTGTACTCATTCGCCACCGGCCCCTGAATAACCTACGCGCTGACACATCTCTCGTAGACGGATTTTTTCAGCGATTTTACGGTCCCTTAAATTTAATTACCAATATTTTCTAAAAGTACTCTTTGCCTTCTTTTTCTGAGATTAAAAAACTCGACGAATGCTTAAAAAATTATTGATATTCAAATTCAAAGAACGATATAAACACTAAAAAAAATCCGCGTACAATAGCCGCCATTTTTCTGTTAGCGCATAGGCCTAGTATTCAGGACGCGGTGCATTCGCGCCCAATAACGTAAATTCACGACATTTGGGTATCTGTGATTCCGCCTGAAGAAGCTCCTTTTAGAGTTCATGTGTTACATTATTTTTCAAAGATATACACAATATCCATAATTACGCCAATCAATGTACCCTGCTTATAAATACATCGATTAAAAACTGTATTATTATTATTATATAATATTCATTTCCAGTATAAAAGGGAATACAGAAAATATTTTTGTAAAATTTTACAAGATTAATGCCCCTAGACGAGGCATACTGTTAAAAGGACGAAAACATGCAGTCCCGAATGTTTTACTACAGAAACATGAACTTCAACCTCTAGCCCCGGACGATGTTTCCATTTTCTTATATAAAACCGCAGCCTATTTTTATTCGTCACTTATAATAGTTATAAGGATTGAATGTCACTGGAATTTACAAACAAATTTATTTATAAATAAATAAAAGCAGTTTCTTTATATACGTTATAAAAACAAAGTTTTATTTCAAAATTCCGGTGAGAATGTGGCATTTATGGATTCAAAAGAAATGACCTAATAAATGAAATGATATATATATATTATAATTTGTAAACGAATCTCTCTATTTCTAAATAAAAAAAGATAGATTCAACGAAGAAATAGAATATCCCGATGCTTAAGTACTATAAAAATTATAGGAAACGTCAAAATAGCGTTCCCCGCGCAATTGTATAGTCCCGCGGCTGGAGGGTTAAGAGCCTTATACTGTGGGATAACAAACCAGTGTTGAATTCACACACTTTTCTCCGGGAGGGATTTCTGTGGCTCCGGGGGGGGGGAATAACCCCCCGGGCCACCCACTGAATTCAACACTGCACCAAACAGAAACATAACAAGATGAACTGAATATAAGTCTTTCGTAATATAAAATTGGCAAAATAAAGAGTGACAGAGTAAGACCAAGACCCATACTAACTCTGCCGTAAATCATCGTATAAAAATGTGACTCTTACCAATTGATTAATAATTCTGTGATTAAACCTCGCGTTTACAAATTTTACGTTTTAAATACTAAATAGACATTTTCTAATCAGAAATAGTGGGCCAAGACTCCTTGGAACTCCTAAGGCAGGGATGAGCAACTCGGCGTCCGCAGGGGCCATGGCGTCCTTCGAAGGTTCTCATGGCGCCCCTTCGAATGTTTCATTTTTCTAGATTTCTGTAAAACAAAAATCCGTCTATTTGGCTTAAAATAATATTTGCATGTTTTTTTTTATTATTATTATTACAGGTGTTATTAAGGTTTTGGGCACGTGAAATACATATATGTGAAATATGATAATTAAAATATGAAATATTAAACATACCTGGAGCACCAGATGTAAAATTAAAAGTTAGCTTTTCTCTTCTCATCAGAGTAAAAAAAATCTATATGACCGACATTCATATCTGCCAAATTTTCGCCATTTTAATGTTATTTGTCTCGAACAGATATTTATTTATTAACAAATGCCGGTCATTAAACAAAGCAAATATTTCTATTCCGAAATAGTGGTATTCAAAATACAGAAAACTATTCAGGCATACATGTCAAACTAGCAAAAAAACTACTTTATGATAACAAAGTCAAAGTGTAAATTTTAAACTATCCCATATGTAAATTCATCACCAAAGTTTTAATTAAAATTCTTCATTTACCAATGTATACCCCCCCCCCTTTGAAAAACTCAATGGGAATCCGATTAGGAACCGGAGATCGCTTAAAAATAATTACTTTATAGTACTTCTAGAAAAAATCTATTTCCTTTATAAGGACAAATCCATTATTTTCCTTCAGACCAGAATCTCTCCTCATGAAAGAGTAAAAATACAGAGTTTTACTAATTAGGTATTTTCCTAATCAAAAATACCCTAATCAATTCCCTAATTTCTTTATATCGAGTCGTATCTATTTTCACTGATTTAAATATTTGAAAGAAATATTTTAATCAGTAGCTTGTTAGTATGTAACTAAATTGCAAAATCAGATAAAAGAATCCCTTACACTATTAATTATATCAAATTTACTTCAACATTATTTCAAAAATGATTAATGGAACGCAAATAACTCTGAAAAGATTTTTGATTAACAAAACATGCTATTGCCATTTTTATAGAATCTCTTTCTTTTTACATTGCCTCCCCAAACGATATAAATATTTTTTTTTCTTTTTTCTTTCCTCTTTTTTTTGGGGGGGGGGAGGGGTTAATTTATCAACGGATTAATTCATTCGCCTCCGCCCCCTGAATACTAGCTAAATGAACTCTTCTTTTTCTGAGATTAAAAAAGTAGAAGAATACTTTTTAAAAATATTCCTATTAAAATTCAAGAGACCGTACAAACAGTGAAAAGTATCCGCCTACTAGAACTGCTTTTTGCTGCTGGCGCCAGAGCCTAGTATTCAGGGGGCGGAGCATTCGCGACTTATCACCTCATTTCGATATCTGTGACTCCGCCTATCGAAGCTCCTTTTAGATTATATGTGTTACGTTATTTTTCAAAGATATACACAATATTCGTAATTATGCACTCAATGTACTCTGCATATAAATACATCGATTAGAATCTGCATTATTATTATTATATGTATGCATTTGTAATATAAACACGAATACAGAAATTTTTTTTGTAAAATTTTGCAAGATAGAACTTGAACTTGAACTTGTGATAGGTTCAATGGGCTTCCAAGTTGCGAAGCAACTGCACACCCTGGCTTTGAGTAGGTGTATATCAAATCCTGAGAGAGCCATAAGAAATGTTTAGCCGTAGTCTAATTGACTTTGAGTAATTGAGTAAATGAGTAATTGACTAATTGAGTTTTCTAATTGACTACATTAAAATAGGATAATGTTAAGTATATCAATAAAATAATGAAAATTTACTAGTTAAACTATAAAAGTAAAAATATTTATTCATAAATTTTACCAATTTCTCTCAGACATTACTTATAAAAAAGCATGGTCAAAAATTTTCATTAAAAATGTCCTTCATTTAAAAAATTAAAACAGTCTCTAATAAAAACTTCCACCACCTAACAAAAGCGCTTTCACCCCTCGCCAGGGCATCATCAGTTGTGTTCTCTATCCAACTTCCTCTCCTTTATATAGATGACTGGTGGCTGTAGAGCTCCCCCTATCGGATTTCAATATTTTCTCTCTATTTCTCTCCCCCTCCTCCAACATTCTTCTCCAGCGGCAATCGAGCATTGAGTGTACCATGTCATTGCACGTTGCTTTGGATATATTTATTTCAATTGATTCTCGTAATAACGGGTTATGCAAGTTTTCGTAGTTAGCTATTTTCTTTATTTGTAGGGTATCAAGTTGTATTGGGGTTTTAAGGTTTAATCTTGCAAGAGCTGTTGACTGTTTATTTAATTTTATATCTCGAATATGTTCTTTCTTTCTTTCTTCTATTTTCCTCTTCGTCATTCCTATGTAAGTAACTTTTTCATTTCTGCTGTTTAGACAATTTATTTTATATATTCCTGCTGTTTGTATTTCTTCATATTTTTCTATTTCATTTCTTATGGATTTGAAGAGGGATGGATTGGGGGTTAGTGGGACTATTTTTCCTAATTTTTCTAATTCTCGTTTTATTTTCAAAGATACACCTTTTATATACGGAATAGGGGGAGTGTATGTTACATTCCTCTGTGCTGGTTGTATATGGTCAATTCTTTCTCTTACTCTTTCAATTAGTTTAAGTATAGTTTTCCTCGGATGTCCTGCCTTTAAACCTATGTTTTCAATGATTTTTAACTCTTCCTTTAGTGATTTTTCTGTGGAACAGACATGTAGAGCTCTATTTATATATGTATTCATGGCTGCTAACCTGTATGGCATTGGAGTATCGGCTTTATAGGAGATTATATTTAAGTTTGCTGTGGGTTTTCTATATACTGTAGTATTTATTTGAGTTATATCATGGGTTATTTTTACATCTAAGTAGTTGATCGAATGCTCTATTTCTTTTTCTATTGTAAACTGAATATTCTTGTCATATGAATTTACTTTGTCAAGGAGGTTATCTAGGTTAATTCGTTTATTTGTGATAATAAATACGTCGTCTACATATCTAAGCCATAGTCTGATTTCAGTTTTGTGTTCGTTTATGATTATTGTTTCTAGATTTCTTAATTTCCATTCTGCGACTATATTAGAAATTGGGGATCCCATAGGTACTCCTTTAATTTGTTTATATATTTTGTTATTGAACTTAAAATAACTTTCGTTCAGGATCAAGTTTGTTGCGCTTTTGTTAGGTGGTGGAAGTTTTTATTAGAGACTGTTTTTAATTTTTTAAATGAAGGACATTTTTAATGAAATTTTTTTACCATGCTTTTTTATAAGTAATGTCTGAGAGAAATTGGTAAAATTTATGAATAAATATATGTACAGACATTAACGGGTGAACACCTATTTTTAAAATAAAAATAGTTCATAGTTTAAAAAAAAAAAAAAATAATGCCAGACGAGGTAAAGTAAAGATGTTAGGAGAGGTTTAATAGAAAAGTCAATTTTAATTTATTTAATAAAATAAACATATATATATATTTTTTTAATTAAAGAGAAAATAAGAATTATAGCTCGGAAGGACTATTCATCAAGAATAGTGGAGTACCTTGGTTTTTTCCGGTTGGATGGACTGCAAGCATCGTAGTCAGGTAGCTCATAGATGAGTTCATATATGAGTTCATAATATAAAGTTTCGACGGGAATACGGGGGAAATTCCAAGTTGATTTTAGCGGGAGAAAAACCGGTTTGGCGGACTAAATCTTCCACCACCACCAGTGATGTCGGACACCGAAAGGGTTACCAATACGGGGTCTAGTTTATTGTAAGGTCTATGGGTGCGATCATGAACCTCTATAGAGGTTCATGGGTGCGATACTCCTAGAAATTCTAAGGCGTGTACATATCTTCAAAGATTCACGTGTTTGGTTGCACAAAAAAATGGCACCGTCCCCTGAATTCTAAGCCTGAGCGCTGACAAAAAAATAGCGGCGCTCGTAGGCCGATTTTGTAAAACTATTTTACTATCCCTTAGTTTTACACCCCAATATTTTCTTTGACTTACTGAATCCCAGACAAATAAAGCGGAGAAAACTTTTAGAAATTACTGATATTGAATTTCGAAGGACCGTACACACGCTGAAAAATTTCCGCCTACGACTGCATCAATTTTTGTGTCAACGCTCAGGCATCATATTTAGTGGGCGGTGCAAATGGGTTCGAATACATTTCCTTTATTAAAATATCGAACCAACATTAATTCTGTTTGTTTTATTTTGTTTTATTTTCGAAATTATTGCATTAAAAAACGAAGATAATTACACCAATCTCAACTATAACAGTATTTTTTCTACTAGATCTATAAATAAAAGATCTATTCTTCGATAAAGCAATATTTTTTAAATTAATAAAGAAACGTGAAAATATAATATTATTCTATGCAGAAATTAATAATAATTTCCTTAAAAGGTTGCGTAAGCCTCAGAGGAAAAATACTAGAATTTTCGTAAAGTAATATTTGCATTATTTAAGAAAAACTATTCTGTGTTTATAAATTCTGCAGCCAGAATTATAATTCTGGCTGACATTACTTTATGAAAATTTTGATATTCAAACCTCTTAAATCCCTGGATCCGCTGAGACATATAAACTCTGTTTTATATCATTAATCTTCCGAAAATTATATAATTATATTACTATATATATATATATATATTTATTTATTTATTTATTTACATATATATATATGTGTGTGTGTGTGTGTTATATATCATATATTCCTGCGTATACGTGCACCTAAAATAATAGGTATATTCGCCATATTACGTGCATTTCTTTGTAATGAAACCTTTATGAGGTACTGCATCGGATTAAATTTTAATTCTAAAATATCATAATATAAAGAAATAAATTCTATCTAAAATTCAATTAAATAATTTTCTCGCGCTTCACGAGAAAGGAATTTGGAATTAGTTTTACATTATAAAACTAAAATTATGTTTAGAAATACTACAAATTGTATTGATACCAAAGGTCTGACACATGATGCAATACTTAGTAAATTTTCTACATTATTAATGTTTTACTAAGCACTCTATAAAAGAAACTATTTTCGATGTTATGCACGCCGAGTTTTGTCGTAAAATATTCACGTGTCTTTCTCTTTTTTAAAATAAAGCTGTTTACTAATAAATGTTAAAAATAGAGTTCGTACGTCTCAGGCGATTTAAGAAGTTTTAATACCTGAAGCAATGGTCGCTATGTCTAAACACATAATTTATTTTCATTAAATAAGGCAACTATTATTTCTAGAAAATTCTGGTAGTCTTCTTCAGAGGCGTACGAAGTCTGAAAAACATGGTATAATATGCTCTAAGGCACACTTTTATCAAGTTTCCGTTATTGCTATACAATTTATGCATTAATTTACATTATCTTTGAAAATGAACATGTGAACATGAACATAAAATGATATTTTAACTTACACCAGAAAATCATAATACTAATTATTTTTAAAATATTATGGAAATCTTATGTATTTAGAATATTGAAACAAAATTGAGAATTCATGTAGTCATGCTGTCTTCAAAAGCGGCATGAAAAATAGAAAGAGACGATTTCAAGGCACAAAAGATTGGTGGTTGGTGGATCTATTTGATAGTGCATCAAACCCTCTTTACGAAGGCTGTCACCACGGGTGCTCTTTCTCAGTTTTATTTTTCAATTTCGACTGGCTAACGTGTGGAGAGTTTTTAAGATAAAAGCAACCTTGGAGACATTGAGGTTTTCGTTTAAACTAGTGGCCACCAAATGGCAGTCCGCAACCTGACCGCGACAAAATTGTAAATAACATTAAAAAAATAATAATGTTTCAGCATACAACGCATACCATACACACAGTAATCGTGGACGTGGATAACTTCTCCTACTAACACTACCTAGCACCCCAACACAAATATCGCTTTGATCTTGATGTATGAACAATACCCACCTGCTCCCGTTCACTTTCTCTTTTAGCCTGGTTTAGCCCTTGTATCAGTGCACGCGTTGTGTTTATTTATTGCATTCTTATTCCGAGTTCTTGTTAACATTCGGGTTGTGTGTTACGGCGATTGTGCTTGATTAACATTAAAAAAGTAAAGAAAAGATAAGTTGATTCGGAAAACAGACAGTTTCTAACAGAATGGACTTCATGTTGCCAAACAGAGTTGGGAAAATAGCCAAATCTTATTTCTTGTACTGTGTTAATTTTAAATATTTCTTTGAATGCTTCAAATTGCAATACAAGTAGTAATTACTCTAAATGAGTGAAAATTTGTCTAGTCCGTGACTCGACCCCAGAATCTTCGGTTTTAATTGCGAAAGTTAATCCGTTTGAGCTATCTGGACGACATCACAGCCAGCACAATTCAGCCGAGCAGTGATTTGGTAATGACACCTTGTCTGTTATTTGAAACAACTCTGCAGAATACAGCGCAGGGAAAACGAACTCCAATAAACTATGGATATGAAATTCCGCCATTTTTTTCTTATTTTAACCTAATCAAACTTATTGTTACATAATTTCTACGAGTAGCAATTTTTCCAAATGTTTGTAAATGTGCCAAGGACGGGACTCAAACTCAGAATCTTCGACTTTACTAGTCAAAGCTCTTTCAATTGATCCATCCGGACGACATCCCAACCAGCACAAATCACTCAGACAACTATTTGGTAATGAAAACTGGTATGTTATTTGAAATAGCTTGACAGAATAAATCTACGGTAAAGGAACTACAAAAAACTACCCAAGCAGCAAATAATCCCTGGCCGAACTTCCGCCGAATGTCCTATCCCGATTACTTTGCAGGTGATGCGGGAAAAGCATATTCGTAAAGCGGTTATCCCAAAATACACCTTCAACGTAATGTAGCTGCGTGTAGAAGTTGGGTGAAGAAATTTCAGACTAATGTAGGTTAAACTAATTTCTTTATTAACCTGATAAACATAAGATTTAGAATTTTGCAGAAATAAAATTATATCGTGTTTTGCACAGAAAAAGAAATACTGAAACCATCATTTATGGGTTGCAGAGAGCTCTGTCTGCTAGAACGAATATCCCAGTTTAAATATAAGTTCCTTAAAGTGTTGCCATTCACAAAAGAAACTAATGAGTCCTTTCTTGTTGAGAGATCTTGCATCTTATCAACCCGTCCGATTCTGTCATCAGGAAAATTCTCTTCGAAAAACATAACCATCGAAGTTGGGTATCGAAAACTCGAAAGTCCACTGTCATGTGATGTTAGAGTGCTTTTATTTCTCAGTTCCAGTAGGTCGAGCTAGTGAGAATTGTCCACAGCCGAAGCAGCTGGACGGACTGACTGCATGAATGAGTTGCCACTGGTACTCAGATCTAGAGTAGGTAAGACTCATAAGAGATTGTCCACAGCAGCAGCCGCTAGCGAACCCTGCACGGATGAGTCGCCACAACTGTTTCGTCCAGGTGACGTCACTCCCTGAGTCCGACAGAAAAGGCTTCTTATCCGCTTGGTAAACGGTCTCTGGCACTGAGCTCTACAATTAGAACGGAGAGCTAACTTCCTATTCTGATACATTGCATCGAGCGGTCCGCCCATGAATACAATGCCAAAGATTTTCGGAGGAAAATCTTTGGAAAAACACAGATTTCCTCCCATAGAATAGCGTGGGGTAGATATTTTCAAATTAGATCATCTTTTAAAAATATGACGATGTTGCTACAATTTTCGCTGATATATATTTTTTGTTGTAAAAACTACAGGTTTTATTTAAATTTATCGCCAATATTTAATTTGATATTAGTTAAAAAGGGAATTTTATATAAGCTCCATAAAAATAAAGAAAAATATGTTACGTATTGCTCATAAAAATATCAAAAAGCTGTTGAAATAACTAAAAGCGACAAAAAGTATGCGGAAAAGTTTTAAAAAAATGCCTGTAATATTAAGAAAAGTGCAGGATTCATTACTTGCTCGCAATGAAAGTGTGATGCGGTTGCGGCAGAAAGTGAATCGGTAAGTTAGCTCTCCGTAATATTATAAAGCTCAGTGGTCTCTGGACCGCAGGATTCTGATAAGTTGTGCAAAGGTTATGAACGTATTTCCTACCTCTTTTCGACCACTGAATTGCAGGCTCTTTTCTCGTTATTTTCTCCCCGCACTACGTTTGTTGCACTCTTGTGCTTGTGGTTTCCTAGCTGTGAAAACACTACCCTTTAAAATTTCTCTTTGTATCAAATATAATATGTAAAGAAATACATTTCTTTTATATGAAATATTAATCTATACTTGTGTTTAAATTAATTATACCTTTTAAAATAAAATACACACGTAGAAGTCGTTTTTTCGTGGATAAAAATTGCTTAGCAAATTTTCTTCAAGAATTAATAAATACTCATTTCTAAAAATAAAATTTAAATACCGTAATTTCCGGCGTATAAGCCGCAGCTCAAAGAGTCGTTTATCGACCCAGAAATTTTATTCAATAATTGTAGTTAAATATTTACAGCGATCTTTTAAGTTACATTTTATAAAATAATATTTCTGGGTCGAAAAACGACTCTTTGAGCTGTGGCTTATACGCCGGAAATTACGGTAACCCGACAAATATTGTATAAAATGTTTTGAAATTAGGGTATTTATTTTTTAGTATTACAATAACGACGTGATTATAAAATATCACAATTTACTAAATGGTGCATACAAATATCATAAAGTTAAAACTACACAAACATTAAAATCAAATTAAAACCATCAACGTTTCAGCCATCTTCTATGGCCTTCCTCAGGAAATCCTGACCCGGCAATTGGAGCAATTTTTCCAACTGTGTGAAAATTCGGCCTGAACTGAGACTCGAACCTAGAATCTCCGAATTTAAATGCCAAAGCTTTTCCAATTGAGCTATCTGGACGACTTCCCAGCCAGCGCAATTTGGAAATGACAACTGGTATGTTATTTGAAGGAACTTGAAAGAATAAACTGCAGGTGAAGGAACTACATTATACTATGGATATGTATAATAAAGAGAGAAAAAAAATTCAATTAGATAAATCATATACAATTATTATAATAGAGACATACATAGAATAAATACAACTGTATATAAACGATGCTGAATGCAGGAGTTGTTTATGTGTGTTTTAATTTAGATAAATCATATTCAATGGTTGGAGTATCATAGTTAAGTGTTATTCCAACAGAGTGAAAAATGTTCAGGCCAGGACTCGAACCTGGGTTCCTTGGCTTGCCGTACCAATGCTCTGCCTACTGAGCTAGCCGAGCCAGGGATAGATATATAATTACACCTTTTTAACCCATTTATTATTTTAACCCAAACAAGCTGATTGGTAAATAATCCATACGAGTAGCAATTTTTCCAATAGAGTGAAAATGTGTCCAGGCCGGGGCTTTAACCCAGAACATTCAGCTTTCTCTCTTCAAATTGAGCAAACTAGAAAGAGCTTTCGCAGTTAAAGCCAAATGTTCTGGGTTAATGTCCCGGCAAGGACCCATTTTAACTCGTTTGGAAAAATTGCTACTCGTAGGGATCATTTACGAAGCAGATTGATCGTGCTAAATTAATTTAACACTCTGACTGACACGCCCGTGTTAATACGTTCTCTACGATCCAATACAAGCATTATTTAAAATAATATAATTCTACGGATATAATGACGTTTTAATACATTGATTGATACTCTCAAGGATTACATTCATATATGTAATTAATTTTTTTATATATTTTTTTAAATAATCACCTTTATTTAGCATTTAAAGTAAAATACAGAGAAAAAAAGCATTACAATTTTGGCCTTTTGCTAGACAGTCATAGGATTAAAATGTGATTCCAAATGCATTTGTAATTTGGTTAGTAAAAAAAATACATATATACACTAACAGAAATTTAAACCACGTGATAATGTGAAACAAACAAATTAAAGAACTGAATAATTATTACTGCAGTGTTTTTTAAGAGGATTAAAAGTCTGCAGTCCATAAATTAGTATTTTAGAATTTAAAAAGAAAATCCGTAATCATCTGTAATCACGTTTGACCTTAATTCCCTGAAAAATAAAATATCAACTTTAAATGAAACACGCACAAGATTAAAAGAATAAAAAATAGCCAGAGAAAGTGCGCTCAATTATTCTTCTCTCAGAAAGGAAAAAAAAAGAAGTATGAAAATTTAGGTTTAAAAAAAATTAAAGTGCACTTTCAACAATTAAGCAAAAGTTCTTCCCATGGGCAACATGGGCCATGATTTAACCCTTTCAGGGGCAAAGTACTTTCAGTACTAAAATGTTGAAATAAATGACTGGCACCGGAATTTACAAAAAAAAAAAAAAAAAATATTTGTAAATAAGAAAAAGGCTATATTTCACATACATATTAAATGGAAAAGATTGTAGCAAACTTCTGGTGCCATTGTGGCGTTTGGGAATTAAAATTATGTGGTGTCATAAACATACCACTGCCCCTGAAAGGGTTAACAATGTGGGTAGGAATAATTTCCCTCCGTGGATTTTCAAATTTAATTTACTAATTTTTCTTTATAGCTCATGATTTAAAATTAATAATAATAATAATAAAATTTATTCTTCTCTAATGATTTCAAATACTGAAACTATTAGATATTAGAAAATTATTTGTGTTTTATTGCTTAATCGCTGGTAGTAGGTTTCTCTTAAATTCTCAAAATAAAATTCACTTTAATAAATAGAGGTAAGAAATTTTCCACTTAACTTTTTCTATTCAGAGATGATCAGGTAATCTATGTACTTTCGGTATTAATTGTTAAATATCTTGGAGGTGTAAGTTCGGTCGCGCGTTATCTAAAAAAAATTGTTTCTCAGAAAGTAAATGGCTATTGATATATTCAACAATTGAGAAATGAAAAAGAAATTGTCCTACCTTTTCTTTCGACAATCAAACATACTTCTATTATCCATGTTATATTATGATAACCATAGGGCTCGTTCACGATGTAAAGTAAATCCTTTGTAATTAGATGCCTGTAAAAGAACTTTTTTATGATCTTAGTATTGACTCAAATAATAAGTCATTTTTTGTGTATAAGCAATTTGATATTATATTATTTAATTTTACAATTGATTAAATTTAAATTTTAGATTAAATTGTGTTAAGTTACAAAAAATATAATTATATTTTAGAAATTACAAGAGTCATTTGCTCCTTTTACATGTGTTGACACGATGAGTTTTGAAGGCAGACTGACTTAAAAGTTTTTGAGCCAAAAAGATAGAGAATGTTTTTCTGTTTTTGTCCTTGAATTGTTTATAGTCATGAGATTCTCTTTAATTGGGGTTTTCTGGCATATTTCACTAGTAAACGAGCACATTTCACAAACATATAGAATACATCACGATTAGCTGGGATTTCCTACTGGTTGCAGCAATTATACGAATTATTTAATTGGTATTTGCAATTTGTTCATTATTTGATAATATAAAATAAAATAGTCATTACATGATTTCACTATCACTTTTAATGATGATAAGCTGGGTACTGTATTTGAAAATAATTGGATATAACAGTCAACAAGATATTTTTGTCGAAGAATCTGTTCATGAGATATTTCATTAAGTGGAAGAAAAACTTCCCGCAGCATTTTCTTTTTCGAGTGGTTTCAGAGATTCTAATTTAATCCAATATGAGGAATTATTTCCAACAAAATCCATTCGTATTACGATGTATCCAAGCATTGTACTGGTTCGCACTTCTTATTATGAAAATAATGTAATATTTTATAATTAATTTAATGTTAAAAAAGTATTCAGTTTTCACTACAAAACCTTTAATTTAAGTTTAACAATTAAAAATATATTTACGTTTAAGTTTAATATTAATAGGAGCGTTAACATTTTTGCTCCGTTCTCTTTTAGAGATTACATATGAGGCGGTTAGAATGACAGTGGAGTCAAAAATTTGAAAAATATAGATAACCATATTTTCACTGAATGTAAATTAATTTCTGTTCAGTATGACATTCAAATAAATCATAGTTCACTCAGAGAGTCGCTAGAGGGCAAAACAAGTTGGACCACTTAATGCAACGGCAATACGACAAATTTCACAAAATACTTCATTTTTCAAATTACTAAATATTGACTTACTCCACTGTCATTCTAACCCCCTCATTTTAGAAATGATCTTTTAGTGCAAGAGTCTGAGAGTCTCTGTAAAATATTATTGCACGCGTAAGTATATAAATTCATTAATGTTCGATTAGCTGGGAATATCCTTCGGAATATTCCATATACGTCATGAGATTCAATCTTGTTTCTTCTTCGCGCTGTAACACTTGATTTTAACTACCAGGTTATCAACGATGATTATTTCTTGATTGATCATCATTCGAACGTTCATCTTTAATTGAGAGATTACTTAAGGACGTTTTCCCAACAGAAACACTAAAACCTGGTTGAAATCGTATATTTAAGATATCTTAAACCGCCGAACTCACTGAGAGAGTTCCACAAACTCACTCAGTAAGTTCGAACTTGCTATTGCTAGATACAGTCAGTAATACTCACTTTGATTGGCTCTGAAGGCTAGCTGTAACCGATTGGCTGTTGAGGCTGCTTTTAAGTTATGCGCATGCGTACATTCTATGTTTGTACAGATATCAGACACGGTGATGTTCAGTGAGTTATCTTAGATGAGTTTTGCGGTGTGAACATGTATTCGATTCCGGAAGGGTGCCACCTCAAAATTGGCGGTCTAAGATATCTTAAATGTCCAGTGCGAACAGGGT
This sequence comes from Maratus michaelseni, assembly GCA_963931845.1. NCBI lineage: Eukaryota > Metazoa > Arthropoda > Arachnida > Araneae > Salticidae > Maratus > Maratus michaelseni. The sequence goes on from OZ007595.1 coordinate 206,075,981, forward strand.
AATAGAGAAAAAGGAACTACATATTTTCCCTCATGATAGGGAAAGGGTGTCTGCTCCCTTAATCTCCTGCTGAAGACATCTATTAGTTCTGATTTTGTTTTACGTTTATTTAAAAAATTACCAAAAACGGGGAATTCAGGTGAGAAGCTTTGTCCCCCTGATTTAAAAAAAAAAAAATAATAAATAGTTTATTCATTTAGAAAAAACACCGGAAGAAGATTTTTTTTTAGATTTTTAATATATAGGTATCTTTAATATTTGGATTTTTAATATTTTTTTTAATAACTAATAGAATAAGCAAATAATAATTACTGATAAGTTTTTAAAATGATTAAAAGTCTAGAAACAACAAATTGGTAATTTTGTAAAAAAAAAAAAGTGTAATCATCTGTAATCATGTTTCACCTCAATATCCTGAAAAGCAAAGTATCACTTTTAAATGATAGACGCTCAGGATTAGAAGAATAAATCGGCTGTGAAACTTCATTTAACTATTTTTCTTTTTACTGATAAGTTTTTAAAAGGATTAAAAGTCTGGAATCAACAAATTGGTAATTTAGAAATAAAAAACAAAGTGTAATCATCTGTAATCATGTTTGACCTCAATATCCTGAATAGCAAAATATCACTTTTAAATGAAAGACGCTCAGGATTAGAAGAATAAATCGGCTGTGAAACTTCATTTAATTATTTTTCTTTTCACTGATAAGTTTTTAAAAGGATTAAAAGTCTGGAATCAACAAATTGGTAATTTAGAAATAAAAAAATAAAGTGTAATCACATCTGCAATCATGTTAGACCTCAACATCCTGAAAAGCAAAGTATCAATTTTAAATGAAAGACGCACAGGATTAGAAGAATAAAAAATAGGCTGTGAAACTTCATTTAATTAATTTTCCTTAAGTAGGAAAAAATGCTAAAATTTAAGATTAAAGAATTTAAAGTGCACTTTCACCGGACAGCGAAAGTAAACGTTTGAAACTTCCATGAGAAACAATTGAGTTATTTATTACTTGGAATTTAAAAATTATATGTTAGAAAAAAACATTCTTTAAAGGAGTTTGTTTTATTTTATTACTTTAGTAATTACTTATGGCTATTGGTATTTACTTATGGCTAAATATGACAACTGAAACTGAGTATTGATGACTATATTATGTTTAATCCTTAATCATGATTTAAAGAACTTTATTAATGGTTAATTGAGCCGTTAAACTAAGAATGTGATATCAATTCATTTAGTGATCATTCTTTAACAGGGTACATGCAGTTCTATCATAATTTTTCGATAAAATATTTCCCTTATTTAATTACGGAAAAATACTACAAATTTTACGATCAAACCAGCCGATTACTAATTCCAAGATTTAAATATTAACCCGTCACAGAATTTTTAATCTTTTACCACCGGTTTCTCAAAACAGAAATTTTCGCCTAATTGAATCGCAGAAATGCTGTCATTAGATAAGGCATAGCTTACAATAAAAAGTAAACGGTGGGAATAATCGAGGATTCTGAGCATCTTATTCGTCACGTATAGGTGTCGCTCGTCCCCAAGGGGTTAAATAGAATATTTCTGATGTGAAATAGTTGTTCCAAATTCCTGGAAATTCGAAGGAGTGTGAGCACTTTGTCTTTAATCAAAGAATATAATTAAAACTACAATTATATCCGCTTTACTTAATAATTAATCATTATTCATGACTAAATTTTCAATCATTAATTTTCAGTCATTAACTCCTTAATCGTCGTGCCCAAGACATTCACGGGCAGCGTAGGTTACGCCTGTTTTATTCAGATTGTTTGATTCCCACCAATTTTTTTAAATTGTATTATTGGCTTTATTCTTGCATTATTTTATCTGTCTATTAAATAAGACGAACATTTCTACTTAAAAAAATTGGTGGTAATCAAGCAATCTGAATTTTTAAAAAGTAGCCTACACTTAAAGGGCGCGACGATTAAGGGGTTAATCAGATTAAATTTTGCACAACACTGGTTTTAGCCACTATATCATAACTGCCAAGTTTTAAGTTTTTTTTCTATCATTCTTTTAAACGAAAAATTTGTGTTCCTTAATCGCGAAAATTTAGGATTAAATATGCTAATTTTTAGTGCCTGTGGTTTGGAACAACATTGTGTTTTCGTAGCAAGCCTTTATTGTTATACACATTTACTTTGAAGTCCATTGCTTCCAATATCGCTCATTTTAAAATGCAGTAGGTAATAATGTATTAAAGTTTTTGACGTGTCTCTGAGAAGAAAATATTTCGTGATGATTGGTTTATTTTTATGAAAGTTAGAGGGTATAAAAGCAATAAAGGAAAAGAATGTTTTTGGATCCAAATGAAATCTGTATGGGAGCACCACCAGAACGAAAACTTTCTAAAAAAATAGAATTATGGAAATCGGAGCACCTGTTTAAAAGTTACACATAGACATTAATTAAAATACAGGGTGGACCAAAACACTGGCACACTTCAAAATTCAATAATACAACAAAACAACTACAGGTTTTCCGTATCTCAAAAGGAAAAAACGGAACCCTTATAATCTCGCTTTGCAAATCTCGATTATGGAAAATTATGCAGTAAATCATCATAGAATTAAAAATTAATGATTTTCTGATTTTTTTTTCCTTTACATGTGCTAAAAGATCTTCCTTCGTGCCAGATTTCATGGTTCTAGGTCAACCAGAAATACCCTATAGATTTCAATCTCGAAACTTATAGGGTCCTAACGGTTAATCTAGATGTTTGAAATTTGGAAGGAAGGTCTTATAGCACATGTAAAAGTAAAAATCCGAAAATCATTCATTTATAACTCTATGTCGATTTATTGCGTGACAAACCCATCAATTCTCATCATGAGAAAAATTAATTATATATATATGAATAGGATGCATGTGGTTTTGCAGTTCCCATAACATGTCGACCGCAGCTAGAAGAGGAGCGGCCCGAGTTCCCACGCAAACTCATTAGGTCAGCAACAACGACACACAATAAAGATGATGACTAAGTGTTTCGCCTCTCTGGCCTGGGAACGGAATATTAAGATTATCGTCAGATTTACTTTGGCGATTGACTTGTCCGGTTGGCTTTAGGCACGACGGCCTAGCTCCGGTCTGATGTCGGAAGGACGCGTTAGATGCCGGTAACTGCGGCAGAATCAACCCCTATTCCCCTTAACCCTGTATATAACCTGTAATTAGTCTGTATATATAACTGTGTTTTACTCCAGAGATTAAAATAGTATAGTTTTTTACAAAAGACTCTTCAATAATCTCAGCAGCCTAATTATTATTATTATTACATCATTATTACATATATATATATATATATATATATATATATATATATATATATATATATATATATATATATATATATTATCCTTTACATGTTCCAACTTGAATACAATTATTTTTTTAAGTATTCTTCGTTTTATCTAATCTCAGAAAAAGAAGGCGAAGAATATCTTTAGAAAATACTAGTATTTAAATTCAAGGGGCCGTACAAACGCTGAAAAAAAATCTGCGACAGCCGGCATTTTTGTGTCAGCGTGTAGACCTGATATTCAGGGAACTGTGATTTGATAATCACAAAGAAGAAAGCTGGAACCCAAGTGTTTTTATATTAGTATCCGAAATCTTGCTGCAAACGAACACAATTAAAGTGAAAACAGAAATGTACCAATGTTTTCTTCTTTGAAATTGTCTCATTTTTTTCTTATGACAAAATATAACAGTTATGTTACTGTAGAATTTTCTCATTAAATTTGCTGTATTTATATTTACAATATTACGTTTATGACAAAAGTTATTTACTTTACTTTATGCTATGTACAGCAGAATCTCGTTACAACGAACGTCATTTTAACAAATTTTTCAGTTTAATAAATATTTTTTTTAATTTTTAAAAAACGCCCTATGCTTTCACATTATAGAAATATTCACTTTAACGAATTTCATATTAACGGATTTTTCATATTAACGAATTTATTGAAGGCTTAAAAAGAATAGTCAGTTCAGTTTTACGAAAGTTGAGTTGTAATATTTTAACGTAATTATTACCAGCAAAATAATGTTCCGATAACATTTTATACAGTTTGTTTTGAAAAGTGCATTGCCAACTTCAGTGCAGAAAAACACTTCTGAGATTTTTTTTTCTTCATAAGAAATAAAGTTACTTTAACGGGCAGATGTCCGTGAAGGTTTTTTTCTCCATCAGGTCTGTAAGATAAATTATAATTCCTCTATAATAGTTACGATTAAAATCTCGAAACTTTATTAACTTAATATTTATCTTCTTTCTAACTAGTAAGTTCACAATAGTAATATACTGTATATTTATTATTTACTGACATGTTTGCGTGCTAAACGAAATTTAATATAGTAATATATATTTTAAGTCAATGTGCATGCAAATAGCTTTTCTTTTTTTTTTTTTCTTAAGCGAAATATTGGAATTTCACATTAACGAATTTTTCACTGTAACGAATTTTATCGGTGGTCTCCAGAAATTTGTTATAACGAGGTTTTACTGTACTTCATTCATAGTTTCTTTATTATGCTGTAACGTTTGTAAAATTAGAAAATACATCTGCTAGTGTCCTTCTGATTATTCGACGATTTCGAATTTCCGACATACCCTGGTTCCGTAGAGTCTGATAATCCGAGAATTTGTTGTAAATTCGCATTTTTAGCCCCCCTCCCCCCCCCAAAAAAAGATGTTTGAACATTCAATACACTAAGACAGAAAAGTAAGTAATATATATTTTCAAAGCAAATTTCATCATATATTCTATCCCCGTCCCTTTCTAAACAACAAAAGGAAGACTTCAACTCGGTTAAACCCAAAAGGAACATTTCTTTTCTCACATCTCAACATTCTTTAATGTACTTTTGTCGTTGACTTTCATTAGATTGCTAGTAAGCGATGTTGTTTAAATGAGAAGAATCTCCTTTTTAAGTTAAACGGAAATTTCTTTCTTGTTTTAATTTCCGTTTAATTTCATTAAATCAAAGGAAATTGGACAGAACTTCACACGGAAAAGAACTCTTTAAGCTCAACGTTAAATTAAACTTTTTCTTAACAGATAATGCTTACTTTAAATCATGCGAGTAACAAAAAATTACGTTTGAATGTTATAAAATATTGTTAAATTTGAGTTCATATTTTGGGTTTGATAAGCTTTTTGAAATCCTTTGAAATTATTATAAATTTGTTCTTAAACGAAGTGAACTCAATATCCATATTTTCTATATCCTTAAAGCAGTGGTTATCAAACCTGCCACTGGCTCACGGGCAATATTTCGATGGTTCGGGGAATGATCGTTTAGTTTTACAAAAATATATTAGTTTTACTTGTTGTAAAAATGCTATAACGAACACAATATGTTTGTTACATTGTAAAAGAGAAAAAATCACGAAAATACATAAAGAAACAATTTTTTGAAGAGACAGTGTTTTGTTAAATTTTGTATCAAATTGGACTTGAAGCTAAAACTAACAAGTTTTTACCCTGATATAGACTCTCTCGTTGATATTAAAACAATTTTATAAATCGGATTGACTTTTAAAGGAGTCCGTGTGCAAAAATTTATTTTCTTTAATCATATGCATTTTTTAATGATTTTTTAGGTGCGTTCGTAATTATATAAATACTTAGAACCTATAGTCGTCGTCTGGTCCGTCTGTCAGTCTGCATATAACAGCGAATAAACTACACAACCGAATGGTATGAAATTTAATGTATATAATAGTTGCAGAATTTTATCGAGTCATTTTAAATTTTATAAAAATCGTATCAAAACTTAAAAAGATATTAATAAAAGTTTTTTTTTATTATATAAAATCCTATCATAAGTAATCAATATAATAAAAGCGAAAGTCATGTGACTGAAGAAAACAAATACGGGCTAACAACTTCATTTTTCATATGACAAGTGGCCATTAACGCCAATGAAAACTTGCGAATATATCAATCCATTAAAGTAAATAAACAGAAGAAATTTGTTCATCGTGAGTCACAGAAATATTAAACCATGGAGGTAGTCAATCGCAAAGCAATGTCTGTATGGCAAAGCAATGTCTGTATGTAATTTTGCAGCGCTGTCTGGTGTCAAAAAAGAATTCGCATCCGTAAACGTGGCATACGTAATAAGAAAAAAAAAGGCATGCTCATAACAGATTATATAATTTATTTCACTGAAATAATAACGATGTTGTTTTTTGTTTTTTTTACAGTGTAAAACTAGTTATAGTACAAACGCACATCATATGTCGCGTTTAACGTACAATTTTCAACTTGTTTATCTGAAATGTGTGTTCCTATTAAGATTACAATTTAGTAAAAAAAATTTGGAAACTCTGATTTTTTTTTTATTTAAAAGTTTCAACTTACTTAACATGTTATATTATTCACGAACCTGTTGCTTGATTTCATTACTTTTTACTCTATTGTGTGCAGAAAAGTTTTTTTTATTAATTTGTCTACAGGATTTATAAAAATATCAATTACAATATTTATAAAATTTAAAATTAAAAAAAGATGCCTTTTGAGAACGATTTTTATGTCGAGGAATATATTTTCCAGATTCTCACACGAAATTAAAAATCCGGAAAACAATTTATTACAAACATAACATTAAAAATCTGTATATTTCACACTCATAGCTTCCAAGAAAATTTACATACAAAAGTCAGTTCTACAATAGCGTTCCGTCTGTTTCTCTTAACAAACTTACAAACTGGTTTTAAAAAAAAAATGCATACATTCATTAAACTAAAATGCTTTTACTTAATAAGTTGTCCATTCTTCTTTGTTGTCGAGTATAGCTTGGCAGCGTCGAGGCTTACTTTCGAAGAGATTTTCAGCTAATTCCAAAAGAAGAGACCCCCAAACTTCCTGTATACGGCGACTAACATGTTTAAAATTGCACACATTGTTTTTCCTCAGTTTCATCTTCATTTTTGACCACACGTTTTCAATTAAATTAGCGTGAGGTGACTAGGAGGGTCAAGAAACTATGTAAGGTAGAAAAAATGTAAAAAAAATAAAATATTTTTGAGTATTTGGCGCAAAGAGATGGGATTTGGCGAGCAACCGTTTTTTCCTCGCCAAATGCAAGCAATTTTAATGCGTGTGTAAAATCCTGGTTAAATAAATGTTTAAACGCGCAGTACTTTAGGAATTTAAGCTTAAACGATTAAATAGTTTATCATTTTTTCTCTAAACTTATATAAATATAAAAGTTGCGTGTTGCTGAAGTCATTTAATTTTACACGGTTTCGCCGGCTGGATAAATTTTAAGTGTATTTTAACAGTATATAACTGCCCAATTAAGAACGCTCTTATTATATTTCGATATTGAATATGTCGTTGTTTCCATGGCAACATCACTTTTCTCTTATTGCCTCCGACACTAACATTTCCGAAGTCAAATTAACAGTGCTCAGAATCGGACATTAATTTTTAGTTTGAAGCATTTTTCATCAATTTAAATTCTGTTCTAAACCGTAGAATATCATCGTTAATTTTCTTTATATATACATATAAATTTATATGGCAAAACCGTAGTTATAAAAGTGCACTTATTTAAGTTAAACTTAATTAAACTAGTTCAGTATTAAGAGTAGAAAAAGTTTTCCTAAAAGAGTATTTATTATAAAGCGTATTTTTTGTTTATTGTCACCAACCAGCGATAAATCGCCAAAAACACGAAATTTATATAATTTTTTTTACGGACGTTATATCGAGGTTCCGCAGCAATTTTTCATATAAACATATATATCCTCATAAAAAGATTATTCTGTATCTTTTTTTCGAATTTTTTATAGTATGCGCTTATGGAGACCTTCCTTGTTAGTATGTAACCGTTGAATAAGAGGGTGAATTTTTCCATGTACTGTTGTTACTATTAAAATACATAAAGAAGTCAAAGTAATCACAACGGCAATGAGTGGTCACAAACGTTATAAGTAGCCAGAGCGATTTGATAAAACATTTTATGAACGGAAAATAAAATTAAAGACATACTTGCCAATCTTGAGGGGTTTTTTTAAACAACTAAAAGCATAACTTTTAGCCACCCACAGGGAGGCTTATTCTTCCAATCTCTATCATTTTTCATGTTTATGAAAAGTCACAGCAATCCATCGTTGCCACAGGTTAATCTCTGAAAATGAAACATTTGAAGTTACTGAAAAAATTAATAACTCAAAAAGTATTTATCACAAAATTGTTAGACAAACTGCGTTAGAAAGGAAAAAAATTGTATTTTTCTTGATATAAATTTAAAATCGATTGATTATGCCGTTTTTCAAACATTGAACTTCAAAAATTACCAAATTTACAATGAAGTACCATAACGAAACCTTCACGCGTAAAAAGATAATGATAACGGTTGTTGCTTTCGGTCGAGAATGGACCAAACGATGTCCGCATTTTACTGTTTTTACCGTTTTTAACGAAATTCTGTAACTTTAGAAGAATTTTTCTTTGAATAGGCAACAGAAATGCATAAAATCGTTACAAAAATTCTAAAATTACAAAAAAGGATAGATGCAAATTATCAGATATGGAAAATAAAGAAGAATTTTGGTACTTTCGTGCTTTCGTGTTATAGCAGCCACCAAGCATGAAATATTTTTGTTTCTGTTTTCATTAATATATTGTAAATTTGGTACTTTCGTGTTATAGCGGCTTCCAAGAATGAACTGCCAAGCGGTCAAGATTTATCGCCAAATTATAAAGCATGTATGACATTATAATAATATATGATATATATATAACATTTCTGTACGTATGTGGCCAAGTTATAGTCATATATGATGCATATATGATGTATATATATGACATGTGTATATGATGTATATACGACATATAAGACATAAATAATATGTGTATAATGACGTATATGGCACATATAGGAGTGTTTGGAATATATATATGCATATATAGGATGCCTATATAAGCTTTGCGATGATCTTGGCGAAATCATAACTGCAACCTTGGTATAATCATAATTGTAGGAGCCGCTATAACACGAAAGTACGGTAATTTTTTTTTTTTTTTTTTTTAACCACACACAGGGCTAATTCTTTCAGTTTACAGTAAAATTCATGTTTATGAAAAATCACAGCCACTCCATATATAAAGGAGGACACCCTTTATGCATAGCTATACAAATGGTTGTTACTGACGATATTAAAAATCAAATTGTCTCTCTGTATTATGCCGATACTTCCGCTTGTATTTCCTTTCTCAGTACCTAATTGCCATACAGCGGGCGCAGACCCCATTTAAACAATAATATAAAGGATCCAACAAAGTTAAACTCGTCGTGGCGGACATTTCTAAGGGGACCCGTGGCCCTATCTCCAATAGGAATGAAGTTACCTCTGGGGGGGGGGGTAAGTTCTTGTAAGTTCCTGGGGGGAAAGGTTCAGTAAGACCTTTTTGGTGCTCCTCCCTCATGTAAACCTCATGTAAACCCCTTCATGTAACATATCAATAATTGATAGATCTCGTCAAGCACTATGGTCTGGTCCTACTCTCCGCCTCTCACTCGCCCCCTCCCTTAAGAAGCATATTTCTCTGTTTCAACTCTTTCTAAATTTTAGTTTTTCCCATCTTTCTCAGCCCCTTTAAGCCCCACAGAGGGCGTAGGCCTCTTCTTAAAGATCCAACGAAATTAAAATCGTCGAGGCCGACATTTCTAAGAAGGTCCCGAGGCCCTATATCCCATAGGACCGGAGTTACCACCCCCCTCACGGTGGAGAAATTCAAGGTGCTCAAACCCCGTCATGTACCATATCAAAAGTTTGATCTCATCAAGCACTTTTGTCTGGTTTTACTCTCCCCCTCCTTCTCTCCCGTTCTCCTGTCAGGAGCACTTTTATTTATTTTTTTCAATTTTTCATATTTATTTTAGTTTTTCCCATTTTCCTCTGTTCCTATACCGGACAGCTCCAAAATTTTACCAAAATTAGCTGTAAACTGCCTAAAGGTATTCCCCCCCCCCTTCTTTTGGCGCCCTCGGTTTTTACGTATCTCTCGAGGGGGCCCGTCAGAGGGGCGAAAAGGGGGATCCCTTTTAAAGTCCCATCTCTCAATTTCAAGTGAGGATTCATTTTAAAGGTCTCGTAGAGCACTTGTGTTTTGTATAGCTCGCCCTCCCTTCCCCCCACCGCTCCCCAAGATCCCGTCAATTAATGCTAACTCATCATTTGTTAAACAACTTCTCTTAGCTTTATCCATCATAAAAGCTGCTATCATAGAACTTTTCATTATCTTTTTTAGGTTATCTATTAAGTGCTAAAATGCCTTGAATGATTAATAATAATTTAACGGGTGTCATTAAGCCAGCACATTTGTAAACAACATCTACCTCGCCACGTCTCAGCCCATTGAAGCCACATCTTTTTACTATTATAGTTATTAAAAATACTTCTAGTCACCGAATCCTTTTAAAACTTGGTGTGCTCGTGCCTAATATATTCTGCCAGCTCACAAAAAATCTTAGAGCGCTAACTAAATTCTAAAGTGGAGAAGCTGGCTTATGCTAACAAACACTTTTTTTGACGAGTTAGACTTGGCTGAAAAAATCTCAACGATAAAAGCCGTGGGTGGCTAATCTATATTCTGCCGTAAGGTAGAATTTTTCCCGCTTGTTGTTAAATATTTATTTATTTTAGTTTATGTTAATAAGCATTACTATGAATGAAATATATGTAAGTACCATTATAAAAAACAGACAAATTTTCCTTAATTTATGTACATTTTTCCTTCAGCTTTAAATTTTACTATTTGTTGCATTTTTATTTACTTCTCAGAAATATTGTCATGATTATGCTTTACACATAAACACAAGAGACAAGAACAACTTACTTCAAGGAAATATATGTAAGTTGAAACATACACAATTTATCCTCACACAATAAACATAGAAGAAATCGCTTTCTTTGTTTCCCTGGCAGGTATCCAGAATTTTGTCCCAAAACAACTTCTGAAGATTTATTTTACACTAATGTTTGTTTTTCTGGCATGTATCCTTTTGTTACTATTATGTAGGACTTAAAGAAGTGTTTATTGAAGATGAAAAGCTAAATAAAATAATACATATAAGACAACAGCCTTTTTATTTATCATTAAAACGTAGATAATCTATATGTGTTAATATAGTATTACTTCTAGATAGGAAATGAATAAGTATGCTTTGATGGTTATTTTGATTCATTATTAAAAAAATGTATTTGGTCTGAACTAGCGCCCCCTCCTCTCAGCAAACAAGAAAACACAAAAATACAATTTAAAAAAACTAAAACATTACAAAAATAAAACCCCGGAAAATTAGCCAAAAACAGTGGCCTCGTGGGCAGTGGGTTAAATTTAAAAAGTCAGCCAAGCACTCATCTAGACAGAAATAATATGTATACTTATTATGTATTACATATTACATATTATTATTTGATATATACATATTACATATTAGTTCTGTCTAAAGTGCTTGGCTGCCTTATTAAATTTAACCCGCCGCTGACGAGGCCACAGCCTGTTTTTTGGTTACTTTTCCGGTGTTTTATTGTGGTAATGTTTTTGTTTTTTAAGTTGTATTTTTGTGTTTTCTTGTTTGATGAGGAGGCGAGATGTGCTAGTTCAGGCCAAATACATTTTTTTCGCTGGATTAATTCAGATTTGTGTGTAAAACTATACAGCTTTCGGGCGCTGTTCACATGAATATGTAATTGCTTTGTTGGTAATTATGATATGCATATATAGTGTGCCCGCTAAAGTACATTGTCACCCCAATAATTTCTGAACGACAAGAGCTATAGTCATAAAAGTGCCATGCGCTACGCAAGAAAACCGCTTACAGTGCCACCTGGCGGCTAAATTTGGAGTTAGCGTTCTTATTTAAAAAACAGTAAGAGATACGCGAAAAAAGTCAATTACAAAGCTGTTGAGCATCATCGATTTAGTAAGAAAAGATACCTTCCGTAAAGTAATGTTATAAGTAGAAAGCGCAAATTTCATATTTATTTTGTTCGAAACTACCAAAATTGTAACGCGACATAATGCGGAAGAAAAGAGAAAAGGTCACAATCCAGAGTTTCAATTGTCAGTAGATATACAGTATTGATCTTTACATAAATAAATTTTAATATCACATAGCGTGAAAAAATACTTTTTCCATTTTGTATAAATGGTGGGAATACATGAAACAGCGAGAGTATGCAACCCCTTCACCGACAATGCAGGAACTTCGAAACCATATTACGAATGCTTGTGCCAGCGTGTCACGTCTGCCGTGTTGTACAATGTGCAGCGGCAAGTGTAATCCCGTGTCCAGATGTGTATTGTTGCTGAAGGACACCATTTTGAGTATCACAGATAGATGATCCGCATTTCCGATAAGTGCAGTTTTGTACAACGCGATCAAACACATGAGGGCTTTGTGCTTTTCATTTGTATCATTTTTGTGAGCAAGATGTTTTTTTTTTTAATAATAAATCGATAACGCTGAACAACTTTGTAATTGACTTTTTTCCCGTATCTCGTACCGTTTTTAAAATAAGAACGCTAACTCCAAATTTAATCGCCAGCTGGCGCTGTAAGCGGGTTCCTTGCGTAGCGCGTGACAACTTTACTATATCTAGACCCCACTTTTGTGACTATAGCTCTTGTCGTTCAGAAATAACTGGGGTGACAACGGACTTTAGCGGTCACACTGTATATATGTATGTGTGTGTGTGTAACCCTGTATATATATATATATATATACAGGGGGATTGGAAACTATCTGGCAAAATTTTAAAGTGTAGTAGAGGGGACCAAAATAAGCATTTTATTTTCATAGAATGTGTTTCCGGAAATGACGCGAATGAGTGCCATCTATTAGCCCTTATACGTGGTTATTCTTTCATTGCAACTTTCAAATTTTTCATCACCAGCACTTAAACGCACCATTTCTGGACACACATTCTATGACGAAAAACGCTTATTTTGGTTTCCCCTACCACACTTTAAAATTTTGCCAGTCATTTTCCGATCACCCTGTGTATATATATATCTGTGAACTTTTTACGAAGATGATTTTATATTCCACGAGAAAATGGCAGTTTGTTAAAGATGTAGAATGATTGCAGTCGGTATCCGGAATCATGGCGAGGAGGTTAGGCAATGATGAGACACCACAAGAGTTTCTTCAATAAGGAGCAGCCAATTTCCAGATAAATTGTTTATTAATGAAAAGGAGCGATGCCAGTAACAGTTCCCACAGTATCCGGTATAAACTTACAGCCCTCAGGCTTGACGATGGCTCACTACATCATTTAATAGATCTTAAAGAGCTGTTATGAAATTCTAAGTCAGTTTAAACACCAGATAACCATTTGGTCAGCACTTCCAAACACGACAAAAATCTGCTCTCCAAAAGCTTGCAAGTCAGTTTTGTTCACGACGCGTTGAGTTACTGAAAACGACGTAACGAGCGCACGATCCAATGAGTGAGAGACGAACTTAAGCTAAGCGAATGAGGTGCAATGGAGAAGATTTAACCCTTTGAGGGGCACCTGTATATAATATATACCACTTTTTAATATATAACTTTGCCACCAGTATTATTAAATAAAAATATTTATTGTTATTTTTTGCAGATTGAATAGGTAAAAATTCATTATTTAATTTTACTGGTGTCAAAACATCGCAAAATGTAGCATTTTTAGACCGCGTGCTTGCCTTCCAAGGAGTTAACACGAAAGAATCCTCATCGTAGCTGCGCATTGATTTTGACGTGAAAAATACCCAGTGCGCGAAGCAAAGCATGGAATAAAAATTAAAAAAAAAAATGGCTTTTAAAAACATTCGAAATGACACAAGCGTCTCTCAGAACTTTATAAATTGGGGAGTTGATAAAAGCTACGAATGAACTTAAAGTTTTAGATTAAGATTTGGAATAAGATAATTATTAATATACGTGTTATTACTTTTAAAAGGACATTAAATAGGAATAAATATTATTAAGAATTAAGGAAATACTGACTATGTCAGAAGTTAGATTAATTTGAAGGAATAATGCGAAATAAATGCGAAGAATATGCGAAGGAAATAAATTTTTTATATGAGAGATCCTGAGAAATATATACTGAGAAATCTTGAGAAAAGGGACAGTTTGTTTATTTTTTTCATATTTTTCATATTTTGTTATTACTATTTAAGATTTTCTTTTCGAGCACCATTACGAAAAATCAAATTGAGTAATCATTTTCACCATATTGTAAACACAACTTTCTTGACAATTAGGGATGTCGCTCTAGCACTTTAACGATTGGATCTGACTCTTCACTGTTTTTCGAAAAGTTTTGCAGTGCGTGAGATAACAAAGCTCTATTAGAATTCAATCACTCTGAATACGAATGTGTGACTAGGAGTGGAAAAAAAATCACATGAAATGAAAATTATGATTACGATATAGTAGTAGTAAAACTTTTTAATCACTCTATATAGGGTAACTTTTTTTTTTCTATTTAAATTTTCATTAATGAAATATTTAAACAAAAAGTCTGGAAAAAAGATTTTTGTTGCCCAATTACGCTGAAAAAGTCAATTATTCTCTTCGCTTTTATTTGTGTGTAGAAGCATTATTACCAGCACTTAACAAATGCGACTAAGTTTTTTTTTTTTTTTTTTTTTTTTTTTTTTTTTTTTTTTTTTAATCTGGCGACCGAGTTATTTAATCTGCAAATTTTAATATAATAAAATCAGAATTATTTGACTGACTTCTACAGGAAAACAGTAAAAAAAAAATTGTTTTCCAACTTCACTATTTCATCGGCACCCCCCCCCCCCCCTTACCAGAGATAGATTTTGCAACATTCAAGTATGTGGACATTTGAAGCATTTGTCAGTCAGCATTAACCGAACATGGCGATTAATTCATCCTTTAGAGCATTTTTTTTTTTTTTTCGTTTTTTCACAGATATATAATTTTGATAAATTTCGTTTGAAAACTTAATTTATGTTATCTTTCTAAATTATGTACTATTCTGAAATATGTAACTAATAATTCTAAACTATGCTTGTTATAAATTTTTCTTAAGGGGGGTCCGACACACATTTAAAAAAAATTATTTATTGAGTTAAAATTTAGAATTTTTTTGCGATGGTTAACTATATCATCTGTAAACAAAATCACATGATAAAACTTCTCATAACTTTAAAATATATATATATATATTTAAAATTTATTTAAAAAAGTGGGGTAATTTAAAATCGTTATAACTCGAAATATTATTTGTAGAATTTAATTTTTTGTCATTTAAATAAACACAAATATATAAATTTTAATTTTGATTCAGCATTTTAAAAAATATTTATTTTTTAAAAAATTAAAAAATATTTAAAGTAAAATCTTTAATCAAAATGATGTAACTTTTTAAAAAAAAATCATATTTTCAAAAGTAAATATTTTTTTCAAATTTGCTGAATCAAAATTAAAATAAAATAACTGAAAAGACATGTTCCAAGTTTGAACCATTTATCTTTAACTGTTTTTGACTTATAACGATTTAAAGACGAGAATGCTTAAAAGAACCCATCATGCAGAAAAACGCAAAAACGTTTCCATGACAACCGCTACTTGGAACTTGAAACGCTACTTGATTTTTAAAACAAAAAATTAATATATCCTGTTCTATTTAAGATAGAAATATGATTTAAACGTCATTTTAAACGGATAAAAACAGATAATTTTTTAATACAATAAAATATTTTTCAAAAATTTGATAATTTTTGTGACTCGGACCCCCTTAATTCATGAAAACTTTTGTGCGTTTTGAAATTCAGTGGCGGGTGAGTGGTAATATTTCTTACTGGCGACTAGAATTTTTTGCTGGCTACCAGATTTTATCAAATTTGTAAAGCGCTGATTATTACTAAAATGAAATATCTAAATTCAGTAGTGGCTCGTGACTCGCTCATTTTGGGGAACTAAATGCATGGCTGAAGATTGTTTTCTTTTATTACCATTATTTTTTTTAAGAAAAGTTTTTCTTGTTTAAATCGCAAAATTTTCTACCAAAAATTTACACAAATATTTGTTTTACAAAATAGTGGTAACAGAATAATACATTTTGCGACCATACATTTAGTGCCCAAAACAAACGCAGTCACGAGTCGCCACTGTCTAAATTAATACCATTCTATAGAGCAAAGATATTTTCATTAATTTATGTATCTTTTTTTCTTCTGCTTTGATACTTTCTAGTTATTGCTTTTATTATTTACTCTTTAAAATTATTGTCATGTTTGTATTTTACATGTAAACATAAAAGACAAGAACAATTTACTTTAAGGAAATATATATAGGTTAAAACATATATAATTTATCTTCACACAATAAACAGAGAAGAAATCTCTTTTTTTGTTATCCTGGCTTATATCCAGAATTTTGTCCCGAAACAAGTTGTGAAGATTTATTTTACACTAATGTTTGTTTTGCTGACACGCATTCTTTTGTTACTTTTATGTAGAACTTAAAGAGAGTGTTTATTGAAACGTAAAAGCCAAATAAAACAGTGTATATATACAGTGTCTCACATAAGTGATGGGACACTTGTGCTTTACAAAAGGAAACTAATCAAATAAATTAAAAAAACATGTACACATTTTTTTGTGGGTGTGTTTCATACTTAAATTTAGTAAAGATTATTACATAACATACATTTTGTCAAAATATTAAAATATTAATTTAATAAAAATACAAATGTTTAGAACGGAGCAAAAAATAGCTCACATAAGTGATGGGACACCATTATATATGCAACAAAAATCGTCTGAAATAAGCAATAAAAATATTTTTTGGGGTTTTATTTTTACTTAAAAGCAATTGGCAATAATTTATAAAATCGTCTGCAGTATTTCTCTCCAGTTTGTTTTGGAATTTTTGTGTTTTTTAGCTCTGTGTAGCCATGAATGCTAAACGAAAAGAAACTTCGCCTGAAATTCGAAAATTAGTTATTAATTTGCATATTGAACGTGGAAAATCTATTAGAAAAACTGCTGAAACAGTTAACTTGAGTCGTTCAACAGTTTTCAGTATCATTAAACGATATAAAAAGAATCATATGATTCAGGATAAAAGAAGACCTGGCCGACCATCAAAGCTATCCAATGAATAAAGCGAATTATCGTTCGAAATATTAAAAAAAATCCAAGAATTAGTGCTTCAAAAGTTGCTGCTGATTTACAAGCATTATATGGAATAATTGTTAATCCTGAGACTATTAGAAGGGTAATTCGATCTGCTGGATATCACGGTAGAGTAGCCAGGAAAAAATTCTTCGTAAGTGAAAAGAATAGAAAACTCAGACTAGCTTTCACAAAATCCAACATAAATAAGATCTGATTACTGGAATAAAGTCATATTTGCTGATGAGAGTAAATTTAATATATTTGGTTCTGACGGTAGAATCTTGGTGTGGAGAAAACCCAGGGAAGAATTTCGCAAACAGAACTTGGTACCAACAGTAAAACATGGTGGAGGAGGAGTTATGGTATGGGGGTGTATGTCGTCCGCTGGAGTTGGCAATCTTGTTTTTATTGACAGTATAATGGATCAGTACAAGTATATTGATATTTTAAAGCAAAATTTGAAATCTTCAGCACGAAAATTGAACCTTCATAATGATTTTAAATTCTACCAGGACAATGACCCCAAGCACACTGCTCTGAACGTTAGACTCTGGCTGCTATATAACTGTCCTGAAATAATAAAAACACCACCACAATCTATAGACTTAAATCCCATAGAGAATATTTGGCAAGAATTGGAATCAAGAATTCGCAAACACACCATTTCTTCAAAACAACAACTAAAATCGGTGCTTCAAGAAGAATGGGGTAAAATCACTCCAGAAATCACAAAAAAATTAGTCGAATCCATCCCAAAAAGATTAAATCATGTTTTAAAAGTAAAAGGAAATCCAACAAAATATTAAAACCTTTTAAAAAGTAAAATTTTTGGATAAATATTTGATGGAAAAGTAAGTGTCCCATCACTTATGTGAGCCATTTTTTGCTCCGTTCTGAACAATTGTATTTTTACTAAATTAATATTTTAATATTTTGACAAAATGTATGTTATGTAATAATTGTTACTAACTTTAAATATGAAACACACCCAAAAAATTTTTGCACATGTTTGTTTATTTATTTTATTGCAGTTTCTTTTTATAAAGCACAAGTGTCCCATCACTTTTGTGAGACACTGTATATATGGCAGTAACCAGAAAATATTTCATTTATCATAAAAACAGAGATGATCTAAAAGTATTAAGATAGTAATATTTCTGGACAAAAAATGAACAGGCTTGTCTTAATCATTAATACGAGGGTTTCTATTTATATTTCTTGCTTAGTAATGAAAAAACAAATATTTATGATCGCCATTGGATTTATTGCTTTTCAAAGTATTCTCCATGAAGATCAATACACATTTTGCATGCGTTTGAACCAATTCTCGAAGCACTATTTCCACTCCGATGAAGGTAACTCCAAAACATTCCTTTTTGAGTGCATCAACCGCTTCTTCGGGTGCCGAAAATCGTTGTCCACGTAATTTATTTTTGATGTGTGAGAATAAAAAAAGTCATTGGGTGCCAAATCAAGGCTGTACGGTGGATCACCTATCAATTCGATGTTTTGGCCTTTCAGAAATTCCTTTGTTTGATCCGATGTGTGAGAGCTCGTATTTTCATGATGAAGCATTATTCGCCTGTTCATCTGCTTTTTTCGAATTTCTCCGAAGACTTCTGGCAAACAAATGGTCTTGTACCATTCAGAATTGACTGTTCTGCGTTGCTCTAACGCCACGTGACCGATAATGCCGAAGAAGCAAGCAACCATTTGCTTCGATATGCTTCTTCCTCGAACAACTTTTGTTGGATTTGGCTCATCTTGGAAGACCGATGCAGTCAATTGCTGTTTTGCTTTCGGCTCATATGCATAGATCCATGATTTGTCAACTGTGTAGATGCTATACACAGCCTTTGATGAACCTTGAATATATGTTTTCGACATTTCCTTGTACCAATCAACACGAGTCTTCTTTTGAGCGTTTGTCAGATTATGTGGGATCCGACGCGAAAAAAATTGTTTTACTCCCATGGTTCATGTAATATCTTATTCATGCTTGTCATACTAATGTCCAAAGATCCCTCAATCTCACGGTATGTCACATGACGATCTTGCTTTATCAGTTCACGCACAGCATCGATATTATTCTGGCACAACAACCGATTTTGGACAACCTTCACGGAATGCACCCTGGAGCGAACATCGACCACGATTGAATTCGTTATACCAGTTTTTTTTTACAGTGATGTAATATGGTGCTTTATCGCTGTATAAAGAATTAAGTTCATGGAAGCACTCTTGTTTTGACAATCCACGTCGAAAGTTATGAAAAATAACCGCACGGAAATGTTCAAGAGTCAATTTCCTTTTTTGCGCAAGATGAATGTTTCAATTGACTGTAAATAACACAAATCAAGCTAAAATGGCAAATCGTTCTGAAGAATTTATGGTTAAAAATATCAAACTTTCAATTGAAATCGTCTGCGGTCGCCTAGTAGTAACACTTCCTCGTGCCAAGGCCAGAAATATAAATAGCAACCCTCGTATGATTTTTTTTCTTCACTCTGATGAGAAATCGGAAAAGTTTAAGTCGGAGAGGGACAAAAATTATTATTCGGTAAAAATTGTTAGAAACAACAAGAAAATTACCGACGCCTGTTGGGCTGCCCTGTATTGTTTATTAAAATCTGTATAAGAGGATGCTTAAAGGTGCACTGGGAAAACACTCTTTTCGAATACCCTTACTTGATCGAAGAATTCTGAGATTAATACGACGAAGATTACTATTCAGAAATTGTACTTGAAAATAATCCCTACTACAGAGGCTGTTCGCACATTATTTGCACGAGCTTGCGTTGGAGTACAAAAAAATCGTCTGCATAGAGAATTTTTTTTTTTGCTGCTATTATGTTTTTGAAAGTATAAATTCTCGCTGGGCAAATGAAACTTTTGTTTACACGCAAGATGACGCTTTTAAAGAACGGATGTATGGAAGGCTGTGTTTCTGTGCTTTTCGAAGAGAATTATAAGTATTCGGTTATTAAAAAAGTCCTTCTAGCCTGTACCGGGAGGAAAAGGTAGCTTTCCTATATCTTCGTTTTAAAATTTCAGCTAATGTTACTCGAAACAGCAAACTAAAATGCAAAGAAACCGTTTACAAAAGATTCGTTAATACTGAATATTTAAAACACAAATATTTTATGTAAAATAGTTCTGTAAGTACCACGAAAATCGTCGAAAAAAATGTACAAACCCTCTCTGTATTCACTCTTTTTAACTGTTTTAGAAATAATTATAAAAATTTGGTACATGAAGGAATAATTGAACTTTCATTTAAGAAAACATGTTAAAATTTATTATTCACACATATTCTTAATTAAAAGTGTATTGTTAGTTTGGATAGAAAGGTAATTCAATATGAAATAGCAATACGACAAAAAGAGAAGAAAATTTAAATAGGAAATAACTAATAGTTTTTAATCAGCTGGAACTATGGCTATGAAGAGATTTCTCCTTATGGGAGAAGGAGAATGAGAACGCAAGTTTGCTGTAAAAGGGTACCTTAAGGGGGGCACAACCTTTTTGCCTGAAAATTGTTTGCCACCACAATTTCAAAAATGTAATATATATAGTATTTAATCGCAAAGATTTTTATGGTGCTTACAGAACTATTTTACACAAAATATTTTTGTTTTAAATGCTCAGTTTGGTAACCCTTATTCTGAATTGCCTTTCTACACCTTCTTTAAGAAGAAGTGGGTGGGGGGGGTCTATTTCTTTGGCTTTTAATTCATGATTTTAAGTAGATTTCGTAAGAAATACTACTACATTCTACTAATACTATTACTAATACTACTACTAATACTATTACATTCTCCCCTATGTTGGAATTTCAGGAAAATTTGTAAAGATCTACGCCGATCATGACTCACAGAACCCAAAACCACCCCCAGTTCAAAACTTTATATCTATCTATCTATCTATATACTTTTTTATGGACCCGATAACTTCCATACTTCTGCACAAATCTCTTCCAAACTGATACATAAAATCAAGAGTCATAAAATCTCGGTCGAAATCGAAATTGAACCAAGACGGGGGGGGGGGGGGGGGGTGCCAACAGAAAAAAACCGTAACTTCTTAATTATGATACGTATCGAATCCGTTAAATTTATTATTACTTCTCGGAAAAGGGCGAAAATTTATGTATGACAGATTTTTGATATTATGAAAAATGGCCTCAAGGGAGGGGGGAGAAAAATAGAGATTTAAGAAGAGAAAAAAATCATAACTTTGTCAATTCACAAGATATCAAATCCGCTTATTATAAATACTTTTAATATCATCTACAACTTTTATATTGACACATTTTTTATAGGACCAACCCTTACAGCAAAAACAAATTAAAAACAAAAAAATCCTCCGCCTACAGACACAGATAGATTTCGAAGTGGTCGGTCATAACTGCCGCATCAGGGCAAAAAGGTCATTTCTTATGCAATTCCCAATAAATAGGGGCCCACGGTCTGCGTATCTTCGATATCTACCTGTGCCAGCAGGCCGAGCTCCCAGGGATTTTTTATTCTTATTATTATATCAAAGAAAACGTATACTCTCTTCAGACATTGTGCATTATATTTATCGACATTTCACTGATATACAGAGTGTCCAGAATTAAATTACCCTTTCTCCGATCTCTCTACATATGGAACTCATGACAGTATAGGCTTAATTTTTGTTCACATACTGTTCAAGTCATGGGGAAATAAATTACGGAAAAAAATTAGTTTCAGAAATCGCCGATAGATTGAGTTGTACAGCTAGAAATACACTTAAAAAACACAAAAACACATTCTAAACACATTTTATTTGAACGAAGCAAACATTCATGCAACAAGGACCTTGTCAACGCAAGAAATACTGCTCAATATTGTTCCTTTCTTGAAGATGTAAAATCTGCTGCCTGTGCACAGTCTGTTCAATTGCAGATCGTAACTGATCGACTAAGATGCTTCTCAGCTGCAGAGTGATACCTTCTTTCAAATCTGCAAAGGTTACCAAGCGTCCTCGTTAAACAAAATTTTTAAATGTCTCTACAGCCAAGCATCACACGGATTAAGATGCTGAGAACGAGACTGTCAAATGCACGACAGATTAATCTGTCACTAGTGAAACGTTGCCGAAGAAACTGCTGTACTGAGTCCATGTGTGGAGGCGCTTCATTTTGCATACAGGTAATTGAATCAAGACATTCCCGCTGGTGCAAACGGGGTAAAAAAAAGTTTCGAGCATCCTTTTGTACCTGTTGTCATATCAAAGGGCCATTGCGAGTAGCCTCTTCGAAAAAGACAGGTCCAAGACTGAATGTGGCTGTGAATCCACACATTCACACTTTATTATTTTATTATTTTTTGCCTTTATTTCATATTTTCTAGATATCCTACATTAGAGAGATATTGGACATTAACGAAATGTCCGTCATGTAAGTTCCAAAGCAGGTGGAATGCAGTAGAACGCAATGTATTTTCATTACTATCGGAAGGTATATAAAACAAATTTTCTATAATTTTAATACCATAAAATGTGTTAGACGGTGATGAAAATACATCGCGTTCTACTGAGTTCCACCTGCTTTGGAACTTACATGGCGGACATTTCGTCAAAGTCCAATCTCTCTCTAATCTAGAATCTCTAATATTTTCTGTTGTACAGCGCCATCTATCGATGTTTCTGGAACATTTTTTTTCTCTTAATCCGTTTCCTCATGTCTTGAATAGTATGTGCACAAAATTTAAAGCTTATACACTGAGTAATTCAATATATCGAGAAGTCGAAGTAGGAGTGTTTTAATTCTAGATTTATATCTAGCTAATCTAACTTTTGTGTGTAAAAAAAAAAAAAAATCCACCCTGTGCGAGGGGAGAACCTGCAAGTGCGCGCGATGAACTTCCAAATGGGCGATCGTTTTCTTTCCGGTCACAAGCATCTGAACCAAAGTTTGTAACCAAATTATGAAAAGTCATTACATTCTCTGGAGCTTATACAAATATTTAGTTTTAAAAGTTGTCTTTTTGACAAAATGGCGGTCATTTGAGAAAAAAAGGTCCTTTTTTTCGCATTTTTTATTTACCTTTTGCGAGCTCGACAAAAAAATAGTTAATCAAAGAAAATTATACTTTTTGGTCATATAAGCTCTAGAAAAAACAATGTGCTCTTTTCTAAAATAGTGATCAGTTTGTTGGCCTGCGGGCCAGCGGTAGTGCACCTTTACTTTGACGTGTCATTGAAAAAAAATGCAATTTATTTCTTTAAAGATAAAAAAGCCTAACAAAATATTACATCTGAGAAAGTAGCCACAAAGTACTCCATTTACAGAAGAAATCGGAATATCACAAAACGGCTTAAGACTTTAATCTTTCTTTTAATTAAAATATTAAGAAAATTGATCGAATAGTTCTCAAGCACAATGGTTGTAAGAAATCGGAATATCACAAAACGGCCTTAAGGCCTCAATCTCACTTGATGGATGCAAAAAATGCAAATTAAAAAAGTCCGAAAAATGTGTCCCAAATAAGTAGAACTCGCTTTAAGCAAGCCAAATTATTTCTTTCTGAAATAGTGATCAGTTTGTTCGTCTGTGGGTCAGCGATAGTGCACCTTTACTTTAATAGTATCACAGAAAAAAATTGCAATTTATTTCTTTAAAGATAAAAAACCCTAACAAAATATTACATCTGATAAAGTAGCCACAAAGTACTTCATTTCCAAAAGATGGCACACATACAAACCATGCCACTGTTCAATCGAAGAACATCAGCTTATTTCTGTAGCAATCAATGACATTCAAGTGATCACATACGTCATGACATTTACGTACCCTTATTGGCAAATATTTTTGTCCCCTAAGGGGTGACGGAGGCAAGTTTCAAAACACCTTTTACAGAATATTGAATTGTCACCTTAAATACGTCATACTACCAAAAATTAGGTCAGTTGTAGCACAGAAAGTGTGTTAAAATTGGTGTGTTAAGATTTGAACCGAACGGATACACAAGACAAGTTAAATTGCTATCCCCGTAATAATTATTATTAATATGGAGGTAGCGATTAAATAAAAGTTTGTAAAAAATATCTTAAACGCGGGATTCAATGAAAACGTAGTTTAAATACTTTATTTAAAAATTTAAAAAAAAAACGGCGAGGGGGGGGGGGAGGATTAGAAGTTTCCGTTTGGATTTTTTTAGTTGCTTTTTTGTATTGCTTTTTATGTTGGCATGTTTAAAAATTGTCTAGCACAAAAATTTTCTGATATAAAGTTGTTAGTTTAGCCATGTTTATATTCTTCTTCAACGAAAAAAAAAATGGGTGTTGGGAAAAGAAGCTTCCTTTTGGATTTTTAGTGTTACTATTTTGTATTGCTTTTTATGTGCAATACTTAAAAATTGTCTAGCATGTAGTGTGCTGACGTAAAGCTGTTAGTTTAGCCATGTTTATATTCTCCTGTAAGAAAAAAGAAAAGAAAAGAAAAGAAAAGAAATCTATTACTTATTAATCATGATATCTATTGTAACTGTTTAATGATGCAATACAGAAAAAAAACTTTTAGTTATTTTGTAACATTTGTTTCCTTATTTATTTTTCAATAAACTATTGGAGATGAAGTTATGAATTTTCAAATATGGGTTCGAATATTCTTGAAAATATCCTTACACAGTTATTCTATAATAATGAAATAAAACACATTTAAACTTTTCTTTTACATTTTCAATTTCAACTTTCAAAATAAGTAAGAAAATTGTAAAACATATGCTACATAATCAAATTATTTTTTATATATAAAAAAGTGTACTTATAAGAACAAATTACTTGAAAATAATTCTGAGGCAAAGTTTGCTATAAGCAAACCACAATAGCTTTCTTTTTATTTTTATTTTCAAGAAAAGCAAAGTAAATGATGACTTTTTCCCTTTTGGCTTAAAGTCAAAAGTTCTCCTCTGAAACTTTTTCTTACGTTAGTAGGATAATAGATTTATTTCTTATTGCATCTCTTTGGCACCGCTTTTTAACATGGATTCTATCAAAGCGGTAAAGAAAAAACTGAAATATTAAAACAGAAAAATCCTGAATCATTGAAAATAACTTTTAAAGCAGTAAAAGTTTAAGAATGTTATTTGATAATTTGTTTGTTCCAAAAAAACAACTGTACAATAAAATTTACTTTTTATTGATTGTCTGTATAGTTAGTAGTCCGCTACAGAGATTTTAAAATAGAGAATGTAAACATGAAATAAACTAAACTAAGAATTTTTTTTTTTTGTGAGAACGCACGCATAAGACAATATTTAACAGAAAAAGTAACATCAAAATGTAACAAATAAAAAATTAAAATATTAAGCTTCTAACATTTTTTTTTTTAAATAGAGAATTGAATCATTTTGTTTTATTTTTCGTCTGGGGTGGGGGAGGCACGTAATATCTCCTGAATATTCCTTTTATGATAATTTTTAATCTCATGAACTTAGAAAGAAATTCAAAACTACAAATTGGCTTCCACAGAGGCTTCAGGTTTCAGAGCCAATCTGATGAAAAATGCTGAGTTCCTTTTTTTGTTGTTGTTATTGTTTAATTATTTAAAAAAAATTAAGAAGAATAAGTCTGTTGTTTTTTTCAAAATAATTGGTAAAAAGGAAAATAAAATACATGCGTATATATATACATATATGTATACTAATAAAAAAGGAGAGTTTGTCTATCTGTCTCAATCTGTGTGTGTGTCTGTGTGTGCTGTGTTCTACAGAGACAGCTGTACGGAAAGCTACAAAATTTGATAGGAATACACCTCACCTTTGTATCTGTTGTAATGCAACTCGAAGCACGATTTTTGGTTTTTTGAATATATTTTCTTATAATTTTTAACATTTTTTCATGTTTTGAGGCGCTTTTTCTACATTATTAATAATAATAAAACCCCGTTTTAACCCTTTCCGGCACAGGGGTCCCACTCCGGCACACCTAATTTTAATTCCAAACTTGCATTCGACACCAAGAATATTTAATAAAATTTTGTTTCTATCATGAAAGCTTAAAATAAGGAGTTTTCGAAAAAAGTCGTTGGTAAATTCCGATGTCAGTCAGTAATTTCTCATTTTACGAACAGACTTTGTCTGTGCCGGAAAGGGTTAATCTTTTAGCCCAATATAGTAAACTTTGTCCTCTTTTCAATAAAGTTTATTCGTAATTCGTACAGCAATTTTTGAATTTTTCACGAATTTTTTTATGCAATTTTTGGAGTTTTTTCGCATTTGAGGCTATTTTTTGACATTGGTGAAAGGAAATCGGTTTCAAACTTTTAGACTTAGTAAATTTTGTCCTCTAAGAATCTTTAATTTTAGAGAATTTTAATGCGATTTTCAGTGCAATGTGTTGCGATTTTTCGACATTAGGAAAAACAATCTTCTTTTAAACTTTTTGGCTAATATATTAAATTTTGTTCTTCATGATTTTTAAATTTTAGCATATTTAACGCGAATTTCAATGCGGTATTGACGTTTTTTAAGTCTCGCCGCGATTTTTTGACATTCGAAAAAGTAACTTGGTTTTAAACTTTTAGCTCAATATAGTAAATTATGTCCTCCAGGATTTTTGAATTTGAACGGTATTTAATCCGATTCTCAATGCGATTCTTAGCATTTTTTCACGTTTCGAGGCGATTTTTCTGCATTAAGAGAAATAATCCGATTCTACTCTTTTAGCCCACT
This sequence comes from Maratus michaelseni, assembly GCA_963931845.1. Classification (NCBI taxonomy): domain Eukaryota; kingdom Metazoa; phylum Arthropoda; class Arachnida; order Araneae; family Salticidae; genus Maratus; species Maratus michaelseni. The sequence continues at coordinate 206,102,878 of OZ007595.1, forward strand.
ATAGTAAATTATGTTATCTTTTCAATAATGTTTATTCTGAATTTTACAGCAATTTTTGAATTATTCGAGAATTTTTTAATGCGATTTTAATAGTTTTTTTTTTTTTTTTGGACATTGGTAAAAGGAATTTAGTTTCAAATTTTTAACCTAACATAGTAGATTTTGCCATATTGTGTATCAGGTTGTACCTTTTTGTTTTTTTGCTTGGAATTTTTTAAATGAATGAAAATTTTTATCGCGTGTATTCATTTATTTCCGCCTCTAACTCAAAAATATGGTATTCATGTACATGTACAAATTCGTAAATTCTAACAAAATTTATTTATTATATACAATGCGCTAATGGTTAAAATTATTTGTGCTAAAAACACAATTTATTTTTTTATGAACGTTTTCGGATGTTTATAAAAGACAAACACCAGTTTTTGAAATAAAATATAAATCTCTATTCCTTTCTGCTTTATTTTTTAAAAACAAAAAAGAAATTGTGATATTTTCTTTTCTTTTTTTTTTTACTAAGCAAATTGCTTTGTTTTATGTGGAATTTCCATTAAAATTATTTATGCTTACATAAATTAAGTGAAATAACATCGTTTATTCTTGATCATTCAAAATATTTTTTAACATTATTGTTTATTTCGTTTAAGACCCCTACTTTAAATAACTGAATGTGCAAAGAATAAAACGACAGCAACCTATTTTGTAGATCATAAACAACTTATCATGAATGTCTTGACAACGATTACAAAGAATTTCAATTAATACTAAACTAGTAATTTCAATTGATATTAAACCAGTATGATGTGGCCATCGCAAAACTTTCTTCTATGTAAATTAAATCGTTAGCAACAAAACTTAAAAAACATCTATACGTTTTTCAGATACAGCTATCACGGAAACCGCAAAAAAACGGCATAGCAGCGACACCTGTTGGTCGGTATACAGTCAAAAATAATAAGGATCTATTTTTGTTAAGGTTTAACAGAATATGAAGTTTGGTGAAATTTCATGCATTAGTTCTTGAAATAACTATTTCGGAAATCGTGAAAAATGCAGCATAGCAGCACCATTTGTTGGGCGATTTACACCAAAACCTAATAAGCACCTATTCATGTCAAGGCCTATAATAGAATATAAAGTTTGATGAAATTCTGTGCATTAGTTCTTGAAATAATGCTATCGTGTAAATCATGAAAAATGCAGCATAACAGCGCCACCTGTTGGATGATTTACCAAAACCTAAGGAGCATCAACTTATTTCAACGTCTAACAGAATCTGAAGTCTTATGAAAATCCTTGATTAAGATTTTGAGATAGAGTTATTGCGGAAATTTTGAAAATACGGCATAGCAGCAGTGAGCGATTTACACCAAACACTAATCAGCGCCAATTTATATTAAGGTCTAGCTCAATCTAACGTTTTCATAAATTCCGTGCAATTGTTATTGAGATAGAGCGCCCGCAAAATTTTTGTCATACACAGACATATACGCTCACATGCAGACAGACATTTTCTAAAAACAGTCAAACCGTGTTCAAAACCTTCTAAAACGTATAAATTTGTCGAAACTGGAAGTCGAAAATTTTCAGGAATCCAATATTCTCTTCTTGTAAAAATAGAAGAAAGTACCATTGTCAATTGATATTAAACTAGTCGGATGTACCAATCCCAAAATTTTCTCCTATCTAATACATGCTAATACTTCCAAAATTCAGCATCATATCGCCAATAAAATCAATATTTTTCGTCATCCTGTTTTGCGTCATCCTGTTGGCGAATCGTCGGGTTACCTGAATGCCAAGCACCCTTCATTGCACGCGCAGCCGATGTGCAACACGACTACGAAATGTCCTTCTGACCATTCCCGATTGGAAAAGATAGCCTCCCTATTCCTTGGTTTTAAGATTTTGACTCATTTTATAGGAAAACAATAAGCTAAAATGCGTGCAACCTGATTCATTCTCAGCTCTTAGATTCAATCCTGAGATAAATTTCCTAAGATTCATTCCCAGTTCTCCTCAATATTGAATTTGAATCAAAATTTCGAAAAATTAGTCAGCTATAGCCAAGTTGGCTTTATTTATGGCAACCTATATTTGTCGCCAAATTTGGCGATATTTCGCCAAGTGACACCAAACTTGTTGAAAATTTGAAGCTGCCGAATATAGTGTTACGCATATAAAAGTTGGAACAATGATTACAACAATGAAAGAAAGCATGCTCACTAAAACTCTTTATATGGTCTTGTTTCAAAATGTCAGCCACCCTAAAATTTCGAATTTTATATCTCAGGAACTTTTTAAGATCGGGGCAAAACAAAAATTGCTCTGGATTCCTAGTGTCAAGAACGGAAAATTTAACGGAAAAAATTTTTAGGATTTATAATTTCGTAATACATATTTTTGATTTTGAAATGTTTAAGTGGCTAACACAGCACCCCCTTCTGGCGGAATATCCCCAAATTGAACTACGACCTGCAGGTCATAGTCAAAAACATATACATAAAATTTGGTTCAATTCTATGCATAATTTCATACACTTTTTCGATGAAACAGTAATGAAAATGGAACCTAACACAGTGCCTCCTTCATATCCGCAGATTCAAGTGGAATCTTCTGTCCATAGCCAAAAACCTATAACTGAAATTTGGTTCAGTTCTATGCATAACTTCATACACTTTTCGATGGTACAAAGTGGACACACACACACGGGCTCATATACAGACATTTCGTAAAAACATGTTTTTCGGAATCTCTGACCCCTGAAACGTGCAAATCCGTTGAAAACCGGAAGTCTGAAAAGATTCTATTACAATACTTTCTTCTATTATAGATCGAAGAAAGTAAAAAGTATTCCTTATATTTGATCTTTTATATCAGGAGTTATTAAATATAAAATTATTTCTTATAATTATATCTTTAGAAAAGCTACAAAACACTAATTTTACTTGTACGTAACAAGAGAAATTAAATGTTTCTTTACAAATTCGTTTTAATTATTATTATTATTATTATTATTATTATTATTATTATTATTATTAGAGCTTTAGAACATTTTCGCAAAATAATTTAATTTAATCATAGTTTGAAAAATCTTGCATTTCTTTAGGACTTTGCTGTCATTTTTACTTTTTTCTATCTTTACAAGAAAAAAGTATAGGATTCGTGAAATTTTTCTCCGGTTTTTGATGGATTTATACGTTTTAGAAGGTCCTGAAAACGGTTTTACAGTTTTTAGAAAATGGCTGTCCGTGAGTCTGTCTTTGTGTCTGTCTGTCTGTATGTGACAAAAATTTGTGGGCTCTCTATCTCAAGAACTAATACACGGAATTTAATCAAACTCCAAAGTCAGCTAGACCTTGAAATACATTGGAGCTGATTAAGTTTTAGTGTAAATCGCCGGACAGGTGGCGCTGTTATGCTACATTTCCCACGATTTCCGATATAGATATATCTCAAGTAGGAATTTTACCAAACTTCATAGTCTGTCAGATCTTGACATAACACATGGGCTGATAAGTTCCCGGTCTAATAAAGAAAACACAACTTTTTAACATAACTTTATAACTTTAATAAGTAACATAACTTTAATAATTTAATAATAATAATTTAATTAATAAATAATAATAATAATTTAATAATAAATAACATAACTTTATAACGAAAAAGCTCCAAACAGTGCTCAGAATCATCGACTCGCTGTTGTTTTTGGTCAAAAGTCAACACGCGCTGCTCCCACTTTGACAACAGCTTTTTCATAGACAAATGTTCATTCAAAATAAAACTTACACGCTCCTTGGATATCTTCAGAGTCTGAGCTATCTCCAGCAACTTCACTTTACGGTTCCCCAAAACGATTTTGTGGACTTTTTTTATGCTTTCCGGAGTAACCACCTCTTTTGGGCGATCAGAGTGTGGTGCATCACTGGTATCCGTACGACCACGTTTAAATTCAGCAAAGCAATCAATAATGGTTGATTTACCTGATAGTCGGATAGCGCTTATCAAGCCATACTTTTGTTTGAACGGTGTTTTTTCCCAACAAATAACAATTTTTTATAAAAACACGAAATTCTTCTTTATCCATTTTTTTGTTTATCAACAAAATCGTTCAACTAAAACCACTGTAACGTTTTATCCACACGGCGAATCGTCATAACATTTTTTCTGCTACCTTTTAAAGGTTAGTATTTTCTAAAAAAGCATCGGTTCGGCGATTGCAACTCCATCTGTGTGCCAGACCGGGAACTTATCAGCCGATGTGTTAAATAGATCCTTATTAGATTTTGATGTAAACCGCCCAACAAGTCTCACTGCTATACTCTGTTTTTCACGATTTTCGAGATAGCTATATCTCAAAAACGAATAAATTGTCATTTAATTTTGGTTACAGACGATTTGATTTACATAGCAAAAACTTCTGTGATACCTAACACTGCAAAAAAATTGTTTATTTTACGGTATAATACTGGCATACCAGCTGTCGGCATTATACCGTAAAATCTTTTTTTTTTTTTTTTTTTTTTTTTTTTTTTGCAGTGTACAACATATTAGTTGAATTCATGTTTTTACATTTAGAACTTTAGACAATTGTATAACTTTCTTCATATTTAAACGTAATTTAATAAATTATGTATCTCTGTTTTAAATTCGATTTAATATCTTTAGTTGATTTTTTAGAAATAGGTATTTAGGCAACTATCTAATACTCATGTAACTAAAACTTATTAAGTGTTTCTTTACAGCATCTATTTTATGTACATATTGTCGTTGACATTTTTATAATTAGAGCCAGACTTGAGAACAAGACCTTTCAGGCATTGGTGGGACAATTATGTGCCGGATTTTGACTGTTACAAGACTTGTCTCGCTACCAAACAATTTCAGTTTCATTATTTTTTCACACTGAATTAAGACAGAATGATTACTAGATTACCAGTTAAATTGAAACATAGCCAAGTGCAATTCAAACTTGATTTTAATCTACATACACATATTCTATTTGTTTTTTCTGGTGTGAAAAATGTATATAATTTATTTCTGTTGAAATTATTTGATATGTGTCAAATTTATGACTGCGTATACGTAAAGGCATACATATGAACACATGAACACACACGCAGTTTCATACATTATCACACAGATTTTTGTATATATATATATATATATATATGCATATTTCACCATCCTTATGCAACGTTTGTTTTGGTCATTAGCATGCATCTTTTGATCATGTAAATTATTGAGTTATGTTACTGATATGTTATTATATTATTATGATAATACAATTTATATAATAAATATAAGATTTAATAATAAAATAAAATTTATATAAATAATAAAATTTATATAATAAATATAAAATTTAATAATAAAATAAAATTTGTATAATAAAATAAAATTTAATAATAAAATAAAATTTAATAATAAAATAAAATTTATATAATAAATATAAAAATTAATAATAAAATAAAATTTATATAATAAAATAAAATTTATATAATAAAATAAAATTTATATAACAAATATAAAATTTTAATAAATATAACTTTAATATAAAATGCTCCACCGATAATGCAAGCCCTCGCTACAAATATATTACAAATTTTAAAATGTTCCGTCCAAAAAAGCTTGCCAGACAGAATGGCTATTTTGAAATGGAGAATTATTGTTAACTATATCAAACGCATAATCAAATTTCGAAGGAATATTAGCCATTTAAAGAGACAGTAGATCATGGTTCTCGCAGCCGCTCGCCATTGCGCCAATTCGCCACAAAGTGCTTTATTTGGCGAGTAAACAAACGATTAGACTCACCAAATTGCGAGTACTCCATTTTTACTAATTTTTTCATCATCTCTGTTTATTAGTCGTATGCAAGTGTCATTGGTGGGTCATTATTTTCTATCTGTTAGCAAGCTGTTAAAATATAAAAAAAATAATATAAAAATTTAACGTTTGTATTTAAAAAAATTTAATGCTAATGAACAATTCTGAAACTCATGATAATGCCATTGCTATTCAATGCGCCATTTCAGAAGTAATTCAAAATGAGATAGTGCCCAAAATTAAATTAAGTCCTTGGTTCCCTTTAAATTAAGTCCGTGGTGTTAGATCAAAACACATATATAACTGCCATACAAAGAACAAATGTATATGCTAAGTACTTATCGAAAATAGCTGGAAAACAGTGTATAGCTATCTCATTTTGAAAATTAATTGAACTTCCTGGATCTATTACTAAGGACCTGTACACAGAGCTGTGTAATATATTGAATGAATATGAATTACCGAAGAACAAAATCTCTGGGATAGCGACAAATGGAGAAACTACATTATTAGGTCAGGATTTACAACACACCTAAAAAATAATGCGACCCAGTGTATCGCAATTAAATGCATTCAACACAGGCTAGCATTAGTTAGCTCATAAGCAGCAGATAAAGTACCATATTTATCCACATATCAGGACATTTTAAATCGAATCTATAGCTATTTCAGTCAGTCGGCTAAACGCACGAGATTGCTAAAAGAAATTTATGAAGCCGTAGACATTGAGGAATTTAATTTGTGTAGGCGTCTACAAGATGATTATCACCGTATAGTTCAGTGGAATGCATTACAAAACAAGTGGGTAAGTGTGATCGAAGATCACACAAAGGGTTTCGTTTAATACTCCTTTCAAAACACTTTATCCTTTCTTTAATAAATCCAATTAAATTTCATTTAGCAATTAAAACAAAAAAAAGGTCATGTTTATTATAAAGTAAAAATTTACCTGTCTATTTTTCTCATTTTTTTTCGAATATCTGAACCGGTTCGATAGCAGGCGAAACCCGCTATTATACTCTCATAATAATATCTGTCATGTGGACTAAATGCGATACTTAAAAAAAACAGTTTATATAGAATAGATATTTAAACCTATTGCGTAATCCTCTGTAATCCAGGTCCTACTGCCAAATTGCGTATTTTAGAAAGTGGGACTTTTTGTGACAGTTCTTTAAAAGTATCTACATTGATTTTAAACTATATTGTTACTAGCAAACGCCCATGTTTGGAGCTAACCTTGCCCACAGATTATGGAAGATTAGTTATTTCATATTTTACAAGCTGTTACCTGTGAAATCGTTCACGTAACATTAAAAGAAAAACAAATGCATTAAAGAAAACGTTTCACCCCCGATAATTAAAAACATATGTACTCTTTACAACAAACTCCGTTTTTTTAAAATATCTGAACAGGCCCGATAGCCGGCGAAGCACGTATTATACTCTGTCATGTGGACTAAATGCGATATTTAAAAAAAAAATCATTTCAAAATTAAACATGTTGTACACTTTCAAAATGTTAAAATATGCGAATATTTCCAAAATCCGGTTTTTATCATGATTCAATACGTTCCTCAAACTCATATTTACCATTCTCTATTACTCATATTGATACTCGCTTTGTATTATTCTCAAACATTTGAGAATTCCGTTAAATTTCCAATATGACGTCAGATTAATTTTCTTTTTAATTCTGCTTTCTGTACAGATACTCATACTCCTTGTATTATTGAGAAATCTTTGAAAATTTCCTTTTTATTACCATTATGACGTCATATGATTTTTTTTCAATTGGTGAAACTTTTTATTTCATTTTTCACGTGGAAATATTTCAATAGAAAATTAATTATTGTAGAAATAATTTTATTGTGGATTTTTAATTGCTGGCAACTGCTATAACGAAAAATGTTTAAATTTAATTGGAAAAGGCTGTTAGAATTTTGGTTTTTTTTATCTCTATTTATTAAAATAATACAATTTTTTCAAATTTTAATATTTTGAGCTTCGTAGGAGATATTGAGCTATAACTACACAAAGTTTCATGCCTGTAAATTATATAGTTTCTGAGAAAGGTTCAGACAACGGAGCGGGAGTAATAGGGTTTCGTAAGATGAAGGAAACCCTAAAAACTGCTTAGTGCTGATTTCTGCACTGATCGAAGACAGTAACACTGCTGGGCAGATATTGTTGAAAGCAGTTACAAGTTTTTTATTTGTTGCTGCAACTGCTTTCATTTCTGATGTTTTACTTAATGTAAAAAAATATTCTTGTCTTTTCAAAAGCAGAACATAGATTTGTCTTCATAAATCTTCAAAAATGTCAACCTGACATTACAATTAAATCTGTAGATGATCTTTCTTCGTGTTATGGGGTAAACTATGTGTATGAAGAATGTGCGTGAATAAATATAAAGTAACTGCTACAAAATTTAAACTAGTCGTTGGGGGCCACCGTAATACTTACCCATCATTGATATGCATAATGTAAAATATTAAAATAAAAAATGTGTAAACTACTTATAAAATGCATTGCAATTCAAATAAAATCGAGGCTTGATGACGTCACAAACTTTAAAGGCTCGATTACTGAATTGCTTGAAAGAAACATCCTTATAACTCCAAAAATAATAATCCTATTAACTAGCGGTTTATTGCATCTGATTAAGCGTCAAATTTCCAATTAAAATATATCTTTGAAGTGAAATTTGGATGAAATACAGGGTCCTGAAAAATCAAAGAGTGTGGGAAATAGGATTCCAAATATCTCGGCAACTCATTATCCGATTGACTTCATGCTTTATGCAAAATTTATGTTTTTTTATTGTCTTTAATATTCATTTCTTAAAATAACCAATTTCGAAAATTTTTATATACCTTTTATCAGAACGATTATTTCGAGAGTCCGAAAAAAATAGTTCCGGTTAATCGAGGTTATTGAAATGAGATAGGCTTCTTCCCATTATTACACACTAAGTACATACCAAATTACAAGTCTCTATCTCAATTTTTTGGGAGATAGAGCGTTTACAGACACACAGACACAGAGACACACACACAGACAGACGGCATTTTTTTTTTCTAAAAATATGTTTTTCGGAATCTCCAGTGTCTGAAACGTGTAAATCCGTCAAAAAAAAATTTTCGATTTTCAAAACGATTACAACATTTACCCTATACTACGTATGATGGGTAAGTAATAAATGTTTTGTTGATTCAGACATACTAGAGATGGTTAGTGTTGTATCCCGTTAGTAATAGAAAAGGACAACTTTCAAAACTCTAGTATAAAAGAAATTGAATCAATTTTTAACCTTATATATTTGGATGATACAGGCAGTTCCTTATCTGAGGTATTGTCAGAATGAAAATTATTTTAAAATTTCTTGAGTTCAACCATGAATTTAGGATATGTCATAGATTATAGGGAAGAGTAGCCATATTTGGACTGCCGTTTCAAATGGGCCGCTGCAATTCTACCGCTAATTACAGAAAGAGACGTCATCTACCACTGAAATCCTATTCATCAGAATGACGTCCTTTATGATTAGAAGAAGCACCCGCCTTCCAAGTGCTGTTTTCAGACAATTTAAAAAACAAAACAAAAAATTAGCTGTCCTTTATGATTAGAAGAAGCACCCGCCTTCCAAGTGCTGTTTTCAGACAATTTAAAAAACAAAACAAAAAATTAGCTGTCCTTTATGATTAGAAGAAGCACCCGCCTTCCAAGTGCTGTTTTCAGACAATTTAAAAAACAAAACAAAAAATTAGCTGTCCTTTATGATTAGAAGAAGCACCCGCCTTCCAAGTGCTGTTTTCAGACAATTTAAAAAACAAAACAAAAAATTAGCTGTCCTTTATGATTAGAAAAAGCACCCGCCTTCCAAGTGCTGTTTTCAGACAATTTAAAAAACAAAACAAAAAATTAGCTGTCCTTTATGATTAGAAAAAGCACCCGCCTTCCCAGTGCTGTTTTCAGACAATTTAAAAAACAAAACAAAAAATTAGCTGTCCTTTATGATTAGAAGAAGCACCCGCCTTCCCAGTGCTGTTTTCAGACAATTTAAAAAACAAAACAAAAAATTAGCTGTCCTTTATGATTAGAAGAAGCACCCGCCTTCCAAGTGCTGTTTTCAGACAATTTAAAAAACAAAACAAAAAATTAGCTGTCCTTTATGATTAGAAGAAGCACCCGCCTTCCAAGTGCTGTTTTCAGACAATTTAAAAAACAAAACAAAAAATTAGCTGTCCTTTATGATTAGAAGAAGCACCCGCCTTCCAAGTGCTGTTTTCAGACAATTTAAAAAACAAAACAAAAAATTAGCTGTCCTTTATGATTAGAAGAAGCGCCCGCCTTCCCAGTGCTGTTTTCAGACAATTTAAAAAACAAAACAAAAAATTAGCTGTCCTTTATGATTAGAAGAAGCACCCGCCTTCCCAGTGCTGTTTTCAGACAATTTAAAAAACAAAACAAAAAATTAGCAGTCCTTTATGATTAGAAGAAGCACCCGCCTTCCAAGTGCTGTTTTCAGACAATTTAAAAAACAAAACAAAAAATTAGCTGTCCTTTATGATTAGAAGAAGCACCCGCCTTCCAAGTGCTGTTTTCAGACAATTTAAAAAACAAAACAAAAAATTAGCTGTCCTTTATGATTAGAAGAAGCACCCGCCTTCCAAGTGCTGTTTTCAGACAATTTAAAAAACAAAACAAAAAATTAGCTGTCCTTTATGATTAGAAGAAGCACCCGCCTTCCAAGTGCTGTTTTCAGACAATTTAAAAAACAAAACAAAAAATTAGCTGTCCTTTATGATTAGAAGAAGCACCCGCCTTCCAAGTGCTGTTTTCAGACAATTTAAAAAACAAAACAAAAAATTAGCTGTCCTTTATGATTAGAAGAAGCACCCGCCTTCCAAGTGCTGTTTTCAGACAATTTAAAAAACAAAACAAAAAATTAGCTGTCCTTTATGATTAGAAGAAGCACCCGCCTTCCAAGTGCTGTTTTCAGACAATTTAAAAAACAAAACAAAAAATTAGCTGTCCTTTATGATTAGAAGAAGCACCCGCCTTCCAAGTGCTGTTTTCAGACAATTTAAAAAACAAAACAAAAAATTAGCTGTCCTTTATGATTAGAAGAAGCACCCGCCTTCCAAGTGCTGTTTTCAGACAATTTAAAAAACAAAACAAAAAATTAGCTGTTTTGAACTACTGTAAAACTAAGGTAAGTTGTTATGTTTCTATATACATATCTAAATTCATGTGTTTATTGCGCGTATTTTTCTCGCTGATTTGTTTGCTTTTATTTTTGTTGTTAGTCTTGGGATTATCTGTTTTTAAAAAAAATGGCGCAGTTGCCTTAATTAGAACAATTTGAGTTGCTTAAATTGGACCAGATATATGATCATAAATTTGAAAAGTAAGTAATGAATTTTGAGGGCTGTTGCCTTCTTTAATCCCTTAAATACCTATTACGTAGAAGCAAAATAATCGCGGATTCAAGCTTCTCTCTAACAACATTGCAGGTCATCCAGCTTTTAACTATCGCTGACCAGAGCAGCAACCCTTGAAACTGCCGTCCAACCTTTTAAATCAAGCGAAATTTAGCCTCCTAACAGGCATGTTTTTAAAAGTCATCATTTTGCAGCTGCTTCTGCACTTATTCCTGACGAGGAGATAGGCACTGCAGATAGATCCGTTTATTCTCCTGCTAGTGAGTTTTTGGAGTCAGAGTCAGAAATCATGAAACCTAGTAAAACTAAGAGAGTAAAAAAAAAATCATGATACAGAGTTTTTGGACACCAGTATTTTAGTACAGAAAATGTTATTTTATGTAATCGGAACAATCGCCGATTTAAAAGAACAACATTTTCTCTTATATAATATTGGTGTGCAAAAAGCCTGAGACTTGGAAAGTCTGCTTAAAAAAGACACAGACAAACAGTCTGGAAGAAAAACATCAGTGACAGCAAAAGTTGTCAAATATATAGGAAACGAAAAGGAAAGAGTAAGTTTTGAAGAGATTGTCTGGCAAGAAGGCTGCAGCTACAATCCCCATAAAAACGCTAAAAGATCATTAGCAATGTTATTTGCCTTCACAAAATGACTTAAGTCAAAGAACATAGGAAGCCAAAAAACAGCTGTGTTAACATCTTCGCCATATGAAGTAAATCTTGAAATGAAATAAACGAAAAAGCGACAAAAGTATGCTTTCAAAGCACAAAGGCAATTGGAAAGGCAAAGGCAATTGGAAGTTTTAAAAAATATAGGCTTAATTCAATTGGAAAGAAAATGATGGAAGGGAAGAACTACAGACATAAGGTAAAGAATACGTCTGCTGCAAAAAACAAAAAGTCTAATGATTCAGAATCTAAAAATAAAAATCATGACAGTGATGATTGGTTTTGTCTAATTTGTAAGAAAAAATAGCAGAAATGATTCAGTGTTCAGATTGCCAAATAGGGTTCCATGTTCTTTGCGTTAACTAACATTTTTTTCATTTAACTACAGTTTTTTCATTATTTCTGATTAGCGAAATTGCTAACGTTGCTCAAAAGTCAGCAAGAACCTGCAGTAGATGATTATAAGATGAAAAGTTTGATTTGTCCCTGTAAAGGAACTTTAAGTGATACGATGAGTGTGTTTTAAATATGTTTTAAATACGGTGTAATTTAACAACACTTGCAAATTTTTGGACGGTTAGCCTATACTGGCTAAAAATGCAGCAAAGTGGAACGACAAAAATGCAGATAGACAAATACTCCACTTTAGACTACAAATACTACTTAAAATGATTTTTTATTGGGATATGATGTGTCTGATAGTACATTTTTATTCCAGCTTGAAATTTGTAAATAGAAGAAACATTTCTCATGGCGTGTATTGATTTTAATCATTGTTTTCACCTTTAATTCAAAATTATGGTATTCATGTACAAAGTTATAAATTTTAACAGAATTCATTTAATAACTCTAATAACTTATTCCGTTTCTAAAAACACAACTGAAAATTTTATAGACGCTTTCATATGTTTAAAAATGATAAACACCTGTTTATAAAAGAAATTATCAATTTCAGTTAATTTCTGCTTTATCTTTTAAGACCAAAAAAGAAATTGTGATTTTTTTTAATTAAGCTGATTGCTTTGTTTCTGGTAGGATCTCTATTAAAATTATTTCAACTTGCACAAATGTACTGATATAACCTCGTTTAATCTTTAACGTATAAAATATATTTTAATGCCAAAATATAATCCTTTGCGTTTTCGATATCTCATAAAAATTCCACGTATCGAAAAAGCTAAAAAGAATCCATGTAAAGTAATCTTGCTCTTTGTATGTTTTTTTTTTCTTACAAGTAGTATACTCTTTAAATCTATGTTTCTAAAAGTTCATCGTTTTGCGTAAACACTTCGACTTTAAAATGATTCGAGTGCGAATGTATGTCCAAAAAAATTGTCAGCCATCTTCTCATGAAATGGAATTTAAAATCTCTTCAGAAATGAAACAATTTACTTAAATAAAAGCATTGAATTTAATAAAACATATTGAAATGTATATGGTGCAAAATTGCTTTCAAATATTTGCAGTATTTACGGAATAACAATTTCAATGTTTCTTTAAATATTTCTATATTACATATATACTTAAAAAGATCATTCAAATTTGAAATGTTTTTCATATATAGATTTGAAGAAGAGTTTTGTAATTTTTTTTTTGTACTTTATCAATAATAGTGTAATCTTTTCCCGCTCGCACCTTCAATAGTTTTCTGGCAAAAATGTTGTGTTTAAAATCATGCAAGCGAAAATTTGTCTCTAGAATTATTTCCTAAATCAGGGATTTTAGGAAATACCTTTAAATGAAACAGTTCATATTAATAAAAGTATCATATGCAGCGAAAGATATTGAAATTTATGTATTGCAAAGTTGATTTGAACTTTTTAAAATATTTTCGGAATGACAAAGTTGGAATTTTATTTCAGTAGCTCTACATAAGTCATACATAAATTCATCCAGATTTCAAACGGTTTTTGAAATATAGATTTCAAATATAATTTTCAAGATTTTTAAGATATTTAAATTACCATAAAACGTATCTTCGTTGTTATGAACAATTTTACTATCATTCTATGTTCAATTTATTAAGACAAAACATCTTTAATACATTTTTATTATCCATTAATATAAATTTGTATTAATTACACACTTTGGTATTTATATATCAAATACGTTCTTTAAATAAAAAATAATAATTCAAAGGTACGCAATAAAAAAAAAACGTATTTGATATAGGAAATAGCTTTACGAAAATAAACTCTTGCGAGTTACCAGTGATTCGTAAAGAATTCATTTATCTTCAGAAACCCCACAAACCAATAGATTTCCCAGTTTTTAAGAAGCTTTTCTGAAACAAAGGTTTATTTTGCTGCCCGTAATTTTCAGAAACGTTTCCGAGTAGTTTGCAGACTCTCCTAATACGTGCTGGAATGCTACAGCCTCGTTTAGTAAATCCGCACTTAAATTAACAATTCAACACAAGATTGATTTTAAGCATTCTTGGTTTAAGTAGATGAAAGGAGGAAAGATAAGATTTATTCAGAAACTTATAGTGTAGCATCCTAACTCTGGAGATTCGATGTTATAATCTATAATTAATATTTCTAATTACTATTTACTGGATTACCCAAAAGTACTAAATAAGAATAGCCTGTTGTGTAATTTTTTTGTAGATTGAGACCCTTCTAAGCAAAAACAACCGTCCAAGACTACCCGACGAAATTAAAGTTAACTATATTAAATACTAAAGTTAACTATATTAACTATGTTAAATAAATTAAATTAGATAAAAGATCAAAAATTTATTGCCTGGATCGCAGCAATCAATATGCCTAAAATAAATCACACTTGATGTTAATAGATCAATGAATACAAATTAATTAAAAATTAATATGCTTTATTTACATGTAATAACACAAAACATAAACAGAAAAAAACATTTAAAATTAAATTTTAAAATACAGGAAATCGATATTTCACACAACATCATAAACAACTTTGTAATTATTTGCATTAATGAGTTTGAATCGGTTATCTTAATATTAAAAAATAAATTATTACATTTATTATGTATATTTCATAAATCAAATTGTTCGATTAACAATTAGTTTATATCAACATTAATTTTTATAACAAAAAACGAAAAAGAGACATTCAAATTTTGAGAAATCCGTCTCATCCAAATTTATTTTTTTTTTTAAATTATTATTTTTGAGAAAACAAATCATCTGAGAATACATCGTTTTTCTAATATTCCGTAAAAGTTGATGTTTCATCTAAAAAGTAGAACATCCCATTTTTTGAATGGTTTTATAAAGTAAAATGGTATTCGTGTTATGTGAAGTTATTTGAAGAGGTTTGCAAAGATTTCAATACATGATGGTTTACAACGTGTCAAAAAATGCGATATTTGAAGAATGGGAATTAAATTAAATGTAGATAACAATAAATGGTTGCCACGAAAACTCTTTTTTATGACAAGCCATTCTCACTGGCCATTCCAACCATTCACCAACTGGCATGCAATAAGTAAGCATTAGTGCAAGAACGTAAGCAGACATGCCAAGTCTCCGGCTTTTTGGATACCAGTAATTTAGTATAGAAAATGTTGTTTTATTTAATCGGAGCATTTTGCGATTTAAAAGAACAACATTTTCTCAAAAAAATTACTGGTGTTCACAAAGCCGGAGACTTGGCAACTCTGCGTAAGAAATAATCTTTGAAGTCTTTTTTTTTTCTTAACCTATAAAGTCACAGGAGGTGTACTGAGTGTCCTATTTAAGGTAGAAACAGTTGCGAATTCTAAAATAATTAAGTGATTAACATCTGCACTGTTACAAATTTGCAGCAAACTGTCCGGTCATTTGACCGTTTTTGTAGTAAACGGTTACATAATCGTAATTTAACTGTATTCTGACCGTATTATTGCTCCTTTTATGGTTATAATATAGTTAAATTACGGCTATGTAACCATTTTCTTTAAAAACGGTCAAATGACTGGACAGTTTGCTGCAAATTTTTAACAGTGTGCGCTACATTTACCCTCTTCCCAAAAACCCTTCAATGTTCAACCTATGTTTAAAGTAGTTCTGATTTTTTCTGCTTTTTTTCATTATTTGTATTGACAAGTAGCCACTGGTGTACGAAAGACGCCGCTCGTGTATTTGTGTAATTTATTACATGCTTTTTTTTTTAACTTACAATTTTGTTTGTACGTGGCAATCACACCTTGTTACTCATTTTCACCCACCTCCTGTTGACAAAGACCTTTTAAATTTGGAATATATGTGTATTCCTGAGAACAATACAGGAATTGGACATTGATTTTTTAAAATTCGATCCCTAAGGGCTCGAATTTAAAATTTATATGAATAAATCAGTATCAGCCTCAACAATGAGTTTTGGTTGAAAAGTACAAATGGCAGGGTTCTACAAAAGCTCCAAATTTTGAGCAACTTGGAGAAATATCGCCAAACTTGGCGGCAAAAATAAGTTTTCGTATATGAAGGCATCTTGATGATAGATGACTAATTTTACGAAGTTCTCATTTAAATCCATTAAACTTATATTTTCTACATTTTTGTAAATTTTAATGAAAGCGTGTTTTTTTTTTTTTTTTTTTTTTTTTTTTTTTTTTTTTTTTTTGTTACATTTATTCCATTGTTTTTTTCTTTTATAAATGAGATGTCTGTTACTTTTATACTAATACTAGACATTAGAAACTATTCTTCTTTAACGTCAAAAGTTGGCCTTAAAAGGCGTTAGCGCACGGGGTACGTTCACTACAAATTTTGAGCAACTTGGAGAAATATCGCCAAACCTGGCGGCAAAAATAAGTTGCCATATATGAAGGCACTTGATGATAGATGGCTAATTTGGCGATATTCTCATTTAAATCCATTAAAATTATATTTTCTACTTTTTTGTAAATTTTAATAAAAACGTGTTTTTTTTTTTTTTTTTTTTTTTTTTTTTTTTTAACATTTATTCTATTATTTTTCTTTTTCTATAAATGAGATGTCTGCTACTTTTATACTTATACTAGAACTAGACATTAGAAACTATTCTTCTTTAGCGTCAAAAGTTGGTCTTAAAAGGCGTTAGCGCACGGGGTACGTCCACCTGTGGCTTTATGTCACTGCAAAACCGTTCGTGTTATATTAATTATAATTAAATCAATTTTTTAAAACAATTTCATGTTTATTACTTTTATACTACTACTGGAAATTGCAGTAAACAAGTAGATCGTTAAAAGTTAAAACCAATGGCGCATAGAGTGCGCCATCCATGACTTTGCTACAACGAACCATACGTATTTTAAAAGGTAAAAAAAAAACACTTGCTTTATAAATGTTGCTTTCGTAATCTTCAAACATTGGGAGTGACATTTCTTGTTTAGAAATAGAATGCTTTGCATCATGAAATCTTGCTTCAAATTTCAATTTTTAATGAGAAATTTATTGCTATAATTATTTAATTACAAACATTTTTATTTTACCTTTGTATCTGTTTAGATATTTTTTATATACGACTCGTAATAAAAAAGGTAAAAAAAAATAATAATCATCGTAATAAAAAAAAATAATTTTGAAAGTTTTCTCGTTATTGTTTAGCGCAATTTGTTTTACATGTACTATGTTGTGTTCGTTTATTATCTGATTTTTCTATAATACTCCTTAATTATTATATATTTTTTACGGGATGTTTGGAGATAAATTAATGATACTTTTTTATATCAAAAAAATTATCTATGTTTCACACTTTATAAAGTAGGAAAAAAATTATTTTACACATGTTACTGGCTCATTAAAACATTGCTGTGTAAAAAAAAAATTCCGCAAATAAAAAATATACGATTTTTTTTTTCTGTTAAAGAAATGTATTTATCTCATCTATTTTATAACATCTTTTTCATGTTTCACGTCAACAGATTTCAATTAATAACGACTAAAAGAAATGCTTTTGTCATTTTTTTTAATCTGAAAAAACGTCTGTGTGACAAAATTTATAGTGTTTGGTAGAAAATAAATTCTAATATGAATTGAAGAGTATAATTTTATTTTTTTACATTTACGTTTACACATTCAGCCCTTTAAATAATGAGAAAAAAAACTCTATTATATCACAACTGTTAACCCTTTGAAGGTCGATGCAATATTATACCAGCTGCGCAAAAACTTCGTTAAAAATTTCAAAATTCATTCAATACAAAAATATAATGCTAAAAAATTGCGATTTGCAGGAATCGGATTAGAGGGAGATCAGATTTTTTTTAATAAAAAAAAAGTGGCGGTTACAAAAATTACCAATAGAGGGCGCTGGCATGCACAATATGATGCAGGTGTATGCAAATTAGGATTATAATAAAGAATCATTTCAGCGAACCGTCTGAGAAGCTTCAGTATCCCAGCACATAAAACTGGCCCTTTTCTCTTCAGTCATTTTGCCGTGCAGAATTTTCGCAATACGCCAGTTGCCGATTCCTCGTTTTTGTAAAAGAGGTTAACCAACGGCGCTTGACCTGGTAACGATAGCATACTGTTGACATTGAATGAAGAATCTTTGTGCATTGAAGGGTTTTATTAACAGCCTGATTTGCATAAATCTGCTTCGTATTAGGCATGCATCGCCATCTATCGGCAATTTGTTAACAATATTTTTTATTAAAAAAAATTCCGATTTACCTCTAATCCCATTCCCGCAAACAGCAATTTTTTAGCATAATTTGTTTCTTTCTAATGAATTTTTAAAGTTTTAATGAATTTTTGGCGCACACGGTATATACCACTTAATTTTAATCACAGAATGTCATATTGGCACCGGAAATCGGGAATAAAAATTTGCTGTTTAAATGCACGAGCAGAAAAGTGTTTACTTAATTTGTTTGTAAATCCTGGGGTCAGTCAATCATTACAACATTTTAGTAACAGAAGTAATTTGCCCCTGAAAGAAGTAACTCTCTTCTTTGGTGCGGCATCACCCTCTGCTCTCAAGAATTTGAAATAATTATTTTTTTTCGCGTGATAAAAAATCTCGTACCACGGTGATTATTAACCAGGAAACTGCATCTCTCATCTATCCACAGATCTTTTATTGTTGTGATTTTCTTATGTCTCGCATTTTTTAATCACCTGATGCACGTTACATACTGGCATCAATCTTATACCCTTACAATGGACTTCTAATGCACATACATACTTACATGCAACAACTGTAAGTGCATATAATATATATAACTTTTCTCAACACTGGTGCCTATTTCATTTAAACACGTTGTTTTCCATAAATTTTAAAACTTTAATATTTGAATACATAATGATATTTTTCATATAAAAATGTGTCTCGGGTTGGAACACCTGGTTATTATATCACGAAAAAAAATTGTTCATACTGCTGTGAGGTATAAAAACAATAGAATCTAAATGCTTTGATAAAATTTTGTACTGTTTATAAGTCAATTTATTTAACTATTGGGTCATCCGAAAAGTTCAGCGGTTTTTCAAAAAGAAGCGTGTTTATTTCGCTGGTGATGATAAGGGGTGACTTTGAATGACCCATATATGTACATTAAGTCTTTTTTGCTTGCATTGAACAATTCTTGCTTGGGTTGTGGCTTAGTTTTTGTTTGAATGCAATGCTAAGAATGGAGGAGCAAAAAAAAAAAAAAAAAACAGTTTCGTCAATTATGCTTTTTTTTTTTTTTAAGAAAGGTAAAAATGCTAGTCAGACTGCTCGTAAAATTTTGGTCTATATGGACAAAGTGCTATTCAGATGATACAGTTCGAAGGTGGTTTCAGAAGTTTAAGCGCAGAAATTTCAGCAGGAAGATGATACCACTTTCAACGACTATAATCTGTAAAAGAGAACCCTTGAAAAAAGCTACTAGTTAAAGCCACATTACATAGTTTAAGAGCTATCACACAGACTAAATACTCCAAAAAGTACAGTGTATGATCATTTGATAGCTTTTTTTAAGAGGTCTTCCCTTACAAATGATGAATTCCCAGGAAGGAAGTCCAGAGGTCACTTTCATAGATTTTCCTCAATTCCGACCGGGGATATAGCAATTCTCAGGAAGGAGCCCTTGGCCAGTTTTTGGGTTTCTTGTTTCTATGAACTTCTGTAGGTGCCCGGGAGCGATGATGCCCCCGGACCGAACCTGATCCGGCCCCTTTCGTAGACATGAGCTGGTTACTATTGCGACGGTTGGATCTTAAAATAGTCTATAGCCGCTAATGTCAAGTATTGGACGGGAAGCTATGGCACATTAGTTTTACAGATGATGGTGGTCGTTCAGAGAATAGAGAAGAGATATGTGTGGAGAAAGCTTTGGTAACCCTAAAATGAATCCAATATAACAGTCACGTGACTGTAATAGTCATGAAATATGTTCTTTGCTTTTCTTGTATTATTTCCGTTGACGAAAACAAATTACAAAATTTGGCATCGGATTTTATCGCCAAGAGCTAGCATATCTTTACGAAAGGCAAATAAACAAATGACACTATCGTTAAATTAAAGTGAAAATTTTCTTTTACTATTTTAAAACAGATTTTAAGTTGCTTTGTTTTACTACGTTTATGTGTTTTCATTAGTTCTCTCCATACTTTTATTTGGTATATTTTTAATTTCTATTGTTCATAAAGGGTGCTCAGAAACTGCTTTCACTTGAGCATGCCGTCTATAAATTATGATATGTAAAAACACGTTTTTAATATTGTATAGTTTCTTTGTTGTATGAATTCTACAAACAGGATTTTTTAAAACTTTTGTTAAGGGGCTACTTCACTCAGACGAAAACACCCGCTCGCTAAT
Source organism: Maratus michaelseni (assembly GCA_963931845.1). Classification (NCBI taxonomy): domain Eukaryota; kingdom Metazoa; phylum Arthropoda; class Arachnida; order Araneae; family Salticidae; genus Maratus; species Maratus michaelseni. Next base: position 206,123,574 of record OZ007595.1, read on the forward strand.
GTTAATCATATGGAGGAAATTTTTGAAAATAGCTCGTTCGCATTTCAATATTTTTAAATGTTTTTTTTTTTTTTTTTTTTTTTTTTGCATTGGATAGTTGAGGTCAGTCTCTATGCACGGTCCTATCTACTTTTTCGATTTTGATTACAAGTTTTTTTTATTAAGATACTTTCACTTTTGAAACCTGTTTTGAAAGTGAAAGTATCACAATAAAAAAACTGCAACAAAAATCGAAAAAGTAGAAAGGAGCGTGCATAGAGATTGACCTCAGCTATTGAATGCAAAAAAAATCATTTAAAATATTGAAATGCGAACGAGATATCTTCAAAAATTTCCTCCATAAGATTAACATTAGCGAGGGGGTGTTTTCGTCTGAGTGAAGTAGCCCCTTAAAGATTCCATCTATTACAGCTAGTGCAGTCATTAACATGTATATTTGCTAATATAATTTAAAAAATAATATTGAGAAAAAAGATTAAATAATTGAATCTAGCAAGTGTTTAATTGGTTGAAATCTTAATTAAAGCCCAATACTTACTAGAGAACAAAATTGTATTGATGTAGTTCACGTATATAAATGAAGTTTATATTGACAGAAGTATATGTATTAGTATATAACGAAAATTTGTTTTCAACAAATTATTACATAGTTTTTGTAAATTTTTTGCACTTTACATTCGTAATCTAGATACTATTTTTACAATTTTTTGACGACCCGCAACATTTTTGAAATTTTCAAGCAAGTGATAACGCGCCAAATCTGGAAACCTTTACATGAGTAGGACCGGTCATGTTGGTGCCACTTTTCAAGGGAATTCTCTACAGAAAATGCACTCCACTCCTATTCTCTTCTCTATGGGAGAATGCTGCAAAACGTGGTTAGATCGTTTTAGTTCAGATCGGGCACAATCTTCGAGGCTGAAATTTCCGCTTTTAAACTTCTCAAATCACCTTCGAACTGTGTTAGCTGTGTTAGCTTCGAACTGAAATAGCACTTTGTGCATATACAGCACAAATTTTACGAGCAGACTAACTAGCAATTTTACCTTTCTTGAAATAAAAGAGCGTTATTGACGAAATGAATTTTTTTGGTTCTCCTTTCTTAGCACTGCATTGAAACAAAAATTATGCAACAACCCAAATAAGAATTACGCAACGCAAGCAGAAAAGATCGAATTTACATATCTGGGTCGTTCAAATTTACTCCTTATTAGCAATAGTAAATTAACTAGATGATAACCGCGCTTTGTTTTTGAAAAACCGTAGAACTTTCCGGATGACGCAATAGGTTCATAACTGAATTATAATTAATTTTGTCTTACACGTCATACGTTTCAGCTGGAATTCTCTACTAAATAGCGTTTCCTCAATAATCTTACAAAGAAACAACTTATTATTTAAACATTTATTTCTAAAAATATTTATTGAATATTTCATAAAAACGTATTGTACTATATTTAAATAAAAAATAATAATAATGTAAAAACTGTGTTTATAAATTTATGTATAAAAGTTTTATTCTGAATAATATTTTAAAAATCCATTTTCTATAGCAATGCTTTTACAAGAAACAATTCATTAAAAAAAAAAAAAAAAAAAAAAAAAAAAAACTGAAAATCATTTTGTTAAAACAAAAAAATATTCTTTCTTTTATTATTATTTCGATATTTTTAAATCAAAGTAAACTGGGTATATATTAAAAATATGTTGTTGTTTTTTTTTAATCAAAGAGACACATGAAACAAAATATATTTTGTTAATAAAAAGAAACTTTGGTATATATTTTTTAATGTTCAACTTAAAAAATGAGAATTGGAATCTCAAATATGTGTCTTAGAAAAGCGTTTTATAATTGAAGAGTAGAAAAAATTAAAAAGAAATTACTTTTGAAAATAAAATAATTTTTTTTTTCGTTTTTGCAGCACATAAAAATTTATTAATTCTGATTTTATCATCAAGATTTGCATTAGGATGATTGTGTTTATTCCTAATGTGCGTGTGTTTTTTTTTTTAATTAGTGTGAACATAAATTTACCAATTTCAATGCCTTATGCACAGCAATAAATTTATGTTAATTATTATTATTATTATTATTTGTCATTTACTTAACTACATTAAATGTACTAAATACCGTATAATATTATTTTGCATCAAATAGAAAAAAATGAAAAGGCAATTTATAGTATGCACTAATTGAAACGCATTCATAATATCTGTACTAAATATTTTAGATTGCGGAGAATGTTTCTAAGACTATATGTCTTTGCTACATTTTAAGATGACAGATACTACTAAAGTTCTGGAAAGAAGAAATTCTTTTTGAAAATGAATCAATGTCAAGCGAGATGAATATTCGGTAAAACCTAAATTTAATTGTTTTTTTAACTTAACTTACTTCCAACTTTTACATTAATTTGACGTCTATGTTACTGTGATGCATTTTCCCCAATGGTTACTGGTTTAAAATGAAAGTACAACATGTAACAATTTTTTATGTGAATATTTTTACTAGTATAATTAGAAAGATAACAAAACTATATTTTTTGGCGCCCCATGAAAGGTTTTGCGCTTTTCTATAACACATTATTACTTCTAAGTCATAAAGAAGAACATAAAATATACATTATTTAATACCCATACTTTTCAATAAGTCTCTCTCATCTCTCAATAAGTTTTGTAAGGTCCGTGTCAAAAGTTTAAGCACAAGCATAAAATGTAGATTTTAAAGAATGAAAAAAAAAAATTGTTTTTCTTTTAGAAAAGCCAGAGAGGTCTAGCCGATGAAACCAAATGCCCGCCAAACTGAAACAGATTTACCGCACTGCTGCCTGCTGAAAAACTTTATTGGTTCCTTTTGTAGATCATGCCAATACGTGTTTCACCCATCAAGACCATCTAAGTTCGACTTTTTCTCATCACTGAGTAAACCAGTAATCTATTTGTCCCCGTAGGACATGTGTCTTTTTAGCCCAGTTCATTCTTGCCTGTTTGTGATGTAGTTTGAGACACGGTTTGCGAGCCATTTTCTTTAATATGATGTAATCATATTCTTTAATATGTCTATGTACAGTGTCTTTAGACACCTGTACACCCGCATTGTTTTTAATTTTACTTTCTCAAAAAAAAAAAAAAAAACCTGCTGGCAATTAATAAAACTGAATTTAAAAAAGTAGCCCACTTGCAATAATGTTCCAGAACATCTGAGAATACTCCAGCAAACCGTGGATATCCGGAGATAAAAAACAAACTATAAAATTAAAGGGGGAAATTTAGAAAGAGAAGAGTGATTTATTTTCTCGTGTTCTGTGGGTCTGATTTCAACGGGAATCGATTCATTCAACTTAACATGAACTAATTAAGATATAGCTAATTATTTAAGTAATAGATTTGGTACTCCCTGTCGGTGGAAAATGGACACTTCTACACGGTGCCGTAAGCAACAGAAACGAGTGCCGGAGTTTCGTTTGGAAATAGGTTTATTTAAAACAGAATGCTCCAACTGGTGGTAGAAACTGGAAGTAAAACATTTTGCAGCGCGTGTCTAGCACGTCTGCTATACATGGTATCGTAGGCAGCAGGGACACGTGTGGGATAATTTGTTTAGAACAAAATGCATCCCCTGGCGGTGGAACTGAAAGATTTTCCTGCACGTGCGCAAAAAATGACTATTTATATTGAAACCGCAAAAGAAAGTTACCGATTTCATAATCTCAGAAAACAAAAAGTTTCATTTTCACTCATCCTCGAGTATTAAGAAAAGTATTGGATTATTTGAATTGAAACTCAGAGTTTTCTTCTGATTCCGAAAATGCAAATTTTGTGAAAATCAGACGGTAATTTTTTTTATTAAATTTTGACCAAAAACTGACCCGTTTTGAATCAAATGATCCAGACATTTGAGGAGGTGGTATTAAATTTACTTCCGCTTCGGGTAAATCTCTCTATTTAATTTCCGAAAGACAAAGAGTTACCAGAAGAAGGGTTTCGTGCAGCGATTTTTAGAGTGATTTCGCGTTTCGTATTATTTTTTGACGGGACCCGGCAACGCCGGGCGGATTTGCTAGTAGCCAATAGTTCTCAAAGCATTTATCTTTTAGACGACAATAACTTTTACTAAATCTTGTAAGACACAAAAAAGTCCTTATCATAAATCCCTTCCTGACTAAATGTTTTATTCTTTCTGTATTCGTTGACTTTAGTGCATGATGAAATTCATGTATTATACATTAACATATGCTGTTTCACTTGATTCATAAGATGCCATTTTCTAAGAAATAATTCGCTGTTTCAAAAAAGTTATACACAGCTCCAAGTTAAAAAATTAAAATAATTCATTTCATTTGTATTTGGAATTGCATTTAGCTTAATTTCAGTGTACTACAATTGAAAAAGAACAGCGGTTGATGTTTTAATAAATTTGCATGTTATTAAAGAAAATTAAAACTGTAAAATATTACATTTTGAGTGAATATTGTATTTTTGTAAAATTATTTGCATTTTTCAAAATATTAGATTACTAAAATAGGTGGATCAAAAATTTTGAATACTTATGAATTTTCCTGATTGATTCAGAATGTTGCATAAATTAAGCATAAAATTAGCTTCTGCGGGACTTTTTCTTAAGTTATAAAAACAATTTGAATCATCATTGTTTTCATTTTGTGTAAAACATGGGTCGTTCGCCATACATAACAGAGTTTACAAAGCATCGTATTATTGATTTCTATAAAGAATGTCGTAGTCAGCAATGTATCGCCAGTTACTTAAAATGTTCTCAACTAAGTGTTAGTAGAGCAATATAGCAGTATTTTAACGACGTACATTTTGAAAACAAGCATCTGAATAACGGCCGAAAGCCAAGAACTATTCAAAGAGTAAGATAGAAAGCTAAAGAGTATTGCTAAAAAAAACCGTTTTAGAAGTGTAAGATATTTGCATCTAAAGTGGAAAGAACACGGTGTTGATGTGAGTAAATCTGCAACACTAAGACGTCTCCATAAACATTAATTTCAATCTCGTGTACCAAAGATAAAGCCCCTCATGACTATTAAACAGAAAAGGGAGAGAATGAAGTGGTGCAAAAAAAAGGGATGTTATGGGGTCTGGATTATTGAGAAAATATATTGTTTAGGTATTAGAGTAAGATTTGCGTAAGATATGGTGATCAAGGTTTTCGTGCATGACGAATAAAGCTAGAAGTATTTGAGAAAGACTGGATGAAACTATCATTGAAATTTGCAGCCACTGGTATGGGCTTGCATGACTGCAAATGGTTTTGGAAGGCTATGTATCGTTAACGATAGGATTAATTCTAAAATATATCAAGAAATCCTTAAGCATTTCACGATACCATCGTCAGACGATCTGCGTGGTGACGATTTTATTTTCCAACATGATTTAGCATCTTCACACAGGTCAGTGTCAACCAAGAACTGGCTTAGCCAACACAAAATTAACGCACTTCCATGGCCGGATTTAAATCCAATGGAGAATTTGTAGGGAATAATGAAGAAAAGAAAGCAAGACATTGCGCCAAAAAACTAAGCTAAGCTTCTTTCCTGCATAAAGTCGACATGGTCATGTCTGGGAAGAAAACATTGTGAAACACTTGTGACTTGTAGTGGCTTGGCATAGCGAGTTCGTGCACTTATGAAATATAATGGTGATGCTACAAAATATTAAAGAATAACTATTTTTCCTTTTTATTAAATTCCTACTATTAGCTCATACTCTATATATATATATATCTTGTTGGAATTTTCAATCGTTAATAAAATATTTTCTATTCATCCATTCAAGTTCAAATAAATTTTTTAAAACTTGTACTGGATGACAATTGATGTTAATACAGTTTTTTCAAATGTTAATTCATTAATTAAATTTAATTAATTAATTTTAATTTTTATATGGGAGAAAAAAAATTCTCCCATTGTTTACATAAATGAAATGAAAGATTTATCTCAAATGAGTGATGCCAACAAAAAATAAAATACCGCAACGATGATTATAAAATAATGTTCAATAAAGATGACGTGGGACATTAATGCTGCACGGGTTTATTTTATATATCTATGATTAAAAAGTAGGAATTGACTTTAAAAAAATTAAATTACTTGTTTTAACACGTATTTTTTACAATGCATTATTCTAATATTTTGAGCCAGGTAAATAATTATTCTACTATTTTGATTTTTTTCCGAGTGTGAATAATTATTTTAATTTTTGTATTATTTCCTTTAATTTTTGCTAAAACATTCTACAAACTATGTAGATTCTTACAATATTAAGTTTTATCGTGTATTACTTTTTGTATAAGCGATACATAAAAAAAAACCTTTTTTCACAATTCCTTTTTTTCTATTATTCTAATTTTTTGTCTTGGAGCTGTATGTGTTGTAAGGAAACACTGCTATTTTTTTACTAACAAATATACTTAGTTTGATTCGTATAACATAATTATAATTATGCTAATTGAAGGGTTAAAATCACAAAGTATTACAAAATTTTCTAATAAGCAAATTCGTTTTATTCCTTTTCTTATATACAAATTACAATGCATAATTTTTTTTAGGGATATGTTTTATAAAGATCTCAAAGATGAAAATATTTTTAACTGGTATCACATTTCATTATTGTATGTACATATGTTTAATTGACTATTTAAAAAAAAAGAAATAAGACTAACAAAAAAATGCAATCTTGAAATTTGTGTTTAATATAATTTAATCAAACAATGATAAAAATATTTTAGAATATTTTTATTACTTTTTTATTACTTTACTGTATAAGCACCATTTTACAGATTTTAATAAAAATACATAATATTTAATAGAAATGTCCAAAATATAGCTATAAAATATAACAAAAATATTAATATAACTATAATATTAATAAATGATGATTGTGTGGTATAGTTTAGTAGGTATGCTTGTATTTTAAATATTTTTGAATTACATCAAGTGTATACACACACACACACACACACACACACACATATATATATATATAATAGCATATTGTAACTGTTCAGGGTTTTCCAGTACTATTGTTTAGTTTAATTCTACAGTAAAATATATCCACATTGTACAAATTATAATAATCTCGCATGACTAGAATTGAACAATATTGGAAAAGCTAATTATGGAACTCAGGATTAACGTTATATATGAGCATTGATAAATCATTCTGAAATAAATTAAATTTCGTCAAGGACTATAAATCTGATTACGGTATCGATGTCACCATTTATTTCTGTAGCTAATTTAATAGTTAAGTTTCGTGAATTTCATTATAGTATTTCAAGCAAAATTTATACTAAACAGATATTATATCTTCATATTTAATATTTGGAAAATTTTCCAGAGAAAATTTCTCACGCCTTGCATTCATGTTGGCTATACGCCTATTAAGCAATTAAAATTTGAATATTAGATATTATATCTACAACATATTTAATGAAAATAAACTAATTATATATATTTTTGGACTATGAATTTTTAAATTATGTTGTTTTAAAACATTCTTCATGTCACATCATTAAAATTTGTAAAACGAAAACTGCTTTAAATAAAACTACTTCTCATAGATTTATATAACAATGTGTATATTTCTTTTATGAATTTACGTATTTGTAACATGGATTACATAAATATTATAACATTATTTAGTAAAAATTATCCGGTACCTTTGAATTTCTCTGAAATTTGATTTTGTGCATTTTGTTATTACCGCAAAAGATGATGTCCCAAATCTAGCAATGTGTTTTTTCCCGAATATCCATGAAATTTGCCCTTGATCAGTCAGCAATAAGACTCCACTGCGATAAAACTACTCTATCAAAAATGAGCCCTTGAAAATAAATAGAACGTACTCATTTTTAAGAGTATACTGTAAAACAAATTCATCCAAAGCGTGTCGGAATCAACTTTAAACAGAAGTCAAGGTATCATGAACCGTAATTTTAAAATTATTACTGAAGCCAAATTATTGTTTTATATTTTACCAGTTTAAAGTTCAACATTTTATCAACTCATGAATCAATATTTTATCAGTTAATGGTTCAACCTACGCAAGGCTAGTGGGGGAATCAACAGGGTTTGATACTCCTCCGAAATTTCTGTCAGGATTACTATACAGGGTGTCCAGTGGCTAATTCCTAGACCGTCATAGATGTATAGTTCCAATTGCAAAAATGTTTCACATGAGGTAAAGAAGTATTTTAAAAGCGATTTTGGTCAATAAAAACATTTCTTTAAAAGTTACTAAATTTAATTTTTTATACGGTCTCCCGGTCCTATAAGTGAAATTTAGTAAAAAATTTCTATTACATTAATAAGTAAGGGTTAAAAGTCCCATTCATCTAACACTAAAATTGACCTAAACTTTGAATTGCATGACTTACGCTAATTTTCTTCATCTGAACACAGATGAGTTAGGCCAAGCTTCGAAGGATCGTATACAAAGTGCTTAAACTATTAGTAGAATTTTTTTCGTGTGTATCTGTACTTTAACCGAAAGTAGTCATATTGTACAATTATTAAGATAGTGAAAATTTTTATTAATTAAGTTTCTGATTGGTTAAAGTAATTGTATTTTAACATATACAGTGTCTCACATAAGTGATGGGACACTTGTGCTTTACAAAAGGAAACTAATCAAATAAATTAAAAAAACATGTACACATTTTTTTGTGGGTGTGTTTCATACTTAAATTTAGTAAAGATTATTGCATAACATACATTTTGTCAAAATATTAAAATATTAATTTAATAAAAATACAAATGTTTAGAACGGAGCAAAAAATAGCTCACATAAGTGATGGGACACCATTATATATGCAACAAAAATCGTCTGAAATAAGCAATAAAAATATTTTTTGGGGTTTTATTTTTACTTAAAAGCAATTGGCAATAACTTATAAAATCGTCTGCAGTATTTCTCTCCAGTTTGTTTTGGAATTTTTGTGTTTTTTAGCTCTGTGTAGCCATGAATGCTAAACGAAAAGAAACTTCGCCTGAAATTCGAAAATTAGTTATTAATTTGCATATTGAACGTGGAAAATCTATTAGAAAAACTGCTGAAACAGTTAACTTGAGTCGTTCAACAGTTTTCAATATCATTAAACGATATAAAAAGAATCATATGATTCAGGATAAAAGAAGACCTGGCCGACCATCATAGCTATCCAATGGAATAAAGCGAATTATCGTTCGAAATATTAAAAAAAATCCAAGAATTAGTGCTTCAAAAGTTGCTGCTGATTTACAAGCATTATATGGAATAATTGTTAATCCTGAGACTATTAGAAGGGTAATTCGATCTGCTGGATATCACGGTAGAGTAGCCAGGAAAAAATTCTTCGTAAGTGAAAAGAATAGAAAACTCAGACTAGCTTTCGCAAAATCCAACATAAATAAGAATTCTGATTACTGGAATAAAGTTATATTTGCTGATGAGAGTAAATTTAATATATTTGGTTTTGACGGTAGAATCTTGGTGTGGAGAAAACCCAGGGAAGAATTTCGCAAACAGAACTTGGTACCAACAGTAAAACATGGTGGAGGAGGAGTTATGGTATGGGGGTGTATGTCGTCCGCTGGAGTTGGTAATCTTGTTTTTATTGACAGTATAATGGATCAGTACAAGTATATTGATATTTTAAAGCAAAATTTGAAATCTTCAGCACGAAAATTGAACCTTCATAACGATTTTAAATTCTACCAGGACAATGACCCCAAGCACACTGCTCTGAACGTTAGACTCTGGCTGCCACAAAAAAACACCACCACAATCTCCAGACTTAAATCCCATAGAGAATATTTGGCAAGAATTGGAATCAAGAATTCGCAAACACACCATTTCTTCAAAACAACAACTAAAATCGGTGCTTCAAGAAGAATGGGGTAAAATCACTCCAGAAATCACAAAAAAATTAGTCGAATCCATCCCAAAAAGATTAAATCATGTTTTAAAAGTAAAACTAAATCCAACAAAATATTAAAACCTTTTAAAAAGTAAAATTTTTGGATAAATATTTGATGGAAAAGTAAGTGTCCCATCACTTATGTGAGCCATTTTTTGCTCCGTTCTGAACAATTGTATTTTTACTAAATTAATATTTTAATATTTTGACAAAATGTATGTTATGTAATAATTGTTACTAACTTTAAATATGAAACACACCCAAAAAATTTTTGCACATGTTTGTTTATTTATTTTATTGCAGTTTCTTTTTATAAAGCACAAGTGTCCCATCACTTTTGTGAGACACTGTATTTTATTTCTTAAATAATTGAGACTCTTGCTTTTCATTATTTCATTTGACAAAAAATCCGTTATTTTTTCACTTATAATTTTAGTACAAGTTGTATAGTTGGCATTAATATGTCAAAATGAAAATAGATTTCAACTTTATATTGTAATGTTAATTTTACTCTCAACTGTTATTATTATTTTTTAATATCTGAAGATTATTTATATTTCTAGTAAATTTGAGAATGACCCCTATTTCGCAGCAAAAAAAATGCTTCAACTTTAAAAAGCTGTTACAAGATCAGTTTCAATCGTATAAGAATGGAAATTTTTTTTAGTCTCACTTGTTAGTGTAATAGTAAATTTTTACTAATAAATATCACTTATACCGTGGGGCCGTATAAAAATATATTTTCGTAACTCTTTAAGAAATATTTTTATTGACCCAATTCGCTTTTTAAATACTTATTTACCTCATTTAAAACATTTTTACAACTGGAACTATATGTCTATGACTAACGATTTAGGAATAAGCCATTGGGCACCACTGAGAGTGGACACCCTGTATATCATTAAGTATCAACCAAGACGGACAAAATCAAACATCAACTATAGTCAAGATTCAAATATCAAAATTCTACACTGCATCTCTTTATCGTTTGATTACGTCAGCATGTTGCAAAAGGCGATGCAATTTCTAGGAAATCTTAAAAATTCTTACAATTTTCCGGAATGTGACTCTGTAAAAACGTGAGTTTAATGTTTTCAAATACAATGGCTGATGTTCAAATTAACAGCTTGATATAAATAATAAATCATCCAATTTGTTTAACTGAAACTTTTGAAGGAAACATTGAGAATTTTACTTCCAAATATCCACAAACTTAATTTTTGGAAAACTTAACTATTCCAACACATCCTCTTGTGATGATTTTTAGGTGCGTTCGTAATTTTATAAATACGTAGCACCTATAGTCGTCGTTTGATCCGTCCGTATGTCCGTCCATCCGCATATAACAGCGCAAAAACTAGACAACCGAATGGTTTGAAATTTAATATATATATAATCGTCGCAGAAATTTGTCGAGTCATTTTAAATTTTATGAAAATCGAATCAAAACTGAAAAAGATATTAATAAAAGTTTTCTTCATTCTACTAAATCCTATCGTACGTAATCGATATAATAAAAGCTAGAAATACTATTCCTAGCATCAAAACGTCAAACCTAGAAAGAAATATAATACAGTTAACGGGAAAACAAATATATGCACTTACAGTATTATAACATATATTAATAATACAGTTACGGGAAAAATAAAATATGTGACTACAACAGTGGTACTGACTACACGGCCAACGGATGCCTCAGTTTCATTCCATTGGGCCTCTCGCAAATGAATACATATTTTTGGATTTTATATTATAGAGACTTTTCGAAATGATTTGAAAATTTTAAGGGCCGTTCAAATGAAAAGAAGACTACGATTATATTTAAAGCATATTTAATTTCAGAATAATTTAATTACAGAATATTGTAATTACAGTTCATGTGTAACATGCCAACTAAATATAATTGTCATTGGCATTGACCCAGCGCATAGGAAGGGAGTGAATGGCTTCAGTGCAGAAACTCCGGGATTCCTGATGGATCCTGTTTTCCACGATGTCCTGCACTTCCTTGTCACATGTGAACCGTTGATCTTTCAGCGACTTTTTTAAGAGGCCGAAAATATGGGAGTCAAATGGAGAGTTATCTGGGCTGTATGGGGGATGTTGTAAGACCTCCCACCGGAATTTTACCAGCAGGTCGAGAGTCTTGATGCCACATGTGGACTAACATTATCGTGTAGTACTATCATACCTATAGTGAGCTTGCCTCTGTGAAGCATGCTTACCTAGTGTGCGAAGAAATTGACCAAAAGCTCTTTGCGCTAATCTGGAGGAATGCATCATTCATTCAATCGTAAAAACAGCTTTTCAAGATTGAATAAACTGAGACGAAGCTGATCACTATACATGCACAACTAGGAAAAATGCCACGCCATCTATCGACAGACACATTAACCCACTGCGATTAGAAAGAACGCAATCCGAAAAAGTCTCCTTTTCGATTGAACGGCCCTTACATGTTCAAATGGGGGCTGTTATAAGACCTCCCACTGAAATTTTGCCAGCAGGTCGAGAGTCTTAATTCTGCATGTGGACTAACATTATCCTGCAGTACTATCATATCTTAATTACCTAGATCCTTTTACCATATCAAATTACCTAAAATTGTTGTGTAAACTTAATCCAGTGTTCCCAGATTGAAAAAAAAAATTATTGAAAAATGCTACCACTTTTTTCGACGGGTGATCTTTGCTTTACTTTATCACGTAATCCCTTTTACAAAATAAAGCGAAGATTACGGCTTTCTGAAATAGTGGTAGTTGTTTTGAATAAACAAATGCCGACAATAGCTTAAATTTTGTAATAATCATTTAAACTCGTTATTATAATATACACATATTAATACTCATATCATTTAATACTAATATTATTTACATTAATAAAGTTATTACTGATTGTATTTAACGTTAACCTGGTAACGTTGGTTAAAATTAATTATTAAGTTTAAATAATTAGTATGTAATAAAACAAACATTATAATATATAGACATATGACTACAAAAATGTATGTTTGGCCTTGATCTCACCTTTCCATTAGAGTTTGGCTGCTAGATTTCTGACTTTCGATTACATTTTTAGTGAGTACCACTTGCCTGCAGTAACATATATAAACACCAAGTATAAACTAGTCGTTGGGGGCCACCGTTATACTTACCCATCATGGATATGCATAATGTAAAATATGAAAATAAAAAATGTGTAAACTACCTATAAAATGCATTGCAATTCAAATAAAATCGTGGCTTGATGACGTCATAAACTTTGAAAGCTCGATTACTGAATTGCTTGAAAGAAACATCCTTATAACTCCAAAAACAATAATCCTATTAACTATCGGTTTATTGCATCTGATTAAGCGTCTCATTTCCAATTAAAATATATCTTTGAAGTGAAATTTGGATGAAATACAGGGTCATGAAAAATCGAAGAGTGTGGTAAATAGGATTCCAAATATCTCGGCAACTCATTATCCGATCGACTTCATGCTTTATGCAAAATTTGTTTTTTTATATTGTCTTTTATATTCACTTCTTAAAATAAACAATTTCGAAAATTTTTATATACCTTTTATCAGAACAAATATTTCGAGAGTCCGAAAAAAATAGTTCCGGTTAATCGAGGTTATTGAAATAAAATAGGCTTCTTCCCATTATTACATACTAAGTACGTACCAAATTGCAAGTCTCTATCTCAATTTTTTCGGGAGATAGAGCGTTTACAGACACACAGACACACACACAGACACAGACACAGACACACAGACGGACGGCAAATTTTTTTTTTTTTTAAATATGTTTTTCGGAATCTCCAGTGTCTGAAACGTGTAAATCCGTCAAAAAAAATTTCGATTTTCAAAACGATTACAAGACTTACCCTATACTACGTATGATGGGTAAGTAAAATATATTAATTCCAACCAGAATAAAACCAAGTGTTTCAACTACAGTAGATACCGCTTAATGTGATCACTTCGGGACCATGAATTTTTTTAACAACATCCGATTGATAACAATAAGCAGTGTCAGAAAATACCAAATTATAACATCTACTAGTGTATTACTAAGAAAAGGATTACTCACCCTTATTGAAATAATGACTTTTAAAGTGATATAAAATATTTATTGAAAGAATTCGGTAATTTTTGTTTGTTTACAAATGCCCCTTAAAAGTTTATTAATGAATTGTTCATTCTCGTTATTGTTTTAAAAAATTGTCCGAGCGATCTTGTTCTCCTCGTTTCAAAAAATGTATTCCTCATTTCCACATTTGTAGGTGGTCTTTCAAAATGTTATTTTCCGTCGTCCTTCTGATCATCATGATCAGCATCAGTATTTCATATTTCCTCGCAAACATTTTTACAATTTTCAGTTTCTGTGAGCTTTGTAGCTACAGGAGTGTCATTGTCGATCGTTATCCAGGCCCCATAATCTCCATTCGTCGTACCATCGAGGACGTTTTCCGTAGTTTCTAAAGTTTTCAGTTCGTCATCGTTTTCAGCTTCATTGATTTCTGCACTAAGAAAACAATTTTTAATTGTAGCAGATGTTATTCGATTTTATGACATTAGCAGAAGATGCAATGCTTCTAGAAGATTAGTTTTTTTTTTTTTTTTGCCATTTTATTCCCGCTGATGTCTTGTTTATCCTCCAATCTTCTAAAACTCTTGCACGCATCTCATGTCAGTAATAGGTCTTAAATCTTAAATGCATTAATTATTCCTTGATTGCAAGACTGTATGAGAGAGGCCGTACTGGGTGGCAAAAACACGACATTAATGTGTTTTAATGATACGTTTAAATCATGCTTAGTGAAGTTATCAAGCAAGAGAAGAATATCATGTTTCAATTCATTAACTGACTTCAGATGCCATTCATTAAATATGGTGCTTGTCATCCATGCTGGTTTATTGCCATCGTAATCAATTGGAAGCTTTTTAACCCCTATGCGTTTTTACTTTTTCTAGCAACTAAAAGTTTTCTTTTTTGTCCAGCCATACATAAAACAGTGATACGCTTCTTCGAAATTTTGTGACCTTTTGCCCTCTCGTTCTTAAATGAATATGTGTGTTCTGTTAATGAACTTAAATAGAACCTTGTTTCACCCGCGTTATAAATATCTTCTGCTGCCTAAGAAAACATAAGTTTTAGCCACTCCACTTTCATCCATTTTTCTGCAGCTGGCAGATCATCATCTTTTTGTTCTCCATGAACTCTCTTAAAAACTATGTTTTCACGTTTTCTCTAACACTTAAGCAAGACATCGCCTGTAACGAATCCACTTTTCCCCATTTTTTCTCCGTGAAGTCAACTGCTTTTTTTTTTTTTTTTTTGCATGATTGGACTGGTTTATCTTTTTCTCGAACATTTGAAAACCAAAATTTCGTCGCCTTTTCCACTTTTTCATCTTTTTCACATCGTTTCTCTTACATTGTGTGTTTTCATACTGCTTTTCTTTTTTTATTAAAACTTCACAATTTTTAAGGATTTCGCACAGAAGAGACTGAGACATTTTTTAATTGAACTGCGCCGTTACGTAGGCTCATTTGAGGTAAATTATTATAGCGATGTAAAATATCGATTTTTCTTTTACACTTAAATCCGTTCATTTTTTATTCGTAGTAGCCATTTTCACTGCATTTCAAAGGTAAATAACTGAACAATATCTAAGTAACAACTGATTGTCTGACTAGAACTTGATGACGAAATAAACGGGCACGTGATCCTGCTGTAGCAAGTGCACAAATTTTTGTTCTCATTCCGAGATTTACTAAAAAGTTTTCCCGTACAAATTTCAGAAACGTGTTATTGCAGCTGTTGCGTGCTATTCACTTACGTTTCTTGATTGATTACATATTCTCTTGCATCTCTAAAGTAAGCACAAAATAGGGATAAATTGCTGTACTCTGTCTTTCTTAGAATTCTTACTTTGAAAGGGCTTTTTAACAGAACTTAGCTTTCAATTGCAAAGTTTTCAGGAACTGGTCTGCTGAAAAAGCAATAACATTAAACGGAGTATTGATCACATAAAGCGAGTATATACAGTATTTATTTCTGAAAAAAATTGTATATATGAAAGGTTGTGTTGGAATGTATTAAATTTATGAATACTGGCGGCTTGTGAAAGGTTGTGTTATTTTGCAGTTGAAATATCCAGTCAACTTGCGTGAAATTGTTGGTAATAGCTGACATCGAATCATTTCAATTGAGAACACAAGGTGGTTATTTTGGAGTCGTACTATTAATCCAGACTACCAGGGCGTAAGTGTAGAAAGGCAATAAATTTACCAATCCGGTGATTTCTCCATAAAAAACGAATCCAGTTGTCGTTCTATTAATAAAACATGAAAAGTAAAAACAAGTCCCACATTATGAAAACAATCGCAAAGCCCTTAGGCTTGGGCATGAATCGCTACATCATGGTATATGATCTTAAAAATCAAATTTAGAATACTACAAGACTAGCAGACACCAGATAACATATTTTGAAGCACTTGTAACAAGACAGTATTCTGAGCTCCACAGTCATTGCATCTGCTTTTTGTCAGACTCGCGGAGGGTGCAAATATTGACGTAGTACAGAAACGAACCAATCGGTGAAAGGCGCACTTCGAGAGCTGGGCAGCTAAGCTAATGACGCGAGAGGGAGTGGCTTAAGGATAATGAATCCCATACCTGGTAACATAGTTTTTTTTTTCGAAGTAAAATGTCTAGCGTTGAAAAGGCGCGGGAAACCAGATCCGTGGAATTAAGATTGGAAAAAAAAAAAAAAAAAAAAAGGCTTTTAAAAACATTCGAAACTATAAACTAGCTTCTCTCAGAATATTATAGATTGGATAGCTGATAAAAGTTTATGAAGGGACTAAAAGCTTTAGATTAAGATTTTGAATAAGATAATTATTAATATACTCGTTTTGAATTTAAAGGGAAATTAAATAGGATAGGAAAAAATAATAGATATTATTAAGAAATAGAAAAATAATAAATATGTCAAAAACTTAGAATCATTTAAAGGAATATAGCGAAGAAAAATTTGTATATAACATACATACAAAGATTGCATTTCAAAATGCTAAAAAATATATATAATAAAATCTTTTTTCTCTCTGAAATATTTAATTTAAAATTTTTAATGTTGTCTGTTAATTAACGAGCTTTCTAATATCATTATTTGCGTTTCAAAAAGCATTTTAAGTCGAGCAGTTTTTTTCGAACTGTTTATATTTTAATAATGGGTAAAAACCTGTGTATCATATTCATATCAAAATACTTTAAAACACGAAATACCCTGTTTGATAAAGTAATATTAGAACAGTTGTTAGTTTTAATGCTTAAAAAGAAAAAAAAAATCAATCATTTACAAAAAAGTATTTGCCACTTTTTGGAAGTTTTTAACTCGTAATTTTGAAGAGTTCATAAAAAGATCTGATTACAAGAGATTATTAAAACAAAGCTTTTTGAAACATTATTTCATTTTGAAAAAGATCTTTTTGTTAAATAAAACATAATCAGCTAATTTTGTAAAAATATTTGAAACATTTACTTGTCATTAACATTCTTGGATTCTTTTTCTTCAAGTAATGGAAATCGAGACAATTTAAAAAATAAATAGATCGGAATATTTAAACGAAAGAAAAGAGTGTTAATAAAGTCTTTTAAATCTGACTTTAAAAAAGAAAACTGAATTCCATTTCTTTTATTAGCTGAATAAATAAAAATGTCAAAAAAGAAAAGAATAACACTCTTACGTAATCAGCGCTAAAGAAAAAAAAATGCTATACGATAATTTTCACAGTTTTCGAACTTTTATATTTTTAAGATATATAAAAAAACTTGTATGCATGCTTGGAAAAATTTCTTTATTTAGTAAAACTTCTCAACATATTTCTCAAATATTTTATTTTTATATAGCTTAAGTTTCATAGTTATGTAACGCTTTTCCTTTTAATTAAAAGTTTCTATAAAAGAACACATATTTATATTTTGTATTAAAAAAATTAATCACGAATTTTTGCCATTTTTTTTTCTGGTTTAGATATATATTTTGTTTATAGGATTATTGTTTTGAAAATCGAAAAATTTTTTTTGACGGATTTACACGTTTCAGACACTGGAGATTCCGAAAAACATATTTTTAGAAAAAAAAATTTGCCGTCCGTCTGTGTGTCTGTGTGTGTGTCTGTGTGTGTGTCTGTGTGTCTGTAAACGCTCTATCTCCCGAAAAAAATGAGATAGAGACTTGCAATTTTGTATGTACTTAGTATGTAATAATGGGAAGAAGCCTATTTCATTTCAATAACCTCGATTAACCGGAACTATTTTTTTCGGACTCTCGAAATATTCGTTCTGATAAAAGGTATATAAAAATTTTCGAAATTGTTTATTTTAAGAAATGAATATAAAAGTCAATAAAAAAACATAAATTTTGCATAAAGCATGAAGTCGATCGGATAATTAGTTGCCGAGATATTTGGAATCCTATTTTCCACACTCTTCGATTTTTCATGACCCTGTATTTCATCCAAATTTCACTTTAAAGATATCTTTTAATTGGAAATTTGACGCTTAATCAGATGCAATAAACCGCTAGTTAATAGGATTATTATTTTTGGAGTTATAAGGAAAAACCTCTTGCAAGCAATTCAGTAATCGAGCCTTTAAAGTTTATGACGTCATCAAGCCACGATTTTATTTGAATTGCAATGCATTTTATAAGTAGTTTACACATTTTTATTTTAATATTTTACATTATGCATATCCATGATGGGTAAGTATTACGGTGGCCCCCAACGACTAGTTTTATTTATCACTAAATGTCGAACTCGTTTAATACGAGTTCGGATAAAACGAGGACATGTTTAAGGTGACCAATTTGCACGTTAACCCTTTGTACGAGGCGTATTCGGAAAGTAAGTACCGTATTGAAACAAAAACTAGTATAGCATTCTTTTTTCAAGCCAATTTTATCTTTACATGAAAGAGCATACCTTAAACTATTTTTCTACATAGTTTCTGCCACTGTTCAAACACTTATCGTAACGAGTGATCAGCTTATCTGTACCTTCTTCATAGAAACTTCTCACCAGTGACGACAGCCAACACTCCAAACAGCTCTTGAAATTTGCGTAAATTCGTCTGAAAGCGTTGTCATTGTGAAACGTCTATTCTCATAGGTTTTTTCACCAACTTTCCTTACGAGATCATCGCTTACAAAAGAAGGCCGCCCACTCCGAGCTTCATCGTGGACATTTGTTCGACCTTCATTAAACTTTCTAACCCACTATCTCACCATTCCGTCAGTCATCGCGTTTTCACCGTAAACATCTTTAACTTGACGATAAATTTCGGCGGGTTTCGCATACCTTGCGTTCAAAAATCGAATAACTGCACGGATCTCACAGTCGGTGGGATCAGTATTTGTCTTAAACATTTTAAATGTGCACAGCAAACTGAAAACACAACATAAAGGAGCGAAAATGGCGTCAGTTGAGAGCCAGTGAACAAAGAAGACTAGCCCGCATTCGCGGAACGCCCGCCGCAGCGCTGCGACGGCGCTAGAATGAAATGGTTCTTACTTCCGAATGTGCCTCGTATCATCGCGTTGCATATCTGTAACATACACAAAAATCAATTGTAGTAATACAATGGGCTTTAAAAGAATAATTTAT
Source organism: Maratus michaelseni (assembly GCA_963931845.1). NCBI lineage: Eukaryota > Metazoa > Arthropoda > Arachnida > Araneae > Salticidae > Maratus > Maratus michaelseni. Next base: position 206,143,160 of record OZ007595.1, read on the forward strand.
TCATTGCTGCTATCAACCAACACAATATAAATTGTTCACAGAATCCTCAACAGACGGCGATAATGACAAGAAAGATCTCCTAAAAGCGTATAATCAAAATATTTTGTAAAAAAAATGCTAATAGAACTACTCATGTACTTAATAAAGGATCAGTCAAATTTAGTTGTGGAATCCCATTAGAAAATCTATCTATATATTACACTATCGTACGTGGCACAGAAATCGTGATTATTTTTGTTTAACGGCTTCTCTCGAATGAAACGCATGTCATTGGTTATTGTGTAAAAGTCTTTTGGCAGGATTTAGGCCGAGGTAAATCGGGTTTATTTACGTTTCGCTCTTTCGTTGCAATTATGGAGCTCCAAAATATCATTAGAAATGCCCGTGAAAGATCTCGGCGGATGCTTGAAAGTGAAGAAATAGCCGAATTAAGAACAGAAAATCGAAATAGATTGGATCGAGAATGCTGTCAAACACAGAGCATAAGCGATCGCCAAAGTAGGCTTAATAACCGTCGCATGCACGAATGCGGTACTGTGGGACTTTGAGTAAAACGTGCAATTTCTGCCAAGCACTGCATTGGAAATGCTAATTAAACAGCAGCAAGAAGTTTACAAAATGTTATCATGACGGTAAAGTAATTTTGTCTCCCTTATCAGAAACTCCCGATTTGATAACTGTAATACTTTTGATGTCCCGATTTGATGTGACTGTTATACTTTTGAAATTTTAGCTCTTATTTAATATTTTTACAAGTTTTTAGTATAAATAAATATTATTCAGTCTTTTTTTTTTATGAACTCCACTCCACTGTTATATTTTTCAAAGACAGTCTGCCCGGGCAACACCTGGCGGGTTAGCTGGTCTATAAAAAAATGGAATGCTTTCCAATATTTGGAGGGAAAAGACGTAATTTGGCGAGCAACACTTTTTCTTCGCCAAATGCAAACGATTTTAATGCATTTGGAAATTCCTGGTTGAACGAGTATTTAAAAGCGCGGTACTTTATAAATTTAAACTTGAGCGATTGAATAGTTTATTATTTTTTCTGTAAGCTTTTTTAATGTATATACAAATTGTGTGTTTCTGAAGTCATATAATTTTACATTTCGATATTGAATAAGTCATTGTTTCCATGTCTACAATACTTTTCCCTTGTTGTCTCCGTCGCTAAAAACATCCAAGTCAAATAGTCAATACTCAGAATCGGACTTTAAATTTTAGTTTGAATCATATTTAATCAATTTAAATTTTATTCTAAACCGTAGAATATGATAGTTAATTTTCCTTATGTATACATATCAATGTATATCGACAAAACCGTAGTTAAAAAAGTGTGTTTATTTAAGTTAAACTTACTGAAAGTAGTTCAGTATTAAGAGTAGAAAAACTTTTTCCTAAAAGAGTCTTTATCATAAAAGAGTACTTGTTTTCTATTGTCGCAAACTACCGATGAATCGCCAAAATTACATTTTCATATTATTTTTACGGACGTTATATCGAGGTTCCGCAGATTTTTTATTTTTTTTAAACAGATATATCCTTATGAGAAAAATATTCAGTAATTTTTTTTAATTTTTCTGCGTATGCGCTTATGGAGACCTTCCTTGTGAGTTCATTTTTCAGAAGATTAATTTTTGCCAGAAGTTTTATTTATTATTTGAGCAGTTTTGCATCGTTATTGATAAAATGAAATTAATACATTTTGTCAAATTAAACAGGCTGTAGATGTCCAAAAATAGATATTTTACAAAGGTAATTTCGTATTACTTAAAAATTTTGTATTAGAAAATTGACAATATTTATGAGAAGTATGTAATTTTCCGTTTATTGTAGCTGTTAAAAAAAGTACTTTTTAGTCAATATACATATTTTTTTATGTTTTAATTTTTTATTATTATTTACTTGCTTAAAACGATGTATTCTATCATCTGATTAAATATTTTTAAATTGGAGTTGTTGAGTCACAAAGGGCTAAGAATGTTCTTCATTCAAACTATAGTAAGATTTTCACTCTTTTTATGAGCTACATAAGCAGGATCACAGCTAATATGAACAAAATGTCTGTTCATTACAAAGTGACTTTTCGCAAAAAGTAGGGTAGAATTAAGAAAGAAATCCCTTTCTATTCCAATACTGTTCAAGATCAACGGTAATATTTTTATAGTACAACTGTCTGTTAAAATGTAGTGATGCACCAATTTTCCTAGACAGGATTTCAACTTTCTAGACTCCGCACCGAAGAAAATGCAAAGAAAACATCTTAAAGTCTTGGAAGAATGAAAGAAAGCAGTGAGAGATAAAAACGTTTCAAATCGCTACTTTATAAGATTTTCAACTGAGTCATGCAAAGAAAATAGCATAGAAGTTTTTTTTTTTCTTTTACTATTTAAATCCGGACTATGGATCGTATTAACCAACCTTTTCATGTCTCTTATCGCACTGTTAAAATAAAATATTATGCGAAATCAATTGCACAGAAAATGCAGTGATTATTGCAATGTTCGTCAAATTTTTCCGAGACACATTTTATGATATTAAAATTTATCATTGGGTATTAATTAAAGTAATTAATAGAGATAACTAGTTTAATTAAGTGTGTGTTTTTAAGATTTTTATTATTTTCACCGGTATTACGAGTAACGGTTATTACGATGAATTTTATAATTCCCTTGCTGCTGGTATTAATCTCGTTCGACTGTAAGTGTACAGCTTTCATTTGAAATGCCACGTATGATTTGTCATTTTTGTCCTTACAATTTTCCCACAATTCCTACAATCCTTTCTTTACATACATGTGCGTAGGGGTAAGTAGGGTGAAACTGGGTACCTAACGGTTTTCCTTTGTTGACAAAAGTCTAGAAGGGCGGAAAAATCGAAACACCCCACAAAAGTGTTTGGGGACATGTGGGATATTGAAAAACCACACTTGTTGCCACAGGAAAATTCTTCGCTACTTCGGAAAAGGCGTGTTTTCTACACTCTAAAAACGACATTTTCCAAATTGAGTAAAAAAATACTCAAATCTGAGTATGTCGCATAATCAAAAGGCTCCGAATCAAAATTACTCAAGTTTGAAACATGCATATACCCATTTCTGAAAACATCCACACACTCAAGAATAAAACATCATGTGCTCATTTTTGAGTATGTCAATGTTTCAAAAATGAGTATGAGCTGACCTCTATGTGCTCATTTTTGAGTATTTCCATGTTTAAAAAATGAGTTTGAACTGATTCTAATCATTTTCGAGTATGTCCATGTTTCAATATTCTGAGTATGAACTGACCACTATATGCACAGTTTTGAGTATGTCCATGTTTCAGTATTCTGAGTATTTCTGGTATTTCAGAATTGAAAGCATTGGGTCGTCCAATTTGAAACAAAAAGTTTCATAACAAAATGAAAACATCGATTTACTCAAATTTGAAAGTGTCATTTTTCTCATTGTAGGACCATCTGAAACAGCTTCGAATTCTGATGGAAGGGTAGAACCGGGTACTAATTACAAACCGAGTTTTTACACTTCCAGTAAAAAAAAAGCTTTATTGTAATAAATTTTGCGAATCAAACTTTAAAACACACCTGCATTTTTTTAAGGTCAGTAACTTTTTTTCAGGTTTTCAAGCAATTTTTTATGTTGTCATGTAATGGCTTTTTCAATTTTTATTTCTAGTATCCAAGGCACTCGTCATGTACAACTCCTTGCAGACTGAACATTGTATCCTTCCTTCACCACCTGTTTAGTGAAGAAACAATTCATTGCAGAATTCAATGCAAAACCATGGCTACCGGATTTTGCCCCAACTGACGATCAAAAATCAACATGGTCGTTCTCCTGGACAGCTAGACGTACACACTTCTATTTACCATCAAAATATCGTGTGAAAGCTATAGAAAACAGTGGCTTACTTACCTAAATTGGTCCGTTCAGGTTGGATTTATTTGAAGAGCAAAAAATATGATAAAAAATTAAAACTGTTGAGGTAATTTACTTTCCAATAGCACTGCATGGACAAAGAGATTAACTGACTTCAAAATCCGATGACACACTGTTAAGGGACGTTATGAAATGTAGTTAAGATGGGTGCTGCGCACCCATCACAAAGAAAAGAGGGTACCCGTTTCCATCCGCCTACCCGCTTTTACGCTACTCTCCCCTACATGAAAAAACATCGATGTCTAAATTTTGTTTTGTTTTTATTTATCTTTGTTTAACTTTGCATTAACTTAAAATTAATTGAATAAATACAGAAATTTATTTCAGTTTATTCTCTTATATAATGAATAGAATTTTCGGAAAGTAATTAACAAATTTGCTTTGTCAAATGATTCTATTTTTTCTTGTAACTTCGGCGTAAATGTATTCAAAATATAAAATAATAAATCATTTCTTTCTTTACCATAAATATCTGATACGAAGACTTAAATGCAATGTCAATGCAATACAATTTGCATGCAATGTAACAAACGCGTCGGATTGCCACTCAAAAAATTACTCTAATAAACGACTTTTACAAGTTAGACTACGTTGATGGGAAATACGTGAAAAAAAATTAAAATATAAAGTGAACTTTCGAAAGTTCTGTTTTAATTAGCCTTACAAAGTAATACATTTTCATAATTTTTGTTATAGAGCTATAAAGTTATAAATAAATTTTGTTTATAAAGCACTTCTAGTATCTTTAACATAAATTTCTCACTGGTAAAAAAATTTGAAAATCCAAATAAAATCACGTGATTAATGTTTTTTGAATGAAGTTGATTCGTAAACTAACACATAGAAATGAATTTATTCACAGAAACCCTACTTCGTTATAAAGATAATATCGCAGCCCTCCCCTCTGCCCCCCCCCCCCAAAAAAAATGAAAAGTATAATGTTCTTTAAAAATTGCAAAACATAGAAACTGCAATTAAAATGACAGACAAATAAATCCATATTAATAAAAACTCATATGAAACACTAAACTAGTAAAAAAGAAAAAAGAAAAAAATCATACTTAATGAATAATATTTTATCCTTGAGTGCTTTCACGTACATTACATTAGTCGTGAAATAGCTAGCACGAATATAAATGCTAATCTATCAACATGAGTATTGTAAAATCATCTGGGAATAATCATTAACATTTATGTTCCATTCTCATTGTCAACGTATTTTTCAACCAACGGATTTATAATTATACTTTATCAAAAAAGGTCTTGTATCACAAAGTGCTACTGGTAACAGAAATTGAAATTTGCAAAAAACCATATTAAAATTCTATCGTCATGAAATTAATTTAACTGAGAAACTTAACAATTATTAATTCATTCAGTAGGCTATAGTTATATTCAATTAATGAAAATAAAGCTGAAGTTAAGAACACGTTTACGTTTACTAAAAGTTAACCATATTAGGTTAATATTTAGATGGGAATCTTATAGTTTGCTTTTAAGTAACAACAGCAATGGTGGATATACAAAAAGGCAAAAGGTCTCATTTTTAATAATCAAAGAATAGTGGAAACATATTATGTGTCTGTGTATGTTTTTTAATTCGTTTCTTTTTTAAAGTTTTGGGTTTTTTTTATATACTGTACAATGTTCTTTTTTTTTTAATATTGAAATGAAGTGATTCTTATTTCACTCTTTTATCTATTTGCTTTTAGCTCTCTTCCTCCCTCTTGTGATTTCGTAAACAGGAGCGAGGTGGCTGTAAAATATTTTTAGTGGCTTCTCCTATGAAAATGAAAATCTGTATCCCTTTGCCATTGAAAAATTTTCCTTGAAAGCATCCTACCTAAGATATTATTGCTAAAGCTTGCGGATGTTGCCAAACCAGGGCTGCGGAGTCGGAGTCGGAGTCAGGCCTATTTTTGGGCAAAAGGAGTCGGCATCGGAGTCACTAAAAAACAGAGGACTCAGATTCCGACTCCAGCTTGATGTTTAAACAGTTTGAAGTGAAATTTATCCAATTCTATGTAATTTAAAATTTATAAACTGAATTATTATTTTTATTTTTGGACTATATATACCAGGCAACCCAGGTTAAACAGGCCCAATATACTGTCCAATGTACAGCATATATGAAAACTGTTTTTACTTGAAATCTCTAGTTTACATTTTATATTTAGTGTATACTCCTTTTTCTCGGTTTTTTGGGGTTTGCGGAACCTAAGCTAATGTGAAAATTGGAAATTTCTGCTCTTTTTGGAGTCCACAGAATTCGAAATATCATTGTATTAGAAATTTTTTCCTTTTTTTTTTTTTCCCCCTCAGATTCTTCAGGCCTGTGGGACCAAGAGTAATGTCAAAATTGCAAATTTTCTCACCTTTATTTTCGTGTGCATAGAACCCTCCTCTAAAAATGTGAAATTGTAATTTTTTTCATGAGTCTGCGGCACCCAAATAATGATGAAATAGTGAATTTTTTGTTATCTTTCTCCTTTCGATATTCGGGCATTGCAGGCCCGAAATAAAGCCGAAATTATAGAATTAATACCGGAAATTAAAAAAAAAAATTCAGATTTTCTTTTAAATCTGCAGAACCCGAATTATTTGTGAAATAGTAATATTTTCATCTTTATTTTTTTTCCCTTACATCGGAATTTTTCGGGTCTGGCAGACACAGTAACTCCAAAATTGCAACTTTTTGCATTTTTTTTCCCAAGTCACCGGATCTGAAAAAGTAAAATTTCCATTTTATTTACTTCTTTAGATTTCAATATTTGGATTTTTCGGGTCTGCAGGACCCAAAATTGTACAAGCAATAATGCTGAAAATATAAAATTTTTGTCTCTTTTTTATGAAGCCATGAGAACAGAATTAATGCCAAAATAGTAAAATTTTCGCTTTTATTTTACTTGCATTCCCTCGTAATTTTTCTGAAGACCCCAAATGATGCTTAAATTGTGTAAGTTTTGCCTGTTTTTTCTGGGATTTGCAAGAATGGATATAAAATTAAAATTAAACATCCTTTCACCCATATTTTGGTATACTATATGTTTGATTTGGCATAAAGTATTTTAGTTATCGTCTTAAAATGACATGCCAACATAATATATGTTGTTTGGATTCAACTGATATATCTTTGTGTGTGTTGTTCAAAGTAAATTTTTGAGATTTATTACATTTTAACAGCTGTTTCTATCTAACAGCTTCAAATTTAACTTTTCGATTGCAATTTACATGCATATAAATATTTTACATGCAGTTTTTGCAGAGTTTAGACATAATTCAATTTTACCACATATAAAATTTAATGCAATTGTGTTTTTATGTGAGTGTAAATAGAGATTTGGGAGGAGGGGGGGGGGGGTATTCAAAATATTTTCAGTCTTGACCAGAGCCGATTAATGTAGGGGTTCCACAAGCATTTTATAATATTATTTTTGCCTTATTATTTTTTGTTTTTATCTGCATTTTAAAAAGGTGAAACTTTTTATACTAAAATACTGTTGAATGTTTGCTGCTGCAATAAATAAATCCTAGTCTTGACTACCTGTCACAGCTTACACCCATACTTCGTACAAAAAATTAAACGTGAGGAAAAAAACAATTATGGGTCGATATGCACATCATATGCTTCAAGGTCAAACAGGAATGTGCCAGCAGGTTGCAGTGTTGCCAGTTAGGTTTTCTTTCATTCTGATTGCTGCCACTTTTTTAAATAGTAATATTTCCTTTATTTAATGACAAATTTCATAAAGCGACTATTACTATTTCAAATCAAATGACATCATTGAAGCAATCTAAATAATAGGAATCAACAGACAATAGTAGTACTTTAGCCATCCCGGAGTCAGAGCCAGAGTCGGAGTCGGAGTCGGTTCTTTTACAATTTCAAGAGTCAGAGTCGGAGTCGGAGTCGGTTCTTTTACAATTTCAAGAGTCAGAGTCGGAGTCGGAGTCGGTCATTTTTCCCACCGACTCCGCAGCCCTGTGCCAAAAAAAAATATTTGTATGTACGTCATTTCCACCACGTATGAACGTCATTTTCCTTAACGTCATATGCGTCATTTTCGTTTACTGCATTTGTGTGTTCTTTTAGATTAGCTCCAGATTTTCCACCTGATTGCCATGATTCTTAAGTAATTACCTAACACGTCACATATATGTAATATATATACCTTGATGGTTTGTGAATTCCTAAAATAGTAAAAATTCATCACATTTGATCGTTGACATTTTATCATCTATCATATTTTTTTCCTCTCAATTTTGATTAGTATGTTTTCGATGGATTTATAAGTATGCAGCAACATAGTCTTAGAGGGCAAGCTCGCGTTAGAGACATTGGCGATATTTTCTTAAACGAGAAGGACACTTGGGAATGTTTTTCATTTTGGTTTCACTTTCAAATAACAACAAAAAGAAATCGTCAAAAAATGTAAAATGCAGAGGCAGCAAGTTTCCGGAACACTCCTCTATTTGGAAGAGATTTTTCTGCTAGTTGAAGAAATTTCCGTCTTTTAACTGAAAAATTACAAGAAATTTTGAGTTTCGGTTTGCAAATTTTTCGTGTTTTGCGGGAAAATAGACATTACGTAAAGTTTTCTTTTCTAAAACAGAAAAGTACTGAGTATCTTAGTTGCCAGCAAATTTTGTAATTTGACGAAAATGCAGCTGTAGATTGGATAATTTCAGGTAATTTTTACGTTAGATTGGGGAAATTTCTGGAGTTTGGGGAAAAATGGACAGATAAAATTGTAATATTAAATTAGAATTGTACTCATTTTCTTACAGGTGCATTCCAGAAGATGACCGAGTACGTAGGTTAAAAACGTTTGGGGTGTTGTGATTTTATAGCTTTTAAGATCTGGACAGCTTTTAATGGATTTTTAGCAGCTGTAAGCAAATAGGTATAATTCTAACTTGTACTTCTTCATGTGAATTTTAATTATTTATTCAAGGTGAATTTCGCACTATAATGTTAATTTTTTTATATGATTGACTCTTACTTCTTTTGACGTTACCTCACATATAAGCAGGTGAACCTATTAACCGCCAAAATTATAAGATAGATGTTTTCAAACTTTTTGTTCGAAAGTCTTTTACCACCACAAATTTTTAAAGGTAATCTACGCTTTATTGAATCGCAAAGTTACAGCCAAATAAGATAATTGTTTTATTTTAAAATAGTGATAGCTTAGAATTTGTTTTTCGTATAAATTTACCGAAACCAGCGTTATCTGGGCGGAGTGACTGGTGCTAAATATTCAGGGTTTTCTTTGTATGAGAACGATAATTTTGGCCACTTTCCCTTCAAAGGCCTCCCTGAATGCATCTACCTGCAGCAATATTCCAAAAAACAAGCTGATGTTCAACAAAATCCCATCATATGCATTTGTTATTACCATTGCCTTAAAGCAACAGCAGCGTATAATGGGTTAAGGACATTTAGTTTGTGCAAAAAAACTTGCCATATAGGGTAAATTTAGAAACTGTATATCCTATGCTTTGTGAGTCCAGTCAAATCTTCGCCTAGGATTTTGCAAAAATTAATAATCAATTACATAGCACATTTATAGGAAAAAGGCGATGCATGATTGTTTGTAATCAGAGTTAGAATATCGGAATTTTTCTCACATGAAGGGATGGAAATGATTTTGTACACTATGACGCAAAAGTTTAGACAATGAAGAAATTCTTACACACTTTGAAAAATATTTATTCAATTTTCAAATCACTGCTTGAAATTAATGTGCTGTACATATAAACAATATTTATAACAAAGAAAAGTGGAATTGTGCATATTGCAATAAATTAAATGGTAACAAAAATAAACTGCTGTCTCAAAAGTTTAGACACAAATTAAATAAAATCGAAATAAACAATTTTTAAAACCTGGTTGCGCATTCATGCTTATATATTACGTCATATACACGAGATTGCATGGAAGAAACTAAATCTTGCATAGTTTGTGGATCGATATCGTACCATGCATCCTCAATAGATGTCTTAAGTTCCTGTACAGAAGAGTATTGTCTAGCGTTGCTATAAACTTTGCGACACATGATGCTCCAAAGGTTTTCTATAGGGTTAAGATCTGGGCTACATGCTGGCCAGTCGAGAACTCTTATATTATGGGAATTAAACCAAGATTTTGAATGTTTTGCAGTGTGAATTGAAGCATTGTCTTGCTGAAATTCCCACTGAGGACCCCCTAGAAGCTCAGCAAATGGCAGTAGGTTTTCTTCTAATGTATGTGTATAATGCTGTGAAGTTTGACGACCACTGCTGAAGGTCAGAGATACTTGTCCATTATAGCAAAAGGCTGCCCAAACCATCACCGAGCCCCCTCCTTGTCTGCGACTAAAAAAACGTCGAGGTTCCTTCCGCAAGTCATGCCAATACGATAAACAACCATCTGGACCATCCAGATTCCACTTTTTTTCATCGCTAAATATGACTGACTGCCATTTCTCTCCATATGACATATGCTTTCAAGCCCACATAATTCTTTGTAACTTATGATGTGGCTTCAGAGCTGGTTTCTTCTGCATTTTGCTATAAACGATTGTTCCTTTTTCCAAAATTCGTCTACGAATCGTATCCTTTGATACAGAGAGTCCCGATGAGCTTTGAACTCCACGTACGCTCATTTGTTGAGTACTCGCTAGTCTTTGTATCAGGCGATCCTCTCGTACATTTGTCACACGTGGCCTCCCAGACCGACATTTTGCTTTATATTCGGAACCACTCGATAAAACTCGATAAATAGATTTTTTTGACCTATTAATAATAGCAGAAATTTCAGAAACGCTCTTCCCTTCACCTTTCAACTGCCAAATCCTTGAAACCTCATTCACTTGAATTTCTTTAGCTCTCCGCATGTCGACTATGAAGCGCAATCGTTTGCAGAACTTAAGTACTCCAAATTTGTGACATCATCGAGTCTAAATTTGCATATGCCAGCGAATATTCAAAGAAATTTAGAATAGTGTCTAAACTTTTGCGACAAGCACATTTGAATTTTTATGAAAAAAATTAGTATTATAGCAAATAAAACGACTGTCTTTTGTACATAGCATTTTAAATCAGTTTTTGAATATATTTACAGGTTTTTGTAATTCTGACGTCATAATTCTACATTTTAAAGCTGAATGACGTCATTGTCTAAACTTTTGCGTCAGAGTGTATATGTACAAAACCATGTATAATTGTCAAATAATATAAATAACATGAATAAACTGCAAAAAATAGGTGACAAAAATTACAAGACAAAGTAATTTGGTTTTTTACGTAATTTGTGGATTTCTCATATATATTTTTAACACAAGCAATTTACTTGCTGAAGGGGGGAAAATGTAGACTTTTCTAAAAATCTAAAATACTACTTTCTGACAATTTTTCGAAGTTATTTTTATTCTTTGGCATATGAAATTGGCAACAGCTATTATTCAGAAACTACGAAATCGAAAAGCATCTTCCATGTTGTCAAATTTAATGTTGTGAGCAGATTTCCAGGGTGTAATAGCTTGCGAAACATCGCCATGAGTCAAAAGTTGCTTATAACTCAAGATGTAACATACAGCGTTTGTGCGAGAAGTAATGTCAGTGATTTTACTATGATGCGAATACACGTCGCTCTGCGCTCGATGCGGTGGGAATTGGTGAAGGGAAGAATTAGTTTATGCACGCGTGTTCGGTCAGTCGTCTCCGACCACTTGAAGAGTAAGAGCGTTTTTCCATTTACCGACACGAACCCGATAAATCGTATCCGATTGTCCTTATCCGACATCGATTGCACACAAAATGCATTCATATACACTATGACGGCAAAATCGTTATCAAATCGGTAAGTGGAAAATCGCGTAGTGTATAAGAATGCATTTTGTGTGCATCGATGTCGGATAACGACAGTCATGTAAGATTTATCGGTATCGTGTTGGCAAATGGAAAAGCGCTCTAAGAACAAGCATTTTCGTGAACATTTTTTTCATCTCCTGTGCAAGCCGCGATGCAGCGCTCGATTGAGCAAGGTTGCCATCAAGTTTTGTGTGAAACTCGGCAGTGGAAACTTTTCCGGACGAAATGTTCCTCGCGTCCGGTCCGATATTGGGAACGATTGGAAACTTCACCATGACAACGCGCTGGCCCATACTGTCTTCTTCGTGATCCGCTTCCTCGCCGATTCAAAAGTGCCAACAGTGAACCTAAATTTTCCTCTTTTTTGTTGTTGAAAACATCTATTTTCTTTGTGCTATATTGCTAAACTTTTGAAAATTTTATATAAGGAAGGCACAGTTTTGTTTATAAAACTTGAAAATACTATAAATAAACGTTTTTTTTTTTAAGTTTAGTGTAAGCACAAGACTCTCAAGTATAATTATATACAAATTTTGTTTTTTTTTACATGAAAAAATTCGTTTGTAATCATATGCACAACTCTGATTCCAATTTTTTATCGACAAGTTTAATAACCCCCATAACAACTCATTTTCCCCATTATGTTCTGGGAAAAAAATTAAATGAAAAAAGAAACATGCGATTCAAAAATTGTGTTTTTGCTATGTCTACTTTTAAGGTACAAAATGACAAAAATGGTAATTTTTTTCCATTTTCGACATTATAAAAATCCTATGACTCCTTAACGAAATAATTTCTGGCCCCTTTTGAATATCACTTCGTAGCGATAATCTTGTTTAAGGGGTTACATACGTTACTGGCAACAAAAATTTGACTTTTTTTTTTAGGAAAGGAGTAAAATTAATTGAAAAAATAATACTTCCACGTTGTTTTTTATTGCATCAAGTATTTAAATTTTTGTTGTTGTTCTTACATTTGGTCACATATTACGTGATTATTATTCGAAAACCTGCAGCTACGTTGTTCTGTACACAAATATCCGGGCTCGGTGGGCAGCATCCTAACGTCCTACAGAAACCCCAAAAAATTAAAATATCAGTTTCTTCTTATAAAATAAGGTTGTAGCTAAGAGCCATTGCAAGGTTCGTACGGGTCCTGGAATTTTAAGACCAGGAAATTATTCGGTACCAGTATTTTCTTATAGGTAATCTCTTCTTAAATAAGGGGAAATTTTGCACGTTTAATGTTGATGTATTTAAAAAAATATATTTACTGGTATGCCACCTGGAAAAGTAACGGTACCCGTACGAACACTGCATTGGCTCAAATTTTTTATTTTTCAAAAAGTAAGAAAATTGCGATATTTCGAAAAAACAAAATTCATCTTTCGTCTAAAATTTTGACTTTAATTCTTATTGAAAAACTATAAAAAATTTAATTTTTCAATTAAAAAAAATGGCTCGATGGCTTTTAGATAATTTAATTTTGCGTAGATAAACGAAAATTTTACCCAAAAATTTTAAAAATTGTTCAAGTCATCATGCTGTCCATGTTGAAAAATGAAATTCCCAGATATTCGCGTTTAAAGTTTCAGAAGAAAAAAATACACTGGTATTTTTTTTTTCAACATACACCTAATTTGATATTCCTGCGTTATACTATATGGACCCTCCTGTGCCTTAATCAGCTTCAATAAGGGAGTAGAGTCTTTAGTAAAATTTTTCGGCGAGGTCAGTTTTATCGACAGTGCGGCTTTTTGCTCATATCTTTCTTAATAATTGAGATATCACTTTCAATCTTATTGCCTGTAATTCTACACACTATAAGAATTTAATTTCCGGAAAAAAAATTGATTTTTAAGTGCGTTCGTAATGATAAATACGTAGCATCTATAGTCGTCGTGTAGTCCTTTCGTCCGCATATAACAGCGCAAAAACTACCCAAACGAATGGTTTGAAATTTAATATTATTGTTGCAGAATTTTGTCGAGTCATTTTAAATTTTATGAAAATGGAATCAAAACTTAAAAAGATATTAATAAAAGTTTTCTTCATTCTATTAAATCCTATCAAACGTAATTAATTCAATGGTATCCCATGATAGGTAATGATTCCAGGCTGCAAAGTGATTACGGCATATTTAAGATGGAGTCATATTATATCTGTAATCATATAATCTACCGACAGTTTTTTGGATAGATGTTTCCGGAGAAATAGATATTAAATGGAAAAAAAGTCTAAATATGGATTTTAAGTTCTGAAATTTTCAAAGCTTGGCTTAAGATTCCCATTGGAATTTTCAGTAAATGTCAACAAAAGATAAAATGTTGCCAACTTAAAATGTACTTATTTTATTACGGAAATTAATCATATCATAATAACATACGATATAATATCCATTTTAGTGAAATAATAACAGTACGCTCATTTGTCACGTTTGACGTACAATTTCCATCTTGTTTGAAAGTTTAGAACATATGTAACCCCTTAAATTTAATATGAAAGAAATAATGTGAGATGATTTAAAGCTACAACTAAAAAAAATTAAAAATACAACTGTCTTTTTGAAATTAACCTTTGAATAAAAATAAAAAACGATTCGTTTGCTTCCATATTTCGTTTTAATATACATTACTCATTTTCTTTCGTTATCTGTTTTCTATGCATTTCGAATGATCAAAATATAAATAAATAACACAATTTTAAAAATATTTTATGCATCTTAAATTTTAATTTAAAACTATCAGTAATATAAAACTACTAAGTATGTGTATTTTCGTTGGACCAAATTTTATGCGACATAAAAAATAAAAATCAATGAAATATCTTCTATCTACTATCTTCTTATCTTATTTTATGCATCTCAAATTTTAATTTGAAACTACCAGTAATATAAAACTATTAAATATGTATATTTTCGTTGAACCAAACTTTAAGCGGCATAAAAACATAAAAGCAATGAATTATCTTTTATCTACGCTCTTTTTATCGTGTTTTATGCATCTCAAATTTTCATTTGAAACTATCAGTGATTTAAAACTACTAAATATGTGTATTTTCGTTGGACCAAACTTTATGCGACATAAAAAATAAAAATCAATGAAATATCTTCTATCTACTATCTTCTTATCTTATTTTATGCATCTCAAATTTTAATTTCAAACTATCAGTAATATAAAACTACTAAATATGTATATTTTCGTTGGAACAAACTTTATTCGGAATAAAAAATAAAAATAAATGAATTATCTTCTCTCTACTATCTTCTTATCGTATTTTATGCATCTCAAATTTTTAATTTGAAACTATCAGCAATATAAAACTACTAAATATGTATATTTTCGTTGGACCAAACTTTATGTAACCTAAAAAAAATAAAAATCAATGTATTAACTTCCAACTTTTTAAATTAATTAAATTTTTAATAGTTCTGATCTGATATAAAACAAGCAATAAATTATCATGAATCTGTTTTCATTCTAGATTTTGGTTTATTTAAAAAAATTAAATGAATATCTGTGTTCCTCTTTTACAAAAGTTTTAGGGTTCTTAAATATATGCTCTTACATTAACTTCAAACTATTTTGAACTTAAAACTTTCTCCTTTGTGCGATTTACCATGAAGCAAAAACTCTTGCTTTTACTTACTATAAAAGCGTTCATTTTAAAAACGCAGTAGTTAATTTTTTTTAAGCTCAAACGTTTTTAAATGCATCATTTTATACGACGTTTTAAGAAAGTTTAACGGAAATGAAAAAGGCTGAAAATTTCCGTTTAGCATAATTTAAGAAATTTCGCTGCTTTAGAAACTACTTCGTAATGATAATCCGTTAAAGTTAGTAGGAAGTAAATGATTTGGGGAGATTTAAATCTAGAAATGGAATTTCTAAAAATAATTTTATAATTTTCGGTAGCTTTATAAAGACAAAATAAGTAGGATAAACGGGGAGAATTAAAAGCGCGTGTTTAATTATTATGATATTATTATTAGTATTATTTTGATACTGTCTAGGTTCAGAACAAATACAAACTAGTCGTTGGTAGCCACCGTAATACTTACCCATCATGGATATGCATAATGTAAAATATTAAAATAAAAATGTGTAAACTACTTATAAAATGCATTGCAATTCAAATAAAATCGTGGCTTGATGACGTCATAAACTTTAAAGGCTCGATTACGGAATGGCTTGAAAGAAACATGCTAATAACTGAAATGGAGGGAGTGAAGGAAGTTTCGCCCATTTTGGACCTGTCCAGAGCGCGCCATTCGGAGCTGCGCCTTCTCGACGGCTTGTGTTCATCTGAGGAAGGCTAATGTTTAGCCGAAAGCTTATAGATTTTTAACATCTAATAGTTTTAATGTTTTAAAACTGTGTTTTGAATTATGGCACCTCTGTAGTAACATAAATTATCAATGTGTTTACATTGTGTTTTATAAATTTGAGAAGATGAATTTGTCGTTCGTATTTTACGGAATTTTTTATATATTTTTACTAATATTTTTTTTTCGGGACATTTCTGGTGTAAATCTAAATTAGTCTACTTTTTTTTTTCTTGATGGGTAACTGCCCTCAAAGAAGCGTAAAAGCAACAAATATTCTAAAATTGAAATTTCTTTGATTGTCTTGAAGCTATAAACATGAAATTTCACATAATGCTAGATGTAAAGATGTAAATTAGATGTAAATGTTCGCTAAGAAAAGTTCTTAAAAAATTCGAAACTTAAATATGTGAAATGAAGCGAAACTGTTCAAAAAACGTTCTAAACTGTGATTTATTTGTAATTGTCATGGTTGAAACGTGAAATTCAGGATGGTAATTACTTTAAGACCGTACATGCTCCCTCATAACAATTTCTATAATTTCGAAATTGAAAAGGGTGAAATGAGCAGAAAACGTTCAAAAATCCCGATCTTAATTTTAAATCTTACTTTTTAACTACTATACTGATTTCAAATGTTTTCTAAGAGTAATAATAAGGATAATTTCTAAGGGTGACAATATCTTCTTAAAAATATGCTATATTTTATCACTGTACAAAAGGCCTTCAAAAGAGTACAAAAGGAAACTTTTCTAAAATTCTGCTGACGCTAAAAAGTGAAATTTGATATAGTGGTCACTTTTAAGACGTAAATGCTTGTTAAAGTATTCGATATTTAAAAGGATAAAATGGTTGTAAAACTGCTTAATAATCATGATTAAACTCAAACTATTGGGTCTAGAAATTTTAAATTTTACATGCAGGTGTGTATTAGGATGTGATTCACTCAAAGAAAAGTTTTGAAAAAGAATTCTAATTGCAACTGGGTGAAATGGGAGGAAAACGTTCTACAGTTATATTTTTATTACGATTTTCTGAAATTTTCATCCTGAAAACTTGGAGTAAGGATAATATATAAGACACAGATCGTTTGTTTGCAAGAAATAGACACTGTAACAACTGAACTAATTTTTTAAATTATTATACTCTGCGATAGCGGATAAATAGAGTTCCCATTTACACTGCATTGTAGGTATTTTTAGACGGAAGTTAAAGCTGCGAATGAGCGGAATGGAGGTTTTCTCATTAATTCATGTCTCATCTTCAGATAATGGGGTTTAAGAATGAAGTTTCTTCAAAATCATTAGTAATATTTAAATTATTTGTAGCAATATAATTCCTTCCCTAATGTTAGTAGGCATACAGGTAAGTATCACTTGGCATATTTCAACAACCACGCGTTCAAGGCCGCGGATTTTGCCAGTATAAAAATAATTGGAATCGTTTTTGTAATGAAAAAAAGTATTCAAAAATATACACCAGAAAAAAATAATACAAAATAATATTAAATATAAAAATTAAAAGTTGTAAGCATTGCTTTTTCTCCGAGTTTTCTTAAAAATCGAGATGCCTAACTATGCCTTTGCAGCAAGTTAGATATCCAGAAATAAAAAAAGATAATGTTCACTTACTAGTGATAGGTTGCTGCATATGGTTTGATATATTAATATTGAAATTTTCTGATTGCCTCGTGACATGCAATTTTGCAGTTTATTAAGCTTTTAATCTATTATTTTTTTCTTTTTCACTGATTTCCAACGAAAGAGATTATACAGTTCGTTACTTTATACGTTTGTTCCATGTAAACCGAAGCATAACTTTTGAGTAAATTGTCCGAATTTTATACTTTTATATAAAAAAATCGCGTTACATGCTTTTATTCTTGATATACTTTTATATACTATTTTTATTGAAAAGTCTTTTTCTGCAGATGTTTTCAAAATAGTTAGTATCTGAATAAAATTATCTTTAACCGAATATTGTTTGGATCAACCATGTGACAAGCAGGCAAAATTTGGCACGCCGATAACCTATCTGGTCTCTACGTTTGATTCAGTTCATGGTTGATGCAGAACATACACTTTGCACAAACACGCTTGCAAAAACCTTGGCTGCAGTGTTGCTAAGTTTCAGATTTTTTTGTTCAAAACATATAGCACATTTCAGAATGCTAATCTTTGTTTTATTTAATAATAGGAATTCCGTTATTAAATAAATAAAATATTACTAGTAATAAAATAGGTAGCTATTTTGACTAAAAACAAAATCCCACATTCTAGTTACATTGCCGTTGTGTTAGAGCTGGCAAACATCAGAAAATAGAGTATGTGTTTATGGATACGGTCATATCGAACTCATTTTTAAATTTCAGCTTCAATAAATTGTCAATGCAAAAATAGCCAATCGGGACACAACAAAAAGTAGATCTTGAAATCGAAAATTTAAAGATTTAGAAAAATTGTATAGTATTTTTTTAAATATTTTTATGTGATTTATGTTGAATTCATGTTAAAAAGTATGTTGAAACCTTAAATTTGAAGTTATGCACCAGTTTTTTTTTTCATTTTTTGATAATTATCCAAGATAGTAATTAAAAATCCATTAAAAAAAATATTTTTTGCAAAATGTCACGCTGTCGCATTTGTCTATACCAAAATAGCATTTCTACGGAACTTCAAGCAGAATAAAACAAAGAACGGGAAAAGGTTACGTTTTTTCTTTCAAATTTTAAAACTGCCGTACCGCTTTTCAGATCGAGCTGCGAAAAAAACAAAAAATACCCAGTTATTCTGGGTAGTTGCCCGATCCTAGCAGTGTTTTTTGTTACATTAAGAGATCCTATTCAGAAACATACAGGGTGTTCTAGAAAGGACTGCCCAACTTTGAAATGACATAACTTCGAAACAGTGAGAGATAGAAATGTGAAACAAGTTTAATGTTAGACAGATAGGTCTGGAATTTTTTATACATCAATTTAAAAAAATAGTTCCAATATTGGACACGAGAGGGCGCTGCAATCACAAAGCTGTGTCTTTGAAATAGTTCCTGAAATTGAGCTGTTTGAACTGAGATAAAAATCATATTATAATGGTTTCCATATGGTTACCTTTTTCAGCAACAACATAACGCAACCTAAAGGTAAAGTTCGAAATCACTTGTTGCAATACTTCTATTGAAATGGATGCACATGCCTCACAGATGAATTGTTCAAGCTGTTCCAACGTTTGGGGATTCTTAGAATTAACAGCGTCCTTCAAGTAACCCCACAAAAAGAAGTCGCATGGATTCAGATCCGGGGAATATGGTGGCCTATCCATATCAATACCTATCACTTTGAGATAATTTAAAGCAATGACTCTCTCACTGAAGTATTCCTCGAGGAACTCAAACACTGCAGTAGTACGGTGCGGTCGGGCCCCATCCTGCATAAACCATGAAATATCTGGTGCATCCTCTAGAGCTTGAAATGTTCCAATAAACTGCTGTAAAATTCCAATATATTGAGATGCGTTAATCGTTTCCCTCCTGAAAAAGGGCCCAATGATTCCTTTACTGGACAGTCCTGCCCACACTGTAATTTTTGCTGAGTGCAGTGGTTTTGAAAGACACACAAACGGGTTTTCAGTGCCCCATATTCGCCAGTTTTGTTTGTTCACATATCCCTCTAAATGAAAATGGGCCTCATCGGTGAAACATACATGACCGACATCAATTTTATTTTCATCAATCATCTGCAGTAACTCATTTGCAAAAACTTCTCTTTGTTGTAGAGCTGTATTTGTGATCGCTTGATGGCACTGTATTTTATAGGGAAACAGCTTCAGGCCTTTTCGCATTATACTGTGCGTAGAGGTGTTTGACAATCCTGCTTCAGCAGCGACTCGCCTTATGGATTTTGGAGGACAACGTCTAACAATTTCTTCGACTGCTTGCACATTTTCAGGTGTCATGACTGATCGACTGCATCCCACATTTCCGCTTAAATCATCGGCCACACTGCCCGTCCGTTCAAACTTGTTGAACAAAATTGCGAATATTTTTCAAGTCTGGACCTTTTTTAACATTATTTTTTTTTTTTTAAACTTCGCTTTGTCATCGTCGGACTTCGATTTAATCGATGGTATTCAAGTACAATAAAAATTCGTTGTTCCAAGGAATACGGCATGATATTCTTGAATTCCGAATTATTCTCTAATTCTATACAACTTTTTTACACGTGTCAGCAATGAAACAGACGCAGGAATGAAATTTCTGTACTTCTGAGTACCATTTAAAGTTCTATGTGCTTGTGCTGCCACCTGTTATTCAATATTGGAACTATTTTTTCAAATTTGTGTATAACAAATTCCAGGCCTCTCTGTTTAATATTCAACTTGTTTCACATTTCTATCTCTCACTGTTTCGAAGTTATGTCATTTCAAAGTTGAGGAGTCCTTTCTAGAACACCTTGTATTTTCCGAACGTAGATTTCAAGGTTTTTTTCTACATATTTACAAGTGCGCATCCGCTTTTTTGATCGAGGAAAAAAATCTAATTATGATAGCTTCTAACGGTACATTTTGTTTAAACAGGTATTAAAATTTTCCGTTTCAAAAAGAAAAAAAAAATGCCTATTTCGTGTTTTTTGCTTTTTCTGCATTTTTAAAAATCCGCATCTGATTTCCAGATAGGAATACAAAAATAGAAAAAATACCCACAATTCTAGGTATGTTTGCATAGATTTTCGTTTAAAAATATAAAATCCTACAAATTCGGGGCTGTACGTTGCCTACATCAGTGGGGCCCCTAACATTAGGTCGTTTGGAAAAATTTTCGTTTGACACTATAAAATCAAAAGTGACCGGAACGTGCGAAAAGCACCTGCAATTATTACACCTATTTTCTTAGTAAAGATACAAGAGAAGTATGTAATACTACTAACCATTTCTTGGTAAACATACTAAAAACGAACCTGTAACGGCAACTAACAATTTCTTAGTGAAGATGCAAGAAAAGTATCTGTAACACTACTAATCATTTCTTAGTGAAGATACAAGAGAAGTATCTGTAAATACTACTAGCAATTTCTTAGTGAAGATACAAGAGAAGTGTCTGTAATACTACTAACCATTTCTTAGTGAAGATACAAGAGAAGTATCTGTAATACTACTAACTATTTCTTAGTGAAGATACAAGAGAAGTATCTGTAATACTACTAATCATTTCTTAGTATACATTACTAAAAAAGCACCTGTAATGGCTACAAACGATTTCTTAGTATGTTCACTAAGGAAGTCTATGTGCTGTTTACTAAGTTTAATGCAGTAATGTTACTTAAGAAGAAGCTGTATTGGTTACTAGAAAAGTTTATGGAATCCCAGTTGCCTAGAGATTTTCTAGTCGTACTACAGATTTTTTTTTTTTTTTTTTTTTTTTTTTACAGTGTAGCTTGCCAGATGTACTCTACGGAAGGTGGTGGGGCCTCCAACTCCAGGTTCGTTTGCATGAATTTTCATTTTAAAATATAAAACCATACAAATTCTAGATTCATTGGCAAAAATAGACCTAAGCGTGCGCATCACGCCTGTGTATGTTATCGAAGTCAGTGAGGTTGCAACTCTATATGTACATTTGAATTTATTTTCGCATAAAATATAAAGTCATTCAACATTGATTTTAGACATATTATTAACTCGGGACCGATCAACGCTTAGCGAGTCAGCTAATATTCAAATAAAATCTAAAAATTTATGTTTGATATGTAGAAGTTCACATGATGTTTGTAAAGAATCTACTCACAAATATCCAGAAAAACTTAAAATTAAATTGTTGGATTTGAAATTGATACTTCATTTTTTTAAAGTGTATTCAGGAATTATATTGAAAATAATGCACCTGCTTAAAAATAAATAAATAAATAAATAAATAAATAAATAAATAAATAAATAAATAAAGGTTACATGTAGTTGTTCACAAATCGAAACCATTTACTACGATATGTAAGCAATAATGTTCAAAGTAGTTATAGAAATTTGAAAATAATATAAGCTAGAATACGTGATATAGGCAAAAAATTCAATATTCAATGAAATCTATAATTTTAATATTTGTTGCTTATTACAGTATAATTCATGAAAATATAGATGCATGAAAATCCTCTCAATTGGCAGTTTTCATTCGTTTGCAGACATGGTGTATACTTAAAAATAAGTGAAGAGTTATTGGAAAATATGTCTATGCTCGGTACAACCATCATAGCATATATATTTCTTTTTTATTATGAAATTTTTGACTGAATAAAGTTTGTCGTTTGAAAAATAAGTTTTTATTGTAAATAATAATGCTCCTGAATCGATTGGATTTTTAAAAAGGGAAAAATTACATAATTAAAATAAAAATGCAAAAGTCAGATTAATTCAACCTTTAATAAAAGTTTGCCTTGTTTAGTACAATTTTCGGTTAGTCAATTAGTGCAGTAAACATTTTTTAGATGCTTCCTCGATTAGTGAATTGAAAATTTCGATTAGTGCGCAAAGCACGAAAGGGATTATCCTTTTTTTTCCCAGCAATTTTTAAAAATGAAATTTGAAGAAAGTACTAAAAAAAATTAAATAAATTCGAAGAAGCTTTTCAAAAATTAAAATTCAAACAACATTTTCGATAGATATGGATAAAGGTATCAATGAAGGTATGCAAGTGCACCGAAATTTAGAAAATTTAATTTTATGCCACACACACAAAAGCATGCAATAGGCAAGTTTTGCTTAAATGAGGTGAAATATATATAGGCTTGAAGTAATCAAATTCCATTTCAATAAATTAAACTTTTTAAAAATTAACTTAATGCTAAGCACGACATCCTTGCTACTTTTAATTTTAGAGAATAATAAAAATTCAATTAAGTAAAAACTGATGTTATTTACTTAATTGATAATATCTTTAAATATTTCTGGAGCGTATGTTTATTTTTCAGTGTATTTTTCAGTGAGTAGTTTTGAATTTTTCTTTTAATGGTTGTATTTTTCATGTACATATTTCATTCTGTGCGATGGGAATAAAATAAATTTGCTTTTGTTTTACTTTTTGTAATGTAGCCCGCGGCTTTGTATACAATGCGTGGCTTCATATACAATGTGTAATTTGGCCCTTGGAGGTAATTGAGTTTGATATGCCTGGCAGGGACACACGAAAGATTTCGGATACAGTACTCTATCGGAAGTATTGTCTATTAGCGATGAGTGCGTTTTTAGTTATAGTGTGCATTTTTAACACTTCCCAACATAGTTCAAAAGTGTTTATGAATTATGTTTGTCTGTCCGTGCTCTAACTCGTGTAAATATACTCGGATCGTCATGCAATTGATATATGCCATTGCGATTTACTGTGGTCCGTTCGGTATTGAAAATGAAGTGTGTAGCATCTATAATTCATTTACTGAGGCATTCAAAAGAATTGTGTTCATTGCGGTCTATGATGAAAAATTGTTTTCGGTGCACTTTAACAATGTTACATTATTTCAAACATATTGAAATTCATATATCAATGAGGTGCACTGCAAGACGCTTATTATAGAATAACATGTGCGTAGCATTCATCATTGATTTACAGGGACGCACAGAAGAACTCGTTTACAGTACTGCCTATCAATAATAAATGATTAACTATTGCTGGAAGTGCGTTTTCAATTGTGGTACGCATTTTTAAATTTAAATCGTTTTTTGAAAATTACTTGGTATGTGTAAATTCTATCAATCCTATACAGGGCTCCACAAAAGATCTCGAGTACATTTTCGTTTATTGGCGGAATTTGCTGTAGGGGAATTTCAATTGTGCTTTGCATTTCCTAACTGCAGTGAATTTTAGAATATTATACGAAGTATATACACAAACCTATAGATCCTATACAGGGCTGCAAAAATAAAAAAAAATCAGATACTTTTCCAACTATTGACAGTAATTGCTGGCATCGGATTTTCAAATGTGTTATGCATTTTTAAAAAAAAACCATAAACAGTAAAAACATAAACAGTAAAATAAGCAGTAATACAATACCGCTCATGCGTGGTATTGTATTACTGCTTATTTTACTGTTTATTACTGTAATTTTACGGTATAATACTGGCAGCTGGGATACCAGTATTATACTGTAAAATCAACATTTCTTTTTTCAGTGTACATTAAACTCTGTTTGAAATAATGGCTTGAAGAAACAACTAATGATAAGCTATGATGTTTTATCAACTTTCCCGTATCCAGATTTTTTTATAAAAAAGGTTCTGTAAATTCCCTGTTCAACAACACGTAACTTTCTGAGACATTTTTAAACAAAAGGGCATGAACTTGGTAGACCTCTCTATTGAAGCTATTTGAAATCGATTGTTGTTTTCCATTTTTTAATAAATAAATTACTTTTCGAGTTATAAGCGATTGTTGTCTCATAACGACATGTTTATTCTCCTTTTCTACACTCTCGCGACCAGAAATTGTGTTTAAAAAAACATCTTTAACAGTATTTTCTGTAAGATCTTCTGTTTTGCCAGAAAATGGAAAACAATATTCGTTTGCATAGGTCTTGAATAAGAACACCTGCTAATACAGAAGTGGGTCAGAAATTAGCTATTTTGAATTTGAGAACAGCCTTAATTTATTCCCCTTTTTTGAAAATTATTTTTATAAACAAGTCACGTGAAATATCTAAGTAAAAATAATTTTAGGTTTCATTTCAAATGCTACCTTTGGGCTATCAGTACCTAGAATAGTTTTATTTTATGAACTCAATTCCAATATTATTTATTCCTTTTTCTCTTAAAATTAGGTTTACTGAATAAATACTAAATTTTATTGTATGTTATTTATTTATTAATTTTTATTTTAGTTTATTAATGTAACTAATAGTTGTACTTTGTCAAGTAGAATAATTTTCTACTGTAACTTTAGCGTTTCTATTCTAATTTTAGATTAAAATCTATTTTCCAAAGTTAAAAATTATTATAGAATGCATATGGAACCACTCAGTGCAATGAGTGATCTCGACACAGATTGAATTCAGACAACACTAGTTTTTCCCACCTCTGGATTCGATGACTTTTTAAACAATGTCAAAAACTGGTAACATCTGACATTTTTATGGTTATTTGAATTTGTTTTTGTATTACCTCTCTCTGTTTTGGATGCATACAGAGCCTGATTACCAACGGGGCATACTTCAAACCAGTAAAAAGAAATAGAAATTTTTACCTTAATCATAACACTAATTTTACATAAATACGGCGTTTAAATAAAACCAAAATTTCTATTAAAATTTGCTGGTGGAAATTTGCCCCGTTGGTAATCAGACCCTGGATGCATAGATTTAAATAATTAGCTGTAAACTAGTGAAGTATGTGTGCTATATGCAAAATAAACATGAGTTGATAATTTTAAAACTATCCATCCTTTAAAATACATGAGTTTATGACAATAAAGTCACAACAGTTCGGAAATTTTTGATTAAAAATTATTTATTTTAAAATTTAACCGCTACGGTTTTGACGACATTAGTTTGCCCGAAACCACAGTTTGCTTCGATGCCTTTTAGCTAGAGGATATTTCTTTTACAATTTTCTGAAAATAACAAAATAATTAACCAATTCAAATACCGATTACAAATTAATATCTCAATTTTGAAGGACTATATCTTCTGAACAATAAAAGGTAGTTCCATTTCACACATCGAAATGAGTGAGAAGATATGAAGTTTCATAAATGTAATGGTTCGTTTCTTTGGCGAAAAGTTAGCGCAACGAGCGGCGAGGTAAAAGTGAACTGGCATGTTCCATTGCGAGTTCATTCAGTCAGTTGCAACATGATGGTGCACTACCCATTAGCACCTTTCTGTACGAGAGTTTCTGAACGAGCAACTGCCGCAACGGTGGATTGGTCGCAGAACAGATTTCGAAGCTGTTCTTCATCAATAGCCCCCACGAAGCTCGGACTTTACTCCGTACGATTTTTTTCTTTGGGGATACATAAAAGATAAGGTGTTTTTTTTTTTCCGCCTCTACCAGCTGACACTGCTGTACTGAAAACGAGGATAACTGCAGCTACTGCGACTATAACACCCGAAATGCTGAAAGCCGTGTGGGACGAATTCTCCTACAGAATGGATGTCATTCATGTTTCTGCTGGTGGCCACATTGAACATTTATAAATTTTTGCTATTAGTAATTTCACAATCTACTTTTTTATGTTTTTTTCATAAATGCGTGTATCTTCTATACTTTTGTTAATAAAGACCTTCAAAGTTCGGATATTCAGTTGTAATCACCCTGTATAATAAATTATAAAATCTATTGTAATTCACAATTAAACATAAAATATTCAGAAAACACAACTATCTTTTTGGCTGTTTCCTCCCATTTGTACATTTCTCTTCCGTCTCCTTTAACTCTTGCTCCTGCTTTCACTTTGTTAGCACTGTGTTTTTGATGACGAAAAGACGTCGTTCATTCAAAATGATTTGCACATTACTTAATTTTTTGCTCACAGGCTATCAAAGCCTGAGAGCTAATGTGCCCGCCCGATCTGTATGTATGTATGTACGTATGTACGTAACGCGATAACTCTTGATAGAACTAACCGTTTTGCTTTTAATTTTGTTTATATTTTCCTTGTGATAAGGCGCTTCCCTGATTAGTTTTGGGGGTTATTGGTTAGGTATAAAGGGGGGAACGGAGGGGGGGGCTAACCCACCTTAATTTAGATAAATGGGTTTTTCTTGCAGAATTATCCGATTTTCTTCAATTTTTGTATATAGGTTCATTGTGATAAGGCGCTTCCCTGATTAGTCTTGGGAGTTTATTGGTTAAGTATAAAGGGGGAAGGGGGGGCTAATACCCCCTTAATTTAGATAAATGGGTTTTTCATGCAGAATTATCAGAATTTCTTCAAATTTTGTATATAGGTTCATTGTGATAAGGTGCTTTCCTGGTTAGTCTTGGGGGGTTCATTGGTTAAGTATAAAGAGGGAACGGGGTGGATAACCCCCTTAATTTAGATAAATGGGTTTTTCATGACGAATTATCCGATTTTCTTCAAATTTTGTATATAGGTTTATTGTGATAAGGCGCTTTCCTGATTAGTCTGGGGAGTTGATTGGTTAAGTATAAAGGGGGAAAGGGGGACTAACCCCCCCACCCCCTTAATTTAAATAAATGAGTTTTTCATGCAGAATTCTGCGATTTGCTGCAAATTTTGTATATATGTCCATTGTAATAAGGCGCTTCAAGTGTTTAATATACAATTAGTGTGAATAGCCTGTGAGCTCAATGCCCTCAGTTTAACTGGACAGTTTTTTCTTTATTATAGTATTTTTAAGAAGTTGACTATTAATATACTTACTTAATGTATTGACTTTTTCGAACAAAGATAGTATTGACAGTTTGAAAACGTCATATTGGAAATATGATGCTTTAAAAATTTGGTAATTGGAATACCAGCAGCAAAAGAAAGATTTAAAGATTATCACCTGACAAAAAAATTATATGGATTATTGCTGTTATGAAATAACTGTGGTTATTTATGAAAATGCAGGTTAAACATTTGTGTAATATGAAAGAATAAAACAGAAACATAGCTTCTATACAAAATAAAATTGTATGAATAATGCTTAATTTTTTAGTACTTACACGTACACGTTATTAGATATGGGACACTTTCACGCAAGCACAAACACGAATAAAAAAGTTATACCTACAAACTTGAGTATTAAAACTCACCAGGGGATAATATTTCACATTTATATTCCATTCTCAAATAATGTCAAGAAATTTTTCAGTCAACGGTTTTATGATGAATATAATTTAATTTTAATCATACTTAAAAAAAAAAAAAAAGATCTAGTTTTACAAAGCACTAGTGATAGCATAGAAAACTGAATTATTAAAATACTAACGTCGTAAAGCTCAAAAATTTTAATAAGAGATTTGTTTCTCAGAATTATTAATTAACATAATAAGCCTGTGAATATATTCAACTTTTAAAGATAAATCTGGATTTGCTCCAAAAATCGCATTTATAATTAATTCACTCTAATTACTTTATACATAAAATCCAGGTAGATATCTTTTTCTTACTTCTTATTTATGTTATTTAAACAAAGACAAATGCGTATGTTTAAAATACGCAATATAACAATAGGGTATACTCAGGTCTGATCTTCTGACATAAAACTTTTGTTATTTTCTTTACTGTTTAATCATTTATAGTATAAAATTGTGGAAATGTATTTGGGAAACACAAACACACATATATTTACAGGGTGACATTTAATTAACCAACAACTTTTAACTGAAATAACTCATGAGTCGTTGTAGTTACCACTACAAACATTTTATTGAAAACAACGCGGAAAAATATTTTAATGAATAAGGCTTTCGCAGTGAGAACCTTCAGAGGTGACAGACAGAATAGTGAAACTTAGTCACAAAATTGTCAATAACAAAATCAAGCGTTTCTTTTATTTTTGCTTGAAAATGAGTCGGTTTTGGAACTTTTGAAGCTAATAAGGTCTCTCGGCTTCTTCTTGTAAACCAAATCTTTCATATGACTCCCAAAGATAGAAATCACACGGATTCATATCTGGTGAATAAGGTGGCCAATGCAATGCACCAGGATAACGATTTGGATATTGATTAGGCGATAACTCGGAGTTTGGGTCGGTTTCTGAATGTTGAAGACCACTTCCGTAGAAATAGTGTTGCATTTTTACCACATAAATACCAATTTTTAACAATAAAAATACGATCTTTAGTTGAATATAACACTTTGGGAGACGTCTTCAAAATTGCGTGGAACTGACACTAAACATATTACTTTTATGTCTTCTCTCACTTCACGCATCCGTGCCGCCAACTAGCGAGGCTCTGAGAAGTTATTTCAGTTTAAAGTTGTAGGTTAATTAAAAGTCACCTTGTATATACACTGAAAGAAAACTTATACGCCTTCATCTAGAACGAATAAATAGTCATTTTCTAAATCCCTAAATAGAAATATAGATTTCCGAGTTATGAGAATAAGGTAAACTAATAAACTAAATAGACGAAATGATCGAGAATTTCTAATCTATCGTTTTCTAGGTGATGAAACGATAAATTATATTATGAATCGTTGCAAATGAAAGAAATTATCACTTGATTTCTGGAAAAAATTCATAAACTAGAATTATAGTTACTAAAACTAACCTCATCTGTTCACATTTATTTGCAGAGATTTTTAAATAAGTTTGCCATGATTTTAGGAAAACGCTCTTGAATTTGAATAGGGGAGAGTAGAACTCTCTAGCAAAGGGAACTAGAATTTATAAGGATGACATGGAACTATTTTTTCTAGAGCCAAAATTTAGTTTCTAGATGCCAGTGGCAGAATTTTTTTTCAGTGTAGATATACTGTTTCACGTAACTTGATGAATGTCTGTTGTTGCCTTTATTTATTTATTTATTTACTTTTAGAATGATCAAAAATTAAACGTTTGTGCAAAAAATATGCAAGCAAGTTAATTTATTGCTTCATACTTAAAATTCTATATGTTTGTAAATTTTAGCTCTTTACCTCCCTGGAGAGATTTTAACCCTTCTTTTCACTGTGATGGAGATTTCCATCACTGTTTATTTAACTTTTAATAAATAAATCAACTTCATCGCCACCACTATATTTATATAGAAATATTAATCTAGTAAATTTCTAGAACTATAATAATCTAGAACTATGTTGCTGAACAAAATTAAAAATCTTAAAATTTCTGGTGTCTAATATTTAATATATGTGTAAAAAAAAGAATTGTAAAAGAAAAACTCATGCAAAGAAGGGTTAAAACATTATTACGTTAAACTTCTGCAATATTTTTCTCGTTTACAAAAGTTTTCCGATGGAGCTGTAATTAATGAAGGTACTTCAGTCCCTAAAAATAAGTATATATAAAGAAAACTTTTAACTGAATTGTAAATTCTGCAAGTTTCATAAGGAATGTGATTTTGGATTATCTACGAGTAATGTTGCTCTTAATAGATATTACCTATTAATCAAAATAAAATGAAACAAAAGGCTATTCCGGTATACAGAACGAGTTAGTAAGATTTAGAAAATTTTTAAGGAGAAATTTTCACAGAATCTTAGAAAAAATTATTTCGAATCTTTAGTACTCAAAAAGAAGTATTTAAAAGAAAACTTTTAACTGAATCGTAAATTCTGCAAGAATATGACTTTGGATATATGCGAGTAATGTTGCACATAATAGATATTATCTATTAATCAAAATAAAATGAAACGAAAGACGATTCCGGTATACAGAACGAGTAATAAGATTTTGAAAATTTTTAAGGAGAAATTTTCACAGAATCTTAGAAACAATAATTTCGAATGTTTAGTACTTAAAAATAAGTATCTCAAAGAAAACTTTTAACTGAATAGCAAATTCGTCAAGTTTTATAAATAATATGACGTTGGATGGATATCTACGAGTAATGTTACACATAATAGATGTTTCCAAATAAAGCAAAATACAATGAAAAAGAACTAAGACTATTCCGATATACAGAACGAGTAATAAGATTTCTAAAAACTTTAAGGAGAAATTTTCACGGAATCTTAGGAACAATTATTTAGAATCATAAAATAATTTTTTTGTAGGTATATTTCTTCCATTACTTTTCTGTTTTGTTTCTGCTTTGAAAGTGGTAGCACGTCTTATTAGCTTTTGACGTAAAAAGACGTCGGAACGCGTTGTGGTACTTTTTTTATTTATTTATTTTTAAAGACGTTTTTCCTTTAATTCAAAACGAATACATCGAGACAAAAAAGTGTTGGCAGAGTGAAGACTTCATATGGAAAATATGATGCTCGTAAAAACGTTTAACTGAAGTAGCGAAAAGAAAACAGAGATAAACAAAAGTACTTGAAAAAATATGAAATGAACATTTTTATTCGTTTATTGAAATGTATATTAAACATCTATGTTATATTAAATAATAAAAGATAAACAAAGCTTGTATACAAAATTAATTGGCATAAATAGCATTTAATTCTTGAGTACTTTCACGTACATAATATCAGATATGAGATACATTCACGCAAGCGCTAGCACGAATAGAAAAGCTATACTTACAAGCTTAAGTATTAAAAGCTCACCTGGGAATACTATTACATTTATATGCCATTCTCAAAGAACGTCAACAAATTTTTCAGTCAGCGGTTTTATGATTAATAGAATTTAATTTTAATAGTACATTTTAAAAAAAGATCTAATTTTGCAATGTGTTATAAGAGAAATTGACAAAATTTAATTGTATAATTAATATTCTAACGGCTTAAAACTCAGAATTTTTTACTAAGAAATGTGTTTCTCAGAATAATTAATTAGCTGAATGAGAATGTGATTGCATTCGACTAGTGAATATAAAAGTATATAGCATTTATGATTAATAAAATCTAAATCATTTCAGATATAAGATTTAGAAAAAAAAAATTCATTTATTTATATGTCTTATAGAAAGTTGAAGGAAGATGTTTAAAATAACACAAAGTAAAATTTTAATCGATCTAAAAATAGGAGAAAATCAGGTGCGATTTTCTCACAAAAAAGTTTTGATTATTTCTTTACTGTTTCATCGTTTACGTTTACCGTATAAAACTACTGAAATGCATTTGAAAATGTATTAACACTGAAAGCTACAAACACACCCGCACAAACACACCCACGCATACACACCGATATATATATATATATATATATATATGTCACGTTTTCAATGAATCGCCATATTTTCTGTAAATTAAACTCAAGGCTAGAAGTCTCCACCTAGGAAGTTTTCCAGTCGTAATTCCGATCATTGTAGTCGTTCGGTGCTTATTGAAGAAAAATAAATAGGCAGTCGAGTCCACTTCACAATTTATTAGGATCCAGAAAAACTCGAAGGTTATGCTTTTATTTACCTCTCATGATAATTCATTGCATTAGAACCAAGGAGAGGCTTCGTGTACCAAATTAACCATTCGAAGGAGTCAAAGCTGTTAAGGGGCAGCATCGTAAGTTCTATCGGCAGCTAAGGAGATTTTATTCCACGGTCGCGAGAACGGCCCTCCGCTAACATCATGATCCAGGGACAATCTGCCCTCAAGGCGGGAAAACCAGCATATAACCATGGTTGAACGCTCACGAATGCAGAGCCGTCGAAACAGTCTTTCGACCAATATTACCACAGAACTCGATTTTCTTGCGCTATGATTTAAAGGAGATTAAACTTCCGACTGAAAAAGCGCGGGAGCGACATACTAGGCTTGATCTGGAAAAACCCTGATTCTTCGCAACAAATAAGAAATAAAAGAAAATACATAGGTTTTACTGGGTCTTGGCAGAATGCCAAGATAAAATTTTACATTGAAACTGAGATTAGCGTTTATATTTGAGAGAAGAAGACTCTTTTGTCAGAAAATATAGGAAAATAAAAATAAAAAGATACAGGTTGTTTTTCGAGAGAATTAAATATTTAGCTGGGAAAGTGATATTTTAAAAGAATTAAATTTTAGGATGCTTTATTTTAATGGAATAAAAAGTGTGTAATTTTAACAGAACAGCATCTAGCGCCATTTTTTCAAGAGAATGAATTTAGAATAAAGAATTTTTAGCAATGCGGGATTTTGACAATTTAAATACTAGAAAGAGAAAATAATTTAGAATAATGGGAAATAAACAGAATTATAGAATTGATGAGGCCAACGGCGACAAAATTAAAATTTCATATATATATATATATATATATATATATATATATATATATATATATATATATACTCTGTTTCACGTAACTTTAAGAATGTTTGTTCTTGCCTTTAAATATTTTGAATAATAAAAAATTAAATGTTTATTACAAGAAATTCGTACCTAAATCAAGTTGTTACTTCATATTTAAAATTCTACATGTTTCTAAACTTTGGTACTGCATCTCTGTGGACACACTTGACAATGTTAAAAGTTAAACTTCATAAATATATTTCCTCATCTACAAACTATAAAAAAGTAATTAACACATTAAGGACGGGAGATGAGAATTCACGTCTTTTGGACATCTATAATTCCGCCCATGGACGGTACTTCTGCGTTTTATATGTTGCATTATTTCTCAAAAAACATACACAAAATTCGTAATTTTACAATTCGAGTACTATGCATATAAATAGTTCCATTAGAGACAATACCATTATTATATACATTCATTTATAATGTAAACACAAAGTGAGAAAATCTTTTTGTTAAATAATGTAACATGCAAATGTAACGCCCATAGGCGGTGCTCCCTGTTTAAAAGATGAAACCCACCCGCCCTCAATGTGTTAAAGAATAAACTTGAATGCTCAAAAATAAGTCCATAAAATAAAATGATTAACTGAATTGTTAATTTTTTTTTTACTTATGCAAGTTGTATAAATAATACGCTGTTCTATATCTACGGGTAGGGAGGGATGAAAATAATAGATAGTGCGTATTAAACAAAATAAAATAAAGTAATTTGTTATTCCGATACAGAGAGCGAATAAGAAGGGGCTTTAGAAAAATTTCACAGAATCTTAGACACAACTATTATGAATCATAAAGTAAATGTTTGGTATCTATGACACATACATTTGAAAGGATTGATTTATCAGGCCCAGAGTTGCCAAGTCTCCGGATTTTTGCACACCAGTAATTTTTTAGAGAAAATGTTGTTCTCTTAAATCGCAAAATGATCTGATTAAATAAAACAGAATTTTCTGTACTAAATTACTGGTATCCAAAAAGCCGGAGACTTGGCAGGTCTGCAGGCCTGCGCGCTGAGGTCTGAGCGCCAATCGCTGTCAGCGCCATCTATTGTTTGAAATTCAAACTAAAATCTAGAATCACAGTAAGAAAACTCCTGACATCATACATAAACCTCCTATAAGAATTTTTTTAATATCTGTCACCGTTTGCAAGTTATTTAATATTAAAATCCATCCGTCATTTTTGGGACATCGGTAGATAGATTACCATTACATCGATAGCAACACTGGAAAATTCTTTAATCTCTTCACAACTCTTTTAATGTTGCAGCACCATTTTTTCTGTTTAGATAATTTCACTTTACTTAATCGACGAAATGCAGTTATTAAATATTTAAAGAGGATACCTATTTAAAAATGAGCTTGTTAACTAAAAATGTCGATGCCTCTGTACCATTTATCCCGTGAGTGAAACTGACCGCTGTATCTTTACAAAAAATTAAGCGATGTTTGAAGTAAGTAGTTTTAATAAAATCATGAAAGAAAATAGTCAAAAACTTATAACATTAAAATAAATTTATCATGTGTTGTATGATTTAGAAATTTTATTATTATTAAGACACTTTGAATTTCAAAATTGTCCTTTTGTTTAAAAGCCGAGATTGCATTATGAAGTGGTTATCTGTTTAGTTTACATAATAAGTAGTTTTTCATAACTATCCCTATCACACTCTAAACATTCAATATGTTTAACATAAACTAATTCTTTAATTTTTTACGGTTATTGCTTTTATATTAGCCCCTCAGAAACGATTTTAATAAACATCCTTTGCAGCAATGTTTTTAAACTAATTACTTTTATAAGAAACATCCTACAATACAAGAGAAGCATTTTTGATATTATTTTTAGTTCAAAAACTCATACTCTATAAAAAATATTCTAATCATTAAATTTGCATCAAAGATTATTTTTAATACTTTTATGTAGATTACTTCTGACTTTCGTAAGCATATGTTTTCACCTTCTTTTTTTTCTCTCTAGGATTAAAATTTTCTTTTGTAAATCTACAAATTGTAATTACTTGTAAAAGAATTTCTAAAGATCAAAATTTTCCTTTATTATCGATTTTCAACTTTTGTGCAGAAGTTAGTTTTTTAAAACCAATCTTAGAGTTCAAAAACACTCTCTATTTCATATTAAAAGATAAAATTAAAAGATAAAAAAAAGAAAGAAAATCTTTAAAGATAAATAAAATTTGCCGGTGACTTGGAAATGAAGAGGAAGAATTGAGAGACAAAATCAAAATATTAAAAGAACAAGACAAGAAACTACTTTAACCCTTTCCGGCACAGTGGTTCCATTCTGGGCACACATAATTTTAATTCCAAACTTGCATACGGCACCAAGAATATTTTAATAAAATTTTGTTTCTATAATGAAAGCTTAAAATAAGGAGTTCATATTTTCTAAAAAAGTCGTTTTTAAATTCCGGTGTCAGCCAGAAATTTCTCATTTTATGAACATACTTTGTGCCGGAAAGGGCTGTTCTCAAATCGAAACAGACTACTTTCAGACCTAATTTTTAAACCATTTTTGTTCGGAGATGCATGAAATTGGCAGGTGATTTTATTCAGAAACTTTGTAATTGAAACATGTTTTCCATATTTTGGTAAAGGCAGGGGATCTTTCAGAAAATACTGTCAAACTCGACGTTTTGAATCGAATTCCCGTCGCACACCGCTAGCAAGGTGAAAAACACACGAATTGTTTATTACTCGATAAGTAATTTATTTATCAAAAAATGGAAAACTCATTTCGATTTCAAATCGCGTCAATAGTCAAGCCTAACAATATTATGCCCTTTACGCTGAAAGATGAGCCAGAAAATGTATCAGAAATTTTCGCGTTGTTGAGCAAGTCATTTGAGAACCACCTTAATTGTGTGTTGTATTTACGCACGAGAGTGAGTAAATCCAATTTTCCGCATGCCTCAGTTCTCAAATACGTTTTATCTCCATGAGTAATAAGAATACAATTTATTCATTCTTACATCTATCTATAAGGACGAATCTGCATAAATACATCTTGCATATTCAAGTGCAAGCTCAATCCATGCTTAGGGGTGTGAGCATGTCAGTCACTTTTACACCTAAAATAGTGTTCTACTGAAAAAGATTACAGTCTAAACTTTTATATTAATTTTTTGAATGATTTTCAACATGTACAAGGTGATTTTTTTTAAAGTTGTGAAAATAAAACCCAATAACAAAAGAACCGCTGATACAAATTACCTGAAATTTCGCCAGTATGCTCCCAAGAAAATGGAATTTTTTAGGCGTGGTTTAAAAAAAAACTTAAAATTGTACCGACAGATGGCGCTGTAAGTTAACAGAAACAAAGAATGTTGTCAGTGGGAGGAAAACAATAGAGAATGTGCATGTTTGTCAACAAACTGGTTCCTCACTAGACCACGCCTCTTCGGTAGGCAAAACATTTCCGCTCAATGCGCTATTTCGTACGGTTTCCTATGAGAAAGCGAAATTTTTGCATTCAATTTATGGATCATATTTATTCAAAAACAAATTTTCTTTTATCAGATTATGAACAGAACTTAGATTCTGTTGCTAATCAAGATTATTTAACAAAGCTTAGATTTGTCAAACCGAATAATAGTGTTATTATTTTAGATGATCCGTATATTATTGTGGATGCAGATTGGAAAGCAGATATGGCTTTTTGGCCATCGGTTGCTTCATCAGATATTGAAACTTATTTAAAAAAGTTTCCAGGGAAGAATTCAAGTGCTCAAGAAGCGTTTCAACTTGTTGTAGCTGGTAGGAGAAACATTTTAGTTTTTTTTTTTTTTTTTTTTTTATAATTATGTCGTAAAGTTAACGTTTTATTTACTTTTTTTCTACTTGTAGTTCAAGTTGTTCTTGTTCGTATGATAACTTTTTATTGCTTGAGCTAATCGGAAAATGTTTACAAATCTCATTATATTCAGATTAAATGATCGATTAAAATGATACCTATGCGAGTGTTCTCAAATCAAAACTGCTTATTTTCCGAAACACTTTTATATAATTTTAACATGTTGTATTATGACAAGGAAATCTATGAAACTGAAGCATAAGTTTTGTCAGAATTCGGTTTTATTAGCTGAAATAATTTTTATACTAAATAAACATTTCTTAGGTTTAAAAAAAATATTTTTACTATACTAATAATATGTATAAAAACAGGACAAAACAAAAAATTGACTTATATGAAACATTTAATGAAGTACTAAGGGTGATATTTTTTAAGAAACATTTTACTCTTTCTTTTTTTTTTTTTTTTTTTTTTTTTTTGTACAAGCGAGTTATATAATTTAATCTAAAAAAAAAAATAAATAAATAAATAAATGCCATGTTTTTGAAAAAACCTTACCATTTAAAAATCATTTAATCAGGTGTCGATGCAGTTTTTTTTTCTTGGAGGGGGGAGGGGGGGGGGCATTTTGTGAAAAATAAAATTTATTTTTCTGAAATTTGTTATATTTTTGTGAAAAATAACATTTTGTAACAAAATATGATATCCAGTTACTCAAAATCGAACCAAACATTTATTAATAACGAACTGACTAGCGCCCGTGATAATAAATTAAAAGAAAAAAAAAAACTCAAGTTTTTAATATCGAGTCGAATGAACCAAACCCTGTTGAAATCGAGCCCTTAGAACCCAATAAAAAAATGAGTCCCCAGGCGGTGGAATATGCACCCCTGTAAATTTAACGAATTTCCTTTAACATTAACGCGATATTTAATTTACAGATGCATCCCCCCCCCCCACACACACACACTTTCTAAACTTAACCCCTTATCTTTAACAGTAACGCGATTTCTAATTTACGACTGTGGTGAGTAAACGTAAGTTGATGCCGAAAAAGAAGATTAATATTTAAAAAAATATCCTTGACAGCTTGGCCTACAGACACAGGTAAATTTCGAAGATGCAATTGCAGAAGAAATGACCTTTTTGCCATGATGCGGCAGTTGGGACCGCTCACTTCGAAATCTACCTGTGTCTGTAGGCGGAACACACAATTTTTTTTCTGTAAGGGTTGGTTTTATAAAAAAAAAAAAAAAAAAAAAAAAAAAAAAAAAAAACTTGTCAATATAAAAGTTGTAGATAATATTAAGAGGATTTGTAATAAATTAGCGGATTTGATAACTTGTGAATTGACAAAGTTATGATTTTTTTTCTTCTTAAACTCCTATTCTCTCCACCCCCCCCCCCCCAACCACTTGAGGCCATTTTTAATTATATCAAAAATCTGTCATATATAAATTTTCGGCCCTTTTCCTAGAAATAATAATAACTTTAAACGGATTCGATACGTATCATAATTAAGAAGTTATGGGTAACGTAAGAGGTCCAGGGGCCCGGATCTTGTCCGAGAAATTTTTGGTCATTCATGTAGTAGCTGGAAATCCTAAGAAGTTATTAGAAAAAAAAGCTAGCGAATTGGACGATTTTTAAGGGAGCTATAGTAGGGGGCCCAAAAGGGGCTGCTGATAGTTTTGAGCAGGGCCCTAAGATGAACGGTCCTACCTGGAATGTAGAAATGAGGAAATAACTAAATGGAGAAAACGCCCCCAAAACGAAGATCGAATTAAAAGGAGACAAGGTATTAACAATTTAGGGAACAATAACTTCGAGGGGCCCGGATCTTCTCCTCTTTTTTTTGTCGTTTATGTAGTAGCTAGAAGTTCTAAGTTGTTAGAAAAAAAAAGTTAGTGAATCGGACGATTTTTAGGAGAAATATAGTAGGGGGCCCAAAGAGGGGCCAGCTGATAGTTTTGAGCAGGGCCCTAAGATGAACGCTCCTAACTGGAATGGGGGAAAGAAATGGGGGGAAAGTTAAATGGAGAAATGGCCCCAAAAACGAAAATCGGATTAAAAGGGGACAAGGTATTAACAATTTAGGGAGCAAAAACTTCAAGGGGCCCAGGGGGCCCGGATCTTCATCGAATTTTTTTGTTTTTGTTTTTATTGTTCATGTAGTAGCTGGAAGTTCTAAGTTGTTAGAAAAAAAAAAGTTAGTGAATCGGACGATTTTTAGGGGAACTATAGTAGGGGGCCCAAAAAGGGGCCAGCCGATAGTTTTGAGCAGGGCCCTAAGATGAAGGGTCCTAATTAGAAAGTAGCAATGGGGAAATAACTAAATGAAGAAAAGGCCCCAAAAACTAAGAAAATCGGATTAAAAGCGGACAAGTAATTATCAGTTTAGGAAACAAAAACTTCAACGGGCCCCGTACCAGGCCCTAGGGGGGCAGGGTCATAACTAGAACTTAGAAATGGGGGTGAAAGCTAAACGGAAAAAAGGCCCCCAAAACGATGAGGATCGGATAAAAATTGGGTAAATTATTAACAATTTAGGGCAAAAATCTTAAAGGGGCCCCAGGGGGCCGGGGTCTCAAAAAATAAAAAATCCGAGCCTCAGGTGCATCAGGACCTACCTTGGGCTATCCGCTGCAATTAAGAAAGGCAAAATTAATGAATAATTAATTTAAAAAATATGAATAATAAGCACATAACACAGCTAACTATACAGTAGGCATGCGTATGTTTTGCCTACCGTTCGTTCTTTACGGCTTCGTGACGTCACATGCACATTCTCTATGAACAGTACTTTGAGAAACCATCTTCCGTAGGCCTTCTGTCATCATTGGACCTTTTCTTAAATTCTTAAGGGTCTTAAATCCCCTAAGAGTAGTTGCTGAGCTGTCATTATTCTGATAATGAAGTTTCACTAACATCGCACAGTCCGTCAATCGCACAGTCATTTCAAGGATATCCATAGAATGATGAACACGAGGTGTGCGTGTTTCACGTTTTTACCGCCACTGTGCGTGTGTCGTGTGAAAACTCGTCTCCCGACTTTACTGCATATACAGCGCCATCTGTCGGTGCGATTTTAAGTTTTTTTTTAACCACCCGTAAAAAAGCCCATTGCTTTGGGAGCATACTGATGAAATTTCAGCTCATTTGGATCAGTGGTTCTTTTGTTATAGGGTTTTACTTTCACAACTTTAAAAAAATCCCCCTGTATTTACTTTAAGGCGATTATAAAATAAATATTTTTCCCCGTTCACTAACTCGATACTTCCCGACTCATTTTTAAGCATAAAAACACAGTACTTGCAGGTACGATTATAAAAGTTATTTATCATCAAACAGTTCTTTGTTCCGTTTTCCAACAAATGAATTACATTTTCAGTTCTAAACGATTATTCTCTCAGGATAGCATTTTTTTCCCCTTTCTATCGCGGAAGCGTCCGAAAACTTGGTTCAAAACGCCAACTTTGACAACTTTTTCTGAAAAATCTTACAGGCATGATTATAAATGTGATTTATAATCAAACAGTTCTTTTTTCCCTTTCCAACAAATGAAATACATATTCCGTTATAAACGATTATTGTTTCAGGATGGCATTTTTACCCATTTGAATCGCTAACGCGTCCGGAAATTCGGTTCAAAACGCAAACTTTGACAACTTTTTCTGAAAAATCTTCTGAAAAACTAAAAAAAAAAAAAAAAAAAAAAAAAACATTTTATATAGTTTCTTAACAAGAGCACCTGCTAATTTGATATGTTTACGAACAAAAAGTAATTAAAAAATATGTCTGTAAAAAGACAGTTTAGACTCGAGTACGATCTGATACAGATGTATAGATTTTCTAAGACATTATTTTCATATTATAAAATAACAGTTTTTATTTGTTTCAGTTGTGACATTAAATGAACTAATTTAATTTTAAGTATGATAATGATGTTCAAGAAAATCAGTTATGCTGTATTAAGGTCCATAATTGTTGTTTTAGTATGGAAAACGTTTATTTTACACCCAGAAAAGGAATTGATTAAAACTACAAAACATGTTTTGTTGAGTACATTTTGGTTGTTTTAGCAAAATTCAAGTAAAATTGAACCATTTTACTTGAATTAACAAAACATTTTTTGTTGACGATACAAAAATTTTTTTTGGAACTGCTAAAAAAAAAAAAAATTTGTTGATTCAAACAAAATTTCCATTGACCTATATTTAAACAAAAGGGTTTTGTTAGGTGAACCAAATTTTTGTTGATTCAACGAAACTTTTTTCTGGGTGTACTTATGGTTTAAACATTTTAAATACAAAGCTAATTTATTAGGAAAAGTGGCAGAAATTTTCCAATTGATTTCCTGTTCGGCAACGTAAATGACATACAATCCATATCATACACAAAACAAATCCAAATATTACACAAACTTTACAAACAAATGCGTTGTGATTTTATATGATCACTGCTGATTGTATTGTTATTATTTACAAAGAAGAAGGAGCCATATGTGAAGTTTATCACGTATATTTAAATTTATAATTATACAAATGTCAAACAGCATATTAACTAGGACTTCCCTCAAGGGGATTAGTCTGACAAGGAAGGTCTCCATAAGCGCATATTCAGAAAATTTTGAAAAAATTACAGAATATTCTTCTCATGAGGATATATACGTTTATAAAAAAAATTGCTGAGGAACCTCGATATAACGTCCGTAAAAAAATTATGAAAATTTCGTGTTTCGACACAATGAAATTTAAAAAAAAACATGCATTTACGATAAATTCTCTTTTAGAAAAAACGTTTTCTACTCTTTATACTGAACTAGTTAACGTAAGTTTAACTTAAATAATTTCACTTTTATAACAACGGTTTTGCCATATATATTTATATGTACATCTAAAAGAAAATTAACGATCGCATTCTACGGTTTAGAACAAAATTTGAATTAATTAAAATTGCTTTAAACTAAAAATTAATTGTGTGATTCTGAGCACTGTCAGTTTGTCATCGATATTGTTAGACAACTGGAGAAAAGTCTTGTTGCCGTGGAAACAATGACTTATTGAAAGTCGAAATGTATAATGAAAGAGTGTTTAATCGGACATTTACTGTTAAAATACACTTAAAACTTAACCAGCCTTCAAAACTGTATAAAATTAAATAACTTCAGCAATAATTAATTTGTATATGTATTACATAACTTTATAGAAAGAATAATAAACTATTTAATCGTGGAAGTTTAAATTCATAAAGTGCTACGCATTTAAACACTCATTTAACCAGAATTCAGAAATTTTCAAATACTATAAAATCGCTTGCATTTGGCGACGAAAAAGTTTTGCTCTCCAAATCGCGTATTTTGCGTCAAATACTCGAAAGTATTTTATTTTTTTACAGATTTTATTTATCTTATTACGTACATGAGTAGCTTCATTAGCATTTTTTTCAAAATATTCTGAGTATCCACTTTAAGGAGACCTTTTTTGTGAGTGTTCTTGCTGAGAACAAAGAGTTAATAACTTTTGACAAATAATAAAAATGAGGCGTTATTTTTAATTAATGATATACTGGTACAAATTCAAATGACGAAAATGAGCAAATTAAATGGTAGAATTACAAAATGCTATATATAAATTCCTATACATGGTTAAAAAAATAGGGAAGCAAAAAACAAATAGAGAAAATCATACAAGACAGCCACGTATAAGTTTAAAATTAGAAGTAGGCATACATTAAATGTAATACAGAAAATAAGTCCTTAAAACATCGTATATCCGAATTTTAATTCTTTTTTTTTTTTCAGTAAAACTATGAGGAAAACGTGTTAAGAAATTCCAAGACCACAAAAAAATCATTTTTTTAATGATTGTACACAATTATTATTATAAACGTTATTAAATGGCTTAGAGAAAAACTAAAAATTCAGAAATGTTACTTTTACTTTTAAGATTTCTTCAAAGATGCTGCATTAAAAACAATTGTCCAGAGTGCGTACACTTTTACAGCAATTTCTTCAACAGAATGTTTCACCTTATTTAGTATTAGGACAATGTTCGTCAGATGAACGAAACCCTAAAAAGAACATTATATGTATATAATTTTCTACTCTTTAATCGACGATTTAATGTTTGATTAATGATTTGTTCTTGTAAACAAAAAACAGATTTTGTTTTAATAAAAAAATCTTCAAGAAAGCATTTACAAAATATCAGCCATTCAAAGAATGCATGAAAAAAAAATATTTCATTTTCTAAATCTTTAAAATTCGTATGACCCCTTAATTTTCCTTCATTCTTAAAAATTATGTATTTTTAAGATTTAAAAATTTAACAAAAGATGAATTTATAATAATCAGTTCATTTATGTTTAATATTAAATCAAAGCAGTGAAAAGAAACAAAAACGGAAAAACGTGGTTTAATGCCAGAAAACGCAGAAATATCATAAAAATCAAAAAATACTAACTCGGTCAAGATTTGTTGCCTAAAATGTAATATTTATCTTTTCATTTGATAAAGAAGGGAGAATTTTTTCAAAATATAACTTAAGGAAAAAAAAGGGACCATATAAAAATTTAAATTTCGCAACATTAAAAAATAAAATCTACTTTGACGTAAATGGAATATTATAGGATGAAGAGATTAATGTTTTATGCAGTTAATGTAACACTACTTGCAATTGAACTATTATTCTAAACGTGTCGTTTTAAGAATTAGCTATTTGCAAAGAAGGGATACCTGTATTGTATACTAATTTACAAAGATGCTTATTAAAAATACACTTCTTAAAAATTATAAGATGACAAATAATCCAAATATGTATTTACCATATAATATACATAGTAGGTCTGGGGTTATATCCATTGCCAACTTTTACGCTTTTTTGATACCATTAAAATTTAATAGAAAATTTTGTCTTATTAAATCACATGATTTCGGTGATTTGATAAGTTTAAATTTACTATAACATTTTAGTGGTAGCAAAAAAGCGTAAAAGTTGTCAGCTATGGACTTATATCGCGTATACCGGAAGGATGATAAAAGCCAGATATAACAGAGGGCATTCACATTTTAAGAAATATGATAAGGATAAAAGAAATATTTTATCATAGCTGCAAACCTTGTGTTTTTTTGGTAGCTTTCACTACAAAAAGCTACCTATTTCAGCCGTTCGGAGGACAGCAATTCCAGAAAATTTTGAATTTTGATGTATTTTCACTTATCTTAACCCCCAGACCTCAAAACTATCCTCTATTCAAATGTTGATCTATATCTATATCTATATATATATCTATCTATATATATATATATATATATATATATATATATATACAGCGAACTCTCTCTATCTGAACACCCCAGTATTATGAACACATTCCGACGATTCCGGCGAAATTTTATAGACTTATCAAAAGATAAACTCTCTATATTCTGAACCTCCTCTAATCTGAACATTCCACTATTATGATCGCTACTTTTGATCCTCATTCTACCCCACCTCTCTGGTAAACTGAACATGTGTTTGCAATTGGAATTTGCCAATTCCCCCAACATGAAAATTCAGATAAATTGATGCAGAAAAATAAAAACGTTCAACGAACTCGATTTAAAAATAAAGAAACAAAATCATTGCTAGATTAAGCATCTACCCAATGCTGCAATTTGTTTGAATGATTCATATAAAATCTTCAGTTAACAAAACAAAAAAAGGGAAATCGAATGAATAATTTTCAAACAGGTACGTGTTTACCGTACGTGTTCTACATTTCAACGAACTACAACATCCTTATATTTTTAATAAACAAAAAAGTCCATTGTTAAAACTGTTGTCATTTCACAAGAAGTAAATCAGGATAATCAAATTAAGTGAAATGAATAAAACAATAAATTTTTATGCAAAGAGATACAAGAAAAGATAATGTAAAAACCATGTCACGTGATTC
Organism: Maratus michaelseni; assembly: GCA_963931845.1. NCBI lineage: Eukaryota > Metazoa > Arthropoda > Arachnida > Araneae > Salticidae > Maratus > Maratus michaelseni. The sequence goes on from OZ007595.1 coordinate 206,187,838, forward strand.
CCCTCTCCTGAGCTGAGATAAAATAAAAAGATTGTGCAACAGAAATGCCTCCCCCCTCCCAGTGACAGATAAGAGGCAACAAGTGTTAGAAGGAGTGGTCAAAAGATTATGGTTTCTTTTCCGCACACCTGGTTAGACAGCATTAGCACTTCTGTTTCGTTCCTTCTTTTTGCTTGGCAAATATGAAATTTGTTCTCCATTTTGCTATCGTTGCAGAGAAAGAAGCACAGCACTTACGCAGATATGTCAGAAATAAGTAGGAAAACGAAAAAATTGAAAGAACAGAAGCTTCAGAAAAAATACGAAGTTCTTCAAAAATTAAAATCAAACGGAAGTAAAAGGAAAATTGTATCTGAGTTTAGAATTTCAGTAGGCCCTGTCAACGCCATCAGTAAGAAAGAGAAAGAAATTATAGCCCTCATTTGAAGCAAATAAACCTTCTTCAAAGAGTAAAATTTTTGAAAAGAAAACGGGAAACGAGAACATAAACAATCACGTATGGAAGTTTTTTTGCCAAATGAGAACGAAGACTCTTCCTGTCACTGTACCCCTGCTAAAGCAAGTTTCTCTGAATTTTGCAGAAAATGAGAAAATCGGAGAATTCAAGGTATTAGAAGGATGATTGACTCGCTTCAAAAGTCGGCATAATGTCGAATTCAAAATAATCAATGGTGAAGCTGCAGTCATAAATATCGACACCATGGATGAATGGAAAGGAAAACTTTCGAACATAACGGAGGATTTCAACGCCGCTGACATTTTCAATGCCGACACTAGAGTGTTTTAAAGACTTCTTCCAAATAAAACTCTAGCAGAAAGAAACTAGAAATACGTGGACAGGAAAATGTTGAAAGAAAGACTTACCGTCATGCTCTGTGCCAGTTTTACGGGTGAGAAGCTCAAATTAATGTGATTAGAAAAAGTGAAAACCACGATGATTCAGAAATGTGAAGATCGCATCATTGTCTGTGCACTATAAATCAAATTGAAAAGCCTGAATGACATTCACAATTTTCTCACAATGGTTGGAGGGCATTAACGAAATGATAGAGAGAGCAGGAAAAAAAATTCTTCCTTTTGTGGATAATGCCAGATCACATACAGACATGCAGCTGAGAAAAATGAGCTTGAAGTTCCTGCCATCGAACTTTAATTCTATAATCCAACCACTGGATCAAAGAGTAAGCAAGACCTTTAAAGCTCATTACCGAATCCTGAAGAAAATGTCCCTAGTGATGGAGGGGACAAATTCGGCAACTGAACTAACGAAGAAAATCAACACCATGGATGCTGTCCATTGGATATCAACGCGGCTTTGAATGAAGTAACCCTACACCATCCAAAGATGCTTCCACAAAGCTGGATTACCGTGTGAGAATGAGCAATCAAGAATAGAGGACCAAGAAGCAACAGCTGTGAGTGACTTGGGGTCAATTCTTCAAGAGCTTCATACTAAAGTTGAACCTGGAGCTTATCTCGAACACGGCAGAACCCTTCCTGTTTGCGACAACAACATCGTTGAAGAGAAAGGATAGTGAAGAAAAAGCAGAACCAGAAGATACCGATGAAACAAGAAGTACGATTACGTTCAAGCAATATGGCCAAGGGATTCAAGACCTGTTGAACTATGCGACTGAACATCACCCGGAAGCCTTTCCACTTCTTAACCCTTTCAGGGCAAACTAGTTTCAGTACTAAAATGTTGAAATAAATGACTGGCACCGGAATTTACGAAAACTTTTATTTGTAAATAAGAAAAAAGGCTAAAATTCACATGCATCTTAAATGGGAAAGATTTCAGCAAAATTCTGGTGCCATTGTGGCGTTTGGGAATTAAACTTAAGTGGTTTCATAAACATACCACTGCCCATAGCTGCCAACATTTACGCTTTTTGTTACCACTAAAAATTAGTAGAAAATTTTGTCTTATTGAATCATATGATTTCGGTCATTCAATAGGATAAAATTTACTATAAAATTTTAGTGGTAGGAAAAAAGCGTAAAAGTTGGCAGCTATGCCACTGCCCCTGAAAGGGTTAAAGAACTAGATAACATGTACACTGTATAAGCATGCACAATGCAAAAACAGACTAAAATTACTCACAGTTTTAAGTAATGTACCGATTATGTTTTCACGTAATGTATTGTATGTTTTGTAAAACTTTTTTAATATAACATTTTTAATTAACTATTTAAATATTTTCTAAATTCAGCACCTCCATCTCGGTAACTGACATGGCTAACCAGGCTGAGTATTCTATACAGTCTATAAACTCAATACATAGTAGTAGAAGTTAGAGTATCATAGTAGCATTTCCCAATCTCCCTCTATAATGAACACCCCATAATCTGAACATTTTGGTCGGTCCCATGAGTGTTCAGAATAGAGTCCACTATATATATATAGAATGATACTATATATATATATATATATAGAATGATTTGTACTTGTCAACAAAAAAGCTTTTGTTTTTGAAAAGTAAACGAATATTAAAATTAAAAAAAGATATCGATGAAGCATTAAAGAGAGCATTAAGAAAACTCTCTTATTTATGAACCGATTTGGATGTGACTGAATATGTGTATAGGACATACCAAGGTCTCGACCGAGCTCGTTGGCCAGCATCATCCACCATCTTGTTTCAAAATGACGGGCAGTTAAAAATTTTAAAAAATTCTAAAAATCAAAAAGTTGTACAAAAAATTATAAATGAAAAAAAATTGTTTCCGTTCAGTGTTAGGCCGTGATACCAGGATTCCAGAACATTTTGTGTTTAGGCTTTATCTTAAAAAGTGGCTGAGATATGGCAGTTTGAAATTCTAAAGTGGCTGAAATTTTGAAACCGTCTGATATATGCTAAGCTGTAACTCTCGTATTTAGGAACCGACGTGAATGTGACTGATCATGTGTATAGAACATACAAAGGTCTCGACCGAGTTCGTTGGCCAGCTTCATGCGCCATCTTGTTTCAAAATAGCGGCCAGTTAAAGTCTAAAAAAATTTTAAAAATTTAAAAAACTTATAAACTGTTATAAATTTTAATTTTTTTTTACGTTAAGTATTATATCCTGATACAAGGATTCTGGAACATTTTTTTTTGTCTTTTTCTTTAAAAATGGCTGAGATATGGCAGTATGAAATTCTAAGGTGGCAGACAGTTTGAAATAATCTGATTTTAGTTATGCTGCAACTCTCATGCTGAAATTCTCATTCAAATTCAGTATTAACGAAAACCGGGATTGAATGTTCTATAATCGGGTTCCAAGCATTTTAGCTTCGGGTGTTTGAGTAAACTGAGTTGAAATTTTAAAACATGGAATATGGAAGCTTCCTTTTCCTCTCGGTACAGGCCGGAAGGACTTTTAAAATAAAATTGAACAAGAATTATCATTAAATGCAAGTAGTTAATTAATAACCCTCCCCTAATATATATACATAAGTCATTAAATAGTTTTCTGGTACAAATTATGTTTATTTGACTGCTTGGTGAGAGCTTTGTTTACAATAAATTGTCTCAAAAAGATTACTTTATATGCATAATGAAATTTGCTTGATAAAACAACTATAAATAATTACAATTATCATTTGTATTTTCTAAACAATACGTTTTCTAAACTAATATAACTGTTTAAATGTGTGGCAAATAAAAAATAAACAAACCGTATCAGATCGATATTAGGTGTATCATGGAAAAGTTCGAAATCTGAAAGATACAAGCAAATTTTATAATCAGTTTTTAACCTTCTTCCTCTAACAAAGTGGATTATACAATTTGTTTGTATGTATTTTTTTATGTATTTCTACGCATAACTTTTGATCTTATGTTCCGATTTTTATATTATTTTTCATTGCAAATAATTTATCAACTTAGTAATAGTCACGGTGTCACGGAGAAGGAGATCTCTTCCTCCGTGTTAGTATATTTTCTTTTACATATTTCAACCGCTATTTAAAACAGCAGTTACTTGATATGTTTTATCATCAGGTGTCAGCACATTATACAATATTTTGAAATTAAAATTTTAATAAAAATAAATTATTTTAAAAATATTGGTGGGAGAAAATTAAATAAACTGTTTTTTATAAAATATCAATGATTATATTTGTTCCCTACAAGTATTGTCTAAAATTCTTATTACTAATTTTTTACTCTCATTACACATTTCCGAAACAAGAACAAAACATCATGTGTCAAGTAAATGCATCCCTTACCAATATTTCCAGTGTATTTAACAAAACTTTTCGTTTAATAACATAAAAAAGATAAGTAAGTAAGCATTTTAGAAAATCAGATTTCAGCAATTACCGTACAAAGCAGGAAAAATGCTCGAATTTTCTTCTGTAACCCTTTTATAATCTATAGATTTGTATATGTTCTTATGTTCTACACAGTATGCTAAAATTTAGTTTAATAAGAAAATGCATAACACAATTGAAAATTTACATTCAGCAAATTCTACTAATAGACGAAAACGTACTTGAATTATTTTGAACAGCCCTATATATTACGTGCAAATTTTAATACATGAAACATATTAAGCTAAAATTTAATTCGGACAAAAATACGCTTAAAAATACTGAAATCACATTTCCAGAAATTACTATCCATAGACGGGAATGTATCCAGTTTTTTGCGTAGGCTTGTGCGTAATTTTATTTTTATTCTGCAAACATATATTAGTATAATAAATATAGTTCAGCTTTAAAATGCACAACTCAATTAAAAACCACCTTTAACCCTAGAACCACCGGAAATTTTACTCAACCTTGGTAAAAACATTTCACGCCAGAAATTTTATTTAAAACTATTTAACTTGCATATTTACTTAGTTCTTTGTGGTTTATGTTTAACTTAATTTTATTAAAAGGATTCTGGTCCGAATAGTAATTTTGAATGTACCTGTGAGGTCCATTGACCCGTCTGGTCGGCGGAGGGTTAAGCAATTCACGCTCATTCTCGGTAATACTTTCGAATTCTTGTGTATAGCCCTGTATATTATCTATAGAATTGATACACACCACGTGGTATGAAAAAAATAGTTAAACTGAAAAACACATACTATAACTGAAAACGCTTTTCCAGAAATTATCGCTAACTTAGGATGCAGTACTATATCCGAAAGTTTTAACGTGCCCCTGTAAATAAACGATAAATGCTCTAAATAGCAAACAAGTGGATTTTTTCATTGCTAAACTGAGCATTAAACCGACAGAGTGAAAAATGTCCCAAGCCTGGAATCGAAGCCGGGACCCCAAAATAGCACTCTGAGACTCTACCACTGCGCTACAAGGAACGATATCCCAACTCAGCTTCTCTCACTTTTATATACGTCCGACATATATAAGAATCCTCTTTTCATCTAAGTTTGCAAAATACCTTTAACCCCTTCGCGACGAGCGTCCTTTACAGAATTTTTAATCTTTTACCACCGGTTTTTCAAAACGGATATTTTCGCCTAATTGAATCGCAGAAATGCTATCATTATGTAACCCAAAGCTTACAATAAAAAATAACTGGTGGGAATAATTGGGGATTCTGAGCAACTTATGCGTCACGTATACGTGTCGGTCGTCCCCAAGGGGTGAAGACAGTCTGGCCGAGAAAGTAAAAACTTTTCATAATTATTTAACTTAACCCTTTATATCCTGAATTAATTTTCCAGCTACTTTTTAATTGTATTTTTGCATCATTAGACAAGTTTTGGTGCAGAATAAACATAGGAAAGAGGAAAATAATGTTTATAGTGTTTTAGTGGTTAATTATGCAACTGTAACGTAACCACCATAAATTTTTTACCCTATGATATAAAATAAAATAGTAAATTTCAAATAGTAAACTTCAAATAAAATATAGGAAATGCTCACCTGTAGAGTATAGAAAATAATGGTACTAAATAACCGGCAATAAACCACTAAAATTACTCAAATGAAGAACAACATGCATGTCAATTCTATTGCAAAATGCATTTCGAATGTAGCGTGGCAAATGTAAAATCCCTACAAGGCAAAGAAAGAGGATATGTGCTTGAATTTTCCATCTCCTGCCTGCTGTCAGAAATACACTCTTTGTGCTATTGTGAATACCGTTAGGAAAAACGGTCATATTACGAATATATAGATGTTTTATTAAAGTAGTACTTATAAGTACCGTCAGTATAAAAAGGGTTAAACACTTTACAATAAAAAATTTTTGAGGATTTGTAGATCATTCACTTGTTTAAAGCCCTCAAATTTGTTATTTTCGTGAATTTAGATTATTGATAATTAAATTGACATTTTAAGGGTGCTAGTAATTTTAGATCCATATTTGTAAACCTAAATTACGATCCCCTGCATCAATTTCAGAAAAAGGGATCTTTCTGTCATCTACGTGGTCATTTTAATAGTGCAAAAGCAAAGAATGTTATTTGTAGTGTTATTTTAACTTCAGGTCTCAAGAGGGTTAAATAAACACAAAGAAATTACAGTGGACAATGTTACTTCAAGTTGAAGTCTGAATTGCATTTCTGTAACCAAGCTTGGTAAAGTTGAGAGGGGGCAACTTTATCTTTTAAAAATGTTCTAGACACTCCCAAAGTTGATCTAAATGTAAGATGGCTGCGTAAATGTTTTATGCATAAAACTTACATTTAAAGCAATAGCATTAGAGCTGCAGTTTTCAAAAACAATTTTATTGTAGTAAATCAAAGTCCTTTAATAATAATATTCAAATTTTAATTGCTTAATAGGCGTATAGCCAACATAGTGAAAAAGTACCCAAGCCGGGACTCGAACCCGGGTTATCAGTATAGCGCCCGGATTCGAGTTCCGGCTTGGGTACTTTTTCACTATGTTGGCTATACGCCTATTAAGCAATTAAAATTTGAATATTATTATGAATGCAAGGCGTGAGAAATTTTCTCTGGAAAAATTTCCAAGTATTAAATATGAATTTATTCAAGTCCTTTAAGCTTTACCAACTTTTTAAGAGACCTGCAGAATTTAAGATAAACAATCCACTCGCTTTCTTCGATTTAGTTTTCAAGTCTGACTGTAAATGTTTGTTCTACTAACTCAAAGCTCACATGTATGAGAGACGAAAACTATCTACAGTTCAATTCATTTTCAGAAAATGCCATCAGAGATGAGAGAACATGCTCGACCCAGCGAAAGTTTCATATTTTATAGGAAATAAACACATATAGAACTACTAAATAAACTTGTAATTAATTCATAAATTACACAACGGCCTTCCAATTTCACCGAGTCCTTTGACTATTTGTGAAATTTAAGTGCATTAACCCATTTATGCCTAGCGTCCCAATTTTGGGACGCTTTAGTAAAATGGGAGAAAGTGCATTTCACAGCACTTTTTTTTAATAGAAATTTGGTGACTTATTTTATCGAGGAGTCCTCGATAAAAATAATACACCAAATTTCTATTTAAAAAAAAGGGGTGTAAAATGCACTTTTTCCCATTTTACTAAAGCATCGACGCTAGGCATAAATGGGTTAAGAATAAGATCCGCATTAACCCTTTAACGGACATTGCTTTCCCTATGAAAGCACAAAATTTTAATTACGAAATTCAACAATGACAGCAGAATTTTAATAAAAATGTTTTCCATTTGTTATGCTTGAGAAATATCGCTTTTTTATTATATACAAATAAATTTGTTTATAATTTCCGGTGTCAATCATTTATTTCAACATTTTAGCAATTGTAGTGCTTTATCTTTTAAAGGGTTAACGAACTTTAATTAGTCCGCACAATAACACCTCAGCACAACAAAACCGAGTCGCCCACTAGAGTACTTTCATTTCCAGAGTAGATGACTCGCCACAACTTTTGGTAAAAATGCATAGGTAAAAGAAAGGCAATAATTTTATTAAATTGACTGTTTAAAAAAAATCTGTGTGCAATTTTTTTTTTTGCAATATGTAATGTTGAATTCAGATTTCCTTTTTCAGTTCAAATGTACATACTTCACCATTATTAATAGTTTTCAGGTGTAAATTGCCTTAAAATGTTACTTAAAAAACTCAGTATTATTTCCCTATGTATATATAAAGTAAAAGCAATATAGCTATGAGCAATTAAAAATGAATATAGTATGTTTCTTAAACATATGTGAAAAATGACAGATTTTACTTACGGCAACTGAAAACTAGTCGTTGGGGCCCACCGGAATACTTACCCATCATGGATATGCATAATGTAAAATATTAAAATAAAAAGGTGTAAACTACTAATAAAATGCATTGCAATTCAAATAAAATCGTGGCTTGATGACGTCACAAACTTTAAAGGCTCGATTATTGAATTGCTTGAAAGAAACATCCTTATAACTCCAAAAATAATAATCCTATTAACTAGCGGTTTATTGCATCTGATTAAGCGTCAAATTTCCAATTAAAATATATCTTTGAAGTGAAATTTGGATGAAATACAGGGTCATGAAAAATCGAAGAGTGGGGGAAATAGGATTCCAAATATTTCGGCAACTCATTATCCGATCGACTTCATGCTGTATGCAAAATTTATGTTTTTTGATTGTCTTTTATATTCATTTCTTAAAATAACCAATTTCGAAAATTTTTGTATACCTTTTATCAGAATGAATATTTCGAAAGTCCGAAAAAAATAGTTCCGGTTAATCGAGGTTATTGAAATGAAATAGGCTTCTTCCCATTACTACATACTAAGTACATACCAAATTGCAAGTCTCTATCTCAATTTTTTCGGAAGATAGAGAGTTTACAGACACACAGACATACAGACACAAAAGACGGCAATTTTTTTTCTAGAAATATGTTTTTCGGAATCTCCAGTGTCTGAAAAGTGTAAATCCGTCAAAAAAAAATTTCGATTTTCAAAACGATTACAAGACTTACCCTATACGTATGATGGGTAAGTAACAAAACCTTGGATATCGCAAAATCGAAACGGTGTAAAAGATTTTATCGAAGTAATATAGTTTTATACCTTTCATACAAATTTTATTTATATCTATAACAGAAGTAAATGTACATTTAAGTTGTCTCTTTTTACTGCAGAATGGATGTATATAACAGTTTTTACTGTCGATAAAGGATTGCTTCTGTCAGATGCAGCTTTGTAGATATAGATAAGCGTCAAACTGATCGTTCATTTTTGTTTTGTTCGATTTCTTTGAAAAAAGTTATATTAAGGTTACTAAAGGAAAGGAACAATAAGAGGATAAAATAGATGCAACCTGGCATCTACTCTCGAAATATAGGGTGGCCTTTAATTAAAGTGCACGTGTTCGAAGAGCTGTACAACTTTAACTATTTGGAAATTTTTTAAAGCTTTTGTATGTGTATTGTTTAGAGTTTGCGGAAACGAGTTATGCCATAAAAATGATTGGTTTGAAATTTTACCGACAAGTGGCGCCTAAATGTTAGATATGTCTTATTAACAAATTTTAACAAAAATATCTCATTTTAAATATATATCTTTTGAGACGACGATATTCTTTCATACCAGTGATATAATAACTACCATTTTGATAAAAATACACTTTATTTTAAAAAAAAAAAGGATTTTTTTTTTGTGTGTGTGTGTGTGTTTTGCTATAATTTTATACCTCATAATTTTACACCTCAGATTTTAAGTTATAATCATGTGAACTTTGGGATAAATTTTTTTTTAAACTTAGCTGGTATGAAATTCCTCATTTTTCTTTTAATTATACACAACGGCATCTGTCGAAAAAAAAATTAAATTATTATTATTATTATTATTATTATTATTATTATTATTATTACTATTTTTTGTAAAATTTGTTTCGGTATGCTCTAAAAAGTATAAATACTAAATCTTTTAAAACTATTCCAAATGGTTTAGCTTATAGAGCCCTTCAAACACTTTAAATATGGCCAGCCGGTATTTAATGGGAGATAACTTTTAAGATTTGTTTCTAAATATTGAAAAAATAGTCAATGTATTTTTCTATCCTTCTAAGCAGCTGTCCCACAATTTTTCATTTGCAGAAAACTAATAGGCTTTATACAACACTTGTTTTATCAGAGTTACGTTTTAGGTATCATCTAACATGGATATGTATGGATGTCATTTTGGCACGAAACCGTAAAGAAAAATTTAGAATAACGGAAGTTTTATAAGCATTTTTATGCAAATACAGGAAACCCATTAGACGCGCAGAGGGCTATATTTAGAAAAAGTTCGAAAGCTTTCAGTTTCTTTTCCTCCTTTTTAGCGTTTTGTTCATCTCACGAAATCCCATTAGTCCCGCTTTGTTGTCTGTCCGTGGACATTTTGAACCGAATTTCCCGAAGCGATAGCGCTGGAAACAAAAAAAAAATTATCGTACTGTGAAAATAATTGTTTGTAAATCAATTTCTAATTAATTGAACGAAAAATAAAAACATGGGGCCCTTATAAATATCTTCATAAATCACGCCGCCAAGTTTCATGTTTTTACTTTTAAAATTAAGTCTGAAAATGTGTCTCAAAATTTTGAGTTGTTGAGCGTGGAAAAATATTTTTTTTAATACCGCCTTAAGTACATTCAACCTCTTTAATATTTAACACGTTGAGCGCCGTAAAATGTATGCAACGTATTAAAGAAATGTAGACTGATTTATATGGCGGTCAACGTGTTAAATATGTTTTTTTCTTCTTATTATATTAGTCCATTATTACAATATAAAGCATTTAATGCAGTTAGAAAATGTCTGATTCTAATATTGTTATTTAAAAAAGGCTATAATAATTGAAATGTTTTAGTTATTGGATATCTACATCTAAAATGCAGTTAAATTTTAAAGTATTTCTTTAACTCAAATCGCATCAACTTACAACTTCTCTTATTTTTCAGGAATTTTCAATTTCAAGAACGTCTTTGTCTACTAGAAATGTTGTATTATTTGTAAGTACGAGAAAAAAACACGAAAAGAAAATCATGTGTTAAGTATAAATTAGACGCATTTTCCAAAACTTACAGGAATACTTTAACGAAACTTCACCGTTTAAATAGGTTAAAGAAGATATTTTAAGTAACCAATTTAGAAACACAAAACAACTGAAAACATAATATCAGAAATAGCTATTCACAGACGACAATGTATCCATTACCCTGCGTAGCCCTGTACATGAATTTATTTATATTCTACAAACACCTCTTATTGTACTAAATACAGTTCAGCTGGAAAATGGATAAGTCAATTAAACTTTTAAAAAATCACGATCACACACAGTAAAGGTAGCGAAGCATATTATGTAGCCCTGTATATGATCTATAAATGGGCATTTCCATGAAAAAGTGGACATGAGGGTTGAAATTCCAAATGTCTTTTATTACTACAAATAATATATCAAATTAAAGGTAAAACTATGACGCATATGAAATTACATAGAACTAAGCTCTAAAAAAATTTTTTTTTATAATTTATCTAGGCTCAAAGTTGGAAAAATTTGAAAAACTTTCGGCATGTAAAATAAGGTATTTTCATTCTGCCAGAAGCAATATTTAAAACAGTAGCATTTTCAATATATGTGCATATATTACTATTTGAGACCTTTGTGTATCTTATGAAACACTTAATTTTTCAAAAAAAATTAAAAGACCCGATTTTTAATACAAATATATTTACACTGTCTCTCTGTCACACCCGTCACAAAAAAGATGCTTAAGTTATTATACAAAATGCATTTTTCGATGAAAATACATGAAACTTTCGGAAAGTCTAACTATTGCAAGTCTGAATAACTATGAAACGTTAAAAATTCATTAAATTTTTATTTTGTGTGAAATTTTAGTGTGACGGGTGTGACAAAATCCTTGTGACGGGTGTGACAGGTATGACAGGTATGACAACATTTTAAATTGCTTTGAAATATATTTAAATATCATATATTCTAATACGAGCAAATCTTGTGTGTGGTTGTATATATATATATGCAAAATTTATCTTAAAAACGGCTCTAACGATTTTGACGAAATTTTGTGTCTTACCGTTTAGGGGCACCAGAAAACCATTGGGCTAGGTCACGTGTTCGAGAAAATTCGATTAGTGGGTCATTTTGGGTCATGGTCTAGCTAATTGTATCTAAAAAACGGTTCAAACGATTTTGACGAAATTTTGTATCCGACCATTTTCGGGCAGGAGAAGACGATTGGGCTGGGTCACATGTTCGAGAACTTTCGATTAGTGGGTCATTTTTGGGTCAAAGCGGGTGAAATTAATTTTATCTAAAAAACGGCTCTAACGATTTTGATTAAATTTTGTGTCCTACGAGTTTCGAGCACGATAAAATCATTGGGCTAGGTCACATGTCCGAGAAAATTCGATTAGTGGGTCATTTCTGGGTCATTGTGGGTCAAGATCTAAAAAGCGGCTCAATTTACACTAAATTTTGCATCCAATGGTTTTCGAGCACGAGAAGACTTTTCGGCTAGATCACATGTTCGAGAAAATTCAATTGGTCGAGAAAATAAATTTTGGTCATGGGTCATGATATATGAACTGAAATTTAATTTTGACCGAGCATAGCTCGGTCTTCCCTGCTCGTTTTTTAAATGAAGTGTAAGATTGAATCATTCTTGTTTCTGAACATATTAAGGCCAATTTGCCAAAAAAGAGAAGATAAATTATGAAATATATATTTGAATTATTTTAGCAAATTGTGAGTTGGTAGCAATTTACTTTTAACTTACTTACTTTTAAGTTAATTCTGCTTTGGATTTTTTAAAATGTACTCCGGAGATTGGTGCAATAAAGGCATTGTATGGCTCAGCAGTGAAAATACTAGAAACTAAACAAATGCTGACAGAAAGATGGGAAGGCATCAAGTCTTATCACCACTTTAAAGTAAGTCGTGATAGTACTATCCTTTTGCCAAATCAACACTGAGGGAAGTGACAGTCACTGCTAATTGTGAATCTCCCCCCAGAAAGATTTTGAAAATATCAGATTTAAATATTGGTGATTATCTTTTGGTTTCCCTGGCAGTAGCAAAAAGCGTAATAGCTTGTACTATGCTAATGTCTTGAATATCAACTTCCGTAAGGAAGAAATAAGCTTAAAATGCAGGCAAGCCAGTGGGCCACACTGGATTTGACCAGAGGAAGATAAGATAACATCTCAATTGAAATTTTTTCTGTTATTGTAAAAAAGGTAGCTCCCCCATCACTTATAACGAGTAGGGGGGCACAAATTTAAACTAACTGCATAAATATGTTAGTTTTATTAAATTTCGTTTGTATATTTACTATTGTTGAGATTACTGTCTATACTGATCACTGTATTTTTTTGGTAAACAACTTTCAAATTGTACACTTTGCACAATGTCACACCCGTCACTTCTTTGTCACACACGTCACAGCAGGAAAAAAAATTCTTATACATTAAAATAATTAAAATTTATTATGAAAATTACGTATTAAGTTTAATTTGAATCCCTTTCATTAGAAAAAAAATTATTATAATAATGACACATTTAAATATTCACAGGAATTTTAACAAATGTGTATGCAAGTGAAAACTCTTGTCCCAAGAGAGTCACACCCGTCACAAGTTAAAAAAAATTTTAAATAAAAAATTGAAAGCTATTGAAGGTATATATTTGCTCAATTATCCAAGTATATGCATGTAAAATCATAATTAAAATACTTTTCAGGGATTTCTTAGCTAATTTATTTCCCAAAATATAGATATAAACTCTTAAAATTTTGTCTGGTTGTCACACCCGTCACAATGGAATGGCCCAAATGATTTATTTATACAATTTAGTACGCAAAAGATTAGTTAAACTTAAAAACGCATACGTAAGCTGAAAACGTACTTTTAGCATTTATTGCTCATTGACAGTACAGTATCAGATTTTTTTTTTGTATTTCTGTAAATGAACGACTACTCTTATGCACGTCATATTCTACTGTAAATATTTTCAAATGCACATCAATGACGTATATAAATTTACTCATGCTTGAAATAGTGTAATCTATATATATATTTCTCTTACGTGGCGCGGAAATAAGGCTGAATTTCTAGCTTATCGATGACAACAATCGTATATTGCAGCTCCAATATGGCGGCCATTATGACAGCAGTGAAACTTAAACTAGCAATTATTAAAAATAAAATAACATGTACATAATCCAAAGCGTTTGAGATGATTCCCCATTTTAATTATCAGAAATATCGTTAATTCCAAATGAATTCTCACCTCTTATTTAGAATTTATTTACGAATTTCTCTCGCACAAAAACCGGAGAGAATAAAAATATCAACTGTTTAGATTGCACGTGCTGCCATCTGTTACTTTCTTGTAGAAGTAAAAAATAATTTAATTTTCGTGTTATAGGAGCAATGAGTTTTAAACTAATTGTTTTTCCGAGATCTTTTTTTCATAGTATTCAAATGATTTATGTCCATTGGTAGCACCAATATAAATGCATTTTTTATTGTACTTTCAACGAAGTTTTCAATTACTTTTTTTACATTAAAAAAATTGTCTATTTCATATGTTAAAATAATTTATGGTAGTACTCATTCCGGTTAGAATTGCTTGGGACCGCGTAGCGTTCTTAATATGAATTTCTATGCGATTCAGGGGGGTTGGCGAGCGTTAGCGAGTAGGGAGCTGAGCCCCCCTAGTATTATTAAAATAGGCTTCAAACATTTTTTCCCGAAGACCATTTTGTAACCGAATTCATTTGCTTGATCCTCTAAATCTGCGGTTCCCAACCTTTTTTCTCTTTACTTGGACTTCTCAATTATGCGTACTCCACATAAACGCGTTCCAAATATTTTTGTTTTTCTCTATTAGTAACTTTTTTATGCTATTTATCAATGTTAGATCTTCAAAATCCTAATTTTCGAATACTTACCCTTTTGTTGCATAACACAGTATCAACATAAAGTCACTTTTAACACAAAATATTAGCTAAAGATTTCAAATTAAGCTTTCTAAAAGAAAGGACAAAGGCTACACCCATTAATACACGTTAATGCGTTTATGCTAATGATGACCAGTTGAACACTGAAATGATGACCTACTTTCAAATTGATTTTAAATGAAATCGTCGATACCAGAAGCCCCGATAAAATTCATGTTTTTTATAGATATTTCTAGAACTACTAGAAAGAATTGAACAACAAAATAAAAGGTTAAAAGGAGGGACATATGAGAAATCAAAAGATGTTATTAGGAGTGGGTGGAGTTAATGGCGACAATTGATCAACCAATTACTAATTTTAGGCATTTTCCTTCATTTTATGCGAATAGCCTGTTTTACTATTACTCTTTTTCTTACTATCTACTTACTATTACTTATTAGTATGTCTCTGTAAACAAAAAGCAGTCCAGCAATGGCGCGGACGAATAAGCTCAGTTCCCGTAAGATCACCCAAAGTGAAGCAGCATCGACCGTGGTCACTGTTTGGGAGGGTGACTACCTCTCTCGGCTGCTGTGGGACTGTGTACATTAATGGAAGCTGGTGCACGTAAAATCTGTTCCAATGTCCACGTGGCTCCAATGTCCTCCAAGTTTAGAATAAGCGTTACCTATGGGGGTGCCAATCCAGGTGCAGGTCTCTCATCTGGAATTGGTTCAAAATTAAGAGACCAATTATTCTGGACGGACAGCCATTTAGTAGGCCTCCCCATCCAGCTGACTGTTCTAAAAAAAAAGCTTAGAGTTTCGTTTTTCCGTTTTCATTTTAAGTTTTATATTTTGCTTTAACCGTCCTTTACAATGCAATTTTCCCGTACCTCCAACTGTTATAACACGTACCTTCAGGGGTACGCGTACTCCAGGTTGGGAACCGCTGCTCTAAATTAATAAAAAATGTTTTGCACTCCATATTCTACAGAAAAGCTTTTTCTGCAAACCTTTCAAATGCATATCAGTTTCATTATCCTTGAACTATTATAATATCATTAAAATAAACTGCAATCGATTTTTCCCCCACAAACCATAATGTAACGGGATCTTTTGAGTGTTCCTGTAAACGAACTATAAATACTATACACTTCCTATTCTATAGAAAGCATGTTTTAGTGTACCTCAGAAATCCATATCCATTTGACTATGCTTAAATACTATAACATCATTGGAATGCACCGCAATGTTTTCCCCATAGACTAATGTAACGGGATTGTTTTGAGTAAACAGCTGTAAACGAACTATAAATGCTGCACACTCCATTTTCAATAGCGAAAATGCCATGGTAAACTTCGATAGCATATATCATTAACATGGCAATCCGAGTATATTTACGAGAGTTACAGTACGGACAAAGGGCAGACAAATCGAAGTCATAAATATTTTTCAAAAATGCTTGAAAGTGTTAAAAAAAATCAAGGTTAAAATTAGAGTTGTGGGCTTCACAAACTTTTCTTCTATATAAATCAAATCGTCTGCAATCAAAATTAAATGGCAATTTATTTGTTCTTGGAATATAGCGTGGAAATTGGGAAAAACAGAGCATAGTAGCGACACCTTTTGGGCGGTGTACATCCAAAACCTAATAAGGAACTATTTATGTCAAGGTCTTAACAGAATATGAAGTTAGGTGAAATTCCGTGCATTAGTTCTTGAGATATACCTATCAAGGAAATCATTAAAAAAGGAAGCATAACAGCGCTACCTGTTAGTCGATTTACACTCAAACCTAATCCTCTTCTACATATGTCAAGTTTCAACAGAATATGAAGTTTGATGAAATTCTGTGCATTAGTTGATATTCCTATTGCGAAAATCGTGAAAAATGCAGCATAGCAACGCTACCTGTTGGGCGATTTGCACCAAAACCTAATCAGCACTAATTTTTGTCATGGTATAATTGAATCTGAAGTTTGATTAAATTCCGCGCATTAGTTCTTGAGATAGAGCGCCCACAAAATTTTTGTCACAGACACACACACACACAGAGGGAGAGAGAGAAACTCACAGCCAGACAGACTCACATTCACATATTTTCTAAAAATAGTCTAATCGTCTTCAGAACCTTCTAAAACGTATGAATCCGTCGAAAACCGGAAGTCGGAAATTTTGGACGAATCCAATACTTTATTCTTGTAAAAATAGAAGGAAATAACAATTAATGATATTTGAATTAAAACCCTCCAACCGCGGGTGGTTTTTTACACTTTCCTGAAAAAAACTGCACATTATTTTTATTCGCTATTTATAATAGTTATGAGGATTGCATCAATGGAATGTATAAAAAAAGCCAAAAATTATAAGCGCAAAATCGAAATTTTAAGATAGAAAAAATAAGCCAAAAATAGCGGTCTTCGCAGAATTGTATAGATTAAATGAAACGCGATACAAGCGTTTCCCGCGGCTGGAGGGTTAAATGAAATCTTTGTTTATCTTTTTTAGGGATACAGCCAGAAACGCAGACAAACAACTGTGGTTCTGGAAACAGGAAATTTCAAAGATTGAAATCATCGATTGCTAAATGCATAAACCCAGCTTTTCCTCTGGATAATGGATAATGGCTCCATTGGTAGGAACCGATAGTTAAGTGCTTTTTTTTTCTTTTCAATTCAAGCTGTCAGAAAAGGCAGCTTTCCAAGAACAGATACAAAATTTATTTTAATAAACGAGCTACCGTTATAATTTTATATTATTAACTATTACTTTATTTAATTTTTCCGGTTTTATTTCATCTGTAATAAATATTTAATAGATATTTTGTTTTGTTTTTTTTAAAAGTAAGAACTCTTACAGAACTATTATAAAATAGTATTACACAAAATAATAGTATATTGATATTATAGAAACATAAAAAATAAAGCGAAAATGATATTTTTGACAAATGTCGGTGATATTGATTTTTTCAATACTGGTGTGGAGTTAGGTGTAAATCAGAGTAACTTTTTTATCTGCTTTAAAGAATAACTTTTTTATTTTCTCGTTCAAAATCCGCAATATTCTAATTTTTAAGACGCTATACTTTTGCATGGTATTTTATTTACATGGTAATCTTTTACAATGGTACATTAATTCCTTTTGATGTTTACAGTGGTGGCCAAAATTGTGGACACTTTTTGGGAAAAATGCTTTTTTGAAGTTTGATGGATCATAACACCAAATATTTCTTAGTAATACCATAAAAGATGTATACCACTGGAAAGATAATTTAATCAAAAATATTGTGCAATGCAGTTTGTTGAATTATAATTATTTTATCAAACGTTATAGTCCAATAATCAGAAAAAGGCAGTAAAACCTGATTAGGTGGATGATAATTATTTCTCCTTTTGTAGAATGTAGCCAGTGCATATGAATGTTTGAAGTGACAGACAGATTCCATTTTATTTGGTAATGTGTCAATCAAAGCTAGGGTAAGATTTAAAAAGAAATATGCCATATTTTGGTACTTATAGGCAGACTTTTATCACTATTTTTTATGATTGCTATCAAGTTGCTAAAGTTCTTTGCAACTTTTAAATTTTTGAGCTAGTGAAGCATAATAAAAATAAAAAAACATCATAAAGAGTTGATTAGTTACCCGGAAATCAATGTATAACAATATTCTTAAGTGTATAAAGCTATGGTTTTGAAGAAATTAGAAGTAAAAAATTGGAAGTAAATAAACAAAGGGATGGCTAAATCACGCAAAACAACACTGGGAAAGGCAGGAAAAAGTGCAGAAGAGCAACTGACGATAGAAGAGTAAGGTACATGTGTATAGGTCACAGAAAAGAATCATCTCGGTGTATGCAACATGCAATGGTGCACTGCAATGGGGAAATGAATCAAAGTACAGTTCTGTAGAGAGTGCAGCATTTTGATATAAATGCTAGAATTTCATGAAAAAATAAATATAAATTAAAGGGTGAAAATATTAAACTGAGCTGAAAGTCATGTTTACCAGACAAATAGTAGGGTCATGTTATTTGGAGTGTTAAAATGTTTTTTTTCTTTATGGAATTCAAGAATTTAGACCAAAATACTGCACTCTGCACAGAACTGTACTTTGATTCAGCTCTCCATTGCAGTGGTGCACCATTTCATGTTGCATACACCGAGATGATTGTTTTCTATGACCTATACACGTGTACCTTACTCTTCTACCGCTAATTCCTCTCCTCTACCTTTTTCTGCCTTTATGAGTCTTGTATTGCATGACTTAGACATCCCTTTGTTAATTTAATTTCCAATTTCATCATAACCATAGTTTTCTACACTTAAAAATATTTTTATACATTGATTTCTGGGTATCGACTCTGTATGTATCGACTATGTATGATGTTTGCTTAATTTTTTTATGCATTACTAGCTCAAAAATTGAAAGATGGCAAAGAACTTAAGCAACTTGATAGCAATAATAAAAAATAGCGATAAAAGTCTGCCTATAAGTACCAAAATATGACATTTAAAAAAAAATCCTGTCCTAGCTTTGATTGACACATTACCAAATAAAATGTAATCTGTCTGTAACTCCAAAAATTCATATACATTGGCTACATTCAAGAAAAGGAAAAATAATTATCATCAACCTAACCAGGTTTTACTGCCTTTTTCTGATTATTGGGCTATAATGTTTGATAAAATAATTATAATTTAACAAACTGTATTGCATAATCTTCTTGATTAAATTATCTTTCCAGTGCTATGTAGCTTTTATGGTATTACTAAGATTTGGTGTTTTGATCCATCAAACTTCAAAAAAGCATTTTTCCCAAAAAGCGTCCACAATTTTGGCCACCACTGTAAAATCACATTTGGACGAATATTTGGTATATTACTTTCTCTAAAGCAGAAGCACGCTTGTAGTATCCGGCGCCTGTTTGCAGAATTTCAGTTGGCGCCTCCTATGCAATACAAAAAATAAAATAAATAAATAAATAAATCACTTTACCAAAAAATTCAAGTGAGTTTAAATGAGATATGGAAAGTATTAATCATAAATAAAACCCTATAAGTGTTTCACACATAAATGTTTATAAATATTTAAATGGTTAGAAATCGAACTGTTTATTCGTTTTGTCCTAGCATAGATAATGAATTACAATGAATTATGTGTATAAAACTGCATAAGAATTTAGAAATCCCATTTATTTCTAATTTTTTAGAGGTATAGAAAGAGTATAATAAAATGTAAAAAAATAATAATAATTAAATATTTTTTCTATGGTTTAAAATGTGAGGGAACAATATCAGTTTTAAAATTAATATATTTTTTCTGATTTCTTTGAAACCAGACCGTACTTTTTTCTTAAGTTATTATAAAATGTAAAAATATGCTTTGGCAAATTTTGCAAAACATTGTTGAACTGAATATAAATTCGATTAGATTAAAACATGAAGTATAATCAACAATGTTTATAATCAATTACATAAGTAATTCATTTTAGATATGCCTTATGCATACCCATAAGATTTCAATTAATATTGATTGATACTGATTGATACAGTCTTCTGTAACGACTTTCTTAAATAAAACTTATATTTTTTAAATAAAACAAAAAACGTACATGGTACCAAACAATTTATTTAATTAAATTATTTTATAATGACACTTGTTTCAATATAGTACTTATTTCCTTTTATTTCTTAACAAAAAATTCATCATCATCATCCTTAGGAATTTCCCTTAAACAGTGAATTTCCTCGACCCGTAAATGTATTTTTGAGATTTCGTTTCCATTTCTCTTTGTCTAGGACAATGACAGCATTTAATTTATAAGACTTCAATGAAAATTGAATAGAATTTTTCCAAGTCATTCTTTGTCTGCCCCTCCTTCGTGTCTCTTCCGGAGTCCATTCAAAAAGGATTTTTGGAAGACGCTATTCTTTCATTCTACGAACATGTCCATACCATCTAAGCTTATGATGTTCGATTGTATGTACAACATCCAGTTTGACTTCCATGATTTCACGTATTCTTGAATTTTTAACTTTTTCCATCCATGACTTTTTTGTTGATCTTCGCCAGAAGTCCATTTCGATAGAGAGGAGTTTCTGTTTCCGGTGGCGATTTTAGGTCCATGTCTCCCATACAATAAAAAGCTTTGCACGATTGCTGTTTGCATGTTATCAAACACAATAACGGGTTCAAAATATTTCAACTATTCAAGCTTGTTTTGGTTATCACAAAATTTATTTACATACTTAGAAATGTTAGATATGGGACATTCGAGGAGATGTTGATATTGACAGTTATTTACATATTTACAAAGTTAAGGATTAATTTTATCTTGACTTCGGATCATCGTACTTTACACAATAAAAGATTATCCTAAAATATAGCTTCTATCTGCACTTTATTCAATTCTCGTCATGCTTTTTCAGGAAAATAGACGGAATTCTTTTAAATAACATTCATAGCTACAGACAACAAAACATTATTTTTCAACTCCTCAATAAAAGCAGATGCCAACTTTATTTTCCTACATTTTTAACCTCTTCACGTGAGATAAAAAATGTAAAAAGAAGGGGAAATATAACAACTACGTTGTTATAGCAACGAGCCACGTTTAACAAATAAAATAAAATATAAAAGGAAAATAAAAGAAAAAACCATAGCAACGAAATAAAAGAAACAATTTTATCGGCATTAGCCAAAAGTCGTCTGCATAAATAAAAATATTAATTCACCGATTCCTAACAATTTCACTATAAATTAATCTTTAGTTTTAGAAAGAATATAACTACTTCACAGAACAGAATTCAAGATTGCAATTGCTTTTCTGCCTTCACCAATTATCTTTTCAATATCTTTTTGGCATGATCCGTCTTCATGAATGATAGATCCAAAGTATTTGAATTTTTCCTCAACAGTTTTAATATTTGTATCATCCATGGTTTGAATTCTGGTGAAAATAAAACAAGGTTGGTGGTAAGAAAAGCATATAAATGACTGGAATAAGAGTTGGAATAGTAGTATGGAGTCATACGCTTCATCAGAATGTTATAAGGACATTTGCCCTCCCCTCTTTCTTTTCTAAAATGATGGATTATTACTATTGCCACATTTTGAATGTTGTGATAATGATTTATTTTGATTTTTAATATAAAAATACTTTAAATTAAACAAACATATATATATATATATATATATATATATATATATATATATGTAATAATACAAAAAATTTCGCCATTTTTCCTTAGTTAATTTATTCCAAATTCTTGCAATCCTAAATTTTTTTTCCCTGTCTTTTAAAATATCTCTTTAATCTAATTTATATTTTTATTCCATAGCTTAATCAAAATATTCTTTTAATTATCATTCTAAAAATCTTAATCTGTTAAAAGCTACAAGTATTTGTAAAAACCTTAATTTATTTCTTCTTTTGAAACATTCAAATTTTATTTCTTTAGAACGTCTCTTAATATCATTTTTATTTTTATTAAAATTATCATTCGATATCCCATAATCCTTTCGGCTCCCGCGTCTTCCGTTTCACCTCAAAATTATGCCGTAGATAGTAATAACATCCCTGACTTTACAAGCTTCTTATTGGCTCGTCCTCCCCTTGCATTGCGAAAATATTCATTTGCTCTTTACCTTTAAAGCGGGTTGCGCCGGCTTGGAGAGCAGATTCTGTACGCTTTTCTTACTGCTAACAAAAAGCACGTCACCTGGAGGAGGGATTTTGTCAAAATGGTGTAATCTTTCTAATACTTTAACACATACATGCTGTCAAATATGAACTCTGAATTTTTACTAAGTGGAATTGATTATTATTTTAGTATCGTGTCAATAAAGAACTGTTCTCTACTAATTTTTTATTTTCTACGGGAAAACTCCATGTTTCAAAAACCATCGTCTCGTCTGTGGAATCATGACTGCTACGACGGCCACTGCTCTATTTATGGAATACTCGACTGCTCATTCGATCTCTTAATTGTGAAATGCCACATTTTATATATATATATATTCAGAAGAGAAAATGGCAAATTCGTGTAAAGAGAACTACGATTCTTTTAAAACATTATAATTTCAGCTGTCTTACATCATTTCCGATATATTATTCAAAACTGTGAGCATTCAGCTAAGTTAAGGTTTATTAACTGCAGACAAAATTTGGATTTTCAAATAGTTTTGTCAATACAAACGGCAAATGTATATTATTTTTGAAATTGAACAGCATAAGCTAGCAGCACCAAATATCTGTGTTCATTCGTTCTTAATTTTTTTTTTTTTAGCATGCAAACAAATAAAATGTTTAAAAAAAAAATGAAATAAACTTTAGGATGCATTATTCAGAAATTTAATCTAAGAAACTAAAAGACTGAATAAAAAAATATCATACATTTTAATCTCAATATTAAAAGTGTTACGATCTGTTTGATCATGATTGTACCGCGTAGTAACATTTAATCGTACAAAAATAAAATGTTTACTGTTTTAATTTTTAGGGCATGGAGAACCTTTTTCTATATATAACCTACAAGATCCAGAAAACAAATTAAATATTATATCTTTCGTAATTTTTATAAAAATGACTATTTTTATATATATGGTTTATAATATGTTTAGGATCAACATTTGAAACAAATCTGCAATTGGAAGTGTATATCTACTGCTAAAAGTTCCGGAATTAGCTATTGGACTTCGATAGAAAAAAATAGGGGCATCCTGTAAAAAGTTGTGAAGAAATTCGAAAAAAAATATTTTTTTTATAAAATGTGTTAAAGTTTTTATACTTCGAAAAAAGCAATTCTCTTTGGTTCTAACATTTCGACATTTCAATGCATGTATAAAATCGACCGGAAAACATTCGTTGAAAATGCGATAGTTGCATTTCTGGAAACAAAACTATCGGAAAAAGAAGTCACTTCGATAAAGATTCACTCCTCTAGAAAATGTTCAAAACAAGGTGTTAGAATGATATACTTTGAAGAAATTTGACATCTTTTATTTTCCAAAGTGTGAAAAGGAAACGATTTTCTTTGGAAACATTATATTGGATTTTGAGAAGATTTTTTATAACTATATGACTAGAAACACATCCAGATCTCGATGTTCTTGTTTCATAAATTCAGGTGTAAACGGAAATACATATTTTAATTTTTTTTATATAAAATAAAAATCCTAACTTACTGTAAATTTTGTATCTCCTTTACTAACCAACTGCTTCACATTAGTAAAAATTTGTAGCCGAAATATATTCACTGAGATTTCAGACTCCGAAATCGAAAGAATGATATAGTTAAAATAAATGATCAACGTAAAAATAGCACAAATAAAATATATATAAAACAGCAAACATCTGTTTCGGAGCCTCTAAAGCTCCATTGTTACGGTTAGTTTTAACCAGTTTTTTTTATCTACATTAAATACCTTAAATCACTTTCTCAACATTTATTTAACAACACTCTTTTTATGTTTTTAATAAATAAATAAATAAATAAAAGTAATTGTAATAATAGTAAAAGTAAAAGCAGTTTTTTTCCTTATTTCTTTTTCTTTTAGGCAAATATAATTGCAACCTTTTAGCGTAACTGAGCTTCCTTTTTCAAATGCGAAAGATAAATAGCAAGGAGGGATGTTTGTCAGTTAAAGACCACACAGGTGGCAAATTTGGAGACACCTAGTCTGGCTTTGGTTAAAAGAAAGACCGACCGCCCTGTATGAGATTACGTTATCTTATGTAAAGGTGACCCAAGTATGCTGGCATTGTATTTTACAACCCGATACAATAGTCCTATTTTTCCCTTTCGTCTGAGTGACGCGCATGTAAGCATACGTTCATGTGAATCTTTTCTGCACCATAGTAAAGGGAGCCACGGTTGTTTTCCCACGGAATGACCTATGGGGAGCGACACAGTGCCGCCACCAGGTTTAGTCCATTTCCTATTGTTTTACCCCCGAACCCCCTTGACAGAGTGATTTTGGTTCCGTCCAGTTTTGAAGCGGCGGGAGAGTGAGTAAAGGTTTGGGACATTCGTTTAGTTGATCGAAAAGCTGTTGGTCGAAAGAAAAAAAAATGAGAGTGATTGACAATGAGAGAGTGTCGACGGATCTAGATGCGTAGAAATTAAGATTTTTTCTTCTTGTGCAGTCCCGAGATGTCTCAACTATCTAGGAGGTTGTAATTCTTGTTCTTGATATGGAAGATTGAACACCGGGTGTTTCGAAGCTAGTTTCGTAAAAATATAAATTGCCCGAGAAACCTTCATAGCCGGGAGATATATGAGGTGTTCGGTTGAATCACAAAGTAGACAACACGGAGGGTGAATAAGCCTCGATTAATCAGTGGTCAGTGGCGGATTTGTGAAATCCTTAAAGACAAGTGCTGCATATAATGCTTCATATGTGGCCAGGTTGGTAAGCAAAAGACTCAACTCACATGCTCGAGGATGATATAAGAAATGCCGAGAAGGAGCGAAGTTTGATTGAAGCACTGGTGATTTATGGAACTATCCCCCTGAGGCGTAGCCACGTCAGATGATGTTCATCCACAGTTTTTTTTTTTTTAAAGGGGAGGTAAATCATGTTGTGAAATTTGTTACAGCGATAAAAAAGAAGAAGGGTAAGAGTTTGCCCCCTGACTGAGTTATAGTACTCCTCACCCTTTGTAAGTAAACTTTACATAGTTTTTTTTATTTACATATCTTCTTGATGAAATAATATGTTTGTTTGTTTTAAAGTCTGAAAGTAAAATGAATATCTCTAGTTAATGTCAATAAGGATTTACATTATGAATAGAAATACCGTAATTTCCGGCGTATAAGCCGCAGCTCAAAGACTCGTTTTTCAACCCAGAAATTTTATTCAATAATTGTAGTTAAATATTTACAGCGATCTTTAAAGTTACATTTTATAAAATAATATTTCTGGGTCGAAAAACGACTCTTTGAGCTGCGCTTATACGCCGGAAATTACGGTAGTTTGTAGATTAATATGTAATGTCTGTATAACTGAACGACCATTAAATGGTGATATGGTGATGATTTTAAAATATGATGTCTAATTTTAAAGTAATCAATGAGTAGTTTCAATTTAATGGATTATCCGTTATAATGTGTTATTATGATTATTTTGATAACTTAGTTGCTTTATAAATTTTAAATGTTCAAATAAAGAAAATTTGGTTTACTCTCAAAGATGGTATGTTTTTCTTTGTGCAATCTTTAAATAATTAATATTTTATATTCACAGTAAACCTATAACAGAGGCTTAACCAAAAAAAAAAATATATATATATATATATATATATATATATTAATTATGAAAACTATAATTTTACTAAATTAAAACTTCTGAATTTCTTAGATTTATATTCACAACTGATTGTTTTAATGAACATTAATTAAGGTTTACTCAGAGTTATTCGATGTGATTTTGATCTTGTCTCATTGATGGATAAACTAATAAATGATGATACAGTAATATTAAATTTAATTTCATAATTGATTAATTTAATTCTTAATTATCCTTTCTTTGGAATATTATTTAAAATAAACAATAAGTTGTTTATTTTTAAAAAGTAAAAAAAAAAAAAAAAAAAAGTAATTAGTAAAATTTATGCCACTATACGATTTTCGGTTAACCGATTTGATCTTGTTCAAAACCTCCATAATTATTCTAAATTTTTGGTATCTCATCATATTTTTATTTTGTTAAACTTTCTCTTTCCCCTTTTTGTCCTCATATTAGAGGAATTTCAGGCTTCCTTTATTTTTCCAAATTGAATGATGTTTATATTTTGTTAATTTTGTGTATATGGAGATTTGAGCTTGATCGGGTTGGAGTGGAGTTGGATGTTCTTTGTGCATTACAGTGTACTATTTGATTTAGAAATCTGTTGCCCCTTACTACATTTAGTTTTATTTTAAATTGAAGTTTTCAAAATTATCATGTTATTGTAACTTATACGGATTTTTAAGTTTTGACATTTTAATAATTTTGGTTTAAATTGCTCTTCCTTTCATGGCAACAGATTTCAGTGGAGTTAATCAAGGTATACTTGTTTTTTGTATTGTCAAGTGAATAGTGAGTTGTAAGTGATTCTTTTAAATTTTAAATTATAGTTAATTGTCTAGGAAAGAACATCACAAAACACCACACCATCATCAGGGCCAAAGTTAAAAAAGATTAAAAACTGATCAAAAAGTTTAAGCCATGTAAGTATGCTTGCGTCTCCGCTCGTGACCAAGATGGAATGGCGATGAGTTTTTAAAAAACATCAGCGGAGTCAGGAGTCACATTTAAAAACTCACCGCCATTCCATCTTGGTCGCGAGTGGAGACGCACCAATACTTACATGGCTTAAACTTTTAAATCAGTTTTTAATCTTTTTAACTTTGACACTGATGATGGAGCTTTAGAGGCTCCGAAACAGTTGTTTGCTACTTTATATATTTTTTATTTGTGCTATTTTTACGTTCGAACATTTATTTTAATATAAGGGCACAAAGTTCAATCCATTCTCTTTTTAAAAAATTATATTGTTATAGGAGCAATACCGTTTTCATTCCTCCCGTGCATCCATTATTTTTTAAATGCATGAAAAACATATTTTGCATTGAAAATAGACTTCAAATGGACTTTTATGTATAAATAATGTTGAATTTTTAAAAAATATTACATTTATTGCAAAATTTCAAAACGAAACTCGTATGAAGATTGCATGCAATAAAAATTATTATTGATTATTATTATTAATTAGTGTTATTTTAAATTTGCGGTTTAAAACAAATTTAAATATATTCATGCTTGAAAATTATTTTTAATTCCATAACAAATCAGTAAACTGAAATACGCTTCTAAAATAAATTGCATTTGAAAGTCCATTTTTTTTTCTATTCGATTATCTAAAAATTGAAATTGTTCGACCTTTAGAGGTTAAAAAAAAGCAAAATTTTCCGACAAAGTTGTTGCCATTGTCAATATTGCGTCAGCGTTACTCAATAATTTCTTAAAGTTTTCTACGCTTTGTTTTTCTGAGCTTAAATAAATCAAAGAAAACTTTTAGAAAATGTAGGTCTAAATTCAGGGGACCGTACAAACTCATAAAAAAATCTGCCTACGACAGCCGCCATTTTTCTGTTTGCGCGTAGGCCTTGTATTCAGGGGCAGTGCTCAGGGACATGTTTTTGATTCATAATATAGATTGAAATATTGGATCTGGTAACACAAAGTAGAAAGTTAAAAAAAATATTTTTTTTCCCTTACATTCTTGTTTAGATGCTAGAACATAAATTGTTTTCAAAAGATATTCTCTCACGCGAAACAGAAACAAAATTAACAGATTTTCCACTCGCATATTTAACTAGTCGGATATGCTAATCCCAAAACTTTCTTCTATCTCATACATATTAATGCTTCAAAATTCGCTATCACTCCGCCAAAAAAAAAAAAAAAAAAAAAAAATAATAATAATAATAATAATAATAATAATAATAATAATAATAATCGTTATTTTTCGTCATTCTGTTATACGTCAGCTGTTTACGAAACGTCGGGTTACCTGGATGCGAGCAGCCAATGTATTATACTAAACTACGAAAAGTAATTCTGGCATGTGCCGGCAAACAAGATAGCCTCCCTATTGCTTAATTTTGATATTTTAGATAATTCTACTGAAAACACGAAGCTAAAATGCGCGGAAACCGATTACAGAAGAGTCATGCACAGTTTCACAAAGGGTCTAGGTCGGGCAAAGTGATCATTTTGACCTTTTTTCGAAAAAAACAAATTCTCACTTCCACTTTTTTTCTGTAAACACTTCTAAGTAGTCAATCTAGCTCTATGCAAATTGTCAGTTATGTATATGCAATTTAAGGGGTAACGAAAAAGGTGACCGCTTTGCCCAGCCTTCCCCTATAATATGACATGCTTGTAAGAATAATTTCATTCTAATCTAATGTGCAATCCATCATTGAAATCTAATAATAATCTTTTGTAAGATATGCTGTCAAAAATATTGGGCCCATTTTTTGGCTATAAGAGTTTTTATGCACCAGTTTTGTTGCTCCTAAAATTTTTGAGCTTGAGTCTATCGTCCCCCCCCCCCCCCTCTCCTATGCTACGTTACTGAAAGTCGCTGCAAAATGTACAAACATGACAGTAGAAATTTACAGAAAATTTGTTTTTTAATATGGACGTATATTGGTGCACTGAAATTCTCGTAGTTATTCTCGTAGACATTCCATACGAAATAATACTATATCTAGATACAGAAATACAATAATCATTTTAACTACTAGATTTTAAACCTTTAATTTCAATTTTTAATTCTAGCTTTAACAATATAAGAATTCATTTCTGAGGTAATGAATAGCTGAAAAATGCGCGTATTCTGTGAAATTGAAATGATATTTAGCGCATTTGTAGAACTATATGTGCATGTTTTGACGTTATCTTTCCATAATCCAGAGTTATTTTTTAGTCTCATGTATACGTTACTATGTATCAACTTCTTTATAAATAAACTAGCCGCCACTGGCGACCAGTTTGGTCTCCCTTAAATGTATGTTAAGCATTGTAACACGCATTGATATTTTTTGTATTATTTTAGTTTGATTCCATATTATTTACCATTTTTAATGATGATTACTTTCAAATGATAAATCGCCAAATATTGCTCCTATCACCACCATTCATACTGCATTAATTTAATTTTAAATTATAAACCTGTCACTCATTTCTGTTTAAATACTTAGCTTTAATTTCAAATACTTATATTACATACAATTTAAAATACATGCCATTTACACTCTTCATTTAAAATAGAAAATAAATAAATAAATAAAAAATAATATCATAAATCAAAATATTTGATTTAAAAATAAAATTATATTTTCTAATTCGAACACGCGAAAAATAAAAGCTGGTATCGGCGATTTAAAAAATGGTATTGGCGAGATTTGTGCAAATTAACATGAAAGTATTTAATGATGTTATGTATTTTATAAATGTATATTAAATTACTATTTTGAACGCGATTGGTCATAACAATGGTAAATATGATTGGCGATTTCCAATCATTTTTCGTGATCTCTCTTCCTGGCGAGTATAATACATAAATACCAAATTAACTGAGAATTCGTTTCGAAATTTCATTCATTAAATATTATTACATGAGTTCAACTTACGTCAAGAAAAGATCTGGAAGTTGAGTTGTATAGCACAGAATTATGGTAAACTTTGATTGTCTCAATGGTACGAATTATTATTATTGTTTTTGACACCCAGGCAGCGGTCCAAAAAATCATTCGCGGAGAACTTGCCTTACGAACGATTACCTCCATGATTGAATATTTTAAACGTTCATGACGAATTAATCTCTTTTTTTTTGTTTACTTTCATGGATAGAGAATTTGAACTGCGATCCTAATTTCAACTTAAGCTATAGCAGAATATATGCATAATTGAACGTAAGTCATCTCTCAAATATTAATTTATTTTGAACGAACTTTCTAAACATGTAACTTTTATGCAGTTTAATTCGCAAAAATAATTTTGAATAAAAATGGCCGCCTGGTATATGAAAAAGTGAAGCGGACATCCCGGAATTGTTGATGACAGTCACATGACTTAGGCTTTTATTATAGAGATTAATTTGCGTTTAAAATAGTTTATTCATTTAGAGTATATTAAAAAATTTCTGTATAAATATACAAATAAATACGAGTAAATATAAAAATTCTTAATTTATTTTTAAACTTATAAAAATTTTAGAATTGTTATATTTTCAATTTGTAATATGCCAAATTGGATACGTTTGGAATATCCGGGGAGAAGAAGGGGTGGGAATCACTTAGATACTCAGATTTCTGCTTGACAAGATTTTTCGTTAAAAATTAGACCATGTTCGCAAGATTTTTTAATTTTTTTAATTTTATTTAAAGTACGATTATACTTTAATCCAGTTTCAAATAGAAAAGTACATAGTAGTTTCTACACAACCAGGCAGAACGAGAATTCTTGCTATGAGTTTGAAAAAAGTTGTCCAAATCTTCATACCTCGACGACGCATCGTTTTTGAGAAAAACGCAAAAAAAAAAAAAAAAAAAAGTATGGCGTCAAATATTCCCTAGCAGTTTGTAATGCATTACCATTCCAGTGACCAAAAGCAGGGCTCCCAAATGGTCCACTTTTTGAATATCTTTATTTTCTTAGAAAAAAATTATTTTTGGATTTTTCTTGGAAATTTTGCAGAAACCACCTTCAGAGGTAAATTTGTGAAGAAATACTGTAGAAACCTACCATGAAATTTTATGTTAAAAAATATTGGTATTCAGTCGGCGGACTATTTGGGAGCATTGCGAAAGTAAAGCACATGTGTAAATACTGACGAACGGAATACGTTATCACTACATTAAAGCGAGCCGAACGGACGGCGGCTGTTCATTTGCATATTAGACACATGTCTACCTCTGATCTCTTTTTAAATGTTTCTCCTTTCACAAGCCTAACACGTACAATTTTTATATTTTAAAATATTTTGTTTAATATTTTTTCTCAACTGGTTTGTAATATCACTAAATTCAATAAAGCTTATTTTCCGTGTTCCGTGTGTGGCGTCATACTTTTTTCTTTCGTATTTTTTCTCAATAACTATGCGCTTTGGAGGTATGGTTCTTTGGACAGCTTTCATGTACAATGAGCGAGTATTCTCTTTCTATAAATGTTTTGCAATAATATGCCAACACCCTGTATATTTTTGTTAAGAAATGGTTCTGAAGAGAAGTTGGATAATGTTTAGCATGCATGATTTTTATCTGATTCAACTTTCAGAGCATTGAAAAATAAATATAGATGATAGGTTAATATATATACATTCACTAGTTTAATAATATAAAGCATTTTTCGTTTTTGGTTTATTTTTCTGTCAGTAGCTTTTATTCTCTCCCTATATAGGGTGATTGTACAAGTAATTGAGAGGTATCTAGGAGTTGATCAGACAATGTGACTGCGGACAACAGCGTCGATATTATATTAACACCAAAAGCTGAATCCAACACCGCCTTTTATTTCTAGATTTTTCTAACCGTCTCAGATGGACAGTTATGCATCTCGATTAAATAAGAAGATGACATCCTGAAAGTAACACTATGTTTGAGAATTATTTATTATATTTAATATTATCACTTACTTTTTCTGGTGTTAAATTTCAAACATTTTTCAGCAGAAAATATTGTATATGTACACATTTTTTTTTAATTTGAATTTATTATTTAATTTACGTATTTATAAAAAACATGATTTACGTTTTTAAAAATACCTTAATTTCTGTTCGAGTATACATGCTATCCTCGTAAAAATGAACAAAGTATATAACAATAAGCCACTTATTAATAATCTCGAGTTTGAACGCTTTTGCTACATTAGTTTTTACAGGATAATCCAAAAGATATTCGTTCTTTTTCAATTTGTTGACAGTCCCCTATTGTGTTTCGGGAAGAAATCTTCGCGGAAATATATAACCTATACCATACTGTTTACGCACCTGCAGTTTCAGGATAATTTCTCATGTATTTTTCTAGATAGTTAACAAAACGTCTAAAATCGCAAGTGACCGGTCACCTTTGGCAATATAGTGTATAATTGATATATTTCATATAAAAATGGTCTTTGGTGTTTTTAGGGGGCAATCTACAAAAAAAAAATTAGTAAATGTAAATATCTATTAGAGTTTTCAATTAAAAAATAATTGGTTTCCACCTACATTCTCTATCCCGGGAAGCCCGGGTTGGATGCCCTAGTATCTATAATTTTCATATGCTGTACAAAAATATTTTTTATCTTTGTAAATTAAATCAGTTATCACAAAAATTTTCTGCATGATTAAAAAAAATATTTATTCTTTTTCATTATTTTGACTCCTTTGTATAAATCATTCAATCTTTTTTTATCAGTCAATATCAGAATCATTGAAAAGGCGCACGAGTGTAATGGCTGAAATTTGTTTCTTTGGGGGGGGGGGGGGATTATGAAAAAAAAGTTTTACTAAATTCAGTTATGTTCTTGTGAATCATTATTGTTGTATCGACGTAAGACGAACGTGGGAAATAAAAATAATCAATTGAGAAAACAAACGGTTTTCTTTCGTTACAAAAACGTTCAAAAAAAGTTTTAAACCCATTTTTAAAAGTTTAAAAATAGGTTTAAACCCGTTGTTCGGTTTGCCAGATCAGTTCCTGTGCAGTGGCCTAACCATGACCTACATGCCAAGTAAGAACCTGTGGCGACGCCACGGGCAGTAAAAACAAGTTTCTCGCAGGAAGCGATCGAGATAGTCTTTTGCTCGGCACTAAAGATTTCGCCTTCTGTCCGTGGTTATCCGGTTCGATCCCTGTTGCCGCACATATCTTTCCGCATGGGTGATCTTGGACAAAAGAACATGCACCTTCAGCAACATCTCGAGACCAACAGATGGCAGCACTGAAAACACCCCCAGCATCCAGGAAACCAACGAGCTAGCCTTTAGCCAACACTACCCTACAGCCTACTCTATCTATAAGTGGCGTTGCTTTAGCTCGGCACGAAAGATCTCGACTTTAGCCCGTGGTTCTCCGGTTCGACCCCTGCCACCGCAAATATCTCCCCGCAAGTCCAATCGAAAAAACTGTTTTATCGTCACCGTGTTCACTCTTACACGCACATACATCATGTTTACAATAATTTCCTTACACGATATGTATCTGTAAAATAAAAATGCAACCTATACGCTATGTTTTTCTCTCTTTTATAATCTATACTGCAAGATATGTGACTATATATAGGTACATATGCTGTTATTTGGGTTAAACATATTACAAACTTAGGTTTATAAATAACAAATTGACACAAACTGCTGGTACGTTTGCCGATGTATGCAATAGTTCCAGAGTTCTGCAGCATTCATACACACTATATGAAGGATAACGCCCTTTTCATATTCACAGACTATCCCCATTTATATTCATTTCTCATATGCGTGGAAAAATAATTCCGTCTGAAGCAAAGTATAACACATTAGCATGCAGTAGAACTACGCGATGTAAAGAAAACACAAGCAAGAAAATATATTTAATGTAACCAGAAGATTCAATCTGTGCTATCCGTGATATACAGGGTGATTATAATTATTATAATTAAAGTCTCACTTTCAAAATCCCGTAAAAAAGGAACAGAATGATTTCAAATTTGGACTGAATATACTGGAAGAAGGGAGAAACGATATGGCATAAGAAAGAAAAAGTCCCAAGGTTTATTAATAGATGGCGCTGTAAGCGGCATAACGAAAGGGGATTCGGCTATAAGTGACATTTTTAATCGAAATACGACGGTTTTGGCATGAGATGCACAGTAAACCAACCGTAGTGTTCAATGTTCATGAGTGTTTTGGTTGTTTGACGGAAAAAATAACTTCCAAATCAGTCAACAGTTGTGATACTGTTAGTGGAAAGCCCATCCACCACGGCAAAGTTGTACCACATTGGATGGGAAAAAACGGTTTTTATTTGCCCTTGGGCTAAAAACCGCATAGAAAACACACAATGATTCGGTTTTTAACTGCGCATGTCTTTAAATTTGTATAGTATGCCGCTTACAGCGCCATCTATCGATACATTTTAGAACTTTTTTCTTTCTTATGCCATACCATTTCCCCTTTCTTCCAATATATCCAGTACAAATTTGAAGTTATTCTGACCAGTGATTCCTTTTTTACAGCATTTTGAAAGTAAAACTTTAATTATAATCACTCTGTAGACCACTCATCATTGAAAACTTTAGCCAATTTTGTTTTTCATTTGATATGTTTATTTAGATTGTCTACGTAGTGCAGCAAAAAAGCATTTTTATATGAAAAATATCAACTTATCAATATGCCACTTTCTCCACAGTTTTGAACATTTATTTATATATTGTAAATGTTTATTTACATAATTGCAATGAAAATACATTTATTGATGAGATATATCTTTAAAAAATCGTGCTTGTAATTGTTTAAAAAGTTATGAAATTTCAGTGAATTGACTTTATCGTTTTCAAACAAATTTTAATCTGAAACTATTTTTTTTCTTTAAGATGGTTATAACAGCGAAGTCTTTCAAAATTTAAAACTTAGATAAAGCATAAGCTAAAGATAAGATAAGATAAATAAGCATAGATAAAAGTGAAAGCTATATTGCAGATCGTGACCGACCATCACCGTTAGTGACACACATTTTTTTTTTGTTTTATAATATGGCTTAAATCTTTAAAAAATAAATAATTTTACGGATTTTTTAAGACGGTTGAGAAATAAGAAAAACAATGTATGTGGTTAATTACTTGAACTAAAAGTCATGATAAATTCTGTATGTAACATGTATTTTTTCATGTTTTTCTTTATCATAAAGGCATAGTTTTTAAGGGAGCTATTAATAAAACAAATAACACTAATGAATGTATAACAGCGAAATTATTTCCCTTGTAAGATCAAATTATTCTTATATAAGTGCCCAGTTTCGAAAAGCTGTTACAACTAATGTTTTATTACGTGCGATAAATCACTTCCCTTAAGCGATATATGAAACAAACAGAAAATGCCTTTAAATTTCAACAAATGAATCCATTAGTCATTAAATCTTAAACTACATTTGCATTAATGGCTATTTCATCAGTAAAAATTTAACGAAATTGAAACATTAACATTTATTTTCTGTTTTATTTATTTTTTTTTTATCGCGAAAAATACCGAGATTGCGGAATAAAAGATGTAGATCAATATCTTGTGGTGGAAAAAATGTAAGTATTCAATATCTGCATCTTTAAAAGACATTTCAACATTCCTATTATTTACAATGCAAATACATTAGAATAAAATAAAAAGTTTGTTCTGCTAGTGTAGTGAAAAATTAAAAAATATACGTGAATTTAATTTTAGAAGAAATCACATGCATTTGAAAAGCTTTCTTGTATGTTTCCTTATAAACATAAGGTAAGAGATTTAATTTTATTACAAGTTAATTTGTCTGCATTTAGATGAGTTGTTTGTAAATTTCTTAATTCCTAAGCTAAAAATTAAGTAATGGAGCATGCTTAAAATATTATAAAATTTCTATGGTCTAATAAGTATTTTAAAATAAATTTTCTTTTTTCAAAAGTTAATCTTGGTCCACTACTTATTTCCAATTAATTACACTTTGAAAAGAAATAAATATTTTCTTAATAAATATTTTTATTAATATCTTCTAAAGTTTTGATTCGATTTTCATAAAATTTGAAATATCTCGACAAAATTCTGCAAAGACAATATATCTTAAATTTCAAACCATTTGGTTGGGTAGTTTTTGCGCTGTTATATGCGGACAGACGGACGGGCGGGTGGACAGACAAACGGAAGGACCAGACGACGACTATAGGTTCTACGTATTTATATAATTACGAACGCACCTAAAAATTAGAAAGTTATGACCCGTTAAACGGTATATGTATACATTTTTCTGACGCATCCTGTATAATCTTTAATCTTTATAAAATTCTATTTTTTTTTAGAATTCGGAGCAAGGGTTCCAGTTTACAGCGGTTTTCTTTAACCTTTAAATTCAACATAAAAATGAATTTAAAAGATAGATAACATTTTTCTAACGCTGTTTTTTTTTTATAAATGTATTAAGCTTTCATCCATTTTATAACACACCATTTAACTTAAGTAAAGTAGCTTTATGACTGGCTAAAATTTTAGGGATAATAAAAAAAGAATTAAATTTTACTTCAATACAACAGAGAACAATGAAATTTAGTTTTATAAGTTTCAATTTCTCACCAGAAACTTTTAATGAAACTTGTATTCCAGTGTTTAAAAACCTTATGCAATGATCTCATTTGTTTATCGTAAACGAAATTCAAAGAGTGCGCAATCGTAAAATGTTGGAACCATTGTTGTATGAATGAAGTAAATGACGTTAACAGAAAAAATATTTTTGCATCACTGAGATTTAGCGTTGTAAAACAAAAATTCCGATTTTCGCAGGGATGCTAATAAACTTTTTATTAGAAATCATCCAGAAATTTGATACTTTTTTGGGGGGGTTACAAATTACAAAGTACTTCATTCCATAAATTTATTTTTAGATTATAAAATTTAGAAGTTCATTGTTGCATAAGAATTGCTACATTTTATAGTAGATGTAAAGGAAAATTTCAAAAGTTATTAGGTTGGTGCATTAAAAAATGTATAGCATTAGGCTTAACAACAAAGAGTTTACAGACTACAAAATTAAAAACAAATATATAGATTCAAAAATTCAAAAACATTAAATAAGAAATTAATTAAAAAACATTGTGTATCAAAAAGTAACTCTTTTTTGTGTTTAATCCAATCGATAAAGATCTCCGAATTATGAGCAACTTTAGTAAACTTTATTATATCTCCTCTTTCGATTTATCTGATTTCTCTTATTTGTATGCAAATTTTAAATACAGTAGACTCTCGTTAATGTGTTTCCGCTTGAGACGATCTCCAGTTAATGGGGACAATTTCGTTTTTCCTTTTCATTTCCTATTCGTAAGTAATTTTAAAGACATCGGTTAAAGCATATCCCTCATTTGATAATCCGGGCACTATATTTCACAAACTGACAGAGTAGAATCGAAACTGTTTTGTGCAGCATTTTTTTCAAAAGCAACTTTGGAGCAACTGTGGTTATTGAGACAAGGGACAACTCAGATTTTGCTTTAGAGTATCAGTCCAATCCCGGGGGGAAGGCCCAAACCCACTGTTTTCTTTAATATTCATACTATAAATTATACGTTACAGGGATGACTTTGCATTTTATAAGTTTATAGTAAAATGTTTGCATATCATTCTTACATATATTCTAAACAAATCTACAGAAATGCAATAGTTAAAATATTCTTGCTAAATTTAAAAATACTATTAATGAAGTACATAAGTCATAGTATATTTTCAATTCACAAGGTATAGTTTGTTAAAAATGAATACAGAAATGAAATACTAAATTAATATCTGATAAAATTACACACGAATATACAAAAATGAAAAAGGACGATACCAGTAAACAAACCAACTAACTAACTAAATATATATATATATATATATATATATATATATATATATATATATATATATATATATATATATATATATATATATATATATATATATAATATATACACACACATATATATATATACACACGTACACACACATACACATATATATACATACATACACACACATACACATAAATATACATGACAAATAAATATTCTTGCGTATTACAAGTTTATAGTCAAATATTTGCATACCATTTTTCATATATTCTAAGCAAATCTACAAAACTGCAATGGTCAAATTATTCTTGCTAAATTTAAAAATAGTATTAATGAAGTACATAAGTCATAGTATATTTTCAATTTACAAGGTACAGTTAGTTAAGAAAGAATATAGAAATTAAATACTAAATTAACATTTGATAAAATTACACACGAATATACAAAAATGAAAAAGGACGATACCAGTGAACAAACCAACTAAATAAATAAATAAATAAATATATATATATATACAACATATATATGTAGCATTTTGACGAGGTTGAGATATTACGATGAATAATATTCGATGAAAAAAAATGGCAGTCCTTCAACGATATAGCAAGTTGCAGTCGATATTAGCGAGTATGGCGAAGTAGAAGGCAATGAAATGAGTCCACCAAAGTTTTCCAATAAATCCAGCCAATCTCCAGACAAATAATTTTATTAGAAGACGAACAACACAGAAACAATTCCCAAAGGTGTAAAACTTATAGCCCTCGGGCTAACGTTGCTTCACTTCATTGAATTAAGATGATACTGGGCCAGTTGAATATTCTACGGACATAAAAACTCCAGACACATATTTGTTTAGACTTCCAAAAACGTCAAAAATCTAGTGCTCCACCGATGCGACCTGGTTTTGTTCCTTCAGCGGAGACATACAGTAATTTACGTCACGAGCGTACAAACCAATGAGTGAGAGGCTAGCTCCAGCCCAGCAAATGAGGTGCGAAGGAGGAGCTAAGACGGTAAAGAATTCCGAACCTGGTAGCGGATTAATTTTGGAGTGAAACTACCTCAGCGTGCGAAAAATTTAGCATAATAATAATAATAAAAAGAAAATGGCTTTTAAAAAACATTCGAAATGAGAACGCGTCTCAGAATTTTATAGATTGGGGAACTGATAAAAGCTACGAATGATCTTAAATTTTAGATTAAGATTTGGAATAAAATAATTATTAATATACGGATATTTACTTTTAAAAGGACTTTAAATAGGAATAGATATTATTAAGAATTAAGGAAATACTGACTATGACAGAAGTTAGATTAATTTTTAAATATTAATGCGAATAAAATGGAAGGATACGAAGGAAATAAATTTTTATATAACACACACATATATATATATATATACAATATACACATATATATATATATACACACGTGCACACATACACACATATATATACGAGGGACAGTTGGAAAATAAGTTTCCCCTGACGACTGTGGACAGAGGTGTGTATAAAAGACAAAAAATGTAATGAGACATTAAAGATAAAACATAACTTTATTTTTCCACATAAGTACCAAGTACATTGAGACATTTGTCATACCGTTTTATAAGCTTCAAAAAGCCCTTCAGGAAAAATCAGGGCTTTGGCGCATCTGCGCAGGCACTGCAACAGCGCCATCTGCTTGATCGTGGTCGACCTCTACCCAATGGTATCGGTGTCTTGCACGTTCGCGTTCAGCTGCTGTGTCGTCTTTTGCCGATAGCCGTTCAACGCTTCGTCCGTATGCAAAGCCCTGATTTTTCCTGGAAGGCTTTTTGAAGCTTATAAAGTGGTATGACAAATGTCTCAATGTACTTAGTACTTATGTGGAAAAATAAAGTTATGTTTTATCTTTAATGTCTCATTACATTTTTTGTCTTTCATACACACCTCTGTCCACAGTCGCCAGGGGAAACTTATTTTCCGACTGCCCCTCGTACATACATACATACACATACACATATATATACATGACAAATAAATATATTTGCGTTTTACAAGTTTATAGTCAAATGTTTGCATACCATTTTTACATATATTCTAAGCAATTCTACATAAGTGCAATAGTTACAATATTCTTGCTAAATTTAAAAATACTATTAATGAAGTACATAAGTCATAGTATATTTTCAATTCACAAGGTATAGTTTGTTAAAAATGAATACAGAAACGAAATACTAAATTAACATCTGATAAAATTACACACGAATATACAAAAATGAAAAAGGACGATACCAGTGACCAAACCAACTAAATAAATAAATAAATAAATAAATAAATAAATATATATATATATATATATATATACAATATACACATATATATACCGGGTGATTATAATTAAAGTTACGATTTCAAAAATCGATAATTTTAAAACTACTGGTCAGAATGACTTGATATTTTAGCAGAACAATCGTGAGGCAATGGAATTTTGTTTGGCGAAGGAAAAAATAGTTTCAAAATGTGCCGATAGATGGCGCTGTCAGGGTTCACAGTGTCTGCAGATATGCAAATTACTAATACGTGACATACGCACCGCAGACATAGCTGCCATAAAAAAGCAGAGCACCAGCTCTTTGCCTGAATGCTTCATCATGACTCTAACTATGAAGGATCGCGCTCTGCTCTTGAAGCTTTTTTTATGAGAACGATGACTGTGCACTTACAGCTATTAGGAAGTTTCGGACATTAAAATCCATAAAAAGGGGTAAAATAACCACATTTGTTCTACGAAAAATGATTACTAAATTCGAAGAGACCAGTTCATTTGACGTTAAACGGGGTAGAGGAAGGAAACCAGTTTCGGCTGCGGCAGTGGAAGATGTGGCTACAGCATTACAAGAACAGACTAACAGTGATGCTGGAATCAGCAGTGCACGGGGAATTGGCCGAATGCTGGATATGCCGAACAGCACGGTGCGTAAAGTCCTACGGAACATCTTGCGCTGTTATCCGTACAAGATAACTCATGTGCAGGAGTTGCTACCTGCTGACCTGGAAGCACGTCAATCATTTGCACTACAATTTCTTGCCCGAACGGAAGAGGACAACGGATAGCCATGGATTTTTCTGTGGTCTGACGAAGCCCACTTTCATTTGCAAGGTTCTGTAAATACGCAAAATTGCAGGATATGGGCGACGGAGAATCCGTGCCAGCTACAGCCATTACTTCTTCAGTCTGAAAAGGTCACTGTGTGGTGCGGAATAACGGCAGCATTTATCGTCGGTCCGTTTTTCTTCGACGAGATCACACCCAGGGGTCCTGTTACCTGCACTCTTACTGGCAAGCGGTATGAAGCACTTTTGCATAACCATGTCCTTCCGGCACTTCAGCAGCGTTAGTGTGTGGATCGCACAACATTCATGCAAGATGGCGCTCCTGCGCACATTGCTACTCCTGTTAAGCAACTACTGAGTGCTAATTTCGGAGATGATAGGACCATAAACCGCCGTTTTCCCAACAACGTGGCCGTCACGTTCCCCCGACTTACACCCCTGTGATTTCTGGCTTTGGGGGTAACTGAAGAATGTTGTTTACAGGGGGCGGATTCAGAATCTAGCCGATTTGAAGGCAAGCATCACACACCACGCCCATTGCATTAGTACAGATACCCTCCGATCTGCTGTGGAGCATGCTGTTTTACGCTTCCAATTAGTAGCGGAACAAGGTGGAGGGCATATCGAACAACTTATGCCTTAATCATCAGTAAGGCGTTTGTTCCATAAAGCTCTTTTTTTTTCATTTTTGTCATTATCGCTGTTGTCGCTGTAAACACGTATTCTTGCCTTTTCGCTAATAAATTTTTAGTAAAACCCTGAACTCTCTCTATTTTTTCCTTTTGGCTAACAACATTCCCGTGTTTAACGAATATATTTTTAGTCTTTCCCCTGACATTACCCTGACAGCGCCATCTATCAGCCCATTTTGAAACTACTTTTTTCCTTCGCCAAACAAAATTCCATAGCCTCGCGATTGTTCTGCTAAAATATCAAGTCATTCTGGCCAGTAGTTTTAAAATTATGGATTTTTGAAATCGTAACTTTAATTATAATCACCCGGTATATACACATGTACACACATACACACACACATACACATACATATACATGACAAATAAATATATTTGCGTTTTACAAGTTTGTAGTGAAATGTTTGCATACCATTTTTACATATATTCTAAGCAATTCTACAAAAGTGCAATTATTCATGCTAAATTTAAAAATAGTATTAATGAAGTACATAAGTCATAGTATATTTTCAATTCACAAGGTATAGTTTGTTAAAAATGAATACAGAAACGAAATACTAAATTAACATCTGATAAAATTACACACGAATATACAAAAATGAAAAAGGACGATACCAGTGAACAAACCAACTAAATAAATAAATAAATAAATATATATATATATATATATATATACAATATACGCACATATATATATACACACGTACACACATACACACATATATATACATACATACACACACATACACATACATATACATGACAAATAAATATTTTGCGTATTACAAGTTTATAGTCAAATATTTGCATACCATTTTTCATACATTCTAAGCAATTCTACAAAAGTGCAATAGTCAAATTATTCTTGCTAAATTTAAAAATAGTATTAATGAAGTACATAAGTCATATTATATTTTCAATTTACAAGGTACAGTTAGTTAAGAAAGAATATAGAAATTAAATACTAAATTAACATTTGATAAAATTACACACGAATATACCAAAATGAAAAAGGACGATACCAGTTAACAAACCAAATAATGAAAAAAAAATTATATATATACAGGGTGATTTTTTTTAAAGTTGTGAAAGTAAAACCCTATAACACAAGAACCACTGATTCAAATGACCTAAAATTTCACCAGTATGCTCCCAAAGCAATGGGGATTTTTTAGGCATGGTTAAAAAAACTTAAAATCGCACCGACAGATGGCGCTGTACATGCAGTAAAGTTGGGAGACGAACTTGCGCCCGACACACGCACATTGGCGAAAAAAACGTGAAGTACGCACATCTCGTGTTCATTATTCTACTGAAATCCTCGCAATGACTGCGCCGTTGACGGACCGTGCGTTGTTAGTGAAACTGTATTATCAGAATAATGACAGCGCAGCAACTGCTCTTAGGAGATTTAGGACACTTAAGAATTTAAGAAAAGGTCTAATGACGACAGAGGGTCTACGGAAGATGGTTTCTCAAGGTACCGTCCATTGTTTTCCTCCCATAGACGATATTCTGTGTTTCTGCTACCTTACAGCGCCATCTGTCGGTGCGATTTTAAGTTTTTTTTAACCATGCCTAAAAAATACCCATTGCTTGGGAGAAATTTTAGGTCATTTGGATCAGTGGTATATATATATATATATATATATATATATATATATATTATACATATTATATATTCACACATATATGTTAAAAAATTGTTAATGACTGTTCGGTGATATTAACCAACTGAAATGTGATATTTTTAAGTGTGTGCAAAACTGGAAAATGACGTGGCAAAAAGATCATTTGTTCAAGTAACTCAAAGAAAAGTGAGATATTACTTCAAAGTTATATTGTGAAAGTACGGCAATTTCTTTGCATATTTTGCTTGCCCTAGGTAATTTATCATTTTGCATTAACAAATTGTCACTAACATGTTTTTAACTAACATAACTTAATTAACCCTTTGTATCACCGCGTTGCATATCTGCAACATACAAAAAAGTCAATCTTACTTATACCGTGGGCTTTAAAAAACGATTTTATTTATTGTTGTTATCTTCTAACTCTGCAGTTAATATAAGTTGTTCGCAGAATTCTCAACAGACAAAATACTAAGTTAATTTTTCATGCCAGAGTTTTATTTATTATTTGATCAGTTTCACATCGTTATTGCTAAAATAAACTTCTTAAATTTTGTTAAATTAAAAAGGCTGGAGACGTCCAAAAATAGATTTTTTACAAAGGTAAGTTCGTATACTTTGCAATTTTACATTAGAAAATTGACAATATTTATGAGAAGCAGGCAATTTTCTGTTTATTACAGATACGAAAAAAGTACCTGTTAGTCAATCATTTTTATTTTTATGTTCTATTTTTTTAAATTATTTTTTACATGCTTAACATGTTAACCGGGGAATAAACTTTTGTTCAACTCGTTTCACAATGGGGACTTTTTTCTTCATAGTGATAAGTACCGTAATTTCCGGCGTATAATCCGCAGCTCAAAGAGTCGTTTTTCGACCCAGAAATTTTATTCAATAATTGTAGTTAAATATTTACAGCGATCTTTCAAGTTACATTTTGTAAAATAATATTTCTGGGTCGAAAAACGACTCTTTGAGCTGCGGATTATACGCCGGAAATTACGGTAATATCATCAGGGCTTGATTACCAACTGGGCACACTTCCACCAGTAAAAAAGAATAGACATTTTAACTTACTCATGACAGTAATTTGTCAGTTGCTGAACAGTTGATGTCGGTTAAGGGGCTTCCGAGTTGCAGACAACTCTACACCCAGTCTAGTAGAGTGTCTCGTATTAAACTGAGCTGTTGGAAAAAGTTAAGATGTAGTATTAACTACAAGATAAAAGAACAATTATTATGAAAAGGATAGATGTAAAGTAAGAAAAAG
This sequence comes from Maratus michaelseni, assembly GCA_963931845.1. Lineage (NCBI taxonomy): Eukaryota > Metazoa > Arthropoda > Arachnida > Araneae > Salticidae > Maratus > Maratus michaelseni. The sequence continues at coordinate 206,232,459 of OZ007595.1, forward strand.
AGATAACAAATTTGGAGTACAAAAGTAAAGCAAAGGATATTAAGGATAGGGTCTAAATAATTGATAGTATTTCGTCATGAATGGAGCATTTTAATAATACGAAAATATCAGTTAAATTTTACTGGTGGAAGTGTTCAAAATATTACGGCAAATTTCTATAACGAAAAATGTCGTCATGCCCATTGTAGTAGTAGCAGTTCGTGTATAACGAAATATTTCGTCATATCCAGTTAACAGGTTTAAATGATGTTTTCTAACGTCTGAGTAAATATTTTTTTAAGTCGGAGTTGTTGACTCGTAAAGGGTTAATGAAAGACTTGTTTATTTTAGCATCCAGCTGGTAAACTATTTAATTTCTGTTAAAAACTAAGTTCAATTTATTCAAGGGCTAAGTGATTATTTTAAACCATTCAAGTAGTTACACTGTTTAATGCATACTTCAGTGGTAGCGAACAACGAAAATACTGTCTTGAAAGTTCGCAAATACGAGAGTTTATATAATAAAATATTAATGTTTCATATATCTGCAGCACTGTCGTTTTGTGAAGTCACTTCTTGTTATAGACATATTAGATTTATTTAATTAAGAAATTCTACTGTTACATAAATCAAAACATTACTATTAAAAGATGTTGTCTAAAAAACGGGAGAGGTTGGCAGCTATGATTTTAGTTTCAAGGCTTTCAGTTCCAAAAATACCTTTAAATGCTATAAAACGGAACGAAAATCTTTTGCGTCTATAAGTAAAAATTATTCAAGTTATCTTTCAAACCTAATTTTTTTCTATATGATAAACTTACTGCGCTATGTAAAAATTTAATGGCAATCTTTTGAAAAGTTCTTGTGAAGTTAACCGTAATATAAAACGTTACTTATGAGACTTTTTACATTTATGTCATTTTAGAAAAAAAATGCTATATCGAGATGGCTCCTGCAAAAAATACAAAAATGTCGTCTTAAATGTCGTGTTAAATGTTCACCTGTGACAAAAAAATACACTCTCTTAAAACGAAAGAGCCAAAATAACTCAAGTTGAGCCGAAATCCACTCATCTCATGATTTGAAAGTCAGCTTCTCATGAAGAGTTGAAACAACTCGAGTGAACGAGTTGTTTTTAAGCAACTCATGATTGAGTTATCTCTATTTTACTCATACTTGAGTGAAATCAAATCAATGAAGGTTAAATCCAGTAGCACTTGAGAGATTTATAACTAACTCATACTTGAGGAGGGGAAGGAGAATTAAAATTCATGGTAAAATGTAATAATTCATTGTAAAATAATAAATTTCATGAACAGGTAGATTATTATTTTAGAAAAAAAAAAGTAATTTGCATATTGAATGTATACATATTTATGTTTACATATATGTATATATTCAACAATTAAGTGAAAAGTATCTTTTTTTTTTTTTTTTTTTTTTTTTTTGTTGTTGTTTCTGAGCTGCTTGAAATATATACCCCCCCCCCCCCTCCCGACCCAAAAAGAGAATTTTAAAAGGAATATTTGAAAAGATAAGAATTTCTGCTGATTTAAATATTTTAATCTTTTTTTTTTATTTTGTTATAATGATTATGTTTTCTATGCAATATTATTCGATACATTGCATGATATTTTTCAGTTTATATCAATATTATCATTAAATATGTTTTAATCCTAATACTATTTAGGAATATTCACACCGTGAATATCCGGGAATGTAGATATTTACCTTATTTTTAACAACATACGATAAAAAATATGGGATTTATACAGTTTCATAAATCAAGTATATTTTAAAATATTAGAATTCAGACTGAGAATAAAATAAGAAATATAATTTGTTTACTTTAAAACAATATTTTTAAAGTCAGACAAGTCAATTTTCAATTTATAGTATTATAAAAGTTAGAGTTCTGAAACATCGCTAAAAATATATACTATCAGGGCTCGATCCAGACAAAATTTTGGGCATATTTAGGGTCCCTTCAAAAAAATCAATTTAATAAAATGGAACCCTTCACAAAAATCAATTTGATAAAATGGGTCCCTTCACAAAATTCCTTTTACTAAAATTGATCCTTTCACAAAATTCTATTCCATAAAAACTTATTATTTATTATTTTATGATGTTTTAAAATGTGTAATTTGTAAACAAACAAGTTCAAAAAAGAGAAAAACTTCAGCAAAAGGATTTTAAAAACTTTTTGTTTATAAATGCTTGGTTCGAATTTGATTAGCTGGATTTCAACTTTCGTTACAAAATGTTATTTTTCACAAAAATATAATAAATTTCACAAAAATAACCTTTACTTTTCACAAAATGGGCCCCAAGATAAAAAACTTACATCGACCCCTGACTATATAAACAAACGTACCGCCAAGATATTTTCTTTAAAAGTTTAAATTGCTACTAAATGCTATTTATATAAATCATATTTATTGAAACAACATTTAAAAAAAACATAAAGGAGAGGCAAAGGATTTATTTCATTATATTTTAGAGTATTTTTTAATATTTATCCTTCCAACTTAAAAGATCTCTAAATGTTCGCTCGTATAAATAGTCCTAAATGTTAGGGTTAAGACATATTTAATAAAAATATTGATATAAACTGAAAAATATCCCGCCATATATAAAATAACAATTAAAATAAAACAGAATCATTATAAAAAACATAATTAAAGTATTTAAATCAGCAGAAATTCTTACCTTTTCAAGTATTCTTTCTTTAAAATTTTAACAACGTGGTGTTAGCCGCGTACTACACACCACACGTCTGTTGTCTGCTCAGCGGATATGGGGACAGTGAGGTCACGTCAACTGCGTCAGCTTACTGGATTTCCGCTCGCCAATGAGTGCTTTTTTATCGAGATGAGTTGTTTAGTATTCGCCCTCCTGGAGTGCATTAGGAAAATAAAAATTCAAATCATGATGAGTGAAACATTTAAAAATCAACTCATTCACGATCCAATAAATTAGAGCTCTTTTCTGAGAAGCAAAATCCACTCTTTCGTTTTAAGAGAGCAGAACAGCATGGAAAAATGGATCCATACATAAACCTGTATTTTCAAAACTAAAGCAATATACAGTTTTAGCACCTTATAACAAAATCAAAATTGTAAAAAAAAAATAATAATAATATATTGACTTATCGTTTTTCTTACTTTTCATTCTCGAATTCTTTTCGTTATATAGCAATTCGTTATTAAGTACTTCAACTGTACTCCCTCCTATACACTGGAATCAATGTATCTATGTAAATGGCCATTATGTGTTGGTGTCTTGTTACATATTAACTGTAATTTCAATATTCTGTAATTGAATCATTCTTCAGATATAACCGTAATCTTACTTCATTTGAGCATCCCTTATATTTCCTGAAAACAAAACAAAACAAAAATAAATAAATTATTCGTAATATCGAGGATAACTACAACTTATGACGATAACGTAAAATAACCAACTTATACTATTTTGTTGAAAAAGTTTATAATCATTTAATCTTGTTTTTTTATTCAAAATATAAGCTATACATAAAAACAATTCTTGTCACAAAAGATTATTTTTACCATTTGCCAGCTTTAAGACAACGCGTGTGTCAAACTGATCATCTTTTTCTTTCTCAAGAGTTCTTTGAAAATAGCAATATTGAAGCTTCGGAGAAGAAAGATTAAACCTATCAAAATGAAGCCAGCTGGCATCGATTCCAAAAAATTCAGAAGAGTAGATATTTTTTACGACTGTAACCAATATATTAAAGTTGCGGGAAGATATTCTTTGATATGTGGAACTTGACAAGCGTTTGTTTGTATTTCAATTTTGAAAGAAAATATTTCCTTATCAGCGAATAATTCTATAACTGAGTAATGTAATCAGAAATTGCATGTTATCAAAAATTGTCTTAGAAAAAAAAAAAAGTATGTAAATCAAGAATGTGTCAGAATAAATTTAAATAAAATGAAAAATATCCTATGTTTACAAAATAAATATACTATCTGCGTGTAGAATGAATATCTCTGTAGAATCTCCCTATAGAATGAATACTCTGTATCTAGAATTACACCTCTCTAAAATTAAAAAACGAGTAAAAAACAAAATAAAATAAAATAAACAATCGAAAAATCACATATGATATTAAAATTGAAAAAAAGTTTTGATTTATTTTTTTATTATTATGTTTTTACAAACATTGTAGAGTTAAAAGTCAGCGCGTTTAGAATATAGTATTATATATATATACTATGTGTGTGTGTGTGTGTGTGTGTGTGTGTGTGTGTGTGTGTGTGTGAGTGTGAGTGTGAGTGTGTGTGTGTACAGGGTGTTTTTTCGTATTGTCGACCAATACGTAAACCGTTAGTTTTTGGGATATAGTTCCAGGGTTCCCAAATGGTCCGTTTTTTGAATACAGGTACTTTCTTAGAAAAAATTATTTTTAGATTTTTCTTGCAAATTGTGCAGAAACACTAGCGGATAGGGACAGCTTAATGCAATAATGTTAAAACTTCGACTACCTTTTGAGAATTGAGTGAGCATACGTGGACTAGAGAGTTGCATAACTATATTAGAGATGAGACGGGCTCAGCCCGAGCCCGACACGGGCTCGGGCTCGATTTTTATGTCATCCTTCGGGCCCGGGCGGGCTCGGGCTCATTCTTTCTGAAACTGACAATTTATTTTTTCTCATATAGAAAAAATAAAAAAACTTTTCCCTTGAAAAATTACATATTCCATTTCAAGTAATTTTAATGTTATTTTGATCAGAATGAATAGAAGGAGAAAAAGAAGTCTTATTTTTCTTTTCTAGTATAGAATGTTACTTTAAAAGAAAATTTACGATATTTGCGACGCGACTGGCGACAAGGTGATATGGCGCTAGCCAATACGAAGTGGCGCGAATAATATTTGTTGCTACATTTTCTATAGGATAGATTAATTTTAACACAATTATTTCAAATTGGTAAATAAATCATACGGGTTGTAATTTTCCAACTGGACGAAAAATGTCCGGGCCAGGATTCGAACCTGGGATATCTTGGCTGAAGCCGCCACGCTCTACCAACTGAGCCATCCCGGTCGAATCTGGAGGGCATAATTCATCCAGTTAACCTTATTGATCAAAGCATCTGGTCTGATATTTTAATCAGGTTCGAATCCTGGCCCGGACATTTTTCGTCCAGTTGGAAAATTACAACTCGTATGATTTATTTACCAATTTGAAATAATTGTGTTAAAATTAATCTATGTAATCACGTATCCAGCGTTTACTGGAGTTCCTTTACCTGCGATCTTTTCTGTTGAGCTGATTAAAATATTAGACCAGATGTTATGATCAATAAGGTTAACTGGATGAATTATGCCCTCCAGATTCGACCGGGATGACTCAGTTGGTAGAGCATGGCGGCTGCAGCCAAGATATCCCAGGTTCGAATCCTGGCCCGGACATTGTTCGTCCAGTTGGAAAATTACAACTCGTATTTCTATAGGATGTTTTTTAATTCGAACGTTTATTATTATTTTTTTTTAGTAATGGGAGATGAATATATTTTTTTGTTTTTAGTCAATGAGCATTAGCTTAGGTTTGCAAATTTTTAGTCTTTTACTGTGTGCGAGTCATACTCGCTCTTCGTATGAAAATAATGTCAGTGATTCTATTTTTAAATCATGAACTCTGCTCATGCTCAAGCTCTGATCTGCACATTTATGAAGAAACTTTCATTCGTAAGTAGATATAATTGTCATGTATTGTTATTCGGATAGAAAGCAATTGAAGAGAGTTTCCAATTTTCCTGTAAAAGCGCAGGATCTTTCAGATAACGATGTCAAATTTTTAATTTAAGCTGATTTTCAAGGAAACGAAACGTTATTTTAATTAAGGAATCAATTATAAGTTACGATATACACCTTTTATAGGAAATAGAAAACGTTGTTCGATTCTTCAGCATAGAAATAGTAATTTTTGCAAATTGCATGCATTTATTCATAAAACGCATTTCGTTAATTTGGTCATCAGATTTGCTTGTTGGGGGAGAAAAATATTTACATCCTTTTAAGGAAGCATATTTATATTTGATACCAAACTTCTCTTTTGATAAGATTGAATGTAAATTTCCATAAAATTAATTATGTGCATGGGATAAACATTTATTTTCACGTACAAAGTTTTTTTAAAATGAGATATTACTTTTAAAACCATTTTTAAATATTACGCAATTTTTTTCGGGCTCGGGCTCTGATGACACAAAATGTTTCGGGCTCGGGCGGGCTCGGATTTTAAAATTATCGGGCTCGGGCGGGCCCGGGCTCCGAAAAGAGAGCCCAAACTCATCTCTAAACTATATGGGGGAAAAAATAAAAAAAATCCGTAGCCGACTTCGGAACGTTGTTTTGTTGATGTTCGTTTCCTTAGTACTTAACCATAAAATTATTTATTTGGTTTTGATGTTACTGCCATAAAGAATTATGGACAATTTTCAGCATACATGTGTGAAATTTTAAACATTATAAAGCACTGTAAAGTAAAATTTTAATCAGGAGATTGCCCACATTTATCGTATTTAAATGAGTTATTTTACAATAATAGAAATAAATTTGTAATTCTTATTAATATCAAAATTTACTTTTATTAAAAATATTCCATTTATCATGAAAAACATAAAGGAACCAATAAGCATTTTAAATTAAAAAAAAATTTTAAAAATATCTGAAAAACAATATTTAAATAAGTATTTTTTATTTTAAGAATAAGTATTAATCTGAAATTGTTATTAATGTAAAAATTTACCATTTATCATGAAAAACATATTGCAAACTACAAAACATTTTTAAATAAAAAAGTAGAAAAATAAAATCTGATGAAAGCGTGGGATCCGAACTCGAGCTACCTAGGTGCAAGATCAGCGCCCTAACCACTCACCCATCTATCACACAACCAAAGAGCAACAAAACATTAATAAAAAACAATGTTCCGAAGTCGGCTAGGGATTTTTTTATTTTTTCCCCTATATCGTTATGTTACCCTCTAGTCCACGCATGCGCATTGAATTCTCAAAAGGCAGTCGAAGTTTTAACATTATTGCATTAAGCTGTCCCTATCCGCTAGTTGTAGAAACCACCTTCGGAGGTAAATTTTTGCGGAAATGTTGTAGAAACCTAGCATGAAAACTTCTGTTAAAAATTATTGGTATTCAGTTGCCGGATCATTTGGGAGTCATGTAATTCTAATTGCGAAACTGTTTCCAATGTTTTTTTTTCTTCATTATATAAAAGGTTAATGTAGTAACTTCTTTAAAGTTACGAAATTTAAATTTTATATGGTCCCTGGGTGCTATAAAATATAGTTAAAAAATATTTCTCTATGCTCTAACACAGTGGTTCCCAACCTTTTTTTAGCCACGCCCCACGAAAACATCTCTAAAATGATGATGCCCCCCCCCCCCTATAACATATAATTCTCATAAAATTTTAAAAGAATTTACTCCTGACAGAGTAAAAAGCATTTAACATTGATCCTGAAACGTGCCGAAGGTAATGGATGAATCAAATATTTTTTTAGAATCATCTGATACCCCTCGTAGTTTACTGGCACACGGTCGCCACATATGCGTGATGTATAGAGTGCTCAGAATCCTTGATTAGAAAAATCAATAATTTTGAATAAAACATTTTTGTCTTATTTAATCACAGAATTTCTGCGATTAAATTACTAATCAATTTATAATCAGAATAAAACGTGATAAAAGATTCGGTAAAAGAATGTCGTCAAGTAATTGTTAAATATACACTTGAATAGTTTCATGTGTAAAATTGATTTTCATGTGACATATTGCAGTGCGACTCATTCAATAAATAATCGAAAAAGTTGTTTAAAATTCTAAAATACTTATAAATCAGAAAAATTATACAGAATTTTTAAATATATAAAAGTATCTAAATATCTTAAAATGTTTTTCTCTATAATTATTCTGGTAGGATTGTATTTAAAACTTTTGAATGGATACTTTTGAAAAATTGAATAAAAAACTATTTTTTTTAATTTTGTTTTTGAAATTTGAATGTGTAACTTTTATTTTCAGTCTACAACATTACTATTAGAAAAACAATTCAGAAGGTATGGGTTCAGAGAAATTCTGAATTGTCCCCTTGAAAAGTTAAATTGCCCCCCTGAAAAGTCAAATTGCCCCCCTGTGGGGCGTACGCCCCCCGTTGGGAACCACTGCTCTAACAAGTAAACAATAAAAAGTCTATTTTTCTCTGCCCGAACCTTGGCGAGTTATAATTCTTTATATTTTATGAATTTTCAGCGTTTTCTGGTACTAAAAATGCATTTTTTCGTTTATAATGTCCACAAAAACAGAAAAAATCATCTAAATATGTTTTTTATTAACGTCTTGAAAATAAATATATTATTTTAATAAAAACTTTAATGCAAAGAAAAATGTTCGAATTTATAGTGAAGGATTAAAAAAAAAGATTAGACAAACTTTAAGAGGTGATAACGCATACTACAAGAAACGATTTTTATATAAGAAACCTGAATTGAAATCTGCTTATTAATTCAAAAATACAAGGTGTTCCACTTCAAGCCAATTTTTGTTCATAATTTTAACAATATTATGTTATCAAAAAATGTTAAAACTTACCTTGTTTTCTCTGAAGTGTGATGTCCTTTCAAGAAATACTTGAAAATGACCAATATTGATGTATATACAACTATGAGTTAGACATATCATATTTCGTAATGCAGCTAGCTGACAGTTCATGCAGTGTCACAGAATGAATTACAGTGTATTTCCAACATTTCTCATGGTGTTGTCACATTTTACAGAAAGTACAGTAAGTCTGTGAGAGATGTCATTACAATAACTTTCCATAATTTTGATGTCATAACATCAGAGAGAAAATATAAAAATAAACTTTGGCAAAGCTAAAACAATTTTTTCAACATCCAACCACTACTTTTCCATGATCCATGAATCCATTGAGATCTTAACTAAAAATGGTAGTGTGTGCAACGACGTGTTGCCAGGTGTTCTCAGTTACGCGTGTGTGATGAAAATAAATTGATGATTGGTGTTAATTTTTATTTTTATTGCGATGTGAGAAATATTTATGAAAGCAACTACCCGATGCAACAAAGTTGCAGTTCTTTTTGTCCACGTTATGTTGTAATAAGAAGAGAAAATAATAAAAACAAGCGGGAAAAATTCTACCTTACGACAGAATATAGATTGGCCACCCACGGCTTTTATCGTTGATATTTTTTCAGCCATTCGTCAAAAAAAGAAAAAAAAATTGTTTGCTAGCATAAGCCAGCTTTTCCACTTTAGAATTTAGTTAGCGCTCTAAGATTTTTTGTGAGGCTGGTGGAACATATTAGGCACGAACACACAAAGTTTTAAAAAGATTCGGTGACTAGAAGTATTTTTAACAAATATAATAGTAAAAAGATGTGGCTCCAATAGGCTGAGACGTGGCGAGGTAGTTGTTGTTTACAAATGTGCTGGCTTAATGACACCCTTTAAACTGTTTTTAATGATTCAAGGCATTTTAGCACTTAATAGATAACCTAAAAAAGGTAATGAAAAGTTCTATGATAGCAGCTTTTATGACGGATACAGCTAAGAGAAGTTGTTTAATAAATGATGAGTTAGCATTAATTGACGGGATCTTGGAAAGCGGTGGGGGGAGGGAGGGGGGAGCTATACAAAACACAAGTGCTCTACGAGACCCGATTTAAAATGAATCCTCACTTGCAATTGAGAGATGGGACTTTAAAAGGAATCCCCCCTTTTCGTCCCTCTGACGGGGCCCCAAAGAGAGATACGTAAAAACCGAGGGCGCCAAAAAAAGGGGGTGGTAATAACCTTTAGGTGGTTTACAGCTAATTTTGGTGAAATTTTGGAGCTGTCCGGCCCATAGGAACAGAGAAAAATGGAAAAAACTAAAATAAATATGAGAAATTAAAAAAAATAAATAAGAAAAGTGCTCCTGACAGGAGACGAGAGAGAAGGAGGGGGAGAGTAGAACCAGACAAAAGTGCTTAATGACTTCACAAACACAGCTTGACAGAACAAACTTTTGATATGGTACATGACGGGGTTTGAACACCTTGAATGTCTCCCCCGTGGAGGGGGGGGGGTAACTCCGGTCCTATGGGAGATAGGGCCTCGGGACCCTCTTAGAAATGTCGGCCTCGACGATTTTAACTTCGTTAGATCCTTTAGAAGAGGCCTACGTCCTCTGTGGGGCTTAAAAGGGCTGAGAAAGATGGGAAAAACTAATATTTAAAAAGAGTTGAAACAGAGAACTATGTTTCTTAAGGGAGAGGGAGTGAGAGGCGGAGAGTAGGACCAGACCATAGTGCTTGACGAGATCTATCTATTGATATGTTACATGAAGGGGTTTACATGGAGTTTACATTTGGGGGGAGCACCAAAAATGTCTTATTGAACCTTTCCCATGATTATGCCAAGGTTGCAGTTATGATTTCGCCAAGATCATCGCAAAGCTTATATTGGCATCCTATATACGCATATATATATATATATATATATATATATATATCCAAACACTCCTATATGTGCCATATACGTCATTATACACATATCATTTATGTTTTATATGTCGTATATACACATGTCATATATATACATCATATATGCATCATATATGGCTATAACTTGGCCACATACGTACAGAAATGTTATATATATATATCATATATTATTATAATGACATACATGCTTTATAATTTGGCGATAAATCTTGGCCGCTTGGCAGTTCATCCTTGGAAGCCGCTATAACACGAAAGTACCAAATTTACAATATATTAATGAAAACAGAAACAAAAATATTTCATGTTTGGTGGCTGCTCTAACACGAAAGTACCAAATTTCTTTTTTATTTTTCATATCTGATAATTTGCATCTATCCTTTTTTGTAATTTTAACATTTTAGTAACTATTTTATTTTCTTCTATTGCTTATTCAAAGAAAAAGTCTTCTAAAGTTACAGAATTTCGTTAAAAACGGTTAAAATAGTAAAATGCGAACATCGTTTGGTCCATTCTCGACCGAAAGCAACAACCGTTATCATTATCTTTTTACGCGTGAAGGTTTCGTTATGGTACTTCATTGTGAAGTTTGGTAATTTTTGAAATTCATTATTTGAAAAACGGCATAATCATTCGATTTGAAATTAATATCAAGAAAGAAACAATTTTTTTCCTTTCTAACGCAGTTTGTCTAACAATTTTGTGACAAATACTTTTTGAGCTATTAATTTTTTCAGTAACTTCAAATGTTTCATTTTCCGAGATTAACCTGTGGCAACGATGGTTTGCTGTGACTTTTCATAAACATGAAAAATGATAGAGATTGAAAGAATAAGCTTCCCTGTGGGTGGCTAATAAGTTGATCTTACTCTCTGGTGAAGAAAACAAACTAGTAGTCCGTAATTGAAGACTATAATATTGATGTATAATCCATACTTTATTAATCCATCAAACAAAACACAAGATGGATTTGAAGAATCACATCTTTTGGTCACTGCACTCCTAATTTCTTTAACATTAAAAATCTTATTGAAAAAAATCTTGGAATCTTGTCAGACGGCATACGTTGAAATTAAAGTCCTGCATATGCTGGAGAATTTTAGTTGGGCAGGCACGCTCTTTAAATTTAAAATAAAATAAATCCACTTCATTTTTAAATTAAAAATCAAACTGCTAAAAAATTAAGGAGGTTAAAAAGGAATTTGAGTTCAGCATATTGAATGCAAAATTCCGATAACGGAAACTTCGCCGAAACAACAAAAGCAAACAACAACATCAAAAATTAATCTTCTTCTTCTGAAAATAAAATGCCGTTACATTTCTATTTACATGAATAACGTAGGGTTTCTAAAAGTGATAGCACGAGAAAAATTAAATTTATTAGTTAATTAAGAAATGACGATAAACATTAAATAACAAATAATTTAAACCAAAACCAGAACATAACTTATAATACGTCAAATTAAACACACCCAGCATCATCGCAAACGTGGAGGGAATAGGAACTAATAAGCCACGCCTCTGGGTGCTTGCAGAACGAAAGCGATGTCATTGGAGAAACATCTCTGGCTAAAAACGCTTCTAGGAAACGCCGTAGTAGGCTTAGCAAATAGCAATGTCGTTGGCTGGGAAAGGTAACCGATGTTAGGCCTAAGCACATCGCGCGCTAATATAAGACCAAAACGTGCGATAAAAAAAGAAATATGATAGCTGTATCACAGCATTTCGTTCTGATTTTCTGGAATTTCAAGACTCCTTTCATGGAAGCACTGAGCGGCATGTCAAAAGTCCACATGACATTCGTGATGCGCAAATTCTTTTAAATTTATTTTAGTACCATGCTATTTTTTAGTGTGCATTAAATAGAATCTGAAACGGTATAACCTTTATAACCCTTTTTATGATTCTGATGGGAGAAATACTGTACAAATCTAACTCCTAAGACGAAAACCTGATCAAGGCGAAATATTTTCCGGTCTCATTCGATTCTTTTTTTACATGTTTTATTCTACTTTATTTCGTAAATATTTACATATTTAAACGGAGCTTTTTTATGACGTAATCCTGTCTTAAAGGTTAAAATTCCAGAGCTTCTACTAACGAAACATCATACAATTATAACTGCGCAATCGAAAACCTCTCTAAATGGAATTTGTTTCGGTCCGTAGTGAGTCTGCTTTCACAGATTGTATTGTATAAGGTTATTGTATTTATATAGTACAGTATAATTAACTAAGACGGCAAATAACCAGAGGAAGATTCCGTCTAGTATGTATAGTTGTGTGACATTCCTTCCGTAAGGAACATGACATTTTTACGTATAAGGCAGGATTTCGTTATAGACAGGCTTTTTTTTATATAGGATTTGATATTTTGTTTTGTCCTAGTTAAACGCCCATGTCCCGCTTTTTGTGACAGTTGAGCTGACACAACAATGCTTTACCACCTCTTAAGTTTGACCAATCTTTTTTGATTTACCCTGTACATAAGAAAAATATTTTAAACTCTTAAAAATATTTCCCAGATTAAAAGTTCTTTTGAACATTTCTATGTCATTGTAAATTCAACATACGGATATGACGTCTTTTATTATAGGACATAAAAATTTCTTTTAAAGCCAAAATATAATCTTTTTCTTTTTTCAGTATGTCACAAAAGTTTCCGCCAATTTTAAATAAATGAAAATGTTTATGTTTTCGCATTTTTATTTTCTGCAGTATTTTCAAAGATGACATAATCTTTTAATCTATACTGCTACAACTTTTCGCGTAAACACTTTCAGTTTGAAATAACGCAAGTGAGAATTTACGGTCAGCAATATTTTTGGAATTTATCGCGAGAAATAGGATTTTTAAAAATATCCTAAAATAACAAAGTTTAAATGAAAATATCAAATATAATAACAAAAATTGGAATTTACGATTTTACAAAATTATTTTTTGGAGTTCATCTGGAAAAATAGTGTTTTAAAAAATATCCTGAAATGAAACAATTTACTTCAATTAAAAAAAGCATCAAATGTAAAGACAAATACTGTAATTTATAATGTTTCAAAATTTATTTGAATTCTTTGGAGCATGTTCGAGATTTTAACATTTCTAGCATGACAATTCTAGTGTTACGAAATAAAAAATATTCAAATAAAACTTTTATTATAGAACATTAAAAATGTCCATTAAAGGCAAAATATAATAGTTCATATTTTCTATATAACACAACAATTCGATTTATTAGAAAGTGAAAAACAAAATTAATACTTAAATAATACAAATTAATACAAAATTAATAAGCAATTTCATTCTTTGTACTTTTTAACACTTTCCAACATAGTTGGAAAGTATTTATGAATTCCGTTTGTCTGTCTCTCTGACGTCTGCCCGTACTCAACTTGCGTAAATACAATGGAATTGTAATGCAATTGATATATGTTATTGAGGTTTACTATGGAATATTATGAAAATGAAGTGTCTAGCACTTATAGTTTTTTTACAGGGACACTCGAAAGTATACCATTACATTACGGTCTATGGGGAAAAATCATTTGCGGTTCATTTTAATGATATTGCATAGTTGCAAACATATTGAAATTAATATATATCACTAATCTGCACTGCAAGAGGCAATATGGTGTGCATAGCTCTCATAGTTCCTTTACAGAGACACTCAAAAGAATTCCGTTACATTACGGCCTATGGAAACAAAATCGTTTGAGGTTTATTTTAATAATGTTTCACTATTTCAAACATATTGAAATTGTTATATATCACTAAGGTGCATTACAAGAGACTTACTATAGAATATTGCGTGCATAGGATTCATCGTTCATTTACAGGGACACACAAAAGAATTCGGTACTGTGTGTTGACAATAATTGCTAGACGTGCGTTTTCGGGTGCTGAAAGCGTTTTTAAGGTTAACTCATTTTTTGTCAATTACTTGGTGCGTATAAATTCTATAGATCATATGCAGGGCATCACAAAATTTCTCGAGTACATTTCCGTTTATTTACGGAAATTCCAAAAAGATAATTTTAAACGGTGCTACACTTTTTCTAACTGAACTCAAATTTAGCATTCTATGTAGTATATGTACAAATCTGTAGATCATATAAAGGGCTGGACAAAAAAATTCGGATATTTTTTCCGAATATTTTTGGTAATTTCTGAAATTAGGTTTTTAAATATGTTATGATTTTTCCAAATTGTTTACTTAGGTATCGCCCCGGGATTGCACTTATACTCTAAAGCGAAAGCTGGGTTTCCGGGGCGACCATCCCTTGTCATCCCTTGTTTACTTATATATAGTCTTTAAGGTTATTAAACGGTAAAGATTAGTAAAATTATTTTGGAAGGGTCGGAATGTGTTTACATAATCTATGCTTGACGCGTGATTTTTCATTCTTGTTTCAATTATAATATCTTCAATTATAATACTGGGCCAACCTGCCCCGTCTAACGAGGTAGGTTGACCTACTAAATAGATTTTATTTTCGGATTGCTAACGGAAATGAAAAAACACATAACATATCAAATGTAATTTTAATTTGGTATACAAAAGATACAAAGGATTAGAAAAGATGTTTTGTTCAACTTAACTACTGCCTTCATCGAAATATTTGCCATCATCACATTGGATGCAAACATAAAATATCATATCGACAGTGACATATGATTCGTGTGCCCAACATTTGCGCCTGATACATTGAATCCACTCATCTCCTGATTTACTATTTTTGAATGATTTAAAACAGCGAAGACACAGGGAATTCTCTTTGTCGTTCTGTTCTTCTTCACTGGATAGATTCACTGCTTCTTTGATTGATCTATTGTTCAATTTCACTTCGAGAACAGCCACTTTTATTTTTTCTTCTGGAACCTTTCCTCTGTCTGATTTTTTAACATAATTACGAACCATCCTGACATCTAGAAATGAAGCAGTAGTTCTAGAGGGCCATAGACAAAATTTAAATTGGGAGCCATATTAATGCAAGTTGGTTTTAAAGAAATCTTAAATAATGTCACTTACAGTTTTTATTAATAATAGAGAGTAGGGTAGACCGAGGCACGTTTACGCAGTGCACTTTTTCCAAAACTAGTTATAACTGGCGCCCCACCAGTCATAACAGATTGATGCTGCTCCCTAGCGGGTATTCTCACAAGTTTTTGAGCGTCAGTCGAGCTTCGGTCTAGCATGCGGAAAGGATAACCTGTTTTATTTCAAGGTGAGTAAATTTGGTGTTGAACTTATTGAAACTTATTGTGAACTAATAATATTTAGTTAAGGATAAACAAATATATGAACATTAGCAGAATTTTATCCTTTTTTGAGAACTGTATTTGTATGAACAGAAATGTTATTAATTTTCGTTGCACGTTCAAAATAAATCCAAACATGGCGACGGGGCACGTTTACGCATTGACATTGGGGCACCTTTACGCACGTTCTTACTGTTATTACCAATCCAAAAAGGGACAAGACTGGGTTCAATGTCTTAGATGTAAAAAGTCGTCCCATGACAAGTGTGCAAAAGGAAATACTTTATTTTTTGTTTGTAAAAACTGTAACAGTGATGATGAAGATGACTAAATAGTTTCGGTTTATAACTAGCAATAAGCTGTATGTTTTCAGTTTAGCCTATAAAATATTCTTTAATTAATTCTGTTTAATTTTTTTTGTTTTAAAACAGTGTCTTAAGTTATAAATAAAACATCTCAATTTGATTAAATATTTATTTCTCTTACTCTTTGGTATCACTTAAAATATGCGTAAACGTGCCCCGTTCCCGGGGCACGTTTACGCAAATGACTTGGACCTAAAAGAAATTTTTTTGCGGTATAAAAAATACAAATAGGGCTGTGACCTACAACTGAATACACAAATTTTGACTTTATTAACTGCTTTATAAAATCACAATGTCTAAAATTTCCTAAGTTAAAACATAAAAATTAAAATTCATTGAAAACAATCCGCGTAAATGTGCCCCGGTCTACCCTACAATAAATTAATACAATAATTTTATAATAAAGTTTCTTTAAATAAATTTTCATTAACTTCCTACCTTTCAAGAAACAACTAGTTCTCGAGTATCTTTTACATTACTCTTTTTTTTCGTCAGCTTTTTACGCAATAAAAGAAAATTTATTTTGTGAATTCAGATAATTTATAAATTTAAATTACATAAAAAATTAGATTTTATTGAATTTTAATAATACTTTTATTATTATTATTTTCCGTTTATAAAGCCGGACTCCTCCGATTTACGGGCCTAGTCTGAATTGCCTATTAGTTAATACCGCCCTGCCCAGTAATACACTTAATTAAGGTATTATATTGACGTTTACATGCTTATGAATGTAGAAAACAAACTGTTAGGCTGCGGGGTCCCAGATTAAATGGACCAACTTGCCCCATATCACCCTTTTGGTTTTTGATTGTCGTATCAAACTATTCTGTTTATGTTTTTAAAAATCAGTAGGTAGAAAAGAACCTCTGAACAACGATCTTTTAGACTGCTTTCACCAAACGAAACTTTAATTTAGAAACTAATAAACGATTATTTATAAGTGCAAAAAAAAAAAAAAAAAAAAACTCATCTGAATGAAAATTAAAAAAAATTAAGTGGCTTTCGTTTGATTGCTACTTCATTGTTGACGATGTTGTGGGTGAAAGAAGACGTGATAAGTCACTTAGCTAGTACTGCTATCCATTGGATAGTTTGTAAAATGTCGCGGATGGGCCAAACTACCCCTATGGCCAACATGCCCCGGTCTCCCCTACTTCAAAATTTGCTGTCACACCGCCAATAAAATCAATATTTTTCGATATTGCGTTGTACGTCAGCTGCTTGTAAATCGTCGGGTTACCTGAATGCGAGCAGCCGATGTATCCTAAACTATGAAAAGTCTTTGTGGCCTGTACTGGCAGGTAAAAATAGCCTCCCTATTCCTTGGTTTTAAGATTTTAGTTAATTTTACTCGAAAACACGGAACCCGATTACAGAAGATTCAGTCCCAGTTCTCGTCAGTATTGAATTTGAATGAGAATATAGCCAAATTAGTCAGGTATAGCCAAGTTGGCTTTATTTATCGCAATCTATTTTTGTTGCCTAATTTGGCGATATTTCGCCAAGTGTCGCCAAGTCTGGCGAGAATTTGACGTTGGCGAATATAAATATATAATGTTAAACATATAAGAGTTGGAACGATTGTTACAACAATGAAACAAAATTTGCTAGAAAGCATGTTCGCTAAAACTGAAAAATAAAATGTTTAAAAGTTGTAAATGGAAAATTGTATTCCATTTCCAGTTCACATTCATTCAATAAATTTTAAATTAGTCTTATATTCATTACTATTTATTTGATGTAATGACACTCGTTCAGATATATCTTTCAAATGTATCTTTTTTTTTTATCGCATAGCCATGTTTCAAGATTTAAATTAAATGAATACATTTTAGTCTGGTTGTAGTCTAAATTTTAGTAATCACAAATTAGATTTTAATAATGTTTTACATAATAAGGACAAGGACTATCAATTGCGTCACTTTTACTGTAAAGTATTTACTATCTTTCAATATCTTTTACAAAATTTTTACGTTACATTGTTTTTATCTCACAAATTAGAAAAATGTTCTAGAGCACATTGAAGGAAAGTTATTTAGACATCACAACAATAAAAGATGAATACTTAATTTATTATGTTGATCGAACACTAGCAATTAAAACAAAAAACAGATATTCAAATACTACCATTGTTTCCAATTAGATGATCTCAAAACTCCAATTTCAGATTTCAACTTTTAATGACTTACCTTAAAGACATTTAAATACTTCGTTTTATCGTTATTGGTCTTGAGAATGTCGCCGATTTTGTGAACGAAAATAGTAGATATGTTTATTTAGAGATTTATAAAAACCTATAAGTGTACTTTCACTTTTAGCTTATATTTATTTTAATGATAATAAGTGATTTTTCTTCAATAATATATTAAAGACATTCATTAATTTAATTAAGTTGATCATTTAAGTCAACATAGTTATTTTTTGTGTAAAATACAAAATTCATATTTTGATGTATAGTCCTCTCTTCCTATAAATTATATTTAGATAATTATCTGTTCGATACTCCAATATCTAAAAAATATATTAAAAAATATGATTATTTTACAAGAAAAATTCACCGAGTTATGGTATTTTCAATACTGAGAATTTACAGCATTTCCTTTCATTAAAACTGTGGGTTTTGTTTTCATTTTAAGTGTCGCAAAACACTAAATTTTGTAAAATTCTAATTATATTAAATAGTTTTGTAGCGGAGAAAACTTTTTTCATTATTTTAATTCTTAGAGCATGGAGAATATTTTTCTAAATACGAGTAAAACTTACAGGAACCACGGACCGCCTACAATTTTTAATTTTGCAACTTTTACAAAAAAAACTTATTTTGACATAAATGGCTTTTAATATGATAGATAACAACATTTGAAAAGTTTTTGCAAATGGACTTTACCACTATTACCGACGGTGTAAAAATAGGTTATTGGTCAGTAATAAGATAGAGCAGGCTGTATATAATTTGACCAAATAATTAATATCTCATAGGATTTGGCAATAAAATGAAGGTCGTCACCTTAGTTATTTAATAACATTTAATACAAATATTAACGAAATTACACTATGAAAGATATTTCTCAATTGCATCATTAATAGTTGATCAATTATTAAACTCTCAGAAAAATTGATTTACTATTATTCGGTCTTCTATTATGCTGTATTCTATTTTTTTTCTATTCATAGAAATCAAATATATAATTAATTTAGCGTAATTTTCATTGCTCGATGATCAACATAGGCATTAAAATACTGTGACGCTTGAGAGTTAATTCCACTACAATAATGAAGAATTTTTAAATGATTGAAAGCTTTAAAAGTAGATTATTTAGAAAATAATTTAACAATTATTTTACATAAAATAACATTGATCGATATATAGAGTAATGAACATTAATTTATTGTTGGTTACATAGCATGATTGTTTCCTTATTTTCATCTAGAAATCGGAAAATTTTGTAATCTTACGAAATGAGTAGACCACAATTCGAACATCCTGAATGCTATTTGTTACCCATGTTTTGCGCCTGTTTTACAATTTTACAGTTTTACATTACTGTCTCAGACAGACAGTTATGCATCAGGAATGATTCATCTAACAAGTAGAACAAACAAATAAACAAAAAAATTAATTTTATTTTTATTCTTCAGATATTTTTTCTGGTAATAGTTTTTTTACACATTTTAAAGTGTAGAAATTAAATTAACATTATATTTTATTTCCTTCTTCGTTATTTAATTTTGCATCTTGAGATTCCTTCGTTGTGATTCGGATGGGACATGAGTTTTTGTAACCCGACAAAGTTTCAACGACAGATATTTTTCAAATATCTACAGATTACCACTTGACGTTTAAACTCTGATTCACAGAATATACATGATGTATCAGCACTTTAGTCTTCTGTTCGACATTCCAATATTTTTACAAAAATTCAATTCAAAGTTTCATTAAAAACATTTTATAAATTCAAAAATTTAATTTATGGCAAATTATCATCGAATTTGCTGAGAAATTTCAAGGGAAAAAATAATATATTGGAAACTAATTCAAATTTTAAAATTCAGATAGCTTGTATGACATCCTTGGACCTATAAAGATAACTGTTGTTAATTTTATAGAGCAGCGTTCAATAGACCAGGAGAAATAAATATGAAATACAAACAGACACTCAGTTTTAATATGATAAATACTTAGTGATACTTTATGTACACAGTATCGTTTACTTTATTTTACCAATAGCTTTTTCCTAAACCTTTAATGTTAATGTATAGTTCCAATTGTAGAAATGTTTCAAATGTTGATCACCATGACATTAAAAACAAATGTAGTATACAAATAGTGTAACAGTGTAAAAGTCAAAATGTCAAAATGGTGTAAAAGTTACGAAATTTTAATTTTTATGCGGTCTTTCTGGGTCCTATAATTTACATTTTGAAAATATCTGTCATGCTCTAAATATTAAAACAGATACAAATCTGGTTCTTCTACCAAAAAAAAAACTTACCGAGTTATGATACTTTCCATTGTATGTGTTTTGGGTATATTTTCGCGCTAAAAATGAAAAAACGCGTTTTTAGTGTCATCAAGCGTTGAAAAATCATGAAAATCTAAATATCATATATCTGAAAATTTTCGTGGTACAGAAGAGGAAGTGTCACTGTTTTAACCCTTTCCGGCACAGTGGTCCCACTCCGGGCACACCTAATTTTAATTCCAAACTTGCATAAGACACCAAGAATATTTTAATAAAATTTTGTTTCTATAATGAAAGCTTAAAATAAGGAGTTCTTATTTTCTAAAAAAAGTAGTATGTAAATTCCGGTCTCAGTCAGTAATTTCTCATTTTAAGAGCAGAATTTGTCGGCGAGAAAAAGGTGAAAAATTGCTTATTCATATTTTGAAATAAATTCTTTCCTAAATTCCGGTGGACATTCAACGTTACAGGAGTACAAGTGCTTGCCCCTGAAAGAGTTATGACCCACGGACCACAACCAAAAACGTACTGCGAATAAGTGCGCATTTATATATACAAGGGCATTCAACCCGGGCTTCCCGGGATAGAGAATATATGTGATAATCATTTTTTTTAATTATTTATTGAAAACTTTTTTACATTTAATAATTTTTTTAGACTGCCCCACTAAAGAGCATTTTTATATGAAATACGTCAATTATATATTCAAATAAAATTTTTTAATTAATTAAAAGCACTAATTTCGTATTGGCCGGAAGTTAATATCCGAAAAAATCGCTAAAACTTTCGTTATCTACAGCAGTTTTTGTATTATTCTGATAATTTCAGCGATTTTAAGCCCTTATTTCAATTACATGTATGTTCAATTTCTGTTTTCTTTATATTATTTTATTTATTGCTTAATGAAATTTTAATTTTGTTATTGAATATTAGCAGGAAGCAAATGCTGAACTTTTTATATTGTTTAAAGTGAAAACGGAGTAATATTTTGTAATCGTCTGCAAACGATAGAGATCAACAAAATCTTTCGTGAAAATTAATTAAAATGCTATAATAAATGAGTAAATTGCGATGCAATTTTCAAACAAATTGCATTTCAAAGTACATTTTTTTTCCTATACTACGGTGTAAAAATTGAAAATGTGCGATGTTTAGAAATTAAAAAAATTGCTGTAGCAAAAATCGCAAAACCAAAATTTTATCGTCATCTGTTGCCATTCGCAAAATGACGTCAGCGTTACACACGGACACGTTTGTCTTTTATAATATAGATATTACCGCCCAAGAAATGGTTGCGACAGTTTCAAAACGTAGAAAAAACGGAAAACCTAAAAATCAAATTTGAATCGAACTTCGAAAAAGAAATTTTTTGAAATATTAAATATTAATATATGTTTTAAAACACAATACAAGAAGGGGGGGAAATACACCAAAAGATGGGATTTTTTTTTCCGTCCGAGAAGCGGATGCGGCAGTTTGAATATGCAAAAAAGTGGAAAACTTGAAAACTTACGCTAAACAAGCTTCAATAAAAATGTTTATTAAAAATGTAAATAATAATATATATTTTTAAAACTATAAATACAATTGAAACAGCGAAAGTACGCCAAAAATTTTCGTGTTGTTCATTTTTATTGTAAAAGAACTCAAAGGGTACCCAACGATAGCGAAATATCAAAATGCAGAAAAAAAAACGGACTCTGTGCTTTCGTCTGCGTGAAGATCCCACGAAACTCCGGAGAGGCTCAAGCACAATCAAGCGAAACGAAGGAAGCTAGTCATTTTGAGATGTTCATTATGGCTTTTAATTAAAATCTCGGCTAATTATCAAACTATCCAAAAACTTGCTTCGAGACGCACAACTTTAGACATGCATGTACTTTCCTGCTAGATCTTGTAGCTTTGCGTGCAGCAGTCTGTTCAAAACGCACATACACACACAGAGAGAGCGAGAGAAGGACAAATACTCTTCTATCTTTGTTTAAATTTTCAGAAAGTTTATTGACAAGTAGTAATTTTACTTCTCTAAATTCAAATAAAATAAAACCAGTGTACCCGTGCGAGCGTTTCGCACTGCTGTCTAATATTTTTTAGATGCAGGTTTAAAGTTCTAAAAAAAATGTAACCCTTAAGCACCATATTCAATTTAGTGATGTTATCCTGAATACCAGATTTATTAAATCTCGTCAAAAGATGTTTATGCCATTATTTTTAAATACACATCAAATATTTAATTACATATAATGTAAGGAGATTAAATAAAGGTTTATTTATATTACACAAATAGAAATAAGGCTTAAAGTTCCAATCTTAATCGCAGCGGGAAGCTAATAAGTTTTTTTACACGAAACGCTATCTATTCTGTGCAAAAACAATCATTGCTAAAAAGCCCGTAAAAAACAAATCACAATGGTAATTAGCGACGTACAAAAACCAGATGCTTAGAACATTGCAGTCTGGACTTAAAATGAGGACATACGCAGGTACGTCATGGTATTTCAAATAGAAAATTCCGTGATGTACGCAGGTACGTCCTGGTATTTCAAATAGAAACGTTCGTGATGTACGCAGGTACGTGCTGGTATTTCAAATAGAAAAGTTCGTGATGTACGCAGGTACGTCCTGGTATTTCAAATAGAAAAGTTCGTGATGTACGCAGGTACGTCCTGGTATTTCAAATAGAAAAGTTCGTGATGTACACAGGTACGTCCTGGTATTTCAAATAGAAAAGTTCGTGATGTACGCAGATACGTCCTGGTATTTCAAATAGAAGAGTTCATGACGTACGCAAATACGTCATGGTGCTTAAGGGGTTAAAGATAAAAATATCTGCCAATAGCATTAGTCAAGCAAGAATATCATCTCATTTATTCCATCAAAGATACAGTAAAAACTGATCACGCACGAGAACAAAAAAAAACTAGTCGTTGGGGGCCACCGTAATGCTTACCCATCATGGATATGCATAATGTAAAATATTAAAATAAAAATGTGTAAACTACTTATAAAATGCATTGCAATTCAAATAAAATCGTGGCTTGATGACGTCACAAACTTTAAAGGCTCGATTACTGAATTGCTTGAAAGAGGTTTTTCCTTATAACTCCAAAAATAATAATTCTATTAACTAGCAGTTTATTGCATCTGATTAAGCGTCAAATTTCCAATTAAAATATATCTTTGAAGTGAAATTTGGATGAAATACAGGGTCATGAAAAATCGAAGAGTGGGGAAAATAGGATTCCAAATATCTCGGCAACTAATTATCCGATCGACTTCATGCTTTATTCAAAATTTATGTTTTTTTATTGTCTTCTATATTTATTTCTTAAAATAAACAATTTCGAAAATTTTTATATACCTTTCATCAGAACGAATATTTCGAGAGTCCGAAAAAAATAGATACAATAATCGGTTAATCGAGGTTCCGGTTAATCGAGGTTATTGAAATGAAATAGGCTTCTTCCCATTATTACATACTAAGTACATACCAAATTGCAAGTCTCTATCTCAATTTTTTCGGGAGATAGAGCGTTTACAGACACACAGACACACACACAGACACACAGACGGACGGCAAAATTTTTTTTCTAAAAATATGTTTTTCGGAATCTCCAATGTCTGAAACGTGTAAATCCGTCAAAAAAATTTTTTCGATTTTCAAAACGATTACAAGACTTACACTATACTACGTATGATGGGTAAGTAATAACAATGGCATTTTAACTGCATTAGAGGATGACGTCATCCGCTTCATGAAAAACACGGAACAAAGAAAAATAAATTGAATACATATAAAATATAATTTAATTTAATATAACAAAACATATATTTTAGGCTACACATTAATTAAAATTGTTTCGATCGACCGATGGTGTCATTTTCTTCTATGTATTGAATTTGAATTTTGCTTTTTAATTATAAATATAAACCCGTGCAACAACAATGTCCCACTTTATTATTTTGTATTATTTTTTTTTATATATATAATCATTGTTGGGCACGATATAATACGGTACTTTATTTGTGTGACAACATCGACTTGAGAAAAACCTTTCATTTCATTTATGAAAATAATAATGATTTTAATTTTTACTTAACTAAAAATTTTAATAAAAACATGTTTTAACGAAATGTGAGTGTACTATGTCAGAAGCTGGTTCAAGAAACTTTCTAATGATACATTATTCATTGTTGTGCATTTAGTAATTGCCTAGAAAAAGGGATGTTGACAACAGAAATAATATATATGATGATGATTAGAAACTGACAAATTGCGTGGTAATAAGAATATTTCAGATAACTTTAGTTGCATGACGTGTGTAGCTCGCCATTTTAACTTATTAGCACGAAAGATTTATGACGAGCTAGACTCGTCATTTTACCACAAGGAGTTAAGTAACGTTCACATATATGTATATAAAATGTTGATGATAAATATGAACTGTGTATATTAATATATATTATTATGAACACTACCTACGCTACTTGAAAATTGCTATTTTATAGACAATAGAATGTACATCATAAAACCTTCTTTATAAACCCGCTAAGAGTAAAAAAAAAAACATATTTAAAAGAACCCCTTTTTCATATAATCCGATAAAGAGCATTCTAATATAAGTTAGTTAAATAAGCTACAGTATCTCCCGCGTAACTTTTAATTTTACTTTGTAATCGAGCGATTAAAATTTTACGAAGCGACTTCCTTTGTTTATCACGAAAGAAATTTAAATAGTACACAATCATGCAAAATTAAACCATTGTTAGATGAACAAAATAAATGAGGTTAAACTTAAACAGATATTTATGCGTCACTGAGATGCAATGTTATGAAACAAAGATTCAAGTTTGTGCAGCAATGCAAATAATTTTTTATTAGAAGTCATAAAGAAAGGTGGAACTCTTTCTTACAAAATATCTTTTTTTAAACTTTAAAACAAAGCAGGTACTTTAATCCATAAATTTATTTCTGGATTGTAAAACTTAAGTTGATTGTTGCGTAAGGAAAGCTATCTTTTGTAGGAGGTGTGAAGGAAACTATAAAAAGCAATTAAATTGTTGTACTTAGGAAACGTAGCATTACAAAAAGCAATTAAATTGTTGTATTTAGGAAACATAGCATTAAGATTGAACTAATAAAAGTTTAGAGATTATAAAATAAATAAATAATAATTTTACACATTTTCTGGAAACTTGTTCGCATTTAATTATTACTAAATCTCACCGACCAGAGATTTATTTTTACACCCAACGTTTTGGTTATTTTATAACTTTAACCCTCTCAGAGATTTATGTAGATAGATTTTAAATGTGTAATAGAAGAAGAATTGCCCTTTTATACCTTTTATCTTTAAACATATTTTAAACAATTGATATGATAAACGCACTTTAATGTTTAGAACTGAGAAAAATTTAAAAAAAAAAAAGACTAGTTACAATAAGGAATTTAATTTAAACGATACTAGGACAAATGGCGGCAGAACAGAGTACTACTAAACTTTTCCCAATTAAAGCATTAAAGCATCTTAAGGAATTTTGAAATATTCTAAAAACAGTAAACTCTGTATAAGGCAGACACTTTGCAAGACGGAAGTCTGGATAACATGGAAAGATTTTAAAGTTCCGCTGAAATGTTTTCAATACAGTAAACTTTCTTTAAGGCGTAATACTGTTACTACCTGAGAGGGACTGCTCAGACCAGGAAACAAAGTCTGTAGAGCATAGGTGACCCTCCCGGTCCCCTTTATTGAGATATTTAAAAATTACAGAATTCAGCCAAAGCTGAGCCCACCGCGAGGCGGAATACTGTCTACCACATACATTTTTCTCGGTCCCGATCGATTTCGGATTTGACAGAGTTTATAAAATTGTGTATAAAAGTCACTGCCGCCATTATTAGTCCTTCGGAGTTATACTTATTAGTTTTAAATGAATTATAAATAAATGAAGCACACAAATCACAAGATTGGTGAATTTATAATAAATCCATAGTTCTATACTATATAATTTGCATAGCACTGCATGAAATTTCTTAAAAATTTAAATTAATATCCCAAGATTTTTTTTTAATAGAAAATTTTGAAACAAGAAATTATATAACTTTTTATGTTGACATGTTTAAAAACTGTCTTGCATGAAAACTGCTCTGGCGAAAAAATGTTAGTTTAGTTCATTTGATGTTTATATACTACGTTTTAAAAAACTTGGGCTTGACTGGAAACTAATCCAAAATATTTCCCCTCCCTCGGTTTTGATCTGTGGATAATATATAATTTATAAATAAAAATCGAGAATGTATTTCGGTTTTTTTCTTAATTTTTAGTTCCAGAGAAAAAAGAAGATGAAGACGAAGAAGAAGAAGAAAGAAAAAAAGAAAGAAAGAAAGAAATCCATTATTTATTGATCATTTATAGTTCGTTAAGTTATGTAATGTTTACCACCAAGAACTTTGCATACAACCTGATTTTTACTCATCATGAGCAACTTGACTTTTATATCCTAATTTCAGTACCAGCAAATACAAAAGTACAGAAATTTACGTTATTTAGAAGCATTCGTTGCGAATCATTCCAGTTTATCAATGAAAATGATCGATTCGATGATGCCATTTTCATACACTGAAGCATTTTCCCCCGGTCCTATATAAAAAGCATTAAATGCAAAAGGCAGAATCCCTTTACCAGTATAAAATGAATTATGTAATGTATATGAATTTTCATTTCTAAAACTGTAAAAGACATTTGCTATAATTCCGTCAGAGTGACGTAATTTTTCAATGACTTTTCATTTTGCCAGTATAGGTTTAAGACCCCAAGACCACAAAATCAATACAGAAGAATGGGAAATAGTTGAAAATCATTTCGACACAACTATAATGATATGTAGCAGTTTTATGAAAGAAAATGTGTGTTTTCTCTTAAACATAACGTTCATTTTTACTGACAGAAAACATATCTGCGCTTAGAAACCATATTGTAGTGTGAGCCGGGGAAGGCTTTTGGGTCTAATGTTGCCATTGAGGAATAAAAAGCCAATGTAAATAACGTCCTTTGGATACAATCGTAATAAAACTTTGCCATTTTCTGGAAGAAAATGTACATTATTAGTCAAATTAATTTTTAAAATGACGTCATTTTCACAGACGAAAGCACATTCTTCGATTGAAGTTTTGACCTCTAAGTTCAGAGCTAGCGGAATAAAAAATCAGTGAAAATAATGTCATTTTAAGCAATTATGTTAATATTATTTGAGGAACAAGTAATCCTCATATGACAGCGTGAATTTAGCTGTGCACTTCAAATTCCTAGTTCTAAATATGAGCATTTATAATATTGGAATAAAACTTTGATTGCAAAGTGATCTATATCAACAGACATTGGATTAGTATTTCCATGAGGGTTACAAAGATTAATGTTTTATAACGATCTTGATGTCCCAGTTCCACGGTGTCTTTTCTTTCAAGGTATTTACTTATTTGTTTATTTAATTTATTTGTGTGTCCCATGTTGCTTTGGAATATAGTAATAATATAAATAGGGAGACTGTGGTATTTTAGGGGACTAGATATAATTAAACTATAATGAATCTCTTGAGGAATTATTCAGCTCTCTCTTTAAATAATAATAATTGCAATGTGTAATTTGCAACATTTTATTGAAATCAAAATGTATTTCTTCTGCAAGGTTGCTGAAATCTCCTTTTTCTTGTTTTATTGTAAATATTTATTTTTCTTTTACGTTGTAAAAGTTTATGTAATTTAATTAACTATGGTTTTATTATTTAAAAGCTCATCATATGTGTTTTTTTCTTTTTAATTTATTCTCTTTCAGGTATATTTTGTTCAATAATACACGATAACGAAAGTTATAATTATATAAACGTATAAATGGCCTGCATTAATTATAAAGTTTGTCGAAAGGCTTATAAGCAGGGGCGTATTTTGGAAATTACTTGGAATATAGTAGTAATTTAAATAGGGAAAATGTGGTATTTTAGGGGACTAGATATAACTAAACTCTAATGAATCTCTTGATGAATTATTCAGCTTTATCTTTAACTAATAATAAATGTAATACGTATTTTGCAATATTTTATTGCAATTAAAACGAATTACTTCAGAAAAGATGCTGAAATCTCCTTTTCCATATTTTACTCTAAATATTTAATTTTCTTTCATGTTGTAAATCAATTTATGTAAGTTAATTAACTATGGTTTTATTATTTAACAGCTCATTATGTGTGTTTCTTTCTTTTTAATTTATTCTTTTTCAGGTATATTTTGTTCAGTAATACACGATAACGACAGTTATAATTATTTAAACGCATAAATGGCCTGCATTAATTATAAAGTTTATCGGAAGGCTTATAAGCAGGGGCGTATTTTCTAAAAATTCACAACGTAGGTTTAATTAGGATTTTAATTAAGGTTTCATTTTAATCAACGTAAGAAATTTATGCATTCATCTTTCTTACGTCGACTTTGCCAGACAATTTTATTTACTTTAAAGAATTACGATCATGTATTTATTATTTTTACTGATTAAAAATATCGATATAAACCATTGGGCTGGCCTGATGATAGACTATTCTTATCAAACAGTAACCACGACAATAAATATGTGTCAGAATCAGTCCACCAATTATTATTATTATTATTATTATTATTATTATCAGTATTATTATTATCAGTATTATTATCTACTAATACTATATTAGTTTTGCCCGAACACCGCACAGTGGGGCGTTTTGACGATCTAGCTGGACAAAATTATTGCGTTAAAGTTTAATTAGGTTTTGCTGGCTTTTCAAAAGTATCACTTATAAATTACACAAACAGTGATAAATATTTGGTTTATTTAATTATTTATATTATTATTATTTATATTATTGTTATTATTATTATTATTATTATTATTATCAGTATTATTATCTACTACTACTATTTACTACTAATAGAAGTAATTGTATGGAACATCTGCTGATGAAAAAATTTATTTATCAGTATTAATTAGTAGATTATTATTATCTACTACTACTATATTAGTTTTACCCGAACACCACACAGTGGGGCGTTTTGACGATCTAGCTGGACAAAATTATTGCGTTAAAGTTTAATTAGGTTTTGCTGGCTTTTCAAAAGTATCACTTATAAATTACACAAACAGTGATAAATATTTGGTTTATTTAATTATTTATATTATTATTATTTATATTATTATTATTATTATTATCAGTATTATTATCTACTACTACTATTTACTACTAATAGAAGTTATTGTATGGAACATCTGCTGATGAAAAAATTTATTTATCAGTATTAATTAGTAGATTATTATTATCTACTACTACTATATTAGTTTTACCCGAACACCACACAGTGGGGCGTTTTGACGATCTAGCTGGACAAAATTATTGCGTGGAAGTTTAATTAGGTTTTGTTGGATTTTCAAAAGTATCACTTATAAAATACTCAAACAGTGATAAATATTTGGTTTATTTATTTATTTATATTATTATTATTTATATTATTATTATTATCATTATTATTATTATTATTATCAGTATTGTTATTTACTACCACTATTTACTAATAATAGACGTAATTGTATGGAACTGCTGCTGATAAAAATAAATATTAAATAAAAAAATATATAAATAACTTGATTTTATGTATGAAGAAAAAAAATTAAATTCTTCAATTCCGGAGTTCCTGTATACAACCCACCTCTGGTCTTATAACCCATACCTATAAATAATTTTTGCCTACGCTATTTTACTTGACCTAAGAGCGACCCGCAGAACTGAAATAAAATTATTGATATGTCCCTCGAGTTTGAAAGGTTGAATACCCCTGGTTGAAATTATGGTTGAAATTATTGTATCACTTTTTAACATTTTATCTTTGTGCGAAGTGTTCTTTTAAATTCTTCTATCGAATTCTCTGAGAAAATTTTAAGCACTATTCTAATATACACATCAATTTCCTTAAACGACTTCAAAAGAAATATTCACTTTAATAGATAGTATTACATTTGTTTTCTGTCGTGTAAGTGATAATGGTTATTATCGCTTCGCTTACGTGTAATGGTAGCTATATATAACTGCAAATGAGATATCGATAAGGAGGAAAAACAATCGTTGCTATTAGGAAATTCTTTTATCTAAAATTAATGTGCAATGTCCAGAAATGCATCGCACAAAAGTTATAGAAAGAGGGTAATAGTTTAGAGAAAGAAATATGTTTAGATTTTATTTTAAGACACATTATTAATTTCTCCGATATTCGTAAGATAAAAGCATTCGATTCATGAAAATTTTGGACTTTCAATTTTTGATAGATTTACACATTTTGGAATGCCTTGGATGTGATTTGACTATTTTTGAAGTAATGTCTGTCGTTGCATTACACAAATTTTGCGCCGCTCTAACTGAATAACTAACGCACGACATTCTATAAAATTTCACATTTAGTTAGAACGTGATATAAATTAATGATGATTAGATTGTGGTGCATATCGCCCAACGGGGCGCTTCTATGTCTTTTTTTTTCCACGATGTGCCATGTGCGTAATTCTTCAGATGCCGAGATATAACGATTAAGTTATATCTTGAAGTAAAGAAACGAGTTGTAAAGACCCGAATCACAAAAGTAACAACCCATTTGGTGACCCGAAACCGATCCGCAACAAAAAAAATTATTGCGAACCTGATCGGGTAGAGTTCGAATAAAATTGTGTTAAATCTCACTTTTACCAATATTATATTAAAACTTTTCACGTGTCCTCGAAAAAATTAAGTACTGTATCTAATACAATGACTACATTCGAAAAGTACAGCCAAAATAAATTTACTATTAAATTGTCAAAGATAAAAATAAAAATGGCCAATCATATAAAAATTAAGTTTTTTTTTTTTTTTTTTTTTTTTTTTTTAAGAAACAAACTTAGGAGGTCGTATTTATACTGATATCGTATCAAACTCCAAAAATTTACAATACAAACACCTAATTTTGAAATCTTTTTTTTTTTTTTTGGGGGGGGGGGGGAGATTTTACTTTTGGATGCCAAACGGGAAATCATTCGGTTAAGTTGTTTAGGAGTTATGATGTTTTAAAATTTTTAATGCCTAAAGATATTCATTTTGGTACTTCTCCATTATCCCGTCAACCACGCTTCATAAATAAAAACTATCGCCAAACTGTTGAATTTCACGCCAGAATTGCATGATCGTGGCCTCATATTCATTTGACGTCAGATACAAGTGTTTATCTAAAAGGTGGATTAAAACTTTGTGCCGTTATATTAAAAATAAATGTGCAACGTTAAATTAGCACAAATTAAAATAATTTCTAATGGCAAACAGCTGTTTCAGAACCCTTAAGCTCCATCTTCAGTGCCAACTCAAAAGGTAAAAACTAATTAAAAACTCCTAGGCCATGACCGCTTGCCTGCCATCTCTCGCCCCGCGGCCAGATGAAATGGCGTTGAATTTTTCAAAACAACAGCGGAGACGAGGAAACACACGTGACAGAGAGACCAATAGGAACACTCCGCCGACCGGGAAAGTTTAAGTGTGGAGGCGAATAAAGGAGGGGGGACGAAGAGAATGAACTAAGCGAAACGCAGCCAGACGTTTGAAACGCCTTGTACGGCAGAGAAAAAACCAGAAAGCGGGGGGGGGGGGGGGCAATGAGGATGAATTAAATGAACGGTAGCCAGACATTTGAAAAATTTGGTGTACTGGACAAATCATTAACCAAGTTGCTCGAATTTTTCCATATGTAATAAGCTTCCCAGAAATTTAGGTCGTAAATTGATGAGCATTTCTGAATTATCGCACCTTCCGAAAAATTAAAACTGTGACTTTCAGACCAACAATGGTTAGCTATTGCAGATCGTTTAATATCACAATTTTTAACATAGTTTTTATGCTCCCCTAAACGGACTCTAAGCGGTCTTTTAGTTTGACCTATGTACATTTTATCACATTCGCAAGATATTTTATAAATTCCCCAATGTGAAAATCTGTCTATTGGATGTTTGAGGTCTGTAAATTTGATTTTGTTAAATGGTGCATAAACTATTTTAAAGTCGAAACTTTTCAAAATTCTAGATATTTGATGGCTTATTCTCGGAAAATATCGAAGTATAATTAAATTTTCATTGCGAACATTGTTAACATTGGAATGCGTACGTTTAATTTGTTTATTATGAATTGAAATAGTTGATTCATTAGTTGATTTATTAGTTATTTCGTTAATTAAAGTAACAGTGACGTCTTTAAACCGCGACGCCACGATGTTAAAAGAGAAAAAGCATTGAAAAAATGCTGCGGTGCATACTTATGTACAATACATCAGTTTCAACTGAAGTCGCAATTATTTATTCACTAGGATAATGAAAATAATATAAATAAATAAATATCAATGATTTAATTTTTTTCTGTTTTCACTAATATATTGTAAATTTTATTCTTTAAAGTTACAGATAGTAGACACTTTAATAAATAGTGTTTTTTTTTTTTTTTTTTTTTTTTTTTTTTTTTTTTTTTTTTATGACAACATTCTTCCATTTGGTTATTAGGCGTTACTGTTTGGCGAATAGCTTGGCGATAGTTTTTATTATGGAAAGTGGTCGACGGAATAATGCAGAAATATCTTCATTTTTAACCGTTGCAAAGCATTGCAATACGTGTAGTTTTATAAGCATAACTTAAAAACTTCTCGGCGCAATGAGCTGTAATTTTGGATTCGCTTATTTAAAGAATCAATAAATAGATTTCGTTTTTTTTTTGTTTTTTTGTTTTTTTTTTTTTTAACTTATAGGTTGCGTTTGATGTCTTTTCTTGCAAAGTAATTAAAAAACATATTTTTTTCGAAAGAAATTTATGAAAAATTTATGAATTGTACTTATGAATTTTTTAACAGAAATTTATTTTTTAGAAGCTTCAAATATGCGAATGACACACACACACAATTCCACAGTAGTCACTATTTCTTTCAGTTTCCGTGGAAAAAAAAAGGTTTTTTTTCATCGATTGTATACATTAAGTCTCAATGAAGGAAAAGGGACATAGCTTACAACTTAACTTCTACTGAAAGTATTCGAAAGTACGTACTAGTGCTTTTAGTTATGTAATGTTGCAGGAAAAGTTTCAGTACGTTTAACCACTTCAAGGCGGTGGTTCATTTTTGGACCACTTAATTTTAATCCCTAAATTACACGTTCGCTAGCACCAGAATTTTGGAACGAAAATTTTCCGTTTACATGGAGAAAATCCGTGCATGTATGCAGCTTCTGTGCATGGAGAAAAGTTTTTATTTATTTTCAAATAAATTTCTTTGTAAATTCTGGTGTCATTCTATCATTTCAGCATTTTACGAAGAAAAGTACTTTGCCCCTCAAAAGATTAACATTTTCCTTATGTTGATTTAAGGCTAATTTAAGTTTTATGACACAAGGTCCGCAAATGGACATGCTGCTACAAAACGAAAAAGAATATAAATGTTAACA
Organism: Maratus michaelseni; assembly: GCA_963931845.1. Taxonomy (NCBI): domain Eukaryota; kingdom Metazoa; phylum Arthropoda; class Arachnida; order Araneae; family Salticidae; genus Maratus; species Maratus michaelseni. Next base: position 206,266,593 of record OZ007595.1, read on the forward strand.
TACTTTTTAAAATTATGTGTAGTTATAAAATTAAAGTGGTACTTGCGAGGCACATCGTAGGAAAAATGGACATGCTGCTACAAAACGACAAAGGCTATAAATGTTAACAGACTTTTTAAAATTATGTGTAGTTATAAAATTAAAGTGGTGTTTGCGAGGCACATCGTAGGAAAAATGGACATGCTGCTACAAAACGACAAAGGCTATAAATGTTAACAGACTTTTTAAAATTATGTGTAGTTATAAAATTAAAGTGGTGTTTGCGAGGCACATCGTAGGAAAAATGGACATGCTGCTACAAAACGACAAAGGCTATAAATGTTAACAGACTTTTTTAAATTATGTGTAGTTATAAAATTAAAGTGGTGTTTGCGAGGCACATCGTAGGAAAAATGGACATGCTGCTACAAAACGACAAAGGCTATAAATGTTAACAGACTTTTTTAAATTATGTGTAGTTATAAAATTAAAGTGGTGTTTGCGAGGCACATCGTAGGAAAAATGGACATGCTGCTACAAAACGACAAAGGCTATAAATGTTAACAGACTTTTTAAAATTATGTGTAGTTATAAAATTAAAGTGGTGTTTGCGAGGCACATCGTAGGAAAAATGGACATGCTGCTACAAAACGACAAAGGCTATAAATGTTAACAGACTTTTTAAAATTATGTGTAGTTATAAAATTAAAGTGGTGTTTGCGAGGCACATCGTAGGAAAAATGGACATGCTGCTACAAAACGACAAAGGCTATAAATGTTAACAGACTTTTTAAAATTATGTGTAGTTATAAAATTAAAGTGGTGTTTGCGAGGCACATCGTAGGAAAAATGGACATGCTGCTACAAAACGACAAAGGCTATAAATGTTAACAGACTTTTTTAAATTATGTGTAGTTATAAAATTAAAGTAATATTTGTGAGGCACATCATAGGAAAAAACATACAGTTGGCAATAACAAACATATTAACGCCCAGAGATAGAGATACTATCCAAGATAGGCACCCTTTATAAAGTGAGTGAACGTTAAAGCTAAATTAAATACTATTTAAAATACACTATTAAAAAGACAAGTCTTTCTTAATCTGAGAAAACATACTATAATTACAAACAAAAATATACAATAACCTCTTCCGAGTTACCCAGGACTCCGAAAAGCGTTCTTTATATTTAGCAACTTCTGAAACCAATATATATTCTAGATTTAGAGAAGCATTTATAAAAACAAAGTTTCTTTAAATTTTCTTTAAAGTAATTTTAGGAAGCGTTTCCGAGTAGTTTTTAGGTAGATTTCGTAAGAAATACTACCTATTACATTCTCACCTAAGTTGGAAATTTTGAAAAAATTTTGCAGATCTACGCCGATCATGACTCCCAGAACCCAAAACCACACCCAGTTCAAAAGTTTATATATATATATATATATATATATATATATATATATATATATATATATATATATATATATGTCACTTTTTTCTGACCACGATAACTGGAAAAATTCTGCATAAATCTCTTCCAAACTGATGCATAAAATCAAGGGTCATAAAATCTCGGTCAAGTTCGTTAATGGGCCAAATCGAACCAAGGAGGGGGAAATGGGGGGGCTTTTTGTGAAAACAGAAAAATCCTCATAATTTCTTTATTATTATACGTATCGAATCCGTTTAAAGTTATTATTACTTCTAGGAAAAGGGCCGAAAATGTATGTATGACAGATTTTTGATATAATTAAAAATGGCCCCAAGAGGGGGGAAAGGGGGGTTTTAGAAGAAAAAAAATCATAGCTTCGTCAATTCAGAAGATATCAAATCCGCGTAAATCTATTATTAATCCTCTTAGTATTATCTAAAACTTTTATATTGACAAGTTTTTTATAGGACCAACCGTTATAGCAAAAAAAAATTAAAAACAAAACAAATCCCTGCCGGCTCCGCATGCAAACAAGTTATTTTTCGAAGTAGGCGGTTCCAACTCCCTCATCTTTTCGAAACTGATACATAAAATCAAGGGTCATAAAATCTCGGTCAAGTTCGTTAATGGGCAAAATCGAACCAAGGGGGGGGAAATGGGGGGCTTTTTGTGAAAACAGAAAAATCCTCATAATTTCTTTATTTTTATACGTATCGAATCCGTTTAAAGTTATTATTACTTCTAGGAAAAGGTCCGAAAATGTATGTATGACAGATTTTTGATATAATTAAAAATGGCCCCAAGGGGGGGAAAAAGGGGGGGTTTAGGAGAAAAAAAATCATAGCTTCGTCAATTCACAAGATATCAAATCCGCGTAAATTTATTATTAATCCTCTTAGTATTATCTAAAACTTTTATATTGACAAGTTTTTTATAGGACCAACCGTTATAGCAAAAAAAAAATTAAAAACAAAACAAATCTCTGCCGGCTCCGCCTGCAAACAAGTTATTTTTCGAAGTAGGCGGTTCCAACTCCCGCATCTTTTCGAAACTGATACATAAATTAAGGGTCATAAAATCTCGGTCAAGTTCGTTTATGGGCAAAATCGAACCAAGGGGGGGGAATGGGGGGGGGGCTTTTTGTGAAAACAGAAAAATCCTCATAATTTCTTTATTATTATACGTATCGAATCCGTTTAAAGTTATTATTACTTCTAGGAAAAGGGACGAAAATGTATGTATGACAGATTTTTGATATAATTAAAAATGGCCCCAAGGGGGGGAAAAAAGGGGGGTTTTAGGAGAAAAAAAATCATAGCTTCGTCAATTCACAAGATATCAAATCCGCGTAAATTTATTATTAATCCTCTTAGTATTATCTAAAACTTTTATATTGACAAGTTTTTTATAGGACCAACCGTTATAGCAAAAAAAAAATTAAAAACAAAACAAATCCCTGCCGGCTCCGCCTGCAAACAAGTTATTTTTCGAAGTAGGCGGTTCCAACTTCCGCATCTTTTCGAAACTGATACATAAAATCAAGGGTCATAAAATCTCGGTCAAGTTCGTTAATGGGCAAAATCGAACCAAGGGGGGGGGGGGAATGGGGGGCTTTTTGTGAAAACAGAAAAATCCTCATTATTTCTTTATTATTATACGTATCGAATCCGTTTGAAGTTACTATTACTTCTAGGAACAGGGCCAAAAACTTATGTATGACAGATTTTTGATATAATTTAAAATTGCCTTAAGGGGGGGAAAGAAGGGGGGTTTTAGAAGAAAAAAATTCATAACTTCGTCAATTCCCAATATTTCAAATCCGCTTAAATATATTATAAATCCTCTTAATATTATCTAAAACTTTTATATTGACATGTTTTTTATAGGACCAACTCTTATAGCAAAAAAAAAAAAAAAATACTTGCTGGCTCCGCCTGCAAACAAGTTTCGTTTCGAAGTAGGCGGTTCCAACTGCAGCATCATCGCAAAAAGGTCATTTCTTCCGCAATTCCCGACAAACAGGCACCCCACGTTCTGCGTCTTCGAAATCTATCTGTGCCTGTAGGCCGAGCCGTCAGGGATTTTTATAGTTTATTAAACAGTTTTCTCAACCTGGAATATATGTTTATAAGATGCTATTAACTTTTAATTGAACTTTTTCAGCTGCGTAACTGAATTCTTACATGCAAGAGTAACAAATTAATATTAATTTGATGTTAATGTTAATGGTGTTAATTTATCATGTTTATCTGTAAAACATGTTTCTTGAACATGAAAACGTTTACTTGAGATTTGATAGCATCTGAGAAACCTATATTCCAAGCAGAGGAAATTGAATAATACACTATTGAAACTACTCTGAGGAAAATCAATGGCAGCAACAAAAACTTTGCTTTTATAAATGCTTTTTAAAATCCCAAAAATATATTCGTTTCTGAGGTTTCCAAAGTAAAGAAAGTTTTTCGGAATCCTATCCAACTCGGAAGAGTTTGTTGTATATTTTCGTTTGTGGATTATATTACATTTTCTCAGATTAAGTAACATTTGCCCTTTTTTTTATTACTGTTCAATAGATCATTAAACCTATCAATATATCTGTTATTTCAAAAAGGTGGTAGCAATCAAGAAATTTGAATAAAAAGAAAATAAGCAAACTGCTCATTTAAAAAAAAAAAAACATTCCTCTTAACGACACTGGCGCTTAAATATAATCTTCATATAAGACAATTTTAATTCAGTCTTGGGTTTTTTTATGTCTTCTAAACATTTAAATATTTACCAGATGGAACCCGTCAAAACTTGACGGAAAAAAATTACTACAGTAATATTAGTAAAATAAGCTTTTTTTATTATTTAAGAGGAGAAGAGTATAAAAAAAAGTGTTTCAAAAATGTTATTTTAAAAGTTTTATTGTTTCAGCAAATGTTAAAAGTAAATAAATTGGCGACATGATATTTTTAGAGCATAATCGATCTTTTTTTTTTACCTTGCCCAGATAGCTTGAAGTTACGGTCACAGTCAGACGGTCAGACTTCAATTTTGGGCAGAGTTTCAGCATCCTCTGGCGATTGACTTTATAACGTCATACTCAGAAGTAAAAGTTTAATTTAAAATTACGCTAATTAATTAATTTTTCGAACAAATGAATGTACGATAACAAATCTGTGTCCAAATATCTTTCATTTAAAAAAAGATTGATGTAATTTGATGCAGTAGTTTGTTCTCACGAACTGTCGAAAGAAAACGCTTAGCATTTTAAATATATAGCTATTGATCGCATTTTACGATATGATGTTTTGAGCGATTTACATACCATGCGTATTCTAGTATTTTTTCATAATGTTTACCTATAGATTGACATGTTTCCTAACAGAGTTATATGCTATTCGTATTCCCTTTATATTTAAATTTGAGTGCAATACTATTTCAATAATCCAGGTTTTTCTTTTTAAAATCTTTTGTTTATTTACTACCTCACTAAATTTTCAATCAAAGTCTATTCCAAAAGTAAACACTTCAAAGGCAAATACTAAATTCAATTTGCTGATGCACTCAAATAATTTGATGAAAAAGTCTTCTCAATTTTCGGTTGTTTACCGATGAAATATTTCTACGTAAAGAATTCGGTTTGGTTATTTGATTATGGATATTTAAATTTTGTTAAATTTGAATGCCATTCCCCGCAACTGTTCGGCAAATCACATTAAATATTAAAATGTGAGTATTGAAATTCAATGGAAGCTGAACCGATATTACTGCTGTTTAAGGTCCACGTATATTTTTATTTAAAAAAGAAAGTTTTGAATAATCAGAAACTCAAAGAAGTGAGATTCATTTTTCCACACGACTAAAACATATTTCAGAAATTTATGCTTGTGAGTTGAGTTAGACCCTATTGAATTAGCTTTCATAGATCAATAAGAAAAGATGCAATTGATTAATGACTTTATTCTAAAATTAAAATCTAGAGAAATGCTTAAGTGATACTAAAAGAAAACAACAAAAGGCTTATAAAAACCTTTTTAATGATCCAACATACGTTTCAACGCTCACTACGGCGTCATTTTCAAGAAAATATAATGATAAACAAAGTATTTTTGCAAATTTTGAAAAATAACCTTGAAAACACGAATCACGAGATCCAAATATGTAAAAAAAAACGAGAAAAGCAGGTGATTGAAGTAGCCAACTGTAATCGTGAAAATTATATTTCGTTATTGCTTTTTAAAACGGAAAAGTACCTCGTGCCAAATTTTAGGCATTTCAAATGAGGCGGATTCATTGCAAATGTTTACGTTACGCATGTAGTTTTCTATTGATTCACGGATAATGGATGCTTTTCTCGTTTTTTTACATATTTGGATCTCGTGATTCGTGTTTTCAAGGTTATTTTTCAAAATTTGCAAGAATACTTTTTTTATCATTATGTTTTCTTGAAAATGACGTCGTAGTGAGCGTTGAAACGTATGTTGGATCATTAAAATTGTTTTTATAAGCCTTTTGTTGTTTTCTTTTAGTATCACTTAAGCATTTCTCTAGATTTTAATTATATTTAGTGATCTTATTTTGTGGTTATGTGACTTTATTCTATACTAAAATATTGTATGTACACCTTAAAACAAATTCCATATATATAAATGGGTGATTTTGTGTAACATTTCTAACTTTTAAAGGAAACTTTCTAAACTAAAGGTGTAATTAACGCTCAAAGTGATAAACTTTGTCAAATAATAAATAAGTGTCAACGATAAAAACATTACACAAAAAGGCTTAAAATACTTTTTAATATAAAGATGACATGTTTCGTACACTCAAACGGCAACTTCTTCAAGATCAAAAATCATAAATAAACTATTTTCGCTAAGTTTTTGAAAATGATAAGCACAAAACACGAGACCACGTGTCTAATGTAAGCAGGTGCTTAAATTGGTCAAACTGTAAAACGTGAAAATTATTATTTTACTTATTGCTTTTTTAATTTGTAAATCAACTCGTTAAACTGTGAAACGTGAAAATTATTATTTTACTTGTTGCTTTTTTTAATTTATAAATCAACTCGTGATATATAAACTATTTTCACTATGTTTTTGAAACTAATAAACACAAAACACGAGACGACGTGTTTATACACGTCGTCGAAATGAAAGCATTTCTTTCAAAGTTTATAATGCTTTTATTATACATGTGGTCTTGCGTTTTGTGTTTATCATTTTTAAAAACATAGCAAAAATAGTTTATATCCATGCTGCTTTATACATGTGGTCTCGTTTTTTGTATTTATCATTTTCAAAAATATAGCAAAAATAGTTTATTTATCATGCTTTCTTTATACATGTGGTCTCGTGTTTTGTGTTTATCACTTTCAAAAACATAGCGAAAATAGTTTATTTATCCTTTTCTATCCGGAAGAAGTCACCGTTTGAGTGTACGAAACATGTCATCTTTATATTAAAAGGTATTTTAAGGTTTTTTATGTAATGTTTTTATCACTTTAAGCATTAATTACATCTTTAGTTTCACGTAAACAAGTGATTTTATTATATTATTTGGAAACTTTCTATTTTGCGTGGAAACAGTACATTTTCCCGGAATAAACGGAGAATTCTCTAGCTGGATGTTAAAAACGGGAATATTCCTTCTAAGACAGACAAACCGAAATGTTCCGTTTCAGTTAAGCGATAACGGGAAAATTCCAGTTTCCTTTTCAGAATTCACGTTTTGCTCTATAGATGACAGAGCATTTATCCCTTAATGATAATAACTGAGGTTCGAATCTGGAGGAAGACAAGGCGATAAGAAACGGGTGTGGTAATTTTCAATACAAATGCATGCTCCGTCTACATAAGCATCAGTATATATAGTTATTATTTAGATTTCGCTCATCTCACGAAACCCTATTCGTCTCATTTCTCTGATTGTCTGTCTGTCCGTCACAGCCTTCATACTCGGAAACTGTATGAGTTACAGACTTGAAATTTTGTATACTTACAGCTGAATACCTCCTGTCCCACTACAAATAATAACATTTTGAATATGACGTTAATTATTGGCGATATTAACTAACTAAAAACGCAGTAAAAACTGCGCAGAAACTTTAAAAAGAACATTCTCGCTTGGAATCCTACCCTCCCGTCCAGACTCTTCCCCGTTCAGACTACCTAGATATTTTCTTTCATCGCAAACTCGAGAGAGACTTTTAATTTCACACTCTAAGTGATGAAAAATGAAAACCAGTTGGGTCCTAAACCATTTCGGGCCCTATAACTTTATTAAAAATATTGCACCCAGAAAAAGGAATTGATTAAAAATACAAAACATGTTTTGTTTAGTACATTTTGGTTGGTTTAGCAAAATTCAAGTAAAATTGAACCATTTTACTTGACTTAACAAAACATTTTTTGCTGACGATACAAAATTTTTTTTTTGGAATTGCAAACAAAAATTTTTTTTGTTCATTCAAACAAAATTTCCATTGACCTATATTTAAACAAAACTTTTTGTTTAAATATATGTCAATGGAAATTTTGTTGGTTCAATTTTACTTGAATTTTGCTAAAACAACCAAAATGTACTCAACAAAACATGTTTTGTAGTTTTAATCAATTCCTTTTTCTGAGTGTGCATTTACCGAATTGAAATTTACAAATCTATGCATAGATTTGAACACTGAATACAAATATCTATTTTTTATAAAAATCGGACCGTAATTACCAAAGATAATTATCATTTTTTCAAGTGAAAAATGATTTATTTTTATACACGTGTCCAGATACTTCCGCGTCCACACTACCTAGATATATTCTTTCACCGCGATCTCCAGAGAGACTATTAATTTCACACTCAATGTGATAAAAAACGAAAACAAGTGGGGTTATTTCGGGCTCTATAACTTTATTAAAAATAGTGCATTTACCGAATTGAAATTTACAAATCTATGCATAGATTTGAACGCTGAATACAAATATCTAATTTTTATAAAAATCGGACCGTAATTACCAAAGATAATTATCATTTTTTCAAGTGAAAAATGATTTATTTTTTATACACGTGTCCAGATTCTTCCGCGTCCACACTACCTAGATCAGGAGTTCTCAAACTATGGTACGCGTACCAGTACTGGTACGTAAAGCTCTTTCTACTGGTACGCAGAAGTCCGATACTGGTACGTGGAATAAAATGCAAACTAATGGCATATTATTATAGAATCAAAAACGGCTTGTCTTTATTAACTTGGAAATTTTCAAAAAAAAAAATCGAACGTGATTTAGGATTTGAAAACGCTTTCTCTATTTTCTTGTTACGAGAAATGTTTGTTATAGCAGACTTGCTGAAATTCGCACTCAACGCTTATGATACAATCAGTTTTCCAGAATTAAAAAGACAATTATTAGATTTATATAGAAAAAAAATTGAATTTTTCAATAAAGATCTAATTTTAAAATTAATGAATGAAGTATTTTTAATTAACGGAAGAACTGTTTTTAAACAACTCTACAAATTTAATTATCTGAAGGTAAAGTCTGATTGTCTGAAGTAGGAGGAGTTAAAACAAAACAACATTCGAAGTGTTGTTATGTTACGCATTGTTCTCTTAGTGATAGAAGAGCTTCTAGGAAGTGTTGAAATAAAAGTCTCATTTCAAACATAATTCATAAATTGATTCATTGTGTTGATTGAAATATTTTCTTCTCTTTTACAAAAAGTGTTGTAGTTTCCTCCTATTTCATGGAAATCAGTTTTTAAGAAAGTACGATTATTCCAATCAAACAAATACTGTGGTCATATGCAGTGCAGATTTAAGGTAAAGCATTGTACATATGTACTTAGGTGGTGTATAAAATGTATGAACGGAACTTGAAAGTGTTTGGCTTTTGAGCGACATTGCTGTCGCATTTAAAGGTATGCAGATTATTAATACGGTTGAATTGAGCCTATGTTAAATGCGCTAACTAAGCTTTAGATAAGAAATTCGCAGGACCTGATTAATGCAGAGGCCGACTAGGCCATGGCTTAGGGCCCACGAAAATAAATAAAATTGTTTAGATAAAGTTTATTAAAAATGCAGTTTTTTCCAATTATTTTTTCCAAAACCAAAAAGAATTTTGATTAACTTTGTAACAGTATCATAATATCTAAGGATAACCACCGAATACTAACCCCCCCCCCCCCCCACCAAAAAAAAAAAAAAAATTATAGCTATTATCTTGGTTTGAGACTGGCTCCGAAAAGGTATTGGGTCTTGAGCCCCTCATGACTTTAATCAGGCTCTGGAAATTCGTTTCTCATTTGAGACATCCTGCCACTGTATCTCACGAGAGAGGAAAGAAGTGAACTTATTCAGCTCTCCTCTCCTGTGATGGATTACTGGAGTCCACATTCAAAAGGATGAATGTAACAGAATTTTCGCTGACGAGAATATCAGTGTACCGTCAAAAATACACAAAATCTGTTCGTGTTTAGCACAACATATCTCTGTGAATGTGCTCCCCCCCCCCCTTTGTTATATAAAAAAAAAGTACAGGAATAAACTAAATATCGAATCTGACTTATGATTAAAACTTCCTAATATTGAGCCAGATATGAGGAAGTTATGCTTGATAAAACAAGCCCATCCATTTCATTAGCCTACTACAATAGTATATGAATCAGTGTGCGCCAATATGTCATTAAGTACTGTGGCTTTTTTACTACACCAAAATACTGTATTTTGATATTGTATGCATTATTAAAATTTAATGATGATACTATTTTTTACTTGAATGTTATTATAAAGCAGTCAATTTAGCAATGTAATCATTCATTTTTAAATGCTATAAAACCAGCTATGACGAAAATACAAAAGGTCGGAGAGATATTTCGTTTTAGACAGGTTTTTTTTATATTAGCTTTACGTTTGTTACCAGGTTGGTACGCGGAAGTATGAACTTCGATTTAGTGGTACGTCGGTCTAAAAGTTTGAGAACCCCTGACCTAGATATATTCTTTTGCCACGACCTCCAGAGAGGCTATTAAATTCACATTCAAAGTGATAAAAAAACGAAAACAAGTGGGGTTATTTCGGGCTCTATGAAATTAATAAAAATATTGCATTTACCGATTTGAAATTTACACTTCTATGCATAGATTTGAATGCTGAATACACATATATATTTTTTTATATAAAAATCGGACCGTAATTACCAAAGATAATTATTATTTTTTCAATTGAAAGTGATTTCTTTTTATACACGTCTGTAGGTTGAAAACAAAATGCGACAGATAAAACAAAACAATGCAGATGATAATTAACTACCTCACTCACAAGTTTGAACGCATCTTCAAATTTTTAAAACTGCATAAGATAGGGATTTGAAAATCTATACTTATAAAAGAGTAGCTTGATTTTCCCATAATCAACGCCGAGCCTCAACCGTTTATTCTAGAACAAAGAAATTTGGAAGACATGTTCTTTACACAATGTAGGCACCCACTAAGAAAGGATTTTTGAAAATTCACACCCTAAGGGGTTTAAATGGGGGGAGGTCGAAAGTTTTAGATAATTTCGTCTTTTTGGCATATCTCAGCAGGAGTTTTAAGTAGAAGCGGGAAATTCGCGATAACGATTAGACTAAATAGTAGTTAAACATGTATTTCAGGCGATTTTAGAAATTCAACCACTAAGTGGGTTAAATGGGGGGGGTCGAAAATTTTCGGTGATTTCACATTTTCGCCTTATCCTATCAGCAGTTTTAGGTAAGAGTGTGAAATTCAAGATAACAAATCTACTAAAAAAATAATTAACACATATTTCGGCGATTTTAGAAATTCAACCACTAAGGGGGTTAAATGGGGATCTAAAGTTTTAGGTCATTTTGCCTTTTCGCCATATTTCAACAACATTTTTACTTAAAAGCGCAAAATTCAGGATAACAAATGTACTAAAAGTTAGTTAAACACATATTTCAGCGATTTTAAAAATTCAACCACTAAGGGGGTGAAATGGGGGGGGGGGTCGAATGTTTTTAGTCATTTCGCGTTTTTGCCATATCTCAACATCAGTTTTAGGTAGGAACGTGAAATTCAGGATAACAAATCTACTAAAAAAATAAATTAAACACATATTTCAGCGATTTTAGAAATTCATCCATTAAGAGGGTTAAATGTGGGGGTCGAAAGTTTTAGGTCATTTTGCCTGTTCGCCATATCTTAGCAGCATTTTTAGTTAGGAGCTCGGAATTCGGGATAACAAATCTACAAAAAGTATAGATAAACATGTATTTCAGCAATTTTAGAAATTCAGCCAATAAGGGGGGATAAATAGGAGGTCAAATATTTTAGGTCATTTTGCTATATCTCAGTAGAAATTATAGGTAGAATCATGAAACTCGGGATAACAAATGTACTAAAAAAATAGTTAAACGCGTATTTCAGCGATTTTAGCAATTCAGACACTTAGGGGGGGGGGGGGGAGTCGAATGTTTGAAGCCATTTTGCCATATCTCAGTAGAAGTTATAGTTAGGAGCGTAAAATTCGAGATTACAAATCTACTAAAGAATAGTTAAACATGCATTTCAAGCGATTTTAGAAATTCAACTACAAAAGGAGTTAAATGAAGGGTCGAAAATTTTTGGTGATTTCACCTTTTCACCATATTTCATCAGCAGTTTTAGAAAAAAGCGTGAAATTCGGGATAACAAATCTCCTTAAAAAAAATAGTTAAACAAGTATTTCAGTGATTTTAGAAATTCGGCCACTAAGGGGGGTTAAATAGTGGGTCGAATGTTTTATATCATTTTGCCATTTCTCAACAGAAGTTATAGGTAGGAGCGTGAATTTTGGGATAACAAATCTACTAAAGAATAGTTAAACATGTATTTTAGGCGATTTTAGAAATTCAACTACTAAGGGGGTTAAATGGGGGTCGATAATTTTCGAAGATTTCACCTTTTCACTATACCTCTTTAGTTTTGGATAAAAACGTGAAATTCAGGATAACAAATCTGCTATAACAATAATTAAACAGATATTTCAGCGATTTTAGAAATTCACCCATTAAGGGGGGTAAATGGGGGCCGAAAATTTTAGGTCATTTCGAATATTCGCCATATCTCAGCAGCATTTTTAGTTAGGAGCTTAAAATCTCAGATTCAGGATAACAAAACTACTAAAAAATAGTTAAACATGTATTTCCGCGATTTTAGAAATTCAGCCACTAAAGGAGGTTAAATGGTTGTCGAATTTTTTATGTCATTTTGCCATATCTCAGTAATAGGTAGGAGCGTGAAATTTAGGATAACAAATGTACTAAAAAATAGTTAAATGTGTATTTTAGATAATAGCTTACATATAAATTTTAAATAATAATCCATCTATGTGTCGAAAGTTTTAGGTAATTATGCCATATCTCACCAGCAGTTTTAAGTAATTGAATATGAAACCCCGCTTTACAAATCTACAAAAAAGTAGTTAATCATGTATTTCAGCGATTTTAGAGCTAACGAGTTTGAGGGCAACATTGGATGTGAACCTGATTGCGGAAGATTAGACGAAAAATAGAACTATTGCTGATTTTTTATTATATATTTTTTGTGACATTTTTTCCAAGTAATATATTTTTTAATTTCCCAATTTGTAATTTTTTTTTTCGATTATCATCGTTTAGCGATCGGATTTAAAATTTTAAACAAAATATCACACTCCCCCTTTTTCTTTCAAAATACATTTTTTGAAAGTAAAAAATTTCGATTTAAATACTGATTGTCAAATTTATGGGCTAGGGTATACACAAGGATGTCCTATGGTGATTACCGTATAGTCAGATTACAAGCGTGCAACCGAATGGGTCCTGTTAAAATTATTTCATTTTAATGATTTATGCACGCAAAATAACTGAACCACGTCATAGTGATCGCTGCATTAACGATGTATGGCTGAGAAATACACAGGGCCCCGTTATTTTGATCACCTCATTAATAATTTATGGGCGTGACAGTACCCATTTACAAAGATCGTCATTTATCTTAGGCAATCCCATTTTTATTTATTTCATCTGAAAGGTCTCCACTCATCTTAGATAGATATGCACAGGGACAGTAGTGTTTTGTCAGAGGGATTATGGAAAAAATATTATTAATGTCACGAAATATTTATTTAGGTACTTATATATATATATATATATATATATATATATATATATATATATATATATATATATATATATATATATATATATATATATATTATTTATTTTAGTATACTTTAAAATAAAGTATTTTGTTTAAATTTCTCTATTTGCATGTAAGATGCAATTTCTGAGCCCCAAGGGAAGTCAAGACAGTACACTGCAGAATGTATTTGGCCCCACTCAGAAGCGACCGACTAGACGGGCGAAGACCGGCTAGTGGTTAATAAAAATGGACGATATAACCCGTATCGAGGTATCTAAGTACCGACTGCAATGACGATTTGAAAGAAAATAAAAATGAACAATAATACCCGTAGAGGCATCAATAAAAAAATAGTATCGATAAAATTCGATTTGGCCATAGTATCGATAAAAATGATCGACATTGTCCATCAGTAGCCTACACTAGTTGGCTTTCGTCATTCGTAAGCTAATGCTAAATAAATAAAACATCCCTTGCGCTTTAATTTCTGTTATGCCTTACCGATTGATAAAGACACACACACACACAAAAAAAAACACTTCCAGATCGGCTCTATTGTTTCATAGCAATTTTGATTAAAAGAGATGAAGTTTACTGCCCCCCCCCCCAGCCCCACCCCACCAAAAAAAAATGGTAGAGATAAAAGAAGATTAAAAGAAGGATTTTAAGGACTTTAAAGAAGGAATGTACACGGTATGAAAACGCATATATGTATTGTTGATCCCAAAAATTTTCTCTTCTTTAATTTTCAAGCTATCTTTCATGACAACTTGATATCACGAACGGTTTCATCTGGCCAACTATTTAATTAAACGTTACATAAATAGTAATTAATTTATAAAATTATTTTTTTAATCTTTTACTGATGTAGGTTTAATTGTTTTTCTCCTCGAAAGATTGGATATAATATTTTGAATTTTTGTAAGTAAAATAAAATTTAAGAATAGTTTTTCTTCCGAGTTGAAATTGTAGAAAAAAAATTCTTATGTTCTGAAGGATTTTCACTCAGCAGTTAATTTAATTCATAAACTTACGATAGATACAAGAGTATTCTTCAAATAAACGATGCTTCTTTCTTCAGAACATGTTAAAACTTTTTCCGAAAATGTAAATTTTTTTAAATGTGCAGTTTCTAAAAAAATATCGTGCCTGTTTAAAAGAATTCTTGAAATATTATACAAATTTAATATATAATTTATGCATATAAGAACTTAAAACACGCACATTGTTAGTTTATATCTTAAAAACTTAAATTATTTTCTTCAAAAATATGTGATAGATATTGATGCACCACGTCTGATAGAAACCTGGAGTGAACTGCGCATGGACAAAAATGGCTAGTACATGTCGGAAATGGGGAGGTCCGTACCATCTCGGGATGAGTTTGTTATAGATATGTCGCATTTTTCTGGCGAATACCTTTTCGTTTCTGTCATTGAATTATATGTTTTAAAATATTATATTTTAATCCTATCACATTAAAAATGTTATTAAAAGAGAAATATAGTAAAAAAAGATTTAAAAATATGATTATAAAACTAAACACAATAACTTTTTATCCTCACAATATATAATAATAAATATGAAGTGCAAACATTAATCTTTTAGAACAACATAAACGTTTTAAGAATACTTAAATTTAATTTTTTTTAATTAATTACCTAAAAATACATTTCTTAAAACTACAACTACCAGAAATTTTACTCAAGTTTCATAAAACTATTTTACCCCAGAATATTTATTTAAAACTATGTAACTTATTCATTTAGCATATTCTTGCAAGTTTTCTATTTAATTTATTTTGAAAAGAAATTTCTGGTTCGAATCGGAATATATTCATTTGATAGCCGTCTTAATGACGCATAATTTCCGTCTCCACCGCCGATCGACGATTGGGATTTTTACGCTTTCTGATTATTTGTAAAATCAAACGCTTTTTAAGTCATTTCCGGTATTTTGGAGGATTATGAAGATATAAGAATATATGATATAAGAAATTAATATATATTATTAGATTATACAGAAATATTAATAGAGATTAGATTATATAGAAATTAATTATATTATACAGCAATTAATTATATTATATTGCTATAATATTTATTATATGACAGTTACAAATTAATTAGATTATATAGAAATTAATAGATATTATATAAGAAAGCAAGTTCAACCAGAAATGACTTCAGATGATGCAGTTCAAGAAGCGTTCGGTTTAACAACTAATCAGAAAGCATGATAATCGCAATCGTCTATCCGCGGTGGACAGGGGAATTATGCCTTAATGACGGCTCATGGTATTTCTAGTCTTAATAGTAATAATAAACAAATCATATTCATTTTTGCAAATAATTTCGAACAATCTTACACTTACTTTCATTGGATATTTTTATTAAATGGTTTTGATTAAATTTGTATACTGCATTCCGATACCCCGATTATTTCACTCGCAAGTTTTATGGACTGTGAAACTGAAACAATAATTATTCCTTTTAAAGCTTCCTTATCGCTAAAGTGCAAAATACGTTAGCAATCACTTCGGAAAGGTTTAATCCGAGAACTAGTAGAAGGTGCACGATTCATTTTATCTAAAATAAAATTTTACTCAGAACAGAAAATAGCCGCGAGGCTATTCTCCCTACAATGTGAATGGAATCGGATTGTCATTCTGCTAACTGAAGCTCCCAAAGCGCGGTTAAACAGTAAATTTCCTTGTTAATTTGAAGCGACAGCTAACTCTGAACCCGGGTACGGACCTGACCTGGCACCTCTTGATTTTTAGCCAGTTTTCTAACTTCCATATCCAGAGCCATTCAGGCAGATGTAAATCCTGCTCTAAAGCGACATACTATGAACAATGAGATAAAAACTAACTGTTTCTATTGGCTGTACATATTGCCAAAGTATGGTGCAAAGTTGAACTGTTTTCGAAGTTTTACCATAATCAGTGATCGAATGACCTTGAAAATCGAATGACCTTATTTTGGGTGTTTCTGTTTTTGCTCCGTCAAATAGTTCAAAGTTAATAGAATTTCTACTCCTGTTTATTCTATTCTGTCTATTCTAACAATCCTTTTCGTATATGTAAATTTGCATAAAAAGTCAATTTAAAATTCCAATTATTATTTTCAAATAAAATCATTTTTAATTTATATAGTTTAATTAAACGGATTGTTCTTTTCACACTTTGGTGCGTTTTTAAAATATAAAATATTTTAAGCACATAAGTTATTTTTTATTATTATTCCAGATTAATATTTAAAATTCAATACGTCTATCTATACTAATAAAAGAAAGTTTCGTTCTGTAAGTGCGTGTGTTTGTTTGTCTGCGATGGTTACAAAATCTAGCCCACTAAGAAGTCTGAAAATTTAGGTGCGGATAGTTCAAGGTCTGGCCTGGTGCACCCGAGTCTCAGAATTTTAATACTTTGAAAATTAACAAAAATATTAATTAAAAAGTAATCAATAACTCATCTATTTTTTGAGAGCCGGTTTTCAGAACTCGCGCATGCCCAGAGCCCCTATGTATCGCATCACACGTGAATAAAGAACCATTTACATGAATAATGCATTTATTTCGCAATTCTGTTTTAAATTATATCGACTAAACCGTTTGGTTTATTTGGAAACGAAAAGCTTATTCTGAAAGATCGCACTCTTACGTCTTCAATGCCGCAATCCATTTGAAACAAAAAGTATGTTAACCCTTTGGAAAACATTTTTGAAAAAGTGTCGTTTTCCCGGGCTTATGTTTTCTTCCTTACGCTAACGCCCTTCAATAGTACAATTTTAGAGATACAGACAAACCAAAGACATGCTGAAACCTTCTTCTAATAGACAGTATGATTATTTTTTTTTAAACATGGATTATAACCCTTTTAAAAACACCGGCGAACGCAGGTCATTTCGCGCGTCACGAGAAGATTTATTTCTTACGCTAAAAGTTACTAAACGTTCTTATTTCGACACAATCTTTTTAGAACATCTCGGTAGATCAGAGATTTACATCACCTAAAACAATTTTGAAGCGTTCGGACGAGAACAAGTATTTAAAAAAAATAAAATCTGAGATATTTTCGGCGAAAACCCATAACTACGGGATATTTTCCGGGGTCACGCTTGGCTTCGGGTAACGTTTTCACTATTTAAAATGCATATATTTTCACATAATTTTATTGAGGACTTGGAAACAGTTATATTTATAAACGAGTAAAATTTCAGAGAGATCTGACGACGAATACTATTTTTTTTATGTTAACGGACCCGACGCGAAAAGAAAACATTTTTATTTTACAACCCGATAACAATTTTTCTGACGTGATTTTTACACGGGCTCTAAAACCGCTATATTTATGACCATTGAAAATTTCAAAGTGTTTGGACAACACAAGCTATTTTTTAAAACTATATAACGATCCTACTTGAAAAAATAAGTAAATATTTTGTTACGATTTTGCGATTTTGTCATTAAAGATATAAATTCATACAAAATCGAGTAAAATATATAAAATTATGCAAACTTGGGGCTTATTTAAGCTTTTGGCCAACGCTGGGTGGGTCAGCTAGTTGGTATACATTACGTAAAATCATATTCTATTTAAGAAATTCGAAAAATCGAAAAAATTGACCGGAAAACTTTTACTTCATAAAATAAAACCGCATTTTTTTAAAATGGAAAATGAAATTTATTTGGATTTAGTAACTAAAGAATAAAGTATTTTGAAGGGAATATTAAACGAAACCCTTTGTGCGACATTCGATCACACTTATCCATTTGTTTTAAATATTGCGCATTTATTTCTAAAAAAAGAAATTTCCTATCTTGATTAGCGGAAAATTTCCATTTTGAAAACGGGGGAAATTCCAAAACGGAGAGTAGACGGCAACATTGCTGCCAGTACATTTTCCGTTTTTTCACAGATTTTTTTTCCCAGTGTATTAATATTTTAATGGAAAAAAAATAGTTTAGTTTGCGAGACGATTACAAAAATTGTAAAAATTTATCTATTTTTTAAATATTTCAATTTTTTAAATAAGCAGTTCATTAAACGGTACATTTTCTGTTTTTTCATGGATTTTGTTTTCCTTTAACAGTGTAAGATAGCTCATTTTGATTACATCGAGGCTAACGAAAAAGACAGGCTACCACGGTGCATTCCACTTATCTTTTTTTACAGACCGCTAGAGTGACGTGATGCTCTTTCATACACGAACCGATCTAACGAACCGATGTTGGTCAAATGTTGCACATTAGTTTATTGTAACGTGTCTTCGTAGCAACCCGTTGTGATGCATTTGTATTTTAAAAGATTTCTGAAGTTTTTGGAGAAAAAAAGTTACCAATCCAGGTTTTTAATTAAAATGCATAAGTTATAAGCTAAAAATATAATTATCATCATTCATAAATCTTAATTAGACTTTTCAATCGCCTTGAGATTCCTTAAAATTGATCAATTATTTCCCAGGTTTTTAATCATTGAATGATTGGTCGATTGATTGATTCTTCCTGTTTTTCTCAAAAACTATTTTAGACATCGGAATGCAAAACTCGGTAGATTGTAACTTGATACATTCTCTATCTTTCTCTGATAAGTTTAGTGTCTGTTATGCAACTGTTTCTGAGCCTCTCTGTTAAAAATTTTGTGTTGGTTTGAACCAACTTTTTGTGTTGCAGTAGCTGCAACCGTAAGATGGTTATAGCTCGCTTCAAGATTTAGAGATATGGATCAACAGGATCTCCAAATTTTGGAACGAGGTTTCACCAACTTATGGTTGCAGCTATTGCAGCACAAAAAGTTGGATCAAATCGGCAAATTTTTTTAACAAATGTTGGAACGAGGTTTCACCATCTTATAGTTGCAGCTACTGCAGCACAAAAAGTTGGTTCAAACCAGCGCAAATTTTTTAACAGTTCATATCAGACAAACGGACAAACACAGATAAAAAACATTAAATGCTATTTTTGACTACGTCATTTAAATAGTCGAAAGAACTTAGGAATATGCGTTAATTTCTAAAAGTTAAGGAGCAGACGCTCCAATTTTATAAAAACCTTTTTCACCATTAGGCCCGTATTTTCCCGTTTCTAGAAATCATGTTAAAATGGCTGTAGACAAAAATATTTTTAGCTGAACTCTTTTTTGAACCGTATACAGAATGAGAGGG
The DNA here is from genome assembly GCA_963931845.1 of Maratus michaelseni. NCBI lineage: Eukaryota > Metazoa > Arthropoda > Arachnida > Araneae > Salticidae > Maratus > Maratus michaelseni. The sequence goes on from OZ007595.1 coordinate 206,286,318, forward strand.
CATAAAGAACATTATAGCATCAAACTGCGATTAAGAAATATATATATTCTTGGATTTAAAAGCATACTTATGAAAATGCAGGAAAACTCTCAAATGGTGAAAGGGTTTTAATATAGATGACAATGCGTATTCAAGTATTTTCAGGGTATTTATTTCATCAGGGACGGCGTTTAAGAGCGAAATTCTTTTTTATGTTTTTAATTGAAATAATATATCTAATGGAGCGGTTTTGTGTTATAATTTTTGGCATACAAATACCTCTTTTCCGTTTTTGTTTGAAACCAAATTGTGTTTTGGATTAAAAGCTTGTTACTTATTTTTTTTAATTGTATTTCTTGTTTTCAGAAATAATTTCATTAATAGAACAATGCAGTTAAAGTAAGGTTGTCATTTTGTTCAGAATTTTGTAAAAAGTCCGGTACACTAGACGAAATTCGACAAAGTCCACTGAATTTGTATAGGTTTTGGATACAAAATTATTGCCATGATGTAATAAAATTGTATTTTTATATTATTAGGAATAAAAATATTTTTAAAAATCAATCATTTAATTAAAACAGAATTATTGCTTACTGACGACCATAATCTGATAAATCCACAAAACAAATGAAGCCAAGCAAAGAACAGGATACATGACCGCCAATAAATGATAATTTCTGGAAACGTGATTAAAGTATTTTAATCGTGTTTTTGGCTGAATTAAATTTTAGCTTAAATTGTAGCATGTGTAAAAATCTGTAGGTAATATACTGGGCTGTGCAAAAGAATTAAAGTAAGTTTCTGTCTTTTGATAGAAGTTGCTAAAGGTAAAGGATCAGGGTCCATAAGCATTCTCTTTTGGCCCATGAAATAAGCCTAAACTCGATTTTGTTATACTGACTTAATTATTTCACTTTTTAATATTAGAAGGTTTATCCTGTACGATTTCAACAATAGTTTTTGCATTTTGTCCGGATTTATATGACTTACACAAGCTCAAAGTTCGTATTATTCGTAGTTTTTGATGAAAAATACGCAATTTCTCATAATTTTACCTCAGTTATTTATATGAGCACAATCGTGCACCATTTTCTTATTTACATATATTATAAAATACATAAAAATGTGCAATATATGTAAAAATAAAAGTGTTGCAAAGCTGCGCTTATAGAAAAATTTTTTTAAAAAATTAAAAATTTAGGTAAAATTAGGCGAAATTGCATATTTTTCATCAAAAACTACAAATAATACGAACTTTGAGCTTGTGTAAGTTATATAAATCTGAACAAAATGCAAAAAATATTGTTTAAATCGTACAGGATAAACCTTCTAATATTAAACTAGTCGTTGGGGGCCACCGTAATACTTACCCATCATGGATATGCATAATGTAAAATATTAAAATAAAAATGTGTAAACTACTTATAAAATGCATTGCAATTCAAATAAAATCGTGGCTTGATGACGTCACAAACTTTAAAGGCTCGATTACTGAATTGCTTGAAAGAGGTTTTTCCTTATAACTCCAAAAATAATAATCCTATTAACTAGCGGTTTATTGCATCTGATTAGGCGTCAAATTTCTAATTAAAATATATCTTTGAAGTGAAATTTGGATGAAATACAGGGTCATGAAAAATCGAAGAGTGTGGAAAACAGGATTCCAAATATCTCGGCAACTCATTATCCGATCGACTTCATGCTTTATTCAAAATTTATGTTTTTTTATTGTCTTTTATATTCATTTCTTAAAATATACAATTTCGAAAATTTTTATATACCTTTCATCAGAACGAATATTTCGAGAGTCCGAAAAAAATTGTTCCGGTTAATCGAGGTTATTGAAATGAAATAGGCTTCTTCCCATTATTACATACTAAGTACATACCAAATTGCAAGTCTCTATCTCAATTTTTTCGGGAGATAGAGCGTTTACAGACACACACACACACAGACACACAGACACACAGACGGACGGCAAAATTTTTTTTCTAAAAATATGTTTTTCGGAATTTCCAGTGTCTGAAACGTGTAAATCCGTCAAAAAAAATTTTTCGATTTTCAAAACGATTACAAGACTTACCCTATACTACGTATGATGGGTAAGTAAAAGTGAAATAATTATGTCAGTATAACAAAATCGAATATTAGTCTTATTTCATGGGCCAAAGACACGGCTTATGGGCCCTGATCCTTTTCAACTGTGTTACGTGTTTACTTACTAAACTAAATTTTAAATACTATGTAGAATACTTACAAATCTATAAATCACATTAGACCTGCAGGCTGCACAAAAGAATTGGAGTACTTTTTCGGATATAAGACAGTGATTGCTGAAATGTGGTTTTCAAACGTGTTATGCGTTTTGTAAATTGTTTACTTAGGTATCTTATTTACCTTATTAAACAACGAAGTTTTGTTAAAGTATTCTGGAAATGTTAAAAAGTGTTTCATAATCTGTGCTTGGCGGATGATTTTTCTTTCTTGTTTTCATAGCTGTATGTATCATTTGACAACAAATCTCCCTTTCTTAAGCTTCATTTTAAAAATCACTATGATGCCTCTTTTAAACGAACCACCACACACACATATAAGTGTAGTCCGTATATACTATGTATATAATTATTATCACAAATTGTCGATGATTTGGTCATAATGAAAAAAAAATACACCTTTAAAAGATAAAAAATTCCTTAAAAACTAATTATTTAATTGCAATATTGCATGTAATTAATAAAGCTTAACACAAAAACTAGACACGGAATTTATAAGATCTTGTTCCATCGGGAAATTGCAAGAAAAACCCTTTTACCATGCAAGAGGTTAAAATTTGACATTAATACGTCGAAGAGGAGCGTCCCTTATACTTCTTTATTCTTAGCAACCACTTGCACTTGCGGAATGGTTAATGGAAAACCAGAAGCTGTCTGTTACGTGAAATGAACAATCTGCTTTATTATTTAAATCGGCCTAATTGTCTTAAATAGACAATTGGATTTTCCGGAGGACACGTTAATCTTTTTATTGCAGTGTATGTCGAAAATAAGTTTTATTTATTTTCTTTTTCTCACTATTTTTCCGGTGTAAATATTTCACCTTTTTTTTTTTTTTTTCAAGACAAAACACGAATCAAGAAACAGTGGAACTTCTGTAAACGGGGCTTACCTTTAAAGGAATCTTGTCTGGAGCGAAAATTTTCAATGGCACTCAAATGAGAAACATCATACAAAACTAAGATATAAGACTGAAAGCTGTCTAAAATGGAATTCTTTCCTGGTCTATAGCTTTTCCGTTTTCACATGTTTTACTGTACATCATTTCGTTATTAACAGACTTCCGACAAAAGAAGCTGTACAATTCTTTTGTATTATTTTCTCTTAATGTATTTCTGCACATAACCTTTGACCGGATGCTTTGATTTTCCTTTCATTTGTTCTACAAAGCTAGTTCTGTCAGTGGTCCCTTATAAAATTCATTAGGACCAAAAAATTGTAGGTTTGTCTTTCTGTGTATATTCTTGTATTTTTTTTTTTTACTTTATAAGCTCTAACTTTCGTAAAAATCGGCCTTTTGTCCCGAAGTTTCAGTGTGTTGTTGAATACACAATATTACTTTTATTCAATTTTAAAAATAATCGTCATTTCTTGTGCAGTTTTTTTAGCGAGGATAGCGAAATAGACAGCCTGTCGCACCCCTGTCGCATTAGATAGCTATAGTCACGTGATGCTCTTTCCGTGCACTCGAGCATCAGAGGACTCAAGTGGTCTGAAAAAAGAGACAATGTATTGAAATTTAAGACAATGTAATGAAAAAAGAGACAATGTATTGCACCGCATAATAAATAATACCTTAAAGTCGGTTTTATTTTTATTTTTTCTAAAATCTAGGAAGTTCTACGCTTACCAACCGCAATACAGACCTCGCAAGGCTAAAAACCCGATTATCCGATAACGTAAAAATGAACGATATTCTTGCGATAAAAAAGTTATCCAGAAGTTATCTTTTTAACAATTTCCAACACAATTAAATGTGTTTATGAACTCGGTTTATCTGTCCGTCTCTCTGTCTGTCCGCGCCCTAATTCGCGTAAATATACTCGGATTGTCATGTAATTGATATATGTTATTGTGGTTTACCATGCCATTCTTCTGTTACCGGATTGTCATATATTTCCATGTGAATGGGGATTTTTCGGTTCCCTAGGTCGCATCCACTGCTGACGCAACAGCTGGGGACTGTTTTCGTAATGTGTTAAGTAAGATCTTTTACACATTTGAAAAGGGTTAAATAAAAAATGTCTCTGCCCCCCAGATTTTTATAATAACATCTATAGTCTCTTCAAGAATAAGAGAGAAAACAAATAAAAGAACGTGCGAATGAGCAGATTTTGTGATGCTACAATCAATACCGAACAAATATTGACAAGTGCCAAAAGTTGCTTTGCCAAATATTTGCTTTGCATAAAAAATAATGCAATTTATCAAAATAAATGTTTTTATTATTATTATTATTATTATTATTATTATTATTATTATTATTATTACAGTAGAGTTCCGCTAATCCAAGTCCTGTTATTCCAAGCTCCGCTTAATCCGAGGTGGATAAAAAAAAAATTTTTGCTTGAATTGCTTGAAAGAATATAACAAGAAAAAAATATTCTAAAAGTTTAAATGGACAAATATTAAAAAATAAAAAAATATGTTCTACATTTCCTCATTTCCTGTTAAACTCCCGATGCTTTTAATATGCCGTTAATATTTTACAATATAAATAGATAGGTTACCAAATGGAGACAGAAAAAAAAGCTAAACTGTTCTAACTTTTTATATATTGCGAAATTTATTTATGTTATCTTAAATCTTCGTTTTTCTTTCATTATTTGTTTTAATTTCATTCTCATTTAGAAAAAATAAACACAATTCTCTTTTTATCTTTTAACGGATTCTTTTGAAATGCTACTGAGCATGTGCGAATTGTTGGCATTTTGTAAAGTATTTGGCGATTTTTTTTAACGCTGAACTGCCAATCCTGATTATCATTTCAGATAGAACTGAATGCGCAATAAATAGGGAGGCTTTTCAGTTTCGATCAGCCTGTTCCGACATGTGTATCATTTCAGTTCGAGAACTCATGGAAGTAACCATACGTGTGTGAGGAGAATGAGCGGGAAAAGGAAACACGTGTCTGTTTCGTTAGATGTTAAAAGGCGAACTTTAAAACGGTTAGATGCGGGAGAAAGTATTTAAAAAATTGCAAAGGAATTAGGTGTTGGAGAAGTGACAGTAGGTGACTGGAGAAGGAATCGTGCAAAAATTGAAAAGTGGAGTGCCGGAGATCTAACACCCGATGATTGTTTAAACAACAGAAGAACAATGCGTGAAAGTGATTATAAAAAACAAGTGAGGCTCTCTTTATGTGGTTTTCTCAACAAAGGTCGAAAGGCATGCCGATATCTGGTCCGATGTTGCAGGAAAAAGCCGACAATTTTTCTGCCAGCACCGGGTGGTTAAACAGATGGGAAAAAAAGGTATGGAGTTCGCCAGATGACTATTTGCGGAGAAAAACTTTCAGTGGATTTTGAGGCTGCAAATAAGTTTCGTACTGAATTAAACAATTTATTGATAAAAGAAAATCTCACTGAAGAGCAATTGTACAACAGTGATGAAACAGGGTTGAACTTTAAACGACTATCTACTAAATCCCTAGTCTCCAGAAATGAAAAATCTGCTCCTGGCTTTAAACAAAGCAAAGAAAGATTAACTGTGATGTGTTGCTCCAATTCGTCGAGGACGCACAGACTACGCTTATTGGTGATTGGAAAATCGAAAAAGCCACGTGTTTTAAAAACATTGCTATTCAAGCCCTACCAGTTTCTTATACGAACCAAAAGAACTCTTGGATGAATAGAGATATTTTTAAACAATGGTTTTTCGATGAATTTGTACCAAAAGTAGAAAAGCATTTAGAAGAGAAAAAGCTTCCTCGTCAAGCACTTCTTTTGATAGATAATGCTCCTTCACAACCCAAAGAAGAAGGTTTGTAAAGTGAAAATATTAAAGCCATGTTTTTACCGGCGAACGTAACTCGCCGTATTCAGCCTATGGACCAGGGGGTTATCAATGATCTTAAATGGAAGTACCGAAAAATTATGCTTACGCATGTTTTGGAAGAAGACACTGCATCTTTGATTCAACAAATCAAAAAATTAATGTCAAAAATGCTATGTATTGGCTTACTGAATCATGGAGGGAAATTAAATTGCAGACAAGAACAGCTGGCATAATATCTTGACAACTAAAGACCTCTCAAACAATAAGAAAAAGAAAAAGATAGAAAATCAAGAACATTTTGAAATTAAAAATGCAATTTTGAAGCTATCCGGCTGTGAAGAGGTAACAAGTGATTGCATCGAGGAATGGCTTTACGGTGATGAGGATGAGGAAATTACCGTCGATGCAATAATTCGTATGATTACCGAAGAAGTAGAAATTGATGAAACTGAAGATTTAAACGATGAAACGGAGAAGATAATTTCTCACGACAGCGTTAGATGCTGCCCTTCGCTATATTGAGCAGCAACTAGATGCTTTACCACATGACGTTTTATTTTTGAAAGGCTTGCCAGACAACGAAGCAAAAAAGAGACTTTTTGCTCAAAAACAAACATCTTTATATTCATTTTTTAAAAATTAAATCAAGTAAGTGTGTTGTTATTTAAAATACGTTTTTATATTTACAAGTCTGTGTGCTCGTTATTTTTTCGCTATTTGATCTCTCTATTTTTTAGTTTTATGTGTATATAATAAATTGAACTTTTCTCTTGAATTCTATTATGTAGTCCGTATAATCCGAGTTTTCAGTAATCCGAGGTGTAGTCGGTCCCGATCAACTCAGATTATCGGGACTCAACTGTATTTGTAAACACAAATATATACTGAATTCTTTTATATAATCGTCAACTAAGCGATTAAAGCGCACGACTGAAACTCTATGGCGTAAATTGGCAATCCTTGTGCATATTTAAATTATCTCTTAATTTTGAATGAACTGTAGAAGATATTATAATTTTATGTGCTAAAATCTTAGCGAAATTGAATAAATTTTAACACTCCCCATAAAATTAAATGTATATTTTAGAAACATTTTGACAACTAAAAAAAAAATAAAAGACATCCTTTAAGAAGTGTACGCAGAAGTTAAAAGTATTAATTCCTTGAGGAGATTTTTTAAATATATAAACGCATCCTACATCCATAGGTTTATCATTACCGAGGGCCTAAACAGACGAGTAGTTCTTTTTTCAGTGAAGGTACCGTAGGTATTGCTACCTTACGTATCGAAAATAATCTTTATTTAACTTTTTCTTCAGTATTTTCCGGTGTCAATATTTCAGTTTTTTTTTTTTTTCCAAAACAAAACGCGAATCAAGAAACAGTGGAATTTGTGTAAACGGGGCCTATCTTTAAAGGAATCCTGTCTTGAGCATGAATTTTCCATGGCACTGAAGAAAGATACAGCATACAAAACTATATTATAAGACTGAGAGCTGTCTAAAGCGGAATTTTTTCCTGGTCTATACACTCAGAAAAAGGAATTGATTAAAACTACAAAACATTTTTGTTGAGTACATTTTGGTTGTTTTAGCAAAATTCAAGTAAAATTGAACCATTTTACTTCAATTAACAAAACATTTTTTGCTGGCGATACAAAAATTTTTTTGGAATTGCAAAAAAAAGTGGTTTTCAACAAAAAAAATTTTTTTGTTGATTCAAACAAAATTTCCATTGACCTATATTTAAACAAATTTTTTGTTTAAATATAGGTCAATAAAAATTTTGTTTGAATCAACAATTTTTTTTTTTTTTTTTTTTTTTTTTTTGCAATTCCAAAAAGCAATTTTGTATCGTCAGCAAAAATGTTTTGTTAACTGAAGTAAAATGGTTCAATTTTACTTGAATTTTGCTAAAACAACCAAAATGTACTCAAAAACATGTTTTGTAGTTTTAATCAGTTTCTTTTTCTGAGTGTAGCTTTTCCGTTTTCACATGTTTTACTGTACGTCATTTCATTATTAACAGACTTCCAACAAATGAAGCTGTACAATTCTTCTGTATTATTTTCTCTTTAATGTATGTTTGCGCATAGCTTTTGACCGGATTTTTCGTGTCCCACAAATGTTTTTATCAGCATCTAAGTAAGAATGGTATATTTGTCTGTGTACTCTCACAGTTCTTTTATTCCCATGATATCTGAATATACTGCTATAGTAGATGGGGGGGAAATACTTTCTCTTTTGAAAATTATTTCAAAGTCTAAAAGCATCGTATCACATGTAAATGACTATCCATATTTGTAAAATCACACATTTCTTTTCATCTCAAGATCAGAAAAGCTATTCCAACGGGCTGGCGGAAGTACATTAAGCCTAACACCAAATACACATAACTCAATGGCCAGTGGAAATATCAGCAACGACAATATCTCGGTTTGGAAAATATGCATTATGGGCATTATTGCATGAGACACTATTGTTCAAATTTCTAAGGACTTTCATATTTTATAGATATTCTACGATATATACACTACAAAAAAAGTGTTGCGCGGTAGCGTATTACTGCTTATTTTACTGTTTATTTCTGTTAATTTTACGGTATAACACTGGCAGATGGGATGCCAGTATTATACTGTAAAATCAACACTTTTTTTTTGCAATGTATAAAATGCAAATCGGAATTTCATTCTGGTCGCCTATAACTGAAGTTCTGCTGGATGGATTTTTATGGACTTGTACTGTTAGGTAGATAACTTTTCAAGGTAGGTTTTTGTATGTAACATATCGTTCTACGCGGCTTAGTTATAGAATTATGGGAAAAGTTCTATAATCAGATGAACCCGATTATGAAATAATAGTTTTTTTAAAAGATTCTGCTAAATGGATTTCTATGGAACTTGCACTGTTAGATAATTTTTCAAGGAAGGTTTTAGTATATAACTTATCGTTCTACATTGCTTAATTACGAAATTATGGGAGAAAGTTCTATAATCAGGTGAATCCAATTATGCAAGATTAGCCTTTTTATACAGTTCTACTGGACGGATTTTGGTAGAACTTACACAGTTAGTTAGATACTTTTTCCAGGGGGGTTTTAGTATATATTGTTCTTTACCAAATCGTATTGTAAAGGATAAACTAAAAGAGTTGGTTCTTAATAGCTCAAATTTTGTCTGACACATTAAAAAATGTAGTAGCACACTGGTGTTCGTATCGTCTCAGTAATGCGGAAGAACATTTCAGGTAAAGGACTATATTGCTTTAAGAGCCTACACTGATCAGGGGAAGATTCAGTTAACGTTACTCAAGCTAATGTTATAGTAATTAAATAATCACTGAAGCTAATGTTTATGGGAAGGTCATTTTGAAATTCCTCGCTCGCATTTTAATATTTTTAAATGATTTTTTTTTCTTGCATAGGATAGCTGAGATCGATCTCTAACGTTGTTATTTTTTCGATTTTTGTTGCAGTTATTTTTATAAGAGGACATTTTCAATTTAGGAGCCGGTTCGAACGGATTCTGAAAATGTAAGTTCTGAAAATGAAAGAGCCAGAAATTTGAAAATAACCTTCCCATAGACTTAACATTAGCTTGCGTGTTTCTTCACATGACTAGTGTAGGCTCTTCAGACACAAGGTCAAATTCTCCGATATACATCGCTTGATTCAAGGTTGGTTTTGAGAAGCTGACCAGCATACCGGGCAAAGCCTACTAGTTATTATATATTAATCTTTTTTAAATAACAATTGTAATAAATATAAAGTTTTGTGACATACTAAAACTTAGAAACTTTTGGACTTTGTTAGGCTTTTTTATAGGTTTTAAAAAGGCTATTTTTAAATATTAAAAGTAGAATTTTTTTGTCGAAAGTAAAATCAAACTTTATTTTATTACAGTTAGACTTCTCTCTTATGGCTTTCTAAGTTTTAGACATAACGCTACTCCGAGTTTGCGTCTAATAGGAAGCTCACGAAATTCTTGAACTATTCTACTTGTTTATTTTATAAATATGAAACGTTAACGTTCTAATATGGAAATAGTTAACAGCCATAAGAATTTTGAAGTAAAAATTTTTAGTAGCATACAAGTGGATTTTTCATTGCTAAATTAAGCATTTAAACCGACAGAGTGAAAAGTGCCCCACGCTGGGAATCAAACCCAGGACCCCAAAGTAGCGCTCTGAGGCTCTACCACTGAACTACAAGGAACGGTATACCAAATTGACATCTCTTACTCTTATATATGTCGGAAAGGCTACAATCGCAGCACAAGATGGAAACTGTCATCCAGAGCAAACAACTCTGTGGCATATTTTAGACGACATTGTTTTTTCACTACAAGTCCAGCTTAAACAACACATACAAGTGAATTTCAATTAACTTTTCAATTAATTTTCCAGGAGTGAAAATCGCCCAAAACTAATGTGTAACATACAAGTGGATTTTTCATTTCTAAACTAAGCGTTGTGCTGCGATTGTAGCCTTTCCGACGGGGCGAATTCTACTCCTGAAAAGTTTATTGGAATTCACTTTAAAAAATTTTAATTCAATAACAAAAAAAAGTGTTCACTATATTAAGGAGTGATAATAGACGTCTACGGAAAGAATTTTTATATAGGATAACAGGTTTGCAATTTCCTTATTCAATTAAAACAGGATATTTCATTCCAAACCGCACCCTTATTTTCTTTCATAACTGAAACAATGTTGCAACAATATTTTCCTCAAACTTACTTTACTTGCTGCGAAATACAATGATATAAAGGTATGTGCTAGAAATGGCAACCTTGCACGCCCAAAGACTTCAGGTCAGGAATTCGGAATGTAGTTGACAATACATACAATGCAATATACAGGCTGCCCAAAAACCTTGACCTCGGCTTTTATTTCTTAAATATTGATCATAGATATACAACATAAATTAAAAAGTTACATAAAAAAAGGTACAGAATTTTATGAAATCGACAAAATTTTCAGTTGTTTAAATTTGAAGATATACAAAATTTAAATTTTTATATGGCACCCGTACAAAAAAATCGCCCAATGAGCAAAATGTGTCCCATACACTAATAAGGTAAGGTACAAAATTTCGGCATTGTGTCATAAAAAGTTGCAAAGATATGTTCAAACAAAGTTGGTGAGGGGTTAATCATAAATTAAAATGTAAATGTTTACAACTAGATTACAGATGACGCGTCGCAAAAATGCATCATAAGCAAGTAAAATATAGCTCTTATTTTTATTTTTATTTACAGATTTACAAAACTATGCTTCCTAAAAAATACTGCTGTTTATTTGTCACCTCCCTTAACTAAAGCAGAAGTGCAACAACGCATTCAATATGGTTGTCGCTTCCTTGCTTATTCTTCCATTATCTTCAAATGTGCTGTAGCCATCATAAAACTTTCTTCTAAAGGGTATTTGAAAAAATGTATGCACAATTTATTCGCTAATTACTCGCATGTTCTTCATTTCGTTTTGGTTTAACTTACTTGAAATAGTGACTGAATCCAAGTTAAACATTGAGGGAAAAAAATTACTAAAGTGTTACTAGAGGTTCCAAAACGTCGGTGAAGTGCAGAGACACTTTATGAGAGAGTTTCAAACATCTCCTTACACTACTTACAATCCCTGTAATCAGGGCCGCCGCTACAAAGCGCGAGGCCCTGGCAAATCACTTAACGGGACCCAACGTCTCTGACTGCAATACAAGACTAATAAAAATTATTTTAATGTTGCATATATCATATAATAATTCATAATATAGGTTATAAAATTTTTGAGAAATACCATGCACATTCTTTCACATGTAATGTACATAATTATTTGTAATTTCTAAAAATCTTCTACCCTTTATAATATTTTAAATATTTATTTTTTGCGTTCATGGTTGCTTTCAGGATTCTCAAATCCGTGCATTCCCCGACAATTTTGTCAACTTCTGCTGTATGAAATAAAGTTAAAGCTTGCCTTTTTTTTATGAGAAAAACATTTAAAAACAAATTTAGAATCAAAAACATAATTATTTTACACAGAAGCAACGATATTTCGGATTGTATAGAAAGGCTCGAGGCCCCTATACTGCAAAGAAAAATTGTTGATTTTACAGTATAATATGGCACCCCAGCTGCCAGTATTATACCATAAAATTAACAGTAATAAACAGTAAAATAAGCATTAATACGCTGCCGTGCATGCGCGGTAGCGTATTATTGCTTATTTTACTGTTTATTACAGTTAATTTTACGGTATAATACTGGCATCTGGAATGCCAGTATTATACTGTAAAATCGGCAATTTTTTTTTGCAGTGTAACAAGACTTACGCTGCACTGGGTCCTGATATTCAGTATCCCCGTGTGCCCGATGGTTGCGCCGACCCTGGTTGAAATTAAAGATAAGATTGAGGCAGATGAAACTATTCAAAATCTTCACAAGCAATGTTCAGAAAGACCACGGTCATCAATAAACTCCTCAGAAACCCTGGTAGAAACCTATGGCTAAAATTCAAGGAAATCTGCCCGATAATCGGCTCTTGAGATTGCACTTTAAAAATCAAGTGCCCATTAAAGCGCCTACATTGGAAAAGTTACATTCCAAGATTTGTCCATGCTCTCATTGTAGATGATCCGTACCAATGAGTGCGTTGTGCAAACATTATTATTATTTTTAACACGCTGCATTCTTCTAAAATACTGATGAAAATACCGCAGTTACACACCAACAATTACCAAATAGGATCAGTTTTAGAAATTTAAAAAAGCATAGCGTAACAGCGCCCCTCTTAGATAGTCAAAGCTAATATTAGACCAACATATATTTTATATTAACAGACTCAAACATAAAATTCTATGCATTTCTACCCAATCAAAACTGAGATACAGCTATGAAGGTTATTTCAAAAAGCACAGCATAGCAGTTTTTCCTGTTGAGGATCAAAATCAAAATTGAACAATATACGCCAAAATCTAATTACAAGGCGCATTCGGAAAGTAAGTACCCTTTCATTCTAGCGCCGCCGCAGCGCTGCGGTGCATGTTCTGCGAATGCGCGTTGGTCTTCCTTGTTCACTGACTCTCAACTGACGCCATTTTCGCTGCTGTACTTTGTGTTTTCAGTTTGCTGTGCACATTTAAACTGTTTAAGACGATTACTGAACCCGCTGACTGTGAGATTCGTGCTGTTGTTCGATTTTTGAACACAAGAAATGTGAAACCGGCCGAAATTTATCGTCAAGTTAAAGATGTTTACAGTGAAAACGCGATGATTGATGGAATGGTGAGAAAGTGGGTTAGAAAATTTAATGAGGGTCGAACAAATGTGCGCGAAGAAGCTCGGGGTGGTCAGCCTTCTGTTGTCAACGATGATCTCGTAAGGAAAATTGATGAAAACATCCATAAAAACAGACGTTTCACAATGATAACGCTTCCAGAAGAATTTCACGAACTGTTTGGAGTGTTGGCTGTCGTCACTGGCGGGAAGTTTCTATGAAGAAGGTATAGATAAGCTAATCACCCACTACGACAAGTTCTTGAGCATTGGCAGAAACTATGTAGAAAAATAGTTCAAGGTATGTTTTTTCATGTAAAAATAAAATTGGCTTGAAAAAAAAATGTTTTACTATTTCTTTTTTTCAAAAAGGTACTTACTTTCTGAATACGCCTCGTATCATCAATTTATATCAAGGCCCAGTTAAGTATGAAGTTACACGGGATTCCGTTGCTTTGTTCTTGAGTTACAACGCCCACAAAATTTGTATAATGCACAAACAGACGTCCGTCAATAAATAGTCAAACTATATTCAGAACGCCCTGAAATGTTTTAATCCATCAAAATTCAATTTTAAAATATTCAAGAAAGTTTGAAAAAAAATAAGAGTTAAAATTTTAATCGTACTCTTTATTATAACTATATAAATATCAGATTAGCCGTTGATACAAATTTCAGAAGTATTGTTTATCTAGCTACTAAATATCACATCTCGAACAAAAGTAATAAAAGAAAATGTGTTGATAATAAAATTATCACGCTGCTGAATAAAAATTGTTGAATGTAATATTTGTTAAAATATTCTGGTTGAAAGATATTTAAAATATTCAAATTAAATTTTAACTTTATTAAGCTTTTCTTTTTATCTAACGCAACTTTACTACAGTATAAACACTACCTTGCGTTTTTAATGAAAACCGAAGCTCATCAACATTATGAAGATTATTTAATGATCCAAGTTTTCGAAATTTTCATCAAAACATGCCTTGTCACCTTTTTTGTTAACTTTATTCTCTTATATTAAAAGTCTTGAAGTTTAATTAAACAACTTCGTTTTGGAAAGCCAATTAGCTTAATTTAAAAATTCTTAATGAAAGAACAACATATGAGTTTTGAAAAAAGGCGATTAATTTATTTTACTTAAATGCCGTTAATTAAAAACAAAATCGAACATATTGAACTGTATCATAATTATTACAGCATAATGCTTGATACTTTTGTTTTAATCTAATAAAGTTGTATCAAAAAAATATTTGTTGTTGTTTCTAAACACTTATACAGGGTGTTTTACAAAAGATGCCAAAATTTAAACATTCAATAATTCATTAGGAATAATAAATATAAATATGACATAAATGACATGCGTATTGCTAAAAAACAGACAGACAATTTTTTTTGCGAAATATAAAGTTAGGGAGCCTTTTGTGAAGCACTCTGTATCTTCTCGTAAAAATACTAGAGAGTATATTAAATTAGAAATATTAAATAGGAGAGAAAATTATAAATACCGATATGGAAATGTTGCTGAAAAAGATTGGAAATAAAATAATGGATGTGTATATTTTTACATTTTCATTAAATCATACATAATCGCTTTTATTTTGTTAATTTTATATTTTTACAGTGTGCCGTAAAATGTACTGATTTTTTTAAAGTTCAATAATAAATTAACGATTAACGGTTGCGAAGATATTCGGGTTCATAGAACCCAATTTTACTTAATAAAAGTTCTGTAAAATTCTAAATCAGGTAGAGAAGTGGACTCGAGAACCACACTTATGTTTTTGCAGTCATATATCCAATATATTATATTGATGTATTATTATATACAGGGCTTTACAAATTTGATAAAATCTGATAGCTAGAAAAAAATTATAGTCGCCAGTAAAAAATGTTTACCCCACCCCTTAACCGTCATTAATTTTCAAAAAACATAAGAGTTTTTTATGAATTAATTGAAAAAATAATAATAATAACAAGTATAGTTTTGAATTATTAGTTACATAGTTTAGAATAGTACATAATTACAAAAGATAATTTGTTTTCTAATGGAACTTATAAAAATTATAATCACTTATATGTTGACAGGTTATATAAACACAAAAATCAGATTTGAAACTTTAAAAAAAAACTTGAGCATTTTTTAGCGTTGTATACAATTTTAGATGCCACATATGCTGGATTGACACTATTTCTTACTGCTTTATTGAAATATCCCCTCACCCCCCCCCCCACACACACACATTCTTATCACGTGACATATACTAGCTGGCTATAGCTGAAAAGAATAATGTTTTCTGTGCATGAGTTGGAAAATGCCTTTTAAATTTAGTTCTTCTATTCAAAGTACGAGAGAAGAGGAAGATCACTGCTTGTCGCGCACGAGTAGGGGTGGGAGAGAGCAAAAATGCCATTTGTGCTCATTCCTTATGTCATTTTTTTTACAAAAATCCCTCCGAAAGATTAAAGAACTTGGTCGCCAGATCAAAAAACTTGGCAGCCATTGTCGACCTAGCGACCGAATTTGTCAAGCCCTCATTATATACTACGTAAATACTAATTTAAACCAATATTAACAATTTAATATGAACCGCGTGGTGCATAAATTCCATTAGCTAATACGGGAGGTTTTTGAAGGTGAAATGAAACGCTACAGACCAGACTTGCAATATTCTACTCTGGTATTGGGGTCAGGGCCTGACCATCTCTTTTTGGAGACCGGGACACACAGGCCATGTCGCCCCCCCCCCTTCCCTTTCACTGGAAAATTAATGCATTATAAATATGACATACAGCTTTAAGTGCATTTTAAATTTTAAACTACTGTCTATAAAAATAATATATTGTAGACACACATAAAAATGCAATAAAAATTATGTGACGGTAAAATCTTCTGCACTGTATGCTATTTAGAAGGAATAAATCTTTAAACCTCAGGTATTAAACAAAAAAAAATGCTGTATGTAATATCAGTTCTTCGAATTTCGAAGTTTACATTACAGTTAGTTATATTGTCATTAGTGAAGCACGATGAGAAGTTTAGTTAACATGACTGGGAAAATTATTTTTCTATGACCTATAAATTTAATTTTGTTTTAATTTATATTTTCCATCTGATTACACCAGGGAAAAAAATCCATACCACTATTTTTAAATAGTAATCGTCGTCTTACTTAAACGCAGGATTTCTGTAAGAGATAAAGCGAAAATTATTAATTTTGCGGAAGTTTGCACCTATGATAATCACGATCTGGTTTTGAATACATTAGCTAAACCTGTACCTTTTATTTTATTTATATATATTTATTTATTTTTACATAAAATATTAATAAGTTTTTAACGGAAAAATATGCATTTTTATAGCTGTGTTATGTGTTCTGTTTATGATGTTCTGTAATATTTTTAAAAATATTACAATAAATCTGTGTTTTAAATGATTTAATTATGCGTAAACTCGGTTGCAGCTCCTGACTACATTAACATGAAAATGCGCTCTAAGCAACCAACACACCAAGAACTATTTAAAAACGACAAGGCTTCTATTTTTCAAAATTTAAATTTCATATTGAATTGAATTCAATAGCAGCAATTGTATTAGCAATATGTATCAGCATATATTGCTGATCAACAATGTCTTAGTTTATATTTTAAAAATATGTGCTCTTTCTATCATTCTCTAGTTTTATTTTCCTCAAAGTAGATGTAAACAACAAAGAGAAATCATGCGTCGATCATATATTATGCAATACTTTCCAGCACATTCAGAACACTGTAACGAAACTTCACAGTATAATATGGTGAAAGATAATGTCTAAGTAAACAAGGTCAAGGTCAAACCGGGTGGGAGGCCTTTCTTTCGGCTTAATCTCAACTAGCCCCGCCCAGCAATCTAAGTAAACAATTGGAAAACCCATAACACATTTAAAAACCCAATGCCGGGAATTAGCGTCACAGTCGAAAAAATATTCGAATTATTCTGTGCAGTCCTGTATAGGATCTATAGATTTATACATATATATAACAAAATTTAAAATGTATCGCGATAAGCTAAAGTATTTTTATTCCATCCTATTCTAACTTACTCTATAATATTTATTTCCTCCGTTTATTAATGTATTTTAACTCTATTATTCCAAAAACCTCATACCTAAATTAAATATTTTAATGGCTGCTTATTAGTTCAATAAATCGCGTCTTTATCTTTAAATTATAAAAACTCCCTAATATTCATACTTTTAAAAAACCCGCATAATTCCCTTTTAATTCTCTAAATTCTTAAAAAGACTGTATTTATTTTAATAAGTTCCGATATTAAAAATAATTCGCCAGATCATAAAGTCTTTTTCTTATATTAAAATGTAAAAACATTTATTTTAATTCCATTCTGGCTGTGTTCCAAGTTCGATAAACCATTTTTCTTATTTTCATTTTTCCTTTCCCTAAAAGTCAAAATCATTTCATATTCTCGAACCAATAACTAACGGTAATCAGTTAAACTAAAACACTCTGGGTCATAGCTAAATCATCGAACATCATGGTATTTTCTGGAAATATCCTTGGCGCCAAAAAATTAGCGAAAACCATTTTATTCCGATATTCTGGAGCCGTCGCATAGAATCACGGTTAGATCTCGGCTCACGATTGGCGCACAGGCCGTCACGTGACCCATGTATTCCTACTCTAACTGAAATGATATATCGCCGCTTTCTCGCTTCAGAGAGCATTCGAAAGAGGGACGCTGGATCGGTGTTTGGTTGTTAAATCGAATCTCTGCCTGGTATTGGCGAAGCGACCTATAGTCTTTTCTGATACTATTTCGGAATGAATATTTACAAAAGCTAACTATCCGGCTTCTGCTGTAATGAAAACCCTGTCGTCAAAACTAAAAAGATGACTCGTGTGAAACCAGATCTGCACATGATGTCGTTTTAAACTTCTAAAATAAAAGCTTGTTTGTGTTCTTGGATGAAGTTTCTTCTTATGCAGATGCACACACTCCATCTACTGTGGATAATACGACTGCCATAAATCCTAGTGCGGAAACCTCTTCGGTTGATTATGAAAAGAACACATCATATTTTCGAAAAACCATTTATTAAAAATGGTATTGGTATTGATCAATCATCTTGGCCCTGGAAATCATCACATATATATTACATAGTATGTTAAAATTTAATACAGTTAGGAAAATACAAAATTCCCCTACAGCAAATTCCGCAATAAACGGAAATGTACTCGAGATATTTTGAGCAGCCCAGTATAGTGTCTATAAAATTTATATACATCAAGTAATATGCAAAAACAAGGTTAAATTAAAAACGCGAACCACAATTGAAAACGAACTGACAGCAATTGTTATTCAATTATTGTTGATAGACAGTACTGTAACCGAATTGTTTGTGTGTCCCTGTAAATGAACAATGTGCTATGTTGCTATGTATACCTTATTCTACAACAAGCCTCTTGTGGTGCATCTCAGTGAGATAAATCAATTTCAATACGTTTGAAGTGCAACATTATTAAAATACACCGTAAACGATTTTTCCCATAGAACGTAATGTAACGGCATTCTTTTGAATGTCCCTGCAAATGAACTATAAATGCCATTCATTTTCAACACTGAACAATACATAGTATACTTTAATAGCATATATCATTTGCATGGCAATCCGGGTACATTTACGCTACTTAGAGCATGGACAGACGACAGACAGACAGACAGACAGATGGCAGACATACGACAGGCAGACAGACAAGCCGAATTCATAAACACTTTTCAACAATGTTGTAAAGTGTTAAAAAAGAAACAATGCTCACAAAAACATTTATAATGCATATTTGATTTAAAAGAAGGTTGTTTTCTCCTCCATAGTACAGGCTGATTATAATTGAAGTTGCACTTTTAAAAGGTTGTAAAAAAGAACAACTGGTCAGCAGAATTACCTGATATTTCATCTGCGTATACTTGAATAAATTGGAATTTGTTTTGCAAAAGAAAAAAGTTCAAAAGTTGACCGATAGACGGCACAGTACTCGTCATAAGATGCTAATTAAAAGACGTGACATGCTGTTGTGGCATGTAATGTGCGGTGATATCATGTCTTTTAATTAGCATCTTATGACGAGTAGAGCGCCATCTATCGGTCAACTTTTGAACTTTTTTTTTCCTTTAACAAAACAACATTCCCATTGCTTCGCTTATACTCAGATGAAATATCGGGACACAGTACTCGTCATAAGATGCTAATTAAAAGACGTGACATGCTGTTGTGGCATGTAATGTCTTTTAATTAGCATCTTATGACGAGTAGAGCGCCATCTATCGTTCAACTTTTGAACTTTTTTTTTCCTTTAACAAAACAAATTCCCATTGCTTCGCTTATACTCAGATGAAATATCGGGACATTCTGACCAGTGGTTTTTTTTTTTTTTTTTTTTTTTTTTACAGCCTTTTAAACGTTTAACTTTAATTATAATCACCCTATACTTCTAACTAGCTTCTAAAACTTTCTTGTTCACTCTCTTCTCTCTGTGCTTTAATCATAGCAGTTGGAGAAAATTCATATATAAATAAATAAGAAATTTAATGATTAAAGTTTTTCCCATTTAGTTCGAAACAGATCTTATTTATTCCCTTTGTTATATTTTTTATTTATACATTATAAGTCATGAAATTTAATTCAACTTCCTTTCTTTCGGAAAGCCAATTAGCTGAAATAGTTAGAAGCAATGAACAAAAGTTTTCTAAATTTTTAAAAAGTTGATTAGGCTCTTGTGATGGAATGTCATTATTAAAATGCAAGGCTTAATTAAATTTTTCAACTTCCTGATTTACCTTTAATTAATAGAAATAATTCGAAGGATGTTACGCAGGATAGTTAAAAACTTTTCTTCTTATACTTTTTTTTTCATTGAAATAATAATTAACTTTGTGGTAAATAATAATATGAAGTAAAAAATTCAGAAAAATATTTGCATTACATTATTTTTAATCGAATATAGAAAAATATTGATTGGTGCTTATTATTATTATTATTTAAAATTCACTGGTCAATAGATACGGAGTTCCGAGTCAAAGTGAAATATTTTTAACATTTTTCATGACTTCGGTTTGTCTGTTTGGCTGGCTGTCTGTCTGGCCGTCTGTTCATGGTCTAACTTGCTTAAATATACTCGTATTGCCATGTAATTTATATATGTTATAGATGTTTAAAATGCATGTTTGTTATTGAAAATGAAGTATGTACCATTTATGGTTAGTGTACAGGGGCAAACAAAAGTACAGGAGGATTATAATTAAAGTCCCACTTTCAAAATGCTGTAAAAACGGAACCACTGGTCAGAATGACTTCAAATTTGAACTGAATATACTGGAAGAAGAGGGAAAGAGTATTGCATAAGAAAGAAAATGTTCCAAACTGTATCAATAGATGGCGATGCAAGTGGCATAACAAAAATGGATTCGGTTACAAGCGACATTTTTAATGGAAATACGACGGCTTTGGCATGGGTTGCACAGTAAACCAACCGTACTGTTCAATGCGCATGAGTGTTTCGGTTATTTGACGGAAAAAATGACTTCCAAATCAGTCAACAGTTGTAGTACTGTTAGTGGAAAACCCATCCATCACGGCAAGGGATGAGAAATATCGATTTTTAATTGTCCTTGGGCTAAAAACTGAAGGAGGAGTTAGTGCAACGCGATGTCTCAAAAGGACTTGAAAAATGATAAGATAAAATTTCTCTTACCTTTTCTGAAGGTGCTTACAACTGCGAAATATCCAATTCAAGATTTAATCCATACTTATTTTGTCATGGCACACATTTCTTATTATCCTTATCGGTATCATCAGTTGTTTATCATATCTGCTTCATTTAGGATAATCACTGAAAGGCTAAATAATTTAATTAAATTCTAACCACAAATAATTCGGACTTCTGTACTTTTTAACACATTCTTAAATGTATTTTTATAACGTGGATAATAATAACAATTACATGTTATATTTAAATTTAGGTTCAAATGATAAAGTATTATATAATATACTAACATCTTTGAGCTTAAAATCTCTACGTGTTTTCTGGATTACATTTTGTTACAGGACTAACGATTTAAAGTCATGAGTTTATAGTTCAGAGTTTTTCATTTACGCCATTCTTACGTCAGTGGAAATAACATATGTTTCACAAGGTTTCCCCGTAAGAATGTAATCGGACTATTAATGTTCTTTATTTCCTGCTATAATTATTGTTCCAATATCTTTAACATATTTCACATAATAACAGTTTATCAATTTAGAATAGTTTTTTATCATTTACTTGAAGTGGAGTGGCTATTAATCTTAATTTGTTATTCACTACGCGTTGAAGGAATAGTTGGTCACTCAACGCTATATCTTCTCTTTAGATTATCAAGGTATTTTAATTTTCCTCATTGCAGGAGGAAATGAAAAACTAGGTTTTTTTTTCTCGGATGAGGTTAATATTTCTACAAAAACCGCATACAAAGTACATAACGATTCGGTTTTTAATTGCGCATGAATGTCTTTTAATTTGCATATTATGCCGCTTACAGCGCCGATCTATTGATACACTTTAAAACTTCTTTTTTTCTTATGGCATACCGTTTCCACTTTTTTCCAGTATATGCAGTTCAAATTTGAAGTACAGCTGTACTGTAAAGAAGTAATCTGTAGACAATAGTTTATTCGATGCTTTAACAAACAAAGTCTTATATTGAAAATGCGAGCAGCGGGATGGCACTACTCTCCTGTGTTTCTGAATGAAATGCATGAAAACTCATTAACTTTACATCCAAGATTTGATGCACTTTGAATGCCTCGAATGGATGCCTCGAATTGGTAATCAAGTGTTTTTTTATTCTGACTGGGACATACCTTTAAAGGATTGTTTACTGGAAAAGAAGACTTGACACAGATTTTATTAAAACACAACAATTTTTTGTAATAGTAAACAGAGAATTATCAGTGGAGCGAGTAGATTTAAAAGCAGACGAACAAAAATAAGTTCAATTCTAAGAGAGACTGAAAAAAATTTCCAAAACCTATTAAACTCACTTAATTCGGCTCTAAATAACCTCACCGTTTGTTCTGTAAAAACCTAAGAAAGTGGCTTTAACAGGTAATATCACTATAAAATGTAACCCCGTGAATTCCGTTTACTGGTTTTTGTAGCAAGAAGCTCTCAACTTCTTACCAAACTGGCAAAAACTTACAGCCGAGGACTCTATCAAGAGTGCTAGTCGGAAACTCTGATTGAACTCAACACGTGGCTCGAACTGGTACGAGATAATTAACTTACCCGAGAGTTGACTCCAAAATCCATCGATGTCATCTCCTACCGCACTATATATATATATATCGATACTACATAACCACAGTTACCTAATTAACATAGCACTGTACAATTAATTATGACAATCAGATTACCAGGGATTAATATGTACACTCTAAAAAACTGTTGTTTTAACAGATATTCTACAGTACTTTTAATAGAATATCTTCATTTTATGCAAAATACAGATTTTCTCTGTTACCAGCGCAGATATTGTTTTCGCCCTCTAGAGGAAAATTTTATAGTCCTACAATTCTGCGCTTTTAACGTGTATTGCCGGTAAAGTTATTCGTCTACGATCTTCGGAACTCTACTCTAAATTAAACAGATTTTACGAGTAGTAATTTTCCAACTGGACGAAAAATGTCCGGGCCAGGATTCGAACCTGGGATCGCTTGGCTGAAGCCGCCACGCTCTACCACTGAGCTATCCCGGTCGAATCTGGAGGGCATAATTCATCCAGTTAACCTTATTGATCAGAGAATCTGGTCTGATATTTTAATCAGCTCAACAGAAAAGATCGCAGGTAAAGGAACTCCAGTAGACGCTGGATACGTGATGTGTTAATCTAGTGTAAACAGATTTTATCTGTACAAATTACAGGGGTAATCTGGTAGCATAGCTAACCGATTTTTTCAGTTAAATCTACAGATTTTTTTTAGAGTGTACTTTACAAAACTTAAACAAGTGAGTAAGTGTGATCGAAGATCGCACAAAGGATTTCGTATAATATTCCTAACAAAACACTTTACCAAATAAATTTCATTTAAAATAAATAAATAAATAAATAAATAAAGTTATGTTTTTTATAAAGTAAAAATTTACCGGTCTATTTTTCACGTTTTTTTTTTGTTTGTTTTTTTCGAAAATCTGAACCGGTCCAATAGCGGCCGACGCCCGCTATTATACTCTGTCATAAAAATATCTGTCATGTGGAGTAAATGCGATATTAAACAAAATCAATTTCAAAATTAAACATGTTGTATAGAGATCTTCAAAATGTTAAAATATGCCAATATTTCCATAACCGGGTTTTTATCATTATTCAATACGTTCCTCAAACTCATATGACGTTATAATCACCTACTTGCTTTTGTCTATTACTCATATTGATACTCTCTTTGTATTATAAGGAAAAGGCAGCTGACGTCACTCAAGGCAAAAAATGATTTGGTTGGTGTACGAACAGGGACGAGTTTGTCTGATTGGCTGGAAAAGGAGAAGATTGATTGATGGGAACATTTGTTTGTTAACATGTCCTTTCCTTATTCCAAAACATTGAAAAATTTGTTGTATAGAGACCTTCAAAATGTTAGACGTCAGATTAATTTTCTTTTTAATTCTCTAATTACGTCATATTAAGCTGCTTTCTTTATTTACACCTACTCATACTCATTGTATTATTCAGAAAGGTTTGAAAAATTCCATTTTATTACCAATAGGACGTCATATTAATCTTTTTTTTTTTTCAATTGGTGAAACTTTTTATTTCATTTTCATTTTTCACGTGGAAATCTTTCAATAGAAAATCAATTACTGTAGAAAGAATTTTATTCTGGATTTTTAGTTGATGGCAACTGCTATAAAGAAAAATGTTTAAATTTAATAGGAAAGGGCTGTTAGATAGGTTTTTTATCTCTAAATATGAAAATAATACGATTTTTTCAAATTTTATGATTTTGAGCTTCATATTAGGTATTCAGCTATAAGTACACAAAATTTCATGACAGTACAGTCCCTGGCCAAATTATTAGACGCAGTTGTTTTTATTATAATTTATTAAATATCTGGAAAGATACATGAGGAATTAACCTGAAACTGCAGGTGTGTAAACAGTATAGTATAGGTTATATATTTCCGCGAAGATTTTTTCACGAAACCCCATAGGGGACTGTCAACAAATTGAAAAAGAACGAATATATTTTGGATTACCCTGTAAAAACTAATGTAGCAAAAGCGTTCAAACTCGCGATTATTAATAAGTGGCTTATTGTAATATACTGTGTTCATTTTTATGAAGATAGCATGTATAATCGAAGAGAAATTCAGGTTTTTATAAAACCAGTCCCAAATTTTACCAAGTTTTTTGCTTATAATTTGCTGAGTTTTTAATATAAAAACAAGTTATTTTCAGAAAATATGACAAACAAAATTATACATAATACCCTGCAATCAGAATTAAAAAATAATAAAAATTGTACGAAAAATGAGTAGGTTTACTAAATGTTGTCTCACTGCGCATGCGCGAATTCAATGGAAATATACTGTGCATAATATATTAGCTAAATCTATAGACAAACTTTCATGAAAGTCTCAAAAACATAGCTTGAAATTTCTGATAGTAATCGTCGATAGAATAAGCTCGAATTTCGCTGTTCCCAAAAGGAAGCAAAAAGATGAGGGGTTGTCTCAAATATAGAATGAGAGACACTTCATTCTTATTATGTTAACTTTCATAAGCTAGTATATTTGGATACAACCCCTCATCTTTTTGCTTCCTTTTGGGAACAGCGAAATTCGAGCTTATTCTATCGACGATTACTATCAGAAATTTCAAGCTATGTTTTTGAGACTTTCATAAAGGTGGGTCTATACATTTAGCTAATGTATTATGCACAGTATATTTTGATTGAATTCGCGCATGCGCAGTAAAACAATATTTAGTAAACCTGCTTATTTTTCATACAATTTTTATTATTTTTTAATTCTGATTGCAGGGTATTATGTATAATTTTGTTTGTCATATTTTCTGAAAATAACTTGTTTTTATATTAAAAACTCTGCAAATTATAAGCAAAAAACTTGGTAAAATTTGGGACTGTTTTTATAAAAACGTAAATTTCTCTTCGAATATACATGCTATCTTCATAAAAGTGAACCCAAATTATTACAATAAGCCACTTAATCATAATCTACACTTTGAATGCTTTTTTCAATATTAGTTTTTACAGGATTATCCAAAAGATATTCGTTTTTCTTAAATTTGTTGACGGCCCCTTATGGAGTTTCGGGAAAAAATCTTTGAGGAAATATATGACGTTTATCATGTTGTTTACACTCCTGAAGTTTCAGGATAATTCCTCATGTATCTTTCCAGATATTTAATAAATTATAATAAAAACAACTGCGTCTAATAATTTGGCCAGGGACTGTAAGTTATATAGTTTCTGAGAACCGGCTCTGTGACAGACAGACAATGAAGCGGGTCTAATAAAGTTTCGTGAGATGAACGAAACCTAAAAAAATGTCAGAATAAATCTCATTCATGCCCAAATGACACCACGACCATCACTCTCAAAACTCACTCGATCACTAGAGTACCCTTATAAAAGAATAGCTAGGTACTCTGCTTCAAGACATCATAACAAATGCATAAATTATAAATAATTTATGCATGCTAATTCAAATATTAATTTGGTTTATAATGGCCGTTTCAATAGTTATTAATATGCCATTTCAATCATTTCTTTAACATAGTTATAAAATGTGAAATGAATAAATACTGTTACATTTTAAATGCATATTTTAGTGTAAACAATCTTACGTTTTTTTTAAATCATAGTTGGTTAACTGACATCATAGCAGGCCCATGAAAAATATAATATTCCTCATTCATCAATACATAAACAAGTGAAAGAATGGCATTTGCTGGCAGTCACTATAGCTTATCTAATAAAATGCCAATTTAAGAGTTTAAAGGATAATATTTTGTTTAGTAGTTATGTAGTGGGTAAGAATGAGAGTGAAATTTCCAGGTACTAATGTTGCTATTAAGATAACTAAATTTGTCGAAGTAAGTACAGTGGTTATAAGTGGTCCCAAAGTATCTAGAACGGTATGATAAAACACTTTATGAATTAAACAAAATTTAAGACATTCCTCTCAACCATGAAGTTTCCTTCAAATCAATTAAAACCAAAAATTTTGTAAAATAAGATAATTTAATAAATAATCACAAAAATCAAGAAACATGATGTAATTTTTATGACTCAAATTATTATGACTTTAAAAAACCTGATGGCTGGCCAATATGATGTTATCAAAATTGTTGAATTCCAGGAACAACTGCAGCGTTCTAGGAATTCCTAAGTATAAAATACTTAGTTTGTGAAATAGTCGTGTAGAACATATAGAATTAAACATTATTTTGATACAAATATGTTGCCATCATCATTCATTTGTTGCTTCTTGCTTATTAATTATCAAATTATAAAGGGTTTAAAGTTTGAATGTTAAATAATTCATCATTCAATTATATGATAGTAGTATTAAGTATTTAAAAAAACTGATAACAAATAAATTAAAAAAATTAAAATGAATTTGCATACATAAAATGCATTGTCACACTTAGGTACTTTTGACATCTCTGTTAGGTTTTAACTACTGTAAATTTGACAAAAATAACCTAACTGTAACAATGGTATATTTTTGCTTAGATTACAGATAATAATTCAATTTATTCAACACAAATTGGGATACTTTTTTGTTAGCCGGGCGCAAATCTCGCCAATAACAGCTTTTATTTTTCGCATGCGTAAATTGGAAACAATTCTTTGATGTTGAAATAAAACGTTTTAGTTTATATGGTATTGCTCCTTACATTTTGCTTTTTAAATGTTAAATGAAATTAATGAAAGGCATGTATCGTACATGTATGTAATATATATGTATTTTAAATGAAATGTGTGAAAGGTTTATATTTTAAATGAAGTGTGGGAAAGGTTTATATTTTAAATGAAATTGTTTCAATGCGAATTATACCGATGGGGACAATATTTGGCGATTTATCACCTCGCACGGCTAACATAAAAATATCCAAATTAGTTTTCGCTTAAAAGCATAATAATCAATCCTTTTTTTGTTATATTAAATTTTATAAATATAAAAAGCGCAATATACTCGAAATGTAACAGACATTTGAGAAATCGCATCACATTTAGGCATGCATCACATGTAATCTGCATTCAGACTTCATATTTAATCGGTAAATTTAAGCTAGCAAATTAATAGTATTCTGGTTCATAATGTTTCTTTTAATTAATTTTTATTTTAAATATAAAATAACAAACTAAATAAGCATAGTTGCATTTCAAACGCATATTCGAATGAAAGTAAAATCTTTTTTTTCCCTTTCATTGTAGTTTTAACTGGTCGTAAACTCCCTCTTGTGCTTTAATCATCACCATCAAATAAACTCATATAAATAATTAAGAAATTTAATGATCTATTTTTTTCCTTTTCATCAAAACAGATCTTATCCTATATATATATATATATATATATATATATATTTTACATTATAAGTCACAAAATTTAATTGAACTCATTTTGCTTTCTAAATCCAATTAGCTAAAATAGTTAGCAGCTAATGAAGAAAAGTTCTGTGAATTTTCAAAAACTTGATTAAACTCCTTTGCTTGAATGCCGTTATTAAAATGCAGGGCTTAATTAAATTTTGGAAACCTATGATTTACCTTTAATTAAGAAAATTAAATTAAAATATATTATGTGGGATATTTAAACACTTTTATTCTTACACGTTATGCTTTTTATTACATCTTTCATTAAAATAATAATTATTCATAAATAATGACATGAAATTTGCTTTAAAAATCAGAAAGAACTTTTCACTAAATTTTGGATTAAATTTTTTTTAATTAAATTCCTAAATACAAATTCTAAGGCTCGTTCTCAGACTCGTTAAGCTAGGCAAAAGCCTGGGAGCCTGCTCAGCGGTGTATAAAAAAATACAAATTCTAAATCCTCATTAACACTCTCACTCACATAAGCCTAATATCAGGCTCCTAATTTAAGTCATAAAATCAGTGGTTTAAAAACATCTTCCGACTAACTTTTATTTTGACTGACATCTCTTAAGCTTTCAGGTTTCATTTGTGACTAAAAACTTTATAAAGTTATTTATTAATTTTTTTTAATTAAATTCCTAAATATATTCATTAACACCCTCACTCACATAAGCCTCATATGAAACTCCTAAGTTAAGTCATAAAAATAGTAGTTTGAAATCTTCTTTCGACTAATTTTTACTTTGACTGACATCTCTTAAGCTTTCATATTTGATCTGTGGCTTCAAATTTATTTTAGCTTTTCATGAAATATTTTTTGATTAAATTCCTAAATATATTCATTAACACCCTCACTCACATAAGCCTCATATGAAACTCCTAATTTAAGTCATAAAAATAGTAGTTTGAAATCTTCTTTCGACTAATTTTTACTTTGTCTGACATCTCTTAAGCTTTCAGATTTCATCTGTGACTTCAAATTTGTTTAAATTTTTAATTAAATACATATTTTTTAAATTCCTAAATATATTCATTAACACACTCGCATATATAAGCCTCATGTGAAGTTTCCTAATTTAAGTCATAAAAAGAGTGGTTTGAAAACATCTATCGATTAACTTTTACTTTGACTCATATTTTTCCAGCTTTGAGATTTCATGTGTGGTTTCAAATTTGTTTTAGTTTTTCTATAACCTATGACAGCACAAGATTTTTTCAACAATGAAAATTCCCACTCGACGACTTTCAACATTAGGAAAACTGAACAGTTATAAATGGAAAACAAGTTATCTATTTATACAAAGCTATACAATTTTTGCTTTATACAAAGACTAATGTATTTGGAACATGGTAAATTAAAGTATCTATAACTCTTTCTAAATAGCATTACTGACAGTCGATTTGTTCCTCAGATCAGGGTCCTCGAGGTCACTTTTGCAAGACATTTAAATTTTCATCTCATTTCATACAATATCTAACATAGCGAAATCCGCCCTTTAATAAAGTTAGGTTATATTTATGCTAGTGTAAATGCCCGTTCTAGGACGGTGGTTAGAATTTATGATTCTCAGTTAAAATTTGAAATAGTTGATAAAAATATTCATCGACAATAAGGAAAACTGACCTGAAACGGGGTATGACTTACAGCTCAGGATCTGATTAATGAATGGACCGCTGGGGTTTTAATAATACATTTTTAAATAAATTTTTATGTAAAAATGGAGAAATTATTTTACAATAATAATATATCTGCAGATCAGACAGACTTTTAATGTTTTCAACTGATAATTTCTTTATATATGGTTTCTTCTTTCCCTTTCCATAATCGTGATGTCTGCTCTTGTCCCAGAATCGGGGATCCTGTCCCTGTTATAAAATGACATGCCCAGTCGGTCCTTTAAAAGTAATAAAATGCAATCTAACACATCGGCTGATAAGTTCCCGGTATGGCACACAGGTGGCGTTGCAATCGCCAAACTGATGCTTTTTTAGTAAATATTAATCTTTAAAAGGAAGCAGAAAAAATGTCATGACAATTCGCCGTGTGGATAAAACATTAGAGTGGTTTTAGTTGAACGACTTTGTTGATAAACAAAAAAATGGATAAACAAGAATTTCAAGAATTGTTATTTGATGGGAAAAAACACCGTTCAAACAAAAGCTTGGCTTGATGAGCGTTATTAGGACACTGCACCAGGTAAATCAACCATTATTGACTGGTTTGCTAAATTTAAACGTGGTCGAACGGACACCAGTGATGCACCACGCAAAAGAGGTGGTTACTCCGGAAACCATAAGAAAAGTCCACAAAATCGTTTTGGAGAACCGTAAAGTGAAGTTGCAGGAGATAGCTCAGACTCTGAAGATATCCAAGGAACGTGTAGGTTTTATTTTGAATGAACATTTGTCTATGAAAAAGCTGTTGTCAAAGTGGGGGCAGCGCGTGTTGACTTTTGACCAAAAACAACAACGAGTCGATGATTCTGAGCACTGTTTGGAGCTTTTTCGTTATAAAATTATGTTATTTATTATTAAATTATTATTATTATTCATTTATTTAATTATTATTATTATTATTTTATTAAATTATTATTATTAAATTATTATTATTATTAAATTATTATTATTATTAAATTATTATTATTTATTATTAAAGTTATGATTTTTATTAAAGTTATAAAGTTAAAAAGTTATAAATTTATGTTAAAAAGTTGTGTTTTCTTTATTAGATCGGGAACTTATCAGCCCATGTGTTATTTATATAATACGCGAGTAAACGGGGCCTCCGTGGCCGAGTGGTTAAGGCACCACTCCGCTAATCGCTTCATAGCGTAGGAAGCAAGGCCGGCGGTGTTCGACTCCCGCCAGGTCCATTGCATACACTTTGTGGAACTCCCGGATGTAACTCTTGGTGTTGTAAATTTCCTTGTACTGTCTCGTCAAGATTTATGTAATTGTTGATGTCATATCTGTGTTTCTGTGAATAAAAAAAAAATGTATATGGATCATTCGAGACGACAGCCTAGTAGCTATAGGTCTCAAAGCCCACCCCCCTTCAAAGTTCAAAGTACGCGAGTAAACAATTAGGATTTCAAGCTTCTTTTTTTACCATTACTTTTAATCATTTTAATTTTCCTGAATTCCTTTAATTTTTTAAGTCTTTATTAAAAAAATTAATTCATCTAACCTATAATTTATTTTTTAAGCTATCGTTAACATGTAATCAAGGTATACAATCAAGATGAAGTTATCAATAAAAGCTCCCATTCAAATCCCTAATCTTAATAATTAAGAAAGGAAAAATCTGAAAATTACGTCATGTTGACACAATCATATAAATTTTTCTGTTTAGTTTTTGCAGCATAAAAATTAATTTCAAGCTAAGCATAATGTCATTTTCAGCGGCGCAAACTTTTCTCTCGTACTTTATCTACGTACTTTTATGTTTCACCAACATATAATCAAATAAAAATATATTTTCTAATTAATTATAATGAAAAAAAAATGCATCAATAAGCATAAAGATAATATAAAATCAATGGATAATATTCTCATAACATCACAACAAATAGGAATTTTTATTCGCGTTCGCTTATAAAAATAAAAAATACGCGCATAAATATTTGCACGGAAATTTATCTTGCAAATATGTCCAGAAAGCCATGTGTCTAAATATTTTTCATTATTTATCTTTTTTTCTACAACAATAAAAGTTTTTTTTTGTTTGTTTTTTTTAATCAATGAATCTCAGAAATGAATTACTCACTGCATAGATCTGTTGTTGTTTACATGTAAGATGTTGGTACATTAATGGAACTTGTACATTTTAGCTGAGATGGTTGGTTTCTGTCAGGAATCTTCACCTCACTTACGTATTATATAAATAGATGTCTAAGTATATAAGATTTACCAAAGATTCAGAAAATCTAATTTTCAAGTACTTTTATATTAAACACGATTCCGTGCAATTATGCTTTTCAACTGTTTATCGTTCTTTATTCTTTAGAATAAAAATATAAAAACTTTTCAGGGATATCTATTTTACATTTTATTTAAACTTTTTTTCCTAATTTTTTTGCAATCGGGAAAGTCACAATGAATGAATTATTTTAATAACTTTTATTTTTCTAACACTTTATGAGATACAGTTACTAAGCAACTAATAAAGTAAAGGAGAACAAATAATTACTTTTGATAACAAAAATATATTTCTTCAAAATATAAATTCAAAAATTCAAATTATAAATTCAATTCTATTCAAAAATATAAATGTTAAAAGTTAAAATGTTTTATATTTTTCGAACATATCACAAAATTGGATTAAAAAAAAATCCCATAGCATTATGACGTAAAATAAAATGTTCTATATTTTTCGAACGAATGAACCGATTGTAACCAAAAACTATATACAGCTAATTCCAAGCACCTCACTAACATACCTACCTAATTAAAAATAATCGGGTGCTTTTTGCGGCAGTTTTCATGAGATATACACACAGACAAACACACATGCAGACACCAAAACCTTTCGGGTCTCCACAGAAAACCTCCTTTTGACGTGACGTTTCGGCAACAAGTTTTTTTATTTTTTTTATGGTAATTGAAAGTATCGTCGAGGCATAAAGACTTAATTCAATTACGCTTAAACAGATTATTCTTTTTCTACAAAATTTAGAATAGCAGTTTAAATATACCAATACACAGAATTATGTTTTCTTTTATCCTCTTTAATAAAAAGCTATGCGTTGCTGACGACTGGCTTTTTCGCTAATCGTTGCCACAGGTTAATCTCGGAAAATGAAACATTTGAAGTTGCTGAAAAAGTTAATAGCTCGAAAAGTATTTGTCAGAAAATTGTTAGACAAACTGCGTTAGAAAGGTAAACAGTTGTTTTTTTTTTGTTTTTTTTTTGTTTTTTTTTTCATATATAAATTTCAAATCTAATGATTATGCCGTTTTTGAAATATTTAATTTCAAAAATTACCAAATTTCACAATGGAATACCATAGCGAAACCTTCACGCGTAAAAAGATAATGATAACGACAATGTGTTCTGACGTTTATACTGCTCATAAAAAATGCTTCATATAAAATATATGTTTCATATAAAATATATGTTTCATATAAAAATGCTCTTTGGTGTTGTTAGGAGGCAATCTAAAAAATTATTAAACGTAAAAAATCTATTAGAGTTTTCAATAAAAAAATAAATGGTTTTCACCTATATTCTCTATCCCGGAAAGCCCGGGTTGGATGCACTACTAATTTTTTTAATTGGTGAGCGAGAGGGTTAATTATTGCTTACTATTTTGTCTTAGATATCACCGAAGCAAAAATAATATTCATTTATTTTTTATTCAGCAGTCTTGAGGAATACATAAATTTATTGGGTCATCCGGAAAGTTCTGCAGTTTTTTTTTATATTTTTTAAATCCATAAATGCCACATTCCCACCGGAATTTTGGAATAAAACTTTGCTTTTATATTGTACGTGAATGAACTGATTTTACTTATTTTGAAGAAAAAAAATGTTTGTAAATTCTGTTGACATTCAATCTTTTCAACATTATCTCAACAGAAGTATACCGCAGAAATTTCCGGATGACCCAATCTATATATATAAAACGCTAACATACGAGGCGACGAAAAAGCAGATATTACTCTTTTGCCGATGACAACCAGTGGTTTATTTTCACTAATTTGCGAATATTAAGAAAAGTATTTGAGGTACCAATATAAAACTCACCACACATATAAAATAAAAATTCGGAATCTGAAAATCCCATTTTTGTAAAAATCGGCCGGTAATTTTTTTAATTTTTGAAAAGAACTAGCTATTTTCTGAAAAGGAAAGAAAATAAAGTGCGAAGTCAAAAGAAAAAACGCGTAATTTTGTTTCTTTTTCAAGAGCTACTTATATTTATTAATGCTAAAGGTATTGGTTAAATTTTGAGAGGGGGAGGGGGTAGGTCGTAATTTCAATATCGCGTTAATGTTATAGGTATATAGATATGGCGTTCCCTGGCGGTGGAAGATGGAACTAATTTAATTTTTGCAACGCGTGCTCAACATGCCTGTTATACAATGCAATAGGCAACGGGGACCCGTTCCGGAGGTTCGTTCGAAAAAAAAGTTTGTTAGAACAGAATGAGACCCCTATCGGTGGAAGGTGGAACTAGAAGATGTTTTAATCATTCGGAGTTCGTTTGGTAAATTCGTAGCTTTTTAGTAGTGTATTTTAAAATAGTATATCTTGGTTTATAATAATACCTTCAGTAGATTGTTCTATCTATTTATTTTTAAAGTTTTTAATGTGTAATTTTGCTATTTTATTTTTAACTATCTATATATTTAAAAAGCTAAGCGTTTTCCTTCGACAGTTCGTAAGAAAAAACTACTGCATCAAATTACATGGTTCTTATTTTAAATGAAAGATTGAATTTATTGATTTATTTTGAATTGAATTTATTATATATATTATATATATAAATTCAATTATATATATTATACATATAATTATTTTTAATTTATTTTTGATTGATTTATTTTTAAATGAAAGGGGGCCACAGATTTGTTATCGTGTATTCGTTTGTTCAATATTTTTATTAATTAGCAGAAGTTCAATTTTAAATGTTTTTATTTCAATTTCTTCAAAATGATGGCAATCGGATAACTTCCATTAATACGAGAATAAAAGAGAAATAATGAAAATGTTCAGACACGTGACCTTTTGACAGAATTTTTTAATATGCAATTTGAATTTTGATAACGATATTTATTCCCGTGCATTTTATTTTTATAAACGAATAAAAATTCATATTTATTGTAACGTCAAAGGAATATTGTCCATTGGGTTTATTTTACCTTTATGCATTATAACTTTATTGATGCCATTTTTCATTACAATTAAATACAGAATATATTTTTGTTTGTATACCTGGAGGTTAAGCATAAAAATAAAGTTTATAAAGTACATTTGAAAAGTTAGCGCCGGTGAAAATGACGTTATGCTTTGCTTGAAATGCATTTTTTTTTTTTATTGATAAAACTAAAGAGAAAAAATTATATGAGAGAGTCAACATGATCTAATTTTGACTATTTTTCAATTCTTAATTATAAAGATTAGAATTCGATATTGATTACCTCATCTTGATTGCATACCTTGATTACATGTTACCAATTACTTTTTTTAAATTATAGGTTAGAGGATTTCAAAAACATTCACAAATATAAAAGATTTCAAGAAAATTAAAATTATTAAAAATTACGGTTAAAAAAAAAGTTTGAAATAATGATTATAAGTTTGTTTAAAAGTTCCTTATTAGCGACAAAGCCCTATTTCTTTCATTGTGAATTTCTTTGTTGACGACAAAAAATGGTAGTCTACTTTTGGACGTCAGCCAAAACCCAGCGGCCATTTTTAGAAATGGATACCGATTGTGACAACAAACGGCGCTATCGCTTTCGCTTTTATCGCGCTTACGTCACTTCTAAATGCCGTACAATTTCAACTCTTACATCATCAATTAGAAAAATGTTAACTTTCTAATGAAATTTATTTGAAAACTGCCGCTTAATGTAACGATATTTTAAATAATTTTCAAGCATGAATTTTTTTTTTCAAATCTATCTCAACAATGGACATCAGTTTGCTTCAGTAATGTAAAATAGCCTTTGGGAAAGTTGGAACAATTGGAAATTGATTGCCCTAACCAACATAAAAAGGGAAAAAAAAAACCTTGATGAATCATATGATCAGATTATCCATAAGATAGAGCATTTTGGCGCTAAACTGAAATCTGTCAACAAAAAAAAGTTTGTTATAAAAAGTTTTTCAGTTTATGTTGAGCATAAGACATATATCATGTTGAATTTGTTGATACATGCGTTGCATCAGAAAATTCTATGAATTGTATTTTATAATTTTTTTTAAAGATCCATTGGCTATTTCACTGTATAACAGGGAAAATATTTCTGATTGTGGAAGAGGGGTAATCATCCTGATTATGGAAAAAGACCGAAGAAACCATACAAATAAATTACACTTGAAAACATTAAAAATCTCCCTCATCTGCAGATTGTATATTATTATTATTAAAAAAATCCATCTTTACATAAAAATTAATTAGCTTAAAATAATGGATACATTTTCGAAGATATGGATTTGAAACGAACAATGATTAAAGAAGACATTTTAAAACTTTTTTAACGTCGAATTTCGACAGTGTCTTTGGGCAGATGCAATGCACATGCGTATAGGAGCTCACTCAGTTGCATTATCAAAGGGATAAATATTTGTGCTTTATTTACTATGTTTTTTTATTTACTGAGTATGAACGTAGGAATATACTGTGGTATTATCCATGAACCATGAACACTAGTTTTCATTTAGAGTTTTTAATGTATAATTTTAAAATTACTTTTTCGTCACTATTCTTAAAACGACTCTCTAGTTTTGATGGACTTTTCTTCCTTAGAATTCAACCATCGAGTTATGCACTGAAATATGTTGGATATTTCTTTATTCAAAATAAATTTATATCCCGGCGTTTATGAAACCAAGAAATTCAATTTATTCTCTTTGGATACATTTCATTTTATCATCATCATTATATACTATATTTCAGATTTGATTTCAAAAATACGCTTACATATCTGTTACATTCTACTCAAAAGATAAATATTTTACTGGGGTAATATAGAAACACACTTTTAAATTTTGTAATATCTAATACCTCCATATGGAAATATTTGGAAATGTTACTAACATAATGCAAAATGCATCATTTTTTTTTTTAATATAGCTCTTTCAGAGGGAATGGAAATTTTTCCATATAAATGACACACACATTTTATACACCTTACAAAATTTACTAAGTCATAAAATTTTAATACTATGTTAGAAATAAATTCCGTCGTTATATTTCTAAAATCTTCTGCTTTATTGTCATTGTAGCTGTTTTTATCTACCCTATATATATAAAATCCTAATGAAACGAATTTGTGAAACGATTTTATGAAACGAATTTATGAAACGATTTTATGAAACGAATTTATGAAACGATTTTATGAAACGACTGATTAAACGACTGATTATGTTTCAAGGCTATTTTTAATAAAATATTAAACGCTTGATGGTGAAATTTATACCAATTGTTCATAAAAATCCGCGGATGTCAAAACAGAATTTTGAAATTGGAATTAGTTTTCGAGATATTAATTTTTTTCTAATTTTAATGACATTTCTGTAATGATGGCAACTAATTACTCAGTTTTTTTGTGACAAAAAAGGGAAAAAAATTGAAAAGGATCCCGATAGGGATTATTGATTTCTTTTTATTCGTCATTTTCAAATTGAAATTGAATTTATCTTTTATTTCAATCGATAATGAAGGCAAGATTATGATTAAATTATGTTTTTCAGGAAAATTTGAAAAAAAAAAATGACATTTCTATCTTCAGGATTCAATCGTCTGTCAGCATTTAATTTAATTTATAAACTGAAAATATTTTGAATAAATTCGTCCAAATGACGTCATTTAGGTAAACGCAAAAGAAAGGGGGGAAAAGGAATTAATAGTAATTATTATTTATTGATATCATTTTGTTATTTTTTTGTAAAATTTAACTAAACGAATTTATAAAATCATTAATTCGGATATTTGAAACTAATATATAAAATAATAATTGCCCAACTGAACGGAAGAATAAAATATCCTGCTTGGTTTTCTATCCTGCTTGGTTTTTTCCGCCAAGCTTTTTAAAAAAGCGTCAAGACCCCTATTACAGCGCCTAGAATACATAGTGTGGAAACCGGCTACAAAATAGTACTAAAAAATTGTATCCAATAAATGTACAACGTTGCTGAAAATATTAGGATGGGTTCGCAGCGCCATCTGCTAGCTCTTGACATTGTATTAGAATGTTTCGGCTGGTGGTAAGTATTTTAAATACTTAAATTATATCATTTTCTCCACTGACTTAAGTGATTTTTATAAGTTTTTTTTTTTTTTTAAATTATGAAAGCATGTCTAAAAAACGTGATACGCATTTTTTTTGTCTCTGGTTGCAACATTATCGTAGGCTTCGCAGGAGCACCGTTGCACATTTATAGGCTACAACTTTTTAGCACTTTTTAAAGCATTACACCATTTGCCGGTTTCCACACTATGTATTCTAGGCGCTGTACCCCTATAATAGAAAAGCACCAAAAGTTCATTGGGTTTATTTTCATAACTTTTGGCAACAAATCTATGTATATTAACGAATCTATCCCTTTTTGAAGCTCGAATAAACTCCCAAACCTAAAAGCAAAGGATCCTATAATGGAAAAGTACCCGATTTTCTTATGGACAATATTCAAGTGACAGAACATGGTGTAAAATTACCGCGGATAGCAAATTTGTTTAAATATCTCATCAATTGATGCCGAGTAAAGGCAGGCATGCATGCACAAAATATTTAATTCATTTTGTATGATAAATAATTATTAGAAAATTCGTATATACATATTAATTAAAAAAATAATTTACTTATTGAAAATAACATGAAAATATGCATGATGGTGCACTAAAATAGAGAGAAAATTAAAACCTGTTACTGAAAATGTTTATAACATAGTACTTTTCAATACCGTGGTTCTTAATGTTATTCACAAGCAGATGGAATTTTTCTCATCCTTAAACGCAAAGGAAGAATAGAATAGAGATTGTTGTTATAAAAGTCCGAGAGGTAGTCACAATTTAAACCTAACCATTTTATACAAGCTGGTTTTCAAGTAGTAATTGATTTTACTTATCAATCCCGAAAACAGTCGTCAGTTGTCGCAACAGCTGTGTATGAGGCCATGATAATCGAAAAATGTCCCATTAAAATGTTAAAAGCATGGCAACACAATTATAGATTTACCAATATTTTTAAAATAAAGCACGCTGTCATGTTTTTAGAGGCCTCGAAGTCTGAGCGGGGGTTGGCGAGCGTAGCTCGCAGGGGGTAGGCCCCCTAGTTATCACAATAATGTGAGAGCTATGTGGAACTCAGTATAAGGCATTTTAGAACTAGATAGAATTGTACAGTCTAAATATTTTGTTACATTTACTGTTTCACGTGAAACTTTAAAAAAAAGTCTAAAAGCATTTTGAAAATTTAATAATAACAGTTTTTATAGAAAATATAACACTGTCTGCATACATTTGTTTTCTACATTTTAAATCAGTAAATTTAGTTCAACTTACTTTATTTTGAAACTCCAATTAGCTAAAATAAGTAGCATCTAATGAACAAAGGGTTTTATTAATTTTCAAAAAGTTAATTAAGATATTTTGCTTGAATGTCATTAAATGCAAATCTTAATTAATATTTTTAAATTTTAGATTTATCATTATTTATTTAAAAAAATAAACTGAAATATCTTATTATTGCTATTGAAAAACTTTTATTCTTATAATTTATGCTATTATTTTATTCCTTTTATTAAAATAATAATTATTAAATTTTTCTTTAAAAAAAGCTAGGAAAAAACATTACATTATTTTATTATTAAGGGTATTCATTTTGTGATGCTTGTTTTTATTATTATTTTGTTGTTTTTATTTAAATATCATCTGCAAATAAATTTATAATAATTTATTTTTATTACCGACCGTCATAAGGAAATTTATACATTTAGGCTCCCAAAAACAGTATGCGGATTTATGATGATATTTTAAATAATTTGTTTTATTTTTAATGGGTAATTTTAAATTTACTGTTTTCTATCTATCCGATAAGTTAACCCTTCATTTTTTATTGGTCTATTTTTACTTTTTTGTCATCATGTGTGCCAACATGTAGACCACTTATTATTAAAAGTATCCTAAAATACAATATGGTACACTGATGTCATAATGATGGTAGCAACGACCTGCGCTATCTCTGTTGCTTTTGTCCATTACAATAACTTCTAAATATCGAATAACTTAAATTTTTAAGTTATCAAATAGAAAATAAATGTAATTTTAAATTATATTTAGTCGAAAACTGTAGCTCAATTTCCTCATTTTTTATGATTTTGTTTTTAAATATTTTTCAAGCATTTTTTTTTTTAAGTAAAGAATTGTCTGGTACAATAACGTAAAGTAACTAAGGATAAAGTGGAGTAACCACCACAATTGACAATTCACCATGCTATGGGAGATATTTTGTGTTTTATTTATAATTATTTATTTATTTATTTATTTATGAATTTTTAATTTTATTATGGAATATATTAGCCGCAAACAAATGCTGAACTATTTATATATTTTTTATGTGCAAACGGGTTAGTCTTTCGTAATCGGACTGCACCCGATAGAGATAGAATTTTTAAAAATCATGCTTGAAATTTTTTTTAAACATTACAAAAAAAAAAAAAAATCAATAACTTGAGATACAGTACCAGACAAATTGCATTTGAAAGAACATTTCGTGTCAGTGTTGCCAGTTCGCTACTTTTATTTCATTCAGTTTTCGTGATTGCCATCAGTTTTTTTATAAAGTAAAATTCGTCTTGTTTAATAATAGATTAAATAAAAGCAATCAAGGCGAATTATACCAATTTAAAAAAGTGGTACCAATCAAGTAATTTGAATTTAATAAGAAAGAAATACACTGGCAAAACAGTTTGATTTCGTATTCGACGGTTTAAAAATTTAAATTGTGCGACGTGTAGAAGTAAAAATAAAAAGAAAAGTGCCCAGTTATTGCTGATAGCATTGAGCTCACAGGCTTTTCACACTAATTGTATATTTTACTCTTATTTCAAAGAATAATGCCCCTCGAAAAATAAAAAAATCGAGAATAAATTAAGGGGGAATTAGCCCCCTTGTTCCTCCTCTTTATACTTAACCAATGAACCAACAAAACTAATCAAGAAAGCGGTTTATCACAATGAACCCGTAAACAAAATTTGAACCACATCAGATAATTCTGCATCAAAAACCCATTTATCGAAATTAAGGGGGGGGGATTAGCCCTCGTACCCCCTCCCCCTTTATACTTAACCAATGAACCCACAAAACTAATCATGGAAGCGCTTTATCACATAGAACCTATAAGCAAAATTTGAAGTACATCGGATAATTCTGCATGAAAAGTCCTTTTATCTAAATTATGGGGGGTTAGCCCCCCGTTTCTCCCTTTATACTTAACCAATGAACCCCCAAAACTAATCAGGGAAGCACCTTATCACAATGAACCTATAAACAAAATTGTAAGAAAA
The DNA here is from genome assembly GCA_963931845.1 of Maratus michaelseni. NCBI lineage: Eukaryota > Metazoa > Arthropoda > Arachnida > Araneae > Salticidae > Maratus > Maratus michaelseni. The sequence goes on from OZ007595.1 coordinate 206,327,515, forward strand.
TCGGCTATTTCTATCAAGAGTTATCGCGTTACGTACATACGTACATACGTACATACATACATACATACAGAACGGGCAGTCACATTAGCTCTCAGGCTTTGATAGCCTGTGAGCTAAAAAACAAAAAAAAAAAATTGCAGTAAAAGTGAAATTTATGGTTCAGGCGTTGCGACCGTCAATATGACGTCAGTGTTATTTACGGACATGTTTTTGCTTTATAATATAGATTTATCGGCACTAGAAATTACTAATAAATACTAGAAATTGTGAAAAGCGAAAAAATGGTTCTGTACTGCGAACTTTTGCTTATATAGTTTCGTTTAAAAAAAAAAGTTTTTAAAACTACGAAAATATAATATAACGAAGTACGAAAATATACAATAACTTTTTCCGAGTTACTCACGATACCGAAAAGCATTCTTTATCGTTAAAAACCTCAGAAACGAATATATTTTCCAGATTTAAAGATTCACTTAGAAAAACATAGTTTCTTTTGCTGCCGCTGATTTTCGGAAACGTTTCCGAGTTGTGTTTATAGTGTATTAATAAATTTTTTCATACCGGAATATCGGTTATTAGGATGCTATTCATTGTCAATTAAACATATCTCAGCTGCGTAATTAAAGTTATACATCCTAAACTAACAAAGTAATATTAATTTTAATGTTTATGTTAATGCTGCTAACTTATCATGATTGCCTGTAAAACATGTTTGTTGACCATGAAAACGTTTAATTGAGAATTGATAGTATCCTAAATAACGATTTTCAGGGTTTATAAAACTGATTAATACACTATAAAAACGACTCGGAAACGTTTCCGAAAACCAGTGGCAGCAAATGAAACTTTATTTTTATCAATGCTTCTTTAAATCTCTAAAATATATTGGTGGTTTCTAAATATAAAGAATACTTTTCGGACAAGGTTATTGTATATTTTTGTTCTAGATTATACTATATTTTCCTAGGTTAAGAAATATCTGTCTTTTTTTACAATATATGCTATAAATATACTAGTAAAGTAAACGGAGACACAGCTCAGCTCAAAAATTTTATGTTGGCGAGTCTTGCACGCGATTATGGAGGAAGAAAAACTAAATGAAAAAGATCGATCCTATGAGTGGTGATTCAGTGACTTAGAGAATAAGCATGCTAAGTTAAGAAATATCTGTCTTTTTTTACAATATATGCTATAAATATGCTAGTAAAGTAAACGGAGACACAGCTCAGCTCAAAAATTTTATGTTGGCGAGTCTTGCACGCGATTATGGAGGAAGAAAAACTAAATGAAAAAGATCCATCCTATGAGTGGTGATTCAGTGACTTAGAGAATAAGCATGCATGATTACTTTTATAGTTTTTGAAAATATCTCAAGTATTTAGTGCGCATCCAGCTTTTCAGCCCTAAAATTTTGAGAAAGAAATGCGCATTATATTTTTGTATTGGAACCAAGCTTCGGGGCTAAGCTGAAATCTGACTACGAAAATACATATTTTCATTTTATTTTGAACAAAAATTAATATCAAATTTAACTTAATTAGTTAAAATATCATCTATACTAATAATTATTAAAAAGTTACATTTGTGTATTTGTTTGTAGGGGGTAATCTCTGGAACTACCGAGACGACTTCAGAAATAATTCTGGCAAAATGCTGGTAACCATCACTGCTCCAACATCCAATATTTTATGTCGGTACAAAAAACTCCAAGGGGTGCAGGAGTAAAAATCTTTCTAAAATTGCGATTTGTGTTAAATTGTTGAACTAGAAAAAAAAAGTGTTGATTTTACAGTATAATACGCGGTAGCGTATTACTGCTTATTTTACTGTTTATTACTGTTAATTTTACGGTATAATACTAGCAGCTGGGGTGCCAGTATTATACTATAAAACCAACACTTTTTTTTTTTTTTTTTTTTTTTTTGCAGTGTGGGGGCTAGAAACTTGAAATTTGGTGTGGTGGTTACTTTTAAGATGTGAATGATTTCTATGAACGATTTCTAAAAATTCCGAAATTTAAAAGGGTGAAATGAATAAAAAACTTTCTGAAAACGTTCTAAATTACAATTAATTTGGAACTGTTATGACTGAAACTTTGTTACTTTAAACTTTTTTACTTAAAAGTAGCAATGTCTGTTACTTTTAAGACGTAAATACTTGCAATTTAAAAAAACAATTTAAAAAAAAAAACAATTTAAAAAAAAAAATCGAAATGTAAAAGAGTACGGGAAAAAAATCCTTTCTAAAATTTAGATTTATGTGATATTGTTAAAGATAGAAACTTGCACTTTTGCATAGTGGTTATTTTCAAGATGTAAATGCTCTCTAAAAACGATTTCTACAAAATTCAAAATTTAAACAGGTGAAATAAGCCGAAAACGTTCTAAATTACGATTTATCTGGAATTTCTACGAACACAATTCATTTACACACTACATTCTACAGTCTACACACATACATTTCAAGTTTCTATTTTAGAAACTTGAAATGTATAATGACGCTAGATTTATTTTTCCCCAAAACAATCGAAAGACCTAAAGCGATTTAAATGCAACACAACGAGTAAGCAGTATTTTCAGAATAAAATCCAAAATATAGTATACTAGCAAAACCCGCGGCTTTGCTCTCGTAATTGTTGAACTATCCCAAGTACATAGTTGCCAACCTCCCGATTTTTTGAATACCAGTAAAACTTTACAAAAATTTTCGGTTTATTAAATTTCTGAAATTTTAGGATTAGATAAAACAAATATTTTTACATAAAAATATTGGTAGAAAAAAAATCGGGAGGTTGGCAACTATGCAAGTAGTATTCGTAGACCTAATTTTAATAGAGGAAATTGTACTGCTTACGGATAATTCAAAAATTGCTAATTAAGCCACATTTTGAGTAAATTTCATTCTTATATTGCATTAGGCAAACATGAGACTTAAATGAATGAGAAAAGCTAAAATTAATTTCAAATAAATGACAATTTAGAATGTATTTTGAAGGTTTTCCGCTCATTTCCTTTTCATTTGAAATTTAGAAATTTTTAGAAACTGATCTAAGCGAGTATTTACATCTGAAAAGAAAGCACTTTGCCAAATTCCAATTCCAAACTTCTGGTTAAGCAAACTTCTATAACAACCATATCATAGAAACCGCAATTTTAGAACTTTTTTTGTTCCTGCACACATTAAAATTTCTAATTTTTTTTAAATTGTTCTGTGAATGAATTTATGTCTCTAACGTAACAGCCATGTAAAATTTCATGTTTCTATCCCTAAGAATTTCAGATAAATCATAGTTTAGAACGTTTTTTGAACATTTCCCGCTCATTTCACTCTTTTAAAATTCGATTTTTTTTTAGAAATCGTTCCTATAGCAAGCACTGAAATCTCAAAAATAGCGACCATGCCAAATTTTAAGTTTCTAGACCAACAGCACCACTAAAATTGCAATTTTGGAACGTTTTTTGCTTCTGCAGCTTTTTAATTTTCAAATTTTGTAAACATTGTTCTGTACGAGCATTTACGTTTAAAATATAACAGGCATGTCAAATTTTAAGTTTCTATTCTGAACAATTCTGAATAAACCATAATTTAGAACGTTTTCCGTTCATTTTACACCTTTAAATTTCGAAAAATAATACATTGTTTATACCAAGCATCGGCATCTTAAAAGTTAACATTATACTAAATTTCAAGTTTCTAACCCGAATAAATCCAATGAAATCATAATTTAGAACGTTTTTAAAACGTTTTCAACTCATTTGACCCTTTTAAATTGCGATTTTTGTAGAAATATTTCTTGGTGAGCATTTGCATTTTAAAAGTAACCACCATACCAAATACCAAGCTTCTGTATCAATTGTACCACATAAATCACAATTTTAGAACGTTTTTTTGCTCTTGCACCCTTTTAAATTTCGCATTTTTAGACAACTGTCCTGGGCGAGCATTTACGTCTCTAGAGTTACAGCCATACCAAATTTCAAGTTTCTAGCCTTAACAGTTCCAAACAAATCGTAATTTGAACGCTTTTTGAACGCGTTTCACGTTTTAACACTTTTAAATTCCGTTTTTTTTTTTAACTGTTCTGTGTGACCATTTACGTCTGAAAAGCAACAGCCATGTCAAACTTCAACTTTCTATCCTTAACAACACCATAGAAATCGTAATTTAGAACGTTTTAAAACGCTTTTCTCGCATTTCAATCTTTTAAATTTTGATTTATTTTAAATTGTTCTGTGCGACCATTTATGTCTTAAAAGTTAACAGCCATGTCTAATTTCAATTTTCTACAACTAACATTTCAATAGAAATCATAATTTAAAACGCTTTCCGTTCATTTTCTTCTTTTAAATTTCTAATTTCTTTACAAATCATCGTTAACGAGCATTTGTATCCTAAAAGTAACCGTCATGTCAAATTTCAAGTTTCTAGTCCTTTCAGTATCACAAAAATCGTAATGTAGAACTTTTTTTACCTTCACCCTTTTAAATTTCGATTTTTTTTTTAACTGCTCTGTGTGTGCATTTGCGTCTTAAAAAGTAGTAGTCATGTCAAATTTCAACTTTCTGGCCTTAACAATTCCATAGAAATCGTAATTTAGAACGTTTTTTAGAACACTTTTCACTCATATCACCCTTTTAAGTTTCGAATTTCTAAGAAATTGATCTTAGAGAACATTTACTTCTTATAAGTAACTATATTGCCAAATTTCAAATTTCTAGTCACTTCAGTATTACAAAAATTGCAATTTTAGAACGTTTTTCACTACCGCACCCTGGGGTAGTGACACTGATATGAAATGTAACATATGTTAGAGCAGAGACTGTCACTATAAATTTGCCACCATTACATTTGAAATCGGTTCGGTAGATCCAGAGATTCTATACAAATTGTAATTTAAAATGCTTTTAGAACGTTTTTCGCTCATTTCATCCTTTTAAATTTCGAAGTTTTTATAAATGGTTCTTAGCTAGCATTTACATCTTATAAGTAACTACCATGCCAAATTTCAAGTTTTTAGCTCATTCAGTATCACAAAAATCGCAATTTTAGAACGTTTTTCGCTCCTGCTGCCCCGTGGTGGTAGTGGTACCGGCATAAAATATAGGCTATGTTGGAGCAGGGATTGTCACCATCAATATGCCTCCGTCACTTTTGAAATCGTTTCGGTAGTTCCAGGGATTACCCCTACAAGAAAAAGAGAAAAGTTACTTCTTTATAATATTAGTATATGGATAATGATGATGATAAAATGAAAAATTTCCGAGGCTTATATTAAAGTTAGTTGTATTATAACGTAGTAATGTAAACATAGTTGTTGTTATATGTTATGTTGCATTACAGCATACACTATATTGCCAAAGGTGACCGGTCTCTTGCGATTTTAGACGTTTTGTTAACTGTCTAGAAAAATACATGAGGAATTAACCTGAAACTGCAGGTGTGTAAACAGTATAGTATAGGTTATATATTTCCGTGAAGATTTTTTCACGAAACCCCATAGGGGACTGTCAACAAATTGAAAAAGAACGAATATTTTTTGGCTAACCCTGTAAAAACTAATGTAGTAAAGGCGTTCAAATTCGAGATGATTAATAAGTAGCTTATTGTAATATACTGTGTTCATTTTTATGAGGATAGCATGTATACTCGTAGAGAAATTAAGGTTTTTATAAAAACAGTCCCAAATTTTGTCTAGTTTTTTGCTTATAATTTGCAGAGTTCTTAATATAAAAAAAAAAGTTCTTTTCAGAAAATATGACAAACAACATTGTACATAATACTCTGCAATCAAAATTAAAAAATAATAAAAATTGGATGAAAAATGAGCAGGTTTACTACAAAATGTTTCACTGCGAATGCGCGAATGCAATCAAAATATAATGTGCATAATGTATTAGCTAAGTATATAGAGCAACTTTTGTGAATGTCTCAAAATCATAGCTTGAAAATTCTAAAAATTATCGTCGATAGAATAAGCTCGAAATCCGTTGTTTCCAAAAAGAAGCAAAAAGATGAGGGGTTGTATCAAATATCTGTTGATTAGTTCCAAGATAGCGTACACAATATTAGATACAACCCCTCATATTTTTGCTTCCTTTTGGGATCATAATTTATTAGCTTGAATTTATTATATTTTTTATTCTCCTTTAATTTGTATATTATTAAATACAGTCTAAAATCTCTCTGAAATAAATATAAATAAAAACTATCTTAAAAAATATTCTTCCACCTTTGTATTTATTTTACTTTATTTATTTATTTATTTATTTTTACTCTTTAGTATTCAATTATCGTCTTATATGCTGAAATATACGATATTTCATCATTCAAAATAAAATTACTTTCCAGCGTTTATGTAAGCCAAGAAACTCAATTTATTCTCTTTGGATATATTACATTTTACCATCATCATTATATGCTGTATTTCTCATTTTAGTCCGAAAATACCCTTAGATACACATTTTAAATCTGTTACACCAGACGTGAAATCAATTTTTTAGTGATTGAATATAGAGGCATACTTTTAGATTTTGCAATATCTAATACCTCCATATGGTAATATTTGTAAATGTTACTAATATAAACGGTTTTTCAAAAATGCATTACTTTTTTTTTTACATGAAAGAGGGAATGGAAATTTTTGCATATGAATGAAACGCACGTTTTATACTCTTACAAAATGTATTAAGTAACAAATTTTTAATATGCTAGAATTAAATTTCGGTGCTATATTTCCCAAATTTTTCTGGCTTAATACCTTTATACATTTTTTATTATTATTACAGCAATATGACGGAAATGTTTTTGCTAAGTAAAGCCATTTCGTAACAATGTAGAATAATAGAATCTCCTATTTTTAAACGGCATAAAAAAGGGAGTTTTTGTTTTCGGCTGTTATATATGTGTAGTGTTTAAACAATCTTCAAATCAAATCAGTCAAATCAAAATCAATCAAATTTTCATATCAAATCAGTCAGAAAGGCAGAAGATAAAGGATATTAAAACTATCAAACAAGCTTAGAAGGAGAGTTCCAAGCTTGGTAATCACAGATTTTGATTATTTTATATATGTGTTGTAGGGTAGAAGCCCCTTACTCTCAGGTTCAACGGATTTTATGCAATGCTCCTTAGTTCTCGAGAAATAGGGGATCTAGTATTATAACACAACTTAAATACTTACTTTGTAACGAAATTGCGGTGCTGGTCGTAGCTTAGTTGTTATGGCGTCTGCTTGTTAATCTTCGGGTTCGAAACCGGAACGCGCTACATTTGTTTTACTCATTTTTTTTATATATATAAATATATTTGTAATTATAATTTATATAATTAATATTAATATTAATAATCGCAACTAAAAATGATAATATTGTGCATTAATTCTAATGTTAACCTATTTATTTTTTTATTTGCAATTAAATCGTTGTATAAAACATAATTAAATGGTTATTTTTTTTAATCACTTTTAAAATGTATTCACTTTTAATCACTTTTAAAATACACTTAAAACTCATCCAGCCAGTGAAACTACGTAAATTTCAATAAAATATTTCATCGTTTAAGTTTAAATTCTTAAATACTGCGCGTTAAAACACTCATTTAACAAGCAGTTTCCTAATATATTAAAATCGCTTACATTTGGAGAGGAAACATCTTGCTCGACAAAATGCGTGGTGTGTTCGTCTCTTCGTGTCAAATACTCGAAAGTATATTTTTTTCAGATGTTCAACGAAGATTCCACAGCAAAATGCGACTGATCCTTTATTACGGACATGAGTATAGTTTCATTAACATCTTTTTTAGGTGCGTTCGTAATTATATAAATATAAATACGTAGCACCTATAGTCGTCGTCTGATCCGGCGGTCTGTCCGCATTTAACGGCGCAAAAACTACCCAACCAAATAATTTGAAATTTAATATATATAATCTATGAAGAATTTTGTCGAGTCATTTGAAATTTTATGAAAATCGAATCAAAACTTAAAAAGATAATAATAAAAATATTTATTAAGTAATTTGAATTTTTTAACAATTGGTACTTCTTTGTTATAGCAGCTTCCGAGGTTTAAAAGTCAAGCGACCGAGATATATCATTCTATTAAATCCTATTATACGTAATTAATTCAATGATGTCACATGATAGGTAATGACATTAGGTTGCCATGGTGATTACGTCCTATTTAAGATGGAGTCATATTAATTCCGTATTACTGAATTGAAAAACCGATTTTTTACACTAAAATTGTTTAATTATAGCAATCGTAAAATCTACCGAAAGTTTATGGATAGATGTTTCCGGAGAAATAGATATTAAATGGGAAAAAAAGTCTAAATATGGATTTCAATTTCTGAAATTTTGAATGCTAGGCTTAAATTTCCCATTGGAATTTTCGGTAAATATCAACAAATGATAAAATATTGGCAACTTAAAATGTACTTATTTTATTACGGAAATTAATCATGTCATAATAACAGACGATATAATTCATTTCACTGAAACTAGTTATAGTACGAACGCACATCATTTCTCACGTTTGACGTACAATTTCCAATTTGAGTAGAGAGAAAATGACAGTCCGACCTCAGGAGGTGGAGTGTGGAGGAGGAGGGATGAGGGCTCCTCCTCCCGAAGTGCCCTCCTCCTCCTCCTACCGAAGTGCCCTCCTCCTCCTCCTCCCGAAGTGTCCACCACTTAAGATAAGGGGATTAATTAAGGATTAGTGTTAATTAATTTTAATTAGGGAACTTAGAAATTTTTTGAAGCAAATTTTTTTTTTTTTCGCGGAGAATTTCCTACTAGAGTACGAGGTGTGTTTCAACGGATTTATTTTAGTGAATTAGAAATTTAATTAATTTTAATTGCGAGACTTAGAAAATTTTCGAAGCAATTTTTTTTTTTTTTTCAACGAGAGTATGCAGTTTGATTATGAGTGTATGCAGTAGAAGTGAATGATTAATTAATTAAAAATAGTAATTAAAAATAGTAATTAATTAATTTTAATTGCAGAACTTAAAAATTTTCGCGAGATTTTTTCAACGAGAGTAGGGTATTCGATATACATGTTAGAGGAGAATTTTAAAAGTCAATAATGGTTTAATTAAAAAGGGTCATTCATTAATTTTAATTGAGGAACTTAGACATTTTTCGAAGCAAATATTTTTTCAACGAGATAGGCTATTTGTTATACATGTTAGAGTATATTACAGGTGAATTTTAAAAGTCAATAATGATTTAATTAAAAAGGGTCATTAATTAATTTTAATTGGAGAACTTAAGAAATTTTGGCAAGATTTTTTTTTTCCCTCAACGAGAGTACGCAGTTTGCATGTGCAGTAGAATGGTAGATGCTAGTAATTAAAAAGGGTCATTAATTAATTTTAATTGGCGGACTTCAACATTTTTGAGGCAAACAGGTGCGTTTTAATGAATTCGATATAGGTTGTAGTAAAAAATATAGGGTCCCGCATGAATGATACTGTACTTAACTGAATTGCTCCCCCCTCCCCCTCCCTTTTTTACCCAGAGGAGGCCCTTCGATAGACTAACAATACACACTTCCAAAAGTATAGAGTACTATAAAAAGAATTTTAGCGTATATGTAAATAAACAAGTATGTAAAATCAGGCATAGCAGCATAATTCATGAAACACTTTCCAACATTATCGAAATGTTATGTGAACAAAATATAATTTTACCATCTAGTGCATTAGTTAATTAAAATAGTGAACAGTTACAGATCCCCTTTTTAATAAAAAGGCCCAAGGCCCTTCACAAAAAATCCAAAGAATTCAAGAAAAAGCTTTACCCAACTGATAGCCAAAACATATAGGATTCTTAAATGGATTGAAGTATACAAATAGGTTCTACAGGAATACATTTATTTAGGTTAGCATGTAAAAATAGTTAAAAGTTATAGGGAAGCCTTCGAATGGAGTGATTATACGTTTTGGGGACCCTTCAAAAGAAACTGGAAACAGTTATAGATATTGAACCCTTCACAAAAAATTGGAGAAATCCCCTTTTTAATAAAAAGGGTCCCTTCACAAAAATTCCAATGAATTCAAAATATGCATAAATACTAGAACCCTTCATACATTCAGTTCGTCGATCCCCCTTTTTTTTTACCTTTCGAAGTGTGAACTCGCATTAGACTAAAGGGTCCCTTCATAAAATAAATGAGATACGTGCCCTATTCAAATAAAAACCACCCTTCACAAAAACTGTAGGGGTTCCCTTTTGGAATAAAAAAGCATCCTTCACAAAAATTCCAATTATGCATAAGATCCCTTCATAAAATCAGATAATTTACACTTTCGCCTTTTTTTTTTCAATTCAAGTTAGGCTAAAAGTACAGCTTGCGCGTCGATATGTTCAAAACACATAGTTATAGATATTAAGCACCCTTCACAAAATAAATTCAATAGATTCATGTTATATTATGGCGACAGAAATACAAGGGATACTCACCTTCCATGAAAATGCAAGGTCCGCTGTTTGAATGAAAAGGCCTCCCTTCACAATATACCCTGTAAAAATATTATGATTCCACAGATATTTTAAGAAATAGAGTACTAATCTCAAATGAATACGAATTCATGCAATGTAAAAAATAGGTTTTCCACGAACACATTTTTAGTATAACGTTCAAAATATAGTTTTTAGAAAAAAGATTCATGTTTCACCAAATTTATCATACAAGTCTGTAAAATAGGGTAGATCATTTCATGAAAAATAATTGAATTTTCGAATGATTATGCTTTAAAATACATATTTATAACTGCAACTAAGATTTGAATGTTACCCCCTCAACATGCATATCGCTGAATCATAATGAGTCATATTATCAGATAAGCGAAGATCTTGCTTTGATTTCACCCCGTATGCGATTATGAGTCACTCCGCGATAAGAAATACCTGAGACTCGTAATTTCTGACACATTTTTTGTAGGTAAATGAACTATTTAAAACCGTCAATGTATACGAATTATTTCGTGTAGTTCTATATAGGTGCTACTCTTCATATATACATATGGTGATATATACTAAAATCTGTTAAGTTTTAAAAGGCTTCACTGTGTATTCATTGTAAAATAAAAAATATCCCTTAAGAATTTTGAGTATAAGAGACGGGTTTAAAGGAATTTGAATCTGTTTAAATGTATCTGTGTTTAAATGAATTTGATACAGCTTAGGGTAAAAAATATACAGGAGTCCCTATAAAATATAGGAATTAAATTTTAAATAATATAAAACTAAATTACATTAGTCTATGCTTTTTTTTGTATAGAAAAATTATACTAAATTGAGTTTTTAGTATTTTAACTTAAAAACTTCTTTTGAGGAATGAATAACTAACCTTTTGACTTTGTTTTTATAAAATATATATTGTACTATTTAGTTAGGGCATTATTTAAAAAATTTTTGTTTTTAATATTGAAAAAAAATGTATCTTACCTAAATATTTAAACCATAATGTACTGGAATTCATCCAAATTTGATCGACTGCATGCATGTCTTAAAAGAACTAAACGTGTTCGCTTATCTCTTAAAACCACGGGATATTATAACGTTATGGATAAAGCATAGGGTAGAATACAGAATGAATAGGTATTATAAAGCAGAATCATAAATTTTGCATACTTTACACTTGTAGTATGTGAAATGATTGCTACTATTGCCTATATGAGAAAATGAATCATCAACGAATCTTATTAGTGTATGTTATATTTAACCAACAGGCTTGAAATGCGTGAATTTTGACTAGAATTAATCATTGAATGTAAAAATGATTTATTTTTTAGATCTAATATTTATATCGTTTAACATTTTAAAATATATACATAAATTAATCTTACCATATTCACAAACTTGCAATCCCGTCTTCAATATATGTCTACAGCATTAAAAAACATGCGTGCTACTTGTATAGCAACAGACCAAAAATGATTTCAGTACAAGTCCATTATCTTATCGTTAATCTATAGATAGTTTAGAATCTATAATTCATGTGCAGTAGAATGGTAGATGCTAGTAATTAAAAAGGGTCATTAATTAATTTTAATTGGCGGACTTCAACATTTTTGAGGCAAACAGGTGCGTTTTAATGAATTCGATATAGGTTGTAGTAAAAAATATAGGGTCCCGCATGAATGATACTGCACTTAACTGAATTGCTCCCCCCTCCCCCTCCCTTTTTTACCCAGAGGAGGCCCTTCGATAGACTAACAATACACACTTCCAAAAGTATAGAGTACTATAAAAAGAATTTTAGCGTATATGTAAATAAACAAGTATGTAAAATCAGGCATAGCAGCATAATTCATGAAACACTTTCCAACATTATCGAAATGTTATGTGAACAAAATATAATTTTACCATCTAGTGCATTAGTTAATTAAAATAGTGAACAGTTACAGATCCCCTTTTTAATAAAAAGGCCCAAGGCCCTTCACAAAAAATCCAAAGAATTCAAGAAAAAGCTTTACCCAACTGATAGCCAAAACATATAGGATTCTTAAATGGATTGAAGTATACAAATAGGTTCTACAGGAATACATTTATTTAGGTTAGCATGTAAAAATAGTTAAAAGTTATAGGGAAGCCTTCGAATGGAGTGATTATACGTTTTGGGGACCCTTCAAAAGAAACTGGAAACAGTTATAGATATTGAACCCTTCACAAAAAATTGGAGAAATCCCCTTTTTAATAAAAAGGGTCCCTTCACAAAAATTCCAATGAATTCAAAATATGCATAAATACTAGAACCCTTCATACATTCAGTTCGTCGATCCCCCTTTTTTTTTTACCTTTCGAAGTGTGAACTCGCATTAGACTAAAGGGTCCCTTCATAAAATAAATGAGATACGTGCCCTATTCAAATAAAAACCACCCTTCACAAAAACTGTAGGGGTTCCCTTTTGGAATAAAAAAGCATCCTTCACAAAAATTCCAATTATGCATAAGATCCCTTCATAAAATCAGATAATTTACACTTTCGCCTTTTTTTTTTCAATTCAAGTTAGGCTAAAAGTACAGCTTGCGCGTCGATATGTTCAAAACACATAGTTATAGATATTAAGCACCCTTCACAAAATAAATTCAATAGATTCATGTTATATTATGGCGACAGAAATACAAGGGATACTCACCTTCCATGAAAATGCAAGGTCCGCTGTTTGAATGAAAAGGCCTCCCTTCACAATATACCCTGTAAAAATATTATGATTCCACAGATATTTTAAGAAATAGAGTACTAATCTCAAATGAATACGAATTCATGCAATGTAAAAAATAGGTTTTCCACGAACACATTTTTAGTATAACGTTCAAAATATAGTTTTTAGAAAAAAGATTCATGTTTCACCAAATTTATCATACAAGTCTGTAAAATAGGGTAGATCATTTCATGAAAAATAATTGAATTTTCGAATGATTATGCTTTAAAATACATATTTATAACTGCAACTAAGATTTGAATGTTACCCCCTCAACATGCATATCGCTGAATCATAATGAGTCATATTATCAGATAAGCGAAGATCTTGCTTTGATTTCACCCCGTATGCGATTATGAGTCACTCCGCGATAAGAAATACCTGAGACTCGTAATTTCTGACACATTTTTTGTAGGTAAATGAACTATTTAAAACCGTCAATGTATACGAATTATTTCGTGTAGTTCTATATAGGTGCTACTCTTCATATATACATATGGTGATATATACTAAAATCTGTTAAGTTTTAAAAGGCTTCACTGTGTATTCATTGTAAAATAAGAAATATCCCTTAAGAATTTTGAGTATAAGAGACGGGTTTAAAGGAATTTGAATCTGTTTAAATGTACCTGTGTTTAAATGAATTTGATACAGCTTAGGGTAAAAAATATACAGGAGTCCCTATAAAATATAGGAATTAAATTTTAAATAATATAAAACTAAATTACATTAGTCTATGCTTTTTTTTGTATAGAAAAATTATACTAAATTGAGTTTTTAGTATTTTAACTTAAAAACTTCTTTTGAGGAATGAATAACTAACCTTTTGACTTTGTTTTTATAAAATATATATTGTACTATTTAGTTAGGGCATTATTTAAAAAATTTTTGTTTTTAATATTGAAAAAAAATGTATCTTACCTAAATATTTAAACCATAATGTACTGGAATTCATCCAAATTTGATCGACTGCATGCATGTCTTAAAAGAACTAAACGTGTTCGCTTATCTCTTAAAACCACGGGATATTATAACGTTATGGATAAAGCATAGGGTAGAATACAGAATGAATAGGTATTATAAAGCAGAATCATAAATTTTGCATACTTTACACTTGTAGTATGTGAAATGATTGCTACTATTGCCTATATGAGAAAATGAATCATCAACGAATCTTATTAGTGTATGTTATATTTAACCAACAGGCTTGAAATGCGTGAATTTTGACTAGAATTAATCATTGAATGTAAAAATGATTTATTTTTTAGATCTAATATTTATATCGTTTAACATTTTAAAATATATACATAAATTAATCTTACCATATTCACAAACTTGCAATCCCGTCTTCAATATATGTCTACAGCATTAAAAAACATGCGTGCTACTTGTATAGCAACAGACCAAAAATGATTTCAGTACAAGTCCATTATCTTATCGTTAATCTATAGATTAGTAACATCACGTGACTGATTGCGATAACATTCTATATAAGATTTACTGATATGAATACATTTCAATTCATTTCTCCCAAAAGCAAGTGTATGAGTTGGTTGTGAGATCTAGGTAAGTATCCTTACTTTATATGTTTAAAGTTATAATATATGAATAGATATAATATTAATGTATTTTTTCAATATGTATGGTAGGCAAAAAGGAATAGGTAGGCAAAAAGAATAGGTATTATTGCATGTTTCCTCTAATTTATTTTTAAAAATACATACTAACAATTTATGCGATGAGTCACACAGCATGATGGGACGATATATGAAATTTATTTTTATATTATACAAGCTCCTATATACAATTCATATGCGTGAGCAAGATTATTTTTAGAATTTTTCACTCTTACCCTCTATAGGCTATACTTTTAAAATAGTAGTATTCGAATACTCGTAAAATGTAATTATAGCTTAGTAATTTTCTAGTCTTTTAACTATGCCGTTGAAGGAGTATTGTCATATTTAACTAACAGGCTCGAACATGCGTGAATTTTGACTAGAATTACTCACTGAATGTAAAAAAAAAAAAAAAAAAAAAAATTGATTTATATTTAGATCTAATATCGTTTAACATTTTAAAATCCTATTAAAAGTATATACATTAGTATGCTTGTGAAAGGCCTATTGTTAATACGAAACGTTGTGTGAAGTGTCCTGTTTTAGGGTTAAAAGTTTCGTGAAGGGGTCTGTTTGAAGGAGCCTGTTTCGAAATGACTTAAGAACGCACAATTTATTCCTAAACATTCAACTCGATTCGTTATATATGCTTTATTAAGTATTCAATAAAAAATAATAACTAAGAAATAAAATTAAAAATAGTAATTAAGAGATATCCTTAAGAATTCTTGCGATAGGAGATTGGTTTTAATTAAATAGGTTAATGAATCTAATTCGATACAAGTCTTGTTAAAACAGAGATTATAGTTAAAATACACATTAATTATACAGCATTACACTGTATTACACAATGCGCTACCTCACCTATATTATCACAGAAATACCTTCGATAAAATTTAGACTAACAATACGCACCTAAAAAATATATACAGAGTACCCAGAAAATGATAGGAATGAATGAAAAATTTTAACGTAAATTATAAAATAGGATCTACAATAAGTGACAATAAATAAATATGAAGGAAAAATCATGAGTCATGGTATACTTTATGAAACACTTTCCAATGCTATGTGACTATCGTTAAGAATTTGAAATAAGTGAATTAGATTTAATAATTCATACTGGAAATGTATTTTTTAAAAAAATTAATAGCTTCGTCTACTTTTAAATCATTCAAGACATATGATGAAGATTTAACCGCTGCAGAACGACTAAAAACTAGTATCTTAATGAATCGACCTATTTACGTCGGGTTCACAATTTTAGAATTATCTAAATTAGTTATGTATGATTTTCATTACAATTTTATAAAGAAAACATACAAAGATCATGCAGTTTTACTCTTTACGGATATAGATTCCTTAACTTATCATATTCAAACACATAATATTTATAAGGATATGGAGCACCATCATGATTTTTTCGACTTTTCTGAATACTCGAAATCCCATCGTCTAAACAGCACAAGTATCGAACCCACAAACATATAATCAGACTTGACATTTTATAACCAGGACGCTAACAACAGGGCTAACTGAGCCCCCGCTTATTTTATAGTCACCACGCTGACTATTGGACTTAGTAAGCCCCAGGCTAATTTATATCCACCACGCTAACTATTGGGCTTAGTGAGCCCCTGCTTATTTTATAGTCAACATGCTAACTATTGGGCTTAGTGAGCCCCAGGCTAACTTATATCCACCACGCTAACTGTGGGGACTAGTGAACCCCCGCTTATTTTATAGCCACCATACTAACCACAGGGCTAAGTGAGCCCTCCGCTTATTTCATAGTCACCATGCTAAGTATTAGGCTGAGTGAGCCCCAGGCTATTTTATACCCACTATGCTAACTAATGGGCTGAGTGAGCCCCAGGCTATTTTCTACCCACCACGTTTACTGGGCTTAGTGTGCCCCCGCTTATTTTATAGCTACCACGATAACCACAGGGCTGAGTGAGCCCCCGCTTATTATATAGTCCACACGCTAACTACTGGGATGATTAAGCCCCAGGTATTTTATACCCATCATGCTAACTACTGGGCTGAGTGAGCCCCAGGTTATTTAGTAGCATGAATATGATTTCCAAGGTATATGTCCTAACATGATTTAGACCATTGCCTATGGTAAGATAAAGCTAGGAAGTAAATTGGTAAACTATGTACCTCGAAAACTCACTTGTATTTTATTAAATATCTGCAGAAATTAGCATAGTTTATTAAAATTATGTACATTCTTATTAGTTTATGAATCTACTAACTTATAATATCTATATGGTAACTTGGATTATTAGTATTCCCACTTAAAAATTTCTTTTGTAGATTTAATATGATAAACACTAACATGAGACTGACTAAACTTTTACCATTTTCATTTCAACTTAGTTTTAGGAAATTTATCTACATAGTTTTAAATTTTACTGTTTAGTAAGTCTATTATTTCAAAGTATTATTTTTTAGTTCTAATATTCAAAACATATTCATATCGTTTTACATAGCAGGTATCAAATTAATTTAAAGTCATATTAAAAAAAATATATATATACAAATACTATTCTTACCTAACACGCCAGCTAGCTAAGCACCCAACCATCTCACACCAAGACTCTTAGAAAAGTGAATGCTTGTTCAGGGCCTTATCAGCTAATATAATCACTGATAAGACTTGATCACGTGACATGTGACGTCACTGTTTAAGTGATATCACGTGACCATGTGGTATCATTCAATACGTCACCAATGACGTCAGAGATCACGTGATCAAGTCTTATCAGTGATTATATTAGCTGATAAGGCCCTGAACAAGCATTCACTTTTCTAAGAGTCTTGGTGTGAGATGGTTGGGGGATAGTCGTTCTGCAGCGGTTAAATCTTCATCATATGTCTTGAATGATTTAAAAGTAGACGAAGCTATTAATTTTTTTAAAAAATACATTTCCAGTATGAATTATTAAATCTAATTCACTTATTTCAAATTCTTAACGATAGTCACATAGCATTGGAAAGTGTTTCATAAAGTATACCATGACTCATGATTTTTCCTTCATATTTATTTATTGTCACTTATTGTAGATCCTATTTTATAATTTACGTTAAAATTTTTCATTCATTCCTATCATTTTCTGGGTACTCTGTATATATTTTTTAGGTGCGTATTGTTAGTCTAAATTTTATCGAAGGTATTTCTGTGATAATATAGGTGAGGTAGCGCATTGTGTAATACAGTGTAATGCTGTATAATTAATGTGTATTTTAACTATAATCTCTGTTTTAACAAGACTTGTATCGAATTAGATTCATTAACCTATTTAATTAAAACCAATCTCCTATCGCAAGAATTCTTAAGGATATCTCTTAATTACTATTTTTAATTTTATTTCTTAGTTATTATTTTTTATTGAATACTTAATAAAGCATATATAACGAATCGAGTTGAATGTTTAGGAATAAATTGTGCGTTCTTAAGTCATTTCGAAACAGGCTCCTTCAAACAGACCCCTTCACGAAACTTTTAACCCTAAAACAGGACACTTCACACAACGTTTCGTATTAACAATAGGCCTTTCACAAGCATACTAATGTATATACTTTTAATAGGATTTTAAAATGTTAAACGATATTAGATCTAAATATAAATCAATTTTTTTGTTTTTTTTTTTTACATTCAGTGAGTAATTCTAGTCAAAATTCACGCATGTTCGAGCCTGTTAGTTAAATATGACAATACTCCTTCAACGGCATAGTTAAAAGACTAGAAAATTACTAAGCTATAATTACATTTTACGAGTATTCGAATACTACTATTTTAAAAGTATAGCCTATAGAGGGTAAGAGTGAAGAATTCTAAAAATAATCTTGCTCACGCATATGAATTGTATATAGGAGCTTGTATAATATAAAAATAAATTTCATATATCGTCCCATCATGCTGTGTGACTCATCGCATAAATTGTTAGTATGTATTTTTAAAAATAAATTAGAGGAAACATGCAATAATACCTATTCTTTTTGCCTACCTATTCCTTTTTGCCTACCATACATATTGAAAAAATACATTAATATTATATCTATTCATATATTATAACTTTAAACATATAAAGTAAGGATACTTACCTAGATCTCACAACCAACTCATACACTTGCTTTTGGGAGAAATGAATTGAAATGTATTCATATCAGTAAATCTTATATAGAATGTTATCGCAATCAGTCACGTGATGTTACTAATCTATAGATTAACGATAAGATAATGGACTTGTACTGAAATCATTTCTGGTCTGTTGCTATACAAGTAGCACGCATGTTTTTTCATGCTGTAGACATATATTGAAGACGGGATTGCAAGTTTTTGAATATGGTAAGATTAATTTATGTATATATTTTAAAATGTTAAACGATATAAATATTAGATCTAAAAAATAAATCATTTTTACATTCAATGATTAATTCTAGTCAAAATTCACGCATTTCAAGCCTGTTGGTTAAATATAACATACACTAATAAGATTCGTTGATGATTCATTTTCTCATATAGGCAATAGTAGCAATCATTTCACATACTACAAGTGTAAAGTATGCAAAATTTATGATTCTGCTTTATAATACCTATTCATTCTGTATTCTACCCTATGCTTTATCCATAACGTTATAATATCCCGTGGTTTTAAGAGATAAGCGAACACGTTTAGTTCTTTTAAGACATGCATGCAGTCGATCAAATTTGGATGAATTCCAGTACATTATGGTTTAAATATTTAGGTAAGATACATTTTTTTTTCAATATTAAAAACAAAATTTTTTTAAATAATGCCCTAACTAAATAGTACAATATATATTTTATAAAAACAAAGTCAAAAGGTTAGTTATTCATTCCTCAAAAGAAGTTTTTAAGTTAAAATACTAAAAACTCAATTTAGTATAATTTTTCTATACAAAAAAAAGCATAGACTAATGTAATTTAGTTTTATATTATTTAAAATTTAATTCCTATATTTTATAGGGACTCCTGTATATTTTTTACCCTAAGCTGTATCAAATTCATTTAAACACAGGTACATTTAAACAGATTCAAATTCCTTTAAACCCGTCTCTTATACTCAAAATTCTTAAGGGATATTTCTTATTTTACAATGAATACACAGTGAAGCCTTTTAAAACTTAACAGATTTTAGTATATATCACCATATGTATATATGAAGAGTAGCACCTATATAGAACTACACGAAATAATTCGTTTACATTGACGGTTTTAAATAGTTCATTTACCTACAAAAAATGTGTCAGAAATTACGAGTCTCAGGTATTTCTTATCGCGGAGTGACTCATAATCGCATACGGGGTGAAATCAAAGCAAGATCTTCGCTTATCTGATAATATGACTCATTATGATTCAGCGATATGCATGTTGAGGGGGTAACATTCAAATCTTAGTTGCAGTTATAAATATGTATTTTAAAGCATAATCATTCGAAAATTCAATTATTTTTCATGAAATGATCTACCCTATTTTACAGACTTGTATGATAAATTTGGTGAAACATGAATCTTTTTTCTAAAAACTATATTTTGAACGTTATACTAAAAATGTGTTCGTGGAAAACCTATTTTTTACATTGCATGAATTCGTATTCATTTGAGATTAGTACTCTATTTCTTAAAATATCTGTGGAATCATAATATTTTTACAGGGTATATTGTGAAGGGAGGCCTTTTCATTCAAACAGCGGACCTTGCATTTTCATGGAAGGTGAGTATCCCTTGTATTTCTGTCGCCATAATATAACATGAATCTATTGAATTTATTTTGTGAAGGGTGCTTAATATCTATAACTATGTGTTTTGAACATATCGACGCGCAAGCTGTACTTTTAGCCTAACTTGAATTGAAAAAAAAAAGGCGAAAGTGTAAATTATCTGATTTTATGAAGGGATCTTATGCATAATTGGAATTTTTGTGAAGGATGCTTTTTTATTCCAAAAGGGAACCCCTACAGTTTTTGTGAAGGGTGGTTTTTATTTGAATAGGGCACGTATCTCATTTATTTTATGAAGGGACCCTTTAGTCTAATGCGAGTTCACACTTCGAAAGGTAAAAAAAAAAGGGGGATCGACGAACTGAATGTATGAAGGGTTCTAGTATTTATGCATATTTTGAATTCATTGGAATTTTTGTGAAGGGACCCTTTTTATTAAAAAGGGGATTTCTCCAATTTTTTGTGAAGGGTTCAATATCTATAACTGTTTCCAGTTTCTTTTGAAGGGTCCCCAAAACGTATAATCACTCCATTCGAAGGCTTCCCTATAACTTTTAACTATTTTTACATGCTAACCTAAATAAATGTATTCCTGTAGAACCTATTTGTATACTTCAATCCATTTAAGAATCCTATATGTTTTGGCTATCAGTTGGGTAAAGCTTTTTCTTGAATTCTTTGGATTTTTTGTGAAGGGCCTTGGGCCTTTTTATTAAAAAGGGGATCTGTAACTGTTCACTATTTTAATTAACTAATGAACTAGATGGTAAAATTATATTTTGTTCACATAACATTTCGATAATGTTGGAAAGTGTTTCATGAATTATGCTGCTATGCCTGATTTTACATACTTGTTTATTTACATATACGCTAAAATTCTTTTTATAGTACTCTATACTTTTGGAAGTGTGTATTGTTAGTCTATCGAAGGGCCTCCTCTGGGTAAAAAAGGGAGGGGGAGGGGGGAGCAATTCAGTTAAGTGCAGTATCATTCATGCGGGACCCTATATTTTTTACTACAACCTATATCGAATTCATTAAAACGCACCTGTTTGCCTCAAAAATGTTGAAGTCCGCCAATTAAAATTAATTAATGACCCTTTTTAATTACTAGCATCTACCATTCTACTGCACATGCAAACTGCGTACTCTCGTTGAGGGAAAAAAAAAATCTTGCCAAAATTTCTTAAGTTCTCCAATTAAAATTAATTAATGACCCTTTTTAATTAAATCATTATTGACTTTTAAAATTCACCTGTAATATACTCTAACATGTATAACAAATAGCCTATCTCGTTGAAAAAATATTTGCTTCGAAAAATGTCTAAGTTCCTCAATTAAAATTAATGAATGACCCTTTTTAATTAAACCATTATTGACTTTTAAAATTCTCCTCTAACATGTATATCGAATACCCTACTCTCGTTGAAAAAATCTCGCGAAAATTTTTAAGTTCTGCAATTAAAATTAATTAATTACTATTTTTAATTACTATTTTTAATTAATTAATCATTCACTTCTACTGCATACACTCATAATCAAACTGCATACTCTCGTTGAAAAAAAAAAAAAATTGCTTCGAAAATTTTCTAAGTCTCGCAATTAAAATTAATTAAATTTCTAATTCACTAAAATAAATCCGTTGAAACACACCTCGTACTCTAGTAGGAAATTCTCCGCGAAAAAAAAAAAATTTGCTTCAAAAAATTTCTAAGTTCCCTAATTAAAATTAATTAACACTAATCCTTAATTAATCCCCTTATCTTAAGTGGTGGACACTTCGGGAGGAGGAGGAGGAGGGCACTTCGGTAGGAGGAGGAGGAGGGCACTTCGGGAGGTGGAGGGAACTTTGGGAGGAGGAGGAGGAGGAGGGCACTTCGGGAGGAGGAGCCCTTATCCCTCCTCCTCCACACTCCACCTCCTGAGGTCGAACTGTCATTTTCTCTCTACTAATTTGTTTTTTGTTTTTTTTGTTTTGTTTTTTTTTTAAATGTTTTGAGTATGCGCTTTGAGGAGACCTTCCTTGTCCGCTCCTTTTACTCTTCATTTATAAAAATAAGGCTAAAATTCTCTTTTCAATTAATTCAACGGACTCACGCGCATAAGGGTGATTACTTGTACCAAACTTCACTTAATTTCACTTAATAGTTGGTTGCGGATATGAAAAAAAGAACACATGTAATACTCAAACAATTGTTATAAAAGGTTTTTCAACAGTTTTTTTGTATCATCAGGTGTATTTGTTGGTGCCGGAAAGGCCCAATTTTCAAAATGGCTACCAAACACCTTATTCCTATAACTTTCATCCTACAAAAATAATATTTGTGTCGACTGCTGTATTTTTGGGTCACAGAATACATTTATCACATGCATATTAAAAAAGGCCAAATTTTCAAGTTACGTACACTGCAAAAAAAGAAAAAAAAATGCTGATTTTACAGTAGTTGATCTTACATGCGCGGCAGCGTATTACTGCTTATTTTACTGTTTATTACTGTTAATTTTACGGTATAATACTAGCAGCTGGGATGCCAGTATTATTACAGCAATGTGACAGAAATGTATAGCTAAGTATAGCTAATTATAAATTATTTCAAAACAATATAGAATAATAGAATCTTCTATTTTTGAGCGGCTTAAAAAACAGTTTTTGTTTTCGGCCTTTATGTATGTGGTAGTGTTTAAACAATCTTCAAATGAAATCAGTCAAATCAAAATCAATCAAATCTTCAAATCGAATCAGTCAAATCAAAATCAATCAAATCTTCAAATCGAATCAGTCAAATCAAAATCAATCAAAACTATCAAACATTGGGGATCTGTAAAATCAACTGTTATACTGTAAAATTAACACTTTTTTTTTTCACTGTACAAGATGGCCGTCAAATTCTTTACTCTTGAAGTTTTAACCTACAAATGTCAAATTGGTACCTACATACGTTCTGTTTTTATAGTCTTAAAATATATTTAGAAGATGCAAAATAACTTGCAGTAATACACATTTATATAAAATCAATTATGCGGCTTCTACTACATTAGGCTAGTTCCGAGCGCCAACCAGCATCAATATTCTTGTCTTACTTCATATAAGAGAGAAAAAATTTCTGTACGATAATTTTGCTTTTACAGTTGGCTAACCTGTTCATTTATTTACCAATATTGTTGTCTGTGCTTCTTTCGTTGTATTTATCTTCTCTTGCTTATCAGTTAACCGTGTTAAATTACCGTATTCATCGATCAGACGTTAATGAGATATTTAAAGAGCAGTGATGGATTTACCCCTGAAAGTGGTATGACTAAAGATATGCGTGCTTTGTGGGCCATTTCCACACCTATCACATAATCACATCTCAACAACGGTGTCATGTAGGAATTAAATGAACCTTACCTAGCCAAAAAGTCATCAGCATCGAGAAACGACATTGTTAAGGATGAAACAAGATTACTGTGACTTAGCGATGATCAAAGGAAATTTTGTAAATTGTACTACATTCTCACCAGACACATCTTTGAGAAATAGTATTACGGGTGTAATATCCAAAAAAGATGTGACGCATAATTTAGAGATGGCAAGGAAAAATATTCTACATACAAAATATGACTATTAAAAACAATTTTTTATGCATCTTTAACCGAAAAGACTGAGTAAAAACCTTTACAGAAGAGCCAAACAATAAAATTACCAAAGACTGATCCATTGATTCTACACTCTCTTCTCTCAGGTGTCAAAAACTAGATTAATGTCAAAAACTGGAGACCTATCTCTAGAGTACATATTGACTCAGTTCATTTCAAGCAGCCTTGTTTGAAGTAAGAGAAATCTTTCGTAAAGGAGTCAAAACTCAACTGACTCATGTAAGACTCCAGCAATCCGGACTGACTCACGCCGCAACGCTATTTAAGAGCCTACATCAGTCATGCGAAAAAACGCTGAAGCTAACGTTAAGTCTATGAGAAGGTTCTTGCGGGATTTCTCGCTCGCATTTTAATATTTTTAATTTTTTTTTTTTTTTTTTTTTTTTTTTTTTTGCATAGGATAGCTGACGTTGATCTCTAACGTTGTTAGTTTTTACTTTTTCGATTTTGGTACCAGTTTTTTTTATATAAGGGTACTTTCACTTTCAGAACCGGTTGGAACCGGTTCCAAAATTAAAAATGTCCGCTTATAAAAAAAAACTGTAACCAAATTCAAAAAAGTAAAAACTAACAACTTTAGAGATCGACCTCAGCTATCATATGCAAAAAATAATAATTTAAAAATATTAAAATGCGAGCGAGAAATCACGAAAGAACCTTTCCATATACTTAACAATAGCTTGAGCGTTTTTTCACGGGACTAGCGTAGGCTCTTAAGCTATTTAATTGCCCGTAAGAGAAGAACGATTGGCCACGACAGTTCTAGCCGCGTGGTTAACAATCGCTAATTCGTCTAATAAAAAGGTCAGCAAAATGCTTAATAATTCACCCTGTATTATAGTAGCACTAGACCGGGTGTCAAACTGTGGCCCGCCACATAGCACTAATTTTTAAAAGAAATAGTCGACTTCTTGAATCGTCGAGATTCGATGATTAGATAAGGAAAATATTATTATAAACTTTTAGTGGTATCCGACGGGCCACAGTTTGACACCCCTGCCCTAGACTCATGCGATTGAGGAGTATACCATCAAGGAATACAAAAAAGCTATAACTCATTTAACCTTACCAACTGGACATTATGTGTTATATGGTTGTTTCTTTCTTCATCGCTTGCCATGAGAAAAGAAAGACAGTTTTTGTGCCCCATGCATACTCATAAGTAGAATTTTATTATACAACATTATAGAAAATCAACTATTTTGATAAATTTTGAGTTAATGTATGGTTTTTAAATGCAAAAATCACATCATCTTTATTTTTAAAACGTGCATCAATTTATTAAATATTAAAACTAAATGTGAATTTAAATTAATAAAACTTATTAATGTTATTATAATGATGTTAAATGGACGTAATTTCAGCTCATTTTTTTCACAAGTACAAATTATTCTAATATATATTAAACGTAGTATTTGTCTGAAAATAGTTTTTATCCTATTATTACGATCATTATTAAAATAAAGTAACGGGAACTCTAGTTTAAGAACTTACAATATGTAAACTGGAGAGATTTGAATTCATTTAATGCAGTTATTATACAATGTGTCCGTGAACTCCTATGCCAAACTTTAAGGGGTTATATAACAAGCCTAGACAATCTCAAAACACCGTACAATGTATGGTCGGAACTCATGCACTGAAGCGCTACAGGGCGCTTTCCGATTGTAGAGAGAATCGTGTTTTCTACGCAATATTTAACAAATTATTGCTGATTTTATTTATGTGAAATAGTATTACTAACTAAGATGCTAATATGGATGAAAATTAGAAGAAAAAATAAAGAAATTACAAAGTAAGTAGCTCAAGAGGGAGGGGGGGGGGCTGTATCTTAAATTGGACCAAATTTCCTTCAGAGACGTTGAAGGTGAATCAGAGCACATGAGGAAAACTTTAAGCAATGATAGAACATATCTAAACAAGATGTTTTCTTCACACGATGCATGGGCGTATCGCAAGCGGCAAACCGCTAGATGGCACTGACATTAAACACACAAAGGCTGTTTTTTCACACACTTCGTCATTTTTACAGTGGATTGCAAAAAGGATACTGGTTTTACTAATCAGGAAAAGGCGGACCTGCCACTTAGAAGAAAAAATAAAGAAATTACAAGGTAAGTAGCTCAAGAAAGTGAGGGGGGGCTGTATCTTAAATTAGACCAAATTTCCTTCAGAGACATTGAGGGTGAATCAGAACACATGCGAAAAACTTTAAGTGATGATAGAACATATCTAAACAAGATGTTTTATTCACACAATGCATGGGCGTATCGCAAACGGCAAACCGCTAGATGGCACTGTCATTAAACACACAAAGTGTAGGTTTTTCACACACATCGTCATTTCTACAGTGGATTGCAAAAAGGATGCAGGTTTTACTAATCAGAAAAAGGCGGACATGCATTCCATGCATGGTGCTGCGGTTATGAGTGCTCTGGTCCTAATTGTGTACCATGAATTCAAGGACACACTGTATATATCAGTTCTGATGTCAACATCCCTTTATCTATGTACATACCCAACGCCCAGCAATGAATGATGTATAAGAAAGGTTTTTGAAAAGGGTATGGACGTAATACACTCACATTTCATTAAAACACGTATTCTGATAAAAAAAAAATAAACGAAAAAATTATCAGCATATTTTCTGATATGCTGATCTCAAAGATTGCGGTGCGAAAGCCTTGCACCAGTCTACTGGTACTTTAAAAATAATATAATTTATTTTTTACAGTTGTGTAATTATATATCTAGAAATCCATATTTTAACTGCATATTTATGCAATCAAAAGCTCCTGAAACATCGTATCTGTATGAGGAATTTTTGTTTTTATTTTAAATTTTCGTAACTTTTACAAACTACCGAAAATTTTCTCTATGTGGAACATTTCCTAAATTCTAAAATAACTATATATTATAACTACATGTGTACTTTTCGAAAAGATATTAATGTTTCTAACTTTTATAAATATTTACAGCTGGGGAGTTTAGATAGTGTGAAATCTTGAAAAGCGTCTTCAAATTTCACTCTCGGAAAAATAATTTTGCTTTTGATGATGCAGCGTAAGCAGAGAAATCAAATCTGAAGCCTTGTATAAAATTTGTAATGGAAAGTAATTTATATGCAATGGAAGAAGGTTGAATTTCTTTGAAATAGAAATAAAGAAAGTGATGCTTATATTTTTTGAATAATACCCATATTCATATTTTTATTGCATAATTTTTTTTAAATGTGCTGTTACTTTAAAAAATATAATATCAGATCATTTTTATCTAGCTATAAGAACTTTTAAACAAAATGTGCTTGCACATACTATCTTAAAACTTTTCAAAAGTTAAATACATACATACAGACATTATGTTCTACTAATTAGATATTTTTTGGTGTAAATATTTTATTAGTAGCTGTATAAATTTTCATTGGAATGCATTTAACATATACTATGAATACAATATGTTTATGGGATTTTTTATGTTTAACCGATTTGCATCGTTAGTTGAATTTTTCTGGCCTGTATCATCAAAAGCACATATAGGCGCACAGTTTTTCTTAATAAGATGTCAAATCCACTTTACACGGAAATTAACTTTGTTCTTAAATATTTTTAAACCAAAACTTTTTAATAATTATTTTTATGTTTATCTAACTTTTATCTATCGTACTACAGCAGAATCGATTTTTCAAAACATGAGCGTCATGCAAAAAAAAAAAAAAATAAATAAATAAATAAAAAAATAAATAAAAAATTAATTTAAAAAAAAAGGTAAATTTGATTGAAGATTATACAAAGGGTTTCGTTTAATATTCCTTTCGAAACAGTTTATTCTTTAATTAATAAATCCAAATAATTAATTTATAATTATTAAGTCATTATCCTTTATCAATACACTTTATCAATAATAACATATATGGCAGCACCATTAAATTTAATATTAAAATTATTACAAGTGGAATCCCTTTTTTAATCAAATTTAAAATATTCAAGAACTTATTTTCAGACAATTGTAAAAGCATATGTTATAGAATTTCTAGTGTGGAAATAGACAAACAAAAACGCATCTAAAACATTACGTTATATAATTTAAATTTTGAATGACAAAATAAAAATTACTTCAATAGACGAAAGTTTATTAAATTAAAAGTGAGATGGCAGCACTAGTCATTTACGAGAATTAAAGTTTTAAAGAGGAAACTTAATATTTAAATATAAGAGCTGTTTAAAAATACAAATAAATCAAATTATTTAAATAATATTCAAAATTCCCAAAATTCTATTTTTTTTTAATTCCGAAATTTGAAAAAATTAGCAGAATTTGAAAAAAAAAATAAAATTTCTAAAAACAAAAAAAAAATGTTTACACGAAATTTAAAATACAAGAATTTAGTGGATGTTCTAGCAAAATTTCAATTTTCTCAAAAAAAAACATATTGTTTAAACGCAATTTAAATTCCAAAATTTCAAAACTTTAGCAGAAATTTAAACAAAGTTTAAAATTTCGCAATTTTCAAAAAAAAAATAATTAATTAAAAAAATAATTATAAAATATTTTTCAACAACTTTTGGCCTTAAAATGGCAAAAAGAAATTTTTTTAATTCTGTAAAATTGAATCGATTTGATAATAAAATCTATTGAAGGGAGAAAAAAACTCCGACGACCAACTTCGAACCAGAAAGCATTTAAACAGCAGGTAAACACACTACCACGGAGCCACATAGCCTGTTGGGAAAAAGACTGAAATTAAGGCTTTGTTTTAAAATCTGTTCGGATGTCATTTTTTGTAAGAAATAATTGGATGTCATTAAATTAATTAATTTAATTAAAATAATATGACTTTTTCAAAATTTTGTGATTTGTTGTTTGGTTTGAGGTATTCATCTATAAGTATGTAAAATTCCAAGTTAACAATTCCAAGTATGACATTCCAAGTATTCCAAGTCCTTATACAATTTCCAAGAACGAACTCTGTGACAGACAGACAGAAGAGAAGTGAGACGAATAAGGTTTCATCAGATGAACAAAACCCTTAAAAAAATTAAACAAATAAAAAAAAAATCTGTGTCGCAACAGAATTTTTTTTTTAAGTATGAAAATAATGATTTAGAAAATTGATAATGTAATAATTACAATAGATAAATATAGGATAAACATAAAAATATTTAATTTAAAAGTTTGGACTTTAAACAATTTAAGCACAGAGCTAATTTATGTGTAAAAGTGTCAGAGATATCCCCATGGATTTGACAGGTATGAACTTTATTGAGTTAAATGAAACAATGAATTTTCTCTTTACGCCATTTTGTTTTTAGTTTTGCATACGTTTTTAATTTTTTCCATTTTGATACAATGAAAAACATCTTTGGTGATCAGGAACACTTTTCCACTTTTTTAGATGATGCAAGTGAGTTAATAGCTTGAAAAAAAATGTTGAGCATTGCATTAATTACATACATTCATAAACGAGAAAGAAAAATCCTGCGCCAAATAAAGATTATAAAGCACTTTCGAACACATTCAGAATACAGTAACAATACTTCATCGTTTAATAAGTTGCAAGTTAGTGTCTTGGTAAACAATTAGGAAAATGCATAAAACATATGAAAACTCAATTTCAGCAATTAACATGTATATACGAAAATCTTCAAATGATTTTGTGAATCCCTGTACATTATCTATTGATATATATATATATATATATATGTTGCGGTCAATATGATTAATCCGGTCATTATTAATAATAACCGGTTATTATTAATAATGATCGGATTAATCATATTGTCCGTAACATATATACAGCATATTATGTAAAATTTAGTTCAATTAGAAAACGCTTTACACAGTTGAAAATTCCCTTTTCGCAATTTACTTTAATAAACGGAAATGTACGCAAATTCTTTTGCACAACCCTGTATAGGATCTATAGCATTTATACAGACCAAATAATATGCAAAAAATTAGTTATTTAAAAACGTATTACACAACTGCAAACCCACTTCCAACAATCACTCCTCATAAACAGTAGTGTAATCGAACACTTTTGTGTGTCCCTGTATATGAATGGTGAATGCTACCAACAACATATTATATAGTAAGCAACTCGTAAAAGTATATGAATTTCAATGTATTTCAAATACTTGAACATCATTAAAATACACTGTAAACGATTTTCTGCATTAACTCTAATATAATTGAATTTTTTAACCCTGTATAGAGTCTATATAATTTATATACATCAAGTAATTTTCAAAAAATGTTAAATTTAAAAACGCGTACCACAACTGAAAACGTACTTACAGCAATTGTCATTCAATTATTTTTTATAGACAGTGCTGTAACCGAATTGTTATGTGTGTCCCTGTAAATGAACGATAATCGCTATGTGTACCTTTTTCAATAATAAGTATCTTGTAGTGCACCTCAGTAATATACATCAATTTTAACACGTTTGAAATAGTGTAATATCATTAAAATACACCGTAAACAATTTTCCCCCCCAGACCATATTGTAACAGAATTCTTTTGAGTGTCCCTGTAAACGACCCATAAATGCTACACACTTCATTTGAATACCGATCATGCCATAGTAAATCTCAATAACATATATCGATCGCATGGCAATCCGACAATATTTACGCGAGTTTGAAGTGACAAACCGACACTTTTTAACTTTGTTAAAAGTAATAAAGAAAAAAAAAAGAATATTTAAACTTAGTTCTTTTATAATACTTCTGGTGAGAAAAAACTATAATTTTTATTTTAAAACTCCATAATTTGATGGATTTTTATCTAACCCAAAAATTTCCGTAAGAGTACTATCCTCTAGTCTAAATTCTAAAATAACTATATTAAAACTAGATATGCCTTCGAAAAAGATATTAATGTACCTAACTTTTATAAATATGTGCGGCTGCATGACTTTGATAGTGCGTAATGTTCAAAAGAGTTTTCAAATTTCACTCCTCGGATAAATGATTTTTCTTTTGGTATTATACAGTAAGATAAATATCTTTTCGTAGCGCTGGGGAATTATATAAAAAATCAAATCTGAAATCTTGTATAAAATTTGTGACGGAAAGAAAATTGCCCAGTAGGAGAAAAATGGATTCTTTCGATAAAGAAATTCTTAAACAATTTTTTTATCCTTTAATTATCCAAGGCTCTTGGTTATTTCATACTACAAAGCAAAACATTATTTTGAATAGTATTGGATATTCAAACTATTCTTCCGTTAATTTCAAAACTTTTTTTACATTTTATTTTTAAAAAAACATCATTATTTTAATCTAATTAGAAAAAGTGCACATGCACAGAAAATGTGAAAAAATAATTTACCAGTTTCTTCAAAATAGAAGAATATGTGTACACTGTAAAATAAAAACAAATATTTCTTAATCTATGAAAATATAGTATAACCACATACGAAAATATATAGTTACCTCTTCTAAGTTAAACAGAATTACGAAAAATCTTTAAAAACATCAGAAATAGACATATTTTTGATATTTAAAGAAACATGGTTAAAAACGACGTTTCTTTTGCTGCCACAGATTTTCGGAAACATCTTTGAGTAGTTTTTATAGTGTATTAACCAGTTTTTTCAAACCGGAATATTGGTTTTTGGGATACTATCAATTTACAATTAAGCGTTTTCAGCTGCGTAATTTAATTTATACATGCAATATTAACAAAATAATATTTATTTTAATGTTAATGCTAATGTTGTTAATTTTCCATATTTGTCTGTAAAACAATTTTTGAACATGGAAATATTTACTTATTACTGTACTTATTATTTACTTATATAATTTAAATCTCGAAAACACACTGATGTCCAAAACTTAAGGGACAGTGATGACCGGAATCTTTCGATTTTCTACTGAAATTCTTTACGAATTGCCCTTGAACTTCAAGAATGTAAAAAACATGTTTGACTTCATAATTTTCAGTGAAGATTTAGTCGCGAGGACAATTAGGGGGGGGGGGCAATAATAAGTTTAATAATAAAATAATATTTGCGATCACCTAAAGTAACAGAAAATGTTCGAAATGCTTTGTCACTGTAGCAAATGACTATGTAGGTCCTGTTCAACATTTGTGTGTTCTTTGTGTAATCATAGCACGTATTCGTGAAGATGTTAACGTTTCTGTGAAAAATTCAAATGTTTTTTTGTTTATAGCATACAGAATTTTCAACCTAATTTAACACCACTTTCTGAAAGCTTGACAAAGAACAATAGCAATAGTATAATGCAGTTAAAAGATTAATATATTGAATATCCGATGAGATATGGGTATTTGTATAAAATAAATTTTAACTGCGCATGTGCGAACTCGAGAAAAGATTTTTTATCATGATTTGCTAGTCAATTTTATATAGCAACTCATATAAAAAGACCAGTCAAATATCGTGAAAACGCAGAAAGATACCACAATAGATACCACAATTTCGATTAAAAAATTGGAGGAAAATCCCTTATAATCCAGCTACTTTTATAAAGCAATTCACT
This sequence comes from Maratus michaelseni, assembly GCA_963931845.1. NCBI lineage: Eukaryota > Metazoa > Arthropoda > Arachnida > Araneae > Salticidae > Maratus > Maratus michaelseni. The sequence continues at coordinate 206,360,244 of OZ007595.1, forward strand.
ATATCGCTTCTATCTTTCTGAATTTTCGTGATATTTCAATAGACTTTTATAAAAGTTGCTTTACAGAATTGACTACCAAATAATGAAAAAAACTTTGTTATAGTTCGCGCATGCGTAATTAAAATTTATTTCATACAAATACCCATATCTCATCAAATATTCAATATATTTATCTTTTAATTGCATTGTACTATTTCTACTGTTCTTTGCCAAGTTTTCGGAAAACGGTGTTAAATTCGTTTGAAAACTCTGCATGCTATAAACAAAAAGCATTTGAATTTTTCACAGAAACGTTAACATCTTCAAGAATATGCGTGCTATTCTTACACAAATGCACAAAACCGTTAAACAGGATCTACATAGTCATTTGCAACAGTGACAAATCATTCTGAGCATTTTCTGTTTCTTGGAGGAACGCAAATATTATTTTATTATTAAATTGATTGTTAACTTCCCCCCCCCCCCCCCTAATTGTCCTCGGGACTAAATATTCACTGAAAAACATGAAGTCAAACACGTTCTTTACATCCTCAAAGTTCAATTGCATTTCGTCACGAATTTCAATAGATATTCGACAAAACGTCTGAAGTCGACAGTGTCCGGTCACTGCGCTTATTTTTTGGATATCAGTGTACATTAGTTTCTGAGGCTTCTAAAGGTAAAGCACGCTTTACGGAATCGTGGACCACTCGGAAGAGGTTATTGTATATTTTCGTTTGTGGTTATATTATATTTTCCAAAATTAAGAATCATTTATCTTTTTTTCGATGCGCTTTTACCACAACAACATTTAATTTTTATTTTGAAATTTTTGTGCTTAATAACTTCTACAACCTAGAATTTTACATATGAATTACCTAATTTTATCTAAAATTTTACATATAAATAAACTTTTTTCGAAAATAACTACATTAAAACTTTTACATATTTTCGAAAATATTTTAATATTCCTAACTTTTATAAATAATTTCAGCTGGAGAGCTTAGAAAATGCTGAATCTTGAAAAGAGTTTCCAAATTTCACTCTTCAGAAAATGATCTCGCTTTTGGTGTTATAGATTAAGATAAATATATTACCAAAACATCGGGAACGTTTGTCAGAAATCAAACTTGAAGCGTTGTATAAATTTTGGGCTGGAAAGGAATTTATATGCAGTTGGAGATGGTTGAATTTATTTTATACAGAAACGTTTTTTTTTTTTTTTAATTAGAAAAATTTTCATTGAAATGTATCCAACATATACTTTGAGAGTAAAAAACTTTGTTCAAATGTCGCAGGCGCATCGGGGTATCTATTTGGTTGCAAAATGGCGATTTTCACAAAATTTTGCTTCGTATGGCAACCTAGTAGAGCAGATTGCCTGTGTTTTATAATAAACTAATCATTGTATATGTTTTATGATTAAATAATGCGTGTGTTTTATATTAAATTAAACATTGTGTGCTTTACAAGAAACTAATTACTGTGTGTGTTTTATAATAAAATAATTTGTTTGTGTTTATTATAAAAATTGCGTATTTTATAATAAAATTGTGTGTTTTTTATAATAAAATAAATTATTTCATATTAAAAAAAACTAACATGCTGTTTTCGCAAGATAGGCTTAACAGGTACCCGAAAACAGATTTTCTCGCTAAAATGGCTCATAACAGAAAACGCGCCAACTCCGGTATGTCTGCGACATCTGTTCCCAAATTTGAAAAAAAAATCTTAATGATATATATTGTATAGTCGGCCAAAAAACAAAGAGTCTATACAACAACTCCGTGCATTTTAATCACTAAATCATTTCAGAAGAAAATTAAATTACCCATTCGACTAGAAATTATGTATTCTATCAATTTATGTTTGAAAAAAATAAGCTTAAGGGGTCGTCTTAATAAAGATAGTATATCAAATCCTAAAATTCACAATACGAACACCCAATTCTGACAGTATGTTTGGTTTATTCGGTAAATTTTACTTTCGGATACCAAACGGGAAGTAATTCGATCAGATAGCTTAGAAACATGAGAAACTAACATATTGTCGAGATTTAAAGAAATGTGTATGAAAACAACGTTTCATTTGCTGCCACTTATTTTTGGAAACGTTTCGGAGTAGTTTTTATTTTAATCAGTTTTGTGAAACCGGAACATTTATTTTTAGAATTATATCCATTCACAATGAAACATTTTCAGCTGCGTAATTTAATTTATACATGCAATAGTAAAAAAATAACATATTAATTTTAATGCTAATATTAATGCTGTTAATTTTCTATGTTTATCTGCAAAACATTCGTTAAACATGGAAATATTTATTTATTAATTTATTTAATATTTACTTATATAATTTAAATCTCGAAAATCTATTAGTTTCTAGGTTTCGAAAGATAATGGAGGCTTTTAGGAATCGTGGGCAACTCGGAAGAGGTTATTGTTTATTTTCGTTTGATGTTGTATTATATTTTCCAAAATTAAGAATCATTTATCTTTTTTTCGATATGCTTTTACACCGAAAACCTTTAATTTTTACTTTGAATTTTTTGTACTTAATAATTAGTACAACCTAGAATTTTACATATGAATTAGCTCATTTTGTTTAAAATTTTACTTATAAACAACCTTTTTCAACAATAACTAAGTTAAAACTTTTACATATTTTTGAAAATATTTTAATATTCCTAACTTTTATAAATATTTTCAGCTGGAGGGTTTAGATAGTTGCGGAATCTTGAAAAGAGTTTTCAAATTTCACTCTTCAGAAAAATGATTTTGCTTTTGGTGTTATAGATTAAGATAAATATATTATCAAAACATCGGGAACGTGTGTCAGAAATCAAACCTGAAGCGTTGTATAAAATTTGGAATGGAAAGAATTTATATGCAATGGGAGATGGTTGAATTTATTTGATACGGAAGCGGGCATAAATTTTTTTTCCTTAGTAGTTGCATAAAATTTTCATTTTAAAATGTATCCAATTCATATTTTGAGAGTAACAAACTTTATGAAAACTAGTCGTTGGGGGACACCGTAATACTTACCCATCATGGATATGCATAATGTAAAATATTAAAATAAAAAATGTGTAAACTACTTATAAAATGCATTGAAATTCGAATAAAATCGTGGTTTGATGACGTCATAAACTTTAAAGGCTCGATTACTGAATTGCTTAAAAGAAACATCCTTATAACTCAAAAAACAATAATCCTATTAACTAGAGGTTTATTGCATCTGATTAAGCGTCTGATTTTCAATTAAAATATATCTTTGAACTGAAATTTGGATGCAATACAGGGTCATGAAAAATTGAAGAGTGTGGGAAATAGGATTACAAATATCTCGGCAACTGATTATCCAATAAACTTCACTCTTTATTCAAAATTTATGCTTTTTTATTATATTTTATATTCACTCCGTAAAATAAACAATTTCGAAAATTTTTATACACCTTTTATCAGAACGAATATTTCGAGAGTCCGAAAAAAATAGTTCTTGATAAACAAGGTTACTGAAATTCAATAAGTTTCTTCCCATTATTACATACTAAGTACATATCAAATTTCAAGTCTCTATCTCAGTTTGTTCGGGAGATAGAGCGTTTACAGACACACAGACATACAGACACACAGACGGACGACAATTTTTATTTTCTAAAAATATGTTTTTCGGAATCTCAAGTGTCTGAAACGTGTAAATCCGTCAAAAAAAATGTTTCGACTTTCAAAACGATTACAAGACTCACCGTATACTACGTATGATGGGTAAGTAAAAATATGAGGGAGAGAAATAATATACTGGGTGCACCATAAGTTCGTTAAAACTTTAAAAATTCATTAAAATGAAACAAATTGTGCTAAAAAATTGCGGTTTGCAGAAATGGGATTAGAGGGAGATCGGATTTTTTTTAATAACAAAAAGAAAATATGGTTAAGAAAATTACCGATAGATGGTGCTGACATGCATAATATAAAGCAGATTTATAGAAATCAAGCTGACAATAAAACACTTCAATGCACATAGATTCTTCATTCGATTCTATCAGTATACTATCGAAGCAGAACAAGCGTTGTCGGTTAAGCTCTTTTGCAAGCATCGGGAATCACCAACTGGTGCTTTGCGAAAATTCCGCTCGGCAAATGGATTCAAGACGAGAAAATGGCCGTTTCATGTGCTGGGATAAACACTAAGCTTCGCCGCCGTAGACCGAATAACTTGTCTGCCGATTCGAGGTTCTCGTGAACCCATGAGGGTAATCCTCCAGAGGACATTCGGTTTACCCGAGACGACTCACAGGAAGGCCCTTCTGCCAAAAGAAGCTCTGCCACCTGCGCATAACTTCTATGCACTCCAAAATTTGACGACAGAAGTCTTTTCGATTTGCGGTGGAGCCCATCCTCTTGGGACACCACCACGTCACACTTGGTGAGACAGCCGGAGTTCCCAAACAGTTTCGAAGACGGAAACCCAAACGGGGGTACACCGAGTTCCCCCTTACCACTCTTGCTTTACCGCCGCTTTTGGTCATCAAGCTCCTACAGAGGATACGACTAGTTCGTCGGCAACAGCGAAAAGTGGGTACCTCTCGCTAGCCCGTGAGGCTAAAGAAACTTCCGTCCCTGAACGCACAGACACGTTCCATCTTAGGCTTCGCTCAGCAACGTCGGGAGAATCCCTGCCCTGATCCGATAACTATGTCTCTGTACCCGTTTCCCTACGTTTTTGCATCCGTTTTACGCTGGCCCTTAACGACCAGTCAGCGGTCGACTCCGCAGGGAAACTGCACAGAAACGCACACAAAGATAATTGACTGGAAGTTAGATTTAGACACCACTCTCGAGCCCAGTAGGCCCTGGAATGTACCTACTCAAGCGCTAAAGAAACGCTGCCGATCGGGATTAGTCGCGTTCGCGTGAAAGTTTGTTACTAGATTCCTGCTCATCTAACCGTTGAACGCAGCAAGCTCCAACTACGCCAATCGTAAAATCGTAATAACCAAGACACGCTGGACTGGTTTTCGACCCAAGGTCCGACTTCGGTCTAGACGCTGTCACTTAACTGAGGAGCCTTCGGTCCGGTTTCTCTTGGCCGGTCCGGGAGGGGGATCCCCTCCCAGGTGGTCAATACGCGCCAAAAGGTTCGAGCCACGACGATGGCCTCTCATAGACACGAACTGCTCCTGGCCAAACAAAGCGCCCCTACCTTCTTGACTGGATCTCGAGAAAACTGATTAATACACTATAAAAACTACTCGGAAACGTTTCCCAAAATCAGTGGCAGAAAAATAAATCTTTGTTTTAATAAATGCTTCTTTAAAGATTGGAAATATATTAGCTTCTGGGGTTTCTAAAGATAAAGAACGTTTTTCCGAATCATGGGTAACTTGAAAGAGGTTATTATTTGTTTGTTTGTTTTTTGTGTGTGTGGTACAATATATTTCGTACTTGAAATATTTGTCTTTTTTTACAGCGCAAACACTGAAAAACAGATTGCAATGCGTGTTGTTTTCTAAGCATAACCCAAAATCTTCTTGGCGGAATGATCTGTAATTTTGGATTCGTATATTTGGACCTTCTTGAAATCGATTACTTTAAAAAATTATATTTTACATTTCCTATTGTTTTCGAAAATCAATTTCAAAATAAGTATATATACCCAAATTAATTAAAAAATATATATATGAATTCAAACCTATGATTTTTTAACAGAAATCGATCTCTGGAAGCGTCAAATATGAGAATGCAACTTACAATTATTCAGCATATTCATAAAATTAAATATTTCTGCAACTTCTCATCTATATTTTTTTACAAAGAGAAGTTTTATTCTTATTTTAAAATAAAGCACAATGTAAACACATTGATAAGTTACGTTACTATCGAGGTGCAATAAATCAAAATACAGCTTCAAAACATTAAAACTGTAAGATGTTAAAATTTCATGAGCTTTCGGCTAAACATTAGCCTTCCTCAGATGAACAACAAGCAGTCGAGGAGTCGCTGCTCCGAAATGGCGCGTTTTGGACAGGATAGGAATGGGCGAAACCAAACAGACGTGAAATGAAGGGGGTGACTGAAGTCCGGATGATACCATTACCAGCTGGGGTGGGTCAAGAGAAACCGAAAACCCCAGTGATATCTAGTATATTGTACCATAAACGAGGGATCTGATAAGATAATACATCATTACATGCATTATCACCTCTTTTCAAAATCTCTAGGGACTCTCTGATTATGCAACTATTATACTGTGAACCTCGTGAAATTATTTTAGCTTTACTGAAAAATACATCAATATCTTTGGCCTGATTTAATCTGGATAAAGCAGTGGATAATTTACCTTTTTTCATATCAGCTGTATGCTCTTTAATCCTTTCTTTTAATTTGCCAGTTGTCATGCCTATATATGAATATATTTTAGAACTGTCATTAACTTTAAAAGGAATAATATAAATGCCAGATTTATCTCGGTTATCAATAGGGTCGATCATTCTATGTACCAAATATTTAAGCTTGGTTGGGGGTTTAGCGATAAGAGTTACATTATATTTCTTTAATGCGTATTTAATCCGCTCAAACAGATGCGGGATATAATCTATACTGTAGAATTTTGAAGATTGCATATCTTTTTTAACTATTGTAGCTTGTTTATTTCTGTACTCATAAATTAACTTATTAATAAATTTGTTTGAAAAACCATTTTCATATGCAATCACTTTAATTTTGTTCAACTCCTCATTTAAATAACATTCTGAACTAACCTCAAACACCCTTTTGATATAAAACCTATATGCTGCTGCTTTGTAATTAAACGGAACATTACTATTGTATGATATTGTGTTATTGGATCTGCAAGGTTTTCTATAAACTTTCCTATCAATGCTACGTGTTGAAATTTTTTTAATAAGTTCTATATCTAAAAATGGTAATGAATTATTTTCTTCAATTTCACAAGTAAATTGTATATTTCTATATATACTGTTGGCATGCGCCAGAAAATCATTAAATGCACAGATACCGTGATTCCATATGAGTAGTATGTCATCGACATATCTAACCCATAATGCAGGTTTAAAGGGGGATGTAGAAATTATACGTTTTTCCAGAGGTCGTAATTTTAATTCTGCCAGTAACCCAGAGATAGGTGAACCCATAGGGGCTCCCTCAGATTGTTTATAATAACATCAGTTAAATAAGAAAACGTTGCTGTTAGTAATTAAGTTTATACTGGAAATCAGAGTATTTTAATACTGTCATTATAAGCTGGGTTATTTATAATTCTATTTTCAATAATAGGTTTAACTTCCTGAACATCAATAGAAGGATACAGAGATTTAATATCAAAACTTGCTAGAATGCTGTTATCTTCCAGTTTAAAGCCTTTAATTATGCTAACTAAATCTGCAGTATAATTGACTACATGCTCTGTGGGGGGTAGCATTGATTTAAGTAGTGGTACAAATGATTTCTCTATTGTGTAGGTTGGTGCTGTACATTTTGAAACAATAGAGCGGAGGGGGAAATCTTTCTTATGGTCTTTTAAACGCCCCTGTAATCGGGGGGTGACTGCAGTTTTATTAATAGCCAGTTTAATTTTAATGTCACTTGGCCATGTGCCATGTTTAATCAGTTCATGAGTTTTCCTATTAATATTGGTATTAGGATCCTTGTTCAATTTTTTTTCACAATTCATATCAGTAATGCATTGCTCCATTTTAGTGATATAATCCTGAGTAAACATAACTGCTAACTTATTTGATTTATCTGTTTGTATAATGGTAATGTCTGACCTATTTTTAGATTGTTTAATAATATTAGTATGTTTATCTTGTTTATGGGTCTTTTCCTTTAAGTACCTCTTGACATTATTGTATAACATGCACCTAATTTCATCTTTATTATTATTGTCCATTTTATTAACAATCAATTCACAATCTGTAATTATATTCATTACATTTGGTCGTTTTTCAAACATATGTTTAGGTCCCAAACTTAAAGTGTTATGTAGTCGTTTATCCAAGTCAATATTGGTAAGATTGATATACTGTACTGGTTTTTGCTGTGGTATTTTATAATGCATATTATCTTTAAGTTTATTGAACTTCCGATATATAATTTCCTCCTTCCTTACTCGCTGGTTAGTACGGTAGATGTCTACTATGCGTAGAAAATCATCAAAATCTGTTTGCTCCAAAGATTTTGTTAAGCTAATGTACAGATACAACACTTTTTCTGAAAGTTGATCAATCAATTTAAATTTACTTCTTATGATCGACTTTAAGGCTAAAAAATCCAATTTAAATGTAACTATAGGAATGATACTATGAACCAGCTTATTGCTATTCTTCAAAAATGTAGGTATAATTTTTGATCCCTTACATAACTGCAAAAATCTAATATTAATAATTTCTCTGTCTAATCGCAATCTTTCTGTCCTGAATCTCCTCATTACTTCTGTGCGTTCAGACATATCCAGTATCGATAAAATACAAATAAAAATATATAGAAAAATCTATATAATACGAACGTCAAATTCACCCAATAAAATATTTATAAAGCACAATGTAAACACATTGATAAGTTACGTTACTATCAAGGTGCAATAAATCAAAATACAGCTTCAAAACATTAAAACTGTAAGATGTTAAAATTTCATGAGCTTTCGGCTAAACATTAGCCTTCCTCAGATGAACAACAAGCAGTCGAGGAGACGATCTAATTACAGATTGTGAATTGATTGTTAATAAAATGGACAATAATAATAAAGATGAAATTAGGTGCATGTTATACAATAATGTCAAGAGGTACTTAAAGGAAAAGACCCATAAACAAGATAAACATACTAATATTATTAAACAATCTAAAAATAGGTCAGACATTACCATTATACAAACAGATAAATCAAATAAGTTAGCAGTTATGTTTACTCAGGATTATATCACTAAAATGGAGCAATGCATTACTGATATGAATTGTGAAAAATTGAACAAGGATCCTAATACCAATATTAATAGGAAAACTCATGAACTGATTAAACATGGCACATGGCCAAGTGACATTAAAATTAAACTGGCTATTAATAAAACTGCAGTCACCCCCCGATTACAGGGGCGTTTAAAAGACCATAAGAAAGATTTCCCCCTCCGCCCTATTGTTTCAAAATGTACAGCACCAACCTAAACAATAGAGAAATCATTTGTACCACTACTTAAATCAATGCTACCCCCCACAGAGCATGTAGTCAATTCTACTGCAGATTTAGTTAGCATAATTAAAGGCTTTAAACTGGAAGATAACAGCATTCTAGCAAGTTTTGATATTAAATCTCTGTATCCTTCTATTGATGTTCAGGAAGTTAAACCTATTATTGAAAATAGCATTATAAATAACCCAGCTTATAATGACAGTATTAAACATACTCTGATTTCCAGTATAAACTTAATTACTAACAGCAACGTTTTCTTATTTAACGGATGTTATTATAAACAATCTGAGGGAGCCCCTATGGGTTCACCTATCTCTGGGTTACTGGCAGAATTAAAATTACGACCTCTGGAAAAACGTATAATTTCTACATCCCCCTTTAAACCTGCATTATGGGTTAGATATGTCGATGACATACTACTCATATGGAATCACGGTATCTCTGCATTGAATGATTTTCTGGCGCATGCCAACAGTATAGATAGAAATATACAATTTACTTGTGAAATTGAAGAAAATAATTCATTACCATTTTTAGATATAGAACTTATTAAAAATATTTCAACACGTAGCATTGATAGGACAGTTTATAGAAAACCTTGCAGATCCAATAACACAATATCATACAATAGTAATGTTCCGTTTAATTACAAAGCAGCAGCATATCGGTTTTATATCAAAAGGGCGTTTGAGGTTAGTTCAGAATGTTATTTAAATGAGGAGTTGAACAAAATTAAAGTGATTGCATATGAACATGATTTTTCAAACAAATTTATTAATAAGTTAATTTATGAGTACAGAAATAAACAAGCTACAATAGTTAAAAAAGATATGCAATCTTCAAAATTCTACAGTATAGATTATATCCCGCATCTGTTTGAGCGGATTAAATACGCATTAAAGAAATATAATGTAACTCTTATCGCTAAACCCCCAACCAAGCTTAAATATTTGGTACATAGAATGATCGACCCTATTGATAACCGAGATAAATCTGGCATTTATATTATTCCTTTAAAAGTTAATGACAGTTCTAAAATATATTCATATATAGGCATGACAACTGGCAAATTAAAAGAAAGGATTAAAGAGCATACAGCTGATATGAAAAAAGGTAAATTATCCACTGCTTTATCCAGATTAAATCAGGCCAAAGATATTGATGTATTTTTCAGTAAAGCTAAAATAATTTCACGAGGTTCACAGTATAATAGTTGCATAATCAGAGAGTCCCTAGAGATTTTGAAAAGAGGTGATAATGCATGTAATGATGTATTATCTTATCAGATCCCTCGTTTATGGTACAATATACTAGATATCACTGGGGTTTTCGGTTTCTCTTGACCCACCCCAGCTGGTAATGGTATCATCCGGACTTCAGTCACCCCCTTCATTTCACGTCTGTTTGGTTTCGCCCATTCCTATCCTGTCCAAAACGCGCCATTTCGGAGCAGCGTCTCCTCGACTGCTTGTTGTTCATCTGAGGAAGGCTAATGTTTAGCCGAAAGCTCATGAAATTTTAACATCTTACAGTTTTAATGTTTCGAAGCTGTATTTTGATTTATTGCACCTCGATAGTAACGTAACTTATCAATGTGTTTACATTGTGCTTTATAAATATTTTATTGGGTGAATTTGACGTTCGTATTATATAGATTTTTCTATATATTTTTACTTATTTTAAAATTTCATAATTTGACAATTTTTGCAAGCTACACAAAACTTAACCTACAAGTGACATTTACTAAATTCTGAAATAACTATATTAAAACTACGTGCATCTTCGAAAAAGATATATTAATGTTTTTAAAATTTATAAATATTTGCAACTGGAGATATTAGATTATACGAAATCGTGAAAATGATTTTCATATTTCATTCCTCTTTTGCTTTTGATGATACAGAATGTTATAAATGCGTTATCGTAGCATCAGGAAGATATGTTAGATATCAAATATGGTGTCTTGTATAAATTTTTTGTGATGAAAAAGAATTTCTCCAGTGGGAAAAAATTGAATTTATTCGAAAAATAAAAATATTTAAAATATTTTTTTTTATCTAGTTGGAAAAGCGTTGCCGCAAAATGATCTTCCAACAAGAAAGAAAAATCATGCGTCAAGCATTAATTATGTAACACTTTCCGAAACTTATAAATTACTTTAACAAAACTCCGCTGGTTAATAAGATAAATAAGATCCCTAAACAAACATTTTAGAAAATATATAACACATTTGAATACGAGATTTCAGCAATTACCATCCCTATACGGAAAACTACTCCAATTCTTTTGTGCAGCCCTGTATAAGATCCATAGATTTGTATATGTTCCACAAAGTATGCTAAAATTTAGTTTAGTAAGAAAACACATAATATGTTAAAAATTCACTTCCATTGATTTTTACCAATAAATGGAAACATACTGTAATTATTTTGTACAGCTCTGTATATTGCCTACATATTTTTATATACACCACAAATTAAGCTAAAGTTTAATTCAGGCTAAAATACGCTTAAACTATTAAAATCACACTTTCAAAAATTATGTTCCATAGGCGCCCATGTATCCAGCTCTTTGCGTACACTCGTATATGATTTTATTTATATTCTACAAACATATCTTATTATACTAAATATAGTTCAGCTTAAAAATGCATAACTCAATTAAAAACAAAGTTTAAGCACTTCACGCTCATGCTCAGTAATCCTTACGAATTTTTTGTGTGGCCCTGTATATGATCTACAGCATTTATACACACCACGTAGTACGCAAAAGTTTAATTAAAAACGCACCATAACTGAAAACGCACTTCCAGCTAGTGATGGGCCGATTCGAGATCTTTTAAGAATCGATACCTTAGTTTTCGAAAACTTTTCAGAATCGAAATCAGAATCGATTCTTTGTATTCAAATGTAGTAGCACTAAAAACTACTCCAGACTTCCTTCAGACTAATAAATGAGGGACGACATTTCGCCTGTTTCACTCTTCGAATGTTTATTCTACGTAAAATCGTTTGCATTTTTTTTTATGATCACGTGTCAGATTCACATCAGTCTATTAGAAAAGTATGAGTAGCGCCTCTTTCAGCAAATGAAATGTTTAATTTTCGTACAAACGTAACTCTTTTGTTTATGGTAACGTTTTATAATTTACAGCTACAGAACAATTTCTTTTCTTTTTAATGTTTTTGAGTTTTGATATAAATATTACGATTGTTATTAGAGGGAAAAAAAAACAAGAATTTTTTGTCTGTATGACTCTATCCCATTGAACCCTACACCACCCCCTCCCAGGGTAAGATAATTTTAGGTAGATTTCGTAAGAAATAGTACCTATTACATTCTCCCCTAAGTTGGAGTTTTTGAAAATTTTTTGCAGATCTACGCCGATCATGACTCCCAGAACCCAAAATAACCCCCAGTTCAAAACTTTATCTATCTATCTATCTATTTATCTATGTCACTTTTTTATGAACACGATAACTCCCATAATTCTGCAAAAAATCTCTTCCAAAATACATAAAATCAAGGGCATAAAATCTCGGTCAAGTTCGTTAATGGGCAAAATCGAACCAAGTAAGGGGGTGAGGGGGATTTCAGTGAAAACAGAAAAAACCCATAATTTCTTAATTATGATACGTATCGAATCCGTTTAAAATTATTATTACTTCTAGGAAAAGGGCTGAAAATTTATGTATGACAGATTTTTATATCATTAAAAATGGCCCCAAGGGGGGGGGGAGGGAAAGAGGGGTTTTTAGAAAAAAAATCATAACTTCGTCAATTCTGAAGATATCAAATCCGCTTAAATTTATTATAAAACCTCTTAATATTATCTAAAACTTTTTTTATTGACAAGTTTTTTATAGGACCAACCCTGATAGCAAAAAAACAAAAACAAAAACAAAATAAAACAAAAACAATCCCTGCCGGCTCCGCCTGCAAACAAGTTAGGTTTCGAAGTGGGCGTTTCCAAATGCCGCATCATGGCAAAAAGGTCATTTCTTCCGCAATTTCCGACAAACAGGCGCCCCACGGTCTGCGTTTTCGAAATCTACCTGTGCCTGTAGGCCAAGCCGTCAGGGATTTTTTAATTTTGTTTTCCTGTTAATGATCATGTGTTTCAAACTTATCTTAAAAAAAGGATTGAGGGTGGAAAAGCCCTTTGACGGAAAAAAAAAACTGCTTCAATTTCTTTTTTTAAAAACATGTTGGTAAAAAAAAAAAAAAAAAAAAAAAAAAAAAAAAAAAAACTTATTTATATTTAGTATTTCTTAATTGATAAATTCTTGTATTGCTTTATATGTTGATATGTTTAAAAATTGTTTTGCATGATAACTCTGACAAAAAAAATCTTAGTTTAGATTATTTCCTGTTTATATTCTGCAATTTTAAAAGCAGACTAGACTGTGGGCCATTGCCACACGTGTTCCAAAATCTTGCCCGTCCCAAAATATAATTCTGCCGACGTCCATGTCTCTCAGTATTTCAAGTTATATCTTATTATTTTCTAACATTTAGAAGGCGAAGAACCGGCCCTCCCCTGCATACGCCCGTAAAATTAAGCAATTTGTCTTTAATTAGCGAAATCAAGATTTTTTTTTCTTTTTTACGAACGTACAATTTTATTTTCCACTATGAGTAATTATTTTAATCGTAAAATTTTTAAAAAATGAATTAAAAAAATTATATTTACGTTTCTGAAATACAAATTCACAGAATGTTATTCATTATAATCGTTTTCTTAAATTAAAATCCATATGATTGATTTAACTAAAAATATATATGTATATTAGTTGAATTGATTGTACGCTTGAAAAAATAAAACTAAATATCAAAACTAAAAGAGCGCTGATCATCCTGTTAACCGCCGCAAAATTCCGGAGAAAAAAAGTCTCAAACAGCGCGTATTTGAATACTAGCATTCGCTGGCGCACCTTTTTTTTTTTTTTATACCGCTAACCAGGCCCCTACCTGCCCGGCATGAATGCCTAGCTTAACGGGTTAGTACCTGGGTGCGGGGCGGAAATCGCCTGATCACAGCATGGCTGTGATCCACCTGACTATTGATTTGTTCACATCGCTGCTGTGCTTGCTCTCTTGTGATTTGCTACCGCTATCTTTGTTTGCCGGTTCAAGGTTTCTGTTTAACTTTGTTGAATTGACAGATTTAATAGGTCTCGTAATTTAGAACCTTGATCAGGTGACGAGACCCTCACCTGACTAGGCACCCCCAGAGGTATTATTCACAGGTAACTTGGAGGGCTTTGCACCCACGACGGATTTTACATGCACCAGGTGCCATTAGCGTACATAGATTTACATATTTACAATGTCTGTTGGCTTGTCACGTTCATGGTGGGTTGTCGCTGTAGTGTTTATCGCCTCTTTTATGGGCTGATTTCCCTTCTTGTTGTATTTGTCTCTGTCAAGGCTTTTTGGCGTTTTTATAGGCTCGCCCCTGTTGTGGGTTGTTTTTTGTCTATCATTCATTGGTTTTTTGTCTCTTTCTTGATATATTTTTACCTCTAGCTTGTGCTAGAGCTGGTTTTCCCATTTTGAATCTTGGTCTTCTTTCGAGAGTTTCACTGGTTATTATGTCACTATCGTGGGTTTTGTCACGTTGTAACATTTGTTACTGGTGGTTGTCACATTGTAACTTTTGTTACTGGTGGTTGTCACATTGTAACTTTTATTACTGGTGGTTGTCACATTGTAACTTTTGTTACTGGTGGTTGTCACATTTAACTTTTGTTACTGGTGGTTGTCACATTGTAACTTTTGTTACTGGTGGTTGTCACATTGTAACTTCTGTTACTGGTGGTTGTCACATTTCTGGATGTTGCACACTCATTTTTGTTGTCTTTGTCACTTTATCTCACCCAAGCATTGGGGATTTTGATTTTTTTTTCCCTTCGTGAATACGCTTTTTGCGATCAGTCCATTGAATCCTAATGGCTGTTATCACTGCTTTTGAATTTTGTGCAACTGGTTGATTTGTTGTTTGAGAAACTTGTCGCACTAATGGAGTGGGGCTTGTTCCGTGGCCGTTAGTCCGTCATGTATCTATGAGGCTGTATTCACTTGATTTGACACTGTTTTTTTCCCCATTAACTTTCTTTGGCAGGTGTGCTTTGTGCATTCACCATTTAATTATTTTGTTCACTTTTTGTTGGCTATTTGCCTTCATCAGTTGGTGAAATTCAGTCCGTCACAGATGACTTCCACTTCTCACTAGTGCTGAAAAAAATCGATTTTTTTTTGGCGTAGCAAAGAGGTTCCATTGCTACTTTTTTTTTTTTTTTTTTTTTTTTTTTTTTTTTTTTTTTTTTAAAGATATATTAGAAAATATACTTACCAAATGGATGGCTTTTGAGAGTGGGATATGCTTTTGAGGAATCTCGCTGCTGGGAAGGTGTATTTATTGTGATATGAGATCGATGTTTTCTACTAACCATCTCATCACTGCTCTTCCTTTTGTTTGTACTTGTTTGTTGTTCGCTAACTGGTTGTGCCATATTTTTTCGTTGTTCGGTGTGATGTGGATCAGATGTAGTGTTTGGGTTAGTGGGCAGTCTGTTAGATAGTGTTTGGGGGTTCCCAACTCCCCGCATGAGCAGTTTGGTGCGTCTTTGCGCTTAAACCTGTGTAAGTAGTCCGGGAATGCTCCGTGACCCGTGTAAATTTGACTTAGTAGATTGCAGCTGATGATTCTGCGAGAATCTACTTTTGGGAAGTATTCATATGTCTTCCTGCCCGTTTCCCCATAATCCCACTCGAACTGCCATTGTTTGATAGTGAGTTCTTTTAGTTTTCTTTTTAAGTTTGATATCGGTCTTTCTAGATGGTATGGAATTTCTTTACTTTGGTTTTCTGCAGCCTTTTTTGCTAATTCGTCGGCATCCTCGTTTCCTTGGATACCCACATGTGCTTTGACCCAGCTAATTTTGAATTTATTGTTTGAGTCTTTTACTGTTTTTTGTATTGTATCGATTAATTTTACTACATTGAAGGGTTTACTGAGTGATTGGATGGCTGACATGCAGTCCGAGCGAATGCTGTATTCCTTCCCTGTGCTATTTCCCCATTCTGCTGCTTTTAGTATAGCCAGTAGTTCGGCTTGGAAAACACTGTTGTACTTCCTTAATGGAGCTGACCATGTTTTTATTTTTTGTTCATTTTTGAAAGCTACGAATGCCGAACCCGTAGCGCCTGTTTCCAATTTTTAACCGTCCGTATATATTACTATGTCCTTGTAATTATGGCCTATTCTTGGTTCTATGGTATCCGCGGGATGTGTTTCCCATACATTAATCTTTTTTATATAGTCTGTATGGTGGATAGTGGTTCCGTGTATTTCTGTCGTTTCTCTTAAACGAGATATTGTGCCGTATTCTGCCTCGTATTTAACTTGGAGGTGAATTGGAATCAGGCCAGCAAGTACCTGAAGGGCCGCTGTTGGGGCTGTTTTATATGCCCTAACTATAGCCAGCAAAAAATGCCTTTGGCATGTTGTTAGTACTTGTTTACTTCTTTGGTTTAGCTTATGTCCCCATATTGAGGCTGCGTAAGTCAGTGTTTTCTCAGCTACTGTTCTATACCATATTTTTAAGATGCTTGGTTTCAATCCCCAACCCCGTTTGGCCATTTGTCCCATCATCCAAAACGCTTTCCTTACTTTGGCTGTTTGTGCTTGGCAGTGTGTTTCCCAATTTAGGTTTTTATGTATGATTACACCTAGATACTTAATGTTTTCTTTTCCTTCAAATTCCCTTTCTTTGAATTTAATTCCTTCAATTTTATATGTGTCTGCTGTTGGTAGGTTTCTTGTGTGTGTTCTATTAAGGTACAGTAGTTCTGTTTTCTCCCAATTAAGCGTTAGGTTATTTTCCGTTACCCATTCATAAAATTCTTTTATTATTTTGTTTGCTAGTTTTACTAATTGTTCTTTTGTTTTTGCTTTTATTATTAAAATAAAGTCGTCTGCGAAGGCCTGTATTCTTACATTTTTACCCCAGTTTTTCTTTAGGGCTGTATCTGCTATTAGCAGCCACAGCAGTGGTCCCAGACAGCTGCCTTGTGGAAAGCCGCCAAATGTTTGTTTTGTTACTTTAATGCCGTTTTCTTCTAAGGATACGTATCTATCTTCTAAAAAGCTTAGTATCCAATTTATTAAGTAAGTGGGGCATGGTGATTGTTTTAAGTTTTCGGCTATAATAGGCCATCTGATATTATCAAATGCACCCTTTATATCCATTGCTATTAGTAATGTTTGGTATTTGTCTTCTTTGTCTTTCTTTATTGTTTTTATTAGGTTATTTAGTGCGTGTTCAGTTGATAACCCTTGTTTGAACCCATATTGTTTGTCGCTCCAGTATTTGTTGATTGTTAGATGATGTGATATCCTGCCGTGTATTATTTTTTCTAGTATTTTACTAAGTGTAGGTAGTAAGCATATGGGTCTGTAATTTTTTGGTTCTTTTGGATCTTTTCCCTTTTTATGAAATAGGACTACTGTGCCTATTTTAAATGATTTTGGGAAGTAGTTGAAGTTAAGGCATGTGTTATATAATGTTAGTAGTAGTTGTGGTGCTGCTGTGTGTATTCTTTTCACTAGGTTATGGTCTATGTAGTCAAAGCCCGGAGCTTTGTTTTGTTTTATGTTTTTGATTATTCTGTTAAGTTCTTGTTTTGTTATAAGCTGTGGTTTTGTTTCATTAAATGTCGGTGTCTCTGGTTTTAATTCATATTCTATTGATGGATCTGTTAGATATAGGTTGTTTAGGAAGTGGTTTAATGTCTTTTTGACGGTTACTTCTTGATTGTTGGGCATGATGTTTTCTAATCGTGATGGGCTTGTTTTTTTGCCTGATGCCAGTTTATATTGAGGGCCATA
The DNA here is from genome assembly GCA_963931845.1 of Maratus michaelseni. Lineage (NCBI taxonomy): Eukaryota > Metazoa > Arthropoda > Arachnida > Araneae > Salticidae > Maratus > Maratus michaelseni. The sequence goes on from OZ007595.1 coordinate 206,378,326, forward strand.
TGTATTAGTGACTTCCTCACAGTATTTTTTCCATGTATCTCTTTTAGCTTTTTGGACTATTTTCTTTAATTTTGCGCGTTCTTTTTTATATTCTATATGTTGTTTGTGTTTTAGTTCCTCATCTTGTTGTTCCTGGAATTTTCTCCTGAACGCCCTTACTCTATTTCTTGCTATTTTGACTTCTTGTGACCACCATGGTGGTGCCATTAATTCTGGAGTTTTTCTATGTTTGTAGCAGGCGAATGCTATTGCTGTTATTTCTCTCTGTAATCTTAGAGTTATGTTGTCTAACTGATCTATATTTGTTGCTTTTCTTAGTTCTTTTGTATATTTGTTTCTGATTTGTTTAATTTTCTTCTCGAATTTTGCGTGTTTGCCGTGTTTTGTTTCTAATCTATGTCTTTGATAACACGTATTTTTATATTTTATATTAAATTTTATGTATTTGTGATCACTGTTTGATTCGTCGTCGCTTACTTCCCAGTCTGTTATATTTTCTCCTAATTTAGCTGTTGCTATTGTTAGATCCGGCCATCCTTCTAGCTTCCTTTTACCTCTCATGGTGCTGAACGACGCTTTTGCGTGTGGTGGGTTTTGTACAAAGAGGGCATTCAGGAGGAGGAAGTCTGTAAGTTTTACCCCCGTGTCATCTAAGTTCGCATAGCCCCATTGTTGAGAGTGTGCGTTAAAGTCCCCCGTCAGTAGTACTTCGCCCTTGGCTATTTTCAGAGTGTCTTCTACCTCCTGCAGCACATCTTCGAAGTCTTCTACTGAGGGGGGTGCGTATACATTGATTATTGTTATTGTTTCTTTTTTATTTTCGATTTTTATTGCTGTTGTGTATTCTTTTTCTGCTATTGTTATTGGATTGGTGCCTGTGTGAGTTACTATTGCTGATCGATTTCTTTTTGTTTTTGTTATTTTCCAATTACCATTATTGAAACCTGTTATTTTTCCTGTTTTTTTATTTTGGTGAAAGTCTTGTAAGAGTCCAATATTTATTTGTTTGTCTCCCATATATCCCATAAGTGTTTGTGTTGCATGGAGACTGTTATGTAGGTTTATTTGTATTAGTTTGATGTTGTCTTGATTTTTATTGTTGGAGTTTTCTTTTGGATTTTTATTTTCATTCAGGTTTGGATTGTCTTGGGTGCCGCTTAGGCACGCGTCTGTGTTAGCGGCGTTGATATTGAACATAATTCAATTCGTGTGTCCTTTGTTGCCTGTTGTTAAGTTCCTCCTGTGACCTCCTATGCACCCGTGTCACACCCCTAGTTGTGTTTAATGTGATTTTGTCGTTTAGGACATCATTACCTGTAGTTAGTTTTTGTCTTCCTTGTTCAATTTCAATTTGTCTAATTTTGAGGAGCTTTCTGTACACCCTGCACTGCCCATCATGAGCCGTGTGGTCTATAGGGATTTGTGCCGGTAAGTGCGCCTTATTCCATTCGTTAAATGTAGTGCAGATGATACACCTCTTCCTTCCTTTTGGGCAATCTTCGTATTTGTGCCTACCTGCACATATCGGGCAGTACTGACTCTGCTTGCACTGGTGCGCCACGTGGTCAAAACCTTGACATTTGTGACACCTTTGGATCGTCACATAGTTTTTTATCGGACATTCCTTGAGTCCCAGGCAGATCGTTCTCTCCTTGAGAAGGTGATCCGCCAGGGGCTCAGGGAGCGCTACCGGTATATGCAATCGCCCTGCTGGTGCCCGTAGCGATTTTAGCAACTGTATTTTGTCCTCGTTTTGTTCTATGTCGATGCCTAGTTCTCTGCATATTTTGTGCTTGATTATGGCTGGCTCCACCGACTCCGGTACATGGAAGATGATAATTCTCTTCTTCCTTAAATTGGCTGTTTTTACTTTCAGGCCACTGTTACTCTCCTCATTCTCTGCCAGGGCTTCCTTTATCCTCGTAGCTTCCGTTGCGTTTTCGCAAACAATTTTTATGCCGTTGCGAATCCGTTTGACATTCCTGACTCCTTCCTTGTTTTCTATCGTATTTGTTATTTGTTGCTCTACTTCCTCTGCTGTCCTCTCTTCTGTAGCCTGAATAATTACCGTTGCCGTCGCGGCTTTGACCGCCTGTGCATAACTGTGAGCAACTGCAGTCTTTTTTGTTGCCTTTTGTGCTGGTAGCGATGTTGTCTCTTCTTCCATTGGTTGGGTTCCTCTTTTTGCTGTTACTATTTCCAAGGCTTCTGCCTTTGCCTCGGCATGTGTTGCCCTCAACTCCATCTCAGTCAGTGAGTTTATCACTACCTGCAGAGCTTGGTCCATGGCTTCACACGTCGATGCTGGTATCTTTGTTGATTTTGATTGTATCATCTTGATGTAGCTTATTGCCATCATAGCCCTCTCTATCTCTAGGGATCTCTTTTTAGATCCATCTGGTATGTCGCAAAGGGTTATTAATTCCCCTCTTAACCTCGTGACTTCTGTGTCTTGTAGTACCGCAGTTTCTTTATCTGGCTCTGTCATTACACTATCCACATCTGAATCTGTCTCTTCGCACGTATCTTTCTTTGTCAATTCGTAAAATCCCTCAATGTCTGTCATCTTTAGTTTTGTTTTTCCTACTTTTTCGGAGGTTTTTGCTTTGCTTTTTACCTGCTCTTTCTGGGAAGTTCCAGGTGTACTACTTGCTCCTGGCGTTTTTTTTGTGTTTTTTACTTCTGTTTTTGAGCCTTTTGAGCCTTGGGTGGTTTTTGTTGACGCATTGCGCTTTTGGTCTATTGGTGTCATTGTTTTTTCGCGGGAACTTGCACGTGTGCTTAGTTTCATTTTTTGTATTTGGTGTCTCTAGTTACCCTTTTATTAGTTTATTTATGTTTTATTCCCAGCAGGGGGAAACATGAAAATAACATTACAATTATAGACATCTTTTTCTAACGGTGTGTGTGTGGGGGGGGGGGGGGGGGGTTAACTGAAAGATTATACTTTAAGAGTTTGATCTGGGAGATTAATGCCTTGGGGCTTTAGAAAGTGGGGAGGGAATCGCTGGTAGAAGTAGGGATTAGTGGGTGATTGACACCCAACAATGAGCTAGTGGTTGCTGTAATGAAGTTAGGATTATTGAATGATTGACGCTCCCTTCTTTTAATCTGCACTGGAATGTTGAATTCACTTATGTGAGCATTCTTTAATGTAACTGAAACTTCCTATGCATAGAGAAATTGTTGCTATTTTGACTTGAGATTTTTTTTTTTTTTGAGGGCGCTTACCTGTTAATTTGCTTATTAAAGTAAATTGGATGTCTAGTTAGACATGTATGGTTACAGAAAATATTCTGGGGGTACTTGAGAAACTGTTTAGTTTCTTGAATTTTTTTTTTTTTCCCGGGGTTTTATTTAGATATTTATGAATTATTTGATTCTTAGCTAATTAAACTATAAAATGAGATTAAAACTGGGGGTGGGGAGGTTAGATTTTACACTTTAGCTTAGTTATGTAAATGCTTAGTTGAAGAGATTAGTTTTAAATTGTTCTAATGGGAGGATTAGAGAGGAATTACGATTTAATTATTAAACTGCTGTTTAGGCTGTTTAGTTGAATTTAATATGGATGGGGGAGAAAAAGATAGTTGAATACGCTAAGGACTTAAGTTACTATTAAAATAACAAAGGGCAAATATTTATTTATTTTTTTTTGGGGGGGGGAAAGGGAGTGGGGGGAATTATTCATTGAATTAAGGATTGCTAATTGATATGATGTTATGACTCGTTGAGTCCTAAACTTTTGAGTTAGAACACTGGGCCTACTTCGCGATGAGCAATTAGGTAAAGGACCTAATTAACCCGAGATGGCTGGGGATGTAGCTTCCAAAACTGCCGCAATCAGTAAATTAATTCACTAATTGAGATCGCTTTGGCGTACCCATCAGCCGCCAGTGTTTAAAAGATGGTCAATTAAGATTTATACTTACATAGGCAATCCCCGCCAGGTACCAGTTACCTTAATTACTGCTGCTGCTGATTTCTTCCTGCAAAGAGCTGCTATGTTGATCAAGGCAGGTGTGGCTGTTCCGTTTCTACCGGGCGAACATCTTTCTCCCGCGGTCCTGTCTGCTAGCGTCTGTCCGCAAAGACGAGAGTGTCCTTCCGCTAGTTCTTTCAACACGTGGTCCCTTGATTACACTAATTAGTACATAACTAATTAACCGTTGGTCGCACAATTGAAAAATTAATGTCCACGGATAGGAAATGTTTTTCTCTTTCCGGGAATTTAAAAATCTGAAAAAAAATCTCAGGAATTCCGGTTTTAAAATTGCAAAAACCAGGAGCCCAAAAACATGCGTGCTTCCTGACAGAAAACTCCTGATATGAGGACTGAATACTGAATACAGTCGAAAACCGCAGATTTCGTCACCGATACAGATGCCAGGTGACTTGTATTCGAATACTCCTGTCTGAAACCGAGACCACTTGAGAACACAGACATTTTGTATTCGAATACTCCCATCACTAATTTGAATACAAACATTCACTGACGCAGTTTATGAAAACAGAAAACTCGAGCTATGAGAACTGAATACAGTCGAAAACCGCAGTTTTCGTTTTCGTCTGCGACACAAATGCCAGGAGGCTTGTATTCGAATACTTTTGTCCGAATCGAGATCACTCGAGAACTTGGCTGAATCGAGACCTCAGACATTTTGAATTCGAATACTCCCATCACTACTTCCAGCTAATATAGCTAATAGACAATACTTCGGATACACTACTGTATCCAAAATTTTTATGTATCCCTGTAAATGAACGATAAGTGCTATGCACGTCATATTCTACAGCAAGTATCTTGTAACAAACCTCAGTAATGTATATTAATTTCATATATTGTTTTCAATAATGCAACATAATTAAAATATGCTGCAACCAGTTTCTCCCCCGCAGAACATTATTTGATGGAATTCTTTTGTGTGTCCCTGTAAATGAATAATAAATGCTTTGCACCACATATTTTATGGAATGCAGGATTTAGTGTACTTCATAAATGTATATATGAATTTCATTATTTTTGAAATGATGTAACATCATTAAAATGCACTTGAAACGATTTTTTCCCACTGACTGTAATGTAAAAAAATATTTTGAATTTCACTGTAAACGAAATATAAATGCTACACATTTCATTTTCGATGGCAATCGTGCTACACTAAAGGTAAATAACATACCCATACCCACCATATACCCACTGGACAGAGCAATCCTAGTATATTAATAAGAGTTAGAGCACGAGCAGACGGATAATAATATAGAAGCATAAAATAGAAGCATTCTGAATTTGTCTCTAATTTCGCTGAGATAAAAAGATATTCTTCTATTAAAAATTCGTAAAATTATCACTGTTAAATCATCTTAAATTTCTCCTGTGAGCTTTTTTTTATTATTATTCCAGATAATTTTTATTCTAATAACTTTTCCATTTTAAATTTTAAATTTTTTCATATTCTAAATGCTAAAATGGCTATACTAAAATTAGAAATACTTTCAAAAAGATGTTAGTGTTCCTAACTTTTATACATATTTGCAGCTGGAGAATTTAGATAGTGCGAAATCTTAAAAAGAATTTTCATATTTTACTCTCGGGAAAATAGTTTTGCTATTTTTGTTGTAGGGTAAGATAAATTTGTTATCATAGCATCAGGAAAATATGTTAGAAATGAAATCTTCACGTCTTGTGTAAAATTTGTGATGGAAAGTAATTTATCCAGGGCGAGAAGATTAAATTTCTTTGATACAGAATACTTTTGGCGTAATTTTTTTATTGAAATGTATCCAGCATATACCTCCAAAACAACAGACTTTATATTTATAGTGTTTTGCAATAACATATTTTACTTACCCATCCTACGTAGTATAGGGTAAGTCTTCTAATCCTTTTAAAAATCAAAAAAAAATTGACGGATTTACACGTTTCAGACACTAGAGATTCCGAAAAACATATTTTTAGAAGAAAAAAATTGCCGTCCGTCTGTGTGCCTGTATGTCTGTGTGTCTGTAAACGCTCTTATCTCCCGAACAATTTGAGATAGAGACTTGAAATTTGGTATGTACTTAGTGTGTAATAATGGGAAGTAGCTTATTGAATTTCAGTAACCTCGATTATCCGAAACTATTTTTTTCGGACACTCGAAATATTCGTTCTGATAAAAGGTATATAAAAATTTCCGAGATTGTTTTTTTAAGGAGTGAATATAAAAGACAATAAAAAATATAAATTTTGCATAAAGAATGAAGTTGGTCGGATAATTAGTTGCCGAGATATTTGTAATTCTATTTGCCACACTCTTCGATTTTTCATGACCCTGTATTTCATCCAAATTTCAATTCAAATATATATTTTAATTGGAAATGAGACGCTTAATCCGACGCAATAAACCGTAAGTTAATATGATTATTAGTTTTGGAGTTATAAGGATGTTTCTATTACGCAATTTAGTAATAGAGCATTTAAAGTTTATGACGTCATCAAGCCCGATTTTATTCGAATCGCAATGCATTTTATAAGTAGTTTACACATGTTTTATTTTCATATTTTATATTATGCATATCCATGATGGGTAAGAATTACGGTGGCCCCCAACAACTATTTGTACTTTGCATTTATGCCCAATATTCATAAAATTAAAGAACCGTGAAACTTTAAAATTAAACCTTTTTTTCCGCACAAAATAGGGGGCTCTGCTTCCTACTTGCCACACTCGCCAACCCCCCCCATCCAGACCCCGTATGTTCTAAAAACACTCTTATTTAAAAAATATTACACAATTGCCGAAAATTGGCTGATATTATCACTCTTCTGTAATCGGGTTGCCATTCATTTGCCTTTGATTGGGAGATTTTTCGGTATCTAAGGCCGCATCCATCGCAGTCACGACAGCCAGCGTCTGTTTTTGGTATTAATTAAGTAAGACTAATTATACATTTGAAGACCAGCTTGTATAAAATGGATAAGTAAAAAAATCTTTCTGCCTCCCGGTCTCTTATAATGTTTAGAAGAAATGTTTTCTTTTAGACGCTATAAGAAAATCGTTTTAAATATATCGTTTAAAATAGGACATAATTTTCACCATTAAATACTTTTCGTGGGTGGAACTTTAATTATTTTACAGTTTTCTTTCTTTTTATAGCATTCACGTGTAAATATATTTTTCAATTGAAATGCTTTCGGATATATCGAAAACAGCTTATATAAAACGGATAAGTAAAAAATCTTTCTGCCTCCCAGGATCTCATAATGTCTAGAAGAAATGTTTTCTTTTAGACGCTATAAGAAAATTGTTCTAAATATATCGTTTAAAATAGGACATAATTTTCACCGTTAAATACTTTTCTTGCGTAATAATTTAATTTTTTTAAGTTTTCTTTCCTTTTTTTAATATTCACGTGCAAATTTATTTTTCAATTGAAAAGTGTTTGGATATATTATTATTTGGGCTTTTTAAAACCTGGCAATAGTATGTAAAACTGCTACCTCAAACTATGAATTAAATCTTTATTCAAATAGTAACATTTTGTATAAAAAATTGGAAAAAAAAAAACTTTTAAAAGTTAGACAAATTTAAAAAAATAATCATTGGACATAGCACAGCACAAATTAGTCAAGTACAAGCCTAAAAAAGATGGTTAAAATGCTATGTACAGTTTTATTTTATATAAATTTCAGTGAACTATCTGAACCAATTTCAATATTAACTAGCGTTTAAAATAATTCTTCGACAATATAATAAATTATAACACCTTGTAATAATATATTTCTTTTAAATACTGAAAGGTGTAAAATGACAGCATAATATACAGTAAAATAACTTTTATTAGGTTGTTGACATGTTTTGGCTCATTCCGAGCCATTTTCAAAAACAACTGAGAATATTCTATAATTGCACGGTCTCCTTTGTTTTCGAAAATGGCTTGGAGTGAGCCGAAACATGTCAACAACCTTATACCCCATGGTTACAAATATGAAAATAAACAGCCAAGTAAAAATAAAAGATAACGTGCGTAATTTTAAACAAGTTGGAAATTGTACGTCAAACGTGACAAATGAGGTGCGTTCGTACTATAGCTAGTTATATAAATATTCAGATCTAGATGATTTTTAATTCTGTGAAATGAATTATATTGTCTGCAGATTAACTTCTGTCATAAAATAGGTATATCGGTCGCTTGACTATTAAACTTCGAAAGCTCCTATAACAAAAAAGCACAGATTTAAAAAAAAAAATCAAATTTCTTAATAAATGTTTTTATTAATATTTTCTAAAGTTTGGATTCGATTTTTATAAAATTTGAAATGTCTCGACAAAATTATGTAAAGATAATATATTTTAAATTTCAAACCATTCGGTTGGGTAGTTTTTGAGTTGTTATATGCGGACGGACGGACAGACAGACGGACGGAGCAGACGGCGACAATAGGTGCTACGTATTTATATAATTACGAACGCACCTAAGAAGTACATGAAAATTAAATGATAGCATTTGAAATAATAATTTCAAAAAACGTGCAATAATAGAATATTCTCATTTGTTTTTGAAAATGGCTTGGAGTGAGCCGAAACATGTCAACAGCTTAATAAAAGTTATTTTACTGTATAGGGGAGACCGGGGTACAATGGACCACTTTTGTAAATTTTGACTGTTTACTCTCAAAATACTGGTTTTTTGTGTTTGAAAAAATGTGTGAATATTATGTATATATTAGGGTTTAAGTTGCACTCACTCAAAATCAATAATTATGTTTACTTTTTTTACTATATTTTTTTAAATAGCAAGTGACAAAGTGGACCATTGTACCCCAAGGTCAGGGTACAATGGTCCGCAGCATGGGGCTCAATGGACCACAAGTAAATTAAGAAAAAAAAACATTTATGTATAGCACATTCTTTAATGACACAAACATAGAATGTATTATACTTGTTTATTGGTGGCTTCAGTTCAAACATATAAGATTAATAAATATTAAAGTTAGCAAATACTAAAACATTTCTGTGTCGCTGAAGGTATGCTGTTTTCTTGTAAATATGTAGAGTTCGGCAAACTCATTGCAATATCTTGAACATTTACAAGAGATTCATCAACAAGATCATGTAAAATGAACACCTTTTGATTAGGTTTTCACTGCATAAATCTGACAAAACATAATCAAAATCCTGTTACCAAACCGTCCAAAAAAAATAATAATAATAAAATAAAAAAGCACTGTTTTATTTTACCTAACACCTATAATTTATCTACACTAATATAAATAGATACAGACTAATAGGTATATTAATTTTTTAATGTACTTTTTTAATATAATTGCAGGTTTGTAAAAATATAGAAATTTAAAATTAACTGAATGTTTATAAAAAGTAAAGAAACCATAAAAAATAAATGAATAAGTAAAATACTTAAAAAATGTAAACTACGTGAATCATGGTTAAATTACTCACTAAAAATAAAACAATTTATTAATCTTAATTTCATATATAATGCCCGGATACAGAACTGGGGTAAAATGGACCATGGTCCATTGTACCCCAGTTTTGGGTGGTCCATTGTTCCCCATATGGAAGTTTGACAGAAAAAAGTAAAAAAAAATAACAAATTTTATATTCAATTATTTTAGCTACATTTAATATAAGAATAGATTATCTTAGCTTTTAATTGTGTTCAGCAATGTCTTTCAAATCATAATTCTTTAATGAAGAAAAGAAGACGTGTTTCGCTGAAAATATTTACTTCTACCTGCCACAAACCATCTTTCTAGAATAAAATGGCTAATTTGTCAGTTGGACACATAATTTTACACTTTGATTCACCACTGTAGTGCTATCATCTATATGCCAAAATATGAAGCATTCAAAAACAGAAATAATATGAATAATAGGGGGTGGTCCATTGTACCCCTTGGTCCATTGTATCCCGGTCTCCCCTATTATGTTGTTAATTAACACCTTTTAGCATTTAAAAAATAATAATAATTCTTCAATTTAAAAATTGTCGGTTTATCATACATTTCTCTATAAAACTACCAGTTTTCATATTTTTATATCCAATAGCTTTTGTAATACAAGCTGAGAAATATTTTGTAATATAAGCTGAGTGAAAATTTCACAGCAGCAGCATTTTTTACCTTTTTTTTAGAATAGTAAGATAAATTTTATTCTTAATTCGAAACTGAGAAATCTGATAACATTTGAAAACTACTTGAAAATTAATTTATGAGTAACATTTTCTAAATTATAAAATACGTGTATTAAAATTACATAGTTTCAAAATAATGTATTTTCGAAAAAAAATGTTATTGCTTCTAACTTTTTAAATAAATACTTTCAGCTGGAGAGTTTAGAAATTATGTTAAAAGGTCCTTTCATGTTTCACTCCTCATAAAAATGATTTTGCCTTTGCTATTTATAAAATAAAGTAAATATGTTATCGTAGTTTCTGGTATGGTAGTTTCTAGTCAAATCTGACGTCTTGTATAAAATTTTATGAATGGAAATCAATTTATACATTGGGACAAGATTGAATTTCTCAAATACAAAAATGGATAGGTGTAGCTATATTTTTAAAAATATGATATTTATATTTTATTATATGAATTTAAAAATATTTTATGTTTTATTTGATAAAAATATTATTAAATATTTTTTATGTACTTAGAAATACGGTTGCAAAAAATATACTTGGCCATAATTGGATAAATGATTCTGAAAATAGAAGAATGTAAGTAGACATTATAATATGCAAATTGGTTTTCTGTTAGTGCACATAATATATCAGTAGTTGCTAAGAACTTTCATTGGAATGCATTCGATATATACAAGGTGATTAGAAAATGAGTATACATTTGAAAAATTAATAATTCACGGAATAATGTAGGTACAGAGGTAAAAATTGACACACATGCTTGGAATGACATGGGGTTTTATTGTAACCACACAAAAAAAAAAGGTTAAAAAGGAAAAAGCCCGACAGATGGCACTGAACACAAAACGTCAGTGACTCTGCCTGAGAATCGTGTATAAAAGGAGCTGTAATGTGAGAGAGAATCAGATGCACCAGCAATCGCAACATGTTGACGTTACCAGAAAAGGCAATGCTAGTGAAGCTTTACTATCAAAATGGGGAATCTGCCGCGATCGACCGACATCAGTAGGCATGCTAAAAGACAACATCCAACGCCAATTTCTCACCATAACTACAGATATGCTGCACAGTGCTGTGCACAACATTGTCCCTCTGCTACAGCTATTGTTGCGGGATGACGGTGGACATGTTGAGCATTCGTTCTGAAGAACATCGTCTTTGCTTTGTCATAATTTGTTATGCTAATTATTGCTTTTCTTATCACACGAAGCGCCATCTGTCGGCCATTTTATGAACTTTTTTGTGGATACAATAAAACCCCGTGTCATTCCAAGCATGTGTGTCAATTTTTACCTCTCTACCTACATTATTCCGTGAATTATTAATTCTTCAAATGTATACTCATTTTCTGATCACCCTGTACTTTGAAAAAAAAATTTAATTGATAGTGTTTATTAGTAATATATCTTAAACCTTACATTTATATATATATTCATAAAGTAATAGAAAAGCATTCTGAAACTTGTCTCGAATTTATCTGAGTACGTCGCATAGTCAAAATGGCTCCGAATCAAAATTACTCAAGTTTGAAGCATGTATATACTCATTTCTGAAAACATGCACACACTCAAGAATAAAACATCATGTGCTCATATTTCAAATAATAACAGTATGTCCACATTTCAAAAATGAGTATGAAATGACTGCTACGTGCTCATTTTTTAGTATTTCCATGTTTCAAAAATGAGTTTGAACTGATTCTAAAAATTTTTGAGTATGTCCATGTTTTAAAAATGAGTATGAACTGACCTCTATGTGCTTAGTTTTGAGTATGCCCACGTTTCAATATTCTGAATATTTCTGATATTTCAGAATTGAAAGCATTCGGTCGTCCTATTTGAAACAAAAAGTTTCATAACAAAATGAAAACATCGATTTACACAGATTTGAAAGTGCCATTTTTCTCAGTGAAGACCTTTTATTTTTATATTAAAATTTATCCGTAATTTGATAATTGTTAAATTGTCTCAAAATTTCTAATGTTGCAAATGTCCCAAAATTTTCTAGTCTAAATTCTGAAATAAATTGTATTAAAACTATAAACAGTATTAAAAAAAAAAGGTTGATGTTTCTAACTTTTTTAAATACAGTCAAAACCATTTAAGACGCGTTTCAAATGACTGGACAAAAGCCCCGAATTAAGCGGGGTCGCGAATTAAACGTGATTTGCATAATATTGCAGGAACTGCGCTTTTTTACACATCTAATCGTCTAAATATGCACCAAAAAGAGCGAGTCACCAGCCGCCACTACATGTGAATGAAAATATTAAGAAATGTTTTACATTTTCTAATTGTTATCCTTTCGAGACCGTAAAGAGTACCTTTTCGAGAGAATGATCCATATATAGCTTATCACTTTCCTAAAAATTGAAGCCGATATTCTACGAATTAAATCTCTGCTGTTATAAATACAGGGTATCCATAAAAGAATGTCCCAGTTATAAATTTTAATAGTATCAACTGTAAGCGTTGTAGAGAGTTGGTTCAAGGAATCTCTGTACGAGAGTGGCTGAACGTCGAAGTCCCTGACCGTAGGATTGGTCGTAATGGTCGAGAAGAAATAGAGCTCTATTTCGCTGGCCTCCACGTTCGCCTGACATAATGCCATACGATTTTTTCCTTTGGGGTTTTATAAAAGATCGTGTCTACGTTCTGTCGCTAACTAAGGATTTCCCAGAGTTAAGACACAGAATTGAAGAGGCTATAGCTTCCATTACTCTGGACTTGTTAACCGAAGGGTGGGAAGAATTGAACTTTAGGTTGGATGTACAACTAAAGGTGCACATATTTAAGAACATATATACAATACGTCTGTTCACGTCCGGGGCCAGGACTCGAACCTGGGACCTTCAGCGTAACGTGCTGCTGCTCTGCCACTGAGCCCGGCATATGTGAGAAAGTGCCGGTTTAGGATATCGACGAGGGGTGGCTCAGTGGCAGAGCAGAAGCCTATAACGCTGAAGGTCCCAGGTTCCAGTCCTGTATCCGGTCAATTATTCACTCATGTTGGGTTAGAGTATTTAATTGTCTGTATTAAAATTGTTATTAAATTATAAATAAAGATGCGCATATTGAGCTTTTGTAAGAAAAACTAGGTTAATTTACTTTCAATTCGATGTAGGGTTTGTTGTAAATGGTCTAAATCAGGGGTTCTCAAACTATGGTACGCGTACCAGTACTGGTACGTGAAGCTCTGATTACTGGTACGCAGAAGTCCGTTACTGGTACGTGAAATAAAATACAAAATGCGGCATATTATTATGGAATCGAAAACGGTTTGTCTTTATTAACTTGGAAATTTTCAGAAAAACTTTGAACGCGATTTAGGATTTGTAAACGCTTTTTATATTTTTTTGTTACCAGAAATGTTTGTTATAGTAGACTTGCAGAAATTCCCACACAACGCTTATGATACAATCAGTTCTCCAGAATTAAAAACACAATTATTAGATTTATATAGATCAAACTTGAATTTTGTAATAAAGACCTAGTAAAACTAATGAATGAATGAAGTATTTTTAATTAGCGGAAGAGCTGTTTTTAAACATTCTTTATAAATTGAATTTTCTGAAGGTAAAGTTTGAATGCTTGCAAGTAGGAGGAGCTTGTGTGAGTAGGAGGAATTAAAGCAAAATAACATTCCAAGTGTAATTTATAACCCATTGTTCTCTTTGCACTAGAAAAGCTTCTAGGAGGTGTTGAAATAAAAATCTTATTTCAAACATAATCCATAGATTGATTGATTGTGTTTAATGAAATATTTTTCTTCTCTTCTGCAAAAAGTGTTATAGTTTCCTCCTATTTCAGGAAAAGTAATTAGTTTTTAAGAGAGTATATTTATTTAAAATGGCCAAGAGAGTAAGATTATTTAAATCAAACAAAAACTGTACTCGTATGCAGTGCGGATGTAAGGTAAAACAATGTACATATGTATTTGGGTGGTATATACATAAATGTATGAAGAACTTGCAAGTGTTTGCCTACTGAGATACATTATTGTCGCATTTAACCCTCTAACCGTTTGGAACGTAATATTCCATTCACTAAGCTCCAGGTTTCACTGCAATATATGCAATGTGTAAGATAATAGAATTCTATAAATTTAATGAATTTTTAAAACATTGAAGAATGATTAATATTCTCAAGGGTTACATTCATATTTGTAATTCAGTTTATTTATAATGCTGAAAGAATCATATTTTTTTAGCATTTAAAACAAAATGCAGAGAAAACAACATTATAAATTTACCCTTTTTCAAAACGCTCAGAGGGTTAAAGGTATACAGAATATTAATACGGTTGTATTAAGTCTATGTTAAATGCGCTAACTAAGCTTTGGATAATAAATTTGCAGGGCCGGATTATTGCAGAGGCCGACTAGGCCGTGGCCTAGGGTCCACCACTGATGGGGGCCCCCAAAACAAATAAAATCATTTGCAAAAAGTTTATTGAAAATACAGTTTTTTGTAATTATTTCCCCCAACACCAAAAAAGATTTTGATTAACTTAATAACCATAACATAATATCTAAGGATAACCAACGAATACTCCCCCAAAATATTTATAGCTATTATCTTGGTTTGAGACTAGCTCTGAAAAGGTACTGGGCCTTAGACTCCACATGACCTTAATCGGGCTCCGGATATTAGTTTCTCATTTGAAACACCCTGCCACTGTATCTAAAGAGAGAGGAAAGAAGTAAAATTATTCAGCTCTCATCTGCTGTTATGGGTTACTGGGATCCATATTCAAAAAAATGAATTAACAGAATTTTTGCTGACGAGAATATCAGAGTACCGTCTAATATTGTCAAAATCTGTTTGTGTTTAGCACAACATATCTCTGTGAATGTTCTTTTCCACCCTTTGTTATATGAAAAACAAATAAACAAATAAACTAAACATCGAATCTGACTTACGGTTAAAACTTCTTACTATTGAGCCATACATGCGGAAATTGTGCTTGATGAAACAAGCCCACCCTTTTCTTTGGTCTACTACAATAGTATATGAATCAGTGTGCGCCAATATGTCATTAAGTATTGTGGATTTTTTACTATACCAAAATACTGTATTTTGATATTGTATGCATTATTAAAATTTAATGATCATACTACTTTTTTACTTGAATGTTTATTATAAAGCAGTCAATTTAGTAATGTAATCATTCATTTGTAAATGCAGTAAAATCTGCTATGAAGGAAATACAGAAGACCGGAGAGATATTTCGTTTTAGACAGTTTTTTCTATATTAGCTTTACGTTTGTTACCTGGTGGTACGCGGAAGTATGAACTTCGAATTAGTGGTACGTCGGTCTAAAAGTTTGAGAACCCCTGGTCTAAATTAAGCTGTTATAATATATCATTGAAACTGGGGCATTCTTTTAGGGACACGCTGTATTTTACTAGAACTACATAAAATGTCGATTGCAATGTATTAAACATGTACTTTGAAAATAATATTTTATTTAAATGGTGCAGATGCAAAAGTCACATTATCCACTTTTTTAAGGTATTGAGTTATTCATATCACCGTGTTCGTCGTTTTAAGGTGTATCGGACTGTAATAGTGATTTTGACTATAAAAAAAAATAAAGTTGAAAAAAATGCTGAAAATCTCATTTTGACGCATAACTCACATTATCTAACAACTGTTTTACTGATTAACTCACACTCTCCAATTCAACCAATCAGGGAGGTACATAAGTAAGAAGTAGTTTAAAATGTTGCACTAGTTTAATGACAGTGAAGAAGTTGACCATGTCTAATAGTAAAATTTTTGCACAAATTATTTTTAATAAATGTTTTTCGATTTTTCTTTGTTTATTACCCTCCAAAATAACATAATGAAAACTAATGTTCAGATTTTTTTTCCTTTTCGGTTCTTGTTGTTTTAAATTCATAACTATTTTGGTTTATAACTAACATTACCCATAAACGTTTGTTGCAAAACTCACATTTTCCTTATTTAGATTTAAATTCTAGCTTTACCACAATTATTACTGGTTTAGGACTATGTGCAACTAGTTGTTAAGGCAACGAATATATCACACACAAAAAATTGTGCCAATATATCATGTTTATTAATAATAATCAGTTTTTTGCGTTTTTCTAAAAACTAGGTTATGTGGAGAGTGTGAATTTTGCATCTACACCCTTCCTTTAATTATTGTGTAAAAGTTTATCTTGAACTTTAGATTCATGCCACATATTCATAAAAGTAAGAATTCTGTACCTTTATGTCTAGAAATCGCGTTTTTATTCGAATTTTAAAAATTCGTATTTTGATAATTTTTGCAGGCACTCTAAAATTTTACCTATGCATAACTTTTCTTAAATTCTAAAGTAAACTATTTATTAAAATTATAAGTACTTCCGGAAATATGTTATTTTGTCTAACTTTTATAAATATTCGCAGTTGGAGATTTGAATAGTAAGAAATTTTAAAATAAGTTTTCGTATTTTATTCTTCAGAAAAAATTACTTTGCTTTTTGTGTTATAGAGTAAGATAAATGTATTATCGTAGTTTTTTGGAAAATATATCAAGAATCAAATCTACAATCTTGTATAAAGTGTGTGATGGAACAGATTTTATCCATCGAGAAAAGGTTAAATTTCTTCAATGTAAAAACGAAACTAGTCGTTGGGAGCCCCCCGTAACACTTACAAATCATGGATATACATAATATAAAATATGAAAATAAAACATGTGTAAACTATTTATAAAACGCATTGGAATTCGAATAAAATCGTGGCTTGATGACGTCATAAACTTTAAATGATCTATGACTGAATTGCGTATGAGAAACATCTTTATAACTCTAAAAATTAAAATCATATTAACTAACGGTTTACTGCGTCGGATTAAGCGTCTCATCTCCAATTAAAATATATCTTTGAATTGAAATTTGAATGAAATACAGGGTCATGAAAAATCGAAGAGTGTGGAAATAGGATTACAAATATCTTGGCAACTAACTATCCGATCAATTTCATTCTTTATGCAAAATTTATGTTTTTTTATTGTCTTTTATATTCACTCCTTTAAATAAACAATTATGAAAACTTTTATGTAACTTTTATCAGAACGAATATTTCGAGAGTCCGAAAAAAATAGTTCCGGATAATCGAGGTGACTGAAATTAAATAGACTTATTCCGATTATTACATACTAAGTACATACCAAATTTCAAGTCTCTATCTCAATTTTTTCGGGAGATAGAGCGTTTACAGACACACACACAGACAGGCGGACGTCATTTTTTTTTTTTTTTCTAAAAATATGTTTTTCGGAATCTCCAGCGTCTGAAACGTGTAAATACGTAAAAAAAAAATTCGATTTTCAAAACGATTACAAGACTTACCCTATACTACGTATGATGGGTAAGTAAAAAGAGAAGTTATAGCTTCATTTACATTTGATTCATATTTTAATGTTAATGAAAGAAAAAGACTTTTAATATCTGTTATGCACAAAACTGATAAATAAAATATCTTTTATCTAATTAGGAAAAAATTACACCAGATATAACGTATTCGCACATATAGATAGCCTGCCATTTCACTTAAAATACAAGTGAATACACACAGAAAAAAGAATTGATTAAAACAACAAAACATGTTTTGTTGAGTACATTTTGGTTGTTTTAGCAAAATTTTTAGTTGAAGTAAAAAAATGGGTTTTGTTGCTTGGACAAAAAAATATTGTTAACACTCTTACAAAATTTTAACAAAATTTCATCAATTTTACTTGAATTAACAAAATCTGTTTTTTTAATTTTACAATAATTTTGTAATTCCAACAAAATTTTGTTGTTTTTTCAAAATTTAAATTGTTGTGTAGTAGCCACAACTCTCTAACGTAACTTGATTTATTTGACTTATATAGCTATGTAATTAAAGGATTAACATAATTTTTGGATAATTAAAACTTTTTTTCATTGGGACAGACCAAGGTAGTTTTAAAAATCCCCCTGTCCCATTTATTACTTTCTTCTATCTTTATAAGAAGAAAGTATTCGAATCATGAAAATTTTCGACTTCCGGTTTCCGACAGATTTTAGAAGGTCCTGAACACGATTTGACAGTTTTTAGAAAATGACTGTCTATGACTCTGTCTGTCTGTATGTGACAAAAATTTTGTGCGCGCTCTATCTCAAGAACTAATGCACGGAATTTAATAAAACTTTACATTCAGTTACTTCCTGATATAAATTGTTGCTGATTAGTTTTTGGTGTAAATCGCGCAACAGGTGGTGCTGCTATGTTGTATTTTTCGCGATTTCTGCAATAACTCTATCTCATTTTCAGCAGTGAATTACGCCTTTAATCTTTCAACGTAACTTGATTTATTTGACTTATATAGCTATATAATTAAAGGATTAACATAATTTTTGGATAATTAAAACTTTTTTTCATTGAGACGGACCAAAGTAGTTTTAAAAATCCGCCTGTCCCAATTATTACTTCCTTGTATCTTTACAAGAAGAAAGTACTCTGGTACTGGAAGAAAGTACACTGGTAAAATATAACAGTGAACTTTTATCCTGCTTTTTGCAGGCGTAATTTACTGCTGAAAATGAATTAAAAATTAACTATGTGTTGCCGTATGCTGAGCTTTGTATTGTCGTCTAAAGTTTGCCGCAGAAATTTACGTGTTCCTGATGATAATATAAACTCTTGCTGCGGTTGCAGCCGTTCCGACATATATAAGAGTGATAAATGCCGAAAGCAGACATCGTTCCTTGTAGCTCAGTGGTAGAACCTCAGAGCGCTGTTCTGGGGACCCGGGATCGACTCCCGGCTTGGGCAATTTTCAATCTCTCGGTTTCGATTGAAAAAAGCAGGATAAAAACTCACTTGTTACTATTCAAGGTTTACAGGCGTTATTCACTGCTGAAAATGAATTAAAAAATAGTTAATATTGCGCATTTAGATTGGTTCATTTAACGAAAGGTTTTGTAGTATAAACAAAACAAGTTCGTAATATAATATATTTTATTATTTAAACAAACAAAATATATTTTGTTGAAAAAAGAAAATAGATTGTTAAAATAACACATAGCATATATCTATGTAACAAAAATAATTTTGTTAATTCAAGTAAAATTGAATCATTTTACTTGAATTAACAAAACATTTTTTTGCTGACGATACAATTTTTTTTTTGGAATTGCAAAAAAAATCAACAATATTTTTTTTGTTGATTCCAACAAAATTTCCATTGACCCATATTTAAACGAAAAGTTTTGTTCTGTCAAACAAATTTTTGTTGATTCAACAAAACTTTTTTCTGGGTGTAATCAATGAATTAAATCTCTATTGTTATAAACATTTCATTGGAAGCTGCATAAAGTATTGATTGGAATTGTATTCAACATGTACTTTTTGAAAACGTTTTTCTAATTGGATAAAAATATTTCTTTGTCAGTTTTTAAATAGAAAAAACATATTTCTTAATTGAAAGGAATAAAAAGAAAATATGAATATTATATAATTCAAAATGTAACTTCACTCTCTTCATTTCTACATTGTAGAAATTTAATCTTTTCTGGATGGATAAAATTTGTTCCCTCACAATTTTGATAGAAAACACCCAATGTAATTCCTAACGGATTTTCTTAAAGCCACAGTAATCTATCCACTGTTAAAAATAAAGTTTGACGTTTCACCAAAAAACTGGTGAAAAGTAGCTGAAAATTAGCTGAAACTAAGATATTGGTGATAAGTTTCATCATTTTTATGGTGCTTTTGAAAATACCACTATATTGGTGAAATGTTGAACTAAATTTATGGTGAAAGGTTGAACTAAATTTATGGTGAAAGGTTGAACCATGATTCAGGTTTTTTTTCTAAACCAATTTTATGGTTAAAGGTTGAACCACAATTCAGGGTTTTTTCTAATCCAATTTAATGGCAAAAGGTTGAACCACAATTCAGGATTTTTTCAAATCCAATTTAATGGTGAAAGGTTGAACCATAATTCAGGGTTTTTTCTAATCCAATTTTAGCGCGAGAAGTTGATCCATGATTCAGGGTTTTATCTAATCTAATCTAATGGTAAAAGGTTCAGGATTTTTTTCTAATTCCTTTTATGGTGAATTGTTGAACCATGATCCAGATTTTTCTATAAACTTACTTTAGGGGAAAGGTTATACCAGATTGAACCAGGATTTTGGAGTTTAATTTATCATTTTATGATGCAGTTAATGAACCAAGATTCAGATTCTGTGAGATTATGTTGCTCTAGAGAAGCTTGCTAATTTTCTTATTAATATTAAACTGAAAATTATGATTAAAGTTTTAGTTTTTAATTATTGTCTTTGAAATATATATTTTTTTAAAAACACTAAATGTAAGCAGCTGATTCGAATTTAATTACACAAAATAATTGCATTTTTTTCACCATTGCTATTATTACCATTCTGCATTTGAAAATTATAAAACATTTCTCCACACTTTTTAATTAGTTACTTATAATTACTTTAGTATTTGTTTATTCACAAACATTCATAATAAAATAAAATTTTGTAAAATAATTTTCTTAGATTTAAATAATAACCTGTTTTTATTATCTTTTAATTTAAAATCCAGGAAATAAAATATAGTTTTACTCAACATTACTTACATCGAATTTCTTTAAACAATGTAAATTTTTGCACAGAAATATATAAATAAAAGCACCAGTTTTGAGAAAAGTTTTTTTTCCATATTGCACTTGTAACATCTTTTATAATCTGTAAATAGACTTGAAATTTCTTCTATTTTTATAAATGCTGAAAATTTGATATTATACAGTTGTAGAATTTTTACATTCGTTTCATAAGATTAAAAAAAAAATAATAAAGTCTAATATTTCAATAATAGAGCCGTACTCGGTACTCGGCCAATACCGAGTAATTGTAAGAATTTTAGTTTTTAAGCATATTTGTAGACAAATGAATTTATAACTCATCTGTAAAAAGTTATTTGAATATAAATGTATAATATATGCAATAATTCATAAAAATTATTTACTTGGTACTTAAAAAAGGCATTTTTAATTGAAAAATTATAATTTTTCTTGAACTTTACATTGATGCTGCATATTTATAAATTAAAAAATCCTGTAATTTCATATCAAAAACTTTTTGCGTTTTTAATCGTGTTTTAAAATCTGCTACTTTGATAATTTTTGCGTGCTTCTAAAATTTTATCTATGGGTAACTTTTTCTAAATTCTAAAGTAATTATATTAAAAGTAGATATACTTTCGAAAGTATATTAATGTTCCTATCTTTTATAAATATTTGCAGCTGGAGGGCTTGGATAGTGCGAAATTTTAAAATGTGTTTTCGTATTAAACTCTTCAGAAAAACGTTCTACTTTTGGTATTACAGATAAATAGGTTATGGTAGCTTTGATAAAATATGTTAAAAAACAAACCTGAAACTATGTATAAAATTTCTGATGAAAAAAAATTTAACTGGTGAGAAGAGATAAAATTTCTTGGACACAAAAAAGGAGAAAGTGAAGCTCATTTTGAATAATATTATGTTTACATTTTATTATATCAATTTATAAAATGCTTATTTTTTGCGTTTTTATTTAATAAAAATATTATGAAGGTGGTTCTCAAATTTCCAGCTCAATAACGTTAAACTTTCTCACACGTTATCTGACTCATTTTTAAACATAAAGGCATAAAATTGGCAGGCAAAACTGTTGATGCAATTTGGAATCTAATAGCGTTTTCCATTGCTTTGATAAATAAATTAATTATAGAGTTATAAGCTATTGTTTTTTGCTGTCACGTGATGACTGATTTTTCTCCTTTCCCGCTCGCTACATTACTATTCAACAAAACTTGCAAGGATTTGGCGAGAAAAAACGCAAAGCTCCAAGGGCGCTTCTTTGAAAATCTGCTTATTGCAATCACTTCGTTTATATCTCTATCTATCTACCTATATATATATATAATGCAAATTTTGTCATCACGATATGGCCCTAAATAACCAATTCGAATCTAGTTGGTATAGTGTATTGATCTTGCAAGTATCTTAGACTAATCCGTTTATCAAGTATTGGGTTGTTTGAAAATTTCCTTCTGTTTGGGAAAACCAATTCGTCGCAGAAAATTCTGCCCGTCAATTATTAGACACTAGATATCGGAATAATAAATACTCATACTAACTGTAAATTAACTATATTTTAATGTATGGCAATAAAAACTGCTTTTTTTTTTTTTTTTTTTTTTTTTTTTTAACTGGGATAGATTTAAGATCTTTCTTGCTTTACTTTACCTTTTTGCGAAAGATTCAGAAACAGTCAGACATCTTTTCTCTTCATCTATTTACTTATTTTTCTACAAAATTATTCTATTTTAATGCTTTACTCCTCAGCCTACTACTTTTTCTCTCTTCCTTCAACTCTTAAACTGCAAATTAAATTTGATTGGCTGCTTTACAGCAAGCTAAGTTTGATTGGCTGATGAAGTTCTCGGTCAAATCCTCTTCTTTATTTCATTTTACAGTGCATTTTTGCTACTTTTATGCTCTTTTTTTTCATGGCTCCTTTAAGATGTGATACACAATTACTCATATACTGAAAGTGGGGTTGTTAACAACTAAGAATCCCATCGAAACAATCAACTGTTACTGAGTACTAATTAATTGGTAGAATTTTCCTGTACGAACCAACTTTCCGAACAACTCAATATATTGATCATATAGCTCTTTTGCACGCAAAAGTTTTCGATGATATTAATTAAATGCAATAAAAAGTTAAAATTTCAGTGGAAATTCACCTTGTTTAATAATTAAAATTCATAAAGATACAACTAAATGTAAATATATTGCTTGAAGGCGCGTAAAAACATTTAAAAGCACATTAAAGTCCTTTTTAAAAAATCTAAACGTTTTCAACCGAACTTACTCGGTCATCATCAGTGAAAAACTAATAGTTAAGTTGAGTTGTTGTCTCTTCGTGTTTTCTAGCTTGCCCGGAACAAACCATTTTACTTCAAGGGTGTGGAATATAAGGTGAGATAGGAAAGGTCATTCAACATTTCACAAATAAGTACAGGTTAATCAATCATGTATTAATTCATTCCAGACTGCGTGGATATCATATGATAATACATCATTACAGACTATTCCTTTTTAACGCTTTCCAACCTAGTTGAAAAGTGTTTATGACTTCGGTTTGTCAGGCCGTATGGCCGTATGCCGTATGCCGTCTGGCCGTGCTCTAACTCCCGTAAATATGCTCGGATTGCGTTGCAATTTTTATATGTTATTGTCGTTATCAATAGCACATTCCCTATTTCAACTGAAGTGTGTAGCACTTATAGGTTTTTTACAGGGACACTCAAAAGAATTCCGTTACATTACGGTCTATGGGGAAAAATCATTTGCGGTTTATTTTAATGATGTTACACAATTGCAAACACATTGTAATTGATATATATCACTAAGGTGTATTACAAGGAGCTTAATATGGAATAGGGTGTGCATAGCCCTTATAGTTAATTTACAGGGACAGTCAAAAGAATTCCGTTACATTACATCTACGGAAAAAAATCGTCTGCGGTTTATTTAAATAATGTTTCACTGTTTTAAACGCATTGAAATTTATATATATCACTAAGATGCATTACAAGAGGCTTACTACAGAATATTGTGTGTATAGTAGTTATCGTTCGTTTACAGGGACACACAAAAGAATTCTCTACTGTCTGTTAACAATAATTCCTGGAGGTGCGTTTTAAGTTACTGAACGCGATTTTAAAATTAACTCACTTTTTGTTTATTACGTGGTGTGTATAAATTCTGTAGATCATATACAGGTAAGCACAAAAGTTCGCGAACACATTTCCGATTATTGAAGAAAGCAAATTTTAAACTGTGCTACGCGTTTCTGAACTGAACTAAAATTTACCATTCTGTGTAGTATATATAAAAATCTATAGATCATATACACGGCTGAATAAAAGTATTCGGATATTTTTCCAAATATTGTATATGTTGGAAATTCCTGAAATTATGTTTTTAAATATGTTATGCGTTTTCCAAATTGTTTACTTAGATGTTATCTTTCAGCTTATTAAACGGTATGATTTGTAAAATTATTTTGGAAGCGTTGGAAAGTGTTACATAATCTATGCTTGTCGCATGATTTTTCGTTCTTGCTCAGATATTATTTCCATCATAAGAGAGTCTCTGGAAATAATATCTAAAAAGGGAATAGTCTGTCATAAGATCAAAGAATGCTGAAACTTCACGTCTGTACCTTTTCGCGGGTTTTTTTTTCTTCTTATTTGAAACTTTTGTAATTTGATAACTTTTACAAGCTACCTAAGAACTCAAGCTATGAGCAATTTTTTTTTTATTCTAACATTACTGTAGTAAATACACGCTTTCAAAAAATATATTAATGCTCTAACTTTTATAAATATTTGCAGCAGAAGGGTTTAGATATTGAGAAAATTTTAAAAAGTTTTTGTATTTCTCTTCTCAATAAAATGATTTTGCTTTTGATTGATATATGTCAGCAGATATATCATCGCAGCTTCAACAAGATTCTTTTAAAAATATCTCACAAAGATTTCTGATATATTTTAGCAGTTGCATAAAATTCATTTTAGCGTATCAAACATATGCTTTGAAAGCGAGAAACTTTATTTTTTAAGTAATTTGTAATAATATATCTTATGCCTTACATTTATATTGCAGATTTATAAAATTAAAGATTCGTGAAATATCGCATCTAAACCTTCTTTTTTTACGAAGAATTTTTATTCTTAATTTAAAATTTCGTAATTGCAAAGTTTTGCAAGCAGTCTAAATTTTTACTTCTGAATTACATCTTCAAAAATATCTGTATTGAAACTAGACATATTTTCGAAAAAAATATTAAAGTTAGTAAATTTTATAAATATTTGCAGCTGCAGGGTTTAGATAGCGCAAAATCTTAAAAGGGGGTTTTCATATTTCACTCCTCAATGAAATGTATTTTTTCCTTTTGGTGTTACAGAGCTATTTAGTTTTGTAGATATATATGCTACGGTAGCTTCAAGAAAATATGTTAAATATAAAAATTGACACGTTGCATAAAATTTGTAATGGAAAGGAATTTATCCAGTGGGATAAAATTAAATTTTCTGGATACAGAAACGACATTTTTTTTTTTTTTTTTTTTTTTTTTTTTTGGTAGTTGCATGAGTAGTTGCAATATTTTATATTGCAGTGTACCCAAAGGATAAATTTTGAAAGTAACAAACTTTATGTTTTTTAGTGATTTTAAATAATATGTATATTATATCTTAAATTTATGCAGCTTATTCATAAAATTAAAGAATAGTAAAACTTCGCATCTAAACTTTTTTTTTCCCTGAGAAGTTTTATTCTTACTTTAAAATTCGTAACATGACGGACAACTTTTGCAAGCTACATAAAACTTAACCCGCACTGTAAAAAAAGACAAATATTTCTTAATCTAGAAAAATATAATATAACCATAAATGAAAAGATATTACTAATGGCTCTTCCGAGTCACCCACGATTCCGAAAAGCGCTTCTTTATCGTTCGAAATCTTGAAAAACAATATATTTCTGAGATTTAAAAAACATTTATACAAAGAAAGTTTCTTTTGCTGCCAAAAATTTTCGGAAACGTTTCCAAGTAGCTTTTACAGTAACAAAATAAGACTTCTCAAATCAGAATTTCGGTTTTTCGGATGCTGTCAATTCTCAATTAAATATTTGCATGCTGTTTAAGAGACAGACTGCAAAATTGACAGCATTAACATTAACTTTAAAGTTAATCTTATTTTTTTACTCTTGCATGTATAAATTCAATTACACAACTGAAATTGTTTACTTGAGAACAGATAGCATCCAAAACAAGTGGGTGAGTGTGATCGAAGATCACACAAAGAGTTTCATTTAATATTCCTTTCAAAGCATTTTATCCTTTAAATAATAAATCCAAATCATTAATTTATAATTATTAAATCCTTATGATTTATCAATACACTTTATCAATATAAGAACACAGATGGCAGCACCATTAAATTTAATAATAAAATGATAACAAGAGGAAGCTATTTTTTTAATAAAATTAAACATATTCAAGACTGCTTTTCAGACAATTGAAAGAGCATATGTTTGTATATCTGAAAAGTATATTTAATTCATAATTTAATTTTAGCTTAAAAAAAAAAAAAAAAAAAAAAAAAAAAAAAAACCTTAAAATGCAATATATATATATGTGTGTGTTACGGTGAAACACCGAAATCTGGAGAATGTCGACTTTCACCGGTGAATGTCAACAAACACATAGTCGCTTGGTGTATGTCCGAAATATTTGCTATATACCATTATTTCTGACTTACACCGGTAAATGTCGACATTCACCATGCACTAATGGTGAATGTTGAACATGTCCCAGATTTATATTTTTTTCTCCGTAATTCAGTCCCGATAAATTTTTAGCCTCTCTTTCTGAGAGGAATGACTAAGAACTTAAAAAACCATGGAAAACCATGTTGTAATACATCATAAATAAGTTGTGTCATATTTTTATAAGATCAGAAGAGCATAGTCGTTTTATTCGAAACATATGATTAAGATGCATATTACGGTGAACAGAAATATGAAGGCATGACTTAAAATTGATAAATGTATTAACTTTGAATTTAAATTCTTTACGCTTGCTATATATGTCTGTAATAGTTTTTTAGGTACTTTTCGGTTAGCCGGGCGCCAGTGATATATGTACATATATAAACACATATGTATATACATATATATGTATATATGTACATACATATATATATATATATATATATATATATATATATATATATATATATATATATATATATATATATATATATATATATATATATATATATATATATATATATATATATATATATATGTATGGGTATGTATATATATATGTATACGTAGATATATGTATATGTGTGTGTGCGTGTATATATACATGTATATATGTCACTGGCGCCCGGCTAACCGAAAAGTACCATTTTTTATTACGCAGTGTAAGTTTTAGGTCTAAAAAGTGAATAGCATTATTAGGTAATAGGTTTTCCGTTAATTCTAAATTAATAGAATAATTTACTGGAAATTGATAAACATGTGATTGGACGGTATTGATTAATATGATGTCATTAATATAACGATATAAATTAATATTACTGTTACAATATGTTTGATCCTAGTGATATAAATAAAAGTTTGTAAGTAAACCTGATGTGCATCCAACTTGTGGAATACCCAATTTCTGTAAATAAATAGTATTATCTGGTAGAACGTATTTATTGTATTTAATGTAATTAGCTAGTGTATGAAAGTACTCTGCATCCACATGTACAGGAAGAGTCAATTGATTTTGAATTTTTTTTAAATAAGGCATTTATTATATTATGTAAATTTAATAAGTTAATGCTATTAAAAAGATTTTTGAAATCATATGTTGATTCATACGTTGAAATATATTCATTCATATGTTGATTCATATAGTTGATTCATATGTTGATTCATATGTTTAATTCATATGTTAAAATCATATGTAAGATTCAAGCTCCTCTCTTTTCGACCTCCACCAGAGCATATCTGTGATTGTCGACATACACCGGTGAGGGTCCGAATGTACAAGAATGTAATGAAATATTCGATCTTTCACCGACGTATTTGGTGTTTGTTGACATTCACCGGTGAAAGTCGACATTCTCCAATTTCGGTCTTTCACGGTAACATATATACGAAAGTCCTTTTAATTAAATCCATCTGACAATGAAATGTAGTACGAGGGAAAAAATAGAAATTTTCAACTTCCCTCGTTGAGAATAGAAAATGGAACTGGGGTTAGAAGGAAAACGTGCTACCACTGAACCACCTAGCCTACGCTAACAAGACTGAAATTAAGGTTCTTTTTAAAAATCTAAATCGCAGAAATGGTCGGATTTCTTTAACCATAGCTGCCAACTTTTACGCTTTTTTCCTACCACTAAAATTTTATAGTAAATTTTACCTTATTAAATCTCCGAAATCACGGGATTCAATAAGTCAAAAATTCCTATAATTTTTTAGTGGTATCAAAAAAGCGTAAAAATTGGCATCTATGCTTTAACCCTTTCTGGCACAGTGGTCCCACTCCGGACACACCTAATTTTAATTCCAAACTTGCATTCTACACCAAGAATATTTAATAAAATTTTGTTTCTACAATGAAAGCTTAAAATAGGGAGTTCTCATTTTCTAAAAAAGTCGTTTGTAAATTCCGGTGTCAGTCAGTAATTTCTTATTTTACGAACAGACTTTGTCTGTGCCGGAAAGGGTTAAAATAACTCATTTAATTAAAATATTATAAGACTTTTTCAAAATTTTATTATTTGTCGTTTGATCTGAGGTATTCAGCTATAGGTATGCAAAATTTCGAGTATCTAGCTTAGACAATTTCCAAGAACGAACTTCGTGACAGACAGACAGAGGAGTGAGACAAATAGGGTTTCATCAGATGAACGAAACCCTAAAGACGATAGTCCGGTTTGAGAAAACTGACCAATGCACTGTAAAAGCCATTCGGAAACATTTTCAAAAATCACAGGCAGAAAAAAAAATTTTTGTTTTGTAAATGCTTCTTTAAATTTCGAAAACATATTATTTTTTGGCGTTTTTAAAGATAAAAAAGTGGGTTTTTTTTTTTTTTTAAGAATCGTGGGTGACTTGCATGAGGTTACTGTATATGTTCGTCCGTGATTGTTTTATATTTTCTCAGATTAAGAAACAATCGTCTTTTTTGCATCCTATGAGTATCATTTTCTAAATTCTAAAACAATTATATTGAGGCAACCTAAAATTTTACTTCTGAGTAACATTTCTAAAAGTAACTGTATAAAAGCCAGACATGCTTTCAGAAATATGTTGATGTTTCTAATTTTTAGAAAAAAAAAAAAAGTGCAAATACAGAGTTTGGATAGTGAAAAGACACAAATCATGCTTTCATATTCTTCTCCTTTGATAAATGACTTTGCTTTTGGTGTTACAGAGTAAGAAAAATATGCTGTGGTATCTTCGGGAAAATATGTTTAAAATCAAATTTAAAGTTTTGTATAAAATTTGTGACGGAATGAAATTTATACATTCAGAAAAGATTGAATTTCTTAAATGTGCACTGTAAAAAAAGAGAAATTTTACTTAATCTAAGATAATGTAATATAACCTTGTTACTCTTGCAGTATAAATTCAGTTACGCATCTGTAATTATTTTCTTTAGAACTGATCGCATCCAAAAAACCTATAATTTATTTTGAGAAAACTTACCAATACACTGTAAAAGCCACTCGGAAACGTTTCCGGAAATTACGAGCAAGCAAAAAAAACATTGTTTTTATCTTTAAATCTCCAAAAACATAATGTATTTCAGATTTCTAAAGATAAAGAAATGTTTTTCAGAATCGTGAGTATGATTCGGAAGAGGTTATTGTATATTTTCGTTCGTGATTAGTATATTATATTTTCGTTCATGGTTATATTATATTTTCGTATATTAAGAAACATTTGTCTTTTTTTAAGTGTACGAGTAACATTTTGTACATTCGAAAATGACTAGATTACGACAACATAAAATTTTACTTCTGAGTAACATTAAAAAAAACTGCAGTAAAACTGGCACATTTTCATAAAGATATTGATGTTTCTAATTTTTTACTAAAAGTATGTACGAATATGAGATTTAGCTAGTGAAAATTCATAAAGCAAGCTTTCATATTCTTCTCCTTTGATAAATGACTTCGCTTTTAGTGTTACAGAAAAAGAAAAATACGCTGTGGTAGTTTCGGAGAAATGTGTTTAAAATCAAATTTAAAGTTTTGTATAAAACTTTGTGGCGGAATGAAATTTATCCTTTCAGAAAAGAGTGAATTTCTTAAATATACACTATAAAAAAAAGACAAATGTTTCTTAATTTAGGATAATATAATATAATATAATAAAGAACGAAAATATGCAATAACCTCTTCCAAGTTACTCACGATACCGAAAAGCATTTTTTATCTTTAGGACACCCAGAAAATAATATTCTTTCAAGATTTAAAGAAACTTTTATAAAAGCAATGTTTCTTTTGCTGTCCGAAATTTTCGGAAACGTTTCCGTGTAGCCTTAACAGTGCATTAATCAGTTTTCTCAAACCAGAATTTTGGTTTTTCGGATGCTGTCAATTCTCAGGTAATTTTTTTTCATGTTCAACAAACATGTTTAGCAGAAAAACATACGAAATTAACGGTATTCACATTAACATTAAAATTAATATCATTTTGTTACTCTTGCTTCTATAAATTCATCTATGCAGCTGAAATTGTTTTCTTGAAAACTGATCGCATCCGAAAAACCTATATTCCGGTTTGAGAAAACTGATCAATGCACTGTAAAGCCACTCGGACACGTTTCCGGAAATTACGAGCAGGAAAAGAAAGATTGTTTTCATAAATGCGTCTTTAAATCTTAAAAACATATTGTTTTCTGACGTTTCTAAAGGTAAAGAAATGTTTTTTTTTTTTTTTTTTTTTTTTTTCAAAATCGTGAGTATGATTCGGAAGAGGTTATTGTATATTTTCGTTCGTGATTAGTGTATTATATTTTCGTTCGTGATTAGTGTATTCTGTTTTCGTTCATGGCTATATTATATTTTCGTAGATTAAAAAACAGTTGTCTTTTTTTAAGTGTAACGAGTAACATTTTCTATATTCTAAAATGACTAGATTACGACAACTTAAAATTTTACTTCTGAGTAACATTTAAAAAAAAAAAAATGTACAAAAGCTAGGCACACTTTCAGAAAGATATTGATGTTTCTAATTTTTACTTAAAGAAAGTACAAATAGAGAATTTAGATAGTGAAAAGTCATAAATCAAGCTTTCATATTCTTCTCATGTGATAAATGACTTTGCTTTTAGTGTTACAGAGTAAGAAAAATATGTTGTGGTAGTTTCGAGGAAATGTGTTTAAAATCAAATTTAAAGTTTTGTATAAAAATTTGTGGTAGAATGAAATTTATCCTTTCAGAAAAGATTGAATTTCTTAAATATACACTATAAGAAAAATACAAATGGTTCTTAATCTAGGATAACATAATATAATATAACCAAGAACGAAAATATACAATAAACCTTTTTAAGTTACCCACGAAATCAAAAAGCGTTTTTTATCACCCAGAAAGTAATATTCTTTCACGATTTAAAGAAGCATTTATTTTTTTTTTTAAGTTTCTTTTACTGGCCAAAATTTTCGGAAACGTTTCCGAGTAACTTTTACAATGTATTAATCAGTTTTCTCAAAACAGAATTTTGGTTTTTCGGATGTTGTCAATTCTCAATTAAATATTTTCATGTTCAACGTACATGTTTAATAGACAAACATACAAATTTAACGGTATTCACATTAACATTAAAATTAATATAATTTTGTTACTCTTGCATGTATACATTCACTTAAGCAGCTGAAATTGTTTTCTTGAAAACTGATCGCATCCGAAAAACCTATATTTTGGTTTGAGAAAACTGATCAATACACTGTAAAAGCCACTTGGAAGCGTTTCCGGAAATTACGAGCACGAAAAGAAACATTGTTTTTATAAATGCTTCTTTAAATTTTAAAAACATATTGTTTTCTGACGTTTCTATAGGTAAAGAGATGTTTTTCAAAATCGTGAGTATAATTCGGAAGAGGTTATTGTACATTTTCGTTCGTGATTAGTGTATTATATTTTCGTTCATGGTTATATTACATTTTTGTATATTAAGAAACAATTGTCTTTTTTTAAGTGTAACGAGTAACATTTTCTACATTCGAAAATGTCTAGATTACGACAACCTAAAATTTTACTTATAAGTGACATTAAAAAAAAATTGCAGTGAAGCTGGCACATTTTCATAAAGATATTGATGTTTCTAATTTTTACTAAAATTATGTACAAACATGGGGTTTAGATAGTGAAAAGTCATAAATCAAGCTTTCATATTCTTCTCCTTTGATAAATAACTTTGCTTTTAGTATTAAAGAGTAAGAAAATATGTTGTGGTAGTTTCGAGGAAATGTGTTTAAAATCAAATTTAAAGTTTTGTATAAAAATTTATGGCGGAATGAAATTTATCCTTTCAGAAAAGTTTGAATTTCTTAAGTACACACTCTAAGAAAAACACAAATGGTTCTTAATCTAGGATAACATAATATGATGTAACCAAGAACGAAAATATACAATAAACTTTTTTAAGTTACCCACGAAATCAAAAAGCGTTTTTTATCACCCAGAAAGTAATATTCTTTCACGATTTAAAGAAGCATATATATATATAAAAAAGTTTCTTTTACTTTCCGAAATTTTCGGAAACGTTTCTGATTAGCTTTTACAATGTATTAAACAGTTTTCTCAAACCAGAATTTTTGTTTTTCGGATGTTGTGAATTCTCAATTAAATATTTTCATGTTCAACAGACAAACATACAAATTTAAAGGTATTCACATTAACATTAAAATTAATATCATTTTGTTACTCTTGCTTCTATAAATTCAACTATGCAGCTGAAATTGTTTTCTTGAGAACTGATAGCATCCAAAAAACCTATAATTTATTTTGAGAAAACTTACCAATACACTGTAAAAGCCACTCGGAAACGTTTCCGGAAATTACGAGCAAGCAAAAAAAGCATTGTTTTTATCTTTAAATCTCCAAAAACATAATGTATTTGAGATTTCTAAAGATAAAGAAATGTTTTTCAGAATCGTGAGTATGATTCGGAAGAGGTTATTGTATATTTTCGTTCGTGATTAGTATATTATATTTTCGTTCATGGTTATATTATATTTTCGTATATTAAGAAACATTTGTCTTTTTTTAAGTGTACGAGTAACATTTTGTACATTCGAAAATGACTAGATTACGACACCCTAAAATTTTACTTCTGAGTAACATTAAAAAAACTGTAGTAAAACTGGCACACTTTCATAAAGATATTGATGCTTCTAATTTTTGACTAAAAGTATGTACAAATATGTGATTTAGATAGTGAAAAGTCATAAATCAAGCTTTCATATTCTTCACGAATTATATATTCACATTATATATTTCACATTCATATTCTGTCCGAAATTTTCGGAAACGTTTCCGTGTAGCCTTAACAGTGCATTAATCAGTTTTCTCAAACCAGAATTTTGGTTTTTCGGATGCTGTCAATTCTCAGGTAATTTTTTTTTTCATGTTCAACAAACATGTTTAGCAGACAAACATACGAAATTAACGGTATTCACATTAACATTAAAATTAATATCATTTTATTAGTCTTGCATGTATACATTCACTTAAGGAGCTAAAATTGTTTTCTTGAAAACTGATCGCATCCGAAAAACCTATATTCCGGTTTGAGAAAACTGATCAATGCACTGTAAAAGCCACTCGGACGCGTTTCCGGAAATTACGAGCAGGAAAAGAAAGATTGTTTTCATAAATGCGTCTTTAAATCTTAAAAACATATTGTTTTCTGACGTTTCTAAAGGTAAAGAAATGTTTTTCAAAATCGTGAGTATGATTCGGAAGCGGTTATTGAACATTTTCATTCGTGATTAGTGTATAATATTTTCGTTCGCGATTAGTGAATTATATTTTCGTTCATGGTTATATTGTATTTTCGTAAATTAAGAAAGAATTGTCTTTTTTTAAGCGTAACGAGTAACATTTTCTATATTCTAAAATGACTGGATTACGACAACTTAAAATTATACTTCTGAGTAACATTTAAAAAAAACAACTGTCTAAAAGCTAGGCACACTTTCAGAAAGATATTGATGTTTCTAATTTTTACTTAAAGAAAGTACAAATAGAGAATTTAGATAGTGAAAAGTCATAAATCAAGCTTTCATATTCTTCTCCTTTGATAAATGTCTTTGCTTTTAGTGTTACAGAGTAAGAAAAGTATGTTGTGGTTGTTTCGAGGAAATGTGTTTAAAATCAAATTTAAAGTTTTGTATAAAAATTTGTGGTAGAATGAATTTTATGCTTTCAGAAAAGATTGAATTTCTTAAATATACACTGTAATAAAAATACAAATGTTTCTTATAATCTAGGATAACATAATATAATATAACCAAGAACGAAAATATACAATAAACTTTTTTAAGTTACCCACGAAATCAAAAAGCGTTTTTTATCACCCAGAAAGTAATATTCTTTCATGATTTAAGGAAGCATTTATTTTTTTTTTTAAGTTTCTTTTACTGGCCAAAATTTTCGGAAACGTTTCCGAGTAACTTTTACAATGTATTAATCAGTTTTCTCAAAACAGAATTTTGGTTTTTCGGATGTTGTCAATTCTCAATTAAATATTTTCATGTCCAACGTACATGTTTAATAGACAAACATACAAATTTAACGGTATTCACATTAACATTAAAATTAATATAATTTTGTTACTCTTGCATGTATACATTCACTTAAGCAGCTGAAATTGTTTTCTTGAAAACTGATCGCATCCGAAAAACCTATATTTTGGTTTGAGAAAACTGATCAATACACTGTAAAAGCCACTTGGAAGCGTTTCCGGAAATTACGAGCACGAAAAGAAACATTGTTTTTATAAATGCTTCTTTAAATCTTAAAAATATATTGTTTTCTGACGTTTCTATAGGTAAAGAAATGTTTTTCAAAATCATGAGTATAATTCGGAAAAGGTTATTGTACATTTTCGTTCGTGATTAGTGTATTATATTTTCGTTCATGGTTATATTACATTTTTGTATATTAAGAAACAATTGTCTTTTTTTAGGTGTAACGAGTAACATTTTCTACATTCGAAAATGTCTAGATTACGACAACCTAAACTTTTACTTATAAGTGACATAAAAAAAAATTGCAGTCAAGCTGGCACATTTTCATAAAGATATTGATGTTTCTAATTTTTACTAAAATTATGTACAAACATGGGGTTTAGATAGTGAAAAGTCATAAATCAAGCTTTCATATTCTTCTCCTTTGATGAATAACTTTGCTTTTAGTATTAAAGAGTAAGAAAATATGTTGTGGTAGTTTCGAGGAAATGTGTTTAAAATCAAATTTAAAGTTTTGTATAAAAATTTATGGCGGAATGAAATTTATCCTTTCAGAAAAGTTTGAATTTCTTAAGTACACACTCTAAGAAAAACACAAATGGTTCTTAATCTAGGATAACATAATATGATGTAACCAAGAACGAAAATATACAATAAACATTTTAAGTTACCCACGAAATCAAAAAGCGTTTTTTATCACCCAGAAAGTAATATTCTTTCACGATTTAAAGAAGCATATATATATAAAAAAAAAAGTTTCTTTTACTTTCCGAAATTTTCGGAAACGTTTCTGATTAGCTTTTACAATGTATTAATCAGTTTTCTCAAACCAGAATTTTTGTTTTTCGGATGTTGTCAATTCTCAATTAAATATTTTCATGTTCAACAGACAAACATACAAATTTAAAGGTATTCACATTAACATTAAAATTAATATCATTTTGTTACTCTTGCTTCTATAAATTCAACTATGCAGCTGAAATTGTTTTCTTGAGAACTGATAGCATCCGAAAAACATATATTCCGGTTTGAGAAAACTGATCAATACACTGTAAAAGCCACTCGGAACCGTTTGCGGAAATTACCAGCAGGAAAAGAAACATTGTTTTTATAAATGATTCTTTAAATCTCCAAAAACGTAATGTTTTTTGGGGTTTCTAAAGATAAAGAAATGTTTTTCATAATCGTGAGTATGATTCGGTACATGTTATTGTATATTTTCGTTCATGGTTATATTATATTTTCATGTATTAAGAAATAATTGTCTTTTTTTAAGTGTAACGAGAAACATTTTCTACATTCTAAAATGATTAGATTACGACAACCAAAAATTTTACTTCTGAGTAACATTTTAAAAGATAACTGTATTAAAGCTAGACACACTTTCAGAAAGATATTGATGTATCTAATTTTTACTACCATAAAATACAAATAAGGGGTTTAGATAGTGAAAAGCCATAAATCATGCTTTCATATTCTTCTTCTCCTTTGAGAAATGACTTTGCTTTTAGTGTTACAGGGAAAGAAAATTATGCTGTGGTAGCTGTGTAGAAATGTGTTTAAAATCATATTTAAAGTTTTGTATAAAAATTTGTGGCGGAATGAAATTTATTCTTTCAGAAAAGATTGGATTTTTAAATATACACTGTAAGAAAAATACAAATGATCCTTAATCTCGGATAACATAATATAACCACAAAAGAAATTATATCATAACCTCTGCCGAGTTACACTGTAAAATATTTGCGTCAAAAATTACAGTACATATACTGACAACTTTGTGACCAGTATATATACCGTAATTTAACTGGGCGGTATATGTACCGTAAAATATTTAAAGTATATGTACGGCCTGCACGCATTACGTAACAAGAGCAAGAGCGTCACTTCAGGGGTTGCCGTACACCGAGGCGGGGCTACCAGCTTTCTCCTTACTGAAAAATAATTATTTTACGGTATAAAAATCGATTTTTTACTGAAAAATAATCAGTTTACGGTATAAATACCGTTTATAATCAAAATGGCACATACACGGTTTTTTTACGCTTAATATACCTTAGAAGTACGGTACTCATACCGTAAAAAGTGAAAACAGTACAAGTACGGTACATCTACTGAAATTTTACGAAAATTTTTTACAGTGTACCCACGATATCGAAAAGCGTTTTTTATCTATAGGGCATTCAGTAAGTAATATTCTTTCAAAATTTAAAGAAGCATTTATTTACAAAAAAAAAGTTTATTTTGCTGCCATTGATTTTGGAAAGTTTTTATAGTGTATCGATCAGTTTTCTCAACCCGAAATATTGGTTTTTCCGGTGCTATCCCTTCTCAAGCAAACATTTTCATGTTAAAAAAAAACATGTTTTACAGACAAACGTGGTAAATTCTCTTCATTAACATTAAAATTAACATTATTTTGTTACTCTTGGATGCATAAATTTGATTACGCAGCTGAAAATGTTTAATGGAGAGTTGATAGCATCCGAAAGACCAATATCCCTGTTTGAGAAAAATGATTAATACACTGTTAAAATTACTCGGAAAATTCTCGAAAAGTCAGTGGAAGCAAAAGATACTTTGTTTTTATAAATGCTTCTTTATATGTGGAAATTGTATTAGTTTCTGAGTTTTCCAAAGATAAAGAGATCTTTTCGGAATAATGGGTAATTCAGAAGAGGTTACTGTATGTTTCCTTCCGTGATTATATAAAGATTTTCGCAAATTAAGAAGCATTTGTCTTTTTTTACAATGTAGTAAAAAAAAAGAGTGAAGTTAAACTTTGAATTGCGTCATGTTCATAATTTTTCCCACGTTTCTTTAAGAAACACGTTTCACGTCTCTTATTTTAAAAACAGGTAAGCAAACTTTTAGGTAGCTTTCATTACAAAAGTAAACCAATTTGAATGAAACTAATTGTGTGTATTAAGCTCACCAATGTCTGGACCGAGTTTGTTGGCTAGCTTATTCCGCCATCTTGTTTCAAAGTGGCGGCTACTAAAAGATTTAAAACTAAAAATGTATATACAAAACAAAAAAAAATGATTCCGGAGCAATTTTTGTTTTGCCTCTGTCTTAAAAAATGGCTGAGATATAGCAGTTTGAAATTCTAAGAAGGAATTTTTAAACAAGAAAGCAGATTACAAAGCAATAAACGATTAATTTATGAGTTTTAGTGACCGTGAATTCTCGCAAATTATTATCTTTCAGTGTTGTAATCATTTTCCGAAACATATGCTTAAAACTATGTATTCATATTCGTTAGCGTCAAATTATCGCTAAGCTTGGCAACATTTGGCGAAATATCATCAAATATGGCGATCAAAAATAAATTTCCTTTAAAGAAGCC
Source organism: Maratus michaelseni (assembly GCA_963931845.1). NCBI lineage: Eukaryota > Metazoa > Arthropoda > Arachnida > Araneae > Salticidae > Maratus > Maratus michaelseni. The sequence continues at coordinate 206,416,423 of OZ007595.1, forward strand.
AATTTGGCTATATCTGACTAATTTGGAAAATTTCTTATTCAAATTCATTATTAACGAATATTTCGATAAGAAAATATTGATATTTTACATTAAAAATTCCCTGATTTTAATCTGTTTTAATATAGTTATTTTACAATTTAGAATAGAAAATATTAGACATAGGAGAAGTCAACTATACGTGCTTCTGTTTTTAGAGAAAAAAATTGCAAGCTATCTTATTATGTGAAAATTTATTTTCTGTCAACATTTATATAACTAGAAAATAATATAGGACATTTTTTAATAAATAAAAACATATTTTTAAATTAATATGATAAAAATGTGAATATGATATTCAAAATATAGCTTCACTTTCTCTAATCCTGTACCTGTTTCTCTGATCTCCTCCCACTGGATAAATTTCAATCCATCTCAATTTTTTTACACGACTTCAGATTTGATTTTAAACATATTTTTCCGACGTTGCAATATATTACTATGTAACACCAAAATCAAATTCATTTTTTATGAGTGGTGAAATATGAAAATTCTTTTCAAGATTTCTAAGCCCTCCAGCTGCAAATATTTATGTAAGTTACAAAACATTAATATATTTTCGAAAACGTGTCCAATTTTAATACAGTTATTTTAGAATATAGACTACAGAATATTATCATAACTACCAATCTGATTTTATTTTTTAATAAAGTCAAAAAATCATAATTTGATCCAGAAAAATATTTTAGTGAAATGTTTTATGTTTCTAAGGGGTTATTGATTAACATCTTTTATTTGATAAAATTTATGGCTTTAATTGACTTGTGAGGAGAAGGCAAATAAGTATTATTTATGGAATTTTGGGTTATATTAAACTCTATCAAATTATGAAATTTTAATAATAATAATAATTTATTCTCAGCAAAAGTAGAGAAATCAAGTTTCAGAATTCTTTTATTTTCCGAATGTATTTAATAAATGTAAAACTCAATATATATTGCTATCTAGACAGGAAAAAAAACATAAAAACTAATTGTATTCAAAATATATATCAGATGCATTTCAATGAAAATTGGAACTATAAAATGTTTATCTTAGACTGTAACAGGGTTCGTACGCTTTTACCACGATGTTTTTATAGAATTTTTCACCTTATTTAAATCAGAAAAGTATTACCAATCCTGAAACTAAACGATGCGTCTACAATTTGTTCTATTTAAATATTAAACCTATGCCATACAAAAACATAATACATATGAGGTTTATTTTATATTTATGGTTTAAAAGCAAAATTGAAATTGAAATATTTAGAAGAAAAAGACACCATCGATCGGTCGAAACAGTGGTATTTCAGGTGTAGAAAAAAATGAATGCTCTGTTATATTAGACTAAATTGTATTTTAAATACTTTCCATTTATTTTTATTTGTTTCGTGTTTTTCAAGTAGCGGATGGTGTCATCTTCTAGCGCAGTTAAGATACGATTGTTATTTGTTTTTTCTGGTGCGTGATTTTTGCTATCTTCAATCAGTTTTTACTGTAACTTTGATGGAATAAATAATATGATATTCTGGCTTAAGAAATGTTTTTTGCAGCTATTTTTATCCTCACTTTTTCTTTAGAAGTTGAAATCTGCATCTAAAAAAATATTAGATATTGCCAAAAATTATTATACTGCAGTGCGAAATCCTCGCACGGGTCCACTGGTTTTAATAAGAATTTTATTAAATCAAAATATTTTTTTATTAATATAATAAAAATGTTAATATCTAACCCTATTAAAATCCGTGCGCGTACCTATCTATGTAACTTCAAAAACTCGGATACCACAGGGCGCAGGGCTACAAAATTTGGCACACGGGTTGCTGGTAGAGGGACATGAACGATTGGGGCGAAAATTTTAAATAGTTTTTTTTTTATGTTTTTTGACGAATTTTTGCCTTTTTTATGCTCAACCCGTAATCGCGCGAGTTCTAGCCAGTTCTAAATGTTTACTGCAATATATGAGATATGCATATTACGTACGCCACGCTGCAACACTAAGAATCTGTAACGGGTATTACGATAATTCTTTTACCTCGCATGGAAATAATTAGAGATTATTTAATTGTGCCTTATTATTACCTTTTTTAAAAAACAAGAAAAAACATTTTGTCACAAAGATCAACAAAACTTTTTTATTCTATTTATTCCTTTATTCCAAAGATATCGTTTTATTGTCTGCTGCCATAGCAACATGATAAATTAAATTTCATTAAAATAACTATATGTAGAAAAATATTTTTCTACATATTACATAGATACATTTGGTTGTACTGATTTTTATTTTTTATTTTGGTTTTATAAATTAAATTCATGAACTCCCATGCGTAGAGCAGGTTAAACAGCTAGTGATATAATTAAAAATATATAGCTTCACTTTCTCCGATTCTGCATCAAATAAATTCTATCTTCTCCCACTGGATAAATTCCATTCCATCACAAATTTTATACACCGTTTCATATTTAATTTCTAACATATTTTTGCGGCTATACGATAACGAATTTATCTTACTCTATAACATCAAAAGCAAAATCATTTTTCTGAGGAGTGAAATGTGAAAATTATTTTTGATGTTCCGCACTATCTAAGCCGCTCAGTTGCAAATATATATATATATAAAAGTTAGGAACATTAATGCATTTTTCGAAACTGTGACTAATTTTAATATAGTTACTTTAAATATAGAAAATGTTTACTCATAGGTTTGTTAAATTTGTACAGATATAAAGATTCAAAACTCTTATTTTTACGAATGTGTGGTATAAATGTAAAGATCAAGATACATTATTACACAATGCTTTAACACCCTTGAAGGGAGGGGGTATCTTATATAAGGAGTGCCCAAATGAAAAGTAGAGACAGAGTGTAGAAGTTTTTTATTACAACTCTAAAACTAATCACCATATATGGGTCATTCCATGGTAACTTACGTTACATTTAGAATAATTGACTTCAGTAATTTTAGTAATATAACACTAAAAAATATTCAAAATGTAATGTTTATATGATTTGTTAATTAAACCTATACAAAGCTAAATTTGGATAAAAATTACTTAAATTTAGTACTATTTCTTGAACGCTAAAATTTATATTTACTATGGTAACTTACGTTTCTGACAAAAAAAAAACGTAAGTTACCATAATAAATATAATGGCCAGTATTAAAAAAATAGCACTAAAGGTATGTAATTTTCATCCAAATTTCGCTTTGGTTAGGTGATGGAATGCTACAGAGTGATTAATTAAATTATTTGAATTTAAGTCTGACTGCATAGGATTTACCACTATATTGCTGTTAATTGATTAATATGAGTATTTTAAATTATCCGAGACGTATAGTATTTATTTTGCACCTATGACTCTAAGGATCTGATATGATAATTTATACTTAGAAAATTTTATTAGACAAATTATCAATTAATTATAGAAAAGAAAAAGTTGCGTTGTGAATTATTTTTGAAGTTCGGATCCTCTTTGAGCCAATTACAATCATCAAAGGTTACCTGCAGAGAGTTATGTAACATTAAATATATAATGGCTTATTTTAAAACCTAGATTGTAATATTAAAGAAAACATTTCCTAAAATAAAAGACTTAATATTAATTCAATAAATTAAGTAAACAAAAGGAAAACTGACTAAAATTAATTGAATATAAAATTGAGTTTATTTACAAGGTAATTATAAGCATACGATTAAAAACAAACATAAATGTTTAAAAAAAAATAAAAATATTCAATCCTAGTTGAGAACTGTATTCTCAACATTTATTTTCTGAGAATTACAGTTTATCTTACTGAATTAAAAAATTCGATTTTGAAAGGCAGAGTTCCATACCCTAGAAGTATTTATTTGATTAGCCTTTTTATGTTTAGATCGGGGTAGGATCTTCATACACACTTAAATTCGTATTATTAAAAGAATATAGCTTAATTAAATAAAATGGAACAATGGTGAAGGAAGATTGTTTGTTACCTTATATTACTAGATAACGTTGACAGCAGGAGGTAATGGCTGACGCGTTTTCGCTTTTTCTTAGCGCGTACATTTCCATCTATTGGCACACACACTCAAAATCTGTTTTTTTAGTTAGAGAGCAGTCAACCTTCTACTTTCCCATCTTTTTTGAATCTGAACTCTCAAGAAAAATCACATTCTTTTCGTGGAGCAAAAAAAAAGGGATGGAACCATTTTTCCCTTTTCACATAAAATTAAGGCCTTATACGTTTTAACTTCTTGAAAATTTGCATGTTTCGGCCATACCTCTGATTTTAGAGAGATGACCATTGGCATGCGGGAGAAATTTGGTACTCCCCTTGAGTGTTTCATAGGTCCGTCGGTACAATAGCGATTCCTCTTGACGCCGTGCTGTGTCTGGGAGGTAAAGATGCTTTTACTTGTGAGGTCTTCGTGCCTATTTAAGCTCTCATAAATAAATGTGTCATATTATTGTTCTGACAATTTTCTCCATGACATTTTTATTAGGTGTAGTTAAATCATTCGTGGGAACGGAAAACCAAATATTTCCTTGACTGCCGTGGTTCACTTTGTTCCACAATTATCTATCTGTATGCGCTGATCCTAAAATGGATCATTAATTTGTATTGTTCACTGTTCACTGATTAAAATGATACCAAATACTCTGCTAATATGCAGAAAAAAAACCAAATACTTTTTTTTTTATAGTGTGTGCTAGTTTAGATCTAGATGGTGGTATTTCTCACCATCATCTCTTCCCCCGACATTAGAAAAAAAAAGGTCCACAGTATCTTTTTTTTTATATATATATATAGCCACAAAGTACTCGATGAAAGTCCATCGTCGTATTATATTGAAGATCAAAACTGAAAATGTTCACATGGAAAAGTCTAGGAACTTGGGATAAGCTGGGGTGTCACTAGGTTTGGAGTGTAAGTAGGTTTGCAACACCAGAAAAAAGTTTTACACATTGGTGAAATAAAGCGTAATCAAAAGTTCACTGTTGAAAAATCTGATGAAAGACATGGCTTCTTCAGCAAGTTATCATGTGTAGTTGGTTTCAATTTCCATTGTTCCAAAAACATTTATTAAAATTTTGAGTTTTAATAGGTCCAAATCCAAATAAAGCAGGAAAATTTGAATAAGCCAAATAATAAAATAAAATGCCCGAGAGAAGAAAGAAAAAAAAATTAATTTTCTTTTCCACTCTTATATTTTTAGTTATTACATACATATAAATTGGCAAATCTTTTATTTTAATTATTACAGGCTAATTAGGTACCCATACGTTGAAACACAATATACAGAATCATTTAAAACAAATACTCAATATAATCAGTAAGCTGTATGCATTGATAATGAATACCATACAATTAAAAAAAAAATTATATAATATATGAAAAACATTGAGAGAAAACACATCTATATAATCACATGTCTGTTGTACTACAATCTGTATTATAAACATTATAATCTAATTCTCACATGAATTATTTTCTCTTGAGCAGAAAGGAAAACTTCTTTATTTTTTTTTATATATATATAAAGAAAATGTTATGTTAAAAAAAAAAAATCTTATCATTCTTACTAAAACAATTGTTTTGGAATATGTGAAAAGGCTACTTTTCTGAATGAAAGATATTCTCAATAATAATATATTTTCATAAAAGAAACAGATCGAAAAAATGAAAATTTGTTTTCTTCTTTCGATACCAAAAATTTAAATATCCATCTATAAAGTCAAACACAATACCCTTTTAAACTGCCTGCCTTGGAATGGACGGGGTTGGGAAAAAAAAAAAAAAACAAGGCAGAAGAAGAAAAAGAAAAAAAACAGTAATCTTTTCTCCCTCTAATCCATCACCGCTAAGCGGAAGGATAGAGAATGACAGCTAGATGACCCTACCTGTGGACAATGACTCATCTCCCTACCTTCGGATTCAGTTGTACCCAGGGGACGATTTGCGAAATGATAAGCCGTGTATTAGGTATCTTTCCTCACCTGTGGGTGACGTTTACTAAACTCCTGTATTACTGACAGTGGGGAAAAAAAAAATCAGTGAAACGATTTGATTGCACGTGTGTCTGTGCAGATTTTGGATTACTCGCCAAAATTCAGCTATCTGTATTTTATTGTTGAAATAAGATTACATGTGTGATTAAAATAAAAAAAAGTCGTGTATACCCGGCTTGGATTTAAAAAAAAGGGGGTATGTTTAAATCTGTATATCTGTTTAATATTTTCTATAAAAAAAAAAAATCGGTACACGTGTAACGTGGTCAAATCCGTTTGCATCGCACTATCTTCTCGTCAATTTATATATTTACTTATTTATTTATATTGTGTATAAAAACGTAATGTATTATAATATATATATTTTTTTAATATAATATTGATTTTCTAGTTACAATTTAAGTTAGCGAGAACAAGCGAGCGTTGCTTTGCACAAACGAAAATGTGCATGCAATTGTGAAATGTTGATTTAATTATTTATTCTTCTTATTATTATTATTTTAAAATATATTAACGTGTAAATATACATATTTAAGGAATCGAAAGCGAGCGTTCGCTTTTCTTTTCTCTTATTATTTTTTGTTTTATAAAATATTACATATAGTTAGAAAAAAAAAATTTAAACAAATTCTTTTTTTTTGTAAAGTTTGGAAATTTAGTTAATTAGAAATATCTCAGCTAAATGCATTATTAGATGCTCTGCGCAGATAGTCTCAATTTCGCCTGCAAAAACGAGACTTTAACATCCAATAAATTGCTGAAATGATCATTGACATGTATCCAACACCTTTTTATCATTATTATTTTTTAAGTATGAAATAATTTACCTAAATATTTAAGGTATAAATTAAACATCCAATTTATGTTTTGTAATAATTGAAACGTTCAATGGTATTTTTTTTTATTTATTATTTTTTTTTGTAATTAAATTATCTGAAATGTTAATCCTTAGGGACAACAAATAATTTTTTTTTTTTTTTTTTTTTTTTTTACTTGTTTGTTTTATAATATGAAATCGTACGATTATTCTAAAATTAAAATTGAAACGCGTTGTTCTAACCAAGTTATAGATTATATCAAATATTAAACTAAAATAATTTTGTAAAATCTGACCGATTTTTTTTTTGTTATAATAATTCAAGTGGATTCGTCAATCCGTGGCTTTAAGCAAAGGATGAATTATTATAAATATTGGTCAATATAAAATGTTGTATTATTATTATTTATATTTGTGTCGCCGAGTGAATAGATGTTGACTTGTAATTTTAAATCGATTAGTTATATGTTTTGTGCTACATATAAAGACTTTTATTTTCACTTTTAGTAGAGGGGGTAAGGTTATATATTAAAAAATTTTTTTTGTTTTGTTATATAAATTAGTATAAAATGGGTTTGAAAGGGTGATACCCTGGCAAGGCTGCCTCTGTTTTTATTTTTACCGTAATTATTATTATTTTTTATTTAACGTGCATGTTTGTTCATAACTCCCTCTGACGAGCCAAATCCCTCAGTAGTACACTGTGTAGCAAAGAAAAAAAACTTGCAGTATCCTCCCTAAATGATCCTTTTTTTTTTTTTTTTTTTTTTTTTTTTTTTTTTTTTTTTTTACATAGTAACCTGTCCTCAATGTACTGTAAATAAACAATAATGGAAAATTATAAAATGTGTACTAAACTAAAGAAAAATAAGACATCTATAAACGATAAAAATTTAAAATAAATATATACATATTGCCTCGACAGCAATAAAAGAGAAAAAAAATTTCTCGCTTCCCTATCTAGGAATTTATGTGTATAGTCTGTGATTCCACTTTCGTTGGTGAGAATAATTTATTTATGTGGCGTTTAATAGTCGCTTTATCTGGGAATGCAATTTCCTTTAATAGGTAATTGTTATTCCTAAGCTTCCTTACCACCTCGAATGGTCCCAAGAATTTTGGCTGAAGTACACCTGGTTTACCCACGACTTTTAAGTAGCATTCTTGTCCCGTTTGTAGAAATTTTACTTTTTGGACTGGAGTACTGTCGATGTACTCCGCCATAATTTTTTTTTTGGTTTTGTAAGGCTAATTTCTTTATTTCCTCAATATGTTGGACTCTATTTTTAACGTAGGTTTTGACAATTATGTCTTGGTCGGGCAAGTGTATGGAAAAAGGAGTTCTTATTTCTCTACCGAAAAATAGAAGTGCCGGAGAAAATCCCGTAGCTCTGTGCGGCGTACTGTTATAATTAATTTTAAAAAAATCAATCCTGGTATCCCATTCTAAAGAGTTTTTACACATAGCCACAATTGAATTTTTTAATATTTTATTACTGATTTCACAGAGCCCATTACTGCGTGGATTATTCACGGACGTAAAATCTAGGTCTATGTTAAGAGAATCCATGTATTCTTTGAATAAATCAGAGTGAAAATACCGGCCATTATCCAATTTTATGGATCGCGCCAATCCGAAATTACTAAAATAGCGATTCAATACATTTAGAAGTGTTTGTGATTCACAATTGCGAACCGGTACAGCCTCCAAGAATCTTGATGTGGAATCAATAATCATAAATACAAATTTATTTTTGCGTAGCGTCATTGGAAGCAAACCAATTAAATCTATATGCAAAACTGATCCGATTTCTTTATCTTTGATTATTTTTTGTGTGGGAACTTTAATAGTTTGATGTTGTTTAGTCGTGTTACATGGTATACATTTAGTACAATAATTCTTTACATCCCTGTACATCCCGTACCAGTAGAATCTAGCTTTTATTATTTGATAAGTTTTAAAAAATCCGAAATGTGGTTTATGAGCTTCCTGTATTATTTCAGCTTTAAGTTTATCCGGAGCAATTAACAGTTCATTTGTATCAGAGCCTGGCTTTAATATTAATATTTCTTTTTGATTGAGAGTGAATTTTTTTGTGGTTTTGTTTTGTTTGTCAGTTTTAATTTTGTTTATTATTTTATTTAATTTTTCGTCTTCTAATTGTTGTAGTTTAATGTTTTCATCTGATAGAGCTTTGTTTACCGTAAACAATGAATTTTGCAATTTTTCTCTTGAAATTATATTATTAATGTTCCTCGAAACATAATCAGCAGGATTTTTAGATCCCTCGATATGCTGAAAAGAGTAGTTAAAAGGGGACAAATTGTCCAACCACCTTGCTACAATGTCTGGTTGCTTTTCCAAATTTAAAAAATACGTTAGCGCTTTGGAGTCTGTATAAATATTAAATTTTCTCCCTGCAAGAATATGCTTGAAATACATCACCGCTTCATGAACCGCCAGTAGTTCGAGTTTGAAACTGGGGTAGTTCTTTTCGGGATCCCTTAATTTTCGCCCAAAATGTTCAATTGGCAGCTGTTCTCCGTCGTATTCTTGTGCTAAAATTCCAGAAATAGCTGTTTTAGAAGCGTCTGTGATTAAAATGAAATCTTTTGAGAAATCCGGGGGTTTTAATGTGGGATTTTTAACTATCGCTGCTTGGATTTCTTTGAAAGCATTTTCTTCTATGTCAGACCATTTAAATTTCACTTTGTCTTTAGTAAGATTAATTAATGGGTCAACTATTTTAGAATAGTCTTTAATAAGCGATCTAAAATAATTCGAAAGACCAAGTAGAGATTTAACTCCCTTCTTATTTTTAGGTTTAACTAAATTTTGAATTTTATCTATGTTTCTTTTTGAAGGAGAGTATCCTTCGCTGTTTAGGGTGAAACCGAGAAATTCGATTTCTGACATACAGACTTGTATTTTAGTAGGCTCAATAGTTAAATTATTTTCAATAAAAGCTTTAAGGACTTTGTCTAACAGATCTAACATTTCTTCGAGTGAGTCGGCTGCTAGGATCACATCGTCAATAAAATAAGCGACTTGATCTTCATTAAAGTGGCCCAACACTTTATCAATTAATTCTGCAAACACCGCAGTACTGAGTCGCGTTCCGAAAGGCAATCTTAAAAAGGAGAATTTACCGTGCTCCGTTATGAAAGCTAATTTTTCAGTGTCTTCTTCACGTAAATTTATTTGGAAAAACGCACTGTGTAGATCCAGTACTGTATAATATTTTTTTCCACTCATTCTCCGCAGAATCTCTTTAATTTCGGGTATGGGGTACGCATAATTTTGAAGTATTTCATTTAAAAGTCTATAATCGACCGCCATACGATATTTAACTTCATTAGCCTGTTCGTTTTTCTGCAAAGATTTTTTTTAACGAAAATAACAGGGAAAGCGTAATCAGAGTTGGATTTACGAATGATATTTGCTCTCAAAAGTTTTTCAATTTCTTTTTTAGCATACTCCTTCACATTGTGTGCAGTTTTGTATGGTTTAGTCTGCAGAGGATAATTATGTATTAAATTAAATCTTGGGACGACTAATGAAGATTGTCCGAGTGTATCGTAATTCTTAGAAAAGGCATGTGCATTATTTAGAAGTATTTTTTTTAATTTTTCTGCTGTGTCCGAGTCTAAATGTTGTAAATTAAAGTCGTCTGATCTAAGTTCTGCTTTTCTCCGTTCACGAACTTGCTCTAAATTCAGATTATTAATGTGCACTACCTGCTTCGTTACTTCTTGACCCTCAGTGTCAACTGATTTTATTTCAAAATGTTTAGAAATTTTGCCAATGTTCATTCCCTCTGTTAAGATTAATTTTTGTTGTGATTTGTTAGTGATTATTATATGAATTTTATTATCCTTGGCAATTTCGTGAATTGATGTTTTATAATAAATTTTCATATTATGTTTAATCGGTTCCAAGAGTATTGTATTTGTAGTTGCGAATTTATCTGGATCTAATAGTAATGCAACAATTTTTTTTTCGCCTGGTAGTAACTCCGTTGTCTGTGTTAGTTTTGCTGTAACAAAATTTTTTTTGCGAGATACGTTTTTTTTTCTTTTTGTGTATTGTTTCTTTATTTTGATTCTCATTAGAGTTAGCAGTTAAGTTACTTATCAGACTTTGAGGTTCATTTTCTAGAAATTGAAGTGCAATGTTTTTGTTTTTTAATTTCATGGTTTTATCTTCAAAATCTAGGATAATATTATTTGTTTTGAGGAAATCGAATCCCAATAGCATATTGTAGTTCCGACCAAAATCTTGAGTTGTAACATAGAATGCCCCCGATACAAAAACGTTTTCCAATTTGAAAGTTAATTTAATGCATTGCTTAAAAGAGATTGTCGAATTTGTTAATGTTTGAATTTTTACCTGGTTACAGAGATTTTTATATTTTACGTGTGCATTCTTTAATTGTTCGAACAATATAGGTGATGCCAAAGTTACTGCTGCCCCACTGTCTGTCAAAGCATTAATCTTAACACCATTAATTTCAAAAGTAATAACCGGAAGTTGAGAATTGTCATTACTTTTGACACTAGCAATAATTTTGTTATTTTTTTAGACCCGCAGTGAGACTTACGCGGGTGCCTTGTATTTGAGAATGTAAGTCCCGACTTTAGTTTCCCTTATTGTTACTAGAATTCTGATCATGATCTTTATCTTGTTTATTGTTTTCAAATTTCTGCTGTGAATTATTTTTTTTTGTATAATCATGTTTTTTATAATTATTTTGCTTGTAGCCCCCTCTATGCCCTCTATAATTTCTTCGCTGGTCATATGATCTCTGTTCGTTGAAATTGCCTCCATAATTTCCGAAACTGGGATATGATATCGGCATAAATTGTTGGTGGGGTGGGGGTGGTGCATAGTACATGTACTGAGGAGCAGAATATTGCATAGGGTTGAAGTTTTGGTGCGTGTAATTTGGGGTTTGCTGAAAGTTTCCCTGAACTTGTTGGTTTCCCCCTTGATAAAAATTTGGTTTTTCGATTTGAATATTCTCAGGAATTTTTTTATTTTCGTCCACGTAATTACTGCTGTTTTGTTCGTTGCCCTTGTAAAACCAACAATGTGGGTTCGTATGGGATGTGGATTTACAGTACTTGCAAAACCTAGTTGTATCATTGTTAGTGGCATTTACCTTTAATTTTATGTTATTTAATTCCGCGGTTAATAATTTTATATTCTCTGCACTTTCTACATTGAGTTTAAGCAGTTCATTTAACAAATCAGAATCTTTAGTTTTGGAAATGTTGTTGATGTCCTTTAAATTGACATGTGAATAAGCCTCCTCTAATTTTAAGGCTATGTTGCACGCTGTTTTAAAGTCCGGCGGAGAGTTTTTTCTTACTTCCAGACTTAAATCACTACGAATTGATTCCAAAAACTGAGATAATTTGATCATTTCCATGAATGTAGAGCTGTTGTTAGCTCCTATATCTTGCCCACTTTTTTTTAGATAAAGGTCTGCTGCCGCATTAAACTCTAATATAAATTCGTTCATCTTTTGTTCCGGTTTTTGTTTGAGATTGCAAAATTTCTTTTGCGCTTCTAGAAATGTGGTTTTGGGTTCGAATAATTGTTTTAACTTTGTTTTAAAGGTTTCTAAGTTCTGTTCCACGAACAAATTTTGATCCCTCATCAATTTATCTTTAGCAGGTCCTACAATTTTCGCCTTTAATATAGTTAATTTAGAATCATTATTCAATTCAGTTTTATTGATGAGATTGTCAAATTGTAAGAAAAAATGGTTAATATTTGCTTCCTTTTTTCCATCATAGTATGGAATCAGATTAATTAGGCTATCTGCATTTGGGGTGTCCATTGTAGTAATTTTAGGAGTAGCTTTTTCAGAATTTATAATTTTCTTCTCTTTCTTTTTTTTCTTATTATTATTATTACTATTATTACAAATAATATTAGTGTCTACAGTTTGATTATTTAATTCGCGTAATTGTTGTCTAGTTTTGACACCAGTATCTATTCTACTAATTCTTTGACTTTTACGCTTATTCATCCAATTAAAGTACAAAAATCATAAAATAGAGAGAGAGCAAAAAAAAAATTGTTTAACATAAAATAAAAGATACCCAATGGTGAATTGTTATGCACTGTTCGAGAAATTAATTATATATAATATATATCATTTCAATATTTGAGCATTATTATGTATTTATTTTATATTTGCTGCTGTTGCAGAATATGTAACACAAGTCATATTTTCAATTCTTTGTTAATACAAATCAATCCAATAACACTTATTATTATTTAATATATCATTATATATTTAGTGAGGTACCCAAAAAGAATTGCCAGGTATAACCATGTTACAGAGTGTATGAAGATTCCCCAATGAATGCTTAATTTTTTTTTTTTTTTTTTTTTTTAATTAGTTGTTGAAAAGAGGAAAAAAAATTTTTTCAAAAGAATTAGAATTAAGAACATTTATGTTAGCAAAAAAAATTTTTTTTTTTTTAGTCTTAATATTGCATATATATTTTTATATTTAAAAAATTATACAATAACCTAAAGTTCTATTTCTAAAATTAAATTAATATATTAAAATAATTTAGAAAGAGGTAACGGTACCACTTCTAATTCGGTAAACCCTATGATGGAATGCTACAGAGTGATTAATTAAATTATTTGAATTTAAGTCTGACTGCATAGGATTTACCACTATATTGCTGTTAATTGATTAATATGAGTATTTTAAATTATCCGAGACGTATAGTATTTATTTTGCACCTATGACTCTAAGGATCTGATATGATAATTTATACTTAGAAAATTTTATTAGACAAATTATCAATTAATTATAGAAAAGAAAAAGTTGCGTTGTGAATTATTTTTGAAGTTCGGATCCTCTTTGAGCCAATTACAATCATCAAAGGTTACCTGCAGAGAGTTATGTAACATTAAATATATAATGGCTTATTTTAAAACCTAGATTGTAATATTAAAGAAAACATTTCCTAAAATAAAAGACTTAATATTAATTCAATAAATTAAGTAAACAAAAGGAAAACTGACTAAAATTAATTGAATATAAAATTGAGTTTATTTACAAGGTAATTATAAGCATATGATTAAAAACAAACATAAATGTTTAAAAAAAATAAAAATATTCAATCCTAGTTGAGAACTGTATTCTCAACATTTATTTTCTGAGAATTACAGTTTATCTTACTGAATTAAAAAATTCGATTTTGAAAGGCAGAGTTCCATACCCTAGAAGTATTTATTTGATTAGCCTTTTTATGTTTAGATCGGGGTAGGATCTTCATACACACTTAAATTCGTATTATTAAAAGAATATAGCTTAATTAAATAAAATGGAACAATGGTGAAGGAAGATTGTTTGTTACCTTATATTACTAGATAACGTTGACAGCAGGAGGTAATGGCTGACGCGTTTTCGCTTTTTCTTAGCGCGTACATTTCCATCTATTGGCACACACACTCAAAATCTGTTTTTTTAGTTAGAGAGCAGTCAACCTTCTACTTTCCCATCTTTTTTTAATCTGAACTCTCAAGAAAAATCACATTCTTTTCGTGGAGCAAAAAAAAAGGGATGGAACCATTTTTCCCTTTTCACATAAAATTAAGGCCTTATACGTTTTAACTTCTTGAAAATTTGCATGTTTCGGCCATACCTCTGATTTTAGAGAGATGACCATTGGCATGCGGGAGAAATTTGGTACTCCCCTTGAGTGTTTCATAGGTCCGTCGGTACAATAGCGATTCCTCTTGACGCCGTGCTGTGTCTGGGAGGTAAAGATGCTTTTACTTGTGAGGTCTTCGTGCCTATTTAAGCTCTCATAAATAAATGTGTCATATTATTGTTCTGACAATTTTCTCCATGACATTTTTATTAGGTGTAGTTAAATCATTCGTGGGAACGGAAAACCAAATATTTCCTTGACTGCCGTGGTTCACTTTGTTCCACAATTATCTATCTGTATGCGCTGATCCTAAAATGGATCATTAATTTGTATTGTTCACTGTTCACTGATTAAAATGATACCAAATACTCTGCTAATATGCAGAAAAAAAACCAAATACTTTTTTTTTTATAGTGTGTGCTAGTTTAGATCTAGATGGTGGTATTTCTCACCATCATCTCTAACAAATCATATCAACATTATATTTTCAATATTTTTTGGTGTTATATTATGAAAATTACTAAAGAAAATTATTCTAAATGTAATGTAAGTTACCATGGAATGACCCATTTGTCGATTCATTTGTCCCATCGCGTCACCAGTAGGTCGATACCCCTGGCTAAGACTCATATAATAAGAGCTGAAGCATATCCATTTTGTTTCGGATTATTGATGCTCAGTTCAGCATCAATCTACCGCAGTCGGAGTTGGGGTTGCCTAAGACTCGGTTCTGATTGGCTGAACCGGTTCTGATTACCTTGGTTTTTCGACTGAACTTCAATTTGAGCACCAAATCTGCGACCCCTGTCGTAGAACGCTTGTTTCTGATCTCAGAAGAATGTTCGTATCCTATCCTTCACTTCGTCGTCGGAAGTAAACCGTTGCCCTTGGAGTGCCTTCTTAAGTGGTCCGAAGGTGTGAAAATCACAAGGCGACAGGTTTGGACTGTACACTCTAAAAACATTTTCAAAACTGCGCAAAAAATACTCAAATCTGAGTATGTCGCATAGTCAAAATGGCTCTGAATCAAAATTACTCAAGTTTGAAACATGTATATACTCATTTCTGAAAACATGCACACACTCAAGAATAAAATATCATGTGCTCATATTTGAGTATGTCCATGTTTCAAAAATGAGTATGAACTGACATCTATGTGCTCATTTTTGAGTATTTCCATGTTTTAAAAATGAGTTTGAACTGATTCTAATCAATTTTGAGCATGTTCATGTTTCAAAAATGAGTATAAACTCACATCTATGTGCTCAGTTTTGAGTATGTCCATGTTTCAATATTCTGCGTTGTTCTGGTATTTCAGAACTGAAAGCACTGTCATATTTGAAACAAAAAGTTTCATAACAAAACGAAAACATCGATTTACTCAGATTTGAAAGTGTCATTTTTCTCAGTGTACCATCTCATTGACAGTGGCGACTCATGCATCCGTAATGGAAGCCTGGACCTTTCCTGGTCTTAGTACATCCTTGACTGTCTATCTTGCCTTGTCTGAAACTCTTGCACCAGTTGTTCAAAGCTGTGCGGTCAAAACAGTGTTCACCATAAACATGCTTCATTCGGCGAAAAATGTTTGCATTTATTGTACTTTCGGCCACCAAAAAACGCACTACTCCTCGCTGCTCGACTCTGTACGCTTCCATCCTATTCACCTTATGTTTTAGCCATCAGTTACACACACATACATAACTTCTTTCCAAATGATGCAAGTTTGTCTAATGCGCCACTAACCCTGCGCGAAGCAAAATCAAATGAAAAACCAGTTCGGCAACTTTGAGAACGTTGCGACGTCAGCTGTCCCCTTTTCATACCACTTAATTTTAATTCTTATATGCCATAATGGCATCAGAAGTTTTGAATAAAATTTTTCTTTTATAATGTATGTGAGAAAAAAATTGCTTATTTTCAAATAAATTTGTTCTTAAATCCGAGTGTCATTTAATCATTTCAGCATTTTAGCAACAGAAGTACTTTTTCCTCAAAAGGGTTAGAGATTTTTTTTTTCAAAGTAAAAATTTAGATAAATTTCAATAAAAATTCTATACATACGCTACTAAAATATTTATACAAATAGAAATTTAACCCGTAGATTATTCTTAGATTATCTTTTACAAAAAACAAAGTCATAATTTGAATTAGATGATATTCATATTTTTCTGTGTCATTTAATTCTAGAAATATTAACATTTTTTATTTGAAATATTGTAAACAAATCTTTTTTCAAATCATCAGAACACATTTACTCAAATTGTGAAATACTTACAGAAATAGATAACTTGTCACTTTCCTAAAAACTAATGTATAAACTAAATGTAAATTACATAAATAGTAGTTAATATTATAACAATGGAGTCAAATATTTACATTTTAGTGTAAATGTCTGCCACACACACACACATATATTGCAAAATAATTTAATTTCAAACATTTAAAAGAAATTCACCATACTTTTACGAAAACATGCCGGTTTGTCTTCCCCAAACAAGTGATTTTTATAGCTTCGAACTCGGATCTGAGAATATTCTCCATTCTTTCATTTTTTTTAACGTATCGCCAATTTCACTTATAGAAGCATTCATTCACTGCTTCAAAAGTTAGAAACTGAAGATTATTCTTAAAGAAATGTATGCAACTGTACGTTATTAATATCACAAAAGCCAACATTTTGCAATCAAATTGCTTGCTGAATTAAATTTTCGATATTCTTTTAAATTCGTCGTTTCTTTTAATTTTTTTCTTGTATATCTTCCCTTCTTTCCGGAAGGTTTTTAAAACATATTAGACAAATCTTTCATATTCAGGTCACCCACCAATTGTCTTATTTACTATAGTGTTCGAAGTTTTGTTTATGTTTGAAAGGGATTCTGGACGATGATTCCGATTACAGAAGATTAGACGAATTTTGTAATTAGCTATTACTAAATTTATGGGTTTTCATTAAGAAAAATACGAGCAAAAGAAGATTTACTATTATATATTTTTCATCTCCAGTTATTTTATCATCATCAAAAAAGCAATACTTGCCATGTACGGAAAAAATTGTAATGCCAATGGTGGTGAATGGAACAAATATTTGTCGATTTACCGTTTGAGCCTGAATACGAAAAAAATCTACCGAAAATTATTATTAGATAAAATTCCGATCATTATAAAACAATTTCGGCTGACGCACAGAGCTAGCAGCTAAACTTAGTGACACATTAATGATTGTTTTCATTATTGTGGTTACTTAGACAAAAGACTGAAGAATAACTTAATCTTGAATATTTAGGAAATAGCTAGCCTATATATTTCGGAGTGTTACTACATTAATTAGAGAAATAAAAAGAAAATCTTCTGTTCAAGTATTCACGAAAAAGATTATTACAAAAAAAATTTCATTACTAATTTTACTTATTATTGTCAGTTCTATTTAACGCATGGAGTTTTGTTGGTGAAAGATCTATAATTGGTTCAACAGCAATGTGACATTATTTAATGGAACGTAGTTTGACGTGTAATTAACTTCGTTTTGTAACTAATTCTGGTACATTTGTAACCATATCGTTGCAAGCATTTCTAATATTTGACATCAAACTTTGCTGTTGATCCGATTACGTAAAATTAGGACGATTTTATTGGATACAAACTACAGGTTTATTTTTATACCAGAATCAGTCATCGAGGTTTTTCTCCAGGTTAATGGTTACATGATTGCAACTGGTCTTTAAAATTATAAGGCAATGAAAATGACGTCATTTTAATTTTATTCAAACAATTCAGCTTTAAAAATCCACTTTTGTAGGCTTCACTTCTTTAAAATATGAAAGTTAAACACTGTTCTTTGTGTGAAAAAAAAAAATATATTACATTTTTGAATGCAATCACTCTGTGGGATCCAAAGATGAAAAACTGTAGAAGACTTGCCAGAAGAAAACGTATATTACGAAATGTAACGTAACGTAGACTGAGATTGTATTTAAGCTACCAGAACTGCACATATTGCCAAGCTGAGAGGCCTGAAGTTGAAGAACTAACAAACGAAACCGAATCACCCGAACATTATTTAAGGTCAATGGTCAATCTCTGCAACTATTGTAATGCTCTTTATTTTAGTAGTATGGGTTACTAGCAAACATTTTAATTCCTTTTGTCATAACGGCCTCATTTCTCTACCGAACTCTACTCGGAATGATCAACTAAAATTGGTTCATATTAACCCAAATTTTGTCCAACATATAAGATAATATAATAGCACAATGGCGTTCGCATCGTTCCAGCAATGAGGAAGGGCATTCCAGGTGAAGGTCCTTATTTCTTTAAAATACACTGTCAAATTCGCCATTTTATTAGATTCAAAGTTCGTTTGGAATAATAGACTAGCACAGCGGTCTTAGCCTGCCAGTAAGTAATAATTTAAAATGAGCAAGAAAAACTGGCTGTGGCGACACGCCGTAGAAAGGGATGACAGAGCCTATTGCATGTTATGTGAAGTTGATCTCGCAGAAGACTCGTTTTGTGCCATTGGTGAAACGACATGTCCAATCAGCAACCATTTAAAAGGGACCAAACCCCTATCGCCAATGTTCTAGTTTATCGGTCTCTTACATCTACTGTTGTAGCTAAAAAATAGAAATTAAAGAAGAGGACTGCATACGAATTAAAGAACTAGTTAAACTTCTCAAACCTTTAGGAATGGCCGGGCCAGTTTATGCGGTGACACTTGATCACCTGTGTCAGTGATTTACCCAATTGTCAGTAACGTAATAAGTAATTACAAGAAACAGTCTGATAATGATACTATCATGGCCAAAAGTCTTAAAACGGTTGTTAAATTAGAGTTAAAAGTTAGATTTAAGCTGGACTAGAAAAATATTCTGTTGTAAATGCTCTTCAAGTGAGCTCCTTTCTGGACCCATGATCCAAAGATTTAGAGGAACCGCCAGCAGCGCGAAAGACTATCAGTCTATCACAGGATAGGCTACAGTTCGTTTACAGGGACACTCAAAAGGGTCCCCATGAAGTAGATCTATGGGAAAAAATCGTTTACGGTGTATTATGTTAAACTATTTCAACTATAATGAAATTATTATGTATTGCTTGTGTGCACGAAAACATAATTCTGTGGAATATGGAGTGCAAAGCATTTATCATTCAGTTATAGAGTCACACAAATGAATTTGGATACATAGTGGTTTTTTACAGAAAAGTTATTTGCAGTGTATTTTGATGTACAATATTTGAAACATAATAAAATTTATGTACATTATTGAGATGCACTACAAGATGCTTACTATAGAATATGACGTTCATGACAGTTATTGTTCATTTACAGGGACACATAAAAGATTTCTGTTACAGTACTGTCTATCAGTGATAATGCTGGAAGTAGGTTTTCAGTTGTGGTCGTTTTAAGTTATTTTTTTAATGCCAAGTGTTGTTTATAAAGTCTATGCATCATATACAGGAGAACACAAAATAATTCGCAAACATTATTGTCAATATGAGTGAATTGCTTAGGGGTAATTTTTATTGAGTTATGCATTTTACAGCGGAACTATATTTAGTATAC
Source organism: Maratus michaelseni (assembly GCA_963931845.1). Lineage (NCBI taxonomy): Eukaryota > Metazoa > Arthropoda > Arachnida > Araneae > Salticidae > Maratus > Maratus michaelseni. The sequence continues at coordinate 206,436,501 of OZ007595.1, forward strand.
TAAGAGATGTTTCTAGAATATGGATAAATTCATATACAGAACTACTCAAAGAACTGGATACATGCTATGGATACATGCATGATCTATGAATGGTAATTTCTGAAAATATGTTTTCAGTTGCGTTATGCGTTTTTTTTTTCTGAATTAATTTTTGTTTAATGTGAGGCGTGTATAAAAATTTGTAAATAATATACAGGGTTATACAAACCTATTCTAGTGCATTTACGTCTATTGGTGGAAATTGCTGAAGGTGTATACATGAGACATGACTGTGTTACACGTTTTGTAATTCAGCTAAATTTTAGAACACTATATAGTGCTTATTCCGGATCGTTGGATCGTGTACAGGGATGCACAAAAGAGTCCGAGCATCTTTCCGCCTATGGTCTGTAATTACAGAAATCTGGTTTTCAAACGTGTTATGCATTATCTAATGTTGTTTATTTAGATATCTTCTTTTACCTTTTTAAACGGTGAAGTTCCATTTCAGTATTCTGGAAGTGTTGGAAAGTGTTTTAATATCTACGCTTCATACTTGATTTTTCTTTCTTTTTGTACTCTTCAGTCAATAAAACTGTTTCGCGTATCCTTCTGAAGAAATAGCAACTGGGGTGCTATGGTTTAATTAACATAGCTATAGCTCTTCTAATCAAGAAGAATTTTAATAAAGTTTTGCATATAATATTTTCTTCCTGTTATACGAAGCCAGGCAAAAGTCATACCCTTCTCCTCTATCAAGGGCCGCGTCGGAATTTCGAAAAACTCTAAAACACGTGTCCAATCAATTTTTTGGGAGACCTCATTTGGTTAAAACATTTTGGAACAGGATGGCATAGGAGACCCACGGGTTCCATTTTTGAAATTTTCAACACTATCACATAATTTTGACATTATGTTTGGATTTTTCTGTAAATTTTACTTTCTGATGTCAATCAAGAAGTCACTCGGTAAAGTAGTCTAGGAATTATGCGGATTAAAATTTTGGAACATCTATTGTTAATATCATTTTTAACCGTTGTAAAAGAGATTTATAGAGCAAGCTTTTTAAGCATAACTCATAAACTACTTGGTAGAATGAGTTGTAATTTTGGATTCGCATATTTGAAGCTTCTAGAAATATATTTCTGTTAAAACATTCATTGATTACAATTCTTTTTTTTTTTGGGGGGGGGGGGGGGAATTAATTTTGAAACTATATATACATTTTAATTTTCTTTCCTGTCGTTATTTATGACATAAATACAACATAGTAGTGCATTTTCATATACGTTCGTCTTTTTTTAGAATAATCTAAAAAATATATAAATAGGATAAACTAAGATAGCAGTTTCGATGTTAACTTAATGTTTGCACAGCTCGACGTCAATAAATGAACATTCTGTTTTACAATTTCGACTTTTCTAACCGCTGCAAAAGCTAAGTTAGATAGCTCGATTTAGAGATCGAACCTTGCTAGTGGATTATAAATAATTTCATTTTATTTTTTTAAATAATATGTTTTACTATACTTTTTCCGGTACATATTTTTAATATTTGTTTTAATACAGATAAATTTTTAAAAATGCATTTATTTATTATTGCTTTCTTCTATCTATAATAGAAGAAAGCATTGTAATCGAAATTTTTTTCGACTTCCGGTTTTCGACGGATTTACACGTTTTAGGGATCAGAGATTCCGAAAAACATGTTTTTACAAAATGTCTGTCTGTCCGTCCTCATTGCACCATCAAAAAGTGTATGAAGTTATTCTTCAAATTGAACCACATATTTTTCCTATGTTTTTGGCTATGGCAAGCAGGTCCTACTTGAATTTGGGGATATTTCGACGAAAGGGGGCGCTGCTATCGCGATTTTTGTTTGATTTTCACTATTGTATCATCGAAAAGTGTATGAAGTTAGGCAGATAATTGAACGAAATTTTTTTCCTATGTTTTTGACTATAGCCTGCAGATCCCATTTGAAACTGGGGATATTTCGACGAAAGGGGGCGCTGCGATCACGATTTTTGTTCGATTTTCACTATTGTATCGTCGAAAAGTGTATGAATTTATGTAGATAATTGAACCTAATTTTTTTTATTTGTTTTTGACTATAGACTGACGGTCCAAGTTGAATTCGGGGATATTTCAACGAAAGGGGGCGCTGCGATCGCGATTTTTTGTTCGATTTTCACTATTGTATCATCAAAAAGTGTATGATGTTATGCAGATAATTAAAACAATTTTTTCTATGTTTTTGGCTATAGCCAGCAGGTCCTACTTGAATTTGGTGATATTCAGCCGGAAGGGGGCGCTGTGATAGCCATTTAAAGATTTCAAATTCAAAAAGATGTACAAAAAAATTAGAAATCTTAAAAGTTTTTTTCGTTAAATGTTCGGCCTTGATCCGGAGAAACCGGAGCAATTTTTGTTTAACCTCTATCTAAAAAATGTCTGAGATATAGTGGTTTGAAATTTTAGGGTAGCTGACATTTTCAAACAAGATAGCAGAATTCATCCATAAACGGGTTTAGTTTGTGAGTTTTAGTTAACATGGTTTCGGCAAATTCTCTTTCATTGTTGTAACCATTGTTCCTATTCTTATATGCTTAACACTATATATTTATATTCGCCAACGTCAAATTCGAAATATCGCCAAATTTGGCGATAAAAATAGGTTGCCATAAATGAAGCCAACTTGGCTGTAGAGGACTAATTTGGCGGTATTCTCATTCAAATTCAATGTTGATGAGAACTGGGAATGAATCTACTTTAATTGGGTTCCACGCATTTTAGCTTCGTGTTTTCCAGTAAAATTAGCTAAAATCGTAAAACCAAGGAATATGGAGGCTATCTGTTCCTCCATAGGACTTTTCGTAGTTTAGTATACATCAATTGATCGCATCCCGGTAACCCGACGATTCGCAAGAAGCTGACGTACAACAGAATGACGAAAAATATTGATTTTATTGGCGGTGTGATAGCGAATTTTGAAGTATTAACATGACTGAGATAGAAGAAAGTTTTGGGATTGGCACATCCGACTAGTTTTTTACATTATTATCCATTGATAATATTAAGGAGCACGTTATACATATCTAATAACCTAAATTTCCTTTAATAGGCATGCCTCCACCATATGTGGCCTTTAACAACTCACAGCACGTTGCCACTATCCTCTTTGAACTCTCTCTCCATGAACCTGGAGTAACTATACCGCCGACAACAAGAGCATATACAAAGGCTTCAGAGGATCCAAAATTGCGTAATCTATAACACTACTTAATATAATAAAAGCGTAAGCCAAGCTGAGAGCGTGATGGACATATGCTGTGGCGTCATGATGTTATGCAGTGGCTTGTCTTTGGATATGTAAGACAAATATCAAAATCGGTGAAATATACCATTCTTTTTTTATATATAGTTATGAACAGTAATACTTACATGTATACCTACACGCACGCAAAGACACACATGCCCGCGCACGTGCCAGATTTTGCTCTAAAATAAACCTCTAAAAGCAATGCCAACTTGACGCTAATTCAAGAATTTGACGAAATTCCAATATATACACTGCTCAAAACAATTAAAGGATATTGCAGTTTTAGGTGGATTTTGTATCTGGGAAACTTTTTAGCTGATTGATACATGGTCGACAGACATAGTAGGTTATATGAGAATAAATTACACATGTTTGGCAGAAAAAAATGCATTTTATTGCGCATTTGTGTACAAAAGGAAAAAAACACAATTTGTGCATATGAGAAAAAAAGAATAAGAAAAGGTGTTTTCTTCAAAGAAAATCATTTTCAGTAGGGGGTATGGTTTCCACGGGCGGCCAGCAACGTTGAACACCTTTGAGGCATGGACTCAATGAGGCTATTAATGACGAGTTGGGGTATTCTGCCCCACTCTTCCAGAAGAGCTCTTTCCAGTTCTTGGAGAGTTTGTGGGGGTTGTTGGCGGCCAGAAACTCGTCTTCCTAGAGCGTCCCAAACGTGCTCGATTGGATTCATGTCTGGAGAACACGCTGGCCATTCCATTCGAACGATTCCTTCCTCGAAAAGGAAATCCTCCACCAGGTTTGCACGATGTGGCCTGCAGTTATCGTCCATTAAAATGAAGTTATCTCCGATTGCTGCAGCGTTAGGGACTACAATAGGTCTGAGGATCTCATCCCTATATCGGCGACCAGTCAGAGCTCCATCTCGAATGATATAGAGGTCAGTGCGCCCGTCAATAGAGATGCCACCATACACCAACACTCCTCCACCGCCAAATCTGACACTTTCGTGCACGAACGCAGGATTATTCCTACTGCCACGGTCCCTCCAGATGAAAATACGCCTATTATCCGGATGCACAGAAAAACGGGACTCGTCAGAAAACAGAATATTGCTCCATTCATTTCTCCTCCAGTTGACATGCTCGGTTGCCCACTCCCTGCGGTCGCGACGATGCCTTGATGTTAATCTAACACATACCATCGGTCGGCGAGCATACAGACCTACAGCATGGAGCCGGTTTCGGACAGTCTGAGTTGAAATCGTGGTGCCTGTAGCCGAGCGAAGGTGTTGTTGGAGAAGAGTAGCGTTCATGTTTCGGTGTCTCCGAGCTGTTAACGCTAAATACCGATCTTCATTGGGCGTTGTTGCCCGTCTACGACCTTGCCCTGGTCTTCGGCCTGCACATCCACTCTCCAAAAAACGGTTACAGATCCTGGAAATGACACTTTGTGACACTCCAATGGCTTGCGCAACTTCGGCTTGAGTTTGACCCCCTTCTAACCTACCAACAATTCTCCAAGCTTCTGAATCTGTCAAATGACTTCGCTGAGACATCGTACTCATCGAAACAAAGCAATCACTGAATGCCGATCATCCTTGTCTTCATTCTCTTTTATCCAGTTGAAAGTCAAATTTCATTCGCTGCCGCTGAAGCGACGTTTTTGACGTCGAACTCAAAATTTGCATACTCCACAGTTTGAAAACCAGAAAAATTTGCATTTGTGATTCTCTTCTTCTATTTTCGGCAAAAAAAATTTCGTTTATATCTTTATTTTATATAAAACTTCAAATATCCTTTAATTGTTTTGAGCAGTGTATATACAGGTTTACTACATTAACCCATTAAAGACTGACGTTGCGTTTTCGCAACATTATGTTTCTTTTAAGATAACACCAGTTTGTTTTTAAGATAAATATTCACTTTATTTGATACGAATAGTTGCCGAACAGTTAATGTCGGTTAAGGGGCTTCCGAGTTGCAGACAACTATACGTCCAGTCTATTAGTGAGTAGAGTGTCTTGTATTAAATTGAGCCGTTGGGAAAATTTAAGATGTAGTAGTAACTATAAGATAAAAGAACAATTACAATGAAAAGGATAGATGTAAAGTTAATAAAAGAAATGATAACAGATTTGGAATAAAAGTAAAGCGAAGGAGATTAAGGATAGAGTCTAAATAATTGGAAGAAGGTGAAATGTTATAGCTGTAGTTATAACTAACTACTAGTAAGGTAACGAAGTTGAAAAAGTAAAAAATAGGGTTCGGAACATGTTCGTGAAACAGCACATAAATGCCTGGTGGTGAAAAGGCGGGCAAAGCATAAACATAAAAAAAGACACTCAAAAGAGCCATACATTTTTTTTTCTTTTTTGTATAGCTCAGATGTTAAGTTTTAATTAAGAAATTAGGTATTTATAATGTGGAAAAAATTACAATGAATAAAAGAGAGAAAATTTACAGTTAGGGTGAGCACAATATACGAGATTGCATACACTTGAAACGAGAGGCACTGTCATAAAGGAACACAGAATTTGCTATTATATAAAACTGGTATGAAACGCAATATTTGTATTTTATAGAGAAAAATAATTCCGTCTTAAATGGGTTAACCATCTTTTGTTTAATTCACCCTAGCCGGCCAAAATGGGGTAACCAGGTCCCAAAACCACAGGGCAAAGGACGGCAGCTAACATTTGACGAAGCACCACAGGGACGGAGGTTTTAATTTGTAGTCAAAGCTTTTAAAAATTTTAATCATTATTGGAAGGGATGAAAATCTCTCGTCTCAGTACCTCTTTCCCAGCGACAAGACTCTGCACATCATCGACTTTTTGTGCCAGTCTGTGGCATGTACAGCAGGACTCCCAAATGGTTTGCTTTTTTGAATACCAGTGTTTTCTGAGAAAATAATTTCGTGGTAAGTTTCTACAACATTTATCATGGGGACAGGTTAATACAAGAATTTGCAAAAGAAATCTAAATAGGATGGTCATGTTTTTTTTTTCAAAAAGCGGACCATCTAGCAGTCGTGCTACTGCAACGCAGCATTTCCAAGAATCGCTCTTCCAAGTATTAACCGCACCCGATGAGGCATGACATCGGTGTTCTGTTGGAAACCTGTGTTGTACAGAGTCGTGTGCCAATAGCTGCGAATTATTAATAATTATTTTAACCTTTTACGCATTTATACTTTTATGTATTTATATTACTCTATAGAAAATATAAATAATATATACAATTCAATATATATATAAATGCAACCGTGCCTAATATTTAAGTTTGACATAAATACAGATGGATTTTTTAAAATGCCATATTAATATTAAATCTATTTTAGTGTAAAAAATCGATAATTTTTTTAATTGAGGAAAGTATTTTGTAGTGTATCAAAGACATATATTAAATATTTTTTTTAAATAGGAAAATATGTCTTTGATATAAATAGGAAGTAACCTTTATTGAAACATTCAACTGATATTGATGGGATTCCAGTAAGAAATGCAATGCTTTTTGAAATATTGAGTAAGTGTGCTTTGTCGTAAGATATAAGATTGATATTAATAATATTTTGCATACATTTCACTGTACATTGCAGTAACGAAAACTTAAATGAAGAACTTCGCTTACGAATTTCCTTCACCGTAAAACATATTTATATACAGTGACATTATGTATCCATACAACAACATACAGACATGATAAACAACGAAGACAGTAAACAATAACAGAAAGTAAAGCATATTTCTTTTTTCCCGGTTGATACTGCTTTGTTCAATAAACTTAAGACAAAGCATCTAGCAATAAAGAGACATATCTTGAAATATAAACAGTACAATAAATATTAATATCTTGATTTGGAAGGAATTTTGAATAAAATCTAGAAAAAACCTTGAGCCACACACAAGAATAAAAACAAATTTAAACAGACTATTTCTTGGAAATAATTTAAAAAATCTAAACATTTGTTTCGACTTTGTCTTAGGTACAGTCGTGTAAAAAAAGAATATCTCCCTATTTCTAACGATATTCCTCATATAAAAATTATACTGGTATGGTACCAACCGAATAGTTATAATGTCTACTATTAAATGCTATATATTGATTACGATTTGGGGGTCATCTACATATTAAAAATTGTACTTTTTTTTTCAAATAATAAATTGACATTTTTTGATACTATATTTCAATTTCTTGAAACAAATAACCCCGGAAAAATATATAGTTTATGCATTTTTTCTTAAATTTTTAGAGATTTATAAAAGGAAATGTAGTAGGAGTTTATCATCTATAAAATTAGAATACAAAATTAAGTATAAAACATATTTATAAATAGTGTATCCGTACAAATTCATGCTGACATGATAAACTTTTGAGACAGTAAGCGATAACACAAATAAAAGCATTATTTTTTTTCCCCAGTGATTCTTTTTATGTGCCGAGAAGTGCAATAAAAGGACATATCTAGAATTGTAAACAACAGAATAAATCTGAATATCTGGTTTCCGAAGGAAACTTTGCATAAAATCTGTTTTGCGAAACAAAACTGTGTTGTTATTTCTTCTGCGTACAAAACAATAAAAATGCAAACAAAATATTTCTTGGAAATAATTTATGAAATCTGAACATGTTTTCGGTATTTTTCGCAGATCATTGTGTAAACATGGCACTGTTATTGTAACAATAAAGTGGTAATAACGTCTACTATTAAATGTTGTGCTTGGATTGGGGTTTGGAATCGGTTTACAAGTTAAAAATTGTTTCAAATTTTATTTTTTTTTTCACATGGTAATACTCATTTTTTATACCATGTTTAAAATTCTTGGATCAAATAAGCTCGAAAAATGAATAATTCGTGCATTTTTTCTTTATAGAGTTACAAAAGAAATTGTGTTAGAAGTTCACCCACAAATTTATAAAATAAAATTAAACACAAAACATATTTAAAAATAGTGAGATTTTGTATCCGTACAATATCGTGCTCACATAGCAATAAGATAAAGAAAATCATATTTTTATTCCGCAGTGATTGTTTTTACTGTTTTCTTTTTTTTTCTTCTTCTTTTAGAAAATACAAGATGAAATGCCGAGAAAATGCAATGGAAAGACAGTTCTAGAAATTAAACAACAGGATAATATCTTGTTTCGGAATTAATCTTCGAATAAAATCTAGTTTGCGAGAAAAACTGTGTTGTTACACATCTTCTCCACAAACCCCGTATTGCGTACAAAACAATAAAAATGTAAACAAAATATTTCTTGGAAATAATTTAGAAAATCTGAATACGTTTTTCGATTTCTTCCGCAGATCATTGTATAAATATAATATTGGTATTATATCAATCGAGTAGCAATACTGTCTACTATTAAATGTTATGCATGGATCAGGGTTTGGGATCAGTTTACATATATATTAAGTCTCCAAATTTCTTTTTTTATTTTCGAATGATAATGGGAAATTCTCAAAACGTGGAAACAATAAATTTTAAATTTTAATTTTTTTCAACTTTATACAATTTTTTATATCTATAATATATAAACCTAGAATATAATATGCAAACATTAAAAGACAGCATGTGTTGAGGAAAACTAATAACTAAAGCATTTAATTAGTAGATCTGTATGTTACAGATTTTGGACATAGCTCCTCTGCAGGTTACACAATTTTGGACACTGCTGACCTGTAGGTTACACAATTTTGACTTTTTCATAACTTGATTGTTATTTTTAAAATTCTTAAATTGATTATTGAAAGAAATTAAGAATGCAATAAATTCTATAATTGTATTACAAAGGTCAAATTATTTTATTATCAGATTAAAAAAAAAAAAAAGAACATAAAATCATTCGTCAAGCATAGATTATGAAACACTTTCCAATACATTCAGAATACTGTGCTGCCACATTTTCCTAATAGTTATCCTCGTTTTGTTTTATCGAGAAATCTGCAATTAAACAAAGTGAAGATTTCGAGTTAGAAAAAATGGTACACATTCTCAATAAAAAAAAATGGCTAATATTAGCCAAACATATCAACCCTGCTATATCGCGTGCCCAAATAAGCGATACTTGTAAAAAAGTAATTTAAAATGAATGTAATGTCACAAAAAACACATTGTCGTACCAAACCACTTTTTCTAAAATATGCCAACTGCCATGCAATAAGTAAATATGAATACATTAAGTTGAGAAATACAGTGATCTCTCACTTATACGCGATACACGGAAATCATTTCTCCGCACCAGTTTTTTTATAAAGTAATTTTCGGCTTTTTAAATCGAAGAATTTATGAATGGAATTTTACTGTTTTAAAATAGTGGTGTGAAAAAGTAATTACTGAACATCGCGTATAAGTGAGAGACCCCTGTAATAACTTTAAGTCGTGTCCTCCCCCTTTAAAATTTATATGTTACAAAAACGTAAATGAAGAACTTCGCTTACGAAACTCTTTTAACTTAAACCTTATTTGTAAACAGTAACTTTCTATATATAATATCATGCAGACATGATAAACATCGAAGACAGTAAATAATAACAGAAAGTATAGCATATTCTTCTTCCCTGGTGATTCTTTTTATAATATTGTTTTCCTTAGTAAACTCAAGATGAAGCGCATAGAAAATGCAATAAAAGAGCATATCTAGAAATGTAAACAGTAGAATAAATCTTAATAATTTGTTTTGGAACGAAACATTTAATAATATCTTCAGAATAAAAACTTGGTTCTTCTGCTCTTTAAGAAATAAAAATAATAAATACAAAGTTTTTTATATTAATTTTTTCTTCAACAATGTATTGTTTCCTCTTTTGAAGTTTTATAACTATGTAATAAAATATAATTTTTAAAGAAATAACTATATTTTAAGTCCAGTTGTACGTTACTGTTCCTACACATTCAATTAGGTCATCCAGAAATTTCCGCGGTTTTTTTATATATTTTGAATCCATAAATACCCTATTTCCACAGGAATTTCGGAATAAAAATTTGCTTTTATACTGTACGTCAGTGGTTCCCAAACTTTTGGGCTCGCGGAGCTCTTTTTGGGAAGAATTTCTAAGGTGGAGCCCCTTAACCCCACAGTACTCTATGGTTTACAATTAAGATTTTTTTATTCCTATGGAGCAGATAAATATCTGCTAGATAAGAGTACGAACCAGTAGTTTCGAACATGGGGCCAAGGTTCTCAGTTTGGCCCTTTTCTTGATACTGAAATTCTGAATTCATACTAGAAATTTTGGAAATCAAATTTTCTATTATTTAACCACTTAACAGTTTTATTTATTATTACTATTATTAGACACAATAAATTAAAAATAAGAACTAAAAACTACTTTTTTGTATTAAATTAGCTGCCTTGTATAATCGAGATATGTCCGCAGCAAAATTTATGGTTAAAAAATTGTGGTTTCTGAAAGCTTTTAGTAACGAAGAAAACAAACTCTTCTTACCCGAGCGACGTTCCAGCAATACTGTTAAGTGGTTAATGACATCCATTCTTAAAATAAAAAATATTCTTTCGGTATTTCCAGTATGAACTCGAAATTAAAGATCAAAATGATAACCCTGTCTGGGCCCTGCATTGCATTGGGGATTACGTGAAACTATTATTACTTATGGCGAAAACCACACACACACAGAAAAAAATAAGTTGTACAGTTTTCATATACAAAGAGAGACTACTGTATAATCCAAACAGGCTACTCACGAAAAGAAAGAAAATGCGTTAGTCCAGTCGCCCATGAGTAATTATATAACACGTTTTCGCTAGTCCCGCCCACTCTTAATAGAATCGTGCGATTTTTTTTCTTCTTTACGTATCTAGTACTTCTAAACATGCATCGAAAACGAATCGTCTCTGAGATTCTTCTTTTGAACCATTTTTTTTAATACATTTAGAAGCAGAACTTCGTTTAAGTGGGCCGGGCAAAATCTATAACCTGTATTATTAGGTGCAGCATCGTTCACCTTTTTTTATGTTTTTTTTTTTTTTTTTTTTTTTTTTTTTTTTTTTTTTTTTTTGAAGAAGAAAAATTTAGCTATTAATTATAGTTTTGAAAGAAACTTTATTTCATCATTGTTTTTGCCTCAAAATAGATATACGGTTAAAAACTACACATGTTAAAAGAACTGCAACTAGTAGAAAAACTTTACTAACAAAACGGGATATATGGGTGGGGTTAAATTTATATCAGGACGGGTACTCATTCACGAAAAGTCTAGGCAAGGGGTGGAGCTACGCAAAAGTTTAAATTGTTAGTGTGATGACAAATGTAAAGAACTAATATATATTTTTTAATTGCTACAGCCTTATTTCTGATAGGAAAATGTGGCATTATAACATGGGAATCTTAGCCAATGCCGAGATCAATTGAAACAAAATTTTTAAGATTGGTTAGAGTGATACAAGATGTTAAATAAAATGCGTTTTTAGCAACATACATTACTTTAAAAATTAAGTACAATTATGTAAAACAGCATAGAAAATTTAAATAACTAATAATTAATAAAATTAAAATAAACAGATTAAAGGAATTAAAGTTACAAAAAGAAAAAAGAAAACTATATACACAACGTATACAAATATTAAATTAATCTAATGAGGAGTTTATGAAATGATACAAGATGTTACAAAAAAGGAGGCGTTTTAATCGACAAACATTGTTTTACTATGGAAAACAGTGTGGAAATTTAAATATACCAATAACATAAACAGATTAAAGAAATTAAATGTATAAAAAAAAGAAGTATATATACACAATATACACAAATGTAAAATGAATCTAATGAGGGGCTTTAAATGATACAAGATGTTTAAGCGACAAACATTGTTTTACTATGAAAAACAGTATAGAAAAATTAAATAACTAAAAATTAATACAAATAACATAAACAGCGCCTTTGCTCTTTCGATTCAAGTTGTGCATTCGATTCAGAAAACTATTTCTTGTAGCGTATTTTGAATCGAATTTTTAAAACACATTAAATGCAGAAACATAAAATAAAGTAGTTCAAACCAAAAATATTATATAGAAAATAGATACATGTATAATACAAATTTTTATCTGATTTTTTAAAAGTATATTATATTATTTTTCAACCCAGTCATAGATGTAGATATTTTTGACACACACACGAACAAAAATTCCTACATACTTTCGAAAAAAATTTCCTTTGCAATTTGCTAATTTCTTTCATGTTCTGTTTATTTTCCTGGAACTCCGCGGAGCACACTTTGGGAACCTCTGCTGTACATGAAGAAACTGCTTTTACTTATTTTGAAATAAATTTATCTGTAAATTCTGGTGACAACCAAACATTTCAACATTTTCTCAACAGAAGAAGTATACCGCAGAACTTTCCGGATGACCCAATTTTAAGTTACTATATTTTATTTTTCCAGCCCATGATCTTATATAAAACAAATTCACAAACAGTGACAATCCGTATATGTACAACATGCTGAAGACATTATAGCTATACTATACAGTAAACAATAACAAAAAGTAAAGCATATTTCTTCCACTCCTGTCAATCTTTTTATAATACTGCCTTTTCAGTAAACAGAAGATGGAAACCCGAGAAAATGCAATAAAAGAAACATATCTTGAAATGTAAACAGTAGCATAAATCTCAATAGTTTGTTTCGGAACACAATTTTGAAGACATGTGGAATAACTACGTTGTTATTTCTTCTGACCAGCCCTATAGTGTGCACAAAAGAATGAAAATGCAAACAGAATATTTCTTGAACATAATTTAAAAAGTCTTATCGAAACATGGTTTCGATATTTTTTATGTACTTGAGTGGGAAATAAAAAGAATTCCGACTAAGTGATAATAATATCTTCTTTTAGATGTTATGCTTGGATTAGGATTCAGGGACTATCTACACATTAAATATTGCACTAATTTTCTTTTTTAAATGGTAACACATTGTTTTGACACTATGTTTCAGTTCCTCGAAACAAATAATAACCAAAAAATGTGTATTTTATGCATTATTTCTTAAATATTTATAGAGTTATAAAAGAAAGTGTGTTAGGGGTTCATAGATAAACAGAAAATAAAGTTAAAGATAAAATTTATTTATAAACAGTGACATTCTGTATAAGTATAATATAGTGCAGACATAATAAATATCGAAAACAATAAACAATAACAGCAAGTAAATCATACACAGAAAAAAATAAAACACCAAACTTGGGTAGAAAGATTCTTAGTTATAAGCCCAAATTGGGCCATGCCTGTTTTGGGTACCACTGTGTATGTGTATCCATTTTGGGCATTTTTAAGTACCCGTTTTCAAAATATATAAATTAGGTACAATTTTACACGGTCACATGTCAGTATACTATCGGACACAACATTTTTGTAAAGAAAACTGACCAGTAATCAAAACATAAAATAAAAAATCCAGTCTGACCATGCTTTATGCCTTAAATTTGCATATAATTGTAGTACAAAAATTCCAAAAATTGCATAAATCAAAATATGCAAAAATCTCAAAAACTGGACGCGTTGGAGAAAATCTAAAACAAGATTCGGAATTAGCGCAAAAAACTGAATAAGAAACAACTAATTTTGGTTTTGGGGCAGAGCAAAATTCCAGATTTCTTGTTCAGTGATAAACAGTCGGATGTATCAATCACAAAACTTTCTCATATACATATTAATACTTCAAAAAACGTAATTTTTTTAATCATTCCTTTTAGAAGTCAAAAAGGAGTAGATAACATATATGTTATTAATTTTTATTTACCCACTATACGCAGTATAGGGTAAGTCTTGTAATCGTTTTAAAAATCGAAAAAAATAAAATTGACGGATTTACACGTTTCATACACTGGATATTCCGAAGAACATATTTTTAGAAAAAAAAAATTGCCGTCTGTATCACCCGAACAAATTGAGATAGATACTTGAAATTTGGTATGTACTTAGTATGTAATAATGAGAAGAAGCCTATTGAATTTCAGTAACCTCGATTATCCAGAACTATTTTTGTTCGGACTCTCGAAATATTCGCTCCGATAAAAGGTATATAAATTTTATCGAAATTGTTTATTTTAAGGAGTGAATATAAAAGACAATAAAAAAATATAAATTTTGTATAAAGAATGAAATCGATCGGATAATTAGTTGCCGAGATATTTGTAATCCTATTTTCCACAGTCTTCGATTTTTCATGACACTGTATTTCATTAAAATTTCAATTCAAAGATGTATTTTAATTGGAAATGAGACGCTTAATCCGATTTTATTTTGGAATTGCAATGCATTTTATAAATAGTTTACACATGTTTTATTTTCACATTCTATATTATGCATATCCATGATGGATAAGTATTACGGTGGACCCCAACAACTAGTTTGATTACACTTTTTTGTCACAAGTTTTTTGGCAATAATTTTTATTAAAACCGTTGTGGGGAGCGGTAGGAAAAAAATCCGTAATGAAGTCTAATCAACGGGCAAAATATAAAAAAACGTGATTTTTTTTTTATTATTACAAGTATGTAAAAGAAACCTAGATTGGACGATTGGGTGATTTAAATGCGATTTTTTTTTTATCAACAGCTACCGCGCCCGTCCCGAAAATCGAACAAAATTCACTCTCACAGTACCACCTTGTGCCCGACTTTCCCCAAAATTTTATGGAAATTTTGGCCTATTACATTATATCTAAATATAAAATTCCGTCCCTTTTGGCGGAATATCCCCAAAATCAATTAGGACCTGCTGGCCATAGCCAGAAACATTTTTTTTTTTTTTTTGGTTCAGTTTTATGCATAAATTCACACTCTTGTCGACGATACAATGACACACACAGAGGCACACGGACAGACAGGTATTTTGTAAAAACATGTTTTTCGGGATCTCTGACCCCTGAAACGTATAAATCCGTCGAAAACCGGAAGTCGAAAAGATTTCGAATACAATTCTTTCTTCTATTATAGATAGAAGAAAATAAAAATTGTAACCAGAATATTTCTTGGAAATGATTTAAAAAGGCGTAACATGTTTGCGAATTTGTTTCATGTACACGAATAGCACATATATTTTGATAAGTAACAAGTTATTATTGATTATTTTAAAAACATGCGTTGTCTCCCCTTCTGAAATTTTATCAGTATGTAATATAATGCAATTTTTAAGGAAATAAATATTTTTTTATATACAGTTGTACTTTACTGTGCCAAAACATTCTATTCAGTATTATCTTTTATCTTTCCTGCTCATAATCTTATATAAAACATTGTTACAAACCAATGTATACATATTGTATCCATACAATACCATGCGGACATGATAAACATCCTAAACACTAAACAATATCGGAAAGAAATCATATTTCTTTTTTTTCTGTGATTCTTTATATAATGCTGTTTCTTCAGTAAATATAAGATGAAGCGCCGAGAAGATGCAATAATAAAATGACATATCTAGAAATGTAAACAGTAGTATAAATCTTAATATTTTGTTTCGAAACAAAATTTGAATAAATTCTAGTTTGGGAAAAAAACTAATCTGTTATTTCCTCTGCCCACCCCTTATACTGTGCAGAAAAGAATAACAATGTAAACAATATTTCTTTCAAAATAATTTAAAAGGTCTAAATATGTTTTTAGAGTTCGTTTTATGTGCAGTAAGACGAAAACAGTATCCCACCACCCCTGATTCCGCCGAAAAAGTTATACATTTTCCTATTGTTTATACAATTTTTTTTATTAAATATATAGAAAAATTCTAATATTGGAACATAAATTCACCTTATTATATCAATTAAAAATTTGAAAACATTAAAAATGAATCACAATTTATTTTTTACTAAAATAGGTGTAAATGAAATATAGGTTTTAAAACGTTAAAACCATGCTAAGATGTTAAAACATTCGTCGGAGTCCCGAGCGCTTTTTATGGGAATTTATATCATCCCATTTAAATGTAAAAATAAAAGTGAAATATTTACATACATAGGAATGACAACAAGAAAATTACAAGACTGAATAAGGGAGCATATGGCAGACATAGCAAAAGTAAAACCATCTACTGCACTTTCTCGTTTAAATTTGAAAACAGAAATTGATATATATTTCAGTAAAGTAAAGATTATATCGCAAATGAATGATTATAGTAAATGTATACTGAGGGAGTTTGTGGAAATACTGACAAGTGGAAGGAAATCCTGGAATGATATGTTATCATGCAATATACGAAAAAGCTGGTTTCATCTACCACTATATTTATATAGAAATATTAATCCAGTAAATTTCACTATATATTTATATTCGCCAACGTCAAATTCTCGCCAAACTTGACGACAGTTGGCGAAATATCGCCGAATTTGGCGACCAAAATAGGTTGTCATAAATGAAGCCAACTTGGCAGTAGAGGACTAATTTGGCGATATTCTCATTCAAATTCAATGTTGACGAGAACTGGGATTGAATCTTCTTTAATTAGGTTCCACGCATTTTACCTTCGTGTTTTCCAGTAATATTAGCTAAAATCGAAAAACCAAGAAATAGGGAGGCTATCTGTTCCTGTCGGTTCAGACCTGAAGGACTTTTCGTAGTTTAGTATTATACATCAGTTGATCGCATCCCGGTAACCCGACGATTCGAAAGCAGCTGACGTACAACGCAATAACGAAAAATATTGATTTTATTGGGGATATGATAACGAATTTTGAAGTATTAACATGACTGAGATAGAAGAAAGTTTTGGGATTGGCATTTCCGACTAGTTTAACTTTTAATAAATAAATCAACTTCTTCGCCACCACTATATTTATATAGAAATATTAATGGAGTAAATTTCCCGTGAACTATGTTGCTGAACAAAGTTAAAAATCTATCTTAAAATTTCTGGTGTCTAATATTTAATATATGTATAAAAAAACACAATTGTAAAAGAAAAACTCATGCAAAGAAGGGTTAAACAAATTTAATATCTGTACCCGAAAGCCAAACTGTCGAAAGTCACATTTAACTTATTTTTCATGATAAGGAAAAGAGAGACAACAACTGTGCTAGAAAATATGTGAGTTACAATGTTATAAAACAGAATATCTCTGAAATAACTTATGATACAAGTATAGCGATAGTTTGGCTCGAAAGAGAACAGTTTCTTTAGTATTAAAAGCTGATAACATAAATTTGTCATTTTTGGACACGATAGTTTGGTTCTCAGGTACAGATATCTTGTGGCTAAAACAACAGGAAAGCTAAAAGACTTAATCCATAACAAGACTTCCCTATTCCAAAAGATAAAATCGCGTGCATATACATATGTATATTTCTGTTTAATTAAAAGAAAAAAATTCAATTCAACAAATAATATTTCGAGTTATAACATTTTTAAATTATTCTTAATTTTTTTGAAAAAAAAAATTTGTTTTAATTTGTAAGAAGTTTTATGATGTGCTTCTGTTTAGAAATTAAATGGTTAACCATCACAAAAAAATCAAAATTCTAACTCTATAAATAAATAAAAATAAATAAATGTTTCTCGGACACCTTACAGTAACGTTGTTTCTTGAATTACACGCGTTTCAATTTGTGTCTGATACCTTGAAACCTCACGAATTATTAAAACGGACATATGTCTCTGAATTTGGCAAATATCAGGATGAATTTTTGTTGTTGTTGTTGTTTAATTCAGGAATGGATAAGGAAACATTTCCTAATTAGAAATTTTATCCTACGGAGGCCGTATAAAATTTTAATTTTTGTATTTTCTCAAATAGAACACCCATAGAGTTGCAACTTATCTCATCGAATTTTGCACCTTTTTTATGAAACTTTGCATGTACTTATAGTTAGAAACTTTGGAAGTATGTGTATATTTGAGGAGATAGCTGTTAATTAAAGCGTTCAAAAAGATGTTATTTTAACACCTCAGCTTTCTAAAAGATAATGCGGACGCCAATGAATAACTTAAAGCATACAGAAAGAAGTCAATTAACCTCTTAAGCTTTCAAAATACTCATAATTTTATTCAGCAGTAGAAATTTCTACCTTATTCCATGAAAAATATTTAAAACAGTAGTAAACAATTTCTAATTCACGTTACATATTACAAAAATTGCATCACGAGAAAAATAGATGAGAGGATAAAAAAAAGGAAATAAATAAAACATAGACAATAGGTTTAACATCCTCCCACCTTTTGATTATGTCGTATAATCAAAACTTCACATTAAATAAATACATTTACATGAACATTATAAATCGAGTCTCTCTGGTATTTTTATCATTCTACCAGATCTAGTCTTTTTAACTTGAGATTCGTTCTTTGAAGGCTCAACCTGAGTTTCATTCAAAGTTGGTTTAGGAAAATTAATGTTGGTACAATCACTCGATGACACTTCTAGAGGATAAATTCTTTGAACAGGCCGAAGTATCTGCGAATGAGACGTTTGTAGCTTTAAAAGCCGAACTTTTCCATCTTTACCAGGAATGAGCTCTGTAACAAGTCCTAATGGCCAGTTAATTCTTTTCTTGTTGTCTGCTCCCACCAAGACTATATCTCCTACAGCCACTGAACGTTGGAATCGTCTGCCGATCGGCCGTTGGATAAGTAGACCTAAATATTCTGATCTAAATCGATTTCTTAGATCCTTTTGCAGTTCTTGCCTATATTTAAGTCTCCTAGTGAGAGAGTTTTCCTCGATTGCATCAACGTCTGGTAAATCACACTCATGAATGTCTTTCAAAAACATGTCTGGAGATATGGGTTTGATAGATTCTTTCTCTGACATATAAGTTAGTGGTCGAGAATTTATAATACTTTCACAATCAGCCAATACAGTTATCATCTCTTCATAGTTCAAACAGGCTTGTCCTAAGACTCTTTTTAATAGATCTTTCATCACTCTGATCAGTCTCTCCCACCATCCGCCCCACCATGCAGCAGTCGGTGGGTTGAATTTCCATTCAATTGAATTGGTTGCTCCATACTTAACTATGCGACTCCAATTCAATCTTTTCAAAAAATTAGCTGCACCAATAAAATTCGGACCATTGTCACAATATATAATAGAACATCTTCCTCTGCGTGATACAAATCTTCTTAAAGCCATAAAAAAAGCCTCTGTAGATGCTGAAGTAACAAGTTCAAAATGTACAGCTCTGTAGATAGCGCATGTAAATATGATAACCCAACTCTTTTGATTATTTTTAAGAAATAGAGGGCCAGCCATATCAAGACCAATAATTTGAAATACTGCTGCATCTTTTACTCGATTTTCTGGTAGAGAAACGGGAGAAGATTCCAAATTCTTAGAATTAAATCTTTTACAAATGGTGCATTTGGATAAAACAGAAGTCACAGTTCTTCTTCCATTCAGAATCCAGTATTTTTCTCTGAGCAAATTTAAAAGAATCTGAGGACCTGCATGACAATTTTTGAGGTGAAAATGTAAAATTAATCGTTTGGTAACTTCATGATTTGAAGGAACAACCATAGGTGTGAGGAAATCCATATTGTCTTGTCTATACATAATTTTAGTCTTTACACGTATTATTTCTTTTTGATCTTTAAACGTCTCAAGAGTTTTCAATCTTTCATCGCTTTCATGGGAAAAACATTCCTGTTGTATCATCCAAATTATCTTCGTTTCTGCTTTCTTAAATTCATGACTTGTCAATTCTCCTCTAATTTGTTCTTTTGGTTTAGAAGAATTATGTCTGAAACGTAGTATCCAACCAACAAGACGCACGATTTTTTCATAACTGGAAAAATACCGGTAGTACCAGGTTTTCTCTGGACTTTCATCAACATTAACCAGTAATTTTGTAGACTTCAATTTCTCTTTTTCAATTTCTTCTTCATTTACATTTTGACATGGGAAATTCATATATTTATAATATTCTTCAGGATCTCGAAGCCAAGATGGACCCTCCCACCATTTGAGAGATACCAGCTTCTTTGCTTTACAGCCTCTAGATGGCAGATCTGCTGGATTCATTTCACCAGGTATATGTTTCCATAAAGCAGGGTCACTCAATTTTTTTATTTCTTGAACTCTGTTTCTAACAAACACAGACCAGTTCTCTTTTCTGGATATCCATGCAAGAACCGTCGTGGAATCGCTCCAAAAATATCTTTTCATATCTTCCCAGCCCAATGCGTCAATTACTGATTTAGCCAATCTGGCACCAATCAAAGCAGCTAAAAGTTCCATTCTAGGTATGGTTGCGCATTTTAAAGGACCTATGCGGGATTTCGAAGCAAGAAGAAATAATTCAACATGATCTTTACTTGCTATCCTCAAAAATATAACAGCAGCATACGCATATTGACTTGCATCACAAAATGTGTGAAGAGTACAATCTTTTACATTATCTGGGGTGAACTGAATATATCTTGGAATCTGAATTTCTTGTAAAATATTTAATTCGCGAAACCATTCAATAAACTCATATTTTAGATCACTTGCAATTTCTTCATCCCAGGCGATACCTTCTTTCCATGTTTTCTGCAACATCATCTTGGGACAAATCATAACAGGAGACGTAAAACCAATAGGATCAAAAACTTTATGTGCAACTGATAGCATGATTCGTTTAGTTATTTTTTCTAAATTTATATCTTTCGTCCAGCTTACATTAACCTTCAAAACGTCTAGAAATCGGTTCCATTGTAATCCTAGTACAGCAGTTTCTTCGCAATTTCCGCTATTTTTTCTTTCTTCTGTATGCTCCCATCCTCTCAAATCAAATCCACCTTTAACCATAAGACACTTAGAATCAGCAATAAACTTTTCTAATTCCTTTTGCGTATGGACACTAGCAACGACATTGTCAACATAAAAGCTTCTCAGCAATTGCTCTTTAAGATGCGGATCGTATCCTTCATCGTTTTTTATGTGATATTCGATGACGGAAGCAAGAAGAAACGGGGAACTTTTGACTCCAAACACGACTCTAGCATGCCGAAACATTTTAATATTTCTCTCTTCTGGATCGTTCCACCACAAGAAACGCAAAAAGTCCCGATCTTCTTTCCGTACAGCGATTTGTAAAAATGCTTTCTTGATATCAGCTACAACGCCAAATTTCTTTTCTCTAAAACGTAAGAGAATGTCAGGAATTAATTCAATGAGATTTGGTCCAGAATGTAAACATTGATTCAGAGATGGATGGTTCTGTATTCTAGCTGATGCGTCGAACACTGGACGAATGGGAGTTGTACTGCTTTCTTTTATTACTGGTCGATGAGGCAAATAGTTTCCGTAAAGATTCATTTCTGACTTGGGAATTTCCTCAATAATTTTATCATCAAGCCAGCCTAAAAGCACTTGTTCATATTTTTGATAAAGGTTATTGTTAAGCAACTTGTTTGTAACATTAATTAATCTTTTCTTGGCTAAACTGAAATTATCGGGTAAAGGTGGTATATCCTCCACCCATGGCAAAGAAATTTCGTAACGATTATCTTCATTCATATTTACTGTCTGTAAAAAATGCTCTTTTACCTGACGATCAATCTCCATTTTAGATTGTTTTACAATTGGATCATTTATTCCAAGTAAATCTAGTTTCCATAAATCGCTAATTTCTGCTTCATTCACGAACATAGATGTAACTGTTAAAGCTAAGTTTTCTTTAGATACGTTATCTTGAGGCACTTTTCCCATTAAGGTCCATCCTAAATGTGTTTCCAGAGCTACTAGTCCAGACGACAACATTTCTCTACGACCTGTCAGTAATTTTCCAATTACATCGGCTCCAATCAATACTTGAATAGATTCAGGAGTCTCACCAATATCCGTCAGAGTGATGCCTTTTCCCAATAATTCTTTATACCAGGATCCTTTCTCTACAGGCATAACATTTTCGCAGATAATGTTTTGGTCCAAAACCTCAAAATTGCATTTAAAATTTTCTTTCAAATCGCTTAATCTTATCTTGTAGTAGTTATGATTATATTCCTTTGTTATGACTCCGCCAAAAAGGGAATGTGCGATTTTTTCTTCTCGAAGAGGTAAATACTTCATTTCTTCGGCTAAATGTTTTAAAATATACGATCTCTGTGAACCTGAGTCTAAAATCAGTCGAACAACTTTCTTTTTGTTATCTGAAGTGATTTTTGCTTTGAGTGTCTGAAGAAAGACCTTGGGATTTCTACTGACATTGGACATATTTACTTCATTTACTCTACTGACATTAGCTATATTTACTTCATTTCCAGACGATTTTTCTTCCCCTTTCCTTTCATTTAATTTGTTTTTATCGAGCATTTGACACATCACAGATGCATGTTTTTTATCACAAAAGAAACACTTCAGAATAGCTTTACATTGTTTCGTTGTGTGGCCTGACGCCAAACATAAAAAACAACACCTTTTGTCTTTCAATATATTCTGCTTCTCACTAAAACTCATCTTCCGTGCTGAGAAACATTCTGAACTCAGATGTCTTCCGTTACAATAAACGCAATTTTTCCTTAAGTCTTGCTTTGAAGAAGTTGTTAATAGAGTAGCAGCAGTGCGACAGGATGTTAATTAAAGCGTTCAAAAAGATGTTATTTTAACACCTCAGCTTTCTAAAAGATAATGCGGACGCCAATGAATAACTTAAAGCATACAGAAAGAAGTCAATTAACCTCTTAAGCTTTCAAAATACTCATAATTTTATTCAGCAGTAGAAATTTCTACCTTATTCCATGAAAAATATTTAAAACAGTAGTAAACAATTTCTAATTCACGTTACATATTACAAAAATTGCATCACGAGAAAAATAGATGAGAGGATAAAAAAAAGGAAATAAATAAAACATAGACAATAGGTTTAACAATAGCCTTTTGTTTCAATATTTATGAATCACACTGCATATATACCATATTATTTAAGAAAAGGAAAATATTTATGAATTAAACAACAATACGTACCGGAAAAATTAATTAGAATTTTTTTTAAGTTAAAGCATTCATGAAAGAAAAGTGTTCACTTTATTTATCTTTTACTGATCACGATACCCAAGTTACTGTGACATGTGGCTTGGAAGTGATGGATAAAATGTGATAATTATAAAATTCTCTTAGTTTCACGAACCGAGCATAGCCTTTACTGCTATTTGTCCAGGATTTTCGTATTAAATCTTTCCATTGCTATCCTTTTTTTTTTAGCATATTGATATATATAAAGAATAATGCTGAAATATTTTTATGTATCATAAGAAATTTTAGGTACTCATTTAGCTTGAAATTTTCAGTTTGAGTTGACGAAAATGCATTTTCTTTGTAGAATAAACTGAAGGGTTAGGTACCCTTTAAAATGTAAAAAAATCAATTTTTTTATATATATCTTATAATAAAATATGATTTTTTAGAAACATAAAAAAAAAAAATACTTTAGAAGAGACATTATGTCTAAAACAGTCGGAGCTCTTTTGTACGGTCAAGGGATAGGGGTAATTTGAACTTTAAAGTCAACTTTCTCAAAACGGCGATTTTGATCATTGCGTGCATTATTTCTGAAGGATGGTTTGCTGGAATTTCATGAAATTTTGTGTGAATGTATTAACCGTATATATGCAAAAAATGACTTATTATTATGTTTCTCAATTAAGAAGTTTAGAATTCACGATTACTTTTGTATAAAAAAAGCGATATTTCCAGTTTCTTTAAATAAAAAAATGAAATCTCAGAATCTGCACATTTTATTTATTTTTGTTATTATTGTAGGTCATTTTGAGACAACATTATAATCTGTACTCGTTTTTTAAGTGAATTGGCTGGTTTTAGCAAATAAAATGCTAAAAATCATGCGTGCAGTGCATGCAAAAATAATTCTTTCGTAAAAAGTGTATTATATTTTTAAATAAATTAAAAACGTTATATGTGTGTATACTTTTTTGGGAACTTTAATTGCTAAAGTAAACCTTTCTTAATATGTGTTTTGAATTTTATAATTAAAAGTTATTTAGTTACGGAATGACTGCAATTCTTATAAAGGTTACTTTTTCATGTATTTTGTGAGTTCAAGGAGTACCTGACTCCTTAAGCTTCCTTCATTAAAAACTTTTTACAAATTGAATAACAAGAGCTTGTTTAAATATAAAACTGAATGGCATGTATTTTCGTCCCATTCGCAACCACCTGGGATTTTACAGAATAAAAAATATTTTGAAACATATTGATACAATAGTTATATAGAAAATTAATTTTTTTGCCAAAAAAGCTAAATTTAATGCCTAAGGAGAGAAACACACATACTTAAATGACAAAATGATATACTTAGCAAATCCTGCTAAAACAGAACAAGGGACCGGAGACAGATTCCTTTTCATTTAAGTTTTAGCAGGTTCGCAGGTCTATTGTAATTAATGATAAAGGGTGTATCTGGAAAAGTGGGCAAAACTTTACGGGGTGATAGAACGCAGCTATACGAACAAATTTCGTCATAGAATGTATGGCTGAGCGAGCCGCTAGGTGGCGTTGTAAACCGTATGGCACATTCCTACGAGAAGTGTTGCCGGCGCTGCTGCGTCCGATTCCAACTCCCATCAGGTCGAGAATGTGGTTTCAACACGACGGCGCGCCTGCACACTTTTTGGATATGGGGGACACTTTAAATGCAACGTTCCCAGGGCGATGGATTGGTCGAGGTGGTCCCATAGCTTGGTCACCAAGATCGTCGGATCTCTCGTGTTTGGACTTTTTCGCGTGGGGCCATATAAAAAGCCTAATGTTCCTAAAGTTGCCTAAAGTGTTCCATTGAAACCAATATGGATCTAGTCGCCAGGATTGCCGTTGTGGCCGTGGATAGTGCTATTCGGGAAATGCCTGGAGTCTTCGCAAATGTGCGTCTGTCCCTATCCCGCAGGTGTGAAGCGTGCATTACAGCTGACGGAAGATCTTTTGAGCAATTTCTTTGAGAATGTACATTAATTACATTGCTGTTAATAAAAAAAAAATCTGAAGTAACTCCTCTCATTCTTGTGTTAATTCTTTAACTGCGAAAGGGGAAAACTACCTTTTAACTTTTCACCGCTTGCGTTCCGACCATACATTCTATGACGAAATTTGATCGTATAGCTGCGTTCTATCACCCAGTAAAGTTTTGCCCACTTTTTCAGACACACCATGTATGGTAATCCTTTCGCCGTTCAATTAAGTGGAAATTTTCGGCTTAAGGTGATTCTCAAAAAAATTATTTCCCCGCTCAGCAACTCGGAACTTTCTTACTTATTTTTAAGGATTATTGAAAGGATTTCTAATCGAACAGTTTTTTTTTTTACAATTTTCGATAAATGGTGTGCTTAAACCTTAAGCTTAAGCTACGTACTTAAAGCACGGTAATTACCAGAGTAAAAAAAGGCTGCTGTAAGAAGCAAAATCTTTGGCAATTTCTTAGTCTCCTGGCATTACTCCTTTAACTCCTGGCATATGGCTAATATGAAAGTATCGCTTTTTAATAAATTTCAAAACTTCATTTGAATACAAAAATATTTTTCATATAAAAATCTTTTAAAATACAACATCTTTTACAATATATACAATATAAAAATACAACATCTTTATGGTGTTGTTAGCGGCCAATAAAATAAAATGTATTAATGCTAAAGTTTTTAATTTAAAAAAATGCTTTTCACCTGTATTTTGTAGCCCGGGTTCGATCCCCTAGTTCAGGGACGGCGAGCCTTTTCGCATCCGCATGCCAATTTTTTCTTAAAATATATTTTATGTGCGATCTTGACGTGCCAATAACCAAATTATTGAACGTATCAAATAATAATAATCAACATTAAATAAAATTTCTTTCTTAGGACTAAAAAAAGTATAGGTAATATTTAGTGTTTTACTTTAGAAAGTAATTTTAAAAAGTGCTATTTCGGTTGTTGCATTTTAGAGGCCAAATATTAATTGATATTAGCTTCGTACTTACAAGAGATCTTACCCCAAAAGGTACGCCCCGATTTCGATAAAACTTTTATCATAGACAGTACGCATGATATGATGAAAAATGATACCAATTTAATCGGCCATCGTCAAGGTTTAGTGGTGTATTTTTAAAATTTTTGTAAAGTATCTATGGTGCAACTAATGGAAATAGCTAAATGTTTTACTAAACAAGAAAGAAAAATCGTACGTCAAGCATAGATTATATGACACTTTCCAACACATTCAGAATACTGTAAAAAAACTTCACCGTTTAATAAGATGAAATACGATATCAACTAAACAATTTGGAAAACGCATAAAATATTTGAAAAGTCAATTTCAGCACTTGACATCTATAGTCGGAAAATAATTCATATTCTTTTGTGAATCTCTGTATATCATCTATCGATTTGTATATATACTACATATTATGCTAAAATTTAGTTCAGTTAAGAAACAATTAACAATGTTCAAAATTCCTTTTCAGCAATTCCCGTCAATAAACGGAAATGTATTCGAATCTTTTGTACAACCCTGTTTATGATGAATATAATTTATACGCACCAAGTACTCTCCAAAAGATTTGTTAAATTTAAAAACGCATACCGCAATTGAAAACACACTTCCAGCTATTGTCGCTTATAGACAGTACTGTAACCGAACACTTTTGTGTGTCCCTGAACATCTTGTTTTAGACCTCAGTGATATATATCAGTTTCAAATAGCGTAATATTGTTAAAATGCATTACAAATTATTTTTCCCCCATAGACCATAATGTAACGGAATACTTTTGAGTGTCTCTGTGGATGAACTATGAATGGCACACACTTCATTTTCAATGCCAAACATTCCATAGTAAATCTCAATAGCATATATCATTTACATAAAAATCCAACTATATTTACGTAAGTAAAGGCTCGGACAGACAGATGGCCCTACAAACCGAATTCATAAACACTTTTCAACTACGTATGTTGGAAAATGTTAAAAATATTCCAATAATTTCAAACAACGTAATCGTCACAGAAATGATAATTAGTATAGAAATAAGTAAAACACAATGAATTTTTATACCATCCACAAATTATACGATGAAATTTTTCACATTCATGACATTCGGTTCCATTATCTGTAAAACAAAAATCAACTGAATTCGGGAATGTCGCGGGCTTTTCTATTTAACCCTTCTTTGCATGAGTTTTTCTTTTACAATTGTGTTTATTTATACATATATTAAATATTAGACACCAGAAATTTTAAGATAGATTTTTAACTTTGCTCAGCAACATAGTTCACGGGAAATTTACTCCATTAATATTTCTATATAAATATAGTAGTGGCGAAGAAGTTGATTTATTTATTAAAAGTTAAATAAAAAGTGATGGAAATTTACATCACTATGCAATTAAGGGTTAAGATATCCACATTTAAACCATGCATATTTACTAGATAAATAATACTTAAAAATAATACTAAATACTAAATAATACTTAAAAATACTACACATTGACGATGGCCGATGAAATTGGTATAATTTTTTTATCTGCTTTTGAGTAGGGTTCTTGTTAGTTATTTTTAGAAGAATGCAATCTGAATTGGGGTCATCTAACAAGATGTTTATACTTCAATTTTTCCTATTATTCATTTCCAAAAATAATGACTCTCAAATTAATAATAATAATAATAATAATAATGGCAACGCCAGCTTAAGGTTCTTTCAACAGTTCTTCGTGTCTGGAATTGAATACCAAGTTCTCATAATTTTATCTTCGGCATTTTTGCTTATGCCTTATAATCTTTCCTTTCCGATAATCTCTTAATATGAAAAATTTCTGATCCAATATTGAGCTAGATAGGAATTCAGTAAGTTGCATTTCGATTTCTTCAAATTGAATGATAACGATAAAATCAATCGAATTCAGACAAACTTAGTCTAAATTAATGTGTAGTTTGTGTAATTTCACTATATTTTGATTCAAGATATTTGACTATATTTTGATTCAAGATATTTGACTATATTTTGATTTGAGAGCCTGAATATTTGTCGTGACAAAAATAATCTGATACGTGCCGGTTCGCCGTCCCTGCCCTAGTTTCTTTAAAATTTATCTATCTTTTCTAAATTTATGAACGTTAGTTATGTTCGGATTGGAGTAAAACTCACTGTATTTTTTACTCGGTAAATGAATTTTTACCCTTGTTTCCCATATAAAAATTGTTTATTGTAATGTGTTTCCGCTACCCCTTAAAGTTTGTACTATGCATTCTGAAACACACTGTATACTTACATGCATCTTATTACATTCATATTTTATACTTATATACAACTTAAACCATACATACGCACTTAGATACATCAATGTTCAATGATGACAACTCAATTACAACAGATCAAAGTAATATTGATAAATCTTCCATATCCACGCTCTAATAGATTCTGTTTATAATAATTTTTTAAGTTGTTATTTTACAAAATGCTTAAAATAAAAAGCTCAGTTAAAAGACATATTTTCGAAAAATCCTGAATACTTCTGTAAATGAACTTTTTTAGTATAAAGGAATATATAACACAGAAAGTATATAAAATACTATGCATAATATTTTAAATATTTAAATTTAATATCGATGCAAAATAAATGTATTCCCTTCAAACGTTAAACTAAATATGTCATAAACTCTCTTCTCAAATTAATTATCGAAAAATATCAATATCATAAGGATAATTTGATGACCCAAAGTTCACTTTTTGTTGAAAACAATTTCGGTATTATTCATTTTCTTAATTTCGTGTTTAACACGAAAAATGCATGAAATTGAATAAATTTTTCCTTTATTCTGGGATGCCAATTAAATTAATTTGGTGAACTGCTTAAGGACAAAACTTATATAAGTTTTTTAAAAGTTTGTTAAGTTCTCTTGTTTGAGCGCTAATCATTTAAAATGCACGGTCCGATAATTGAATTTTGTCAATGTGTTTATCATTCATTGAATTACTGAAGATGTGATTAAAATGAAGTTTCGGGAAAACAGACGTTGACATCCAAAGATTATGATTTTACATCGCCTTAGAAAAAAAAAGAAAGAAAGAAAGAAAATGGTTTGTAAATGTTAAAGTGTAATTTTGTCAAATTATAAACAAGGAAATTACATTTTAAGCGCATGATTTAATTTGTCGTTGATTATATTTGTAAATAAATACGAATTTAAAAAAAACCTGATTAGAAGATATTGTTTTCATATCATAATAAGACTAATACATAT
The DNA here is from genome assembly GCA_963931845.1 of Maratus michaelseni. Classification (NCBI taxonomy): domain Eukaryota; kingdom Metazoa; phylum Arthropoda; class Arachnida; order Araneae; family Salticidae; genus Maratus; species Maratus michaelseni. The sequence continues at coordinate 206,465,919 of OZ007595.1, forward strand.
TTTTAATTTTTAAACTTATTTGTGTTAAATATTCCATATTTAATATATTACACTTTTTTATTTAACTTGACTTGACTCATATATGTAAGGGGGAATTTTTTAACCGATTTTTCATTCATTTCCTAATATGCTAGAGTTATAAAAATTATGTACACAGGTGTGTTTCAATTACAATACAGCAGTTTAATATTTTTAGAACTTAATTATAAATTAATTTTAAGACATTTTCTTCGTTCGCCGGGCGCCGGTGATAAAAAGGCCAAATAATCTTTATGGTTACATTACAACTGTATATGAGTTACAACGACAATGGAGTTAAAATTAAACGCTAAACCAAGCTCACTAAAATATGTCAGCAGTCTGTGAAACGGCCACAATTTAAAAGCTAAAGAGTGGAAATTAAATTTAAACAGTGTAATATTTTAAAATAGATTACATTCAAATGAAGTTCTTTTTTGTAGAGAAAATTTTAACACAGGTCTATTTTTTATGTGAGAAAAACTTTTCAGGTCCAATTTTAAAATAGAATTTATTTACATGGTTTAAAGATAATATTAATTGTAGATATAGAATATTTGTAAGCAGTTTTATGAGGATATTAATTAGTGTTTTTCAAGAAGCGTGAAAATTTATTCATCAGATAATTATTTCATAGATTAAATTACATTTTTCTTTCGCTTAGAATTAAAATAGATTTCAATTGAAATCTTATACAATTGAAATCTATTTAAAGATTGCTTGGATTTTTTCAAAATTAAATTCATTCATTAGAGTTTTCTTTTTCCAATATCATATATATTTGTTCAATCTTTTCATAGTTTAAAATCGCTATAAAATACTTTTTTCTCATAAAAAACAGTTAATTTGAGACCTTTTTCTTTTCACTTTTCATTTAATTCCATAATTGAAGCAATAAGGATTTATTATTATGAAAATTATTGTAAATGGATTATTTTTTAAATCATAAAAACTTGTTATAACATGCTTCATTTAAATCTTGAAGAATTGAAAAAGAAAAATAGACATTTTCACAAGTATTTGTAAAAACTAATTACAGACTCCATAAATGAATGTGGATGTTTGTATATATAATAGATGTACGTATTCATTTATATGTTTTATTTATTTTTATTTTTAATTTATTTTTATATTTTTGCAATTTTTTAATCGAAAAAATATTTTTTTAGGGTTTTGTTCATCTCACGAAACCCTATTAGTCCCGCTTCGTTGTCTGTCTGTCACAGAGCCTGTTCTCAGAAACTATATAACTTGCAGGCATGAAATTTTGTTTACTTATAGCTGAATACCTACTATGAAGTTCAAAATCATAAAATTTGAAAAAATCGTATTATTTTAAAATAGAGAGATAAAAAACCAAAAATCTAACAGCCTTTTCCTATTAAATTTAAACATTTTTCGTTATAGCAGTTGCCAACAATTAAAAATCCACAATAAAATTCTTTCTACAATAATTAATTTTCTATTGAAAGATTTCCATGTGAAAAATAAAAATGAAATAAAAAGTTAAAACGGAAATTTTCACCATTTCTCAATAATACAAGGAGTATGAGCATGTGTAAATACAGAAAGCAGCTTAATATGACGACATTAGAGAATTAAAAATAAAATTAATTTGGCGTCATATTGGAAGTTTAACGGATTTTTCAAATGTTTGAGAATGATACAAAGAGAGTATCAATATTGAAGGTCTCTATACAACATGTTTAATTTTGAAATTGATTTTTTTTTTTAATATCGAATTTAGTCCACATGATATTATGATAGAGTATAATCGAGGGCTTCGCCCGCTATTGGACCGGTTCAGATATTCAAAAAAACGAGAAAAATAGACTGGTAAATTTTTAATTCATAAAAAACCTTTTTTTATTATTATTATTCATTAAAGAAAGGATAGAGTGTTTTGAAAGGAATATTAACCGAAACTCTTTGTGCGATCTTCGATCACACTTTCCCACTTGTTTTAATGCTTACATGCATACCTCTGTGCTTACATAAAAATTTACTTATATGCTTATATACTTATAGTGGGATCCAAAAGGCAATTCATCCAACTCACAATTCATCTACCGCGAAATCTTAGAGAGTGAAAGCTGAAAATTCCTTTATTTAAATACATATATTATAAGTATATTTATATAGCGGAAGTTGAATTTTCAATGAAGTGCCTTTTGCTTTGACCACCGCCTTCTAAAGTTCTGGATACTTTGCGCAGATTTTACATAACTCATTCTTACTTATTTGCTCTTAAGCAGACTTAAGGGTGTTGGTCAGATCAGGGCTTAAATTTCTCTCGCTAATGTTAAACCAATGGGCGTGGAAAGCATTCTTAGATTTAGAATATCTCATCAGGAAATTAATATTTTTAACATATGTTTTCTTAAAGGATAGATATTTTTATTAGCTGTCAAAATATTTCTAAAATATATATTTTATTTTATTTGAAGTGTTATAATCTGACTCACAGCTTGTCAACTTTTAACACATAAAATATTAAATTAAGCATAAATTTTAGAAATATTTTTTTTTATTACAAAAAAAAAAAAAAAAAAAAAAAAAAAAAATCATGCGTTAAGCATAGATTCTGAAACACTTTCCAACACTTCCAGCATACTTTTACGAATCTTTACCGTGTTAAATAATGTGAAAGATGTTGTCTAAGTAAACAAGGTCAAGGTCAAGGTCGGGTTGGGTTGATTTATGATGGCCAATTATCAACACGAGGGGGCCCTAGGGGGGAGTGCCCTCCGTGGGGGTCTTTCTAAGGGATCCTAACCCGTATTAACGCAAGGTTCGAAGAAAACCATAGGTCAAGGCCGGGCGGGGAGGACTACCTTTCGGCTTAAGCTCAACTAGCCTCACCCATTGCCTATGTAAACAATTTGGAAAACGCAGAACACATTTGAAAACTCAATTTCAGGAATTACCACCAATAGTAGAAAAAATAAACTAAATTATTTTGTGTAGCCTTGTATATGATCTATAGATTTGTATATATACTAAATAGTATGCTAAAATTTAGTTAAGCTAAAAAATGCATAGCACAGTTGAAAATTCCCCTTCAGCAGTTTCCGATAATAAACGAAAAGTTACTCGAGATCTTTTGTGCAGCCCTGTATATGATCTATAGAATTTTACACACCAAGTAATATGCAATAAAATAGTTAAATTTATAAACGCGTACCACAATTGAAAATGCACTTCAGCGATTATTGTTCATAGACAGTACTGTATCCGATTTTTTTGTGTGTGTCCCTGTAAATGAACTACGAATGCTATGCACACCATATTCTATAGTAAACCTCTTGTAGTGAACCTCATTAATATCTCAAATTCAATATGTTTGAAATAGTGTAACATTATTAAAACACATCGCAAACAGTTTTTCCCCACAGACTGTAAGGTAACGAAATTCTTTTGAGTATCCCTGTAAACGTATGAATGCTACACACTTCATTTTCAATATCGAACATGCCATAGTAAACCTCAATAACATATATGAGTTGCATGGTAATCCGAGACTATTTACGCGAGTTAGAGCATGGACAGACAGGAAGACAAACCAAATTCATAAACATTTCTTAACAATGTTGGAAAGTGGTAAAAAAGAGACATACTTCAAGAAGGGTATGCAGTAAACAGATGTTAAAAATATGAATTTTCTCTGGAAATATTTAAAAAATACGACTGTATTTCACGTTCATGGGTTTAACATTACCGAGGGGAATTTGAAATCTCACTGACCGATACCCTTAAGATTTTTCTTTAAATATTCCATATTTTTTTATATATTAGGTAGCTTTCAATACAAAAAGTAAAAAGCTACCTATTGCAGCCGTTCGGAGGAAAGCAATTAAGGAAAATTTCGGTATATTTTCACCGATCATGAGATCCCCAGACACCAATACCACCCTCCATTCAAATGTGGATTTATGTATATATATATATATATATATATATATATATATATACAGGGTGATTCATAAAAGATGGGCAGAACTTTAAGGGGTTATAGTACACTTAAAGACAAATAATATTAAATAGGAGACTAAGGGTCCCAGACGTATTCCCAAGGAGATAGGGGGCATTAAAGTTTAGGGTCCGAAATTTCAAATGATTATAAAACATGGAAAAATTGGTCGATTCGTTTGCGGTTTTTGCAAAAAATTTTCTTTATGCCAGTATTTTCTTGAAATAAAATTTTAAAGTTCAATTTCAAAAAATGCCGATAGGGGGCGCTTTAGACTTTGGAGTAACAAACAACTATTTTTTAACGTTATTTTTTGTATTTCTTTAAATGATTTCGAAAGCTTAGACTTAAACTTAAATTTTGATCTAAAAATCTGAGTCCTAACGAGTAGTTAAGTAGCGTAAACTGAAATTTGAAATTTGAAACCCTTCTCCCCCCAGAACAAAAATCAGTTATTCCCGATCTTTGTGTCGTAGATTAGGCTCTAACTACTGCCGCGTTTTGCTAAAATTATTCTTTATGTCAGTATTTTCTTGAAAATAAATTTTAAAGAAAATTTTCAAAAAATTCCGATAGAGGGCGCTTTAGACTTTGGAGTAACGAACAACTATTTTATACCGTTATTTTTTGTGTCTCATTAAATGCTTTCTAAAGCTTAGACTTAAACTTAAATTTTCAGCTCAAAATCTGAATCGCTGAGCGTGGTTCAGTAGCGAGGGGAGGGGGTTCAAATTTCAACTTCTGAACATAGTTCAGTTTGCACTACTTAACCATGCCCAACGATTCTGTGCTGTGATACGAGGCAAAAATACAACTTTCGTCAAGGACTGCATAGTCGGAATTCACTCATAAAGGCACTGGCACAGTTGGAAACGTCGCTCATGCAAACGTTAAAGCTCCATTCCTGACGCTAGTCACCGGGTGAAGAAGGAAACAGAAAGTATGCAAATGTCAAATGGGGAAGAAGAAGAACACGTATGCAAAATTTCGACACGATTCAGGCATAAAAACCACTGAACGGTGAGTCATGTGTAAGTCGCTGTAGTAATGAATCGGAAGATGGTGCCCTTCACGAATAAGGAAAAGGCTGAGATGCATTTAATTTACGGAGCGGCAGATGGAAATGGTGCAGAGGCACAACGAATGTACGGAGAGCGATTTCCTAACAGGCGGTTGCCTAACCGCAAAACTTTCGAGCGCTTACACAGACAGTTGTGTGAGACGGGATCATTTCTCGCTTCCCGGTCGAATGCAGGTCGTGCAAAAAAGGACGAATCAGTAGTTGTTGCAGAAGCCATTCTGGATGTAGTAGCGGCGCAGCCAAGTACAAGTACACGAACAGTGGCTAGCCAGGTGGATACCTCACAGTCCACGACTTGGAGGGTACTGAAGGATGAACATTTGCTCCCGTTTCATGTGCAACGAGTCCAGAAACTGTCTCCAGGGGATTATCCAAATCGTATTGAATTCGCCCGCTGGTTTCTGCAGCAGAACGCGCTAAATCCACATTTTGGACGAACTGTGCTTTTCACCGATGAATGTACCTTCACACGTGAAGGTACATTTAACACACACAATGCACATGTATGGGCGGATGTCAATCCACATGCTACGTATCCACATGCTCATCAGAGACGCTTTTCCATCAATGTTTGGGCAGGAATCCTCGGAGACCACCTAATCGGACCGTACCTTCTTCCTGAACGCCTCAACGGTAAAACATACCTCACATTTCTGCAACATGTGCTGCCAGACCTGTTAAACGTTGTTCCTCCACGCATCCGGCGGGTCATGTGGTTCCAGCACGATGGAGCGCCAGCCCATTACGTACGAGACGTCCGCAACTATCTGGACATCACATTTCCGAACAGATGGATTGGTCGAGGTGGTCCTGTTGCTTGGCCTGCTCGCTCGCCAGATCTTTCACCCCTCGATTTCTTTTTTTGGGGACGATTGAAGGCTCTTATGTATGAGACACCCATTGAATCCCCCGAGGAACTGGTCTCCAGACTTTCCGCCGCTGTAGGGGAAGTGCTCGAAAAGCCTGATGTTTTCGCGAATGTTCGCCGTTCCATTCGTCGCCGTTGTTCTGCGTGCATAACCTCTGGTGGTCACAATTTTGAACATTTATTGTGATTACATGTTAATAAATATGCTTTGGTAACATAATCCTAATTTGTGTCTTTTTACCTCGTATCACAGCACACAATGTGTGGACATGGTAAACTGAACTGTGCTCAGGAGTAGAAATTTCAAACCCCTCTCCCCAGAAACTTAACCACGTCTAACGATTCAGATTTTGGGCTGAAAATTTAAGTCTAAGCTTTAGAAAGCATTTAATGAGACACAAAAAATAACGGTATAAAATAGTTGTTCGTTACTCCAAAGTCTAAAGCGCCCTCTATCGGAATTTTTTGAAAATTTTCTTTAAAATTTATTTTCAAGAAAATACTGACATAAAGAATAATTTTAGCAAAACGCGGCAGTAGTTAGAGCCTAATCTACGACACAAAGATCGGGAATAACTGATTTTTGTTCTGGGGGGAGAAGGGTTTCAAATTTCAAATTTCAGTTTACGCTACTTAACTACTCGTTAGGACTCAGATTTTTAGATCAAAATTTAAGTTTAAGTCTAAGCTTTCGAAATCATTTAAAGAAATACAAAAAATAACGTTAAAAAATAGTTGTTTGTTACTCCAAAGTCTAAAGCGCCCCCTATCGGCATTTTTTGAAATTGAACTTTAAAATTTTATTTCAAGAAAATACTGGCATAAAGAAAATTTTTTGCAAAAACCGCAAACGAATCGACCAATTTTTCCATGTTTTATAATCATTTGAAATTTCGGACCCTAAACTTTAATGCCCCCTATCTCCTTGGGAATACGTCTGGGACCCTTAGTCTCCTATTTAATATTATTTGTCTTTAAGTGTACTATAACCCCTTAAAGTTCTGCCCATCTTTTATGAATCACCCGTATATATATATACATATATGAAACAAATTTTAATTTTGTCGCCGTTGGCCTCATCAATTCTGTAATTCTGTTTATTTCCCATTATTCTAAATTATTTTCTCGTTCTAGTATTTAAATTGTCAAAATCCCGCATAGCTAAAAATTCTTTATTCTAAATTCTTTCGCTTGAAAAAATGGCGCTAGATGCTGTTCTGTTAAAATTACACACTTTTTATTCCATTAAAATAACGCATCCTAAAATTTAATTCTTTTAAAATATCACTTTCCCAGCTAAATATTTTAATTCTCTCGAAAAACAACATGTATCTTTTTATTTTTATTTCCCTATGTTTTCTGACGTAAAAGTATTATTTTCTCAAATATAAAAGCTAATCTCAGTTTCAATGTAAAATTTTATCTTGGCATTCCGCCAAGACCCAGTAAAACCTACGTATTTTCTTTTATTTCTTATTTGTTCGAAAGAATCAGGTTTATTTTTCGGATCAGCCTGGTATGTCACTCCCACGCATTTTCAGTCGGAAGCTTAATCTCCTTCAAATCATAGCGCCCAAGAAATTGAGTTCCATAGTGCGATTGGTAGAAAGACTGTTTTGGGGCTCTGTATTCGTGAGCGTTGGACAATGGTTATATGCTGATTTTCCCGCCTTGAGCGCAGATTGTTCCTGGATCATGATGTAAGCGGATGCCCAGCGCGTGCTCGCGACCGTGGAATAAAATCTCCGTGGCTGCCGATAGACCCTACGATGCTGCCCCTTAACAGCTTTTGTCTTCTTCGAATGGTTAATTTGGTACGTGAAGCCTCTCCTTGGTTTTAATTCATTGAATTATCATAAGAGCTAAATACCTGATTATAGTATTTTTATAAAGTTGTTGTTACTCTAAATGCTTAAAATAAAAGTCCAGTTAATAAATAAATTTAAAAAAATCCTAAAATATTTCAGTAAATGAAATTCATCGTATAGAAAATACATTACACAGAAAATATACAAAATATACTGTATGTAACATTTAAAACATTTAAATTTTATAACAGCTGAAAATAATATTATTATTTTCTGTTGTAAACTAAATCATCATAAACACTCTTCTCTATTTCATTTATCGAAAACTATTGATATAAGGAAAATTTAATAATGAAATAATCAGTTTAAAGAATTTCGTTACAAGTCATTTTCTTAATTTTATGCTTAACACGAAAACTCATAAAATTTAACAAAATTTCCTTTATTTCGGAAACTCAGTTCACTTAATTAGGAAGCGGCTTAAGGGCAAAACATGAGTTTTTTAAATGTTTACTAAATTATCTTGATCAAACGATATTATAAAAAGTGCAGAACCCTATAATTGAATTTCTGAAAAATGCTTATCATTTATTGAATTATCAAAAAAGTGATAAGAATAAATTGAAGAAATCCAGGCTATGACTTCGAAAAACATTTGAAGTTTAATCATTTTAGATCATAGAAAAAAAAACATAAATGGTTTCTATTAATAAAGATTAAAACACCTTTTTCTCAAATTTCGAATGCTGAAATTACATTTTAAGCGAAGTAGCATCGATTTAGTATACTTTTGAATCAATTTATAAAAGAACAAAAATAAATAAATTGTTATATTTGGCAGATTTTATTAATCGCTGACGACTGTTTTTAGGTGCGTTCTTAATTATATAAATACGTAGCACCTATAGTCGTCATGTAATCTGTCCGTCTGTCTGTCTGTCCGCATATAACAGCGAAAAAACTACCCAACCGAATGGTTTGAAATTTAATATATATAATAGTTGCAGAATTTTGTTCAGTCATTACAAATTTTATGAAAATCGAATCAAAACTTAAAAAGATATTAATAAAAGTTTTCTTTATTCTATTAAATCTTATCATAGGTAATCTATAAATAAAAGCGTAAGTCATGTGACCGAGGAAAACAAATACGGGCTAACCACATCTTTTTCCATATGCCAAGCGTCCATTTTTATTCAAAATTAATTTTTCAGGTAAAATTTCGTAAAAGTTACATTTTTAGAAAGATCGTTGAAAAAAGTTGTTTGCTTGAGAGATGAGTTACATTAAAAAATGTATAGATTCTGAGATAACTTCAGTGAAAATTATGTTAACAGCCGACTAACTCAATCAATTACAGTAAATAAACAAAATATTCATACATCGTGAGTCATAGAAATATTAACCATGGAGGTAATCATTCGCAAAGCAAGATTTCCATGATAAATTTACAGCTCTGTCTGGTGTCGGAAAAAAAATCGCATTTGTAAACATGGCATACGTAATAAGAAAAAAAAGGGGCATCCTCATTTCGTTCATAGCAGACGATATAATTAATTTCACTGAAATAATAACGATGATTTTTTACACTGTAAAGCTAGTTATAGCACGAAACGAACGCACCTCATTTGTTACGTTTAACGTACAATTTCTAACTTGTTATATTTACTCGCACCACAATTTACAAAAAAAAAAATTATTTGTGGTACATTTCACCGTTAAAACATCTTAGTATAATTGCATGACAGAAACTTTTTTTTTCGAAAGTGGTGCTAACAGAATAAAGAAATAGTCGCTGGGATGACATATCTCCCAACCCCTTAATCAAAGGGTTAGGCTTACCAACTCTTAGTGTTCAAAATAGTTCCCTCCAAGGTCAATGCGCTTATGTACGCGAATTTTTCAAAGCTTCAATGATTCAAACCCTCCATTTTTTGGGAATAGATGAAAAATATGTTAGAAGAGTGATTTCTGATATAAACATTTCATCTATTATTGTGAGCCTGAATATTCATCCATCCGACTTCAAGCTGGTGAAACGAAACACGTGTGCGCTGACAAAGTACTTTTCTGTTTTCTGTGAGATTCTCATTAAAGAACTTACACGTGTAACCTCAAGAGTTCAAGGCTAAATGACGTAGACTTGACTGTGTTTTTTTCTCTCATCCAAGAACTAATACTTCAGTCTCTGAGTAACTTTTATTTAATGCAGACCTGCTGAACAATTCTATTAAATTAAATGTTTTAACTTTTTATAGTGTGATGTAAATTTTATAATGTAAAATTAATCTTTCTTTTTCTTCAACAGTAATTAAATAATTAACTTAGAAATTATACAATGAAGCAATACTTTATTTAGAGAAGATGTTTTTTTTATTTTCATCAGTGATCGAAAGAAGTTATTAAATAGTGCCATTGGATTTATAGTAAAATTGGATACACTTACTACACCTTCGCGGATTCAAAAGGTAGGACAAACTTTCTCTACCTTTCTTTTATTATCATGAAGTCTTAAAGTGAATTTTAAGAATAAAATTAGAAGAAGAATTTATTTACCGTAGTTCTAAAAATTATCAGATTATGAGACTGAGGATTGAACACGGTAAAACCGCTCTCTAATAAGAAAAATAAAAAAAAAACTATATTTTAAATAATAGAAACTATAAAAGTATTAGTAAAATTAATAAAAATACAACATCATGGCTTCAAATATGAAAGAAATGTGTAGCATAGAAAAACTGAACTCCAATAATTATGCGATTTGGAAGTTCAAGGTAGAGATGCTGTTAAAGAAAGTTTAACTAAACTTGGTTTTGTGCAAAGCACCTCCGATCCATGTCTCTTCACACGAAAATTAAAGGAAAGTACAACATACATCATTATATATGTTGATGATTTATTAATTTCAGGGGAAACTAAAGAAATAAATGAAATAATAGAACAACTAAAAAAGGAATATGAAGTCAAAAATTTAGGACTTGTAAATTATTATCTGGGGATAAACATAAAAAGAAGTAAAGAAGGAAATTTCGCACTTGATCAAAGAAACAAAATAAAAGAACTGATCGAAAAATTCGATTTAAAGGAAGCGAAACCCTGTGATACTCCGATGGAACCCGGGTACTTAAACATAATTGATGAGGAAAATTTACTTTCTAATAACAGTAAATATAGGCAAGCTATCGGAACATTGTTATATATAGCTACAATAACTAGACCAGACATAGCCGCCGCTGTGAACATTTTGAGTCGTAGAAACGAAAAACCCAGAGAAAAGGATTGGAACGCAGTAAAGCGGGTTATTAGATATTTAAAAACAACACAAGAACTAAAACTAATTATTAGTAAAGAAAATGAGCCAATACTAACAACATATGCTGACTCCGATTGGGCAGGGGATAAAAATGACCGTAAATCAACAACGGGAAATTTATGTAAATTAGGAAATACACCAATTTCCTGGTCAACTAAGAAACAAAATTCAGTTGCCTTATCATCCGCTGAGGCTGAATACATCTCAGCAGCAACTTCAGCACAAGAGACAGTTTGGATTATCAATCTTCTGAAGGACCTTGATCTACAACAAAATTTGCCCATAACTTTATTCGAAGATAATCAAGCTTGTATAAACATGGTTAAAAATTATAAACATCATTCGAAAACTAAACATATCGATATAAAATACAACAGCATAAAAGATCTTAAGGAAAAGGGAATAATTGAACTACAATATTGCCCAACCAAAACTATGACAGCTGACATTCTAACGAAGCCCCTTCCCAAACCTGACTTTACAAAACACAGAACAGGTTTAAATCTCAAGAACATTTATACTTCAGAAATCAAGCAGGGGTGTTAGAAGAGTGATTTCTGATATAAACATTTCATCTATTATTGTGAGCCTGAATATTCATCCATCCGACTTCAAGCTGGTGAAACGAAACACGTGTGCGCTGACAAAGTACTTTTCTGTTTTCTGTGAGATTCTCATTAAAGAACTTACACGTGTAACCTCAAGAGTTCAAGGCTAAATGACGTAGACTTGACTGTGTTTTTTTCTCTCATCCAAGAACTAATACTTCAGTCTCTGAGTAACTTTTATTTAATGCAGACCTGCTGAACAATTCTATTAAATTAAATGTTTTAACTTTTTATAGTGTGATGTAAATTTTATAATGTAAAATTAATCTTTCTTTTTCTTCAACAGTAATTAAATAATTAACTTAGAAATTATACAATGAAGCAATACTTTATTTAGAGAAGATGTTTTTTTTTTATTTTCATCAGTGATCGAAAGAAGTTATTAAATAGTGCCATTGGATTTATAGTAAAATTGGATACACTTACTACACCTTCGCGGATTCAAAAGGTAGGACAAACTTTCTCTACCTTTCTTTTATTATCATGAAGTCTTAAAGTGAATTTTAAGAATAAAATTAGAAGAAGAATTTATTTACCGTAGTTCTAAAAATTATCAAAATATACTTTTATAACCTCATCAATCTCAATCTTCGGAATGAAAACGACGCCCACGTAATTTTTTTAGGTTAAAAAATAGCCAAAAGTCACACATAATAAGATCAGGAGAATAGGGTGGATGTTCTATTAATTTGATGATTTTTTTAAATTGTTGTTCAAGAAATTCGACTGTAATCCTTTCTGAATGAAAAGATGCGCCATCATGGTGAAGCATGAGTCCCCTAACATTCACCTCTTGGAGAATTTCTGAAAAACAATTAGGGGAGTACTAGATAGCTGTAATTGTCTTCTGTCCTTCTAGTTTTATAGCTTTGACCAGCCCTGCACTTCTGAAGAGCTTCTGTGGCTTGCTTTTATTGCTCGTTGTCTTTTCACCATTGTTGATTTGGAGTCATCTTCAAAGACCCATACTTTACTTTCTTGACGTGTTGGAACATAAAAAAGAATCATGTACGTCTTATCACCAGTTATGTTTTCAGCAATAATGCGGTGTACACCATCATTAAGTAATTCTTTACTGATTCTGACGTGCGCCGTTTTTTGGTGCTCTGTTAAATTATAGGGACCCAACGACAAACTCATTTTTTTCATATGCAAGTATTCGTGAATAATTTTATGTATAGCTGCAGATCCAATGTTAAGTTCCTTTTGTATCTTTTAGTAGGTACAGTGAATATCATGGATTAACATTTTCCGTACGGCCGACAAAGATCTTCCTGTGTGTTCTTCATCCAGGAGAAAATGTCACCCTCTTCTAAATTCTGTAAATCACTTGAATACTGTGGCACGAGATGGAGCTTCAGTTTCATTTCGTTTTAATTTTATATTACATTCATGCTGAATACCCTCAGACATGAAACATTAGCTCCATGTTAACATATATGTTTCCCTTACTTATACATCAGGGTGTTTCAGAAAGGAATCTCCAAATTTGAAATAACATAACTGCGAAACAGCGAGAGACAGAAAGGTGAAACAAGTGGCATGTTGGAGAGCCAGGTCTGGAATTTGTTATACTCCGCTTTGCAGAAATAGTTCCAATGTTGACTAACAGGTGGCAGCACAAGCACATGAAGCTTTAAATAATACACAAAAGTACAGAAAGTTCATTCGTGAGTCTGTTTCATTGCTCACACGTGTAAGGGAGTTGTATCGAATTAGTTATTATACGGAAATTGAAGAACATCATGTCGTATTCCTTGGAGCAACGTGTTTTTATTGTACTGGAATGCCACCGATTAGGCCAAAGTCCGACGATGACAAAGCAGAGTTTTCAAAAGAAATGTTGAATGAACTTTTTCATTGTTGAAAAAGTTCCAGACCAAAAAACAATTCGTAATTTATTCAACAAGCTTGAACGACGATGATTTGGACAGAAATGCGGAATGCAGCCGATCAGTCATGACACCTCAAAATGTGCAAGCAGTCTAAGAAATTGGTAAACGTAGTACTCGTAAATCCATCAGACGAGTCGCTTCTGAAGCGGGATTATCAAACACCACTACGCCTACGCACAAAATAATGCGAAAGGGCCTGAAGCTGTTTCCTTATAAAATATAGTGTAATCAAGCGATCTACAAATACAGCTCTGTGACAAAGAGAAGACTTCGCTAATAAATTACTCCAGATGATTGATTAGAGTAAAATTGATGTCGGTTGCGTATGGTTCACCGGTGAAGCCCATTTCCATTTAGAGGGATTTCTGAATAAACAAAACTTGCGAATATGGAGCACTAAAAACTCGTTTGTGTGTCTTGCAAAACCACTGTACTCAGAAAAAGTTACATTTTGAGCTGGACTGTCCAGTAAAGGGATTGTTGGGCCTTTTTTCACGAGGGAATCGATTAACTCATTCCGATATATTGAAATTTTACAGCACTTTGTTGCCCCATTTCAAGCTCTAGAGGATGCACCAGAGAATTCATGGTTTATGCAGGATGGGGGCCCAACCACTACTGCAGTGTTTGAGTTCCTTGGGAAATACTTCAGTGACCGAATAATTGCTCTCCATTATTTTCAAGTGACAGGCATTGGTATGGATTGGCCTCCATATTTCTCGGATCTCATTCCATTTGACTTCTTCTTGTTGGTCTACTTGAAAGACACCGTTTACTCTAAGAAACCTCAAACGTTAGAACAGGTTGAACAATTCATCTGTGAGGCATGTTTCAATAGAGACATTGCAATGAGTGACTTTGAACTTTACCCTTCGGTTGCGTCATGTTATTGCTAAGAAAAGCGACCATATCGAAATCATTGTAATGTGATTTGAACTTTGTTCACGAAGCTCACTTTAGCCACTATTTCAAAGACACTGCTCTGTGACTGCAGCGGCCTCTGATTTCCAATCTTGGAACTATTTCTGAAAACTGGTGTATAACAAATTCCAGACCTGTCTGTCCAACATACCACTTGTTTCACCTTTCTGTCTCTCACTGTTTCGCAGTTATGTCATTTCAAAGTTGTGTAGTTCTTTCTGAAACACCCTGTACATCTGACATACTTCAATACATATTTTATAGTTACATCTGTTTTATAACCTAGATACACATTTGCATACAATAACTTCCAATATATGCACTACATATGTCAATCATTTTTCAACAAACGAAAATAACAGTGTCAAGTTTGCAACATCCAATCCAATGGAATTTTCTATATTCCTGATGATAGTAATTTTATTGTATCACTAGATTCTTAAGACATAAAGTATGATAAAAGACATTAAAAAAATTCCTAGATAACTTTAGTAAATGAAATTTATAGCATGAAAAATATTTCAAAGAAAGTGTGTAGAATATTATACATACAAATTTTACATTCAAGTTATTGTGTTTTAATGTAAACTAAACATGTTACAAATTCTCTTCCCTACTTCATTTATCGAAAAATACAAATTATAGAGAAAATTTAATGCCCAAATACAATTTTTCTAGAATCATTTTCTTAATTTTAATGTTATCACGGAAAACTCGTGAAATTTAATGAAATTTTTCCTTTATTTTAGAAAGTCAATTAACTTAATTAGCAAGCCGCTTAAGGTCAAAACTTATGTGAGTATTTTTTTTTAATTTATTAAATTTTCTTGCTCGAACGTTATTGTTAAAAACGAAGAACCCAGTAGTTTAATTTTGACAAAATGGTTTGCATGCAACGAACTACCAAAAACTTGATAAAACATGAAAAATAAGTCATACGTCAAGCATAGAATATGAAACATTTTCCAACACATTCAAAATACTGTACCAACACATCACCGTTTAATGAGGTAAAACGCAGGGCCTGATTACCGACGGGGCACACTTACACCAGTAAAATTTAATAGAAATTTTCGTCGTATTAAAACGCCCTATTCCTGCACAATTACTGCCATGAATAATGAAACAATTTCGATACTTTTTTACTGGTGGAAGTGTGCCCCGTTGATAATCAGGCCCTGGGTAAAAGGTGATATCTATGTAATCAATTTGAAAAAGACATAATACATTTGAAAACCCGCTTTCAGCAAGTACAATATAAAGTCAGAAAAGTATCCAAATTCTTTTGTACAGACCTGTATATGATCTATCAATTTGTATATATACCACAGTTTATGGTAAAATTTAGTTCAGTTAGAAAATGCATATTAGAGTTGAAAATTCCCTTCAGCTATTTCCGTCAATAAACGGAAATGTACTCGAATTCTTTTACACAACCCTTTATAAGATCTATTAAATACTACACACAACAAACCAACTTTCCATACGAAACTCTGACACGTGACACAGCTTCCACCGGCACAAATGAAAACGCGCTTCCAGAAATATATCTCTCATAGCCGAATCTTAACGAAATTTTTTGTGTGTCCCTGTAAATGAACAATAAATGCCATGCACTCAATATTCCACAATAAACATCCTGTAATGTACCTTGGTGATGTTTATCAATTTCAATATATTGGAAATAGTATAATATTGCTAAAATACATTAAAATATTTTCCCATGGACAATAATATAATAGAATTCTTTTGAGTGTCCCTGTAAACGAACTGTAAATACTACACACTTCATCTTCAATATCGAACATGCCATAGTAAACCTCAATAACATATATTAATTACGTGGCAATTCCAGGACAAACTGAATTTATTAACACGTTTCAACTATGTTGGAAAGTGTTAATAAATGACGTAAAATCAGTCTTTGACTATTAGATCTTCATAGTTGCCAACCTCCCGATTTTTTCATACCAGTATTTTTATGTAAAAACATTTCTTTTATGTAATCGTACAATTTCTTCAATTTAATAAAGCGAATTTTTTTGCAAGATTTTACTGGTATTCAAAAAATCGGGAGGTTGGCAACTATGGATCTTATAAAAAATGAAGAAAAGTAGTTTCTGAATGTTGAAATCTAATGTTTCTCGAATTATGATCAAGGAAATTGCATTTAAGGGACCACAGTGTCGATTTAAATTAATTTTTATTACATTTTCTAATAAGTAAATTTCGCTGATAACTTCAATGTTAAAAATGGATAATGAACTCATTTTTAACACTTTCCAACAAAATTGGAATGTTGTGGTGTATATAAATTACATAGATCATATACAGGGTTACACAAAATAATTCGTAAGCATTAGTGTGCATGAGCGTGAAATGCTTAAGAGTGTTTTTAATTGCATTATGCCTTTTCCAGCTGAACTATATTTAGTACTAGCTGACCCGCTCGGCGTTGCCCGGGCCCATAATAAAATTAAACAAACCTAAAGTTTGTATGATTTTCTATATTTAACCCGATTTAGTATGAAATTATTTATTTAAAAGTGCTGCGCACACGAGGAAAATCCTTTATTTCCACTTTCAGCCGATAGTGGTCGCATTCTGGTATAAATGAACCTCTGACATGTGTTCCCCCTGCCTGCGGCACCGTACAGTAGGCGTGCAGCGCACACGCTACAAAATGTTTTAGTTCCACCTTCTGCCATCAGGTGGCGCACTCTGTTCCAAACAAACCACTTTCCAAACGAAACTCCAGACACGTGTCCCAGCTGCCTCCGGCACCGTATAGCAGGCGTGGGCTGTAAAATCCTTTAGTTTCACTTTCTACCGCCGGGGGGCGCAATATGTTCTATACGAACATCCGACATGGGTACCCGTTGTATCAAGGGACTTACGTGAACAAATTCCCGTCGAAACGCAGAACTCGAGAAAATTATGCGTCCCCTGGCAGTGGAAGGTGAAACGAAAATCTGTAACGCAATCGAAAACCAAGTCGAATCATCCAAACCCCGTTGTGATCGGGTGCATAGAACCCGAGATAAGAACGCACAGTTAGATTAAAAAAAACTTGCAGGATTGCCCGCCAGAAAGCGCTTAGTCAAGTGCTCAACAACAAATCATTTACTTTGATTGTTGGTATACATCAAATAAATACGGGTTGTGTACTTTTATTAAGAACATAAATTTAATTTTTACGAAAATTGTTATTTGAAAACTTCGGTATTCTCTACAGATAACATTTATAAAACGCTACAGGAGAAACTAAAAATGTAAATTTCTTCAATGGAATTTGTTTTGTGTAAATCAGAGCAAGGCGTTAACCCCCTCGTTCCCCATACCCGCAAATATAACGAATAATTTGTTCAAGAGAACCACCAGAAAAAAAAAAATTATTATTCTAATAATTAGAACATAATGAAGATGCTACGCTAAAATAGCCGCCAGATGGCTCCCCTTCCCGTCCTCAATTTCAAATCTATATCTTAATTAGCTATCTTAATTTGTGTTCATTAGTAAAAATAGGCAACTATTTCCGTTCATTTTCGCAAACTAAATGAAGGGATCGGCCAGAGAAACAGATCTCTTTGTAGTTCAGTTTTTAATGAAAGCCGATCCCTGTCTGAAACTATCTTGGATTTTTTTGACCGGCGCGTACAGATTTTTGCAAAAATTAAGAAAAAATACCGGCCAAATTTTTCAAAAATTGCATTGTCGGATACAGAAAAATGTTCTACGTACGCTCAGAAAATTTCATCTCTAAACAGTTTCGTTCATTTCATTTAAAATACGCGCATACATTCAAGCGTACCTTGAATAAATAAAACTCAGTATCAAAATAAATTAATTTTCTGTCTCGGAAAGTATGCAACAAATATTCTCAGATGAATAAAATTTGACGGTAAAAAATATCTGTTATAAATAATAATAATAATAATAATAATTCCATCGTTCTATATTCCATGGGACGATTTTTAAAATCTTTTTTAGGAAAAAAAAGTTTCTTGCTTCTATTTTGGTTTTGGTAATTATTTTATCAGACGATAGAATTCAGTTTTTAAACAAAATTTATATTCAAGTACTGATGCCATTATGATTCTTATTTTCCAAATAAAACATAATAATTAAGTGACTCTATTTTTGTACAAATTTCGGGTTGATGTTTTTTTTTTTTTTTTTTTTTTTTTTTTACTAAAAACAGGGCTAAACCAGTAGTTTTATTCAATTCTTGTCGATTAATAAATCTGACTCCAAAAAAATAGACAGTTATAAACAGGCTCGGACTGGCCCGCCGGGCAATCGGCCCTAGGGCCGGTGCGCCCTCAGCAGGGAAAATTTCGCGCCCCTAAGCCGCTCCAATATTTTCCCTTAGCTGTAAGCATACATTCTGATTAGAGTACAAAATTTCGAGAATTTGCTTAAGAATAATCATATATTATTAGACAGATAGCAAAAGAGAGGGATTTTTATTATCATAAAAAAAAAAAAAAAAATCGTAGATACATTCAAGGAATTTGCAGAATCGGAAACCAAATCGAACGTGGTTGCATACTATTGAGGGAGAAAACGTGCACCTAGAGAAAGTTTTAATAGCCCTGGCTAACTAAAGCTCTATTGCTATGCCCAGGTACTACTTTCGCACCCTGGGAAAAAAAATGTCATCGGTTCTTAGAATATCTTTTAGGTGTTAATCTAAGATAAAATATTTTGAGTATTATCCGTCCCTTACCTGTTAGTACCCAGGGCAGGCGCCCGACCTTTGCGCCCTCCTTTGAATCCGGCTCTGAATAATTGAAACCATGCTTTTCGAAAAACAACTTGATAAAAGAAAGAGATGAATATTAGTAGGCAAAAACGTTTTGTGTGGATTTTGTTGTTGACTGGAAAACAACGGCCAACATTTTTTTCGTTTAAAAAAACCCACCGTAAATTTCGTATAGTAATCTATGACAGCCTTTCCGTAATTAAATAACTATTCAGAAATTCTGGTACGTATTTTCAATAAAAAATTGTTTTATTTAACCCCTTCGTGACGAGCGTCCTTTACGGAACTTTGAATCTTTTACCACCGGTTTTTGAAAACAGAAATTTTCGCCTAATTGAATCGCAGAAATGCTACCATTAAATAGGTCATACTGGTTTTAAACGGAACGATAGTCTACTACTTGTCTTCTCTTCTCTCCATGTACACTCATCCCCATCAGGGTAGAGAGTATAACAGTTGGAAAATTGAATCTAATCGACTGCTGCGTGTACGAACGGAGTTTGGAAAGGGGCGTGTTATTCCCGCCCTCCTGCTATCCAGTGCAAGTGTGTGTCCAGTGCTGTTTCTTCGTCGTTCGGAACTTGGAAAGAGGGCGTGTTATTCCCGCCCTCCTACTATCCAGTGCTGTTTCTTCTTCCGGCGGAGCTTGGAAAGGGGGCGTGTTATTCCCGCCCTCTCCACTGCTGTGTTCGTCGCGCGGAGCGTGGAAAAGGGGCGTGTTCTCCCACCCACCTGATCTCTGCTAATCTTCGGTGACTGCTCTTTCGTATGCCATGGCCATGAAAGAGAAACAACAACTAGGCGACCTCATGAACGGTATTATAAACGGATATGTTCCTGCGGACTGGCTACATGAATTCAACGAATTCCCTACTATAAATGAACATGTGAACAACGTTTTGCGAGAACTTCTATCCGGTGTAGATGAGGAAATAATACCGTCTCTCCAACAACAAAAGGACTACAACGATACCCACAAAGCCTCAAGGTAAAAGACCTCTGTCTTTTTGCTATATCTATTTTGGGGGAACCATCTAGATTAGATTTAATTGATTTAACCTGTAGAACTGGTTATATTCGATTTCTAGGGAATGACCAATGGGAAAAACTCCAAATTCTTAGGAATTTTAGCTCACATTCTAATCCTTCCCGTGTAGTAAAAAGAAAAATTCTGAATCTGAAAATCCAATTCCCCTCAAAAATAAATTCGGAAATCTAAATTCCGAAGCTAATCTCGACAACTATGATCTTATGGATCAAGAGTCTACCCAAGATGGTGCTGCAAGAACCGATGTTGAATGTTCAAAAAATGACAAGCACCCCTTCTTTATTGAAATCAAAGATATGGATTGGCGCAAACTCGCTCAAGAGATAAAAGCCCTTGATTCTGATAATCCCCCTCAAGTCAGCCTCTCTGGGGAACTTCTAAAAGTTCTACCCAAATCTGTAAGCCAATTTAGAGATATCCAAAGATACCTAACTGACAAACATGAATTTCAACACCCTTAATTCAAAAGAACTTCGACCAAAAAAATCTGTATTAGGGGAATCCCCCCCAACTTATTATCGAAGACCAACCATGGATTTAAGGCCACACGAGCCGCCATGCTCAAGAGTCGCAAAACCGGCAGAGGTATGCCAATTTACATGGTCAACGTCCTCCCTTGCACTAACTTTGAGAAAATCGATAAAATTGAGGAACTTTGTGATATAAGTGTTCGTATTGAATTCTTCAGAAATATAACCCAAAACAATGTTACCGCTGCCAACGGTTCGGACACGCTTCCGAGACGTGCAGCCTAACACCAAAATGCCTTAAATGCTCAGAAGAGCACCTCACTGATAACTGTCATAAGACAGGTAAAATTATTCCAAAATGTTCCAATTGTAACGGTGCCCATCCGGCCTCATACAGAGGTTGCCCTAAAAATCCAAACAACATTAAGAAAAAAAATACCCCAACACTGAACACCAAAACAAAACCAAAAAACAAATCTAATTGTTGACATCGCAGACATTTTCAAACCCTACACTACTGACGTTAATAACGATATCCAGGAAGCCCCAGTTGAGGACACTTCCAATTACACCATAAACAATAAAACACCACCGTGTTATACAAAATAATTATACAAATACCTTCAAAGATATGTTCGACACCTTCAAAGGCATGAAGGAACTTCTCCAAATTACCAAACTCTTAAAACATTTAAAAAACATCGCCATCAAATCAAAAATTGCAACAACCCATTCGACAAAATGTATATCATAATAGAAGAATTAGACGCCTTTTCTACGGAGCTCAATATTCCCAATTATGAATAATTACAATAACAAAAATTTCTCTTCTCTTCTTATTTTCTCCTGGAATTTCCAATCATTGCAACCCAGGATTAATGAACTCCGCTCCTTTATTTCCATTAATCCACAAATCGATATACTCTTAATCCAAGAAACACTTAACCCTTCCTGCAGTATCACCATCCCAGGTTACAAACTCCATCATGTACCACGTGCCAACTCTCATTGGGGCGGCACAGCCATCTACATCAAAAATTACATCCCACATCACACAACTCAAAATATTCCACTCCCAGGCATTGACTACACCGGTATTGTCGTCAACTTGCCCCAAGCCAAAATCAACTTCACATCTTTTTACGGGCGACAATACCCCATAAATGACCTGACACACATCATTACACAACACCAACACGCATTTATCACTGGTGACTTCAATGCACATAGCAGGCAGTGGAACTGTCATTCCACCACTACCAGAGGTAGATCTCTCCACAACTTGGTTAGCCATTTCAATCTTAGTCTCCACGCACCTACTACACCCACACACATTCCCGTTGCCCGCAGACAGCACCCCTCTATTATTGACTTCGCCATCGCCAAAAATCTTACTTCCCTATCACCACTTCTGTTATTAATGACCCTAAGCTCTGACCACCTTCCTGTCTTTTTCAAAATTGACCTTATCAACCCTATCTCTCCTCCTTCAGTAGCAATTGACTGGAATAAATTCTAAAATTACCTCAACAACGCTAACCTTACCTACCCGACAATCAACAACACTTTTGACATTGACAACGCAGTTAATAAACTCAACAACATCATTTACAAATCTCAAAAAGATGCCACTTATATCAAATTCAAAAATAATAACTCTTACATCTTACCCACTTACATACATAATATTTGTAAACAACGCAACACACTCCGACGACGCTACCAAAATACCAGAGATCCCACCCTTAAAACAGCTGTCAACAGGCTCAACAATAAAATTAAAACCCTTATTTAAACAGATAAGCAAAAAAACTGGTCTAAATTTCTCGAAAGTCTTACTAGCGAGGATAACTCTCTTTGGCAAATCAAAAAGAAACTTAATAATAATTACACCCCTATTTCTCCCCTTGCTGCCAACAATCAAACTGCTTATACTGACGAAAACAAGGCAGAATGCCTCGCTGGCTCATATGAAAAGCGATTCTCTCCGAATACCTTCCTCGCAAGTGAAGCACACTTTAACAAGTAAATGATACTGTTAATGACTTCCTCTCAACCCCTCCTACTCCTCTCCCCGAAATCAACAATATTATTCAAAAACTTAATAATAAAAAATCTCCTGGGTACGATAAAATTTCCAACTATACTCTTAAACAACTTCCTATCAGCTGTATTCTCTACATTACGAAGCTCACTAATTCTATCCTCAAACACTGTTATTTTCCTAAACCCTGGAAAACCTCTATAATTTCTCCTATTCCTAAACCATCCTGCAATCTTAATGACCCATCTAATTTCCGACCCATCAGTCTTCTCTCCTCTCTAACTAAAGTCATCGAACGCGTCATTAGATCACAGCTCAATGACTTCCTCCACAACAACAACATTCTTATGCCTGAATAATTCGGCTTCAGAGCCAAGCACTCCATCCAACACCAACTTCTTCGATTTGTGGAATTCTTAACTGAAAACTTTTACGAGAAGAAGCCTACCGCTGCCATATTTCTTGATGTCGCCAAGGCCTTTGACAAAGTCTGGCACGCGGGCCTCATTTACAAAGTAATTCGGCTTAAGTTCCCGTCTGGATTTATCTATTTAATACACTCTTACCTTGGTGATCGTAACTTCTACGTCTGTGTAAACAACTCACTTTCTCTACTACACATAATACTCTGTGGTATTATTCAGGGTTCAGTCATTGGCCTTATTTTATTCATAATATACTTTAATGACATTCTACGCACACTCTTCACATCACTCGCACTCTATGCGGACGACACTGTTCTCTATGGCACTGCACATCACCCATACAATCTTTACAAAAATCTACAACACCACCTCAACATCTTCATGGAATGGTTTGATCAATGGCGCATTAAAATAAACGAATCTAAAACTACTGCTGTTTACTTCTCTAGAACCTTCTCCACTCCTAATAGATTAACCATCAATAATATTACCATTCCCTGGTCTGACGATGCCAAGTACCTGGGGGTTACCATTGACAAACGCATTACCTTTAAAAAGCATATTCTTAATATCCGCTGTAAAGTCGCCGGGATTTCCAAAACCCTCGCCCCCCTTCTTAGCAGCCACTCACTCTCCATACACAACGAACTCTTAATATATAATGCTTCTATTCTCTCTGTTATTACATATGCATGTCGAATCTGGGGCTGCACTTGCAAAACCAGTTTGAACAGCCTCTCTAGTACCCATTACAAACAGCTCCGTTACATCAGGAACGGGTCTAGATACCTCAAAAACTCCACAATCCTCAAGGATCTCAAAACGACTTCACTCAAACATCGCATTAAACACCTTGCAAAAAAATTCTACAATGACATTAATCACATTCCAAATGAACTCATTTATGAGCTACTTGACTACGATGCTTGCAGTCCATCCAACCGGAAAAAAAAACAAGATTATCCACTATTCTTGATGAATAGTCCTTCCGAGCTATAATTCTTACCTCAAAATTTTTCTCTTTAATATTAAAAATAAAAAATAAATAAATTATTAATTCATTTTTTCATTAAATAAAAATAAATTGACTTTTCTCCTAAACTTTCTCCTAACATCCTTACTTTACCTCGTCTGGCATTACAGGGTTCGTACGCATCAGGGGATTCAGGAAAATTTAAATGTTTTCGTACCAGAAATGTCATAGAGTCTGGTCGCTTTATGTGAAGATAGAATTTTTTTTCCCCTTAAATAAGCCAAATGCTACTTTACGAAAATTCTGGTAAAAGTTGCTTGAAAGTCCTTGAATCGTACGAACCCTGCATTATTTTTGTTTTTTTGATCAATGAACTATTTTTACTTTTATACTTTATGTATAAATTTTCATTAGTTTATAGCTATACTTAACAGTATCCTATTTTTATGTAGTCAATTGGACTACGGCTAGACATTTCATATGGCTCTCTCGGGATTTGATATACACCTACTCAAAGCCAGGGTTTGCAATTGCTTCGCAACTTGGAAGCCCATTGAGCCTATCACAAGTTCGAGCTCTATTAAATGTACGTACACTGAAAATTACCTACAAATTTAAAAAATCGAGCCCTCGTGCGTTTGACTCGATAAAGTTATGGGTAACTGAATTAAGATCTTCTGCTAACGCTAGTGAGTCGATCCAAACTCGACTCTGCATATTGAGTCGATAACCCCACCCGTGTCTCTTACACCGCCCCCTGAATACTAGGCCTGAGCGCTGATAGCAATGGCGGCTGTCACAGGCTGATTTTTTTTTTCAGCTTTTGAACGGTCCCTCGAAATTCCACACCAATAATTTCTAAAAGTTTTCTTCGCCTTGTTTTTCGGAGTTCAAATAAGTCAAAGTTAAGTTTTAGATATTATTGGTGTTGAAGTTCGAGGGACTGTACAAACGATTCCGTCTGCGGCAGCCGCCATTTTTTTCAGCGCGCAGGTCTAGTATTCAGTAGGGTGTGGTGTCTCTTATATGATAAAGACTACAGTCTTTTTTGAATAGAAGAATTAAAACAGATTGACCAAGCTATAAACTTCGAAAGAACTTTACCGAGGCTCCTGTGGTCAATACCACGCATCCCCGGAGAACATGACGAATGGAGAAAGAACTGACTGAACCAAGCTATAAGAATCACTGTTTTATAATAAATTCAATTTTCAGTATTATATTTCCGGGTTGAGTTTTTAAGTATTTTGTCAGCAATTATATTATGATTATATTCATTGCACTTTGAAATTAAGCTAGATATGAATAAGGTATGATGATCAGAAGTCACCATATAAAATTGCTACGGTTTTGTTAAAAAATATATAAAACATGACGATTGGAGAATATTTTTTTTCCATGCTTTAGCATAGAATTAATAATAAACTCCAAATAATTCTCATTGAAATTTTTGAATTACTATGCATGTAATTACTTTTTAAATGGCAAATGCAACCTGTTTATCGTGAGTAGGTGAAATCTGTTATCTTAAACGCTGTTTATTCCTTTATTTACAATTTTTTTTCTTGTTGTCTAATATAAGATAAAAATTGTTGTATTGAAAAATAAAAATATATCACAAATTAACTAATGGGTCCATATTTTTAACTGTGATAATTTTGCTTGAAATTTTCAAAATAAATTTCATATTTCGAGAAATTTCGCGTGCCTTCGGCAAGATTTCTAACGTTTTGTCATTTTTGACAGTCATAAAGGAAAAAGAAATTACTACTCACCTTATTCTTCGTCTTCTTCTGTTATTTATTTATTTATTTATTTTGCTATATGCCACCATTCCGTGTATCACGCGCATCGTGAGTTTTAGTACAAAATTTTGGATAAAAAATTGGATACACAAATAGAAGTAAATATTTCAAATAGATTTTATTCTATTAGACTGTAGAAAAACGGCATCCTAAAAGAACATGACATACGACGACAGAAGAGCAGCAGCAGATGTGTTATTAGATATAGCTGAAAAAATTTACAACCGAGGGAAGAGGTTAAAAAGTCATTATAAATTTCGGCGATATGCATTTTTATTATAGGAACCAATTACAGACAGACACATTTTTCAGACCATTTCTGTTAATGATCCATTTCGGTGCAAGTTTTGGAATCTTAACAAGCATAAATTATCAGGTTATACATTTGCTCCATAAGAAATTAAAAGGGAAACTTTAATCGTGTATGGACCCCTGATTGGCGATTTTTAAAATTAATGTTGATACACACTAAGCTCCGCCTCTAGTGAGCAGCACACTTTGCTGTGCAATATGGGAGGGACTACACATTTTCGACCACAAATAACCAGGATTATCTCCACCCAATACTGTAGCATTTTTGTCGTACAAATTTTAGATTTTCTAACATTGTTTGGTCTTCGCCCTGCTCAACAAACACTTAATAAGATTTAAAATCTGTAATAGTACACAAATTAGATAAATCGTGCATCGATATCGAACATTTTACAGCATACAAGCCATGCTTTACATTATTCTTACAAAAAAATCTTAACCTCGACTTACTATATTATTTTATCCATAATCTTATTCAAAATCTCATCCAATGTATTTTGCATAAATTTTCAATAACTTTAAAATTTTCACTGTCTCATTCTGCTCTCCCCCCTTCCCTTCTTGAACGATTTTTTTTTTTTTAATTGCAACACTGTGAGACATCTGGACAGGCGTAATTACTTTAACAAAATATCTTTAAAAATATAATAAATTATAACACCTTGTAATAATATATATTTTTAAAATGATAAAATGTGTAAACAAAAAAAAAATAATATACAACAATCTAATAAAAATTATTTTACTGTACATTATGTTTTTAATTTACACTTTTTAGCATTTAAAAGAAAAATATCTTTAATCAACACTTCACTTTAGCCAAAACATAATTTATTTCAAATGAAGTACTACTAATTTTTAAACAAATGATAACAACATACTAATTTTTATACAAACTAATTTTTATACATTAATGATACAAAATATTTTGCAGTTCTAAATGTGAGCTTTTCATTCGTTTTCTTTTGTCTTAATAATAATGAATTCTTTTATCGCTTCTCTTTTCCCCTAAATCTCAGCTACATGAATTGTAAAGGTTGTAGATAAGAGATAATGTTATTCCATCTTTATCTTATCATTTTTCGTATAACAACTATAGCATTGTTTTATATTAATTATTTAAAATTTATATGAATACAATTCCACTGAATACATTTCACTAATTACAATAATTTTGAAAATTATGTATTTTTAAACTTTGGTATTTATTAATCGTTTTCACACTTGTTTCATACAAAATATTAGAAAAGACTCTTTAAATTGTAAACCATTTGCAATTCATAGGTAGCCAAAATAGTCCTTTTTATCTATAAACTAGCAACCTACGTCCGCTGCGCTGGTCGGTTTCTACAAATGAACCTTGAATCAAACGAAATATATCATTTAATTTGACCTTGTATTTGAAAACAATCTGTATATTTACCTGGAATACTGGAAAATGACGTCATTACGCTATTATATTTTCTAATGAGCAGTCAAAATTTTAGCTGTTAAGGACCAACTCTTTTATTTGGTCATTTACAATTAGGGTTTGCTAAAGAATGATAAAACTATATGCAATATACTAAAACCATTACTAAAAATTATTGAACTAACAATGCAAACAAATTAACTAACAAAATCCATTCAGTAGAAGTTTTTATAAAGGTTTATTCTTGATAATCGGGTTTATCTGATTATAGAACTTTTCCACATAATGCTAAAACTAACAGAACGATATGAAATATACTAAAACCATCCTTACAAATTATCTACTTAACAATGCAAGTCGCAAAAAATACGCCCAGTAAAAACTTTCAGAAAGGCTAATCTTTCGGAATCGGATTCATCTGACTATAACCTTCACACATAACTGTTTGACTAAGCAACGTAGAACAATATGTAGTACACTATAACCATTCCTGAAATAGCCTCTAACTATAACTAACAATACAATTCTCATCAAAATCCGTCCAGTGGAACATTTTCATAAGGGTTTCATAATCGGAATCAAATATTGAAAAGGCTAATATTTAATAAAAAAATGCTCACCCGATTTTTGAATTTCCCCTTATAATTCTAGAACTAAGCAACGTAGAATGATATGTTATATAATAAAACTTTCTCTAGAAAATTATCTAACAATGTAGGTTCCACCGAAATTCATGCGGCAAAATCTTTTAAAAAGGCTAATGTTTCATAATCGGATTGATCTGATTTTAGAACTTCCCATAATAATTCTGTAACTAAGCTACGTAAAACGGTATGTTATACAATAAAACCTTCCCTGAAAAATTATCTTACAGTTTAAGTTCTACGAAAATCAATTCAGCAGAACTCTAGTTATAAGCAGCCGGAACGAAATTTCATATATGTAGAAGTAAATAGAAGTATATTGCCATTAATATAATTTGCATTTGAATGAAAAAAAGGTACTTTTCGGTTAGCCGGGCGCCAGTGATATATGTACATATATAAATATATATGTATAAACATATATATGTAGGTATATATTCATACATATAAGTGTACATACATGTATGTATATATATGTATTTGCGTAGCTATATGTATATATATATGTGTGTGTTTATATATATATACATGTATATATCTATCACTGGCGCCCGGCTAACCGAAAAGTATCCCCAAAAAATACTGCAAAAATGCTGTGGTGCACTTGAAAAAACACCTTTTGGCTTAAAATCTATCATCAAAACTGTTTTTTCTTTTTTTTTTATTATCTTTCTTTTTTAAAATAAAATTAGTAACAGTTTTTTTCTTTTATTTTTCCAGATGTATAGCCATTTCAAGTCTTTCTGCAACAACAACAACAACAAAAAACACCTTTTGGCTTAAAATCAAATTGTTTGGGGTCAAAAGTAAAATCAAAATCGCCAAAAACAAAAGATAAATCGCCAAATTTTGTTTCAAAAGCAATCTGGCCCCTTGAATAATTTTTTAAGCGTTACGAACATTCCTAATTATGTTTAAATTAAATATTTTCGTTTTATAATATTATATCTCATCAAAACTCTTTTTCTTTTTTTTTTCTTTTCCTTCTCTTTCTTTTTCCTTTCTTTCTTTCTTTCTTTTTTTTTTTTTTAATAAAATTAGCAACAGTTTTTCTTTTATTTTTCGAGATGTATAGCCTTTTCATTTCTTTCTGCAACAATAATGGTCGCCAAAAAATTAGCAATGGTAACCTTTTCGGCCAAAATAACAGAACTTTCTATCATAATTCTGTAAATAATGTACGTAGAACAATATGTTATATACTAAAACCTTCCCTGAAAAATTATCTATCGAACAACGCAAGTTCCATCAAAATCCATTCAGTGGAACTCGAGTTATAAAGTAGATTAATGCAGCTTCAAACGTTTTACTTTTGGAGGTCTGACCCTTGTTTGACTATCCTACCCTATGCTGTTTTTGAACTAGTACTTAACTTATCTTTATCCTTAAATTTTCAATTTTATTTTGAATTTACTAATAGTATTTAAACTTCAGCTATACTGTTTTTTACCTTAACTTAATTAATTGACCTATCCTCATTTGCAATTTCTACTATTTTATTTTATATTATTTTAATTAATTTTATTATCATTATCTACTAACGTCAATTTATTCCATTTTAAACATTCCTTATTTTACTTAACTTCTTATGTATTTTAAAACTACAACCTATATCGTTTCCCCATTGGCTCAATATTTAATAAGACATTGTGACATGTTGAAAATTTCACATGCTCACATACCTGGAAGATAAAGATAATCCCTTAGGAATGAAAGGCCTTTTGTGAATTGTCACTATTCAAGTAAGAGTGCTATACAGGAGGGTGACAGGTGGACGTGAATCAACTAATCAATTACTTGGAAAAAGGGGATAATCTCCTAAGAATGAAAGATAGAACTATAGATTGGGGTCTGTCATTGTCACCTGGAGATAAGCAGACTGGAGCAGGTGTGGTAGTGGAGGTAATGCTTTCTGAGAAATTCTTGGGATGAAATGAAAGCCCCTGGGAAGTGAAATTGTGAACGGCAGTTGAATGTTGAAGGAGTTGGAGGTTGAACGAGATGGGAGGAAGGTCCTTTTTTGAGCGGACGTGAGAATCTGAGTTTTTCGGACATCGTAATTTTACAAGACGAATATGATTGTACTATTTTTTCATTTTTACTTTTTTTTTTTAATGTGTTAATTTAAAATAAAGTTTTTTCGTTTCAAACGATAAATGGATTTCATTAATTATATATACATGTGTCCACGTTACCACAGCTATAGTATATATAATTAATTGGTGGCAGCAACTGGGATATGTAATCTAGAGTAAATTAGATTACGGATCTAGGGTGGGAGCCACGTGGTTAAGGTTCTGGAAAGCTGGTGTTCGTGTCTAGTGATGGTGAGCTAGCGGACGCAGACGGTTACACAGGTCCGGCCGGACCACTGGGACGAAAGTCTAGCACTACCTGTTTCGATCCCTTCACTTTTCGCTTTCAAACTAACGCTCTCCCGGCCCTACGGCTCTGGCGGCCTGGTCACCCGACAGCGTGACGGGGGTCGGAACCCCTTCCTAGTTTTTTAGTCTATCTGTGTTCACTAACCTAGTTTTTAAGTTGTGTTTGTCCATTCCCGATAAGAGAGACATGAGATTACTCGTGTGAGTTATTCTCGATCTCGAATTGGGATACAGCAAATCATGAGAGGGAGCCCTTGACTAGTCGCTGGGCCCTGGTTGCTCCTGTGAGCTTTCCAGACAAGCCCGGCGTCGAGGATGTTACGGACTGTCGCTCATGAACCGAGCCTGTCCGGCCACTCTCGCACCCATGTGTGGGGTTGCGAATCTCACCGATTCAGGCATCCATAGAGTGAAAAGGGGGCAATGTCCATGTTTGGATGGGTGCCGCGATTTTTTTTAATCACCCGAACTAGTCTTATTAAACAGATGAAGAGGCAGTGGAAAACGGACAAGCAGAGTTGTGGAGTCTTGAAGTCTAATTGGAGTCGTGGTTTTTTCTCGGAGTTCTAGCAAGTAGAGAACTGGTAAAAGAACTTTATCGACTAAAGCTGTGAGGTGTATGAACAGTCAACCATAGACTTGGTGCTATTTGTGTGTGCTTCAAAATATATCAGTGGAATGGAGATATGCGGTGTATCATCTAAGTTGTCTACATACGGATCTAAGGTGAAATTAGTGCCTCATCAGTGAATTGAGTGTCTTCAAGTCTTAAAACATCTGTGTGTGTCATCTTTAAAAGTGCTTGGAAGCCTGGTATCAGTGTGGAGGAAATATCTGCATCTGGAGGTAAGCTCTTTTATGATATCTTCTATAGAGGTCTGTTTTAAATTAAATTTTGTGTATAAATTTTAATTTGGGGGAACAAAACTCTATGAGAAATTTAAGAATTCTAGTGAAGCTATTAATTTGGTATTTAAATTTTTAGTTAGAATTTTTATGTTTGTTGATTTTCTGGTATCTGTTAGGTATAATATTGGGTTAAGAAAATTATATACTTATGTATATGTTAAAATTTACTTGGGGTATAGTAAATTGTTATTGATTAATTGAGATTATTAATCAGTGTATTTTAATCATAATTTTGTATAAAACTTTTGGAAATAAGAGTTTTGTTTATATACATTTTAGTTATTACAGTAATAAAGTTATAGCTTAATTTTATGGGTATACTGTCGATGATTATGATTAATGTTTCAAAATAAATTGATGTTATACTGCACTGTTGGGTATAAAATTTATTTTGGGGGATATACTCAGTTCGAAAGACGTCACTGTTGCATGAGAATTTGCTATATTAAAATTGTGTCGTTTGTGAATACATTATTATACGTATAGTGAAGAAAATTCTATTTCTGTATTTATTGTATTATTGTAAATTGAATATATATAATATTTTGAAATTTATTATATTTTGGGGGAAAATATGGCAGACTATTTAGTAAAATATAATAAAAGCGTCTTGCTATTATTAGCAGAGGAATTTGAGACCAGCGTGTCAAAAACGTGTAAAAATCAAGCTATAATTCAAGCTATTGTTAGTGCTGAGGATTATAAAGAAAGTTACGCAAAACTTCGCTTGCAATATATTCTGGAACAGGAGGCAGAGCGGAAAGAACAGGAAAAACAAATCGAAAAAGATCGTAAAGAACAAGAGAGACAAATTGAAAAAGATCGTAAAGAAAGAGAGAGGCAAATTGAATTAGATAGAATTGCGCAAGAGGAAAAAGATAAACTTAGGAAATTTGAGTTAGATAAACTTGAAAAACAACTTGAGGTAGATAAACTTGAAAAACAACTTGAGGCAGATAAACTCGAAAAACAACTTGAGGCAGATAAATTTGAAAAACAGCAACAACTTGAATTACAAAAACTTGAGAAACAACAGCAATTTGAAATAGAAAAATTGCGTATTCAAAAATCTGCGGATGTTGTTAGTGTTTCATCTAATGAATCAAATGTAGATTTTCATAGAACTCCTAAGGTAATTTTAAAGGATTTGGTTCCGCGTTTTGATTCTAAATTAATTGATATAACTCTCTTCTTTATGATTTTTGAAAGGCAAGCCGAGAAAGCTAAAGTTTCTCAGGAAAATTTGGTTAGTCAATTAATTCCTTTATTACCTTCTGATATTGCCGAAATTATAGTAAAACAGCCAGCAGACAAATGTGATGATTTTCTGCATATAAAGAAAGTTTTGTTAGATAGGTTTAGGCTAAGTACAGGCGCCTTAAAACAGAAATTTGAAACTCATCAAAAAAAATCTGGTGAATTATGGGTAGATCTGATTTATGAGTTAAGGGGTTATCTAGATAATTGGTTAGAGTCATTAGAAGTGGGGGATTTTGATTCACTGAAAGAACTAATGCTCACGGAACAATTAAAAAAACGTGTCCCTTTTGAGATAAAAGAAAAATTTATGGATGATTGGGAGGAAATAAAGATTGCTTCTAAACTCGCGAAAAAATCGGATAAATTTGAGAGTATAAGAAGAGAATTTAAGAGGTCGGATAGAAAACCTTGGGAAAATAAGACTTTTCAGGATAATCAAAAGGATAACTTTAAATCTAAAATTAAGAATGAAGGTAAACCCAAATAGGAAATTGAGAGTTCAAAAGAGAGGGGGAAAACTGACCAATTTAAGAAGGACAAGGCTTTCGAAAAGCAGAGACAAGTCCAATGTTACAATTGTTTGGCAGTGGGCCACATCCGTCCAAATTGTCCGGAGTTGTTAAAAAGTAAATCGAATGATGAGGATAAAAGCATAGCTTGGATCATTACTAGTGATGGGAAAGGTGTAAATAATAGGGAAGGTGTGGAAACCGAATTACCTATGGTTGATTTATGCCTGAGTGATAAGAAAGTAAAAGCGATTAAGGACACAGGTGCGCAAATTGCGGTTTTTGATGCTAATGACATTCCGTGGAGTGCTAAGAAAGTGGGAAATGTCTTTCTTATACCGGCCCTCGGAAATAGACAAAAAGCGGATTTGGTGTCAGTGCCGGTTGCTTTGATGGAAGGTGAAAAAGAGTACGTTGAAAAAAATGTGGTGGTTGCAGTTGTGAGAAAACTAAATTCTCCGCCCCTTATAACACCAGCTGTTTATGAATTATTAAAGTTAGGAAATATGGATAAGCAAAATTCAGTGTGTAAACAGGTGGAAAATCAGAGAGAATTAAATGGGCAGGGAACCTTTAGATTGTCTAGCGATCATGAGCAAAAATTTGTTAGAAAAATGGTTGTAAATGAAATCTGTGAAAGGGATAGTAAGTCTGTTAATGAGATAGAGGTAAATTCACCGGAAGACGTGACTGATAGGTATTTGGAAAAAGTGTCTAAATTGATCGATACAAAAGAGGATGCGTCTAAAACGGATGGTGATAAAAGGTCAGGTATAGGAGGTCAATTTCGGGAAAATAATTCTGAGCATGATGCAAATATACCTAGGTATTTTGCTGGTAGTATGGGATTTATACATGTTAGAAATAGAATTAGAAAAAAATTGAGTTCACCTATGACTGTGGTCAGAAAATTTAACTCTCGGATGAAAGATAATGATAGAGAAAATTGGGGGGCTAAATGCCAAGAAAATGGATGTGGAAATTCAAAGTTAAAAAGAATGGAGCATTCTGTTTTTAAAACGGATCACAAAGAAAGATTTATTAAAATAAAACAAGATTTAGATAGGAAAAATCATGATTATGAAGTTGTAAGGCGAAAATTATTGTCGAAAAGATTTTCTGATAGAAGTAATTAAGATATTGGTTTTCGGGAGAGTTCTCTAAATTAAGTTTATTCTAAATTTGGGAGTGCTCATTATTATAATATCTATATTGGGTTTATTTATCATTTAATGCTTAATATTTTCGTAATAGTAAAACTTCATTAATTTAATAATTGCATAATTTAGTATGTTTTCTTTTGTTAGTAGAAGTGTCCAAAATTAAGCTTTTTAGAAAAAGGTTTTTAGGAGAATTGTGTTAGGCATTGTGTTATATATGGATCTATTCTTTCTTTTAGTATTATTATTTTTTTGTTAGAATCATGTAAAGTGTAATCTGTATTTGGTATTATATGTATGTGAAGTATTTCAAAATTGTTTCTTAGGGCATCAATTGTATAAATTATTCCTGGAATTATACTTAGGTATGGTAGGTAGGGGATTATAGTAAATCCTATTGACAGTGTGGTCTACCAAATACTGAGTATGGGAATGTGTTTGTATTCTATAGGGTTTACATGTGTTATTTTAAATTCCTTTATACTTTGATGACCTCTTTAGAAGTTGATTGAGGGAGCTTATTGTATTGTTGTATATGCCAAATTTCCTGCTGAAATTTTTCCTTAGGGTGGAGGAGTTGTGACATGTTGAAAATTTCACATGCTCACATACCTGGAAGATAAAGATAATCCCTTAGGAATGAAAGGCCTTTTGTGAATTGTCACTATTCAAGTAAGAGTGCTATACAGGAGGGTGACAGGTGGACGTGAATCAACTAATCAATTACTTGGAAAAAGGGGATAATCTCCTAAGAATGAAAGATAGAACTATAGATTGGGGTCTGTCATTGTCACCTGGAGATAAGCAGACTGGAGCAGGTGTGGTAGTGGAGGTAATGCTTTCTGAGAAATTCTTGGGATGAAATGAAAGCCCCTGGGAAGTGAAATTGTGAACGGCAGTTGAATGTTGAAAGAGTTGGAGGTTGAACGAGATGGGAGGAAGGTCCTTTTTTGAGCGGACGTGAGAATCTGAGTTTTTCGGACATCGTAATTTTACAAGACGAATATGATTGTCCTATTTTTTCATTTTTCCTTTTTTTTAATGTGTTAATTTAAAATAAAGTTTTTTTCGTTTCAAACGATAAATGGATTTTATTAATTATATATACATGTGTCCACGTTACCACAACATCATATCCATAGATTTGGTCCGATAGATGGTACGTCCTAGGCGAGCTTGGACTAATTCTGCAATGCTTTTCAATGAGAAAAGCATTCATTTTTTTAAATGTATTTTTATGAAAAATTTGAACTTTAAAAAAGTCAAACAAGAAGAAATTTTATTAAATGCAGTTTTCTTCACACCATGCATATATATTTAAAGCTATTTGGTGTTTCAATTCCTTCTTAAAACTTTTTTAAACAAGAGTTCATTCTGACCAAAAACAGCAGGATCACTTATTAAAAACCATATATACTTAAAACTTTTTTCTTTGAGAATATTAAATTTATTATTTAAATGAGTTCTTCTTCCCATTTTTACGTGCATTCGTAATTATATAAATACGTAGCACCTATTGTCGTCGCTTGGTCCGTCCGTCTGTCTGTCCGTCCGTCCGCCTATAACAACGCAAAAACTACCCAACCGAATGGTTTGAAATTTAAGATATATTATCTTTACAGAATTTTGTCGACACATTTCAAATTTTATAAAAATCGAATCAAAACTTTGGGAGATATTAATAAAAATATTTATTAAGAAATTTGATTTTTTTTTAAATTAGTGCTTTCTTGTTATAGGAGCTTCCGAAGTTTAATCGTCAAGCGACCGAGATATTTATTTTATGACGGAAATTAATCTGCAGACGATATAATTCATTTCACAGAATTAAAAATCCTCAAGATCTGAATATTTATATAACTAGCTATAGTCCGAACGCACCTAACTTGTCACGTTTGACATACAATTTCCAACTTGTTTACATAATTTATAATCAATAAAATCTATGTTAGTTGTTGGAAAATTGCTTACAAATTGCTATCTACATTGGCAGATTTTCATATTCAATCCTATAAAAAGGGAAAAGTTAGCCAAGTCATATCTCAAAGCACGATGACGGTTAAACACATCTTAACTATCGTCAAGCTTGTAGTAAAGTCTGAAATTGCTAAGAAAGTAAAACAAGAATATTTTTTACGATAATGGATACAATTATGAATATATCAAGTTAGACTAATGTGTTAATTTACAGTCCTGGGCATAAAAAAGGTGATCACCCCCTACTAATTCCTCTAAAAATAACTGTAAAAAAATTTTTTTGTACCAATCGAATGGAAATAATGTCTACTAATTAATGATATGCATAAATTATGTTTCAGGAGTCGTCTAAATAATAAAATTTATATCAACTTTGAATTTCAAACAATAACACCCATTTTCGGCATCCTTTTTGATTGGGACAGTCCGCAAAAATATATAGTTTATATATATTATTTTAAAACTTCATAGGTTAGAAGAGTTTAAAGTTTGAGGATGCTAATGTTAAATCCATTTGACAAATATATAAAAAAACATCCGTTTGAATTTTTATTAATTTTTTAATGAAATACACTTAATAGATCCAAACATATTCCAGACTTTTTTTTTTGGTATACAAAGACATTTTTTTAATTATGAAAATGATTAATAAATTCATATTAAAAATTATGAACTATGATTTACATTATTAAAAAAACACACAATCATAAAAAATATCGCTGTGTGAGCTTACAGCTCATTTGAATAATTAGTTTTCGAGGTATGGAGATGGAGAACCTTTCAACAGTTTAAAGGGACCATCCCATGTTTTCAAATAATCCACAGAAAAAAAATCGTACAAACGTACCAGAAACATTTTCAAGTATTTCCTTTTATATAAAGGAAGTTAATTATAAGTTTAAAATACCTGTATAAATTTACTGGTCACAAAATGAGTGTTTAGAGTACTTTTTCTTGTAAAATTTTAATTTTATTTTCCGAAATTTTTAGATGTCCCTAACACATTTTCTTTTATAATTGTATGAAGATTTAAGAGAAGTATATTCCCAGGTTCCATAGATCCAGGAAACTCAAAAAGAGAGTCAAAAGTAGGTGTAGCCATTTGAAAAATCAACGTTCGTGCATTTTTTAATATGTAGACAATTCCTGAAACAAAATTTATAAATACAATTTAATAGTAGAAATTATTCCCAATAAATTGGTGCCTTATTTGCAGGAGTGATAAAAAATATCGCTGTGTAAGCTTACAGCTCATTTGAATAATCAGTTTTCGAGGTATGGAGATGGAGAACCTTTCAACAGTTTAAAGGGCCCATCCCCTGTTTTCAGGGCCTGTTTAAACCCTGTTAGCAGTGGTTTATAGCAGCAAAATTGCTATCAAAATTGCAGCAGAATTGCTCACTTATTTTTTATGACTGTTCTAAGGCATCTACTGAGAAAAGAACAAAATAAGAAAGTTCTAACCTACAGTCAATCTGCTACAAGGTAATCTGTGTTGAACTTTCTATATAGTTTTTGAGTATTACATGAGATGTTTTGAAAACTTCAATCATGCACGAGGAATATAGTGAAGTCATCTATCTAGACTCAGATGTATAATATTAAGCCCTTATCTTACTTGGTGCTATGCAAATGTGTTAAACAAGTCAAATACAACACAACTAAGTAAAATTCACCTGAGTTCCTTAAACTTTTTGCGCCCTCTGAAAATCCAAGGTCTGCGCCCTTTCCCCTGACCCAGTCCGACCCTGGTTATAAATCATCTCAACTCGTTGTTCAGAGTTTGTTTACTTTTATCGGTTTAATAGAAGAAGAATTTTTTTTTTTTTTTGTAGCTTCTTCCGTTAAGTTATGTAATTTAAAAATGGCACCGAATTTTGTGAATAAATTTGAAGACATAGTACCGTAAGTTGTTTTTGGCAGTTTTTTAAATATAAATATTTTTTTAATAATAATTAATCCAGTGAAAAGAAAATTTACTTGTTTTAAAATATTTAGAACCTCAGATTTCTGTGATGATTAAACGTAAGGGAGTGGGGGGGGGGGGGGTATATTTTGCAGTCTCAAATGAAAATGTAACGAAAAATCATTATTTATTATATTTTACAGTTTAATAAATTTAGCGTTTGAAACGAAACTGTCAAAGCTTGTACTTTAAATGTTATATCAAATGTTCTGTCTATTATTTTAATTCGATACAACACGGTATCATTAAAAAAAAAATTTAATTACATTGTGTTAATTAGACTTGAAATATTTTACTGTTTGCCCATTGTTTTATTTATTTGTGGAAAACTTCATTTTAGCTAATAATGTTGAAATATTCATAGGTAGATCATGAAAATTTTTTTAAATAACGATTTTTTGGTATTTCTCTATTATCCCGTCGACCACTTTTCATAACAAAAAACTATCGCCAAACTGTAACGCCAAATAAACGGCAGAACGTTGTCATTGGAATATCAAAATAAATAAATAAATAAAATATAAGAATTTAAGGACACAATTGTTATTTTAATTAATGAAATAACTAATAAATCAGTAAAACAAAATGAAAAATACACGCAAATGTCGAATTAAAAACCACGTGATGACATAACAAACACGTATAATGCTTCTGACATCAAGTAAATGGGACTGCATTTTTGGCGTTTAATCTTACAGTTTGGCGATAGTTTTTTGTTATGAAAAGTTGTCGACGGGATAATAGAGAAGTACCGATTTTTTTTAAAGCTCATATGACCAAATTTTGGTTAAGTTACCATTTCCCCCCATATTTTAGTCGACAATTTTTTCCCAAATTAGGAATTTGAA
This sequence comes from Maratus michaelseni, assembly GCA_963931845.1. NCBI lineage: Eukaryota > Metazoa > Arthropoda > Arachnida > Araneae > Salticidae > Maratus > Maratus michaelseni. The sequence continues at coordinate 206,505,311 of OZ007595.1, forward strand.
GAGACTGGGGTAACAAACGAGAGCAATTTTCAGCATGCCATGTAAATTTCAACGCGCAGTCAACAGCAGGATTATTTATGTAATGTCGAATGATATCCAATGAATATTTTGAGGAATTAATTCTCTGTATAGAAAGGTAAAGAAAGAGGAAAGACGCGGATTTAATTTTATAGACATGCAGTGGCGGATTCGTCAAAGGGTTCAAAATCGCTTTACTACAAGAAATTTCGTATATTAAATTTGCCCTTATTTAATCGTGGAATTATCTAAGATTAAACAAAGAAAAAATGAGTTTTTTAAAAGTACTCGTATTTCGAAACCCCTGACGAGCTGCTACTATTATAATAAAAATCGCAAACATAAACAAAACAAGTAATATAAAAAGAAAAAAAATTAAGTCAATTTCTACTTAGGCCAAAAAGAAAAAAATTTTCCAGCGATTTACACGCTTCACCACTGACGGTTTTTGTTCCTAAATTTATATCCTGCTAAATATCTGATATAAAATTATATGTATTAAAAATTAAATAGCTAAAATACCAAAAATTAATAGCTCGAAATGTATTTCTCACAAAATTGTTAGACAAACTGCGTTAGAAAGGTAAAAAATTGTATTTTTCTTGATATAAATTTCCAATCTAATGGTTATGAAGTTTTTCAAATATTGAATTTCAAAAATTACCAAACTTCACAATGAAGTACCATAGCGAAACCTTCAAGCGTAAAAAGATAATGGGTCTGTTCACGGACGAAGATCAGGTGGCGCGCAAGCGAATGAGACTATAAATATGGAGTGAGTGTATACTTTTGAACAGAAATGAAATATAAAACTAAAATTAATTAATTAAATTTAATTAATGAATTAATATTTGAAAAAACTGTATTAACATCAAGTGTCATCCACTACAAGTTTTAAAAAAATGTATTTGAACTTGAGTGGATGAATAAAAAGTATTTTATTAACGATTGAAAATTTGAACAAGATATATAAATATGTAGAGGGCGTGAGCTAATAGTAGGAATTGAAAAAAAAGACTAATAATAAAATAAATTGGCGCTTCCTTTTTATTGGGGTATTGTCGAGATAAACAAGTGGCGTTGTCATAACAGGAAAAATTTGGAAAAAGTATTCACTATTTAATACACACAAGTAATGTGTTGAATATATAGAAAATTCGAGGAATTTGTTCTGTAAATTTCGGGCAATTCTGGCCCAGGACAATTCACCCCGCCCCCTGTCACGTTTTCCGGCGGGCTTGGCTCCAGCTGAAACTATTTTTTTAACCTTAATAAAAGTACCGGGAGGGAAATCTATGCTCTACAGACTTGGCCTCCTCGTCTGAGCAGTCCCTCTTAGGCTATGAAATATATATACAATTAGAAGCAATTTTTCTAATATAGAAAATTATAAACTATTTAATACTCCCATAAACAGGCGTAATATTCCATCAGTTTTATATGGATTGTTATTTATACCAGTTGGCAACATGTCGTACTTAGTTAGAGCTGTTCTCAAATCAAAACTCTGCCATATTCATAAATTGACTTTTCTTCCTAAACGCATAATGTTCGCATAATAATAACGCATAATAACATCCTGTACGCGAAGCGTACATATATATGTCATGGTGAGTTCTTTAAATAAGGCAATGAAGATACTTAAATTGGATTAAGATATTGTATTAAGATATTTGCAAAAAACTATATCCTTCTATATTAAAAAAAAGTAATCTGGAACTGAGCCAAAATGGACCAATCAAATTCTGCGTAGATATTCCGGGTTATTCTCATCGCTTTTTTACTAGGGACTTTTTTGAGGAGCTATTACTTTTTTTCTAGCCTTTCTAGACATCCTACGGATTCGAAAATCATACCACCAGACGCGAAATATAACAAGCTTTCAGAAATTAAAAAAATTATCACGGTCGGACAGTTAAAAACTCAAAAAATCCTTAAAAATCGAGTAAAAAATCTTTTATTGAAAAAGTCATTTTTTTTATATTGTTGCCAATTTCTAAATAAGCGCAAAGGATTATGTTTTATCTCAAATAAAAAATGTATTTGCGCGAAACTATTAAAAACAATAATGAAAGTTTAAAATAATAATTAAATGATCACGTGTTGAAAGCAGGAAATAAAGAAAATTACGTCATAAAAATTGTGTTTATACATGAATATTAAAAATAAAAAAGATGAATTAAATGAAAAAGCATTATAACCAGTTAAATGAAAAAGCATTATAACCTGATTACACAAGAAAGTCGCCGTTCGTGATATCATCATCATCATCATCTTTTTAAAACAGGATACATTACCAGGTTTTAAGAGGCTGTGAAATCAGAACGGGGGTTGGTGAGAGTAGCGAGCAGGGGGCAGAGCCCCCTAATTAATTCCAATAATCGTCGTTCGACAAAACATCTTCTCTGTGTAACTTTCGTTACACTCAGCGACAGTCAAATACGTCTTATGCGTCCAAAGACATCCTTTCATCTGGCTGGCGCGAACCGTTTTTTACCGATGGAGAAATGGTGGCGCTGCTCTCTGTTCTTATTAACAGTCTGCTTGGAGCTGCCGTTGCCATCTGCCAACATATATAAGTTACTAAC